>JAVLUX010000002.1:56455940-57850940 GCA_032164185.1 Moxostoma hubbsi | reverse complement strand
TGGAACACCAGGACACGCACATCGTGTAGGGTTCCCCTTTACCAAGGCTGGAGGAACGCCATCTGGTACTTGCACTTGCTGGAGAAAATCTGGACTCCTCCGAAGTCTTTCTCTTTAGATTTAGGAGTGAGGCCTTTTCATCCCTGAAGGGGAAATGCATTATAGTAATTTTTATTCACTACTTTTCTTTTATACTTGATGAAAGAATCACTGACATTTTGCACTGCATTCAGTTCATGCTAAATGTTTTGTTTGATGTTTTGAAATGTTTTTTTTTCTTCCCTTTTGTTGATGCATTTATTTGAAGAACTCCTCAAGGGTTAATTAAACTGATGCACTTTTCTTGTGCTGATAATTTCAGGTTATGTTGTATGTATTGGGGGGGGGGTTACAACATTGCATTCCATTTTATTATGTTGAAAGTAGATTAGTAAATGTGTGTGTGTGTTTAGGTGCGTTCATGCACATGTTTGGTGGAAGGCCACTGCCCAGGGGGCGCTCTTTGGTAAAAAAATTAAAAAAAATAAAAAATGTAGCTTGGTCTAATTAAAACTGGAAGAAAAGTGGAAGTGACTTGACCCGTAAATAATGAAGATCTACTATGTACTGTCAATTACTTCAAATACATTGTGATGGGGAATGGGTGGGGTGGTGTCTTCTTGCCTTTTGAGTACAGAAACAAGGTGCTTTGTAGTAATACAGCAATCAGGGCATTGTTTCAGTGGGAACACTACATCATTCTAAATGTTGAATTCAAAAGTGTGTTGTAAAAAATAAACGCTTTCTCTGTTGCTTTTAGCATTGACATTAAAATAAGCCTTATGTTCTCTGACATTTCGGTCCAATGTTCCTGTGAATTATTTCTCACAAATGGGATTTGAAAGATTTTCTCTGGGCTCCTGCTTGCTGCTACTCCTCATGGGAAAATCACTGTGAAAATGTAACCTTCACTAGATACAAATAAGGTACAGCTGACCACACCTCACTATTTAGAAGTTGTTCTCCCATTCCAGGCACCTGACTAATCCCTGGAAAACTAATAATTCAGTGTTTGTGAATGTCCTTTTTTTTTTTTTTCCGTCTTTCATAAATGTTGAGTGAAGGACTGTATGTAGTCATTTCATGATAGCACTACACAACTTGAAAACCTTTCCTAAGCATGTGTGTGCTAATGAAGGAAATCGATTGCTACCAAACCAATGCAGGCATTAGATTGTACGTTTTTAATGTATAGCAGACTTTTGTTGTTTGTTAAATTGTTGTTTTTGGTGTATGGTTATGCAATGGCGGTTCATGTATGTTGTAATGGAATTTGTTTATCCTCCTCGTTTGGAGATAAAAATGCTCCACTCGACCTCAGTGGACTTGATTGCGGATGCTTTTTATGGAATGACAACTTGACCCCGTCTGAGCCTGTCATTGCTTTTGATACTGACATTTTTACGATGTTTTTGAGTAATTATTAATATTTACACCTCTTTTAATGCTGATTTGTAAGATAATCTTACTGTACACCTTATCTCTCTATATATGTAAAATATGAAGTAAATGGTATTTAGCGTTTTCTTTTTTTTTTTTTTTTTTTTTATTGACACTGGAATCACAGTATGCAAATATAATGCAGAGAAAACCTAGTTGATATAGACACTATTGCGTGTAGTTCTCTTTTTTTTTTTTTGACTATATCTTTAAAGCCTTAAATGTGCCGTGAGACAGATTATTGTTCTTTCTGTTGGTCGTTGCTTCAAAGCAACACTGTGGATATTGTACTGCTTAAAAGGAATAAAGGATGCATGGAAACTCAAACAAGTTTTCCTGTCATTATGCTGGTATATGAAATGTTTTGATCCCTCATGTTGCTGCTTTTTCTTTTTGTTCGTGAGCCTTTTGATTCTAGTTATGAAGTGCAGTCTTTTGTGTAGAATATTTTTTTTGTTTTAATTGAATTTAAATTAACTTTTGGTATGATAAAAAATGTATGTGTTCTGACAAAGTTTGTGGTTCTTACCTACTTTTTATCTGGAATAGTCAATACTGTGTGTGTGTGTGTGTGTGTATATATATATATATATATATATATATATATATATATATATATATAAAATTTATTTTCTCAACATTACTATGATTTCAGTGATGTGGAAAACACAGATGGAAACATTGAATCCAGTCCTAAAAATTGCATTGGCTATAAAATGCAGAATGTCCTGGGAATTTGACATTTGGGACACAAATTTAAGTTTTAATGCATTACTAATTAAAATCTCTATGTGGAATAGTGATTATTAAACCACAACAGGCTGTAATTTAATTAAATACATAATCTGCACGTGTTGTGTGCTCAAAATGAATGTGTATCGGCCACTCGGAAACACTGAAAACACCATTATGAACGGCACGCTTACTGTGTGTGTGTGTGTGGTAGGTATATGCAGGGTTGGGAGGGTTACTTTTGAAATGCATTCCGCTACACATTGCATAATACATGCTGCTTCAGCACTGGTAGGTTTTGACAATAAAATCTCTGCCAGTACAGTTAGACAAAATACACATGTTAAAAATACATTCTCTGAAAAACCTAAATATCTTACGCAGTGTTGTTTCTAAATTAAGATCAATTAAATTGATATTGTTTAAAGGATTGTTTTATATTTTATAGGAAAAAAAATTCTAAATGTTATGATTGTGTCAAAAAACTGATTGTGTCTGGTAACGTGCAGGTAAAATGGCTAGAAATAGCGTTTTAGCTTAGCATAAAGCTGACAATTTACACAAGGGTTATTTCTATTTCTTGCGCTTCAAACTTCTCTGTCTGCTCGTAAGAATGTAACGCATAAGAAATTGTTTCACCGCTGTTCAAATGCACTTTGGATCGCATCATATATATGTATACTTTTTTTTTTTCCATCTTAAAGGACTTAATATTGAATGAAACAAATGACAATAAAATGCAAAGTAATCTCTTCAGTAATCAAGATACTTTTTAAATGTAACTATTCTAATTACCATTGATTTAAATTGTAACTGTAGTGGAATACAGTTGTATTTTAAATACATAATCCTGTTACATGTCTTCCGTTACTTCCCAACCCTGAGCGAGCAGAGCACTCTGAAGTGTGCAGCACAAACAGACTATTTAATTATTTTAATTGGGGTTAATAATCACACTAGGATGAGTAGCAAACTGCTTATCCAGAGGTGAGAAACTTCCATCAAAAACACACAGAAATGCCAAAATAAAAGCTCAATTTAAATGGATGCCTGTAATGGGGCAAAAGGTCATGTTTAATGGAATTAAATAATGTATTTACATTTATGCATTTGGCAGACGCTTTTATCCAAAGCGACTTACAGAGCCCTTAGTACATTGACAATCCCCCCGGAGCAACCTGGAGTTAAGTGTCTTGCTCAAGGGCACAATGGTGGTGGCCGTGGGGTTCGAACCAGCGACCTTCTGATTAGCAGCCCTGTGGTCTAGCCACTATGCCACCACCACAACAAATTAAAGCAATATCTCACATATGTGATGTTCTGTTGGGCAGCACTTCATTTGACACAAATATATCAAGTGTTGTTTCGGATTGTGAAAAAATGTCCCTCCAAAAAGCTTGATTTTAATGCTGACATCCCCCTCCTGGCCCAATGAAGAGACAACCATTTGCCCATCCTAACTATCAAAATGCCAAAATCTTAGTACTGGCCCCGTTTCACTTAATATTTTTAATCTCTACTGATTTATTTTTCTCAGTTGTTCCATGATTACTTTTCTCCACCCTTCTCTTGAACTATCTCTCTTCCTCACTCCATAAATTACCTTTTCACAGTGAGGACAGTTGTGAAGTCCTGAAAGTGTCTGCAGAATGCATCTGCTCTGGTGTTACTTATCGTAACTGGTGAGTTAATATATTCTTGTTGGTGAGTTAATACATTCTAATTTTAGGTTGATATATTCAAATTAGTTGAAGACTGTATTGTGGTGTCATTCTTTGGTGGGCCTGGATCCTGGAGGGTGGGGGACCTCCAAGTTGGATTTCGCTTAGGGCCCCCATTTGCTCAGAAACGGCCCTTCATGTACATTTGAATGGTCTGTTTACATGTAAAGATTCTGTGAAGGAGCGTTCACACATACAGTGTATTAATCACTGGAGGTCACCAATTCACCAATTCACTGTGGGACACTAATAGGCATTCCTACTTGACTGCGGTATTCAACTGTATCAGCCGGAAGATCACTGACTGCACTTATTTCACACAATGTCTGTGCAATTGCATAAAGTGGTGGAGTTTAGCTAGACTCAACTCTTGCTGACACTTAACACAATCTCACGGGACAGATCACATGATCTTCACTCTATTCACTCTTATTGGCAGTTGCTTCATTGGGGCAAAACTCATTTTCATATGGTTAAACTCCTCTCAACTTTGTCGAGTTGCTGAACATGGCCACATCCCGTCACCAATAGTCGCTGTCACTCATGTTGCTAAAAATTGCCAACTCTCATTGAAAATGGATAACTTTTGTTGTTGATGTAGAAAGAGTAACTAAATTGAGCCCAAGACAAAATATGACCAAAACGGCAATTACGCGTGGGGTGTCCAGGCTTTGGTCCATTGTGGCCACCCCATAGCTCTGCCCCTATTCCAGTCATTTTGTCGCTGCAAATCGATTCACCCTTTTATTATGTGGTGTTCGAGTATATAATTGTTTTGAGGTGCTACTACCAGATCTTGGATAATTGCATGTTTTTGTCTCACAGGGATTTTTGTGGGCGAACACTCTAAATCAGGGGTGTCAAACTCAGTTCCTGAAGGGCCACAGTCCAGCTCTAAATGAACTGTATTGTCTTGATGTCTGATTCAGTTTTTTTAGTTTAGAGCTTCCTGGAGACCGATGACTTGAACAGTCTCATCTGTGACATAAATGTAACCAGTAGTGATCGCTACTAAACTGCAAAGGAAGCCTTGAAATGTCTTTGAAAAGTTAGTCTTATGGAACACATTAAGTTTCAGCAACTTTTATCACGCGAATCATAATCTCTTTATGATAATCTTTTTTTCCATTTGTAAATATTGTCAAAATTCAGTTCTGATCATGGTCAATTTAAGTAAGTACTTTGTTAAGTACTTTGTATATTGGCAGTTGAAGAGAAACTTACAGGATAAACACTACAGGCATCAAAATGAAGAAAATTCCACATTTTGTCACTAAGTTACATCTGTTCTTCCTCACTCTTGAATATCACCGGCTGCAACGAGAGTGAAACAAGGGCTACAAAGAACATAAAGCAGAACATTTTAAGATTAACAATGGGTGGTGCAGTCCAAGGTCAGATCTTCTGTTATCCGCTGTCCTAAATTCCTAGGAGGAATCCAGAAATTCCCACACTTCACTATATGGAATTTCAACCCAGATACCCAGACAGAGCCATCTCAGTCTGCCCTGGATAATCCACACAGGAAGTTTACCTTTCCTGAGAACATAGTGTCTTCCATCTTGGAGAACTGACAGAGTCATTGTTAATGGAAATCAGGGTTACACTGTCTTCTCTGTGTTTGCCAAACAACTTAGGAAATTGAAGCATTTTAACCTTTAATATTTAAATTATTTGACTTAAGACATACGAATTCTGTTCATGATTTTACTCCTCCCCAATACAACGACTTGATTTAAAAGGGTCATATCATATATTTTTTTTGGCTAAATGATTTCACCTTACACTTGAATGCAAAGAAGGACAAGGTCTTTACCAGTCTCAGCTATGCAAGACAGCGTCAGCATCTCTGCTGGGATAATCTCTTTCCAGGAAAAACAATGTGCATTCCAATTTTCATCATTGTTTAATGAACCCAGGGGGTTGCATTTTGGAGTCTTCAGAGAATGTTTGCTTATTCAAATAGGAATGCAGTTGTGTTGTTCTCACTATGTTTACAGAATATCAAATAACTCTTCTCAGCTGCTTGCACGTGGGTGAACTTCAGTAAACGTGTCAAGAATGTGCCCTGTCATATTTCACCCCAAAATTAAACAAATAGTGCTTAAAGCCAGAGATAGTTCACCCAAAAATTATAATTATTTCATCAGTTACTCACCATCATGTCATCTCAAACTCAGAAAACACACACACACACACACACAAACAGAGAGATATGTTGAAGGATGTATTACATGTTTTTCAAGTCAATGGTGTCCAAAACGTAATGTTTCGGGTGTTCTCAATAATTTTGATTGCAACGTCCCACACAGCAGACGGACTTGGCCCGAGTGTGGCCTCAAGCTGGCACTGATGACCTCATGTCGGCAACAGCATGCATCCTGTCAGCTAAAGATGGGCCGTGTCTGGCAATGGCGGCTCTGCATACGTGACTGCAAACAACATGAGAGCCGATTGTTGGTGGGAGGTGTGTGGCCCAGATCAGGCTTATGAATCATTAACCACATTTGAAAAGTTACATTGATTTTATATAAAAGCCCTTCTAGGGACAGGTGTTGCGAATTAGCCATGGCTATAAACACTGTGATACAGGCATCGGATTGTTCTTTATGTAATAATCTATGTTTTCTTTTTGTATCTGTCCCTATTCAAATAAACAATAAATAAATAAATATATTTAGTAAATGAATCCATAGATTTTATTCTTCTTAGAAATAATAATTTGTTAAATGTTACAATAATTGATCGTCAAAAAATCAAGATATTGTTTATCGTTAAAAATAAGTCTTTCATAAGTCACCTGGATGACACATGTTTGTATATATACATTTTCTTCCATCACATTTGTTAAGTATTGAAAAAGTTTGATATTTATTAAAAATAGGTCAAGGTTGGTCAAGTTTAGGAAACTCCTTTCAATTCAGCAGTAATATCTGACTACAAAGTTATCATAAATTCTGCATAAATTTAGCTGATAAAAAAAAAAAAAAAAAAAATATATATATATATATATATATATATATATATAATAAAAATAATACAAATTCTGACTGGTTCAGCTAAAGCGCATGCGCTTACAAGAGTTGACTGACAGGCGATGTCTGAATCTAAAATGTGATTGGATCTCTTACCTTTAAGGCGGGACTTTGTTTTCTACCGTTGGCAGTTAGTCAATGTGTAGTGTTTAGGACTGCTGTTCCCGCCGAATGTGAATCAAATCCACACGTGAGTGTCGGTGTTTGTCTCTTTTCTTCCATGAGTGCTGCTAGCTTATGGAGGACTTAACCTGCAAAAATAATAAATAAATACATAAATAAATAAATGTAATAATAAGAAAATAAATAAAGGAATAAATGTCCTGATAAAACAAATATAATTCATTTTTAATGAAAGTTATTCCTGAATTTATTTTTGTATACTTTTTTTCCTTTATTATTTTCTCTAATAACACTTTTTTATTATTTATTTATTTATGCATTCATTTATTTTGAATATTTATTTATTCCCACATGTATTTATTTTAATATTTATTCTTACATTTCTGTCTCCTGTATGATAATTATGTGGGCGGGTCCTGCTTACCATTGGTTTATGGTAGATTGAAGCGTGTGCTCGATTACTCTTGACTTGTTTTGATGTGACTTTAGGTCATAGCCATATCGTATAAACTATAGCTATTTGTGGGGCTAAAAACATGAGCTTAAGTCAATCCAAGATTTATTGGTTACACTACAATCACAAAATAAATGGGGATCTGTTTCTTCAACAAAATCACAAAATGAGCAAGTTACATAAATGATATGATTTAACCTTATGCTTTTCTTTTTTTCTGTGTATATAACTTCATATTTTGATGTCCGCAAATCCATTATATTGTTTTCTGTTGTTATGATGTAAAAGATACAACCATGCTTCATTTCCCTGATCGTTTATGTATGTATGTATATATAAGTTCTGCAATAAAAAAAATCGATAGCTGACACTTCACATATATCTAGAGAGTTGTGCAACTTAGCGAATTAAGTCGATAACCATGCATCAAATGACTATGTTTCATTTAGAGTAGAGGTGCTTATTGATGGTTTAGGAGAGCTGTAGGCCGGTATGAATGATGAAGCGCATCCTGGATTGTTAAACTCTCTGCAAAACATTTCACTGCATACAGGTGCTGGTCATATAATTAGAATATCATCAAAAAGTTGATTTATTTCAGTAATTCCATTCAAAAAGTGAAACTTGTAAAATGTATACATTCATTCCAAACAGACTGATATATTTCAAGTGTTTATTTCATTTAATTTTGATGACTGACAACTAATGAAAACCCCAAAAATCAGTATCTCAGAAAATTAGAATATTGTGAAAAGGTTCAATATTGAAGACACCTGGTGCCACACTCTAATCAGATAATTAACTCAAAACACCTGCAAAGGCCTTTAAATGGTCTCTCAGTCTAGTTCTGTAGGCTACACAATCATGGGGAAGACTGCTGACTTGACAGCTGTCAAAAAGACGACCATTGACCTTGCACAAGGAGGGCAAGACACAAAAGGTCATTGCTAAAGAGGCTGGCTGTTCACAGAGCTCTGTGTCCAAGCACATTAATAGAGAGGCGAAGGGAAGAAAAAGATGTGGTAGAAAAAAAGTGTACAAGCAATAGGGATAACCGCACCCTGTAGAGGATTGTGAAACAAAATCCATTCAAAAATGTTGGGGAGATTCACAAAGAGTGGACTGCAGCTGGAGTCAGTGCTTCAAGAACCACCACGCACAGACGTATGCAAGACATGGGTTTCAGCTGTCGCATTCCTTGTGTCAAGCCACTCTTGAACAAGACACAGCGTCAGAAGCGTCTCGCCTGGGCTAAAGACAAAAAGGACTGGACTGCTGCTGAATGGTCCAAAGTTATGTGCTCTGATGAAAGTAAATTTTGCATTTCCTTTGGAAATCAAGGTCCCAGAGTCTGGAGGAAGAGAGGAGAGGCACAGAATCTACGTTGCTTGAAGTCCAGTGTAAAGTTTCCACAGTCAGTGATGGTTTGGGGTCATCTGCTGGTGTTGGTCCACTGTGTTTTCTGAGGTCCAAGGTCAACGCAGCCGTCTACCAGGAAGTTTTAGAGCACTTCATGCTTCCTGCTGCTGACCAATTTTATGGAGATGCAGATTTAATTTTCCAACAGGACTTGGCACCTGCACACAGTGCCAAAGCTACCAGTACCTGGTTTAAGGACCATGGTATCCCTGTTCTTAATTGGCCAGCAAACTCGCCTGACCTTAACCCTATAGAAAATCTATGGGGTATTGTGAAGAGGAAGATGCGATATGCCAGACCCAACAATGCAGAAGAGCTGAAGGCCACTATCAGAGCAACCTGGGCTCTCATAACACCTGAGCAGTGCCACAGACTGATCGACTCCATGCCATGCCACATTTCTGCAATAATTCAGGCAAAAGGAGCCCCAACTAAGTATTGAGTGCTGTACATGCTCATACTTTTCATGTTCATACTTTTCAGTTGGCCAACATTTCTAAAAATCCTTTTTTTTTATTGGTCTTAAGTAATATTCTAATTTTCGGAGATACTGAATTTGGGATTTTCATTAGTTGTCAGTTTTAATCATCACAATTAAATGAAATAAACATTTGAAATATATCAGTCTGTGTGGAATGAATGAATAGAATATCCAAGTTTCACTTTTTGAATGGAATTACTGAAATAAATCAACTTTTTGATGATATTCTAATTATATGACCAGAACCTGTATTCTAAATCTGTGCGAGTCAGGGGGTGATAAGGTGGGTCGTCCATCTTATTTGCTTCCGATAAGTAATATTGAGCTCTCAACCAATGATGCACTGGAGCTACGCAAGTACCGCCTCCCTCATTTCCATGTTGCACACAGAAAAGTAAAAATAAATACATGTATAAATGAATAAATATATATGGGAATATATAAATATGGAAATAAATATATGTGGGAATAAATAAATATAAAAAATAAATGAACACATAAATAAAAAAATTTAAAAAATGCAAAATAAATGAATAAATTAAAAAAAGTTACAAATAAATATAGAAAATAATAAAGGAATAAAGTCATACAATAATAAATTCAGGAATAAATTGAATTAAAAACGAATTAGATTTGTTTTATCAAGACATTTATTCCTATATTTATTTTTTTATTATTACATTTATTTACTTATTATTTTTGCAGGTTTGGGCCTCCATACAAGCTAAGCGATATATCGATGATAACACTGCATTGCACTGTGATATTATCCTTTTGTCTTCTTGTAAGTTGTTATTTCTGTAGTTTAAGTAAATGAGGAACGAGACCACTTTCAGTGTTTTAACGCAATAATTTATTGCGGTGCCTGATATACTGTATAATTGAATATGTAATCATAATGAAACAGTAATCGATTGTATTCAGATGTAGTCTGTTGCACCCAAGACTGACCATAAGTAACTTTATCTCACATCTCCAGTAATGTAATCTGTTATAAATTACAGTACTTTATTGTTCAGTTGCTTATCTTAGTTTTAGCAGGTTCTGATAATGCAGCATGATTTAAAAATAACAAGTGCAGAAATGTATATATGTTTTAGTATGTATCTATGTAGTACATCAGTGATTTTAATATATATCTTTAATTTCCTTTGTTTTTGGGTCAATGAATATTGGAATTGAGACAAACTGTCTTCAGTATGGAGAGTAGTTGGACTTTTAATAGGAGCAACATGAGATTACAAGCATTAAACAAAGTTTAATGTAACTTACAAATGAATGTACTGTATGTGTCCACCAAACAAATCAGATGTTGTCGAGCCAATAAAAAAATGTAGGTAGAATCTGGAGAAAGAGGGACCCCACACCATGCTAGAATATTCACATCAGGTTAGTGCAATCTAGTAGATTCTGTTTATGTTGAGTGAATCAAGCGATTATATCTGTGTATTCATTAGTATGTCCCATACTCATGTCCCACATGTGCAGAATAATATCTTACCTTGACATATCATAAAGCCATACTGTATAATTTCACATGTTATGTCAGAGTTCTGTCAAATTGATTATTCTGAAATGTTGTTGGTGCAAAACAATGGACTGTATGGGGACAGTCCTTTTTTTAGATAATTACAGTGAAGCAAGGATAAAGTTACCAGAAGAACACCCAGACCCTGGGACAGAGGATTCTCCAATATAAGTCAAATGAAGAAGAATGTAAGTTATCTTAATTTTTTTCTACGTGAGAAAATGTATATCCAACCAAAATTTAATAAAGTGCTTCATTAAACTGAAGAACATCCTTTTTCCTGAGGAGGATGAAATCTAAAATTAGTTCTCAAAAGCTAATCATAGTCAAATGTACATTAGGTTTCTGTAGCTATTCTGGGTTAACATTCCTGAAAACAATATAAAATATCGATACTATATTTGCTAAATCTCTCTCTGTATACAGATCACAAGAACTGCCTAGTACACCAAACATCTTTTACTTGTTTATTCCTCACTCTCAAGGGCATTTGTTTACCCTTGAAGTCTGTCTTGGCAAAAAATGAAGCCAAAGAAAATGCAAGTTTCGGTTGCTTTTGACTTTTTTTTCCCTATAAGCAATTCCTGAAATATCGATTATATTTGGCTCTCACTCTATTTCTGTACAGACCACAAAACCTGTCTGGTGCACCGAAGATCTTACACACATTGGTTCCTGACTTCCAAGATGATTTTTTCGCTAAGAAGAAACCAAAACAGAGGAAAGTGGACCAGAAGAACTGCCTAGTGGACAGCAGATTTTTCACTCATCTCTTCCTAGCTCTCAAGGGGCTGTCACCACTGAGAAAGAACGTCTTGGCAAGACCAAGGGAAATGTACGAATTTGTTCATTTGCGATTTAATTATTTATTTAAGCAAACCACTCCAGCCACATTTATTTATTAGAGTGAAATAACTTTAGATGTGGTTGATTTGTCTGTCATAAACTCGCGACTCTGCGATTTATTCTAGTGATGGGAAGATCGGATAATTTTTCTGACTTGGATCTTTTAGTCTCGATCAACAAAATTAATCTTTATTCGAGTCATTTCGCTCATTTGAGCAGAATTAAATTAAAATATACAATTTTCAATAGCCAATAGATTATAGTCCCAATAAGGAAAAACTGATAATGCAGCCAAGGACAAATTATGAGAATGTAAAGGGATTAATGGAAAGGAGGAGGCGAGAACCGGCTTGACAATATAAATAATAGTTTTAATATAAAACTGAAACAAAAAGACAAACACACAAAGGTGTCAAAATCTCTCTCTGTCACACTGGAGCTTCCAGTTGGCGTTTATCCCTATCTGAGGATTGATTAGCCTGATTAGGGGCCGGGTGTGCGGAATCATGACCCAGCACCGTCCTCCGCCCTGTCACATTCTGTTTCCTGTGTGAGCAATGCTTGGTGTATATCGCTGTCACAAAAGAACGAACGACTCGGACCAAAAGAGTTGAAATGTGAACTAATAATTTGTTTCCTGTTCCTATGCGTTTTTCCAAAATGGGCATAGAGGCAGCATAAAAGTAATCCATATGACTGCAGTGATCTTCAGATGTGATATGATATGCAGACTTGCCAACCTGTACGCATTTTGACCTGAAAGTACGCTGGTACGATTTGTCACTCTAAACTACGCAAAAACCCGGTGACGCCACTTATGCACGCGCAGTACACAAATCAAGCAACAGCAAAAGAAGAGTTCGACCAATCATAGGTTCATTCCCCAAATAGCAATCGGGTATGATTAACAAATGTGCCTATCATTAAAAAGAATCTGCAAATCGACAGCGACACAAAATCCTGCTCGATCCCCCTTCAACTCCCGCCGTCTTACTGTTTTCTTAAGCGAGGACAGTACAGTAGTCACTGTACTTCTAACTCCTTAAGGTAAACGGGTTGGGGTGGTTGTGGAAAGTTTAAATATTTAATTGAGTTAACGTAATCCTCTGGAGTCAACGATCACGTGGGCGTTATCGCATGGATTAATGTAAAATACTCTGTCATTCATGGTCACTCAGAGAAGAGGAAGACAATATTCAGCCATGCAAATTATAAAATGCTCAAGTAATGCTGAACAATAAATCAAAATAATATTGAAATCGCTATATGGCATAGTGAATATGCAAGTGCTGATCTTTAAAAAATGATCACCCAATGCTTGTAAATATTCTATGCAAACTGCTGGATTTGGAGGCCCAAAATATCTCAATATCTCCTTCTGCTGGGTACCTGGACGCTGTGGAATCCCAGGAAATGAGGAAGCAGACACTGCTTCAAAAGAGGCTTTATCAGCAGATTTCCAAAAGTGTCCAATACCTCCTACTGACCTAAAACCCATAATAAATTCATATATTAAAAAGAAATGGCAAACTGAGTGGGATCAATGCATCATGAACAAACTCTATGAAATCAGCCCTATTGTTGGCAAAAGAAGTTCCTCTCTGTTTTCAAATCACTGGGACCAGATTGTATTGGTCACTCCATGTTGACACACACGTTTTTAATATTAGGAGAAGATTCACCAACATGTACCTTCTGCCAGAATCCATTATCCCTGGAACATGTTTTATTAGACTGTACTGCTTTTAACCCAGTGAGAAACCTTTTTTATTCAGTCAGCACTCTGGAAGACATGTTTAACAAAATCAAACCGAACACAATTTTAGAGTTTTTGGGAAAAATTTATTTTAAAAACCTCTTGTAGAATTGCTTACACATTTCTCCCCATGGAAATTGCCATAGAAGCTTGCATGGTGTGAAAAACAAACAAACAATATGCAAGATTTAAATAATTTGATGCACCGCGTGTTTTGGAGTGAAGAGTTCCAGAATTGTTCAGGTGTGTGTTTTGTGCTCACACACGCTGTGTTTTTCCATCTCAGAGCGGCTCATTTCAATGCTGCTCCACACAAACTCATTTGGTGTGAGTTTGTGCCACTTATAACGTGCAGTTGACCACAAGATGCGCAAACATTTCCCCTGATTTGTAATGAGAATCGTTTATAAATAAGCGCTTATGAAAATTTACCACGGTTTTACCATGTACTGTACTGTAGTAAGTGATTTGTTTCTTTTGGCAGAATGAAGAAATTCAAGACAGACATACAGTAAATATGAGTATTGTCCTAGTTTTGGTTAGATTATGACCAGTGTTTACTCTAAAATACTGCCTTAACGGGGATAGCACAAAGGTGTGTGTGACTCAGTGCAGACCTGCTATCCTTTGAAAAATATTTAACATTTGTAATGTCATCCTAACGCTACGTAATTTGCAACCTAGCTTGCTTGTTCACCTGGGGCCGGTTGCACCAACTTTGCGTAAGTTAGAACTTAGCCTAGTCGTGGCGTAAATGGGGACTAAATCACAATTTACGCACTACTAAATATTTGAGCATTGCACCATTAAATTTAGGTAGGGCGTAACCCTATGGATAAACTAAATATTTACGGGTCCTCTGACCAGGAGTAACTGATGGAATAAAAAAGCAGACTAATATTTCATGACATCAATGAACTCATGTTTTGACTTTAACCATCAAGGAGCTTCAGGTAGATATATATTCTAGATATTTTTTGAATTGAATAGGCTACAGTTTCAGGATGTGTGACTATATAAGCTGATTTCGTTTTTAAACAAAATGGAAATCCTGAACTCAAACTTGGGTTTTACTCATATCTCATTGACTGTTTACATCACAACATAATTGTTTTTAATTATTATTATTATTATTATTTTACATATGTAAATTAGGGATGTGCGAGACTAGTCGGCTAAATTGCACAGCTGCTGCTAGTCGGCATTGGAAATAATAGTCGACTAGTCTGATAATATTGAATTCCCATTTTATACACTTTGCGTTATATTGTTTTTATCATTACTTATTAAATAATTGTGTTGATAATAATTTTTTAAGCATTTATCTGGAGGATGATTTCATGCTTCTCTCTTTCACTCGCGGTGAGCACAGAACAATGTCCTGATGAGCAAAACAAGGTATGTTAGCAAACCCTGTGCCCTGTCACACTGATGGTACTCAAAAATTTTTTCCAAGGTTGGCAGGTGTGGATATGTGTGGGTGAGAAACAGATCAATATTTGAGTCCATGTTTACTGTATATATATATATATATATATATATACACTTGCATATTCGGGTGCGGATGTAACTTCCACACATTCAGCAACATGCTGGTCGGGACTGGTCAAAGGTGGAGATTTTGGACCATCTGAGATCTGGTCATCATTGTCAATGTCACTTATTTATAGAGCACTTTTAAAAACAACAGCACTTGACCAATCTGCTGTACACAATATCATAAAAATATAATAGAAAAAATTACTGTACATGATGTAAATAATATGGTACACGATGATGGACGTTTATAAAACACAATACATAACATGTAAAACAGCAGACAGCAGAAAACATCATTGAGTAAAATCTAATGTTTTGAGCTTTGATTTAAGCTTGTATAGAGTTGTGGCTGTTCTAATAAAAACAGCCCGGCTATTCCAAAGCTGCGGCGCAGCTACAGCAAACGCACAGTCACCTCTTAATTTTAGTCTAGTTCTTGGGACTGTTAATAACCTCTGGTTTGAGGACCTCAGAGATCTCACTGAGTGATGCTCAGACAGTAGATCAGCGAGGTAAGATGGTGCTAGACCATGTAAGTATTTATAAACGAGGATTAGGACTTTGAAATCAATTCTGTAGCAAACTGGAAGCCAGAGTAACGAGACTAAAACAGGGATATGTTCATGTTTCCTGACACCAGTCAAAAGCTTAGCAGATGCATTCTGTACAGGAACGAGATGATTGACTAATGCCCATATAAATTGCATTGCAATTGTCAAGCCGTGAAGTAATAAAAGCATGAATTGCCATTTAGAAATTCTTAATAGAAAGAAAGGTCATCACCTTGGCCACTGCTCGTAAATGGAAAAAAAACTAGATTTGACAACATAGTTGACTTGTTTGTCAAATTTAAGAGCATTATCAAAGAACACACCAACATTTTTACACACGATTTAACATGCGGAGACAGAGACAAAATTAAGATCAGAGATTCTAAGGGCTTCACTGGGCCCAAACACAGTGAATTTAGTCTTGCTTTCATTTAACTTTAAAAAATGTAAGGACATCCAAGCCTTTAAGTCAGAGAGGCAGGCCAGAAGCAAGTCAATACAATTCGTATGGTACAAAGGCAGATATATTTGGGTGTCATCTGCATAGCAGTGAAAAGAGATATTGAATTTCTTAAAAATAGGACTTAAAGGAAACATAGAGAGAAAATAAATGGGAGCAAATATAGAGCCTTGGGGGACACCACAGATAAGTGGAGCCGATCCAGAGGAAATACAACGATATTAACTGAGAAACTCCTATTATTAAAATAGGACTGAAACCACTCCAGAGCCTTTCCTTGAAGACCTACACATTGATCTAAATGGGAGATCAGGACAGCATGGTCAACTGCATCAAAGGCTGTACATAAATCTAAAAGCACAAGCACTATAGATTACTTTGCATTTCATTGTCATTTGTTTAATTTAATATTTGGTCCTTTCAGATGGAAAACAATTATGCGTTTAAGTAAGTTTGGAGCAGAAGAAATCGAAATAAACCTTGTGTAAATTGTCAGCTTTATGCTAAGATAAAATGCTATTTCTAGACAATGCACGTTACCAGGCACAATCATATTTTTTTATCAAGAAAATTCACGTTGGATCATAATTTTTATGCTAAGACCTTTGATATTAGGGTAAAAATAATATTCTTGATGATAATTTTTGTATTGTTTTCCTGTAAAAATATCTAAAAATCCTTAAAGCAAGATCAGTCTTGTTTTAGAAACAACACTGCATAAGATATTTAGGTTTTTCAGAGAATGTATTTTTAACATGTGTATTTTGTTACAGTACTGGCAGAGATTTTATGGTCAAAACAAGTGGAAAAATCTACCAGTGCTGAAGAAGTAATCCAAAGTATTTAGAATACGTTACTGACCTTGAGTAATCCAACGGAATATTTCAAAAGTAACCCTCCCAACCCTGACTACAGAATTACCAGAATCAGTAGGTATATATATAAAAAAAACATTATTTAAAAGTTCTACTAGTGCTGTCTCAGTTTTAGTGCTATTTTCTAAAACCTGACTGAAAAACTTCAAAGATTTTATTTCTTCTAAGAAACCGTGTAGATACTGAAGAGCTCTGAACTTTTCAAATTTCCTCTGAAATTTTTTAAACGTAGGAGAGATTAGAAACGGGTCTAAAATTAGATAAAACTGTTGGAAATTTAGCTCTTTAAGAATGGCATGATTCAAGTAATCGGGTACAATTTCCGTTTCAAGGCACATAAATATCAAAAGATTGGGACCAATCACATAAAACTTGTTTAAAATTATGTTGGGGAATAACACTGAAAGAGGAACCAGTTGGCTTCTTCATAGTTTCTTGTAAAAGAGGTAGTGAAATAGTTTTAAATGTGTTAAGAACAGCAGTGCAAGTAGTGGGGACTGGGTGATCATACGCAGAGGGGATAATGTTCGATCTGATGTATCTAATCTTGTCAACAAAAAAATGGCAAAACACTTTCACACATAGCTGAAGGCTCTGTGACAGTTCTTTTCAATGAGGTCAGAAAAGTACTTTGCTTTAGCTGATCGCCTGACATGTAACACCACCGACCAGGAGACGGAAGTTAACATAAAGAGATGGGTTCAGTTTGCCCCTGAAAGAGATTGAGGAAGGAGGAAGCGGTTGAGGAGAAAAGAAGAGCAGGACATTTTTATACTTAATTGTTTAGGACGGTTCTGACTGGACTCTCTTCCACACATACACACATACAGAGAAACAAATAGAGCTATTAGGGTGGGCAATAAAATAACTACTGTGATCATACAAATGTATTGTTTTTTTTATGTTGTTTGATCCTTTTAATTTGTTTAGAATGTGCATGTATATTTCATTAATGCTAGGCTTTCCCTTTGTCCCTTCTGTAAAAGTATAACTGTGATGATTGAAAACATTGAATTAACTGCGTTTTACCTGTTGCAGGTGTTAATTATTATTTAGTTGGTTTATTTTACTTTTATTTAAGATCATTGTAAATGTTTTGTGTATGTGCACTGAACAAAAAACACATGCAATTGTAATTTGTGGTTTATTCTACATGTATATGATTTGGGGATATTATGGCTGTGAAGAGATTCTGTGCAGAAATTTGTTTAGATGAGGCTCGGGTGTGGCTCAGTTATGGGGTTTCTGGTTAAAGGCTGGTGTTGATGTGGCATACATAAATAAGGCTGAGATTTGGTACTGATATCATACATGTTCTGGCCCAGTGCAGGGCCGGTTATGGGCTACTGATCGGCTGAGATTTGGGTCAGATATGGCCCTTGTCTGAAAATCTGAATCTGGGCACTAGAGGGCTGTAATTTATTGCTGTATGTGGGCCGAGGGAAAGCAAATTATGTGGAGCGGAGCTGGGCCAGACAAAAATTGCTATGTTATTTTACCTGAACATGATTTCGTGAGATTCTCCAATTTATTTTGTTGTGTGTGTATTTTGTGTATGTGTATTCAGCTCCTACAGGCAAAAACTGGCATTTTAAAGTACATGATCTAAGAGTGCAATTTAAATCCAGAGAGATTTATTTGAGATGTCAGCAAATATTGATGCATCATTCACGGAGATGATATCGGGGCTCCTATGAAATTAATTGTGGTCATATCACAATACTTCTAAATTTCAATTTCTAGAAAAACATCAGTAGGGCCATATTGATATTTTGTATTTTTTATTTTTTTTTGTCCTGACCCAAATAAAAACCGCTTCTCTCCATTAACTGAACAAACAGACACTGCTCACAAGACTGTCTGTTTTGGATAGATAAAAACAAACTCTGAAAGTAATACTACCTGTTACATCTAATACTATGTGTTAACCTACTACACATTAGTTGTTTATCTGCAAATTATTGTATTTCTCTTTTCTCAGTTTACTCTGTTTAAAGAATTCAGAAGCTAAATGCAAGAGCATGAGTCATCAAAGATCACCTGTTTATTCAGATTACACAGGACTGTCAGTTTACATTTTAAAGTCACTTTTGAATTATTATGGAATGTCACTTTTGATTTTGAATTCACCTTTGAATTACAAAGGAATGTCACTTTTGATTTTAAATTCACATTAAGTCATTTCAGTTGGTTGTGTAAGTCTCGAACAATGTTAATAGCGACCTCTATTGATTAAAAGTGTAATAATCAGTCAGCGTGACCAGCTGCCTGTTATTACATCTTTCTATCTTTCTATCTTTCTTTCTTTCTACGGTCGATTCTCATATAGAGACTCTACTCGCTCATGCAAAATGTATACAAGACTACCAGCATAGAATAGAACAGTCACTTGTCACAACGTAATGGACAGTTCAATTGGGTTAAATCATAAGCACTCTGTTTTGTGTGTTCATTTTCTTCAGTTACCTAATCACAGACTAAATTATGAATTGGGAAATTATTCAAGTGAATTGTCTAATTTACAGTCAATGAGTTGCTTAGTACGAGTGGGAAAGGCAGATACTGTACACTGAATTCTTGAATTGCACAAGGACCTGGCGAACCAATCATCTTCCGTTGGGCGTGGTTTAACATGTATCTAGCCAATCATCTTGCGGTGGGCGTGTTCTCGCTCCGCTGTTGTAAACAGTTCAAACCCGAAGACGAGAGATTTGTATAAATATCAGTGTGCCGCGCTGTCATATGAACTCATGGTGTAGCTCGGAGACTACAGTGCATCAGCAACGTGTAACAGCACTTTTCCCGCGGAGCTGACAACGATTTGTTCATGCTACAGGTTGGTCTGCCCTTGTGGACCTTTATTTTTTGTGGATTTTGAACAACTCATGAATTATGCCACTGTTGTTTATATTGTAAAGGTTACTAAAATCGATATGTCTACCAGCCACATGTGTAACTTCCAGAGTTTGATTTTTGCGGATTTTATCCCACTAGTGCTGGTGAGATCCTGGTGCGTCAAGGTGCGCCTGTTCTCATCTCATCCGTTACTCGCTCGTTTTTTGTCTTGCATTGTTTTTGTATAATGGCAAACAAATTGAGTGTTTCTGCAGGCATGACACGTTATACATAAAATGATGTGGTCGAACTGTCATCGCGCACTGAATGAATGGATAAATTTAAGCGAAACCGCCGTGACCAAATGCAGATACAACGTATAGAGTGAGTTGCTTGGCAAGTGTTTGTGGCAACGTGTCACATCTGCATGTTCAGACATAAAGAGAATTGACAGCGCGCGTTTATAAAGGTGCGTCATTTCACCTGGGTGTCCGCGTCTCCCTGGTCCTTCTGGAGCCGGAGCGCGCGCGGCATCTCCAGAATCAGATGCTCGAACTCAGGTTTGATTCTGATGCACGCTGTGTGGCCGTAATAAGACACAAACATTTAGGTTATCATATAATTACTGCTTGATGAACAATGGGGTACAGTGAAGAGATAGTGTGTGGTGTGTGGTATGGAGTTGTATAATGTGGTATGGGTTAGTGGTGAGTAAGGAATTAAAAGTATGTATGGTAAAAGATTGCATGCACAGTAAAAAAAAGATTTTGTCCCGTAACCTAAAATTCAATTAAGTGGTTTTACTCAAGTCAGAAATGCTTTTTAATATTAATAAACCATTTTAACATATTAGACTACACCATCCAAAGTAATTGTTATGGATTATTTCAAGTAGACATAGACCCTTGTAACATATTTCACTGTATAGTATAGAATAGCATGCAATTTTGAGTTTAGAATTTCAAGGGATTCAATTATGTGCAGTTGCGCATGAACCTTTACCTTTCCCGATACACCTGGAAACAGGACTCTGAGGACGTCAGTTTCCATATGTGTCCCCATCGTCTTGGAAATCAAGGTATGGATTGCTTTTATTACTCTACTTATCATGAGACAGTTTAAAGATGCATGCTTCCATTGAAGTATGCACAATTAGTGGTGTGATTTGGAATTGGAATAGGTTCAACTTTGAAAAATGGTCTGATGATGCTCAGTTTGTTGTGTTGATGTGTTCATGTTAGCCGTGCAAGAATTAGATCCACAACCCCTGAAAAAAATAAAGGCATCAGGTTGTTTGCCATGTGATGCTAAGAGTATCCAGATGTTAAAAGCACTGCCTGGGTATCAACAAAGATAAGTTCTATGCTGCAAATACTGAGAAATAGTTCAGTGCTAGGCTCTGTTGACAGCCCCTTTTAAAGAATGGGCATGGTGCCCAAGCCAGAAGTTCATCTGCAGAATTCATTACATGCAGCGGTGGCACTAAGACTGTGTTGTATCCAAACAATGCCTATTGGCAGTGAGTTGTGTTTGTGCTTGTATGAAATTATAGCCCCTCATATGTGATGCCCAGCAAGTGGGCAGTTTTTTTTCCCCATGTCCCATTCATCAACCACTAAATGGTGTGTGAAATTGTAGAAGGCAGAGATTTCTCTCTCAAGCTATGCTGTGAGAGTATGGGTGTTTATTTATATGTTTCAAATTGTTGTTAGGGGTTCTTGCTGAGGCACTTACAATAGAAGTGAATGGGGACAATTTTTGGAGGGTTTAAAGGCAGAAATGTGAAGCTTATAATTTTATAAAAGCACTTACATTAATGCACTTCTGTTAGAACTCATGCATTATTTGAACTTAAAAGTTTTTAAATCCTAATTTTTACAGTCGTTTTAGAATTTTCTTCGTTACGCCGCCATGGCAACAAAGTGGTAAAATTGGATAAAACTTCACACAGAAAAGGTTAGGATGTGATTTTATCACACTAAACTCATTTTTACATGCATATCCTTTATGTCTTGTGGCTGTACTTCTGAAAAAAGTCAGTATTTTAACATTTAAAAATTGGCCCCCGTTCACTTCCATTGTAAGTGCTTCACTGGAACTCAGATTTGTGCCTCTTTATTTATTTATTTTTAAAGAAAAGGAGGGATGAGTCAAAATAAAGTTTGATGGTAACCAATATTATGCCACAAATGGTGTCGATTGAGCTTAACTTGTATTGAACCGGGAATATTCCTTTAACATGTATTGAATCCAGAACATTCCCTTAAAAAACATATAGACTTACATTTGATGAATGACCAAAACCATATCTAGGGACCATAATATCAAAGACACTTGGGGAAAGCTCTTTTGACCAGTAAGTAAACACCTAGTACAGTACAGTAGACCACCTAGCATTGCCATAGCAACCACCCTGAAAAACCTTAGCAACTGCAAAATAACTCCCTGGCAGCCTCCCAGCATCATGGCGGCAGGTTATGCATGGGCCGGCACCACTCAAGTTTTCTTAAAAAAAAAGTAAACTTTTAGATAATTGTTTTTTTATTATTAAAGCAGTGCTTGTTGCATGTATAGCTGTGGACAGGTCTTGGTTCTTAGCTGGATGGACATACTTACCCATGCATGCCTTCTAGCAGCAGGCATGCACTTTTGAACATGGTCCAGGAATTAAGGCTCTGCGGAGTTGTTTTATGGAGAGCTGGTGAGCTCTTTGCAAGTTGTAACTGTGTGTTGTGGGAGACAGGGATGCTGGGCAGTGGGTCATACATGCTCTTGTTCAGGTGCGGGTTATTTTAGGATGTTCATTAAACACCTGCGATTCAATCACTGGCTTCAGGCTGACCTAGTTGAAGACAGGTGGAGGCTGACGGATGTCCTGTGGCAGTGTGTGTGCATGCATGCACATGGGTTTGTATAGTTTATGTATTCTCTGTTTCTATCATCTCTCTCTCTCTCTCTCTCTCAATCTTGTCTAGTGTACATTTTTCTCTCTTTCATTTTCTCCTTTTCATCCTTGTTCTTGCCTCTGGGCTAAATCTAGGTCTGTGTTCTTAAACAGCTTTAGGACCACAGAGTGTGTGTAACCACAGTCCACACCTGACCATAACAGATAAAATCCTCGATATATCACTTGAGACCTATGACAGAGTACATGGTGTACCACCTTATCAAGTATGACTCAGGCGTCACAAGCTCTAGTTGTAAAATGTCACAAATGGCATATGAAATATATCAGAGTATTGATTTTTCTTTCCATGACATGTTTGTATTAGGAAAGGGTGGGATGAGTAATTTTATAACATTCATTAAAACATTTTTAATTGATCAAATCATTGTGGAAATGCTGACTTTTGGAGAATCCAGTGAATTAAATACCTTGCCAATAACTGATCTCATTTCATTTTTTTATTTTATACAAATATTAATTCAACTGATCAGAAGAATTAATGCTTCAAGTTGCGACGTGCTCGTCAACCGTTAACAACTCAACTTTGCGTTACATCACTTGATAAAAGTTCTTGCGTGTCTTGACTTGTTGGGCACATGTTTTGCTCTTTATGTTTCTTTGTCACACTCACATGCAAATAACATAAAGCAGTCTTACTCACTGTTAGCCGTGCAAATATATCTACTGCAGAATAAACATTATAGCACAATCTTTACTGGTCACATGGCCATCACATCACCCTTGTATGAACTAATCATTTGCTTGGTTCCATTTCAACTATATAAAACCTGTCAGTAATAATTAATAGACGTATATTTTTTATTATTAAATTGTCAACACATTTTGTTAAATTGTATGCACATGGATTAATATACTGCACGTACTGGCACACAACTCACCTGCCATGCGTTGTATGTACAGTACTATGCAGAAGTCTTTAGAGGCATTACATTATTCACAAAAACATTTGTCTTAAAGGGTTAGTTCACCCAAAACTAAAAATTCTCTGATTATGTACTCACCCTCATGATATCCCAGGTGTCTTTCTTTCTTCATCAGAACACATATGAAGAATGATAATAAAATAATGAAATAGCTTAACTCGGTAGGCCCTTAAAATGCAACGCTGTCCTTTTCTGCATATCGCGGCACCGTTTTGTGGTCCGTTCTGCATAACGCATGGCTCATTTTAGCTTATCACGGCCCATTTGGCCCATTTCACGGCCGACCCTCCCCTGCCCATTGGGAGAACCGCTCAGTTCTCCCAATGGCCGGTCCGCCCCTGATCGGCCCCAAATTGCAGGAAAATGCCCGGTATGCCAGATTACCAGTCCAGCCCTGCCTGGTGGGTAATTTTGCTCATCTACACACCACTGTGGCGGGCTAACTATAAATCGTCTCATGACACATGACAAGAAATGCTGTTAAACACAAAGACTTGCATTTGAAGAGACACACTTTATTGTAGGCAGAACAGATTATAGAAAAGCCGTCACTGTGCGTGTCTGATTCGGTGTTTGTTCAGAGGCGGGCAGCGGGAGCGTGTCTCGGGGAACACACTCATGTAGTGTTCCCAATCTTTCCTCTCTGTTTCAGTGTTCTGAAAAGTATTTGCAAGAATAATGTTGTCTATTAGAATGCTGCAAATGACCTCCGATCATCTCAGCAGGTGCTCGAAGTTTAGCTCGCTTTATATCCACAGAGCATTCGCGCTTAACATGCATTGTAAACGTAATTCTGCAGGTTCCCTTTACGTATATGTAGCCTATAAACTATTTACATAAGTATATATATATATATATATATATATATATATATATATATATATATACATATTTCATCTTATTGTGTATTGCTGTATATACTTATATTTTCTATTTGCTTTTTATTTTTATTATATTTTTTAGTATCTCTGTCTTGTTGTATTGTTTGTGCACTGGAAGCTTCTGTCGCCAAGACAAATTCCTTGTACTGTATGTGTAAGCATACTTACTATGTAACAATAAAGCTCATTCTGATTCTTCTAAATGTGTGATTTAAACCATAAAATAATAAAACAAAAAAACGAAATGTTTAGTGGACTAATGACGTTAATTGATAAATGAAAACTATTTATGGCATTGTTTTTGAAGACATCCTCACTATGCAACATTTTTCACAAGTGCCTAAAACCGTTGCACAATACTGTATATTTCATGGTCATCATCTTATGTGAATTGTACATGAATGTGTGTGATATTTCCATTGTAGTCTGAGCTCATGGTCTTGGCCGCAGTCAAGGGGATAGCAGTGTTCATCCTCATAATGGCATGACACTTACCTCAGCTCATTTCCATGTAAATGAATAACTATACGGGTAGTGGCATCTTGACATGAATATTGAAAACCGTGAGAATATGGCAAGTGAATGTAGTGATTTACATCGACAAGTAGCCACCTCCATTAATCATGAAGCTGGAGTCAATTGAAATGTTTAAATTAATAGATTTTTTTTTTTCATGTGCATGAAATTTTATAGATGGGTTAATTTGTGTAGGGTGGTGTATTAAGATTTGTTAATTGGAAAATTCTAAGTTCTTGTTAAAAGCCGTACCTGTGTGCTGTCATGACTTAATAGATACATTTAGCCATCAAATTTGAAATCCCAGCCGGATACTTTTTTCAGGTCTGAAAAAGAGGACATGTCTTGGGAAAAGACATGGATGGATGGAAACCGGACGGAAGTCTGAAAGGCTCGAATCCTAGTCAAGTCTGAGTAAAAATGCATCCTAATCCATGACAAGTACAAGACCATTAAAATTGGACACGTGACTTGGACTCGAGTACCCCAACTCTACTGAGTGAACCCAACAACAATTCATATCCAAAATACTGTATGCATTTTAATGACTTGTGCAACTTGTAGCATTATTATACTACGCTCATGTGCAATCACAAATGTAGATCATCCAGTCAGAATTTCCACATCCAATCAGATCTGTTTTATTTTCTTATGTTCCATGAAATTCCTTCATAGTATGGCAAAAGGCTTACACAACTTGCCATGTCCAGAATAGCTCTGAAGAATAATGGGATTCAGTGTTACTAAACAATTTGATTTGGCTTTATGTGCCTTACAAAGCACATCAGCACGTACATGCATCTGCACATTTATAAGATCGATGAAATTTAGCCTGATGAAATTTTTCACCTTGATCATAAACAGAGCCGGCAGCTTGAGGAACTCGTGGTGTGTACAATCATTACTTATGACCAAAGAAAAATCAAATCCATCCTGAGGACCCCAAGGTTATGAATTTGCAGGTGGAAACTGACAGTGCTATATCTCTTGGACTCCGAATTACATCCTGGTCTACGAACCAACAGCAGGTTTTGTCGGGCCTGACACCTGTCACAGCCAGTGTAATTCATTGGCTGTCAAAAGCCTCAAAACAGCTTCGTTTTCGACGCAGGCTGTCAGATGTTATGGATAAACAAGGTAAATTGAAGAGGCTTGCGGAATTCCAAAAGCTCTCTTGACTGGAAGATGAATAAAAACAAAATCAAAACCCCATTTGCTTCGGTTTGGTGAAACACATTTGTAGCACTGAAGCTGTTTGACGAGTCTTCTAGTTGTTTCCTTGTGATTTATGCAGTATCATTTTGCAGGAGGGCGTAAAAATAACCGGCAATTTGTAGTAAAGCTGGTATGAATAGAGTGGAATGTAGGCTTGACTGCAGTTCTGGCATGGACAGGAAAATGACTGATGAATACGAACGTGCATACCAGGCAGGAACAAACACCTGCACAGGACCACTAATGTATGGGTTTAATAGGAAAGATTGCTGCATAAACCTGTAATAAATCAGATACTGTAGTAGAATACCCTTTGATATGTGTTAACAGAAGAGTAGCATTGTATTAATGAGGGCCACTCAGCTGGGCTGCAACTCAGTTGCATGACTTCATCTTTGACTGGCCTATAGATCCTTGAGGGAAAAATGGAGGTATGGGCATATAGGCTATGTTCAGTCTGTCATTCAAATATTTGTGTGTCCAATCGGAATCCAATCTTCATGATTGACTCTCCGTACTGTGTATCTTAACTGGTCAGATCCAGTTAAGATACACGTGTATGTGTGTGTGTCCCGCGGCTATTTTGATTTTCTGTCATATCTACATTGGTTGCTATAGCAATGACGTTGCAAAAAAACAACATAGCAGCCACCACAACGCAAGAAAGTTAAACGTCTCACGCGAAAACGGGACGCTTGATCATGGTGAGGATTTCAAGGACTGGGGTCCCCTTCAAGAGTCTCACTGTCTTAGACTTTTATGCTTATGGGACACAAAGCCTTCAAAACTGATCATTTCGCTACCCGACAACATACAGGACAAGGACGGTGGCCTTAAGCGGCTGCTTATAGCTAGAAATGGCTCTGAATAAAAACATTAAGATATAAAATAATAACAACGATTAAAAACATGGATCCACATACTTTGCAATACATAACTTTAATCAGTACCAAATATACCAATATAATTGGGTGAGGGTTGCATTTGGAAAGTATATTTCATTATCAATCAGCACCTTTATTACTCAAATAGTCAATTTCTCGTACACGTCCCAAGAAGAACCATCTTTGTTCCCCAGGAAGTGGAGTGTTTGAGAGGCGGATCTGGCCTCTTATCACCACCTTCATCTGCAGCCAGTGCTGGAGCTTCGTCAACACCTGACAGGTAGAAATAAAGCCATATGTCTGAGGACACTCTGACCGTGCTCCTCTGAGACTAGACACATGTGTGAGTGATACGGCTGTCTTTTATCCTGGCATTCTGGCAGTGTGTGCTTTGTGAATTTGTGGGTTTCGCTTGCTCATTAGCATGGTTAAATTATAAATAACAATGATAGAGATTTCAATAATAGATGATATTTTTTTAGCATGAGAAATGCCACTCAAGTGTTTTCTCATGTGAATCTGTTGTGTGTTCTGTTTGCTGGGGTGTTGATTATGGATTCTAAAGGGGGTTTATTTTGGGGGAAGCGGTTGATCTGTAGTTCTGCTGTTAATTTGTAATTCTGCTGTATCCTGATAAACAACAGCAGCAGGGGGGGCATGTTGATTAGAACCCATAGTTGAGACAGATCTGGTAAAATGGAAATCAGAATTGATTTTCGAGATTTGAAACCAACTCAAGTTGAAATACTGGCTGCAAATAATTTTGGGAATTTGATTAGACTATGTGGTCGTTCTTGTGGTGTCATCAGCCAATCAGCATTCCTGCAGCTCCAACATAATTAGTCACATGGCATTAAGGACAGGTGGTTGGCTCCAAAAATTGTCTCTGGAACTGAATGTCCAAAAGCAAAGATTGCAGCATGCAGGTCACATACTTCTGGGGGTGTCACTGAGATGAATGCTAATGCAAACGTATAGCTCTCTTCAGGTACTACTTACTTACATGATGTCTTCAGACATTAGTTGAGAAATTAAAGGCTCTTTTACATTAGAAAGTTTGGTCTTTTTGACATCAGTTTGAATTCCGAATTCCGGTACTTTACGCAAAGAAATGCGATGGGTGGAGCTAGTATTGGGCTATAGCCCTGAATGTTTTTAGTAAAGCTCTGAATGTTTTTATCATCTTGTAGTGATGACAAAAGTACCAGTACTTCAGTATCAAATTGATACTAAAAAACAATAATCTGCTTAGGTGGCCTAAGGTTCTGCCCAAGAGAATTAGGATTTGCTCAGCAATAACAAAAGTTAGAGGGAATATTCTTCACAATCGATATGAAAGCATCTGTGAAAACTCAATAAATGAACTGCAGTTGAGGATGTTTTAAATGCATCCTTGCATGGAGCAATGGCCGGTCATAATAATATCCCGGTATACTTATTGCTGTAATGCATTTCTCATTACTGATTGTCTCTGGAAAAATGGCCTTCAAAGAGTGGCTTGCATTCTTTGCATCTCTTGCAGAGAACCACAAATGTTGATCTGGGCGTGTAAAGTTTTGGTGGTAAATCAAAAGGGCAGACGGTTTAATAACACTGAATCTACAGTAGTAGTTACTTAGCAACAGCAGTAAACAGTTGTGTTTAGTATTCACCATGGTACTCAGATTGATGATGAAATTGTACTGTGGTTAAAACCCAAAAGTACAAAGTGAAAAGTTACCTGTGGAGGCAGGCGGAGGGGTTGGAGTTGTACTCGCAAGCAATCGAACCAAGTGTGAAAACAGCATAATAGTCTGTTTGAGCTTAATAGTCCGGTTTGTCCCCAGGTCTATCACGAAGTCAGACCTCAATGAGTGGAACCACCTCTTATTTTTATTTTCCTCATGTTTCCTCTGAACTCCCGAAAAAGCACCTGCTGCGAAAGACACATTACTTACATAAGCATTCATTCTAAAACTTAAAACTCAAGCCGCTTCCCCAGAGTGAATCCAGCATCTGCTTGTTTCACATAGCTGGATGGTAAAATGTGGTTCATATTTTAGTTTGTAACCCCTAACCCTTTGGGGCATGTTTCAGGTTTCATGATATATTACAGAATTCACAACATTCTTTAATAAAATGGGCTCAGTTTACTTGCATTCTTTTATTATCTTCTGATGAAAGATATGTCAGAAATGTCTTAAATATGGTTTATAACCTAAATATAAAGCATATGTTTAAAGGGACACCTTGCCGCTGATTGTCATAATGGTGGCGTACTGTAGCAACCACTGAAGATTTGACAAATCTGCACACAAAACATTTTACATACTAGATAATTGCCAACCTGTCATCACAGAAGGTGGCTTGCTAACTTTAGGCATTCATTACACAAGATGCAAATCAAGCACATTTTATCACACCCACTCCTCATTTATCTATCAAGCTAACCAATTAACAGTATCATGTAGTTGCTACAATATAAAAGCTCATGATAGAATTTCTAATTATCCACTAATGACAATAATTCACAGTTTACACTGTTAAGAATGCTTTTGAGTTTTGGTAATAGGGATGTAGCGGTTTCACAATATAACTCATACCATTGAAATCTTTCCATTCATGGTATTGCTTAAATGTGTTTTTTTTTTTTTTTTTTTTTAATCCAAATCAGTTCAATTAAACAAATGAATAGACAGTACTGAAAAACAAACCACAAACTGCACATGATTAATAATATATATTTTTTATCATTTAATTTATCCAGTAGTTTTTGTTTAGAATCAAACAAAATCACTAAAACAAATTATTAGTTTTACAGATTATTAAAAATTATTATTATAATATAAATAATAATTGGATTTTTTGCTGTTGCTAAACTCAATTAAATTGCAGTTGTAAAAATGTTTTTCTAGTCTTACTTTACCTATAACTATATTAAATTGCTTATAGTAGCAATGCGACTTAAAGGGATAGTTCACCCAAAAATTAAGATTCTCTCTTCATTTACTCACCTCCATCCCATCCCAGATATGTATGACTTTATTTTTCTGCTGAACACAAACAAAGATTTTTAGAAGAATATCTCAGCTCTGTAGGTCCATTCATTGCAAGTGAATGGGTGCCAACATTTTTAAGCTCCAAAATGCGCACAAACTCATAAAGTAACATAAAGTAATCTATAAGACTCCAGTGGTTAAATCCATGTTTTCAGAAGCGATATGATAGGTGTGGGTAAGAAACAGTACAATATTTATAAAGCTTTTTTTTTTTTACCTTAACTCTCCACTTTAACTTTTACATTCTTCTTATTTTGTCTTTGGTGACTCGCATTCTTTGTGAATATCGCCACCTAGTCGACAGAGAGGAGAATTTATGGTAAAAAAGGAGTTAAATATAAATCTGTTTCTCACCCACACCTATCATATCTCTTCGTAGATATGGATTTATCCACTGGAGTTTTATGGATTACTTGTATGCTGATATTATTTGCTTTTTGGAGCTTCAAAATTTTGGCACCCATTCACTTGCATTGTATGGACCTACAGAGCTGTAATATTTTTCTAAAAATCTTAATTTGTGTTCTGCAGAAGAAAGAAAGTCATACACATCTGGGATGGCATGAGGGTGAGTAAATGAGCGAATTAAAATTTTTGGATGAATTATCTCTTTAATACCATGGTATTTTTTGGGTATCATACGATGAAACTCTTACTTATACTTTTACACCCATACATGGTAATGTGACTTCTGGTATACAATCTGTGTCACTTTAATTGTCTTTCTGCTTTGACTGGTTTATTTTCAATAAGTGGATGACAAAATCAAGCGGACACATTTTGTGTGCTTGTTTCCCCTTCTGATTTATTACCAGCATGTTGAAGACCCCTTGATGGGTAATAAAAGCATGTTGTGGTGACATGAATGGCAAATAACGGCAATGACTCATTGCTCTTTTTGAGACTGTGTGTGTGTCCACGGCAGAGACACACCCATTAATCAAACCCTTCAAATGCATTCTAGCTTGCATTGTGTGCTAGTCTTTACACTGTTCAAGTACATTCCACAGAGTGCCTCTTGTCCTCAGGAAAATTATAACAGACAAGGTCAAAGGTGGCCCATGTCTGGCTTCAGATCTGAATTCTGATCCTTGGTCTGTCTGGCTGATATTGTTCTGGAACTATCCACATGGAATATCAGGCTTAGAAAGCAATGCCATGATAAAAGTTAGCATGTATGTTTTAATCTCAGTGTGAAGAAAAGAAGAACTGTAACTCAAGTCCTTCTTTCCAAGTTTAAAGTGTAATACATGCATCATAGTGTCACCAAATGGAATCGCAAATAGAACCATATTAATCTTCTATTGGTTGACCAAACAGATAGTCCTGCCCCAAACTCGTGCCATTGGTTGCTGCATTGTTGCTATGTCAGGCTGGTCAGGATGCTCAAACAGAGGGAGTTTTGAAAGCGCCACAGGGTTAAACTTTTCTGGGAAAATCAACCTACATGTAGTTGTCTCTGCTGCATATTAAACTATGATAGGAGAGTGTAATGTAATCAAAATGCCACAGATCACCTTAAAAGGGATAGTTCACCCAAAAATTAAAATTCTCTCATCATTTACTCACCCTAATGCCATCTAAGATGTGTATGACTTTCTTTCATCTGCAGAACACAAATTAAATGAATGGTGGCCAGGCATTTGAAGCTCCAAAAAGCAGATCCAGTGGCGGATCCTGTCATAGGTAATAATAGGGAGTGTCTCCTAGGGCAGCAATGCTCTCTGGGGCGGCACGACAGGGTACCTGCTTGGCAGCCCCCACACAATGCTTGCAAGTTTGCGATGGGTGAAGGGAGCCCTGAAATGTGCCGCCACGGCCCTGGCTCGCAAGATTGCAATGGGACAAAGGTGCCCCAAATCATGCCACTAGACATGAATATCTCTGCTCTGTAGGTCCATAAAATGCAAGTGAATGGTGGACTTTTAAGGTCCAAAACGCATATAAAGGCAGTATAAATTTAATCCATAAGACTCCGGTGGTTAAATCAATGTTTTCAGAATCGATATAAGTGTTGGTAAGAAACAGATCAAAAGTCTAACTCTAAATCTCCACTTCACTTTCAGATTTGAAACTGAAACTGAACAGGTATCACATGTGACTTTCAGATGTGGAGGTTTAGAGAAATTACGTCGGATCTCGCCTAGGGCACCAAGTAAGCCAGAACCACCATTAAGCAGATCAAGCCAGCATAAACATTATCCATCAAACTCCAGTGGTTGAATCAATGTCTTCTGAAGGGATCCAGTTGTTTTTGGGTAGGAAATAGAAAATTTAACTTCTTTTTCACAGTACATCTAGACCGCAGTCTCCTTGGCGATCATGATTTCAAACTCAATAACACTTCCTATGGCGCCATCTAGTGCTCTGCACATGCTTCAAGCACAAAGAGGTGTAATTGTGCTTGAAATCGTGATCGTGCCTAGAGACTGCAATGGCAAAATGAACAGTGAAAAGGGAGTTCTATTTTGGTCTGTTCTCACCCAAAACCAACTGGATCGCTTCAGAAGATATTAAACATCTGGAGTCTGGCCACCATTCACTTGCATTCTGAGGACCTACAGAGCTGAAATATTCTTCTAAAAAATGTTATTTGTGTTTTGCCAAAGAAAGAAAGTCATACACATCTGTGATGGAATGAGGGTGAGAAAATTTGAGAATTTTCATTTCTGGGTGAACTTTCCCTTTAAGTACATAATTGTACATTTACAAACCTAGTATGTTTCCATTAATAACAAATGCATAAATCAAAATCTTTGTTGACAAGTCCTTGTGAGGAATTTTCAAAAAAAATCAGTCGATTGGCAGAGGGAGAACATGACAAGGTTTGGGCAAACAGAGCGAAGAGTTGATCTACAGTTTTAATTTCAACCATATGGAGTGTAAAAGCGATTGCTTGATTTCAAACATATGCTTTCTCAGGCTGGTAAACCTGCAGGATTGTGGGATGCCAGTCATGTCTGTTCCAAATGAACTGGAATCAGTTATTAGCAGTGAGCTGTGTTGTGTAACTTTGTCTTTCGGCTGGAATTTCATCCCAGTTTTGAAGCTAAGACTGAAGCTTTGGGCCTACAGGACTCTGGTAGGAATCCTCATCTCTCTTTCTTTCATCTAAAAAGGCATCTAAATCCAGGTTTACTCTCATTCACTCTTACTTCTCATACACGGGCCAAAAAATTACATGATCACTTAATTCACTCTTAAAAATGTATGAATGTCAAATGATGCTAGACCTTTTCTCAGAACACTGATGATTTGCTGGCCTTAGCTGGTCAGCCTTTTCAACAAAGTATTAACCGTACTTTTCAGAACCATAATTTACATGACTTTTAACCAACTCTTCACAAAGTGATTTTAGTGGAAGTCTGTTTCCCTAAAGTTCACACATAGTAACCACAGGTGTAGTTTATCACATTAACTATGGCCATGTTTCATCACAGTTTTATCACAGTATTGCCAAAGTATTACAAAGTTGTTTCTATATAGATTTTAAATAAATAAATATACAAGTATATATTCATATAAAGGTGTGTTCACACTTGTAGTTCGGTTCTCTTGGTCCGGACCAAAAAAAGAAAATGATACATTTAGTCCTGGTTTGCTTTAAAAAGGCATTTTAAACTCCAAACCTAAAGCTACAAAACAAAAGGCATAAAGAACAGGTTTTAACCTGATTAGACAGCTTTTATGATGTATATTTCGTGACGGAACATGCCGAACATCCAAAACAATGCTGGCTGCTGGGCTTAATGTGCTTGTTGGATTTATGTGTATATATATATATATATATATATATATATATATATATATATATATATATATATGGTGGTATTTTTACCACCTGAGAACAAATGAAGACCTAATAAAATGTGTAGAGGACTCAAAACAGTGCCAGGAATTCAGTGTTTGAACCAAACCTGCCAAGTGTGAACACACCCTAAGTGACCCTGTATACATGCACCTCAGAAAATGGTTTATTCCAGGGTTTTTGCAGAAAGCAGTGTTCTAAAATGCCATGGAAATGTGTAAGAGGGAAACCCCACTATATACCACACTATATACCCCACTAAATAAAGTGAAGCAACAGAGTATACAAAATAGCAAAGTCTTCGTTAGATGGCAAGTTTGTTATTCCCAAAAGTGTCAAGGGAAAATGACGTTCTATCATATTGACTGAAGAAAAGAAAACAGAAAGCGATAACACAGTGCATATACACGCACCTAAAGGATTATTAAGAACACCATACTAATACTGTGTTTGACCCCCTTTCCACACCACACCATTACACCACCACCACCAGCCTGCACAGTGGTAACAAGGATCTATGTTCTCATTCTGTTTACGCCAAATTCTGACTCTACCATCTGAATGTCTCAACAGAAATCGAGACTCATCAGACCAGGCAACATTTTTCCAGTCTTCAACTGTCCAATTTTGGTGAGCTCTTGCAAATTGTAGCCTCTTTTTCCTATTTGTAGTGGAGATGAGTGGTACCCGGTGGGGTCTTCTGCTGTTGTAGCCCATCCGCCTCAAGGTTGTGCGTGTTGTGGCTTCACAAATGCTTTGCTGCATACCTCGGTTGTAACGAGTGGTTATTTCAGTCAAAGTTGCTCTTCTATCAGCTTGAATCAGTCGGCCCATTCTCCTCTGACCTCTAGCATCAACAAGGCATTTTCGCCCACAGGACTGCCGCATACTGGATGTTTTTCCCTTTTCACACCATTCTTTGTAAACCCTAGAAATGGTTGTGCGTGAAAATCCCAGTAACTGAGCAGATTGTGAATTACTCAGACCGGCCCGTCTGGCACCAACAACCATGCCACGCTCAGAATTGCTTAAATCACCTTTCTTTCCCATTCTGACATTCAGTTTGGAGTTCAGGAGATTGTCTTGACCAGGACCACACCCCTAAATGCATTGAAGCAACTGCCATGTGATTGGTTGATTAGATAATTGCATTAATGAGAAATTGAACAGGTGTTCCTAATAATCCTTTAGGTGAGTGTATTGCCCCATTGGAGGCTTAAGCAGCTTTCTTGCAATAAACTGCTTTCTGGTGTCCATGTAAATGCGCTCAATGACCACGGTTGTGACCACAAACTCAGTGACCCACAAACTTACACCAATTATTCTTATTTATCCAACAAGGTGCCTGTTTATATGCATGCCTATACACTAATAACTCCCAAAAATCGGACAAAGCAAGAAAACACAGTTTACATGACATTTGAAATAATCAGGTTATTCTCTGCTTTTGAAATCAAACCATGAACAGGCATGTGCACAATACTTGTTCTCATTGGATAAGCTGGTAAGAACGCCGGTGAAGGTCAAAAATCATAATGTGAAATTGAGGTAATGGGCAAAATCTACCCATGTCGATTGTATTATTCTTAAAGCATTCATCACGTTACACCGATAAAGGAAAGGCATTTAATGCATTTACATGACTGCACATATTGTCGGCTTTCTAAGCGTACCGGTAATCGGTGTAAGAATGTGCATGTAAAAGCGCTCAATGTGCAAGGTCATGTAAACACTTTAAGCAGTTTTAATTTTTCAGGGTAGGGTCATGAGCAGTGTTAGCAAAGAAATTGTGACAAAGGTAGATTTTTGCCCTCAATTCCGATTTTGTGTTGCATGGAAAGACCTATACGTTCTAACTGGCTTATTCGACATGCTCAAGTGTTGTGCACATAACTGCTTTCAAACCTAACAAACTTCTTTGTGTGAAATATTTTGGTTGAGATTTTACTTCTTATCATTCCTAAAGTGCAGCTTTGTACATTAAGATAAACTCCTAATCCATTGTCTGATTTATACAGATTTATCGTTGACTCACGAACACTCTCGACTCTTTCTTGAAAAAACGAATGCAAGACCTGTTTGCCTGAAGTCCACCTCTGGCATCTTAAACAGATTTGCAATTAGAATAATGCACTATAATCCGTGAAATCTCATAAAACAACAATGAATTAAAGAGAGCTACAACAGAAAAGCAATTTAAGTAGGAACAGTGGGAAGAAATGAGAACAAAGAATGTCTGAGAGACGTACTTAAACTATAACCTGACTTTAAAAGGGTCCCTCGAGGTCAGCAGGGACAAGAGAAAGATTTGCAAATCATTAGTGTCCCTTAATCATATATATTTCCCTCCTTTTGTTAAAAGGTATTTAATTTACTAGCCTAGATTTCGTACTCGCAGTGTTTATAATAAGATTAGCGTTGCAGTTTAAGGTGTATTCACCACAGATAAACACTCTGGCTCTATTGTGTTTTCAAGTTAAATGGTGATACTGGTGATAAATGTAGTATAGATATTAATGAAGTATTGTCCCTCTGAAAATAACTTCTGTTTTGTGTCATTGAGCCTGTTTACATGCACACTAATATGCTAACTACTCCCAAAAATCAGCCTATTCAAAAAATGACATTTGAAATAGTCGTGTGATTCTGTTTTTGAAGTCAATCTGAACACCCGCGCACATACCTGTTAAGGTGTTTACACGCAACATCAACGTGACACATCACTAGCTTTCTTCTTATGGAGGAAGCGTGAGCCAGTTAAACAATCCAAGTAAGTTTTTATTTTCCACACTCTTTTGTTGTAACACACACGCTAACGGCTTTTCAGCACAATCACACACAGTCATCTTTGCGTGTCGTTCTCTCTCCCCATTTTCGGTCAGGACTGCCCCTTTTATCCTTCTACACTCTTACTGCGAAACACAAACAGCTTTTAGAGATAATACCCACAGGTGGGACTCCTTACTGTTCTAATCTCCCGAACTCGCACTCCATTCACAAATTGGCACTCGTCCACACCCCCACATCCACAATCAAATATCGGGGTAATTGGCAAAAATCTACCTGTGTTGATTGGTTCATTTTTAAGCCGTTTATGGCCTACACCGATAAAGGGAAGGCGTTCAACGCTTTTACATCACCACCCACGTTGTCATCTTTTAACGTTAAAAAAGGTCTAAATCATTTTTGGTTTTAATTTTCAGCAGTATATCTATTGTTTTAAAATGTAAACCTCCATTTTGTTAAATGTTTTGCTTGATAGGTGTGCTTGTATTGTCTTTGTGTAAAATAAATCCCACATGGTTTTATATTTTGTGACATTTGTACAATTTTAAGTGTGCCTTTAGTGCCCAAATAATTGTTGAGGGCTCTGTAGATTAAATTTTTTCATAACATCCCCAAAAAGCTCATGCATTGGGTGTTTTCACAGCTTATGTTATCAGACGGCTGGTTGCAGTGACCTGCAGGTCAAGTCAATAGTCCTTCTTAAATCCTCACACATATCTTATGGCAGCAGGTGCCAATGGCAGCTCAAAAGGTCTGACCATGTTGCAGCTGCAGCACGCCAGCAGAAAACACATCAGCACACACATCTCTCTGTGTAAATCACATCCAAAGCTGCCAACATACACAACACCGATCTTTCAGGCAACTGTATCAGGCAGCGTACTTGTCCTTGAAGGTGAATGATCTGTTTTGTAGTGTTACCTTCTCTAAAAGCATTTAAATAGAATCTTATCTTATCTGGATTGGCAGCTCTTTATAATAACTTCCATTAATAACATACCATCAATTACATAATGCTTAAACGTAACACGAAATGCCATTTTTAACCCATTTCACATCTATAAACTGATGTATTTCCAATTGTGATTCAATGAGGAGAAAATGTATGGCAGGACTGGATTTATGGATTTTATAGTGAAATAGAAAAGTTGTTTCAGCAAGTTTGATGAAAGATTATGAAGGCAGACATTTTTGTTTGGAGTATTTGTAACAAAATTCAGTGATGAATCCTTCACAACAAGAACAACGACATTAAGAGGTCATTCGTATATTTAAAATAGTTAGAAATGTCATAAAATGTTGGAGCATGAGTGCTAACTACTAGGATATATGAAAATCGATTCATACACTTTCATATATGCATATTTGAATGTAAATGCACAGTTGATCTGTTAAGCTTTGAAACTGACTTATTATTAACATGTTTTATAAAATGCTACTGTCTAATTGAAAGCATCTAACAAAAAAGAGGCAATAGGCTGTACTGTATACAGTGATTATATGCATCTGAAACCCAGGCTCTTTAAAAGGTACTGGCTCTACAGATAAATACGTGTATGTCAGAATCAGGTTTCACATTCAGGGGTCTCCTATTGAATGTGGGTGACTGTTGTGGGGTGAATAGAGCTGTTGAAAGTATGGTATATTCAAAAAGCGCTGTGGAGAATGGGGAACTCTGGTTGGTCACATCATATATGTTATGTTAGGGCTAGGGGGAAACAACTAAACATGTTCAATTAATAAAATAACTTTTTGACTAAATGGTCTGCTTTATTTTCTGGCTAAAAGCATACTTTCGTCCCAGGGCAATGGAAGAATGTAAAAATTGCAGTATAAAGGGTATTTATTGGGATAAGGATGCTAGAGTCCATATTACAAGAGAATTCCACCTTTCACTTTGCAACCGTGCCAGTTTAAGGACAACACCCTCTAACAGTTGAGTGTCTGAATCTCTCTGACTTGGTGTTAAGTTACGAAATACCGAATTACAGCTCACAGTTTCAGTGCTTTACATACTTTTATTTTCATCAGTCAGATGCATTTATCCAAAGCAATACAAGGAATACATTTGATTGGGATTTGTGTTCCCTTACCAGCATGACTAAGCCTAGATGGAATCTGTAGACATTTTTGTATTTTCACAAGTGGTGGGGAATGACCAGAGTGAGTTCCAATAACATTTCCACTTGAACAAATTTCGGTACAGTGAGATTACAAACCATTTGATTTCTCAGCATGGTTAGCTGACCATACTCTGGACAGAGATCTGTGCTGGCGGATTGGCATTTGTGACTTTAGTCATGATTGGCCACTTGCCCAGTCAGTTCATTCTTAGTCATTATTGGAAGCAATCAATCATAATCGGTTTTGTCATAATGTACCATTTAGAGATGAGGATACCGAAAATATATCAGTATCATACATAACAATCTCTCCGCAAGCAATATAGCATCCACTTTTTCAGCCGTCTGAGTTCTGGAAGTATTTTTCCCATTGATTTTTTTCCGTATTTCATCAAATAATTAATAAAAGAGTAGTAAGCCATGAACCAAACCAATCAGCCTCAAAGTGAATAAAAATATTACAAACTGATTTAAAGCAAAAAAGTATTTGAAAATCAGATTGGGTTGGGGAGTGCGAGCCACGCCCCCAAGCTCCGCGCGAGAGGGATCAAGGGAACTACAGTGTCGGACGTACCAGCGGGCGGGGCCTCGTGACAGGGCGGAGACTGAGGTGCTGAGTCTAGAGTCATCAAAGCACTTACCTGGCTCCTTGTGACTGCTCCCGGAACAGCCTGGGATGAGGGAGGAAGATTTTCATGGAGACCATCACATCAGGGGCAGATTTTCAGGGGCTGGGTGTGTGGGGGCGGGAGGCCTGCCTCCGAGGCACCATGCCTGCCAGAGAGAGAAACGGTGCCCGGTGGTCATGATTTCTTAGAATGTGGGCACCGCGGTCCTTAGGGCATGGGGTGAGGTAAGTAAAGGAAATAAAGAACCTCCACCCGGCCCTCCACCGGGGGAAGGAGTGGTACTCTTACCTACTCCTGTGCAGCGGGTCTCCTACTTCCTGGACTGCCCGTCTCGGGGAACGTTTTGAAGCCTTACTTGGGTTCTTGGCGACCGGCCATGAGACGGGTGGCGTCTGCTTTCTGTGGGTGGCTCAACGCGGAGGCCAGCCTACTGGGGCGAGCTGTGGTGGAGCCAGTGTTGCTGCCGCAGGGTGACGCCCTTGGCGACAAACAGATGGGGGTGCGAGACATTGCGCTGCGCTGTCTGTGAGTTCGTAACGCGAACTCACCCTGAGACGAGCCGGCGGTCACATCGCAAACGAGCGTGCTGGAGAATGGGAGATGCGTGGGGGGTTTCCCGGCATAGAAGCTCCCATTGAAATCCACAAATTGCCCCCAGTGCTAACCGACTCCGCCTCATACCCGTGGGTAGAAGGACCGAGTTGGGGAGCCGCTGGAGTGGCTTTCCCTCTTACGAGAGAATCGCAGCGAGAGCATGATCCATCAACAAGCGCTGTCCATGCGTGGGCAGTGCACAATACGAGAGGCAGCGATAGTGGCCGTGGGAAGCGGAGAGGTAACGATCGCAACCAGGAAACATACACAAACGAAAAGAGTTTTTCATTTGCGCCACTCTTTTAGAGGAAATCAAACTCATGTGTTTTTATATATATATATATATATATATATATATATATATATGAATGGATGAATGGAGGTGGCAGAGGAGATGCATGGAGATGAATGGAGGTGGCAGAGGAATTCAGCTCTGTGAACTTGCTCGCTCGGCTCTGAATAATATATCTGATGTGTGTTTGCAGTGTCAATACTTTTATACCCGTATGTCTGGGGGAGTGGCATGAAAATTCCACATGCCAATTTCAATTGTCCTTTTCTCAAGATCAGAGATGTCTGGGCTCCGAAGGAGCGACCCCTTGTGTCAACTCATCGACACAATGTCGAGTGAGTGACAGATAGGGAAACTCTGTTAAAGAAAGGTGTGATACCTTTGTTGTCAGATTTCACTGCTAATTTGAAATATGCTATTTAATCTTGATCTTGAGCAAACGTTTTGGAGATTTTTTTGTCTATACCCAATTCATGTAGACAGGAGCAGTACTTTTATGCCACTTGTATCCATAGAAAATAGCTGCCTGGGTGCGTTCCAAAGAAAACCACCAAGTGAACTGACTTGCCATGAAAGGGACTTTGGTACAGCATTGAATACATAAATACAGACAATACAGAAAACAAAGCAGAAAACTAAATTCTGATTATAGATTTCTGCTCTACTTTCAGATATAAAACGGCACAATTCAACAAATGTAACCGTTTGGCCCAATGGTGCTAAAGCGGTAGTTGTCTTATAAAATATATACCTTGAAAGAAGCCTTTGCATAACAAATCCTAACATAAACAGAATCACATGAAATGGTTTCACATTTAAATCTTGTCTCTACAAAAAGGGTAGTTTTAAAAGTGCTCATCACCTTCGACTTAGTTTGAGCTGTTTCTGAAATAAGCCTGTCCTCGCCAGCGATAATTAGCAGCTCTGATTGTCCGAGCACCATCATCCATGGAGCATGTGATTGTGATGCTCCGGTTGCCTCGCAAACCTGTCATTTAACAGCGGTTCTGAATCTCAGCTGGTTGCGGTAATTACCGGAAATTATTTGTCTTGATCACAGCATCTTTTCTCTGGGTCGCGCATCACAGCGCTACTTCACTTTTCTTTTTTGTTAGGTTTGTCAGCGGTGGAGGTGGCTGTAGCTCCACTGGTCTTCCAGCCCGTAATTAGGAGTCTACAGGTGCAACAATAGCCCCGGTGGAGGGGCGCAGGAATGATTGACGCTAATGAATTTTGTACAATGGTGTAATCAGTGCTGAACATGGCAGTGGGTGGTTGTGTGTGTGTGTGTGTGTGTGTGGGGGGCTGCAGTGCCTTTTTGAGCTCTTTTGTTAAGTGTGAATTCTGTCCACAGGGATACTTGCTGCACTGTGGCTATTCACACTTTTCCATCTTACCTTCACCCAAAATCCTTTCTTTCTCTCCTATTCTTTTCTTTTTTGTCCTTGCCATTCTATTTTATTCAAATATCTCCTCTAATTGACAGTCCTTATCTACTGTCTGGACATTGGATTGTGTAAGGGACTAAAACGTGTGTGTGTGCTGAAACTATGTCTCTGTGGTAAAATGATATCTGTTCTTATTACACTGCTCTCTGGAATACTTGATTCTGATTGGTCAATGGCGCCATCTAGCTCATCCCGATATTTGCGAGACATCTTTCCTGTTTCTCAGATCACTGTGTGATCTCTGCAAGTAAGCTAATAAAATAATTTCAAACTTAAATTAATGCTTCTATTACGCCTCGTGTCTAGGGGAATATGGAAAACACTTAAGAGGCGTAATAGGTAGATTGGGTTATGGTGATGGAATCCCCGCAACGAACCACTCCGGTCGATAATCAAACAAATACACAAAATGAAGAGAAAAGATAATACATTTATTAAGAAATAACAAGTGAAATAAAGAGCATCTTTTCAGGGTGTCCCAAAAGCCAAAATAACAAACAAAACAACTATAAAAAAAAAGAAAATAATTAACCTAACCCAATCAAAAGAAAATACATTGAGCTTACCTAACTCCCTGCCAACGAAACAGAGTTCAAACCAATTACAAAATAAACAAGGCAGGTCACCCCTACGCTCCACACTTTTAGGATGTGTTGTTTTAGACGGGGGAAAACCAGCGGTCTAAGGTTACACCAGAATGAACGTTCAATATCTGATTAACATAACTAGTTTGATCATCGGCCGGAGGCGGGATTCCGGAGCTCTCAACCCAAAAACGACCGCACCAATAATGAGCTCCCAGACGAGTGCCAGCAGCGTCCTTATAAAGGCCACACCCCAACTGGACAACCAATGGCTTTCATGCACCGCATCATGGAACAACCTATTAGAGAACAGACAAAACAATAAAGAGAAAAGAAACAGAGCAATAACAAAAACAATATCCTACAATACACCGGTCGTAACAGCTTCACATGCATTTATTTGGAAGTAGTATCGTAATAGAATACACACTGAGCAGTCAGACGTTCATCAATTACAAAATAAACACCAACAGAACTCTGATGCAAACCAGAGGTATATTTCAGCTGTTCAGCGATTTATTTCTTCTTACATAATTTCAATGCAAATCAATATTTTATGTCCATGTAAAATATTGATTTTACATGGACATACAAGACACCTTTTTTGCATCATGATCCTGATCACAATATCAGGGTTTATTTTGCAATAACAACCTGTACATTATCCCTACGAGACGCACAAAATTATATTTTAGGCAGAACGTCCAAGCATCTCTTTTCCAAACAACATTGTTGATTTATACAGCTATTAATTTCAAATGGGACAAAAACAAAAAATCCCAAAAGACATTAAGTTATTATCATCTATACATCTAATATTCCAAGTCTTTTGAAGGCATACAATAGCTTTGTGTGAGAAACAGACCCAAATGAAGGTTGTTATTCATTGATAACCTTCCCAACCAGACTTCTCAAATCTCATTTGTGCTCAAGGACTTGCACCAAGTTTGACATCATTGACGCCAAATGCCAATGACATGTAACCGAACAAGATTTGGGATGTTTGAAAAATCTCGCAAATGAGAGATATGGCATAACTGCCCAACTTTACCACTTCATATGTAGCATCACATATTTGTGACTGCCAATAATGTGCCCAGCAGTGTAGAATCACATATTTGTGTCTTTGGAATTAACAGCTTTCGTGCCATACTGCCGACACGGAGAGAAACTTGGTTTGCAGTTCAGAGAAACAGCTGCTCAAGCATACTTTTCTACCAAATTATGTTTATTTTACAGACATGAAAATGATTACAGAAATACAATGATAACACTGCCCACATGCACAAGTATACACACTGATGTTTATCTTTACCATTTCAGTGGCAAATAAAAATTGACGCACTTACCTAGCATTTTTTATGTATTTTTGTCTGTTCTTCACACAATGCAAACTTTTTTTTTTTTTTTTTCAAATGAGAGCTGGACAAAAATAAAATAAAATAACAAAAATGACAGTCTAAATGGCCCCTTGGTACATTTATGTGCATTTTGGTCCTTTTTGGAACTGTCATATTCACCATTTCGGTTGTAAGGAAGAAAAATTTGACTATTCTGCCTAACATCTCCTTTAGTATTTCATTCAGCAAAGCAAATCATAGTGGGTTGGATCGACATAGGAGTAAGTATCCTAAATGATGGCAAAATGGACTTTAATCCCAAATAAACCTCTGTGCAGCTGAGTAAATGTTTCACCTTCACATTTTTAATATGATTCAAGCAAAATCATTCCACATCCTTTAAGAAACCCATTTGAACTATAAAAGGAGAGAATATTTATTTAATTTGAAGCTTAGTAGTGAAGTAACAGTCCTGATTGAGTCAAACTGCCCTCATAGCACTTTTCTCCTCATGTTGCCATGCAGCCAGACATGACCCACATATTTAACCTTTTCCTCCGGGTTGGTGAGATATGTGTAGCTGTAAGAAAGAACCAACCCTGCACTTTGTGGCTGCTTTAAGATCTAATTTTGACTCCATGGCTGTGCTTCAACCTCTCAAATATGGAACTTCATAGACCACACACTTTCATTTAAACATACAGTCATTCAAAGACTACAATATTAAAATTATATGTCTATCATTCACAAATATGAATGCGAGTGCAGAAATAGGCCACACCAGTGTTTGTGGTGCCACTGCCAACATTTAGTTATTTTGCTTGTACCTTTTTATTCTGAACTTTTGGTGCTCTTTTATTACAGATTCAGAGTTCTAAGCCCCAATCATGATAAGAACATCGCTGTTTTATAGGTCACCCCACATGACAATCAGAAGTTACACCGTCAGCCTGAATAAAGAATATAACACCAATGCATTTGTCTTGTTTACCCTTGAGCATCTTCTACATCTATTCTAGCTGTTTGCACATTCGTGGTCTTTTTGTGCAAGATCCATCAGTACACAATATTCCAAATAAAAAAGATAATGCTCGCCTCCATAATCTTTTATCCAAATGTATGAGCATGTTCTGCTCCTGTAATAACTTTCCTTGTTCGGATGACAACACGAATACCTATAATTTTCTACCTCTCCTCTCCAACCTCCTGACTCCATTCTGGTATTTATAACGCCCACATGACAGTCATAAGTTATACTGTGGGCCTGAATAAAGAGCATAACACCATTGCATTTATATTGTTTACCCTAGAGCATCTTCCAATTCTTTAATGGATTTAAAGTCACCACACAATTGACCCTATTTACTTTTTTAATGCATGTGTCTGGTTATACTGTGCACGATTCATTGGTGCACATAATTCCAAGAGAAAATAAATGTTCATCTTTATAATCTTTAATTATAATGTAATAACTTGCTCCACCTCCGTAACAACTTTCCTTTTTTGACTCATTTTATGAATCCCCACTTCTCCAACCACTTGAGTCCATTCTGGTATGTAACACAATCAATTCCTGATGGATAAAATGAATTCCACTTTATATTTTGAATATCCCGTTTCACTCGGAAAAAAAGAGGATGTCAGATTACGGAGACAAAATGAGGCAAAACATTTCATGTTGACTTTTAAGAAAACAACCAGGGACTAAAAACAGTTCAAATAATGAAAACCGAAAACGAACCGAACCTTTTGCAGAATGTAACCGAAAACAGGAACTAAGTCATTTTCAATTGTTCCGGAGTAAAAACGTTATATTTAAATGCTGGTAAACAGTTATATTCAGTTAATTTCGTTCCAATATTTCTTTCATTAAACCAAAGGCCAAAGTGTTTATCACAGTACATTAGTGGAATTACATCACTTCATGTAATCAAGCTCGATTAATCTTCCTAGTGCTTGACATATGCTTAGAGCACTATAGATGCTGCTATAGGAAGTGTAATCAAACTTGAAATCATGATCTCCAAGGAGACTGCTGTCAAGATTTATAGTGGAAAAGGAATTATATTTTGGTCTGTTCTCACCCAAAACCGACTGGATTGCTTCAGAAAACAATGATTAAATCACTGGAGATTATAGATTACTTTTATGCACCCTTAATTTGCTTTCCAGAGCTCAAAAATTCTGGACACCATTCACATACAACAAAAGGACCTACAGAACAGAGATAATCTTCAAATTAATCTTCTTGTGTGTGTTCTGCAGAAGAAAGAAGTCATACATATCTAGGATGGGATGTGGGTGAGAAAATGATGAGTTCACAGCTTTCATAATGTTTAAACCTAAACATATCAAATTAATTCTTCAAGAAGTTTCTTGTCTTCCCCAGTGGTGACAGATGACAGAACACACGTTATCTGGCACGTTTCGCTTGTGATTTTGATTCAGATTCGTAATTTGCAAAAGAAATCATTCAGAACACTTTTTGAATCTTTTTGACCAGTTCAAAGGAATCAAATTTAAAAGATTCGACTCAAATGATTCTTTCACAGATCAGACATCACTTTCGCCAATCTGCATGCATTTTTGCACGTACAGCTTGTGAGTCACAAAAATAATGAAAGGGTCTGGAAGAAATTTATCTGAGTAAAAGTATACATTTTCTGTTCAAAATGTAGTGAAGTAAAAGTCAAAAGAAATATTTATACTCAAGTACAAATATTGAAAAACTGTACTAAAGTACAGTAACAAAGTTTTTGTCTTTGTTACTATACACCTCTGATTTTCATTTATTTTGGTGAGGCAAGTGGCTTATTTTGGGCTTGTTTATCCGGACCACATTGCTTGTATTTCGTGCGAGATCTAGCAACACTGCAACTGATATTTCACCCACTCCTTAGCGCAGAGTATTGTCCTTTTAATAAGAACATTATTAACCGTTCTTTTATTTTGTTCAAACCGTTTTCAGTTTGGAAAGGAGTCTACGGAACTTCAGAACTGGAATTAAAAAACACTGGTTTTGCTAAGAATGAACAGACATGAAAAATATTTTGTTTTTAGTAATTGTTTGCAACACTCTTAACATCTGTAATGTAACATAATTTAGAGTGAAACAGAATATTTAATGAGAAAAAGTGCAATTTTATTGGATTAAAACAGATAATGTTTTGTGGTGCCTTGGCTGTGGGCTTGAGGGTGTGCAGTGGGATGAGCAAAGCTTGAAAGGAGTAAAAAAAGGTAACAAAAATTCAAGAGGGGTAGGCACTCGCAGAGACTGCCAATGACTAACATATACTAAAAAAACAGGGAAAGTTGGAAGAATGGCAAGATGTTGAGAAGGTAAATGATGAAGCCAATAACGGGAATGCTGCATTGAGAGATTGATGACACGAATTGGTTAACAATGAGGTTGTCAAGATTCTCAATACCAGTTTTGATACCACAGCAAAATCAAATATGCTGAACACACTCCTTTATTATTACATAAAACAAAACGTAACTTTCGAGTATTTTCAGTTAAGTAGACATTGCTAAGCTAATTAAGCAATTATTCAAAACAAGTGCAAGACATGTGTCTCTTTCTTGACAATGTTGTTGTTTTAAAAATGTTTATGACATAGCCTATTAGCTTTATGCATTTACAGTGCAACACCTAATGCACAAATCTGATACTTTGACAAATTTTTGCCCTACCAGTTAACATTCACTGTTTACAAGACAAACTGACTATGTCCAACCCTAATTCCCAACTATATGGGACAGTATGCAAAACGACAATAAAAACAAAAAGGAGTGATTTGTAAATTATATTCACCCTTTGCTATATTGAAAGCTCTACCCAACATTATATAACATTAACCTTGCTAATTTCATTGTTTTATTTATGTACAGTCATTTCAAACCAGATGATTGCAACACATGGTTGGGACAGTCGAGTGTTTTCCATTGTGAAACATCACCATTTCTTCCAATAACACTTATTGAGTTTCTTAAGACTTAAGTTTAAAAAGTGGAATTTTCCCCCATTCATCCACAATTGTATGGGGTCTTTGTTGCCATAATGTGCGCTTCATAATGCACCACACATTCTCAATTGGAGATTGTCAGGACTGCAAGCAGTCCAATATTTGGCCAGTATGTGTATTGAAGTTGTCGTGCTGAAAATTCCAGAATGTCCCTGGAAAATACGGTGCTGGATGGCAGTATATGTTGCTCCAAAATTTGTACATATCTGTCTGCATTCATGGTGCCCTCACAGATGTGCAAGATACCCATGCCATGGGCACTGACACACCCCTGGCCCATACAGACACTGGCTTTTGGACCTGACACTGATAACAGCATGGATGGCCCTTTTCCTCTATGGCCGACGATTGTGTTTTTCAAAAACATTTGAAATGTGGACTCATCGGACCAAAAAACACAGTTCCACTGCTCTACTTTCCATTTAAGATGAGTCCGATCCCAGAGAAATCTGCAGTGCTTCTGGACAGTGCTGATGTAGGGCTTCTGCTTTAGTAAAGTCTTAACTTGCATCTGTGGACTTTGCTGTTCATCTTTGCTCTTGAAGGCTCCTCATATAGTATGACATGATTGCCTCACCTTTTTATCATCTCCTGCTTCACATTTCCTTGTTATTTTAACTCGTCAAATTGTTATTAGTCTTAAATTGCCTCAACTTCTTTCATCTGATTTGAAATTACTGAACATTCAAAGAAATTTTCCGGCCCCGCCTGCTGGCTGGCTTTCCCCACCTTTCTCTTGACCTGGGAGGGAGACAAGGGGAGGGAAAATGGGGCGACACATTGTTGCCTGGTCCTCTAGTGGATGACAGCAGCTCCTCCCTGGGTGGACAGCAGCAAGTCCTCTGACCCCTGGCTGATGGAACACCCCTCTGCGTTCTGGCCGCTAGTGAGCCCCTCCGCCCCTGGCTGTGGCTCCACCACTCCAGGTGGCTGGCTGTGAGCCCCTCCTCACCTCGTAGATGGTGGCCGTTTGTCCGCATAAAAGCGGCCTGAAGCGACTGCTCCATCACCCGGTGGATGGCCGCAGCTGCTCCGTTGGGCTGACGGCAATGGTGAGGACTCCGACAACAGCACATCCCTCCTCCCTCCTGGGTTTCAGCACCAATATAACAGGGGTTTGGGTTGGGCAGATAAAGGAGGAAGCGGGAACCGGTTTCCACAGTTCATGCAAGTCCGTTTTATTCACAAATAACCAGCATTCGCTGTACAGCTTTGCTCAAAATACAAGGCTCTCTCTCTCTCTCAGGGGACAGACACAAAGACTCTGGTCTGTCTGTCTCTCTCCTCTCTCTGTGAACTGACTATCTTCTTTTTTTTTTACTCTCACTCTGCACATAGAGATGGTAATTAGTCACATTTTATCTCAGGTGGATGTCCTTACTGCTTTCTCTCTCCCCAGACTGTCGTTCGACTACGCCCTCACCTCCACAGAGAACCTCAATAAGACAGTTAATTTGCTAATACTACTGTAGAAAGACTGGTGTCATTTTTAGCCATTATAACACCTGATGTGTGTCTTCACATGCTAGTCGTACTGGGTTCTAAGGTTACTTCCATATGAATAGTTGTAAAAATGTAAAATAATTCAAAGCAACTGCTGTGTAATAATAACTTAGAAACCATGCGTCTTCAATGCAAACAGCAGAGGACAGGAGGAACATAAGAAGAGAGAGGAGATTCAATGAATGCACAGGAACAGACCAATCGGTCTTCATGAAAGTCTAATGCTGTTGCAGTGGCTATGATACTCTCATAATCAATATTTCCTGCTCCCAGAACATGGTGCTAAGTTTAGCGTATGAACCGGATAGGCAGGGGATGATAACCAAGACAAAAGGAAATGTCTTTTATAGATGAGGTCGGAGGCACAATAATGTGCAATCAATCACCATCTCTCCTTTACAATGTTTTGTGACATCAAACACAACAATTAATCACTAGAGCATGATTCTCACATTTATTGCAAAGTGCTTTACATAGAAGACTCTGACATTCACAATGTTGGAGAAGCTATTATTGGTGTTTGGCGGTTCTTGGGCATAACAGAACAAATGTAGTTTGTCTACTACTTCATATAAAGTCATACCTGTTTATACTTTCATATGTTCATATATACTTTGTTTTATCTGGCACTATACAAAATTCCTATTTGGAGAAAACCAGAGTTTGAAATTTTCAGTGGAATATCCATTGTAGCTAAACATGCGTTTGTGGCATTAAAATACAGCTGTGTTTCTTCGCATCCATTGCAATGAAATGCTAACTTTTTTCTTCACAATGTTGTTGAAGCAGTTACTTGTGTTTGGTACTGGTTGGATTCGGCAGACCTAAATTAGTATTTTTGGCTCTAGTGTGTCTTTGATTGGCTGCCAATGTGGTATAGACTTTGTTTGTCAAAGACTCTTCTTTTAATCAGATCTGGTTTACAGTTTGTCTACTACTACATGCAAAGACTGCATTGTACTTCGTTTTGTCTGGCGCCTGGCAAATTCCTGTTATAAAGCAAACCAGCACAGCATTTACAGTGGAATGTCCACATGTGTGTTTTGACATTTGCTGCTGTCAGTCTAAAATGCAGAGGACCAATATTTTGGTTTTCTAGGCACGTTGAAAGGAAAGCGAAACATATAGAGTCAAGTCTTGCTATGCTCTTCTCGTGGTACTTAAAACTTATGTAATAATTTCTATGAAGACATATAGGGGACTGAGGGCGTCTTAGTGTTCTGTATACAATCAGAGGCTTTGCGTGTGGGAACTTGCCAGGGGAACACAATGCCGCAGCCAGAAAAAATGACAGCAATGCTAAGCAACGTCTAAAAAGCCTGGACTGCAGTTTCTCGTTGCTTGTGTATTATTATGACTGCTTTTTTAAGCGCTGGAATCCCTAATTAGGGAAACAAGTTACTTTGTGTTGCTTGCATTTTTAAAAAATTATTATGCGTGAACATCAAAGACGAACTCCCTCCCCCAAAACACAACAAACGCACATTTGCACACGGATGCGCACACACATTCCCAAACTTCACAGCTTTTAGTGACTCCCCTACTACCTCATTACCTCTATTTTATAATTAGTGTAATCTTAATTGGCCTCCATGCTGTGGGTTGCATGCTAAAATCCATAACAGAGCATTTCACCTGCTTTGAGTTGCTGCCCTGCCATGACCTAATTATTCCGAGCTCTTATAAATGCAAGTCTGAAAAAGTGTTATGTGCGGCCTAGCACTTCACTTAGAAAAATGGTGCTCATTACGAATTTACTCGAATCTAATTTGGAAAACCATTGGCGGGCGAGAGAGACAAATTGTGGATTGATGAGTTTGTTTTTGAGTGTGTGCGAAGGTGTTTCGGTGTGGATTCGTGTTTGTGTGCGTCTGGCTCATTTGTTTTGACCTCAGGTCCCACTGACCAGACTATTACATTGGTGCAAGTAGCAGTTTGTATGCCATGCAATGGGACAGCACATATAAATCAAAGTGAGCAACTGAACCTTTAAACGGCAGATGGGGAAAGAGAGATGCTGAAGTTGTGTTTCCCCCAACATCACTGGAACATTTATTGGGGTCAGAAGATTGGCCGTCTTAACCACGTCTCTGTAGGCCACTGGAAGTTCATGAATCGCTCCCCAAATACACTTGGATCTCCTCGCCTTTGGCTTGCGTTGCGTGCATACCTCTCAGTCTGTAGTGCATTCTTTATGGCAAACACCTGTACACTAGCTCTTTCTGTGTGGTTACGAAATAAATCTTATGGATGTTGTCAGACAACAATTAGCATTTAATCAGTGTCCTGTCACCAGTTCTAACACTAAAATACTAATAATGTGCTTCATTATTGCAATATACTTCACCTTATTTGAACATGTTGACATGTTAATACTTTCCTTGGCGCTGGTACGAAAAGTTCTTTCCGTCTCCGCAGAATGACTCCAGCAACAGAGACGCACTTTAAAAATGTTTGTCCTGATTTATACATCTTGAAATGAAAAGAACATTTAAAGGACTTTTTTTTTTTTGTGAAGATCTTGTAAACATTCAAAAGCACTCCACTGAGAAAGAGAAAAGCACAAGAAAACTGCAAATCATTGGCCCACGTTTGGCCTTTCTTAAGTCACTTCTGTCACTTCACTTTTGTTGCTGCCCAATGGAAAGTGCTCCTTCGTGGCCAGTGCAGTTAATAACAAGTCGTCAGGATGCACAAATAAGCAATTATATGTATGAGGCTCAATGTGAAAGGGACACAAATAGCCGTGTCAAAATTGTCTGCATCAGAAAATAAATATGCAATGCAAAATGCCTCTGTCAGCAGTGGCAAAACACAACCTCATTTATCGTTGGCGCATTTGGCAGCACATTTTTTCCTTTGTCTAATAAAAAGATCAACCAAAACCAGGGCAAGTCTAACAAGCTAACTCCTTTGTAATTGGGATGGCTTACAAAACTCAGATTTAATGAGTATTTTCAATGAACATTTTTCTGACTTAAGATGAGAACAGGCGGCATAGATTGTGCATTAAAGCCATATATAGAGATTCTTTGGCCACGTTTTATGCAAATTACTATCTGTGGAGACACGATCCATCATTTAGAAAGCTTCAGATTCATCAACATTGGAAGAAATGTATGTTGTAAACCAGGTGGACATTTTTGATAAGAACTGTTTCTACATAAGTATGTATCTGTATGCATTTATTAGTGAATGGGAACCATTGTTTCCATTGTTTATTCAGTGGTGGCCTTTTTTCACGCATTGATAATCAGAACATTTTTACAATGATTATTGATCATTATCTGCATTTTTCAGATATAAATAGGGCTACTTGTTTGCTCTGTAGTTTTTGTTTCTTTATATATATTTCTCAATCTCAACACAACATTGGTAAAGTGCAGGGCTGGACTGGCATACCGGGCCGATCAGGGGTGGAATGGCCATTGGGAGAACCGAGCAGGCCGGTGGGTCGGCCGCAAAACTTGCTGAATGGCCAGCGATAAGCTAAAACGAGTCGTCGCGTTATGCAGAACGGACCACAAAACAGCACCGCAATATGCAGAAAAGGACAGCGAATCCCCTCCCAACCTCCCGCTTAACAAGTTTTGGGCCAGTTGCCATGTAAAATCCTGGGACGATTTCTCTTCCCAGTCCTGAGCGGCAGGGTAACTTAAAAGGGGTCGCACACCAGACACGTGTTACAGACGACATGGGGCATTCTAAAATCTGAAGCAGTTATTTTCTATGAAGGTACGCACATGGTCGCCAGTCCTCTGCGTCTGTAGGCGGTGGTGGCCAGCTAGGAGGCGTCTCAAAATTCTGCAGGGCTACGGAGCGTAACTTGCATAGTTTTTGATTAAATTTGACCCAAATCATTTTCAAGGGACATACATTATTAAATCTAGCCATTACTGGATGGTATATTGTGTTTATGTATCTTTCATAATTTAACTCAAACTGGCTTTAGATTATTGCAGACACAATATGTGGTGTCCATGGAAACTTGTTGCTACTGTTGTTATTTAGTAAATGTAGTGGGTACTCCAGTGACTCAAGTTTCATGGGCTTCAGGGAGTTAGAGGGCACAGATGCGTCTAATGAAGCGCTCCTCGCTGTCTGATACACATTTTTTTTTCCTCCATGCCAGCCATGAATGCAAGCACACATTTCACAGAGGGAACAATGAGAAAACGTGAGAAACCTAGGGAAAGTGGTGCATTGTTTGTGTTTTTCTTCCATCCAGGCACTTAAAGGAGTTGACAATTTTTTCCAGGCAATTAGAGCGCCGTAGTAAAGCTCTTGAGAGCAGTCAATAACAGATAGCGGGCATAACTGAGGGTCTTAGTGCCACCGCACAGCACTCCTTAATCAATTAGACTCCACAAAGGCCCTTTGAACGCCACATTCATGATGCTTGGCTTTTCGCCGTTTGCTTTGAAAAAACAACAGGGGTGAATAGGAAATCATTGCAGGGCCTTATTGATGCTCTGGGATCACTTACATACTGCTGCTTTGTGTGTTTATCTGCATGGGTTTTGCCTTTATTTATAATGCTAATGGCCCACTAGTGTCAGGTGTCTACCGACTACCCAGAAACCCCTTTTCTCTCATGCTGCAACTCACAAATATAGACAATCGACTAATCTAATCGATTGACTAATCGGATAAAAAAAAGAATAAATCTCTCATTTATTTATATATATATATATATATATATATATATATATAGCAAAAAAATATTACATTCCCTAATCAGAATCCATGGCCAGCTATTTTGGTCCACCACAGATGCCCTCTTTTCATAAATTGACCTTTCAGGATAAAAAAAAGAAAAATGAAAAAAAAAAAAAAAAAAACACTCCATATAACAATTCAAAAATTATTATAATTTTTTTCTATTAAGCTTACCTCGCATAATAACCTGTCCTTGAGCATATGAAAAGTCCTCACTCTTGAATCCTTGTTCCACTTTTTTGAAAATTATATTTCCAGGTCAGGCAATGGAGGATTATTGCAATTAAATCTGAAAAGCTTGCAGCTGGCTTGAAAAGATATTCCAGCATGCTCACTGTGCACCTCAAAGGTCCATTTAGTTGCTTTTGTGTGAATATGATGGACAGTTAAGATGCCTTAATACTGAACTGATTAGGAGCTGAAAAGGCCTGATTGGTTGTGGAAAAAAGGTACCTTATTTTTCGTCCAGCTTCCTTTCTGTTTGTCACTTTGAGTGAATGAATGGGAATTTTGACAGGAAATCGGCTGGTACAGCTGCATGCACTGTCTGTCATCATGACTGGTCATGGTTGGTGTGTTAAGCCGGGTGCACAGTATACGATTTTTGCCACGATGTTGTTTGAGGTTTTCTGTCATAGGGCCAAAAACATGTTATTTATTGCTCCCATCACGTTCTGATTGTATTATCAAAATGACCTTAGGTTTGCTCTGAAGAATGAGCTGTTCATGACCAATTTTAGTTTTCTTTTAAATGCAAAACATTGTCAACAATAATGCAAGCTCTTGCTTGGGTTTGTATGGTACCATTTCAATTGTCAATGCATGTCAATGAGCTTGTCCAGACGTGACAAAATTAAAGATGTAAAAAGCCCTTTCATCGCTGTCTATCGTGACAAAAGTCTAAAAATATATTGATGCTGGACCTTTTATATAGACAGTATTGATGGGAGATTTGTCTTAATTGTCTTCTGTGGGAAAAATAAGTTGCTTGTATTGAACCCTTTCGCAGAAATAATAATAGCATTTCTTATCAGTCTCTTACATCGACTAGCAGAAATTTTGCCCATTCTTTGAAGAATTCTTTCAAGTAATATTCCATGTTCAATACAAGTTAAGCTCAATCGAAAGCATTTGTGGCATAATGTTGATTACCACAATTCATTTTTTCTTTTAAAAAACAAATATCTGGGTTCCAGTGAGGCACTTACAATGGAAGTGAATGGAGGCCAATTTAAACTGTTTGATGTTGGAAGAGTTTCTTGCATGTTTGACCCTCTCGAAGTCCTCCCACATCTTTTCAGTTGGACTGAGATCTGAACTTTAACTTGGCCATTTCAAAACCTCAGTTTCTTTCTTTTGAGCCATTCCTTTGTGGAATTGCTTGCATGTTTTTTGGCCATTGTCATGTCGAAAGGTCAATTTACAATTCGGCTTCAACTTTTTTACAGATGGCCTAACATTCTCCTCAAGAAATAATAGTCTATGTTGTGATGGCACCCCCACCCCGGTGCTTAACAGTTGGTATGAGGTTCTTTTCTCAAACACAGTGGTTTTTGCCAAACATAATGTTTTGAACTGTGGCTTAACTCCCCATTGTTTCAGAAGTTCTGGTCCTCATGTAGGTGCTGGATGGCAAACTTCAATCTTGTCTAGACATCCTTTTTCAAGAGCAGAGGCTTCTGCCTTGCTGACCTCCTATGTAGACCAGACCAGATGCAGATGCAGTCTGTATCTAGTGGTTGACTGGTGCACATTCACATTGACTGTTGCCGGAGCTGCTAGCAGATCTCTTGATTGCACTCTGGGGTTCCTTGAAACCTCCTGAAGCATCTTGTCCTCTGTTCATGAAGTAATTTTGGTGAACAGTCTGGCCTAGATGGATTGCCAGTGGTTGAAACCCTCTGAAACCCTAATTGTAGATTTGTTTCGCGTACAGTATGTCATATGTCAGTTGTTAAATTAAATAAACTTTTATCTAGTTTATCTAAGGGGTGTACTTACTTTCTCACAGCACTGTGTGCCACACAGTCTGCCTTGGCTTTTACCCAACATCTCACTGCACAATCTGCAACAATGACTAGCAAAGGGTAGAAAAATCGCCCTATGTAAAATAGGCATAGACAAATTGTCCTGTTTTCAGCCTTGCTGGTTAGCTCGCTTTTATTACTTTGACTACAGACCAGAAACTAACTGCTGGAAAATACTTAAAATGTGGATCATTAAAACAGATTTCTTGGAACCATTGTCCTTAAGCAGTTTTGTTTGCACACATACAAGCAAAACTGAATGAAGACTTGCATGGAGGGCGGCCTGGGTAGCTCAGCGAGTATTGACGCTGACTACCAACCCTGGAGTTGCGAGTTTGAATCCAGGGTGTGCTGAGTGACTCCAGCCAGTTCTCCTAAGGAATCAAATTGGCCCAGTTTCTAGGGAGTGTAGAGTCACATGGGAAAACCTCCTCTTGGTCGCAATTAAGTAGTTCTCGCTCTCATTGGGGCGTGTGGTATGTTGTGGTAAGAGAGTAGCATGAGCATCCACATGCTGTAAGTCTCCACAGTGTCATGCACAGCAAGCCAGGTGATAAGATGCACAGATTGACAGTCTCAGAAACAGAGGCAACTGAGGCTTGTCCTCCGCCAACCGGATTGGGGTGAGTAACCGATTCACCATGAGGTCCTAGTGGGAATTGCAAATTCCTAAATTGGGGTGAAAAGCGGATTAAAAAAAAGACTTGCACGATTTCATAGTGAAGTACCATTGTGCCTGTATTGAGTGCTCCAGCACTGTAACCAAAGCGTTTTACTGTCTGATTCATCTTTTATAGCAGATTTTAGCCTAATTTGAGCATGAATTTCTATTAGCTTCAATACTCGAATTTGATGCCACAAACCACTTATGCACTTAGCAGGCCCTAGAAAAGCAATAACGGTTATTGAAGTTGAACACCTCAATCCTGTCAAGTGAAATACAAAAAAATCAGTTTTCTTGCACTTTAAATGCAAAAGCTTGTCAATTTTGCCAGGAAACAACTAAGTGTGGGAAGTTGAGCATTGCTTAGAGCATTAAACTTCAAACTTTCTGTTCGCAAGTTTTAAGAGCTTTTATGTGACTCAGTACTTATCTACACACCCAATATGTGTGCATGAATGCATCTATGGATGGAAGTTGCCTGCATTGAATAGCACTGCAGTGTAGCATGTTGTGTAAATGCGAGGCTGTTGCATTTGCACAGAAAACTACTTTCCGAGAGAAGCCGTACTCTCTGTTTCAAATTGAGTTTTTGTTCTCCTATCTGTATTTCAAAGCAATAAAAAAGGCATAAAACAAGGACAAAGCTTTTCAGAGATACTACTAGATAAGACTGCATGTATGAGGATGTTAATGTGCACACAAAGTCGCCAGCTTTCCTTAAAGGATTATTTCGGGTTCAATACAAGTTAAGCATATTCGATAGCATTTGGGGCATAATGTTAATTGCAACAAAAAATATTTTAGACTTGTTCCTCCTTTTATTTAAAAAAAGGCACGTACAATGGAAGTGAATGGGGCCAATTTTTACTTAAAGGCAGAAATGTAAAACGTTTTTTTTAAATTTTATATCAAAACTATTAAACTCATGTACAGTTTTTTTAAATTGAAATTTTTACAGCCATTTTAGGGTTTGTTGACATTACATCGTCATGGCAACAAAGTTGTAAAATTGGTTATAAATTTACACAGAAAAGATTAGTAAGCGATTTTATCACACTAAAATCATATTAACACACATTGTTTTTGTCTTGTGGCTATACTTGTGAAAAAGTGAGTATTTAAAACAATTGGCCCCCCATTCACTTCCATTGTAAGATCATCACTGAAACCCATATATATATTTTTAACATTATGCCACAAATGCTGTTGATTGAGTTTAAATCGGAATATTCTTTTAATGGCTTTTTAGCTCGCAACAAGTCAAAATATTTAGATTATTGTCACATTGAAAATTTTAGTTGTGAATTCTGCTTATTTAAACTTATACAGGAGCAGATTTAGGCTTGGGTGGCATGGGCAGCCGTCTGGGGCAAGATGCCACACACACACACACACACACACACACACACACACACATATATATATATATATATATATATATATATATATATATATATATATATATATATATATATAATTTTACCAATAATCTGATAATTGACTGATTGATTGACTGATGACTTTAAAATTGATATATTGAATTAGGAGTGGGCATAATAACCAAAATATTTCACTGTATGTATAACAGTGGATACATCACAACATATTTTGATGCTAATTTGACCCAAAGAATGATTTATATACTGTATACAGTACATAACCATTCAGTAATGTCTATTTTTTGGATAATCCTGGTGATTAAATACTTTTTTTAACTTGGAAATGGACAGATGAAAACCAAAAGATACAATTATACATAACAAATGAATGAAAAATCTGGCATCAGTGCAAATACAGCTGGTTTACATTTTGTAACACTCGAAACGGTAATAGATTATAAATACTGATCGGCTGAGCACAAACCAAAGGCATTGTAAAATAGAACACCTGGAACACACACCTGTTTAATTCTATACTACTCCAACACATTGCTTGGCACACAAACTGTGACAACCCACAGTTACACACAAGGAAAAGAGTGGCATGGCGTGTCAAGACTAAATTACAATATAATCAGTTACACTGATTATATGGAAATAGAGGTGCCATTAATATATTGTGGTATAAATTATTTAGCATCATTTCTAGTTGACATGTTTCCACCAATGGATGTTATATACCATTATTTCATTATATTTCTCTCTTATGTTGATGTTAATCAACATAATATCGGTTGGTCTCTATGGCTAAAATGGAAGTTGCTTCCAACTCCTATTTCCTTTATCTTGGTTTTTCCACCTTACTTTTTCATTTTAAAATTCTTCATCTTCGTGTCTTTCTCAGCAGTGGTGGGTGATAACAGCTGTCACTCCAGTTATGATCTTCAAGGCTGATGTAGGATCTGCCCACCCACTCCAATATAATGTGCCTCTAATCATCCAGCAAGTCAGAACATTCAAAGCAATTACAAACGGCAGCTTAATTTCTGTACACAAGATTGGGGCACAGAATATTTGTATTTTTGGGCTTTAAATTAAAATCTGCATATAGCCTACATTTTCTAGTCATTTGAAGAGTCTACAATAACAGAATAATTTCCGTGCCTTGTTGTAGAATATATTTACATATACATGAAATAGCCACAAAGCAACAAAAGACAATAGACATATGTTTTAGATTAAACCACAACTGTGACAGCAGTGCAGAAAGTCGAGAGAAGACTAGTTGAAATCGTGTGATAAAGTGCGAAAGAACAAGGTGGTGAGCATGCATTTAGAATAGTGCGAATCTAGATTCACCCCAGGGTAGCGTAGAAGTGCTAGTATGCGGCCGGTGGACAAAACGCAGCATGATAATGGCTTCAATCAGCATGACAATTTTTTGTTTTTTGCTCAGTCTAAACACCAGCCTTCCTTGGCTCTGCCACCCCCCGTTGTTACCCAAGCCTGTCGGCGCTGTCATCTGTCTTTATGTCTTATGGGAGGTGTTTACCTGTCCAAACCACTCGCTCTCTGTAAGGTGCATCAGGACTGGCAGTGGCCTGAGATCCATCCACTGCTGAGTAAGACTATTCCACTTGTAATTGGATAAGATTTGTGGCCAAAAAAGGAGGAAGAGAAATATTATTTATCACCACAAGGTCAGAGCTGGTGGAATTTGTCTACACTACTTACACGTGCCATCACGATGTTAAGTCCCATGGACTGTCCAACTGGAAGAATCTGTTAAAGGAGTAGTTCACCCAGCAATGAGAATTATGTTATTGTTTACTCACCCTCATGTCATTTTAAACCAGACTCCAGTACTTTAGTTAATGTCTTCTGTCTCGAGTCCTGTAGATTATAGATTGTATAAATATATTTGTTTGTGTTCCACAGAAGAAAGTAAGGGTGAGTAAATAATAAAAAAGGAATTATAATTTCTGGGTGAACTATTCCTTTAACATAGTTTTTTAATACACGAATGACAGTTCATTGTGGAAAATGCTGTGGCTTTGCCCCAAAAAGGACCAAATCATTGTAAAAGTGTCATAACAGTAGTGTATAGAACTTGTTTGCTATATTTGAAATCTTCAGAAGGCAAACCATACCAGGTGTGTATGACTTTCTTAATTCAGCAGAACACAAACGATTAAAAGATTAAAAAAAATAATAATAATTAAGTTTTGTAGGACCATACAGTGCAAGTGAATGGTGATAAGACATTTGTAGCTCCAAAAATCACTTAAAGGCAGCATAAAAGTAATCCATATATGACTTCAGTGTATTAATCTATATCTTCAAAAGCAAAATAATAGGTGTGGTTGAGAAACAGATCAATATAACAAAATAAGTCATTTTTTTTACTCCAAATCTGCACTTTAACTTTTAGATTTGAAAGTGAAACTAAACAGGCACCACATGTTCTGATGTAAAAGTGAAAGTGGAGATTTAGAGAAAAAATTACTTAAATAATCTGTTTCTCACCTACACCTAGTATATTACTTCTGAAGATATGGATTAAAACACTGGAGACTTTTAAATACATTTATTGTTTCCTTTATGTGGTTTCCTTTAGCTTTCTTTAGCTTAGAATGGCTGGTCACCATTCACTTGCATTATATGAACCTACAGAGCTGATATATTCTTCTAAAAATCTTTGTTTGTGTTCTGCTGAAGAAAGAAAGTCATACACGTGTGGGAAGGCATGAGGGTGAGTAAATGATGAGAGACGTTTCATTTTTGGGTGAACTATCCCTTTAGCAAACTTTAATGGTTTGTTTTGACAGCCATGGTCACTATTATTTGTTGTATGGAAAAGTGCTGCATGATTTGCTTAATCTCTTTTTGTGTTCCATGAAGAATCTGACAGCAGATTTGGAACAATTGTGTGTGATTAAATAACTTTGTATTTTGATCAAATGCACAATGATGATAGTTTTTCTAAAACTGAACTAGCACTCAACCGTTGCGGGACTACTCTGTTTGAACACAGAAAAATGGCCTCTTTGTAAAACATCACTCTTGCACGCTTACTGATTTATCAGCGCACCATCCAACAAAAAATCTCCAGGCAAGTGCTTCACCGTATCCTGGCACTTTCACCTGGTACCTGTGCATGATGGATAATGTATTCCGTACGTCTAGCCTTCAAGCCCAGCCGCATTACCAAAGATGATGGGAGCCAAGATTAATGGGAAACGCAACGAATTTCCATCATCTGCGGCATGTCAGGACAGCCGGCTAACCGTTTAATACGATGCATCGGGCTCTGAAATGGGCTAGCTAGGAAATGGTCTCGCCTCTGCATGTGTCTGCCACATGGAAATGAGGTGAGCTTGTTAAGAGAGCAAAGTTTGCCTGAAAAGTTATCAGCAGCACGCATCACTTCTGGCAGTCTGATTGTGACAGGCAATTCATCAAATGTTTAGCTACGCTATTTGCTAGCTTGTCATGGCTGTTTGGTAGTCACAACCTTGTCAATGACAGGGATTTTAAAACAAATCATCTGAACACTCTTTGATGTGTCAATCTGTTCGCTCTTTGTACGCTGTGCACATTTTCAAAACTTTCTCAGAGATGCATACCTTTGTTTGCAGCAATTTGATGATGACTACGTTGTGTCCTTTCTACCTATTTTCTTGAATGAAAAGAAGAAACCGTTTCAAAGATTGCGCTATTCTGTCACTTTGACAGTTGGCCACAAGTTAATTTGATTGCAGTCGGTCGTGGAAGAGGCACTGGTGCTCTGATTTGGAAAGATTTGATTCTTGTGTGAGTGTGTGTGTGAGTGTGTGTGTGTGTGTGTGTGTGTGTGTGTGTGCGTGTGTGTGTGCGAGGTTAAGGAAGTGTGACTGCTGTCTCTAGTGTTTAATCCATGCATTCCATTCTTTGAATCCTTAAATGCATGTGACAGTAGAAGAGTGTGAAAGTGTGTACTGAATACAATTAAAAATATTATTTTCACACCTTGAGTAAGAATATTCTCTTCTGGTGGTCGACTCATTCTTATTCGTATCTGTGCTAAATAACACGAATGATTAGTGACTGCCTACATCAACACAATACCTGAGGGTGAGACTACAAGCACTTGCACAGCAAACTTTCGCTGGATTCTCACCTTTTGTCCCAAAATCAGTGCTGAAGAAACACAGCTAAACCTCAGGTGTTGTCACCTATGAAATGTATGTTCACAATGATGAAACGGACATGACAAACAATGAAAAGAATGACAGAGGAGAGAGGATGTTCAGAAATGTCACTCACAGTTTAAAGGAATTGTTCACCCAAAAATGAAAATTCTGTCATTAATTACTGGTACTCATCCTCATGTTGCTCAAAACCTGTATCCTGTTATTTTTCCAAAGGAATATTTTGAAGAATCTTTATATTCCAAGTCTTCTAAAGCCAGACGATAGCTTTGTTCTAGGAACAGACTATAATTTGGAAAATTTGCTGGTATGTATTGCTTTTATGGTGCTCTTTTACGCTTTTTGGAGCTTGACAGCCGTGATCACTATGAACCAAGAGCTACATAATGATTTCTCCTTTTGTGCTCCACGGAGAAAACTACAAAATAGGGCTCTGCAAAGACATGAAGGTAAGAAAATAATGAATTATTTATTTAAATACAACTTTAAAGCAGGATTCTGTTTTAAAGCTGTGGCTTAATGTTTGTCATTGGTATACAGGGCAGGATTTTTATTTATCCAAGTCGATTGCTCTCGCTGCTTTCTCTGTCATTTTTTTAATTAGGACCAGGCGATGCTTGTGGCATACTGACAGGTCTTTGGCATGCCTTGTGGTTTGTATTTACATGATAGGTACGTGATATTATGTTAAAAGGGATTCATATTAAAAATGAGAATCCATTTTATTTACCATTTATACTGTATATTTTCATAGATAATTAGCCTCCAATGACACTTGCTACCACCGTTCCTCCCTGGGGGATTTGTTGCCATGTACAGTGAGGAGATAAGCCATCCATGCAACTTCTCTAAAATGATTTCATCATTAACATCACTAAAAGTTTATACCGAACCTACAATCAGCTGCAGGTCTCATTGACCCCTAATGGAATATAACCTGTGATTCATGGAATTAATGCTAATGATGGATCCAAAAGGTTGAGGGGGCAGTGTTGGTCACAGAATATATATTAACGGGTGTGTTTAACACTAGTGATGTTTCATATGTGAATGAATCTTTTAAGTAAACGAATCATTCTCACTCACCTCATACACTGTCTTATATTTAGCTTTCACTGGCTTCTTTCCTTTTCAAAGTGAATGAGCTCTATTTTGAAGCACAAGAATGCTTTGGAGGCTTTCCTTGCCTTTAAAGACTGACAATAGCATGAGCCAATGGCTTTCAGGTGCTTGCTGTAAATGAGCATATATCATTGGTTTTACTCGCTGAACGAATACACCCTTCACTGAACCATTCGAGTCACTCGTTTGAGTCTGCTCAAGATGAGACGTCTGTTTCACGAACAAACTGAATACTGGTATATTTGTTTGCAAACAAGTATCTGGTGATGATCGGCGTGTGAGTAATCGCATTCATTAAGGAGAGAAAGGGGTGAAATGCACTTTTATACATTAGGTATGGACAAAACATTACCCCAATTTAGAAATATGTGAAAATTACTGAAGACCATACAGTTCAAATATTAATTATGAATGGAAATGTTGTGCTTTGGTGCACAGTGTAAGATATTTCTTAATTGGTTAAGACCAGCATTTGACAAAATATAAGAAAAATAAGATTAACTAAAGTTATGGTGTTTAAACTCTATTTTTAAAGTGCTTCATGCAAATTACAGATGTGTTGCTGTCTTGCTTTTAAAGACTGACTAAAGTGCAAGCTGAGAGCGAGCTGTGAAGGTGCTTATCATTTTTTTGACCCACTGAAAGAATACACCATTTCACTGAACTAGCTGGTCATCTCATGAATGCACTGAATGTACTAATACACTCGTTCATTAACGAAATGAATTAATTGGTCATCTCGTTCATAAATGAGAGTCTGCGGTATGGCTGAACGGAGGAGGCAGTTGTAAATAGAGGTTATTGAAAATAACTGAGTGATGATCACACATTACAATGACATACGGTTGTTATTGAAACACATAATTAATTTTTAGGCTAGGATTATTTTCAGTTTTGTATAGCTTGATAAAAATGTTCATGATATACAGTATTTAGCAGTTCACAATATGTGTAACGAACTGGCCACGGGGACCAAGGCTGGAATGGTAATCTGGCATAACAGGCATTTTCCCAGTGAGCCGATGAACTTTGGGGCCGATCAGGGGGGGACTGGCCATTGGGAGAACCGGGACTAAGCTGAAATGAGCCGCTGATTTCTCTTCCCAGTCCAACCCTGGTGTTAGAAAACATGTCCAGGAAGTTTATTAAAAGAGACACAATCAAACAATCCAAACAGCAGGCAGAGAGACATAGTCATGAAGCAGGCAGATAAATCCAATAAACCAAATAGACAGTCTAACCAGGCAAACAAAACAAGTGGTTATCCAAAAAGCAGTAAATCCAGAAAAATGGGCAATGTTCATAACATGAATCAGTAAACATTGGCAATAGAAAAACACTTTGTAAGGCAGGACGAACTAGCAATACTTTGCACAGAACAATGGAACAGCATGGCTATATATACATGTGGTAAACCGGAAATGAGCTGTGAAAAAATCAGGTGAGGGCTCCCTCTGGTGGTTGGTAGGATGGGTAACAACCTCAGATGTTTCAATATGAATGCCTTGTTGTCATTTGCGGGGAAACGCTTATGATTCTTAACACTCAGCAGTGCTGAAGTCTCTTAGTCGAATTGTAGATGTGCACATTTTGATACAGGATAGTTTGTCTTGTTTCTGCCATGAATGACTCTGTGCACCATCTACTGGCACAAAGGCGTAATTTGCAGAAATTATCACGAACAAATCGTTGAACGAATCTGAACAAATAGTTTTGGTGAACAGATTCAAAATACTTGAGTTGCTGAGATGAATCAAAATCACCACCACTATTTAACTCCCAATTAACACCACCAATGAGCGATTACTTACAAGTGGCATCCCATCAGACAATTCGATTTTTCCATTAATTCAAACATGAACACATTTCCCTCTAGTGAGAAACTTCTGAGACACCGGTTCTGGTCCTGTGGGTACCCAGAACAGCCAATAACTCATTTGTTCGCGTATGTTGTTTTTCATTAATTAGAAACCTAACCCGCAACTGAAGTTAAACTTGATAAACTGACCCAAACCTTGGGTCAGGTGGCAGACTTCCAGTCAGAGTACCTGACTATTAACAGCTAAGCTCTGTCATCATCATGTCAGAGCTGTGGCTGATCCAGGTGGCTGGCCTTGTCTTGTTCCTGCAGTAATTTGATGATATACATATTTTAAATGCTACAATGGCACCATTGCTGCAGGCGGATGACATTTGTAACCACGTGCATTGCATCGAGCTTGGCACCAATCGGTCTGCACGGGCCAGCATAAAGTCGAGCACACCTACTATAATTTATGCCACCAAGACTTTTGCCACTGGCATTGCAGTAGGATGTGATTGTTGTTTGTGCTGGAGACTAGTTGCCTGAATGACAAACTGTTTCAAATTCACAGTTCCAAAGAAATTGTGTGTGCGCATTTCTATCTATTGTCTTTTTTACTCGTCACGAAAGCACTTTGTTGCCCTATGTTAGCTGTACTATGCGGAATAATAGAGTTGTATAATACTGTGTTGTAAAGTGACGGAGAAGAACAGGCGTTAAAATGAGAGTCCCAATGCCTTTTGAAAACAACCGTGACATTGTAGTTGATGTTTTTCCTTTGACGGTTCTAGAGATTAGTGACATCTGTCAGGACTCATTAATCACAATCTCTTAAGGTGCTCTGAAATGCATCTACATCAATTAGAGACTGTTCTCTACTCCATGCCTGCAGTTTCTAAGATGAAATTCATTGGCATCACTGTTTATGCTAATGCTTTCTATGAAGTCTGAACATGCCTTTCAGGGAATTCAGACATTTCCTGTCTGGAATTGCAACACAGCTCTTAATCCAAGCTCTTGTCATTTCAAGACTGGACTACTGCAATGCCCCGTTGGCCGGTCTTCCAGCTAGCATGACAAGCCACTGCAGATGATCCAGAATGATGCAGTGCATGTGGTCTTCAATCAGCCGAAGAGGGCTCACCCCACCCCACTCTTAAATTAATTCCACTGGCTGCCAGTAGCTGCCCGCATCAAATTCAAGGCTTTGAAAGAGCACCCTCTTACTTAAATTCACTCTTCCTGGTCTATGTCCCAACACACTCTCTGTGGTCAATGAATGAGCGGCACCTGGTGGTCCTGTCGCAAAGATGCACAAAGTCATCTTCTCTGTGGTGGAATGAGCTTCCAACCTCCACACGATCTATTGATACCATCCAAGCATTCAAGAACCAGCTGAAAACACTTCTGCGAACACTTAATTAATCCACACTAAATGCACTTACTATTTAACACTTAGCCACTGTGAGAATTTGGCAGTACGATATATATATATATATATATATTATATATAAACATATAATACATTCATAATGCCTTATAATACACATTTAAATGCCTGGTGGCCCTAGTGGTCAGCTTGCTCTGTATTGCATATACCAAGAAGCACCAGTGGTCAGCTCACACTGTATTCACAGACAGGCCAAGGTGTTCAGCTTTCTTTGGAAGCCTTGAGCCATGTGGCCTGTAGCACTGGACCAATTAGCCCACTCTATAATCCAGCGCTGAATGCAAGGCATTATTGAAGCACAAAGCACACTTTCATCATAACGCATAATGCAATACAGGCTTCATAGAGAGTCTTATTGAATCTTCTTTTGTTAAGATATTGGGCCTCTTTGTTTCTTTTTTTTACAGCTCAACTTTCTAAAGCATTTGAATGAGGGTAAATTTTGTCATTTTTCGTATTATTATTATTTTATTTATTTTTGGGTGGGAGGTTTCGTCATCTTTTTCATTTTGAGTCTTGATCCTCTCAGCCTTAAAAAAAATTCACTTCTGTTGCTCTGGGGCACTTAAGTATTTTTCTTGCTTTCTACATTGCATATGAGATGTTTTTAGAAAGGTTTGCTTATAATGGGAGATTACAGGCAAGAGAGAGGAGACAGAAAATGTGTGTTCCCACTTGCTACTGATTAAATAATAGCTTTGGACTTTGTCTTATCTACAATAGGGAAAGGAGCACTCAAATGCTTCAGGAATAAAGGAATCTGCCTTTAGCTGAGGCTGATGGGTAAGAGAGTCTGCTTTGCCAGGAATACTTGACATCGGAGCCCAAGGGCATTGATTTGGCTTGGACATTGTGGGAGTTGCAGCGTGAAGCATTTAACTTTCCATTAATCATGATATAAAATTGTGTTTGTGGGGGTTACCTCCACCCTATCCCCCCTGAAATCTACGCCCCTGTCAAAGCCTGTATACACTCTCTGAAGCACATACACCAGTGTATGCCGAAAGAGAAAATGACTAAAGAGTGTTTGTACTTGTGCACTGCTTATGTGTGGGTGATTCTTCAATTATGGGAAACTTTCTGTCCCCTTTTTAAAGAAAAGTTATAATTATAATTTTTTGAAGACACAATCATTATAATTTTAAAGAATAGATTAGAGTAGATTTAAACTTATTGTTAAACATAATTATAATTTTATAATTATATTGTTTTTTCAAATTTTCAGGGATATTTGAGGAAGTACACAATCGCAGAAGTCAAGTTTAAGGGCTTTTATTAAAAAAAAAAAAAAAAAAAAAAAAAAAAAAACTATCACAAGGCAGAAAAAAAAGAGCAACAAACTAAAACAAAACCAAGACGGAACCAATTGGAGAACAGGACAAAAACTGCGAATCACAGGCAGACAAATTCCCAAAATAATCTGGTGGAGACATGAGGGATGAGGGCACATGAGGAGCAGGTGAAACTTATTTACATAACAAGGACTAACTGGGGAAGAGTGAGGAGGGAACAGGGAGGTGGAGTCAGGGAAGCACATGGCAGAACAAACACAAAGCTGTGTGCTCACATACAAGACCAAACAGACACGAGTGCTCATGGTGATAAAGAGTCAAACACAGCCATGTGCACGAGACAAGACATGAAAGACAAGTGTCCGGATCCCGACTCAGAACAGAAACTGAAATAGGCTGAAGATTCAGAGCAGCAGAGTGGCAGCTTAAAAAACAGAAATTACATTACTTTTAACATTTTTGCAACATGATCTAAGAGTAGCTTCGGTGTCATTACAAAACATGTCAGTATTTGATCATTTTAATTCAGAAACGCCCAGGGAAGCAAGTTAGAGGCATATTCATATTCGACTATTTCTCCAAAAAGTGAGGAATTCCTGTCATCACATTCAATACCAAAAATCTACATGAAGGCTGATGAAGGCCACAATCCAATCCAAGTGTTACAAATGTTTTCACAAAGATAAAGCATAGTTTAAAGAAGTTTCGTTTTTCAAGATGTCAAGTAGTCAAAACTCCCCCTGCTTGATAAATGTGTGTGTGCGTGTAATTATCATGACAAGAATTTCAGAAGCTTGACAACTCCAACTCCTCGTTTGTTTCTCCTCAGGCCATATTTGTGAGCACATGCTTTCTGTGTAAGTGCATGTTTGAGTGATGGATGTTTTAAATGCTTCTCGAGTTGAGGATTGTGCAGTAGGCGTTCCCTTCCCTTGCCTTCAGAGTGTAAAAATATCCTTGACATTTGGAATTTGAGAAAAAAGTAAATATTTCCACCAGCTTACTCTATGATTTCATTTCAGGCACTGGGGCTCCTGCCAATGTTCCACAAATTTTTCCTCCATTTCTTCAGTCCAATGAGACTTTTTTGATACCACAGCCATGCTAGTTGATGTTCTGATACAGGTACATCAGGACTCCTCCCACTGAAACTTCCCATGCCCCGTTTCTTGCTCTCTCATTGGCTGTAGGTCAACACTGCAGTTGTATTCAGTCAAAACACATTTCACATTGCACGATTTGGAGTCGCAGACAGGTCCAGATATTTAACATTCTAGATATCTCGCTGATATTGGCGTTCGTCGCTCTTGGGAGCGAGCTCCAATTTGTATATGATTTCAGGCTTTTGTCTGCGATCTCCACAAAACTGTCAGCGAGCGAAAATCAGGCTTAAAATCATGTAGTGTAAACTCGGCATTAGTTTTCTTTTATCTTGTTAATTTAATCAGTTTAGTTAGCTGAACTTAAATTGGATGTAGTTATAACGACTACACTTTAGTTTACTGAACTTTAAGGCCTGCTGCTGTAAAGTTAGTGTTTGGTGGACCTAAATTTGATTATAAAGTAAATCCTGTAAGTTTTGCACTGCAGGATGTTCTTTTCTTCAGTGGAACACTACACATGTAAACGTCTATGCTACTGATGTAACCTCTATTCCCTGATGGAAGGAATGAGACGTTGTGTCAAAGAAGTGACACTAGGGGTCTCTCTTGAGTGCCTTTTGCATCTCTGATCTATGAGAAAAGGCCAATGAGAAATGCCCCCCAAACATACGGGTATCCATCTGTTTCATTCAGGATTTTTCTGAGGAGCCAAAAATGGTTCGGCCGCAACAGTGGCTCGGTTCAGCGACGTGGCCGGGAGGACACAAAGTCTCGTTCCCTCCATCATTTCCCTCCGTTGTGTCGAAGAAGCGACACTAGGGGTCCAAATTAAATCACGCCAGGCGCTGAGCCGTGTACGTGTACTGCTGACACTGGAGCGGGCAGGTATTTTACGTGCCAAAGCAACCAGCTGTGTACCCTTCCCCAACGCTCCATAAAATCAACAGAGGCTCTGGTTCTTTACCCCAGACAGGGGGGAACAAGGCGACATGCCAAGCATGGGAGCAGGCCGTGCCAGCCGTGTCTTTTCTCTCTCTATGTTTCTCGCATAGAGTTAAAGTGGGGGCCATCTTAACGCTATCATACGCATCGGGCAGGCGATCTTACCCAGTTTCTATTCTTTCAGGGGGAAAGGAGACCACATCTGCCCAGACTGGGGGAGGTAAAGAGTGGTGAAATACATCACATGAAATACATCACAGCCTGGGTGTGATAGGCCAATGTAATGGCGTCATCTACCCAGTGGGAAAGCCTCTGTTTGGAGACAGCGTTCCCGTTCCACTGTCCACCAAAGCAGACAAAGAGCTGCTCAGAACGTCTAAAGCTCTGCGTGCGGTCCAAGTAGGTAGGCAAAGCACGTACCTGACACAGCAACGAAGGGGCTGGGCCTGCCTCCTCCCGGGGCAGCGCTTGCAGGTTCGCTACCTGGTCCCTGAAGGGAGTGGTAAGAACCTTTGGCACGTAGCCCGGTCGCGGTCTTAGGATCACATGAGTGTCTGCCGGACCAAACTCCAGGCACGTGTCGCTGACAGAGAACGCTTGCAGGTCCCCAATGCTCTTGATGGAGGCGAGCGCGATCAGGAGGGCCGTCTTCAGGGAGAGGGCCCTGAATCCGACTGATTCTAGCGGCTCGAAGGGAGGTCTCTGAAGGCCCGAGAGGACCACTGAGAGATCCCAGGAGGGGAACAGGCTTGGCCGGGAGGGATTTAACCTCTGGGCGCCTCTTAGGAACCTGATAATTAAGTTGACTTGCCGTCTACTGTGTCGTGGTGGGCCCCTCCAACCTCTCCTGCAGGAATGAGAGCACTGACCTAACTGTGCACCTCTGTGGGTCTTCAGCCCAGGAAGAAAACCAGTTCGCGAACAAGCGCCACTTCAGTGCGTAAAGCTCGGGCGTGTGGATTTACGCTGTGAGCAGTGCACAGACCCGAGGAACCAATCGCCAAGCCGCGAAGTCTGTGGGGAGGATGGAGGGTTCCAGTCCAGCCCCACGCTGATGGCGGCCCAGGCAAGCATGTCGGACATCTGGGCGTCAGCCTCAATTTGGGCATGCTGGCCCGAAGGTGGCAGCCCAGTCGAGTCAACCGCGTCAGATGCCGGACCGCTCTCCGATGCAGTGGCAAGCTCATTCAGCTCGGGGGGGCTCAAGAGGATAGGCAGGCTGGCCGTGAGGTGAGCCACTGTTGCCTCGAGCCCGGACGGAAATCAACGAGCATGCCGGGGGGTGGGTGGTTCGCGGGGGCGTATCCGGCAGAACCGAGCCCGCTGCCATCCACAGATCACCTCCATCGCCAGCTGGGTCGTCCTCAATCCCATGGGAAGAAGGAATGATGCAGGGGGCGGCTGAAGTGCCGTTCTTTCTGTTGAAGGAATGCCGCGACCGCAACGTTGCCATGGTCATGTTTTCGCAGTGAGAACATGAGCCATCCACAAACGCTGCCTCGGTGTGATTGCAGCCCAGACACACGAGACAGCGCCTGTGGCCGTCAGAAGCGGAAAGCACTCTACCGCATCCAGGAACTACACAGGGGTGGAAAGGCATCTTTATAAAGACGCGTAACAGCAATAAACAGCAACAGCAGCACAAATAAATTCTACAAATAGCAAAAGCCTACTACACTAACCTCATTATACTGCATGTACAAGTTGATAGAATCACAACTTAATATGTTAAGTTGACAACAACTTAAAAGTTTAAATGACTTTCTTCTGCAGAACGCAAAGATTTTTTGAAGAATATCTCAGCTAAGTAGGTCCATATGAATGTGAATGGTGGCCAAATCTTTGAAGATTCAAAGCGCATATAAAGGCAGCATAAAAGTAATCCGAATAATTCCAGTGGTTAAATCCATGTCTTCAGAAGCAATATGATAGGTGTGGGCAAAAACCTGATCAATATTTATTTTTTTAATAATATTAAATAAAAAAAAAAAAACTTCTTATTTTGTTTTTGGCTTTTCACGTTCTTCATGCATATTGCATCTACTGGAAAGGGAAAAGACTGTATAGTAAAAAAGGAGTGAAATGTTTATCTGTTTCTCACCCACACATTACAACTGGAGTCAGATGGATAACTTTTATGCAGCATTTATGTCCTTTTTGGAGCTTCAAAGTTCTTGCCACCATTCATGTTCATTGAATGGACCTACAGAGCTGAAATATTCTTCTAAAAATCTTCATTTGTGTTCAGCTGAAGAAAGAAAGTCATACACATCTGGTGAGTAAATGATGAGAGAATTTCATTTTTTTTGGTGAACTGTCCCTTTAAGTAAAAGTCTCCATTTGATCTTCATTAGCATCTTCCAGATTTTAAAGAGATTTCATTTTAGATTCTTTTCTTTACATTCACAATGGATTTCTCAATCGAAAATCTTCCTGGACAACTTGTGTGACATTTGTGAGCCAAAAAAACACTTCAGCAGTAATGCACTCTTTTTCTGTAATGGTGCAGAGACTCTGGAGTAATGATATTGTGTTAATTATGACATATTGTCTGTATATTTAGTGCACCTATCAATAAATAAATCTATAAATAAACAGAGCTCTGCCCAGTCATGTGTTCATGAGTATCCAATAGGGGTCCAGGTGTTCAGGTCTGTGCAGGTGTGATACATGGACACAGCAGGCTGGTGGCACTGATATAATTATCCCTCATCTGCCAAAAACATCTCAGTGACCCGTTTAATAACAACAAAACTTTATCAAAACTTTCTACAACAGGTGCATAGAATCAGTTTTCATGATGTAGAATTATTCAAAGACAATTTAAGTAAACAACACACTGTTTATTTAAGCTTGTTTTTAGCTTAAAAAGTAATTTATATTGGCATATTGGCCATCTGCGACCATGCTAAAAAGTTACCGGTATCAGCCATTGAAAAGTTCATATTGGTCCTTATTAGTTAACTACATATCATTAACTTGAACAAATGTTGAACAATTCCTTTTATAGCACTATGGTTAATTATGATTAATGTTTCAACATTAATCAACATTTCAATTAATTTCAACATTTAAAAGTTAACTTAAAAGTTAGATTAGATTCAGTATGAAATAACAACAAACAGTTGAGCTTTTATCAGTTAACATGAACAAAGATTAATAAATACTGTTCTGAAATGCAAATTCACATTTGAGAATCTCTTTTATCCAGAAAAAAGAAAAAAGAAAGTCAGATATGCAAATCACCACCTGTTGCTTTTGGAAAAAGTATAAAAAGAAATTAAATGAATTTCCTGCCAGTTCCTTGTTTGCACATGAGATGTCATGAGGAATTAGAAACACTTGTGTCACAGAGTTACCACTGCGCGGTTGGCTTTCTGCTCTCCAGTCAACCATTATATCTAGTCTGAAATAGTCTGAGGTCAATAAAATGGTTTGAAATGAAGCTTTAGTGTAAAAAAAAGTCAGTGTGCGCCAGCAGGAGGATGTCCTCTGGTTCAGTTGAGCACATTGCCAGCGTCATTGGAAAATGTCCAGCCAGATTTTAGATTTTTTTTCTTGATAAAATCAAACACAATCTGCATTTTTCCATTAACATGTCACCTCATGTCAAGACCTTCTGTTGGAAAAACAAGCAGAGTTGGGAAAAGCTCTACCTTGAAAAAATAAATGCAAGCAGCAAAGAAACTATTCTAAATAATTGCTTATCTTTTTCTTTTTCTTTTAATAATTTGTTCTTTTTAAGGTTAATTTCACACATTTATGTATTAGTAAATTTTTTCATGACTTATATCATTTTACTTCCATCAAAATGTAGTCATGGCAGTTTGTTTTAAATTCGGATGTCTTACGTACGATTTGCTCATGGCCAGGAGCAGGTGTAACTTTTGTTCGTACCGACTAACGTTTTGAAAATTCGAAAACTCATGTTTCATGAATGAGGCTCATTATGTCCACTGAAAGACTTTCTTGTCTGTGTCAAAAAATTAGCTGACATGTCAGCGCTATGGATCATGAAAAAACGTTTAACTAAATAGTACATAAATGAACTGCAATGGTGGAGTTGGTGTTGTGCCATTTGATAGCTGTATTGCATTGCCAATCAAATATTAGCTGGATAGCTCGCTAGCTAGCTAGCTAGTGGCTTCTTGGCCTCATTGCTGGTTCACATGACAGCAAGGCTAGTTAGCTGCTAGCCAACTAATACTTCCTAATCGCATTATTTCATGACTGTGATTCAGTTAGCTAGTTTAGCACTGATTGTCTAGATGTAAAACATAGTCTAAAGTTAAACAAATTACTCAAAAGTTTATCATCGATATTGAGGATTTTATTCCCTGAAAAATATCAAGATTTATTTTTATTGGCCATCCCTACATATAACTTATTCTAAAGTCTTAAAATAGCTTTGTACAAAGAACAGACCAAGATTTAAGTCATTATTCACTGAAAATCAGTGGTAACTTTACCAAGAAGTTCTATAATCCGCATCAGCATGCAATCAAGCTGATCGTGCATCTAGACCGGCCTGGACCTTCTGAAAACCCCATCAGAAGCTGATTTTAGCTGGACTGTCCAGCAGGGTGTTCAAAAAAGCCTTTTAAGGATGACATCCACCGGAAGCTTGTGTCCAAAGTGAGTGCGTTCAGCTCATCATTGACCTCCAGAAGCTTTGGAGATGTCCCGGGTCAGAGGGGCAGTGCTGTGTTGGCAGTAAAGACTCTCTTGTACCTGTCACCGAGTTCCTCTGTCAGCACAGTGCCGTGTCTTAGTCTCAGCTGGATTACAGCATCCTGGGGAGAGCGGGCTGCAAAAATAGCCGTTTCATCAGCAGCTCTGTCTGAAGTCTCAGGTTCCCCTCTGGCCTCTGGAGAGTGGCTATAACCTTCAGCATCTTCCGTTCTTCCCCCTTTTGCACACACACACTGCTCTCATTGAATTAATCATCACCACTCATCACCCTAGAGGACGCCGCACCTTAAACCCAGCTCACATACAGCCCGTCTTCTCTTAAATAATTGTGCGTAGGGCACATAGTGTTGAAAGGAGATTTGATGCTGTTTTTCTTTACTGACCGATGCGTCTTGCAAACCTTGTGGAAACAGCTGAAGAGGCCATACTATTCACTTTGGCAGCATACATTATCTTTTTACTTTATCTTATAATGTTAGTCAAGTATTTTTGCACCAAAAACAGAACTGTTTACACGTACATTTATTCATTTGGCAGACGCTTTTATCCAAAGCGACTTACAAAAGAGGAATAATACATCATGTGTTTCATCTTAAGGAGACAGCGGTATGGAAAGTTTTGCTTTACAAAGTTTCACTAGCATCAGAATAGTAGTATCCAAGACAGGTTAGAGTGCAACAAGAATATATATATAATTAATTTAGATTTTTTTTTAAAGAGAGCATGCATAATTGCTCATGGAAAAGATGTGTTTTTAACCATTTTTTGAAGACTTCATTGAAATTACTTCATGGATGGAATTGGGGAGGTCATTCCACCAATGAGGTACAGTGACATGAAAGTTATGGAAAGTGTTTTGGTGCTTCTTTGCGTTGGTACAACAAGGCGCCACTCATTAGCCGACTACAGGCTTCTGGTAGAAACGTATCTCTGCAGAAATTATTTTAGATATGCTGGAGCAGACCAAGTGAATGTTCTGTATGCTAGCATCAGAGCCTTGAATTTGATATGTGCATCAACCGGCAGCCAGTGGAGAGAGACATGGAGTGGTGTTTCATGCACTCTCTTTGGTTTATTAAAGACCAGACGTGCTTCTGCATTCTGTAGCATTTGCAGGGGCTTAATTGCGCATGCAGGGAGGCCTGCAATGAGAGCGTTGCAGTAGTCCAGTCTAGTTATGACAAGTGACTGAACATGAAGTTGTTTGGCATGTTCATATAAGAATGCTCATATTTTGCTCCTGATATTGCAGAGTGTAAATCTACATGATCGTGCTGTCTTTGAGATGTGGTCTGTGAAATTGAGTTGGTTATTGATGGTTACTCCTAGATTTCTGACTGTTTTGGAGGGCGTTACTGTAGTTGAACCAGCTGAATGGTGATGTTGTGTGCAACAGTAGGGTTGGCTGGTAAGTATTTGCTACCTTTAAAGGTAAAGTTCACCCAGGAGCATTGAACTGTGGGTAATGTTGGACCTAACTAACTAACAGGGGCCCGAACTGGAAGAGGGCCCACAGAAATCAAAGGCAGGAGATTTATCCTCTGTTACCATGCGCCTCACAGAGCACTGTCAAACAATGCAATAATGTAGTCATGCAGACTTTCTCTATTACAAAGACATGCTCTTTCTACATTCAACAAAAAATACTTTAATTAGCCGATGACAGGATCACAACTAGCTCAGGGGGACACAAATCTCACTTAAATAAACCCTTTTCATAACATAAAATGACATTATTAACATTAAACGAAATTAGAAAAAACTATAACCCCAATTACTTTTAGATGTTAATGACCCTCATAATAAATCTCGATCTGATTGACAAATTGACTTGTGAAATGGATTGCTGTGAACTATGCCAATGATTGACTTATGATCAATAATATGGTAGTAAACAATACGTTGTATTCTAAAGCCGCTTTTGTATTGTCTCTTCTGCTACAAGAATGTAATGCATTTGAATTATCTGAATATTTTTTTATTTTATATATATATATATCTATATATATATATATATAATTTTTTTATATTTATAGATAACTATGTATAATTATTTCATCATTATATATTGAATTATTGTTATATGAGGGGCTTTCTCAGCAAATATTCGTATATTCGATTAATCGCGATTAATTAATCGGGACACCATGTAATTAATTCGATTAAATTTTTTAATCGATTGACAGCCCTAATATATATATATATATATATATATATATAAATTACTTATAAATAATATAGCACGGTTAAATATAATCTAAAACCATTTATATTTAACCCCCACCACAAATCCAAATTATTTAGGTGGCCCTAAAATAGTTCTGTGCACGACATCCCAAATATAATATGTGAAAAATGTGGAACACAAAAGCAGAATTAATAATGAATATCCCAGTCCCTCTTTTCAGTACAATGGCAGTTTATAGTTCCTCACTTTAAAGCTTAAAAAGGACCCAAAAGCTCACGCATCACATTACAAGTCTTCTGAAGGCACACAAACCTGAAACAACCTCAAAATTCAGGCATTTTTTTGTATGAGGGAAGCTCATTCACAGTGTGGCCACTTTAAATTTTAAAGAACGCAGCTCTTTTCAATGAAAGCATAATATGACCGTGTCTGTCAAGCACCAATATGGATAAAACAAAATCACTACAAAAAAGAAGTCCATGTGCTATATTCCATCTTCTAAAGAACAGACCAAAATGTAAGTAGTTATTTACTGAAAATCCACCTTATGTTGTAGCTCTCATACAGTATGTATGATCTCATACGTTCACACTTCAGCATATTCAAACTTGCCTCCTTTGGCATCATTGCCATGAAACCTGGCACAGACCATTTTAAGTGGCATATTTGAATACACAAATGGGAATGAGATTTTAGAACTTTGGTAGAGGGGAATATTTTCAGTGAATAACAACTTTTATTTAAGTCAAATTGACCATGTTTGTGTTAGTTTTATAATGCTTTTTTGGAGCTTGGCGGCCCCTAGTCACTGAACGCTTTTGTTGTTGAATGGACAAGAGCTACATCAACATTCTGCTTAATATTGTCTCTTCTTTTGTTTACCACAGAGAAAAGGAAATCATACAGGTTTGGAATGCCATAGGGGTGAGAAAATACTGAACTATTCCTTTAAGGTGTCACGTCAGCAACCTTCTCTGCTGTGAAACCTTCTAGCCACTAATTTTTTTTCTGTTCCTTCCTGATTTATATGACCGAAACCCTCTATATGACCCAGTAGGCTGAAGAAAATAGGTTATAATCTGTTCCACACTACAGTAATCCCCAGTCTTTTATAGCCTACAGTAATTACCTTTATATAATAAAAGCCTGTGGTTCAGGTTTCAAATGTGTGTTTCTTACATCTTCATAGCAACTGCCCTTGAAAAATGGATCAAATTATAACCTAAACCTTGTAATTAAATAAACGTGGAGTTTTCCTATCAGAGATTCGCTCTAAAGTTCATCCACACGTGTTTTCTTGGACCACGGAGGCTCCCTGTGCTTTCACTGTCCCACCATGCTTTTAAAGTTTCCTGTAACTGCTGCTCTGGGTAAATCCTGTTTGCTTCCATAAACGTCAGGCTGTGTATTGGAAACGTATTTCAGAGTAATGAAAGATAAAAGTAAAATCTCCCATTCTTTTGCCTGGTCGGCATGTTGGAACATTCCATTCAAAAGTAGAAATGTGTCAACTAATAGAGATTCTGCTAAACCATGTTTATGTTATAATGTAGTTATACTGTATTTACATGGCTATGAGTGGAACGGACAGTGCAGATAGTGTTAGATGCCTTTTGCACCCCTGTGCAAATAGTGGCAGATACTATTTATACCCCTAATTAAATACTACATCTACTGCAAATAGTCACTTTTTTTACATTTACATCTGAGAGAGACAAAGAAACATTGTGTAATACAAAAATACAGAACAGATTTGTTATTAAGGGGTAAAATATGAAGTGACATTAAATTTATGGTTGCCAAGCAACATGTCAATTTATCGGATAAGTGATGTGCAGTCACAGGTGTGTATATGAGCTATTTTTGGATGGCTCATCCAATCAGAATTCAGAGTCAGAACTATCCGTTTTATTTGAAATCTTTTTTAAAAAAAAAATATTTTAACTCTGGTGTTATTTAAATAGAGTCTTTTCATTTATTTGTAAGTATTAATCGTATTTTTGGATTTACATAATCCAGTTCCAAATAAAAGAGATAATGACTTTCTGAAAGTACCTTACATTTGTTAGGTATTTAATTCACTAGATTACCCAAACATGGGCATTATCAGATGATTATTTAATAAAACAAATGTTATGGATTTTCAGCCAAAATAGCTATATTATTATAAATACATTTACCATTAGGTAGGGATGTGCCTGAAACCGAATACTAATTCAGAAAGGCTCGAAGAATGACTTCAAAACAAATAACGGATACATCTGAATAATACAAAAAATATTAGTTTGACTGATTATCCAAGAAGCACATGGATAAAGCAACATTTTAAATAAACTTATCCAAAATTAAAATGAATTTATGTATCTGTGTAGCCAATATATCTAAAGTGTAAACCTTATGAATGAAAATGCGCGTGGTGTGATTTCAGATCGGATGGCGCCGTCTCGACTCCATTAATTGTACTTCTCTGGAGCCTATCAAGTGTAACAATAATTAAGATACGACATCATATACATGTTCCACTTCTTGAAACGTCTATGTTAATTTATCACATGATTCACACGTATTGGTTACCATGTATTCATATATAGCCTAAACCCGAGCACAATGTTAAATTCCTGACATGAAGAGATGATTTCACATCAGAGCTCATCTATCCGTCATTTAAAGTGGACCACATTTATATTCACATCAGAGAAGTACATTTTTTGGTTAAGACATTATTTCGAAAATATATAAAATGCTCCATAGAGGTTTAAATGATAGATAATATAAATATCTAAATATTAAATATCTAAATAATAGAGTATTCATCTATTAGGAATAGGGTTGTCGATTTAACAGCCCTATTTTTGTAAAACAATTTACGCAATTAATCGCACTGCCCCCGACCATAATAAGGAAATATATATATTTAATATTTAAAGATAACTATGTATAATTATTTCATCATTATGTGATTAATTGTGATTAATCACGGTTAATTAATCGGGACACCATGTAATTAATTAGATACAAAATTTTTATCAATTGACAGCCCTAATTCTGAATATTCCTGCTCATGTAAAACAAATAAAATTAAACATGCTTTTCTTCTTCTTCTTTAAACTGCTAAACTTTAGAATGTTAAGTGTTCTTGAGATCTGGAAAGGTGCTATAAAAATTTAACATTATTATTATTATTATTATTATTTAAGTAAATAATGTTGTCCTAGTGTAAAAATTCCTGATAGACTTATGGGACTTTCACCTGTTTGTAGGCTATATCAATTTATTTTAATTGCTTTTAATGTTTGAATTTGTATTTAATATTCACTGCAAAATGTGTGCTTGACATTTCACATTTTGCTTGACACCTCCTGCCTTCAGAGTAATATTATAGCCTACATGCACAGACATGAATGAAAAGACGATATTAATATCAGAAATACCTGGAGAAACCACAATTAACATATTCCACAGTTAATGTAGCCTACAAATTCAGCTTCATCTGGAAAGTAAAAAATAATAAAGTAATAATAATACTAAATATTTTTAGCCTACAATAATAATAAAAATAAAAATAATTAGGCTATTATTATGAAAAGGCATTTACAAGGCATGTTTAAAAATGTAAGAGTAACATTTAAAATGGTTGTTCGTTTAGTTTTGACACAATTCTGGTTTATGCCATGCCCACATCTGGTTCTATCTGAATATAGAGACAGATACAGATAGTGGCTTTGCTGCACACCCCTACCATGAGGGATGTCCTAAAACCATTTTTTGGAGAACAAGTATGAGTACGAGTGCTGATACTTACTTTTCAGTAAAATTTCACAGGAGACAAATCGATGTAAATATAATCACTATAAACAAAACAAAGAGAGCTGACCTGCTGATTTTATTGGTTTCAGCAAATGTAACTCAAATTAAAACCAAGATGTAAAGTCTATCTACCAATAAAGGTTATTTTGCCAATTTAAAGGGACACATTATTTTTCATGATCAGAAGCATTTCTGCATGTTAACATGTAAGGCCCTATGAAATCCATTATTATTATTATTTTCAAAATTATTTTTGATATTTTTTTTCACTTATTCCATATTCAACGGTTTCAATATAGTTTATTATTAAAGGGTGTCTAAATAAATGAATTCAGTAAACTTAAATAGAACAATTGCCAGTAATTTTCAACATAATATTGCATTATTTTTATCATATGAAGTGCTTTTATACAGACCCTCAATAGTTATTTTTGTCAAGTACTGTAAAGTGCTGCACAACAGAGCATCACTGAGGTTAGGTACTCCCTAAATATAATCCAATCATTCTTCGTATTATATTATTACAGTAGTGATATATTTATGTCATATTTTTGTCCATTTAAATGGAGATTTTATTTTGGCGGGTTTAAAACAAGTCAAGATGAAGACCTACATTTGCAACTTCATACGATTTATACTGCCAAGATTTATAGCTCACGTGAGCTGCTGAGACTGCAGACTTTGTTCTGTGTTCTGTTTGAACTTTTGGATTGCGCTATGCTGATAGGACAGGGTCAGCTTGGAGGACAGGGGTGGAAGTGGGTTATCAGGGAAAGGTACAGAGGGCAACAGTCTGTTAGAAGATAGACAGCCCAGGAAGAGATATTTGACTCAAACAGAGATAGCTTTGGGAGGTAAAGCTGGCAGTCTAGGTCTGGATCTAAGTTAAGCCTGTCTTCACAGGGTGATGTAATGTTTTGGATTGGAGTGGCTTAGATTTGGGAATTTTGATAGAAATCTGGAAGGGCACACTATAGTGGGATTGGCAGAGCAGTCTGCAACAGAGCTTTATGACAAGAAAAAGGAAAGTGCAGAGTTTTTTTTATATTGTATGCTTGGGTCGGATGGAAGTTGCAGTTATCTCTCTCTCACACGCACGCACGCACACACACACACACACACACACACACACACACACACACACACACACACACACACACACACACACACAAAGCATTTGGAATAATGTACAGATTTTTCTGTTTCGGAAGGAAATTGGTACTTTAATTCACCAAAGTGGCATTCAACTGATCACAAAGTTTAGTCAGGACATTACTGATGTAAAAAAACAGTACCTTCACCATTTGAAAAAATACATATTTCATAAAATCTAGACAGGCCCCATTTCCAGCAGCCATCACTCCAACACCTTATCCTTGAGTAATCATGCTGAATTGCTAATTTGGTTCTAGAATATCACTTGCCATTATATCAAACACAGTTGAAAGCTATTTGGTTCGTTATATAGAGCTTAACATTGTCTTTGAGTTTGTTTTTGTGTTGCCACAGTATGCAATAGACTGGCATGTCTTACGGTCAATAATAGGTCAAAAATGGCAAAAAAGAAGCATCTTTCTCTAGAAACTCGTCAGTCAATCATTGTTTTGAGGAATGAAGGCTATACAATGCTTGAAATTGCCAAAAAACTGAAGATTTCATACAAAGGTGTACACAACAGTCTTCAAAGTCAAAGAACAACTGACTGTAACAAGGACAGAAAGAGATGTGGAAGACCAGATGTACAACTAAACAAGAGGATAAGCACATCAGAGTCTCTAGTTTGAGAAATAGATGCCTCACATGTCCTCAGCTGACAGCTTCATTGAATTCTACTTGCTCAACACCAGTTTCATGTGCAACAGTAAAGAGAAGACTCAGGGGTGCAGGCATTATGGGAAGAATTGCAAAGAAAAAGACACTTTTGAAACAGAAAACAAAAAGAAAAGGTTAGAGTGGGCAAAGAAACACAGATATTGGAAAAGTTTAAGTTGGAAAAGTTGGAAAAGTGTTGGTAAACCAACAATAAAGGGTATTGTTTTAAAAGCAAATTCGACATGAAAAGCAAAGGCTTTCTGAAATAAAAAAAAAAACATGACATTTCATGTCGCTTCTGTCACTTTGGTTTCGGTTTCAATGTCATCAATTGTGCAGCTTTGGATATCACACTGATGTTTAAGAGATGTTTAGGCTACAATGAGCAACAATGCTATTTTCAGCACGAGAGTGAATCTGCACTGCGTTTACAGATGCTTTTACTGTATTAAACTGAGTACAATGCTGAACAAAATGCATAATATTTCACCAATACATTTAGCATATGGCAAAAATTATTTGACTGGAAAAACATACACACATTTTTTGAAAATAATAGCTTAGAAACATGTAATCAGTGATAATGCTATTTAAAACTTACACTATTAATGTAAAATAGTAGTTTGTAATCAGAGACTGTGTACAAGCATATGTATCTAAAATAATTATACATTTTTCAGCTGAGCAGAATTATTAATATTTCTATTCTGGTGTCACCATTGCCCTCTGCTGGGCTGATTTTTTTGTCCCACTCCATCCCAGATGAATCATTTTACTCTTTAATGAACAGTACATTTGTTAAATTATACAAGTAAAGGAATTAAACTGTTCGCATATGTCCTGAAAGTAATAATAATTATAATAATAATAAATTCAAACTTGACTTTTCATGATTCAAGCTTTGTTCAAAGTTTTGTGAGAGCAAAGAATCATGAATTCTGTCAATTGAACCAAATCCGTATGCCCTTTATCAATTCTGTTTAAAAAAATATATCTGATTTTAATTAAATACAGGAAATAAGATTTAGGATTTTATCTAATTAATCGATTAATCGAAGAAATAATTGAAGATTAATCGAGTATCAAAATAATCGTTGGTTGCATCTAGAGCTCTGCGATTAATCATTAAAAGATTACAATCTCGATTCAGACCCCCACGCGATCTTATTTCTGAATGACAACGATTCAGTTCTGTATATTAACATTTCCATTGCATGCCATTGTAAGGTGGTTAAATTATTCGGCAGCTGCTGTAAAAAAATTTGGACCGTGAATCTATTTTTTTTATCATATTAATCTCTCTTTTTAGCGCTAAATATGCATTAAATATGTGGGATACGGATATGCGCAGGGTGGTTTTCACGCGCGTCACGCCATCCACTATGCACCCAGCAGTATCCGTGCATGTGCGTGAGCCAGACTTTACCTTGATATGGGAACTCTGGTGACAGGAGGATAGCGCAGATCACATGCATGATTACATGGTTTACATGGTTTTGTATATCACTGAAGTAAAACCGTGATGTTTATTCCAGGCAAAACATTTGTGATTCTCAGTTTACCCAGAATCGTGTAGCTCTAGTTGCAGCCCTATTTTATAGCCCTTCAGACTTGAATTATACAAATGTAGGTATTTCCACACACACACACGATCTTGATGTGCACATCCACTGTTGTTGTTTCCACCTTTGTCTCCTGTTGTTTTCTGATGATTACATCTTCTAGCGCTTGTGTAAGCACTGCTCAGTTGCTACCTTATGGACCTGTTAAAAACAGCAAATAATTCCAGGTGCATGCACATACTGAGTATTCAAGAGTACGCACGGTTCGAAAAATCAGGCCGCATGCATTAAGCACTGGACACATTAAATTTGTGTCACGTGTCAGTATGCAGACGCCAAGCATTCATGAATGAGCAATACTAATATTGGTCTTTGAATTAGCAAACAAAACTACTAATTATGTGCAGTAATCGTTCTCATCAGATCGTCATTAATTACACATTATATCATGGGACAGCAGACTACAACTAAATATATGTGTGTTAGAATGTGACAATCAAAACCAAACACACACCGACAGCCAGTCCTCTGTGAACACTGATAACACAGGCAGACACCTTTGTGTTTAATATGCACTGAAAGCTGTTGAAAGAAACTGCATGTCACCTTTTAAATGGCTCTGCTTTCGCCAGCCTAGTAGATCTTGTGCTATTTGGCTCGGGGGAAATCTTTGCATGCATTCGCAAACTCAATAAGGGGATTTTCTTTTGATTTTCACCAAATTCCATCACGGCAGGCTCAAAGTCAAGCGGCTGAAAGTAAAAGAGCAGTTTGCTGTCAACTGGCTTTTACTTTTAAATAGAAAGTTCACCCAAAAAATTTACATTTTGTCATCATTTACTCACCGCCAAGTCATTCCGACCTCATTTCTTTTCTCTGTGACAGTAGATGTTTGGGAGAATGTTCGAGCTTCTGTTTTCCATACAAGGACAGTGGATGGTGATTTACACTAAGCTCCATAAAGTATCATAAAAGTAGTCCATATGACATGTGCACCATATTCCAGCTAATCTAAAGTTGTATGATAACTTTGAGTGAGGAACAGACCAAATATTAGGCCGTTATTAACTATCAATCATCCTCTCCGCTGCTCTCGAATCTCATTCTCGCTTGGATTTGAATAAAAAGTGTTACCTTTAGACATGTGCCAGGTTTAACATAATCTATGTCAAATAAATAGTTATCGTGTGTCATTTGAACACTTGTATCACAAACCCATCTACATATACAATATTACTTCAGTAGTCATACCTGCTCTCTGTCTTGTTAACTTATTTATAGTCTCCTTGTGTTTGCTGTCCAGTTCCAGTTTGTCTTGCGCTTGTTTCCAGTCTTGTGTGATTGTTTATTCCAGTTGGTCTTGCCTGTCTGTTCCTTGTCTCGCTTTGAACCTATTATTCCTAACCCGGTCCGGTCGGTCCTGTTCCCCGCTGCCTTCTGCCCCAGCCCTGGTTTATACGTTAATAATCCCCTATGGGGTTGTTTATGTTTGTTTCCCCCCTTGTGGGTGTTTTGGTTTGTTTTTGACCCTTCTCATCATTCCCTCTGATCATGACAGACGGCTGATATTGAGTTCAGCCAAAGACACACTGAGGTGAAAGTGTCATGGAAGCGATACAAAATGATGTGGTTGCTTCATTTAATGTGTTTTCTTTTTTTTTTTTTTGTTCAAATTTTCATTTTAAAACGCTATCGGTTAGAGTTAGGAGTTGGTTAAGGGGAAAGATGTCTGTTTTGTTAACTTCTTATTCATCTTTTCAGACACTATTGGCTAGGTTTAGTGTACGGTTTTAGGTTAGGGAGGTAAGTTTTACTTATTAAAACCTCATCTGATTACAACCTCATTTTGCTCCATTTTGGCGCCCCCCGCTGGACATTTCACTTGAAAACTGCAGCCAAACGTGTCATGAAGCACGTCAGTTTTTCAAAACCATTGCAATGCTCATGGAAATTTCATGAGACCAGGCTGGAACTGTTGTTGTTTCAAAAAGTACTGCTTGAAGATTCCTAATAAATTCACCAATTGTTTTATATGGAAATAGAGCGCAGCAGTCTGGTTCCGAAAGTAAAAATCCAATTCTTTATTTCCACTGATGAATTGATTGATAAACATTTAAAGACAGACATACCGTGAGCTCAAAAGTCAAGACAAATTGATTTTTAACAATAACTTATACAGATTTAAAGCCAGACATACCGTGAGCTTCGGGGTTGTTAGTTTGTGGTCATCTGTCTGCGTTATATTACCTTCTTTGTTTAAAAATCTCGTTTAATAGTAGGATTCCTGGTGAACAACTACAGTACCCATGGTACAGCAGTGAAAAGTCTACCAATCATCGCAATAAACATAAACTATATTGTTGCTATACTTATAATCAACAATCTAAAATGAATAGTTTTATACATTTCCTTAGGTTTATATTTGATCATGTCATTCGCAATGCTTCATGGGATTGTAGTTCGTGTCCTCGTGAAAGAGGGTAAGTACACAGACTTGTACCTTTGACTTTGCCTTAAATTAAAGTGTGTAATGTTGCGACTGATCTCTGAGCTGGTTGGTTTGGTTCATGCAGATGGTTTTAAACAACATGAAGGTGAGCAAATAATGACAGAATTAGCATTTTTAGGAATTATTCTTTAACTATACAGGCTGGCTGGGAAAGAGAGGAAGATGCTATTTTTGTGTGCACAGGAGTCAAACTAGACACCCAGGACATCAGTTTACCTACAGCATTTTATTTTTCCTAGGTGTACTGCATATCTAAATGTGATTTGGAGGCAAATGGCATTTGCACAGTGTGACATGGATTTATTCTCTAAACTGCAAAGTCTGACTTTTTGTAAGCAATGAAGTGATTCACATTGCTTGGTGCTGTATGTTGTATGCTTGTGTATGTGTGTGTTTGTGCAATTCAAGTGTGTACCTCCACCATGGTGGGATTCTGTAATTACATTCTGTAGATTATCAATAAGAAACAATTATTTTTAATGTTTTTATAAGTCACACCAATTCTCTTCAAGTTAATGCATATTTACATTTATTTTGCATTGCTTCAAAAAGAATAATTTCAATAATACAGTAACAAGCATAATTCATGTATGTTTATTTGTTACGGCTATCTATTATTAAGAGTCACCTTCCTAAGTCTGCAATTAAATTGCTGTTCTGAATGGTTGTCAGGGTGTTTAGGTGGTTGCCTCATTAGTGCTCACCGGTCCTAGTCAAAAGAATCCACTTACAAAGTCTCTAGATATTGCTCTGGTCCCTTCTTCAGTGCCAGTTTCAGGTAAATAAACTCTCGCTCCACATACCATGGGCTTGTTCCTCATTTTTTACCCTGCAACTATTATTGCCACAATGTAGTTCTTGACACTACTTTAAGCCACATTGTTTTTCACTTGTACTTTCAAATTAGTTATAATCTTAAAGGGATTCACCCAGACTTCACCCATAGGATGTTTTTTTTTCTTTGAACACAAAAGGAGTCATTTAGCTACATTTCCAGGCTGCTATTTTACATACAACGAAACTGGATGGTGATCGGTAGCCGGCAAGCACACATAAGGACAAGCAAACACCAAAAAAGTAGTCCAAAAGACATGTGCGCTATATTCCAAGTCTTCTGAATCCATATGATAGCTTTGTGTGAGGACTAGATTCAAGTTTAAATATATTCAGATCTCATTTTCTTGTGTTCAACCTTTAGTTTCGCCAGCTTTGACATCACTGACGTGTGTCATAACTAATCACAGTACAGTTTGAATATATCTGACCACAAATGAGATTAAAAGATTTTCAGTGAATAATGGCTTAACTTTCAGTATTGTATGGCTTCAGAAGACATGGACTATAGCACACAAGCCATATAGACTACTTTTATGATGTGCTTTTTTTGAGCTTGGCATTATAATTCAACATCTGCTTTTATTGTATGAAATGGAGGGTTGAGCGAATAATGACTCTACGGTTTTCATTTTTGAATAAACTATTACTTAGAGGCAGTTACTCATGTAATAATCTTGCAAATCAGACTGACAGCATTGAAAATGAAATATTTGATTTACTGAGCCACACTTATCTTTGTCACTTATCTTCAGCCTGATCTCCTGACAATTAGGTGACTGTGATGTATATAATGATTGATTATTATTTAATTTTATTATTGATATTTTTTTTTTCCTCACCATATGAAGCTGAATATATTGGCTACATAAACTGTGGAATATGTTGTTAACTGTTGTTTCTCCTGGTATTTCGGACATAAATATCTGCTGAAATGACATTTTCATTATATCTGTGCAGTTTGCAACTGCAAGTAGCAATGTTATTCTGGAGGTACGTCAAGCAAGTGTAAAATCTCAAGCACACATTCTGTAGCGAATATTAAATACAAATATTAAAAGAAATTAGAATAAAGTATTTTAACCTACAAACTGAAAGCAAACCTCTATCAGAATGTTTTATGACTTCACATATTTTTGTGGAGGACATAATTAATTAGTCAAACTGACAAACTGTAGTGGAATGAATTGCAAGATCTATATATTCTCTATATTTCTAGAAATGGAAAGCAAAACAAATGCGCATGTTTTTTTTGTTTTGTTTATGCAATCCTCCGTGTGCAGGGATATTCTGAACAGATTTACACTCTATGAAATATGTAAACCTCTGCAGCATTTAAACTTTTTTAGAATAAAGGATTAGTCAGATAATTACATTAATGTGGATATAAATGTGGTCAACTTGCAGTCGAGCTCCACTAAAAATCATCATCTCTTTGGTCAGGAATTAAACATTGCACTCAGGTAGGGTTATAAATCCTTACCTGTGAATTGTGTGAAATATTTGAAGTTCAGATCAGACATTTCAAGAACTGGAAAGAAGTGTGTATAAGAAAGTTAATACTCTTTATAAGCTTAGATTTATAAGACGCACACAATTAACGGAGACTGCAAATGGAGTCGAGAGTGCGGCTATCCGATCTGAACTTAAAATCACTGTATGCATTTTCCTTCATAAAGTTTACACTGTAGTAAAACTGGTTTCACAGACTCATAAATGCTATGTCATTTCTATGTTTATTTTAAATATCGCTTTATGCCTGTGTTCGTTGGTTGATCAGTCTTCTGAATATTGTTCTCTATTATTTGGATTCATTTGTTATTCGTTTTGAAGTCATTATTCGTGCCTTTCCGAATAAGGTGTTCGGCTTGGGGCGCATCCCTACTGTGGTGACATTTTGTTAATTACACACAGTACCTCCGCTCAATATAAGCAGACTACGCAGTCTGCGTAGGGCACCAACTCCCTAGGGGGGCACATCTTACCCCAGGAGGGCACCAGAAAGTCGGCTGCCCTTATTCGCACGTTATACGTTTTTCGAGGACCCGAAAGCAGTTGCGGAACACAGATGATCGCTTCATGCTCATATCACATATCGCAGCAGTTCCAAGGTGAAAGGTCCACAGTGGGGCGCTAAAATTGACTTCTCCCAAACAGACACTTTTTTTGAAGTTAATGCTCTATCAAGTTCTAAAACATACATTACCATAAACCTTAAATCTAAACCAAACCAATACTGTCATACAAGCAATTGTGAGATGAAAACAATTGCTCAAGCAACCACGTCATTTTATGGTGTTTCTATGAGAGTTTTGACTCACGTGTCTACTGCAAAAACTTGATCTTGCATGAATATGTTTGTTAATGCAAGTGGTTATGTAATACAAATAGCTGCGTCACCAAACAAGTTGTGCACTATGACAAAAGTGCTGTAATGTCATTAATGCTCACGTGGTAGAGCGTGTTGGCCACTAATCGCAGGGTTAGCGGTTTGATTCCCGGCCCACATGACTCCACATGCCGAAGTGTCCTTGGTCAAGACAATGAACCCCAAGTTGATCCCAATGGCAGGCTAGTGACTTGCATGGCAGCTCTGCTGTCATTGGTTTGTGTGTGTGTGTGTGTGTGTGAATGAGTGAGTCAGACGTAGTTTAAAGTGCTTTAAAAACCACTATGGTTAAAAAGGCGCTATATAAGTGCAGACCATTTACCATTGTTGTTGTAGTGCCTCAAATGTTTATTTCACCGTCTACAGATGTACATCAAGAAATTATTTAGTAAAAATGTAGGCATAGGAATTTGATTCTATGAGACCAGGTTGAGTTTATTGGTTTGCTCTTGCACATGACTAACATATTGCACTTCACATGCTGACTTGCATTACAATTTGAATAAACAAACAAATAAACAAGCAATATTTGGATCCATTTAGGAGAATATATTCCCTCCAACGGGCAATGACTGACATTCTGATAAGACGAAGAGTAGTCAGTGGCAGACCATTATTTCAGCAAATCACAAAGACAGCAGATGTATTCATGCTACACCGTGCAGAGTTGCATAACAGCACTGTTTGACATGTCGGACAGGACATGATGCAACTGTTACCTTGGGACAAGGAAGCCATCATGCCCTGGGCAGATTGGCAATGCTAATAGATATCACAGCAAGACAATTCTAGTGCAGAATAGCACACATGAAAGACAGCTTAATTAAAACGGTAATAATAGATGGATTAAATCCTTAAATACAGAACACTAAAGCTAAGTAGAAATCATGTATTGGCAATTATTTGACTTTGGTAAAATGACTTGGCTTAGCCTAACGTTGCATTGTCCTCTTTCTTTTCTCATTGTATAATTGGTCTGTCAAGCATAGCTGGAGCCTGCATGAGTGAAACCAGGAAACAGGATCCCATGTATGTCTATATTGGTTATGTAACTTTTTATATAACTGCATTTAAACAAGCAGATTATTATTAGCCCAGTCAGTACCTGAGCCCTCGGCCTGCTGTAGTCTTTCATCTTTTTTGGATGTTCAAGTAATATTGCTGGTGCTCTTCTAATCTCTTTGAAGATAACCACATAACCTTCAGATATCCAAAGTTTCAAAGGAATGCAAAACATGAGTGCACCACATTCAATGTTAGGCAAACTGACAATGTCACTCGCTGGTTTCTATGGCAACTTCTCATCTGCGCAATGGCATTTTTTTTTTATTCAACTGGCCATAGTCTTGAACATGCACATATGTACATAAGGAATACAAATCACAACTGAGATCTCTTGAAAATCATGTTTGTTTGTTTGATTTGTTTGCTGTAGACATGTGAGATTAAACGGAGAAGTCATCTGCTTTTCAGATTTTCTCCCAGTAATCTCACATGTCTCCACAGAAGAGATGCCAACAGCATTTGAGAAGTTTCAAAAGAGATTTCAATAATGTCTAAGACGGTGCTCATATTTGCCAAGATACAAAAGTCTGCAATCAGAAGTCAGAGATTTCAATATGAACTAATTTCTCACACCAAATTTCACACTAATTTCACACCAACACCAAATTATCGGAGCTACAGTATGCCATCAACATAAATTTCAAAGCTATATACGCTTACTGTCTCTCTTTAGTTTGTATGTATTTTTCTTGAGGAATAATAATAATAAGAAGAATAAGAATAATAGTAAAAAATGTCTGAGACAACGTAGATGAAACATAATATCTACATGAGAGCTATGAAAGAACAACCTCCAATCAGTCACGCACAGAATTATTTCAACTCGCCTAATTGATAATGAAGTAATTATTTGTTTGTGTTGTGTTGCAGGTGACACACTTTTAAACTCTGGACCAAACCAACCAACAGTGCTGAAAAATGAAGATCTGTGTTGCTTTAATTGTAAAAGTAGCTGCTCTTGCCATTGCTCAGGCTGGTAAGTTTTTTGCTCTCTTTCTGTTTTGTCAATTTCAATGTTTAAAATGACATTAACAACAACATGTTAGAAAGATGTGCTGAATGAAGGATGAACATTTTCGCCCTTGTTTTTAAGGTTGTGCCAACTCATAGTGAAATCTGAAATGTCTCGGTTACGTGAAATGTAACTCTGGTTCCCTGATGGGAAGGAGTCGCTGCGTGATCGCATTGGGATGTGCTCGCAGTGTCACGTGGTCTGAAGCCCTTGTACAATCACGGCAATTTATTGAGTGGTGGTGCTTAAGTGACGCCCCTAGGGAACTACGTCACTGGCTCCATTAAAGTGCTCACTTTGGCGCCATCGAGTTAGATTTTCTGCAGGAAGGCACGAGCCTATGTACCTGCTAGAGAGTATGGCCAGCTTATGCAATATCTCGTTCCCACTGAGGGAACCAGGGTTACGCTTCATGTCCCTTTCATAGTAACTTGAGCTGCGTAATCGCATTGGTAACACGCACTTCGTAAGCACTTGATATTGCATCATTAAGGCAATAAAACAGCCTTTGCTTGGACACCGAAACACCCCTGTTGCGGCCACCAAAGCACACAAACAATTGTTCTGACTTAAGCCACTGTCTAGTACGGTCAACATAAACTCGCAGCACCCGAACTGTGCAAAGCATATACAATCTTTCATGCTCTTGAGACTCAAATGGAGGAGGATGGAAAGCCTGAAAATGAATAGTTTGCGATTGAAATTATGTAGAAACAACCTTGGGCAAATAGCCCAAATGAGGTCTTAACACCGGTCTTAAACATCCATTAAAAATCCATACATAAGAGATTGTAAGACAGGGTATGCAAATCACCAACCCTTTTAAACGATGCCAGTCCTACTAGCAGGGCCGTTTTAAAAGTCAGAAACTTATCAGCGACTGCTATCATGAGCCCCAAAAGTCTGTGAAATGTTCTCGCAGGGAGAACACATCTCACTCTGAACATCACTAGACACTGGCGAAATGACAGAACGTGAACTGGAGACAGACGAGTCTGCATCGCTCGCGAATCCAGCTCCACCCCTAGAAAAATAGTCTGTTGCCCTGGTAACAGGACACTCTTGTCTAGGTTACACACAGTCCTAGATAATAGCTGATCTTGATGTTGGGCAGCTAAAGTCTCTGAATGGGCAAACACTAACCATTCGTCGAGATAATTCAAAAAGCGGATGCCTTGAAGCCACAAGGGCATCAAAGCTGCATCCATGCATTTTGTGAAAGTGCATGTTGCCAGTGCAAGTCCAAACAGAAGGACGCAAAATTGATACGCTTGCACCCGAAAGTGAATCTGAGGAAGCGCCCGTGCTTCAGTGCAATCTGAATATGGAAATAAGTGTCCTTCAAATCTATTGTCACAAACCAATCCCCATTTGTTTCTGCATCAGCATTCTGAACTGACATTTCATTCGTTCGCAAGCGTAAATTACGGGAGAGATTGAGATAAATTGGTGTAAATGAAAAACGGGTTAGAACTAAACCGGTCCCAACATATAATGGGGGAACAACACGTAGTAACCAGATGGTGCGAAATACCCTCGCGAACAAAAGCATCGCCTTGACCGACTCGTTCCCCAGTGCGAGTCATGGGGGAAAAACAATGCGATGCACTTGGTTGGACTGCAAAACTATCTTGTGTAGATCCAACAGCTAACTGAAAATAGTGTCATCCATGCCACACCGATGAATTGAGCAGAGATAGCAGTCTCTTGTCTCGCCAGAACGCCTACGTGGTCCACGAACAAGTGAAAGAGAAAAAAAAACTTGTTAAAATACCTTGCATCTCCTGAAAGCATCCCGAAAGAATAATGGCACCGACGAAGCACTCATGCATTGGTTTGCCTTCACTCCATTGGGGAATGTTCTCTTATTCCAGCCCCCTCGTTCTGCGGCTGGGATCACCGGTCCATGCATGATACCCTCCGCTCACTGCTCCTCCACTGCCATTTTCATGTGAATTCTTCCAGAACGACACAGAAAAAGATAATAGGGACAAAGGGGCCAATTTGTTTCCATACCTTCAGTGATAAATTCTCTCATACAGTGTTTTTTTTTATTAGATTTTTTTTATAGCGATGGCTCAAGACATGCATGTAACTATTTTGCATGCTTGTTCGTCAGAAAATGGCCTAGCTAGGCCACAGAGCATGTCCGATGAGACTCACGCTTTCGCTACAGGGAAGGTCGACAAACACGAGGAATAATCCAATGTCAATTCACACTCTAATCTTCACAAAAAAACAAAACTGCCCCTGCACACGGAGCTCCAATCTGGAGGCCATGGAACTGGAATAAGTAGGGATAAAGCCTCATGGTGAGAAATTGGAAGCCTCAAACAGCGAGGAACCTTGTAATGTTTGGACACGGAGGAACGGCCACCGTCCGCGAGGGGAGGAGGAGCTAGCTGCCGCCACCTAAATTATTATTATACCTATCCTTAATAGTTGTATTATGTAGTAAACTGTATTTTAAGATGTATAGAGCACTCAAGGCCACGCTATAACTATATTTACAATATAGTAAGGCTTGTCACACGATATAGCTACTACATAATAAAACTATTAATGGCACAAATTTTCATTAAAACATTATTTTATTAGGCAGAGGTTATCTAGTATGTTGCTGTCCAAAATATACAGTCATCCTTCCATTCTCATCTTAATCCCTGCTGCCAAACAGTGAGTGACAGATTGACTGAGAGCCTTATAACAGACAGAGACTCTTGGTTTAGTTTGCCAAACCCACAGCAGCCTTTTGAGACTTTTTTCCACTCTGTTTCATGCTAGTCCAGCATTCAATAACTCAGTTTTAAGCCAGGACCCGACAGTGCAATCCATGCCTTTACGTGGCTGTAAATATTCTTCCTACATTTGTGCTTCATTCGACTTCACACTCCAAAGCATTTTTACTGTAATTTCAAACAGAAGTTCCACTTAAACCTTGTACTTATAGCAATAATTGTAAACATGAGTTGCAATTATCAAAAGGCAGTGCAGACTTCTATATTGAAAAAGGGAAGAAAACAAACTGTGCCTTTTTGCATTATAAGCAGTCTTAATGATTCAATGCATTTGCACAAATCCGTACGAAAACATGTTTGCATGTGCGTTTAGAGTGGTTTGTGGTTTTTTTAAGCAATGTCTTTGCAGAGGGGAAAAGAGCATACGAAATCCTGTGGGAAAATCAGCATTTTAAAAGCTTTTTGTTGAGAACAAAAAGCATGATTGGTTTCCACATTTTTGTTGCGGCTTCAATTCCATATTTTGTAAGGCTGGTGATGACATCATGTGTATCTCTGCAGGATTACTAGTTAGTGGTCACATAAAAGCATTTGTTTGATATGATATGCTACTGTGTTTTCCTTCATTCTTTCATTCTGCGAGAGCTGAGCATGAGATGAGTGGCGTAATTAATTAAAGTCATGATTAATCTAATAGTTCCTTTGTTGTTCTTTCATTGCCTTGCATCTTTTCGTATTTGTTATGTAAAGGAGAAGCTTGATATTTTGCAGAATGGCATTTTCTAGGGCTTTTTGTTTGTGTACTTGTATTTTTGAGGTCCTGGGGAGATTCTAGAAATCTTATCAGAAAGAAAGAACTTATTCACGCTAGCTCCATCTTTGATTTGAATGGGAATGACAACGAGGCTGTGAGGGATAGACGTACAGTCTCTTCAAGGCTGTACTGCAGTTTAAAGTGTTTTTGGATCGTTCTGTGGACAAAACATTGAAAATATACAGTATCTTGTAAAGAACATCCCGGAGACAAAAAAGATCAGATGGGGTCAGATGGGATCTAGGAGCTTTATACAGCTTTCTACCACCTGTTCCATTGAAGAGATGGTAAGTCCATCCCTCACAGCCTTGTTTTCATTCACATTAAAAATCAAAGATGGCGCTACTGCAAATTAGGTCTATACCACCAAAGAGCTGATTGCTGTACTAATGAAGTCAGGAGTTGCTGAGAATTCCCAAAAGCTAAAAGTCAAATATAGTACCAGAATAAAAAATAAATAAATAATAAACAGAATTGTTTTTGATTATTCAAGGGTCTCCATAGTAAAAATAAATATGTATGCAATCTCTATGAAGGAATCAGCTAGAGGGGGAAAAAAAAGAAGAAAAAAAACTGACTACACAACATCCTTAAAATGCCTCTGGTCCACAATCTAGTGAGCTGCCTCGCTGTCTATAGGCAGCTGTCTTCTAAGGCAGTATCCTAACTGAAATGGAAACTCATAAGCAGAGGTTAAAGTGGTTTTGAATTGTTCCGGCACCTTTGATTAAATAATATCTAATAAAAGAAAAGAAGAAAAATCAGCTTCTTGCTTGTTAATCCATTCCATTTCTTGTATGCTGAGATCTGGGTTTTGTTTGATCCATTTTACACATTCCACCACAAGCTATATTTAGCAAGTGTACAGTACTCGCTTAAAAAAACCTTTCAAGTTTGGGTTTGACATTATGAGCGTTTTTTTAATTATTTAAGCATTATAATTCGCTTTAGTAAGTGGGAATCTTGGCAGAGATGGCATATTCAAGAGTGGCACTGTTCTCTAGAGCAGCATGAGACAGCACACCCCTGCATATAGATGTGCTTTCCATCCTCTTTTGCTCCACGGCACGCTATCAGTGCATAAAAATATGCAACCAACTGCGCCGGAGTTTCTGACATCCACTGATTTGCATTTGCAATTTTGCATGGTTTATTAAAAGATATGATATAGGCTACCCAGAAGGGGTTTTAATTTGGGACCACTGGACCAACACACTGTACATTTTTCACTGTTATTTATATATTTATCTATGCGTGTACTCCAGTTTTGGAAATGTGTTTTTTCTTCTTCTAGTAAATATACAGTGGGATTCACTAGTAAAAATTCTTACATTTTGCACTCTTTTATAATTTAATTCAAATATTTTCATAATAAATTATAGAATTATCTTAACAATTTTAGTGAAAGCTTAATAAATGCACGTTTTTCCATACACCAAACAATTGAAGTCAAGTCGTTTTGATTTGTATAAAACTATTCACACACACCTCGTTTCAAAGCCGCTTTACAGAAAATTATGCTGTAACAGAAAATAAAGCTGTAATGTCTGAAATGTCCTCATTGAGCAGTTAAATAAAAAAATGTGTTTGAAAATCATGTCTTAAAACTGTTTGCCTTTAGCCCCCCCCCCAGTGAGCAAGCCAAAGGCAACTGTTTAAATCAAATCTTCGTTAGATGTTAGTTAATGGAGAACAAAATATCATTGGGAGGAACCAGGCACAGCTGGGGGAGCCAGCTCCCCTATGGATATACAGCATGAAAATAATGCCAATATTAGTTATCTACAAGTCATGTATTATTTGACTGAACTGAGTAGATTGGAGTAGTTAGCGGGCGATGTTTAAAACTAAAGGATATTGAACTGCAATATTGATGATTAAGTGTCTTTCAAATCCATCCCGAATTGACTGCTGAAGTGCACGCAGGTGCAGTGTCCTTTATTATTTGGCTTAAGGAGGCTTTAGTTGGCATTTATTTACTCACTATGTAGTCCATATCAAGAGAGTGTTGTCTGTCCTGTGACGATGTTGATGCAGGCAGTGGTCAGTGAGGTGTGCCTCAAAGTTCAGCTGGAAGCTTGTTGTAGTTCAGTTCGGTAAAGTCTGAGGTGCAGCCAATTAATCATTCCTTGTTGTACGGTTGGAGTTAGCAACAGTTCATCCTCTATGAGGTCCATCATATTATATTGAAGTGATGCAGAAACTGATCATCGATTCAGCTGTCTGGTTGGCACAGACTGCAGTTAGTAGTCATCACACAGCAACATACTGGAGTGGGTGTGGGACATCAGGCTGGACCGGAGCTGGATCTAGCAGGCTCTGGTAACCTCGGGATATGTATGGGGGTTGAGGGAAAGTCATGTCATATCTCACGTAGGGCACTCTGAAGCTCCCTACTATTTACACTTTCACATCTGCTCATAAGTGAATCTTTTGGAACACTTTAGCACTCTGCGTCAAAACACACAAGAGACTCTGCACACAATTGATTTTAATAGAGTTTGGCATGAGCATGTTGCCAAACTATGCGATACTCTGACAAGCATGAAATATGTAGCACACATTATCGTTAATTAGTCATTTTTTCTTAGATTGAACTATTAAACCTTCCAGTATTGAACAAAGTATGGATATAATCAACTTTAAATGATTTTTTCACTGCACTTGTTGCGTTGCATTAATAGATTGACCTCTGTACAAGAATACATGCAATGTTATCTTCCAATTTGGACAACAGAATGTATCTTGTATCCTAGTGTTTGGACAACATGGTCAAACTGGAAATCTTCACTTTCTCAGGGATACTTCACTGGCCACTGCCTGATCCTCAGACTCATTATGGACTTCACCAGAAATTAACTGTCACAAGCTTCCAGCCGAACTGTGAAGCACACCTCTGCTTGTATCATCTTGTCATAGGACAAACAACATTCTCTTAAAATGGAATACATAGACAATACATGAATGCCAAACTAAAGCTTTCTTCAGCCAAATATAAAAAAGACACTGGATCTTGTGCACTTCAGCAGTCAATTCGGGATGGACTTCAAAGACACTTAATCATCAATCTTACAGTTCAGTATGCTTTAGTTTTAAACATATTTCGCCAACATCTGCTCAGTTCTCTGAAATAATACATGATTTGTAGATAACTAATATTGTCATTATATTCATGCTGTATAGCCAGAGGGTAACTAGCTCCCCCAGCTGAGCCTGAACTGGCTACCCCAACCCCCCCTCCCCCTTCCATTTACTAACTATTTATCTTATGGAGTTTGGGTTTATATTGCCAAAATTGCCTTTGGCTTGCTCACTGTGGGGTAAAGATGAACTATTTTTAAGGCATGATTTTCAATCACGTTTTTGCTGCTCAATGAGGACTTTAAGACATTGCAGACATTACATCATAATTTTCTGTTACAGCATAACTTTCTGTAAAGCTGATTTTAAATGACGTGTTGTAAAAAGTGCTATAAAATGACTTGACTCGACATGTTGCTTCTGAATGTTCATCTTCCCTGAAATCGACCCCATTTTGCCGAAATAATTACAGGCGTCACCCCCCATCAGCCATTTTTGCATAGATTAAAATGTAATTGCCTTCCCTCTGGTGCTACTGATAGCGTGTTGTGCGACTAATCTCCAAGATATGGGTTCTGGTCCTGTGGAAACCAGGAAGCAATGGTGTTCACATAAACAATAATGAGTGTGATTCGAAGGTTTAATTTTCGCTTTAAAATGTTTACTCCACTGGTGGTAAGGTTTAAGGGTTGGGGTTTGGGGGTACAATTAATAAAATACAACTTTTTTGACTGTATTACAGCTCATTTTTGGCGCCATTCTGTGGACATTTCACCTAGAAACCGAACCTCAGTTGTACCCATATGTTCAACAGCACTTCCAGCTTTGTCCTCAAGGGTTAGTGCGTCGACTTGAGCACAGACCAGTTTCAGCAGCAAAACATTCGAACTCCTGTCGTTGAATTCACAGTGCAATCAATCTGTGCTGCGAACAGCCTTCGCAACTAGAGAGCGCCTATGACACCTTAAAATGCTGCCTACATTGCCAGCTTACTATGTTTTGGAACAGGCAACATGGGTGAAAACTCTGACCAAAAGATGTCTGCCTTTCAATACGAAACAATTACAAACTAAACATTTCTCATTTCATTTGTGTGCACGTTGTTGTTTACTAACAGTAAGATAATATATTGTGATAATATGAATGTGTGCATTAGAGTGTGCTCCATTAAGAGAACCCTCCACCCTACAGTTAGCTGACCACCATGTCAGCTGTTCACCCAAAGCAATTTTTCAAATGTCTGAAGTAAATTATGGTTTTAAACTTTATGATTGGTCTGATGTAGATCACTCCTCACAGTAACTCACTGTATCTTCTCAGACATCCTCACAACATTTGATAGATTTATCATTTGTTAATTATAATTAAATGTAATTCTTTCATTAAAAGGAAAGCAAAGTCATATTTTAGATCTCTTACATATTGGAATTGACTTATAGTCAGCAATGAGATTAAACAGAGCAGAAAAGTCTTTTTCTTAATCCTCCAGTTCTCACAATTTATTTTCCTGGAAAAAAAACCCAATAAACTCTAAAGTCTGCAGAAGTCAGAGATGTCAATAGAAGCTCAAACATTTCTCAAGAAATTCTCCTTAGAGCAAATGACCTGAGATATGCTATGCACTTATACTGCATGCCAACAATTGTTTGTGTCATTTGTATGAGGAGGTTTAGGAGAAACATCTGAGATGATGTTAATACATTTATGGAACATTTGAAAAAGTAAACATGAGGAATTGATTAAGTCTTCTGGCTATGAATGAGCTATAAAACATTCTTCTGGGTTATTATTACTACTATTATTGTTGCTGCATTTTAATGCTGTGGCTTTTTTTGGAGCACGTACGAAAATGCATTATTTCATTTACTCAGTGAAACCCCTCAGTGAACTTGCATTTCAAAGCCGAGATATGGAAATATTCTCTTCTTCATTGGATCTAGAGATGTCATAGCTGTGTACAAATGAAGCGTGTGGTCTCTCTGAGGTTTTTACACCATTAAAGGGAAGGATGAGACCCTTTCATAATGCAATGGCACATTAAAGTTTGCAATCTGAAAAGAATCTGCCTGTGGTTGAACTGCTTACTTCATTTTATCAGTTTATCAGCAGACAAACTGTCTGGAGGGTTATCGTGGTGTAGCTTTAGATTTTTAATTTATTTATTTTTATCCGCTTTGGTACAAAGATAGTGAGTACGGAACTGCCGGAATAATACAGACCCCACTCAACCCAAATACAATATGTCCTCTCCTGACCAAGGAGCTGGTCTTGACCAAGCTGAGTCGAGAACTGGGAAAGTTGTTGACCCCACCCCTCCCCCACCCGTATGACACTAACATAACCTCTCATAACATCTCTTTACCGTATAGCAGGTGGAGACTTTTTTTTTACGTCTAGACAGAACTGAGAGGGAATAGTTTAGGGAGCTGCTCGGAAAAAACGTTACATTTTTGGTCACATTTCATATTCAGTGAGGGGGCTGTGCTGTCCTTTGCTATATCGCCTATGCCAGGATCTCCACTGGTTTGGAAAGTGTTTGCGATGATTTTCCTAGATAAATTATGAATTTTGATTAGGGTTTTCATTTAGGGCTGTAATAAATTAATTTAGCCAACTAGCGTTGCACGCTCTTGTATTGTTGCTCATTCATTAATCACCTGTAATGAAGTCAAAGTTAATTTACTTTCTTTACCCTTGAGCTTTGTAAACATTCTAGGTTTTCCGAATGTTCAAACACTCCTGCTTTTACTACTTAATTAATATTTAAATGTCTTTATGTGTTACAGTCTGTCCAGATAAGATACCTGGTTTACAACCCTGGACCCCTGGTCACAACGAGGCCCACCGAGTTACCATCGGTTACGGCCGGAATGTCATCCTTACCTCCTCTGCAACCGTCCATTCCATCGAGATTCACAGTGGAGGTATATTTTCCTAATAAGCCCTCTCAGTCACCTCTGCAACAGTGAACTGCCTCAAAGATAAATGTTCCCAATGATAAAGGCAAAACTTAACACGGGCTGTGACATGCTGAAATCAAAGGCCATCACAGTTATCACTCATATCTCATATGAGCATAGAATATTCCAGAGCTTGGTGGGGAAAATTCCCATCAAAATGCCTGCCAGTAAACACTTTCTTTTACATTCAGAACTAGAATCGGAGCTAGAATTAGACTTGGAAACAATTCTGCATGTTTATTGGTTTCAAATAACCAGAGGTTTATGATGATGAGGTTTGGCTGGATTTTTCTGTGCTTTGTAGGGAAGCTTGTGATAGCAGATACCAATCGACCCATTTTGCTGCGAGCTAAGCACATTCTCATCGGGAACAATGGCGAACTTCACATCGGCAGTCCAGACTGTCCTTACAAAGGCAACCTCACAATCTCTCTCTTTGGCAGGTATGTATAGAGAAAGGCATTGACAAATCCTAAAACTTGCTGAAATTCTCCAGCAGTCTTTATTTAAGGGCTCTCACACTAAAGCTCTGGTGGAGTGTTTAGCTCTGCTAATGGTGTTTTGAAGAGGTGGAAGGCACAGGGCTAGTTTGAAATTCTTATTGGTCAATAGATGCATACTGAATGTCAATTCACATTTACATTTAGCATTGTCTTTGACGTGCATTGCAACAAAAGTAAACATTTTCTCAGCTTATGGTTGCATGACGGAAAATCACATTACAATGTGGTTTTTGCTATATGCATGCACCAAAAAGATAGATTTTTCCCAACTTTTGGACCCACTTTCACATTTTGTATTTCCTTTACATGCATTGCAGCAAAACTAACAGTTTTTGGCGCATGGCAGAATGTTACTTTCCATTTTATTGTATTTATTTTATGTGCATTGCAGAAAAAGTCAAAATATTCTCAACTTTTGGATGCATGAACGAATATCATATTACACTTTGCATGCAGCAAAAGTTACTTTTGGTTGCACTTTCACAGTTTGCATTTTTCCTTTACGTGCATTGCAGCAAAAGTGACAGTTTACTTGACTTTTAGTTGCATGTCGGAATGCCACCTTTATATATATATATATTTTTTATGTGCATTGCAGAATAAGTGAATAATTTTCTCAACTATTGGTCACATGACGGAATGTCACGTCTGCATTTTGTGTTGTCCGTTATGTGCATTGCAGTAAAAGTGAAAATTTTCTCAACTTTTTGTTGCATGACGGAATGTCACTTTCACTATTTTTATTTTATTTACGTGCATTGCAATGAAAGTAATAAAAGTGACAATTTACTTGACTTTTAGTTAAATATAAATTCCACCCGGAATTTATCTCAACATTTCGCTTCTGCATTTTGGTAGCATGACTAAATATTACGCTTTGGTTTTTCCTCTACATGCCTTGCAGCAAAAGCAGAATGTCACTTTGCACTTTGCATTTTTTCGATACATACATGCAGCAAAAGTAAAAAAATTTATTCAATTCTTATCGCATGATAGAATGTCACTTTTGGGGTCTGCATTTTTGTGCTATGTGTGATGCAACCAAAGTAACAGTTTTCTCAACTTTTGGTTGAATGATAGAATGTCACTTTTCATTTTTTCCTCTGCGTGCATGCGCAAGTGTTTGAATTTGTCGCATGACAGAATGCAAACCCTGGAATTTTTTGTGAACGTTTTTGCCATTGAAATAAATGACTTGAAGTGTTGCAATGACATAGCTTAAGTGCTGTAAACGCTGCAATCATTTTAACATGGTGTTTTACTCCATCTGAACGTTTTGCTACTCAGGTCTGATGACAGTGATGACCAGCACAGTTATTTCGGTCGAAAGTACATTGGTGTCGGAACCGGAGGAACTTTAGAGATCCACGGAAAACAGAAGCTGTCATGGACGTTCTTAAACAAAACACTCCATCCTGGGCAAGGCATTGAGAACAGTTACCACTTTGAGAGGAGCTGGGGCAACAGAGGCATCATCATTCATGTCATCAACCCAAAAACTGGGGAGGTGCTACACTCTGATAGGTCAGTGCTTGGTTTTCAGCTCTTTAAGTTTGTGTAAATGAACTGTTTTTTCTTTATAGCTTACTTTAGTACATCATTTAAAATCCACTGATGGTTTTAATATAGTTGGAATTAGAACATTAATTACAAATCGACTGTCAAAACAAAAGCTGTTTCCAGGTTGGCATTGTTGCAGATGAACGATCTGAAACTATTTTTCATCACAGAAAAGGGTGTCTGTTATTGAATCACAGTATTCATAATAATCATTCATTCTCAGAACTTCAAAGTACGTTTGCTGGCTTCTGTAACTTTCCTGACTGGGCCAAGATTAATTTCTATGACCCACTTTTATGTTTGTGTGTGTGTGTTCAGGTTTGACACATATAGGAGCAAGGATGAGAGCAGGCGACTGGCCCAGTATTTAGTCGAGGTGGAAAATGGGCAGATCTTGGCTATGGTGGTTAATGATGAAGGATCCAACAACCTGGAGGATTTGGCAAAAAAGACTCTCACTAAACTGGGCAGTCGGCACTTCCATCGACTTGGCTTCCGGTAATGTTACCCATTTCTAAGTGTTGGAAAAACTTGTCCATACCTGCTGATCCATGACCTGTTGAGAATTTGCTTTGAAATTCACCATTGGCCAGCATTGAGCAAGAAATTTGGGACAGTCTGGTCCTAGTTGAGTGTTTACTTTTTCCCGCAAAGGTATAGTTCACCACAAAAAACAGAAAATTCTGTCATCGTTCTTCATGTTGTTCCAAACCAGTGTGACTTTCTTTCAAACATGCATTACAAGCAGATGTTAAGCATAATAGCAGCCTCAATCAACATTCACTTTCATTGTATGGGTAAACAAGTTGCATTGAAAGTGAATGTGATAATGGTGAAAATTCCCTAACATCACTGAACCATGTTTTGTAGAAAGTAGAAAGTCATATGCAGTGGTGGAAAGTGTACTGATTTGTTTTTTACTTAAGTTAAAGTACTGCTTCTGAAGAAATAATTCATCTTAGTACAAGTATTATTATGAGAATTATTATGACTCAAGTTAGAGTAAATAAGTAGTTTGCCAAAAACTACTCGTAATTACATTATAAGTTACTATATGAAAAATATATTATATATAGTAGATACGCTTCCATTTTTTGATCACAAAGACATTTTTGTTCTTGAAAGAAACTGATGCTTACTTTCACCAAGGATGCATTAATTTGATCAAACATACCGCCAAATCATTAATAGCAAATTATTATTATGGTATGAAATAATTGTTTTGAGTGGTATATATTAAAGTTTTTCTTTACCCATGATGGCAAACATATACTTTGTCAACTCTTCCTTACAAAAGTATTCTAAAATGCTAATTTGGTAATCAAGACAATTTTCTTATTATTAGAACAATTGAAAATGGTTGTAATACTTTGCAGAAATCACAATACAGTAGAGGTTTTCCCCCATTTGCTGAGGTATTGAGTTCTTACAAGTTGCTCTACATATGCAAGTCAAATTTTGGTTTTAAAAATAGGCCAAAAGAAACACATTTCTCCTGAAATTCTATTTTCTCCTAAAGTCTATTGTTGTAGTCATATGAAGGCTATTCCATGCATTACTGTTTTGAAAAAAAATGATCTCTAACAGGATAGAGAGGGAAGTGGATGGCCAGATGCACAACAAAAAGACAAGTAAATTACAGTTTCTAGTTTGAGAAACAGACTCCTCACTGGTCCTAAACTAGCAGCTTCTAAATACCAAAGACCTGCATTGCTGCAAGAGGATTCTTGGACAAACAGAATTTTTTTTAGAATAAAACATTTGAATCCCAGGACGTGCTGAGTGACTCCAGCCAGGTCTCCTAAGGAACCTAACTGGCCCGGTTGCTAGGGAGGGTAGAGTCACATGGGGTAACCACCTCATGGTCGTTATAATGTGGTTTAGTCTCTGTGGTGTGGTGAGTTGTGCGTTTATGCCGCAGTGGATGGCGTGAAGCCTCCACACGCGCCATGGTAATGCGCTCAACAAGCCACGTTGATGGTCTCGGACGCGGAGGCAACTGAGATTTGTCCTCTGCCACCCGGATTGAGGCAAGTCACTATGCCACCACGAGGACTTAAGAGTGCATTGGGAATTGGGCATTCCAAATTGGGGAGAAAAAAAAAAAAAGAGTACAACAATAATTTAAATAGAAATAGCCATTTTTAACATGTCTCTAAATCATCTCTAACACATTCGTATTTCAGGTTTATTCTCATTCACGTATTTTGGCTATTAAGTTAACATACTGTACAAAACTAATATGATTCAATATCACAGAGGAGGAAATGTATCCTCTATGATATTGCAGCAATTATACAGACATGGAATGAGAATATTAAGCAAACTGTTCAACTCCTACATGCCAAATGAAAAAATTAAGACAAAAATAAACATTTCACACAGTGTTCAGTGAGAGATATGATTGATTCAAACACTAAAATGGTTGTTCTGTACATGTATTATTGTATTATAGTTGTAGTAATAAAGTCTTAATTAACTTGGTTACTATGGTCATTTAACAATTGTAGCATTTAATTACATTATGTTTTGTGATTTCTCATACCTTCTTTATATAACATCCATCCCTTGCACACTTTTGGTCTCTAGTGGGTGAGGTTTTCAGACAGATAAACAGGAAGACAGGGCAGGGAAGTACAGTACACCACCGTGAGCAAGAGTGTTTTCTCAAACACTCTCGAGGAACCGGATGGTGGAAAAAAAAAATATGTTCAGTGAAAATTCAATAGAAGATCGCAATGTATGTAATTGTAACTATATCAGATATTAATAAGAGAAAAAAATGTGCATCTATATTTTTAATTTCTGGGATATTTTTGTTAATTTCGGTGGCATTTTTGCTCCGAGGCCCCATTAATTTCAGACACTATTGGCTATCTTTATCTTTCGAAGGTATTTAAAAGTTTGTTTTAGACATATAATAGCAAGTAAACAAGATATCCCCACATACATGTCAAACTACATTGTGTTAATGTTGGACACATTTAAAACATTGCCAACCTTAAAAACAAGTGAAGTTTGATCGGTGGTTTAACTTGTTCAGACAGTTTCCTCATAATGAAATATTCAGAAAATCACAATATTACAGTTCTTGTATAGTGACAGGGCAGAAAGTTTTGAAGAAGCTAGAGAAGAGGACACCGTTGACTGTTTATGCAAGCTACTGTGCTCATGATGCTGTGCCCTGTGGTCCTCCGTTGTGCCGCGCAGATTTAGATTTAGCACTTATAACTTTCTCCTTCTCTTAAAATCTGAAACATTATGTTTGTTTGTTTTTTACTTTGTAATTGTAGTGAGAAATAACTGTAGCAAAGTTGAATACTTCAAATTTAATCAACTCAAGTAAAAGTACTATTATTTATTTATATTTAAAAAAGTAGAAAAAATTGAAATAATTTACTCATGTACTGTAATGTAGTTGTAATTCGTTACTTTCCACCTCTGGTCATATGGATTGGAACAATTTTAGGGTGATTCTTTTTTTTTTTTTTTGCTGTATGTGTGTACGGCCCTTTAGGTGTATCTACTGTATCAGCTTGGCTGCATATACACTTCCATCAGTGCAACATATTGAAATGGTTTTTGCCAAGAAATTTGGAAAAGGAATTTAATATTAATGAAAATATGTCCACCTGCCGAGATCTAAGGCAAATTGTGACAGAGGGTGGTGCAGGTCTCAGTTCTAGGCTGCAAACAGAAAGGTTCACATCGCAAGCAGTGCAGACGTTCCCAAGCAGGGGAGATTCACACAGGGTTACGGGGATCTTATCTTGGGAAACTGCAATTAGTGTACGGGATGTGGCTTGCAAGAAAAGTGCTTGCTGAAAGAGACATTTCTCTTTCTTTCACTTCAGCCACAAAAACCAACATCGCTAGTTTTTATCAAGCAAAGTTTAACAGAATAAATGAATGTGTTTTGAGTATGTCTACTCTTAAACATGAAATCCTTAGGAGTGGTTTTCGAAGCTGTGTTTCCAGAACATACAGAAATGCGTCAAAAACAGAAACTGACTCGACAGCATCTAAATAAGTGGTCCCCAAACCCTGTTCCTGAAGTTCTACTGTAGAGTTTAGGTCCAATAAACTCTAAAGGCACCTACATACAAGAGAAAGCTCTCATGGAAAGTTTAGTTTCATTTTGAGGGCCTGGATAAAGCCAGGTCAGTTCAGCAAATTATGAGTGAAGGAATGTCTATGTCAGAGTGTGTTGCAGAAATGTTTTATTTTTGGTTGCACGATGGAGCTTCACATTCGCACACCTTCCTCTGCATCATTGTGATGCTCCATCACCATCAATGGGCTCACAACAGTCTCTTTGCCATATTCCAATTGACTTATACAACACACTAGAACTTGAAAGACCAATCATTTTTACTACTGTATTTGACAAGTCGTCCAGACAAGTAGACATCCCTACAAAAAATCTAGTTAATGGCAAACTTGCAGGAAACTTGCCGCAAAATCGCCACTCATTATTTTACATATAAATTAGATTGCTCCTTGCCGCAAATGTTTGTCAGAGGTTTGCAACACTTTAACGGTAATGTTGAACCTGCAGCAAAACCTTTGGTGACAATGAAGGGTTTGCCGCAAAGCTCATTTACATGTGAAATTAATGAGTGGCAAATTTGCAGCAAGTTTGCCGGAACTTTGGATTTTTTTGTAAGGGAACCCTTGCTCCTTGCCGCAAATGTTTGCCAGAGGTTTGCAAATCTTTACTGGTAGTGTTGCACCTGCAGCAAAACCTTTGGTAACAATGAAGGGTTTGCCGCAAAGCTCATTTACATGTCAAAAAGAGTGGCAAGTTTGCTGCAAACTTTCCACAAAATGTACAACTCTTTATTTTCACATGCAATTGAGCTTGCTCGTCACTGCAGATGTTTGCCAGAGGTTTGCATATTAATTATCCATATGAATTAGTGGTCCACGGTTAGGACAATACTTTGACTCATGAAAAATACAAGTTATTGTTCACATGAGTGAAGCTTGGCTGTGGTCAGGCCACTAATATCAGCATAGTTGTTACAGATGACAACTTTGGAGTAATTAAAATGTTTAATGAACCACCAGGACACAAATCCAAAATTGGCCCAAAATGCAATGCCTGGGAAAGCCATTTGCCCATGTGGTCCAGGGAGAACTTTCAAACTCTCATATTTAAATGTTTTCACATAATGGCTTATGTTTCCCACATACAAACAGAACCACACAACAATACAAAACAGCTCAGCTCAGCAGACAATGGGATAATGTAGTAGAGAACATTTTAATAGGCAATAATTCTACTTTTACATACATATGTACCGTATATAGTGCTCTTACTGCAATCAGGTTTAGGAAAGCAATGAACATATTTTTGCCCTTGCCCTCTTCGATGGTCTTTTGAAGAGAGAGATTGAGACAGAGAAAGAGACTGCAGATGAATGTGGCCCAAATATAATTTTGTGTGAACCACAAAAATTTTATCTGTATAAATTTTGATCTGGTCTGGATATCTGGATATGTTTTTTGCATTGTGGCTTCAGTATGAACAGTCAGGGTGGAAATGTGCCCTGTATTATAACTTGACATTCATCATAATTGTGTGCATTACTTATATTTGTCATTTAAAGGATGGGGGACTGCAAAAACGTCTCGTTGCATAATGCAGAGATGTTAGACTTAATTAATATGGAGCTCCTAATATTATTCCAATAAAATGATGATTCTTTAATAATATAATGCATTAATATTTCTTTATGTATTATTATTAAATTATAATCATTATTATTTATAGATTACATTTTTATATTTGAGAATTTTTATGATAAATAATTTATGATAAATAAAATAAAAATAAATAGAAATTCCATGGTGGGGTCAGTTGGCTTGTGGTGTAAATTACATAGACAGATATAATAAATATACTATTAAATTATTATTAAAAAAATTAATTGATTACATTTTTTTTTTAATTTCTAGTTTTAAAATAAAGTAAATAATAATTTATAATTATGTTATAATTTGTAAAACTTTTTATTATAATTTATACATTTACTAAAATAAAATATTCCCAGGTTTGGGTGTTTTATGCATGCAGGACTGTTTAGGAGTGTCGCCTATTCAGACCAATATGTAATATGGGCCACATTTTAAAATTCATGTGAAAAACTTCACATCAAAATCAGATTTTTGCAGAAAATCAAAATTGGATTCTTTGGTTTGCAATACATAGATTAAGATAAAGCTTTTTTCTTCCAAATATCTGCATCATCACATTGTGTGACCATCACATACATGGAGAACACTCGTGGCGCCTCTTGAAGAAAATTGTCCTGATAATGTGTCAGTCAGTCTGGTTCTTTCTGAAGCGAGCAGGGCCTGATGGAAAACTCTTTTGTTGAAATTACCCAGGCCTCCCTGAGAATCGCAAGCCACCAATCACACCTTAAGTCAACATCATTTACAGCTGTGAAAGTCGGAATGTTTGTCTAGGAGAGATATCTTATTCACAGCTACTTCCTGTCTGCCTCATACTCTCTCTCTCTCTTTCTCTCGCTCTTTCTTCTGAATTATTTGTCCTACATTTCCTACTGGGTCCAAAATGAACACTTTCCAAATACCTAATGTAATTCAAAATTAGCTTTGGCAAGTAAATACAATAGTAAATAGGTACATTTTTTAGAATTTGTAACATAGCGCATGGTTGAAATTAGGGATGTCGATTTAATGTCTTATTAAAAAATGAAAGCTACATATTTGTATAAATTAACATGTAAAAAAAACAAACAAACAAACAAAAAATAATCATGGACCTTAAGAAGGAATATTCCTACCATCTGAGCAATTTAAGATTGAAGTACATTACCACCTTTGTGTTTTTGATAGTTCCAGCAGGGGGCAGTTAGCACAACTCCACCTGTACAAGCAACACACAGCTGTACAGGGGGGTGGGGAGGGGGGTGTGGGGGGGGGGGACACACTGACATGATGAGGATGTGCTCGTGATGGGAAGATCGGATCATTTTACTGATTTATTTACTGATCATTTTATCTTTGAGTCTCGTTCAGCAAAATGAACGAATCTTTATTCAAGTAATTTCATTCATTTGAGCAGAAATAAATTCAAATGTTACATTTTCAATAGCCAATAGATTATAGTCCCAATAAGGGAAAACTGATAATGCAGCCAAAGCCAAAATATGAGAAACAGAAACTATTAGTTCACCTCTGGAATCTTCTTGTCTGAGTCGTTCGTTCTTTTATCACGCAACAGCCGTATGTGCATAACGTATACGGCTGTCACATGACAAAAGAATGAACAACTCGGACCAGAAGACTCGGGAGGTGAACTAATCATTTATTTTTCCTGTGTGAGAAATGCATAGCGTATACGGCTGTCACGTGACAAAAGAACGAACGACTCGGACCAAAAGAGTTAAAATGTGAACAAATAATTTCTGTTTCCTGTCTATGTGGTTTTCACGTAACAAACGAACGGAGGTTTGCGCAATGCACATGCGCGGCCAACACAAAATGAACGATTCACTCTTTGATAAGTACTACTCGTTCTTCTGAGTCACATAAAAAACATTTGTTCATGAACGACCCATCACTAATGCGTTCTTGCATTCAAACATAGCTGGACGGAGCGCACGTCTAAATGCTGGGCTCTCGAGATGTGTTTTTCTAAGTTCCAAACTATGTTTAACTTGAAACAATGTTCTAAAAACACTGTGACTTCAAGTGTTTATGAAACTTCAAGTGTCTCTTTGAAGTGAGATAAAAAGAGTGCATCTAATGCACGTGTACATAAATCTACCTTGGACAGGTTGAATTAAATTGCAAAATAGATTGCTTCGGATTTGATTAATTGTTTATTATTATAGTAATTATTTTAAATGCATTATATATATAATATATAGTATAACAGTTCAGTTTTCTCATGATTTGGCTTTAACATTTCAAAGAGTCAATTTCCATCAGCTTGTTGTGACAAGCTTGTATCTATGTTTAGCTTTTCAAAAGGGTTTGACAGATTTGTGCTGATGAATGACTCTCATGTGAGATTGAGAATGTGCATATTTGAGTGACAGACCCCACGAGTGTGCACATACTGTGCGCGGACTGACCGCAACTCTCTTGTAACATCGGCAATACTCAGATACTATTTACTCTTTACATCCTTTTGCAGTTTATTTCCAACTGTACTGTGATATTGACAACAGAACGTGGGCTGCAAAAAGATGGTACAAGGGCCGCATGCGGGCCGCATGTTAAGTAATGCTGGTCCCATCCATGCTTAACTCGTCTGCCTCAATAATATCATGTATTTTAATAATCTGAACGATTATATTTATTATATTTTATTTCTAATCATTTAAATATAATTTCTAATTGTTTAATCATATATTAAATTATTTTTATTTGGGGGCCTTTCTCTGAAAATGTTGATAAGCGTTTCATTTGATTAATTTATCTGCATATATTGTAATTAATTTGATTTTAAAAAACATTGATTGACAGTCCTAGTTTAAATCCCAATGCAAGGATGAGAATCTGAATCTCAATAACGTAAATGGCGTCAATCAATCGCATATTCAAACAGTCTAGTAAACAAATGATCATTGACTTTTATACACCTTTGAACAACTTTACCTTAGTGGGAATGCCACGGACATGGAAAAACTCAAAATACCAGTGAATACAATTGTTTTTTTTTAGGCCTGCGAAAAAACTAATCCAAGCAAACATTTAATTTAATAAAATCTTAACTGACATGGATATTGATAAAAACAGCACTGAAATATTTTAGTGAAATAGATTTTGGTCTTGTGTAGAGTAAAACTTGTTTGCAAGCCATAAAGAAATCTTTAAGCCAGTTGTTCTTTTTGGTCAGTTCATTTCGGTCTAAATAAATCATTAGTGAATCATTATCCAGTTATCAAAAACTGCTGGATAGGACATGGAAATGCATTGGTCATAAAGTACAGAACCACAAAAACCTTTTGTTCATTGTTGTGACTCCAGAACTCCCTGTGGAACCAAAATATGAGCTCTTCTGCTACTTTCTTGCAGGGGCCAGATTATCCAGAGGAAAACTTGACAGGGGCCAAACTTTTTTTTTTCATAATTATCCTGGCAAACGCTTTCATTGTATCTAAAACGTTAACATGAAAAACTAAATTAAACATCATTAGTAATACAAACCATTTATTTCCATTAAAATAGTCAATTGATATACTCAACTGACATTTGTTAAGGTTTGGCCATAAATTCCTTCAAAAGATCTGGCTTAAGACAAACATGACCTCATACTTTCAAATAACAAATTGGTTTCTGAAGAACTTTACTTTGAAAATAAAAAAAACATTCATAATTTTAAGAATGTAGAGCTACACATTCTGAAAACCGAGGAAGAACATTCAGATCTGCTAAAGTCTCTACATTGTATGTCATCTCTATCTTTGACAATATCCACCCACAAAAGAAAACAATTGCAATATAATAAAGAACTCTCTTTTTTACATAAAATTAATGTTAAACTGTAAAAAGATCAAATATCTGTTATTTCTTTTTCTTTATTAGCCTCCCATTCAATGAGAAAATTTGCCTTTCCATATTCTGAATGTATGCAGGAAGCAGACGCTTGTATACTCAGGATTGAGAATGCTGACACACTTCTGTGTATTGAATATATGCAGGTTCAGTGGCGCTTCACGTTATCACTTTTAAAAAGCAGTACACTTCACGTTATCACTTTTAAAAAGCAGTACAGACCGTGAATTGATGAGACACAAGCAAACTTTTCTGTGCATTTTTAACGGTTTTGTTTTTATCATCGATTTATCTTTTGCTGAAAAAGTTTGTGCGTAAAAGCTGACGTCACTTCTGTAACAACTGCTGTGACGTATATCTTTAAGTCCAGTTTTGACTGCACCCAGCAGCTAAGCAGTTTGCATAAACACAGATGATTGAATATGCTCACCTAAAAGTTGCTGGATTCATGTTTCGGAGAGCAGCGCAATTGAACTGTTTAACCTTAAACACGCATGCTCCAGTGTGGAACTGGACAATGGGCCGCTTCTGACTGCCGCTGATGGGGTTGCACGCGCAGCTGAGTGTTGTTAAACTCACCGCTGAATTTTGCGATGAGAGTGAACGGATGTTTCAGACTGCAACGTGCGACGCAATATTTTCAAAATCATTTGGAGGCCAGATAAACGTGATCGGCGGGCCAGATTTGTCCAGTTGACTATCACTGCTAGCTTATGACGGAATGATCAGTGATTATTGCCGCACATACAGTATTTAAATGAAATCAAAATAATGCCTTTGTCAAAAAGAAAACAGGACATAATGCATACTGCATGTATATTGCTACTGAGATGTAATGTTTATGGTCAATAAATACTCTCAAATCACAGCATTCTGCAAGTGTCACTAAAAGTGCATTTTGGACCCTGCTCACATATCCTCTGCTCCTTTCAAACCGTTTGTGTGTGTGTGTGTGTGTGTGTTTATCTTTAGGCATCCGTGGAGTTTTATTACAGTGAAGGGCGATGCCTCGTCTGCGGTCGAGGATCACGCTATCTATCAGGGTGAGACTCTTCTGCCCACTTATTTGCACTGCAATGAAAACAAACACTGCAAAAGGAAATATCTGAAAGCTGACCCGCTTCTCTTCTGATGCTGAACTTTTCTGTGTGCCTGTGTGTGTGTGTGTGTGTGTGTGTTCAGGAACCAAGGCTTCTTCTGAGGCAAGGAGCTCACGGGTGTTCCAGTCAGGTTACGGGGAGCATTTTACCATCACAACCGTCAGTCAGTGGGTACAAGGTACAAACACACCTTACCTTGTCTACAAAACATGCCAATTACCAAGCCCACACACAATCTGCAGAACACATATTTTTTTCTAAAATTTTCTGTTCAAAATTTTTATTGCCAGCTGGAAGCATTATTAAAGGAATATTCCGGGTTCAATACAAGTTAAGCTCAAGCGACAGCATTTGTGGCATAATATTGATTACCACAGAAATGAGTTTCGACTCTTCCCTCCTTTTCTTTAAAAAAAAAAGAAGCAAAAATTGAGGTTACAGTGTGTGAAACTTACAATGGAAGTGAAATGTGAAGCTTATAATTTTATAAAAGCACTTACATTCATTTTTCTTTTATTTGAGCTGCAAAGTTGTTTAAATGGTAATTTTCACAGTCATTTTAGCATATTATAGTTTGTTGACAACGTCGTCATGGCAATGAAGTTGTAAAATTGACTATAACTTTACACAGAAATGGTTAGTAAGTGATTTTCTTACCCTAAAATAATGTTTGCACTCATATCCTTTGTCTTGTGGCTATACTTTTGAAACGGTGAGTATCTTAACGTTCAAAAATTGGTCCCCATTCACTTCCATTGTACAGTAAGTTCCTCACTGTAACCCAGATTTTTCATTTTTTAAAGAAAAGGAGCAAGTAAAAATGTATTTTTGTGGTAATTAATATTATCCCACAAATGTTGTCGATTGAGCTTAACTTCTATTGAACCCAGAATATTCTTTTAAGTGAGGCTAAATATATCACATGTAAATGATGTCGATGACACATTTTGGTTGTTTATCTCATCTCATGACCTCTACAATGCTCAATTTTTTTGTAAAAAAAGAGCAAGGTGCAAATACACAAAATAAAGAACTGAAATCAATCATGAAGCAGGTTTTTCTGTAGGATGTGTAAATGGAGCTAATCAGGATGCAAAGTGCATGTGACATTCTACATTTGGTTCATCTCCACTTCCCATTCGTTCACTTTATTCCTTGCATCCCACAATCCTTGGCTCTGTTAACTAATGTCTGCATGGCATCTGTCTGTCCACCTCCGGGTCCCAGCAGCTCAATTACCAGCCCAACATTTCCACCTGTATATCCTCAGTCTCACTTTCACAATCTAACTAAACTTCCCCATTCAGATGCTGCCATCTGGTTATTCATCACCAAAGTGATAATTTAGTTAACAAGTGTGCAAGATCTTATTATAGGCAGAGAATTAACTAATTTAGATGTACAATTAAAGTCTTGCTGTATGATTACGGTGCACAGATGGAGAAAGGCGAAATGTATTCTGGATGACCAGAAACATAATGGGCATTTATTAAGTTTGAAATTTTGTGGATTTCTGTCCATGTCTGTGTGCTTTGAGGCAATCTGCTAGTGTACTCCTTAAAGTTGACAAAACTTACTTTTAGCAGATTTATGCACTTAAAATGTACAGCCTTTCTCTTCCAGTAGATCATCTCCTGCTTTGGGGCATATACTTGTCCAAATTTTTGTCCAGTAAATTTCTCTTGCCTTGCCTCCACCTCTGAATAGCTATAGCAAGAAGCAAATCTTTGGCAAAGGACTACTAAGCTTACTCCTTATTGCATGGGGAGCAGTAAACATTATATACCTACTTTTTAAATAGTATGTAAAACAGTACATACTGTGCATGAAAAATACTTTAAACAGTAGTGTACTACAGTAGTGTTACATCATGACCTCATTACTTTGTTTAAATTTATGTTTAAATCTGTGAGTGACGTCCAGCTATAATCAGGAAGGGGGGGGGGGGGGGGGCATGGTTATGCATTTATTTTATTTATTTATAATTTTAGGTCACCACTTGATTTTCAAAGTCAAATCTGGGTGCTGAAGCCAAACCAGTTGAGAACCACTAGATTAAAGGAATATTAGGGGTTCAATACAAGTTACGCTCAAACAACAGCATTTGTGGCATAACGTTTAATTTAATTATTCTTAAAAAAAAAAAATCAAAAATCAAAAATCTGGGTTCCAGTGAGACACTTACAATGGAAGTGAATGGGGGCACATTTTTTAACGTTAAAATACTATTTAAAAAGTATAGCCACAATACATAAACAATATGTTTGTAAACATGAGTTTAGTGTGCTAAAATCACTTACTTACCGTTTCTGTGTAAAGTTATAGCCAATTTTACACCTTCGTTGCCATGACGATGATGTAATGTCAACAAACCCTAAAATGACTGTAAAAATGACAATTTAATCAACTTTACAGATCAAATAATACATGAGTTTTAACAGAAAATTGATTTAAGTGCTTTCATAATATGATAAGATTCACATTTCTGCCTTGAATCTCTCTAAAAATGCGCCCATTCACTTCCATTGTAAGTGCCTAGCTATGTAACCAAAATGTTAGCTTTTTTTTTTAGCTTTTAATTTTTGTGGTTATCAGTATTGTGCCATAAATGCTGCTGATTGAGCTTAACTTGTATTGAACCCAGAATATTCCTTTAAGTAATACTTTATGGTACATTGTAAAACAAATTTTGAGTGACTGTACAGTGCAACCAAAAGCATATGATTTTAGTAAGTAGAATGACAGTATGAAATAAACAATAAATCAAAATACTCACTACAGTATGACACCAATTTACAATCCAATTTCCCATGTTAAAATCCACAGTAAATGCTCTACCACACACTTGGAATGGATTCTAAGAGCTCTTTTGCACCAGAGGGCTCTTTTTAATTTATTTGTAGCCTCTAATAATGTTCAAGTATCCCCCGTTCAGCGTGAACACTTGTTCAGATTTATCGTGGTCATAGCAGAAATTTAAGTTGAATTTCTTTCATTTGCATGGCTTGCATCTGTGTTGTTTTATTTTGTTTGATTTGAATAAAGAGCAACAAAAGTAGGCTGAATTCCAAGGAGGTTTAGCTGTGCAGGCTGGAAAACAGGGAGGACGAACTGCAATTATCTCTGCATAAATACGCTTTGACAGGCAGAATTGCAAAACAGGAAGATTAAAGATGTAAATGAGACTAATATCTACAGAGCCTGTCTGCAGCATTCTTGTGCTTTAATGTGTGTGTGTGTGTGTGTGTGTGTGTGTGTGATTAGAGGCTGAGTGGACAGAGTGGTTTAACCGCGACGATGAGAGGGGTTCAGGGGACTGGGAGAAACTGTCTGACCTCCACAAAGCTTTTCCAGAGCGTCTGTGCAGTAGCCCCTTAGATATTGAGGTAAGCATACTTGTGTGTTGACATAGGTTATGTTCGGAAGGGAATACCAGCTTACTATTTACTGAAAACTGCTAATTATACAGTACTGTTTTTTTAAGAAAGGTATGTGAAACAGAATATATTTTGCAGCCATTCATTTTTCAAACAGCAGTATACTACATTATTGTAGTTATGTTTATATTACAGTATGTTTTGTGGTTATTTTTAAAACTAACTAAAAATTCCCTGCTGATATACTTCCAGTTCATTTGCCACACTGGAAAAGCACACTGCTCCCGTTATTGCCGTTAATACCAATGCCATTAATGAAAAAAATGACTAATATTGGTAGAAATGTTCACCAATATAGCATGTATCTCTCAATAAATCAAATCCACACAAGCTTTGACATTAAAGGGTTAGTTCACCCAAAAATGAAAATTCTCTCATTATTTACTCACCCTCATGCCGTCCCAGATGTGTATGACTTTCTTTCTTCAGCAGAACGCAAATTAAGATTTATAGAAGGATTTCTCAGCTCTTTCGGTCCATACAATGCAAGTGAATGGGTGCCAACATTTTGAAGCTCCAAAAATCACACATGTCAGCATAAAAGTTATCCATAAGACTCCAGTGGTTAAATCAATGTCTCCAGAAGTGTTTTGATAGGTGTGGGCGAGAAACAGATCAATATTTCAGTCTTTTTACTGTAAATCTTCCCTGCTCAATCAGTCTCCACATTAACTTTCACATTCTTCTTCTTGTGTTTTGGTGATTCACATTCTTCGTGCATACACCCCCTATTGGCCAGGGAGAAGAATTTCTTGCAAAAATTGACTTAAATATTGCTCTGTTTTTCACCCAGACCTATAATATCACTTCAGAAGACATGGATTTAACCACTTGTTTCACTTATATTGTATGGACCTACATAGCTGCAATATTCTTCTAAATATCTTAATTTGTGTGCTGCTGCAGAAGAAAGTAAGTCATGCATATCTGGGATGGCTTAGAGGGTGAGTAAATGATGAGAGAATTTTCATTTTGGGTGAACTATTCCTGTAACTGTATTTAAAACTGTCCTTCTTTGCCTTCAGGTAGAAACTCTTGACGGCATCCCTGCCAACATTACAGGAGAAGTTTTCTCCAAGTTTGACAGAAACTACGGCTTTGTGTGCCTCAACAAAGACCAAGTGGACAGGATTTGCCACAACTACCATGTGCGTTTCCTGTGCAGCAAACTTGGTAGGTATAAAGCAATCTGCTCTTTTCTTCCAGAGGAACACTTCGCAGAATACAATTATCCATGTTAGCAATGTGTGCATATTTACAATACGGTTTAAAGGGATTGTTCACCCAAAAAGAAAATTCTGCCATCATTTGCTCCCCCTTATCCTGTTCTAACCACACATGACTTATTTTTTCTGGGGAACAAAAAGGAGAAGTTTGGCAGAATGATCATGCTGCTCTTTTCCAAACAATGAAAGTAAATGGGGATGGACACTGTTGACTTCCAAAAAGTACAGCAAGTTCCATAGAAGTATACCATGTGTCTCATGGGCTATATTTCAAGTCTTCTGAAATCATGAAATAGGCTTGTGTGTGAAACAGAATTAAATTACCAGAGAAAAAAATTCCCTGCACCGTAGCTCACAAATCTCATTTGTACTTTCTCATGTTCAACCTTGGTGCTTTAAATGAATAGTTCATTATTTCTCATTATTTACTCTCCCTCATGCCATCGCAGATATGTATGACTTTCTTTCTTCAGCTGAACACAAAGGAAGATTTTTAGAAGAATATCTCAGGTCTGTTGATCCATTCAATGCAAGTGAATGGTGGCCAGAACTTTGAAGCTCCAAAAAGCACATAAAGGCAGCACCAGAGATATATATATATATAACGATATATATGTTAAATCCATGTCTTCTCTAGTGATGATAGGTGTGGGTGAGAAACAGATCAATATTGAAATAATTTTTTTGTATAAATTCTTCTTCCTACACAGTAGGTGAAGAAGACGAAGAATGTGAAATTGGAGATTTATAGTAAAAACTTAAATATTGATCAGTTTCTCACCCACACCTATCATATTGCTTCTGAAGACATGACTTTAACTACTGGATTCATTTGGGGTACTTTTACACTAAGTTTATGTGATTTTTGTCACTACAAAGTTCTGGCCACCATTCACTTGCATTGTATGGACCTACAGAGCTGAGATATTCTTCTAAAAATCTAAATTTGTGTTCTGCTCAAGAAAGAAAGTCATACACATCTGGGACGGCATGAGGGTGAGTAAATAATGAGAGACTTTCATTTTTGGGTGAACTATCCCTTTAAGATGCAATGTTCCAGGTTTGACATCAAGGATGCCAAATGCAACTGAATAATAACATAAATCTTAAATAAAATTTGTGTAGAAAAGAACAGTGTGAAGAGTTCACAGTGCATTCCAAATAAGAAAGAAAATCATACGGGTTTGGAACAACAGGAGGGTGAGTAAATGATGGCAGAGTTTAAATTCTTGGGGTGAAAAAACCCTTTAAGGTTTGAGAATTTACCACCATGCACACCTCTGGGTTTTTGTAGGCACAGGGTCACATGACGCGGCCGCATTTCATTATTTTCACAGAACAACAAACATTTGGGGAGTTCATAACACAGCAACCCAAGGAATCCAGTTTTATAAATATAGATCCTAATATCACATGGATTAAAAGATCTGTTTCGAATAATTTATCTTAGATTCAAATCTCCGAGGTTCATGGCTTACCTTAATCTTAACCTTATCTCACCCAATGCCTCACAGAGGACTTTAATAGAGTTTGAAAAATCTAGATTAACCCTATTTACTTTCTTATAGTATGATTCAGGTTTAATGTACATGATTCATCTGTGCACATATTTTTGAAAATAAAAAATACGTTTTTCTTCGTAACAACTTGTAATGTTATAATATAATGTAATAAATGTAATAACTTGCTCGGCCTCTGAAACGACTTTCCTTTTTTTGGCTGATTTCACGAAACCCTCTTTACAACCCCTCAGCTCCAACCTTCCGACTCCATTCCGGTATATAACACAATTTTTTAGTCTAATCGTTTCTTGAGAGACGAAATATAATCCAGATTCTCGCCCTATACACTGTTTCACTTCGATATATGTCCAATTACTAAAGCAAGATGGGTTGTGAATAGCCTTTCACTTTGACTTTAACACCATGGCAAAGTGTCTTTTCACTCATTTTGAGTTTCAGTCAGAATAATTCCTTTTTTTATTTTTAACTGTGAGTAAAAGCTGTAATGCCCTTAAAAAGGGATTTTTGATGACTTCCATTTCAACCCGCACAGACCATTTCTGATAAATGTTTACAAACAACTTGAGCTCTTGTACTTGTCAAATAAAGTGTGCATTTTACGGTCTATATTTAGACAAAGTGGACGAGAAAGCTTCAAAATACACTTCCCACTCCACGTTGTAATTTTTCACATTGATTTTTGTCCTCTAAACATAATCTTTGTGAAGTGCAGGAGTGCACCAAAACTGAGATTTTATTGTCAATCAAATTAAACTGCTCACAAAGATTACAGCTACAAATCCACAAAGTGCGGCATACTGTGCTCGTACTGTTATTCATTTTACCAGAACTTGGAGGTCACAAAAATCCCTGTGTTGAATTTTGTAGCATATATTGCAAGATTGTATTTACCTAAAATACTTGTTTACTGATTGAAATGAGTTAGTTTTACTCTAAGCCCCTGTCTGCATTCCATATCAGTCCTGAATGATCCATATTCATTGCTAAAATGCTACCAAGTAGCATGTACTTTACCCCAGCTAATTGCAAGTCAGAATTCTACCATCATTTGTATTGCTCTTAATCTGTTCATTTGTGTGCAGTACCCAATCACAATACTATGAATGTGACCATTACCAGACCAGGTTCATTAGATTTGCTCATTTTCTCATGGATAAAGTGGTGTGTTGAATACAATATGGGTAAATTATTATGCTTTCAAAATGCATTGAGTTTTAGTGCATTTAGTTCATCTTATTAGGAAAGGAAACATAATAATATGTATAAACGATTCCTGCCATTAGCCCTCAGCGGTCCTCTGGTGGTTTTCTCATTGACGTTTGCACCGTTGATTAATTATATTCCACCATGAAAAGAGAACACATGAGTTTACTTTTGTGAAAAGTATCATCTGGTTTTGATTTATAAATAAACGTGCCATTAAGGTCTTTCCCCATCATTTACTGACAAACAAGAGTCCGGTTGTGGTATTGTTGCTGACTTGCTTTCACATGATAGATTCAATCGCTGATCGCAGTGTGGAACTTTTTTCAACAATCTGCCATTCATTCAGCTGTTCCATGCTTCTTAGTATGTTATGTAATTTAATTTATAAGCTTTATTGCAAAAGCATTGTAAGCAAGTAACATGATTTCCGATATTATGGATGCTGTTGTATTTTATAATTATTATTATGTTTTTGTTTTGTTCTGTCTTTTTTGTTCTTTATATTCAGTGTTCGAGTGAACCAACTGAATCTGCAAACAGTCATGCATCGTTATAGATCTTCGATAAGATTAGATTAACACAATACATTTAATAATCACAGTTATTGAACATACAGTATGTGCCTTCTAAATGTACTGTAGGTGTTCTTGTGTGTTTATGTGTTCATCAACAGTTCGTCCACAGGCTTCCATCTCCATAGACACCCTGTCTAACTGCAGTATTCTGGAGCTGGCAGACAAACCTCACGGCTGGACGTTTGGTGACAGGATCGTGGTGGCCAGCACAGACTATTCCATGCACCAAGCGGAAGAGTTCAGCATCCTGCCTTGCCCCTCGTGCTCAAGGAACCAGATCAAAGTAGAAGGTCAGTTATTGTTCCTCTGAAACTTTCCATTGATCTAGTGCTTTTATTGTTGAATAACTGCAAAGCAATGAGCCCGTGTCGTAACGGTTAGCGCATGGGCTGTGAAACATTGAACTGTGCTGAAAAGTGTGTTCGAATTTAGCTTGTGGCATTCCTTGATACTGTCCCAACATTTCCTTTCTAGTACACTAGTACAACCCCAATTCTGAAAAAGTTGGGACAGTATGAAAAATGTTAATAAAACAAAAATGAGTTATTTGTAAATTCTATTCACCCTTTGCTTTATTGAAAGCACTACAACTACATTTGATAGTTTTTTTTTTTTTTTTTAAATGTACAGTCAGTTGGGACTGTCGAGTGTTTTCCATTGTGAAACATCACCATTTCTTCTAATAACACTTATTAAGCATTTAGGCACTGATGACAAGTTTAAGTTTAGAAAGTGGAATTTTTTTCCCCATTCATCCATTATGTAGGTCTTTAGCTGCTCAATTGCACGAGGTCTTTGTTGCCGTATTGTGTGCTTCATAATGCACCACACATTCTCAATTGGAGATGGTCAGGACTGCAGGCAGGTCAATCTAGCACCCGCACTCTCTGCTCACACAGCCATGCACTTGTAATCTGGGCTGTATGCGGTAAGAAGTTGTCCTGCTGGAAAATGCAGGGACGTCCCTGGAAAAGATGGTGCTGGATGGCAGTATATGTTGCTCCAAAATTTGTACATATCTCTCTGCATTCATGGTCTTCTCACAGATGTGCGAGTTACCCATGACATGGGCACTGACACACCCAGAGAAGTCGGCAGCGCTTCTGGACAGTGTTGATGTAGGGCTTCTGCTTTACATAGTAAAGTCTTAACTTGCATCTGTGGATGCAGCGGTGAATGGTTTTGACTAACAAAGGTTTACTAAGGTAATCCCAAGCCCATGTTCATGATATCCATTACAGATGAATGATGTTTTTTAAGACAGTGATGTCTGAGGGATCAGAGATCACGTGCATTCAAAAGTCGTTTTCGTCTCGTCCTTTACATACTGAGATTTTACCAGATTCCCTTTTACTATATTGTGCACTGTAGAGGGTGAAATGCCCCAAATCCTTCCAATTTGTCTTTGGGAAACTTTGTTCTCAAAGTGCTGCATTATTTGCTGAAGCATCTCTTGGCAAATTGACAAGTCTTGAACAATCCTTCCTCTTGATGGACTAGGCTGTTTTTGAGGCTCCTTATACAGTATATAGTACTATGACACAATTGCCTCTTTCACATCGCCTTGTTATTTCAACTAGTCCAATTGTTATTAGTCTTAAATTGCCCCTTTCCCAACTTTTTTTAAGCGTGTTGCAATCAACTGGTTTGAAATGACTGTATGTTTTCAAAATAAACAATGAAATTTACTAGGTAAAACATCATATAATGTGTAGTTGTGGTGCTTTCAATATAGCAAAGGGTGAATTTAATTTACAAATCACTCCTTTTTGTTTTTATTAGCATTTTTCACACCGTACCATCTTTTCTGGAAATGGGGTTGTACTAGTACACATATTACAACAACGGTTTCTACATTCATTTTGAGTTGCACAAGAAGAAAGTATGGATTAGTAGAAGTAATCAACTAATCGAGTAATCTTTGTGCACCAGCAAGTCGACTATTAAAATAACTACTTGAAAATCACAAACTGATTTTCCTTTGCGCATTAGCCTGCCAGGAATAGTGCTAAATTATACTGTACTTTCCAAGCTTATCTCTTTTAACAAATCTCCCAGTTAAAATTGAGTCCACTGAAGGGTGCCGTGGATGTGTGTTTTGTTGAGGTGTCGGATGATAGTAGGAGATATCATTGCATCTGTGCTTTTGAAAGCAAAGCAGAGTGTGGCAATACCTGTAATATTTTGGTTCTTATCTCTGAATTCTTCTCTATTGATATTTGGATCTTGTTGGAGTCTTGCAAACCAATGGACGAGGATCTGCTTTTATGGTGAAAAGACAATGCATGCTGTAAGACACTCAGAAGCTTGTGTGTATGTGCGTTAAATTTCTGTACACAGGCAGAGAGCATTTTATAAAAGGCCAACCTTTATTAACCATTTGTTTTTTCGAAATAGTAACACATTAAATGATAAAAATGTGATAGCCTTTATGTAGGCTCAGAGTTTAAATAGGCGCATGACCCTAATATCATCAGTATTGGTTTGTGTAAGCTCCGGGCGAGTGCAAATGTATTTGATAATAAAAAAAATAAAAAAAATATCTATATATCTATATATATATATATATATCTTTTATTAATGCATGTTGCTCATTAACCATTACCAAAAGAAAAGCATAGTTGTAGTTAGCTTAATTTGAAACTGTTCTCTGTAACATTTGTGAATAAAACTAAATACAATTTTTTAACTTACATTTTAATTTACGAGTAGTATAATAGTTTTGACTACAAAATTACTCAAAAATGCCCATCCTTAGAAGAAAGTAGTGACTTGCGGATATTGTAAATCAAGAACTGCTCTGACCTATTCAGTCAGTGATTGATTCATTAGTTCGATTCAAACCATTAACTCATAACTTAAAGGGCTGTTTTATTAAAAATAACTGGCTTATAAGAATATTTAGTCTACATTTCAATTTAGAATGCATGCGCACAACTAATTTTCCATATCACCGAAGACTCGGTAGTGGTGCAGTGGCTCCACTGCTGAATAGCGCTGCAGGAAACACTGTTGAGTATTTTTGTATGGTTTTCCATCCACATCAGCAGAACAATGCAGACATTCAACCGTTGTTATTGGAACCAAATGTCATAAAAAATCATTCAGTTCCAGTAAAAAAATAAATGTTTGTGTTATGTGCATGAATGACACTCCAAATCATGCAGCTTGCTGAGGAGAGGGGTGCTAATACTTTTCTAAGGCATCGGACAAATTATTTTTTTGCCAGCTGAATGATAAAACAACAAAATCCCCTGGATTTACTGTAAACTGCAGGAGGGACTGGGTCCCGTCTAGTGACCAGAATACCATAGATGCTTGGAGGTCAGCTATTTTGGAAGCACCTAGCAATGCTCATCATTCAGAGCACTTTAGCAAATACTGGAAAAGTTGTCAGTCCAACCCCAATTTCATGACAAGCAACATTCACATTTCCTTCAGAAAATGTAAAATCTGTTAAAGTATTGTGCTGTATAGTAATCACTATAAATGATTACACAGTAAGTACATGTAGTTCATTAGTATAACTCAGCTAATGAATACACAGTATCAAACATTGTGTATAAAGTGTAACTGAAGTATAGAAACAGCTAGCTTAACCCAGATTTCCCTCTTTGTCTGTGAAAAAGTTAGTGATGTCAAAGGGATTTCATCATGGCAAATCACCAAGACTAGGTGATTGGGGGCATTAGATGAAATTTTACATCAGAGAAAATGTTGAGCTTCAGCTGTTTTCCCTTATAGCCACAAGGTGCTCAAATTTCAAATAAACTCCTTTCAAAATAATTCATTCAATATTGTGCCCCCAAGGGTGTGGAACGCCTTACATCATATTGAGGAAAGCACAGAGCAATTAAAGGTGAAGATTGACTTTAGAACTCTTCTAGTGAACTTATAGGCTAAAGTGTATGTGAACTTCTCATTCTCTTGTTTATAGCCAACTTGCTTTATCTTCTCATGCAATGATGTACAGGTATTTTACATTACATTAACAATGACATAGAGGAGTCATAAAAGTAAACCATATGACTCCAGTGGTTACATCCATGTCTTCAGAAGCAATATAATAGGTGTGGTTGAGAAACAGATCAATATTTAATCCTTTTTTATTATCAGTCTCCTGCATTGACCAGACCCAAACTAGTAGGTGGCTGAATGTGAAAGTGAAGGTGTAAATTTACAGTTAAAAAAAAGACATATATTGATCTGTTTCTCACACACACACACACACCTATCATATAGCTTCAGAAATTATGGCTTTAACCACTGGAGCAACATGGATTACTTTTATACTGTGTTTTGGACCTTCAAAGTTCTGGTCACCATTCACTTGCCTTTTATGGAGCTACAGAGCTGAGATATTTTTTTTAAAATCTTCATTTGTGTTCAGCAAGTCAAGTTATTTTTATTTGTAAAATGCTTTTCACAACACACATTGCTTCAAAGCAGCTTTACAGGAAATCATGCATTAACAAAAATTAAACTGTAATATCTATAAAACCTTAGGGTGATCATTGTGCAGTTTGATTAAATATGATTGTAAATTGTGTATAAAAATGTCATAATTAAATAATAATTTAATTTAGATCTCATGTTAGCAAGCTGAAGGTGTTTGTGGCAAGGAACAAAAAAACTCCATAAGATGTTGGTTAATGAAGAAAAGTAACCCTGGGAGAAACCAGGCTCACTGTGGGAGCCAGTTCCACTCTGGCTAAACAGCATGAATATAATGCCAATATTAGTCGTGTGCAGTGCAAGTCATGGTTTAAAATTTGTAAATTAATGTCCAGTGTTTAAAAAAAGACTAATGTCTTTGAAGTTCATCCTGGATTAACTGCAGAAGTTCACATATATGCATTGTTCTTTGTTAGTTGGCTGATGAAGGCATTTGTTGGCAATTAAATGATAGTCTATGTACTCCATTTCAAGAGTGCATTCCATCAATAGACAAAGGTGATGCAGTTCAACCAGCTGGTCATTTCGGTGAGGTTCGGTGCGGTTCATCCTAAGTCCAAAGTTCAGGCAGTGGCATATGTAGGCATATAGAGTTGGCATCAGTTCATAAATAAATGAAGCCCATCCAACTCGCTGCATTTGAGTCCTCATCTTCTCTCTATCCAGCCCATCTTGACAGAACGAACTGGCCAACAGAGGATTCAGCGGTAAGGATGGGCATCTTCCTTTTTCCATCTCCCACTACTGAGGATTCCATCCAGCTACATATGGCCCAACTCGTTCACCTCTACGAGGTCAATCAGGGGAAGGTTAAGGAGAGGGACCTTGCCTGCGATTTTCTTATCACAGTGGATGAGCTGGATTATACTAAGGCTGACCTTAAAGAGGTTTTTAACACCTGCCTCAATCAGCCTCTTAGCCAGTGGGAGATGGAGAAGCTGGGGCATCTGGAGTTTTGGGACATTGTCTACCACATTTTCCATCATGGGGAGCCTGAACTCCCATTCCGAGAGGAGCTCCCCCTGGTAGACTATCCCACCCTCCCACCCTTGGTTAGCCAGATCTCCATCCCTCCGATGACCCATTTGAAGAGAGATGAAGGAGGAGGAAGAACGGTACCGGCTCTTTTCTTGCCGACGGCAGGAGGTGGAGGGGCCCGCTGCTGACTGCCAGGAGGTGGAGGAGCCAGTTGCTGACCGCCAGGAGGTGGCGGAGCTGGTTAATGACTGCCAGGTGGCCGTTGACGGGCCTTTCCAGTTCCCCGTGGTTATCGATGAGCCTGTTCAGTTCCCCATGGCCATCGACGGGCCTGTCCAGTTTCTAGTGGCCATTGACAGGCCTGTCCAGTTAGGGGGTGGGGGGTAGTAGTAATGTCAGGATCCTGTCACCTTTGTCAGTCATGTTAACTGGTTGGTGACGGGATCCTGACATCCATTTTCTTGAGCACGTGGATCAGGGTTTATTTCCTGGCCATGTGCTCTATCTGTCTTGTCTAGGGTTGGTAATCGTAAGGAATTTCATGATTCCGGTTCCAATTTCGATTTCTCTTAACGATTCTGGTTCCAGTAACAATTCCAGTAATTCTTTTAGTACTTTTTTTTAAAGAATTATTTAGAAAAGAGAAATGCAATTCTTATTCCATTTACTACCCTCTGCTGTCCGTAACCAAAAAATTAGATAATTTCAGATTTGTATCATTTCAGAGTGTGCTTGCAGACTGTTTAGAAACATTTTAAAAAAAGAAATTTAAACCAACACGAAATGTGATGGCATATTTAATTAATTAATTTATTATTTTATAAAATTCCACTTATTACGACAAAACTTTTGCATCTTTATTATACATTTGTCATATGAACAACCAGTCAGTAACTGCACTACTTGATTTAATAGAGACACAGGTCATCATTAAATAAACAGTTCCACAGACAGTTTAGACTGTGTTTTGTAGCCTAATGTTGTACTTCAGTCTTGTGAGACTTCAACAGTTCTTATTTAATTTTGAGATGGACATTCATAACTCGCATATCAGTACAAGATTACTTGTTTACTGGAAGCGCTGTATGTTTCGTGCTGTAGATTCAAAAGAACCGGCTCATTAGAATGGTTCTTTCGGGATAGGACTATACTGGAAGCACCATATGTATGCACTGTTGATTAAAAAAACTGGCTCCTTTGAATAATTATTTCGGGAATCGAAATAGAGCCGGCTTGAAACTCGTTCCATTGGGAATTAAATACACTGGTAAAACGGTTTGTTTTTAGGATGTAGAGTCAGTAAAGGGCAGCGCTTTTGCCGAGATGTGCTGCTGGAAACAGTTTCATAGTATTTGGGTATGGTGTTCCAGACAAATCGGCAAAAAATTCCACGCTTGAGAACTGTTAATGGAACCAAAAGTCATGAAGATCATACGAAGAATGAAACTGGTTCTGAACAAGAACCGATTCTCAGTTTCCAACCCTAGGTTGCCAACCCTAGGTCTATTGTGTTTGGTGTGAGCACATTGCTTGTGTTAAATTTTTTGCCATGTGCTCCCCAGTCTCTGGTCTTGGCCCCGCCCCCTTGTTACATTGTTATCAGTTAATTTGACTCACCTGCTTTCCCTCGTTACACTATTTACTTCCATCCCTATTTAACCTTGCTTTGTTTTCTGTCCCGTGCCAGTTCATTGGGGTTGTTTACCCTATTTTCTGGTTGATGGGGAATGCTGGCACGTTTGGCTGCCCCTCCTCTCACCGTTTAAATGTTTATTTATTTATTTTACTGGTAGTGTGGATTTTCAGAGCCTCCTTTCTTTACCTTTTAAACTTTGGACTGCTGTTATTATCTGTGAGTGTCCTATGGTGGAGTCAACCCTGCTGTCGCCTTGCCCAGGATTTACATCACTTTGAGGCTACTGTGGATGTTGAGTCCCATCATGGCTTTTAGGTACACTGTATGGCAGCTACTGAATTTAAAACGGAACTATTATTTGCCGAAAGACACTCGAACTTTTTCAAAATAATGGTATATTGCGTCCAAAATGTTACAAGCACCGCAGTTCAAGGCACAGTTTTGTCTCTTCGTCTTCGACTGCAATCTCTATTCCACTGTTTTGGCGGAAGCCAAAAGACTGAATTCTACTGCCGTTGACTTTAACAATTTGTCATCTCTTCCATGTCTGGAGGTTTCCCCATCTTCTGTCTAGTTAAAACTGCATTATTTATTGCACGCTCTGTGAATAACAAGGCTCTGCTGTTAACGGACATTATAACAGAAATATAATAGACTTTTTAGGCTTAATAGAAACATGGCATAAACAGTGATGGTTTCCTCTTTAATCAAATTACTCCCATGGGTTATGGGTTGTTTGATCTCCCACGACTCTCTAGCAGAGGTGGGGTATTATGGTTCTTCACAACCTAAATTACAACACAAGTCCTGTGTCTGTACCACAGTTCACTTCATTTGAGTGCCTTGTTCTGAGTGTCTCTGCCCCTCACACTACCATCATCGCTACAGTCTACAGACCTTCAAAGACAAATTAAACCTTTTTGACTTTGTTTGCTGATTTGTTGTCTCTGCTGTGCCTCAAGTTCAAGAGAATTCTTATTTTGGGGGATGTTAACATCCACATTGCCTCAAAAGACTCCATATTGACAAAGGATTTTCTGTCTTTATTGGAGTGTTTTGATTTGATTCAATTTGTTAACTGTTGTACACAGCTTAGACCTTGATTTTGCAAATGGTTCTTTTGTGTCTGAGTTTTCTTCTGTTGATTTAAGGTCTCTCTGACCATTTAGCCATAATTTTTAATATGGAATTACCAAACATTAATTCTTCTCACCCTGTACAATATCGTAAATGGAAATCTATTGATTTGTCAGCTTTTACGAATTCTATTGTTTCTTCTTTAAGTTGTTTTTCTTCTGATCTTCTTGAAGACAAGATTTCACTGTTAAACACTGTTCTCTCATCTGGCTCAGATGATTTTCCTCCACTGAAATCATGGACTATCTCTTTGCATTCTGCTCCCTGGTATAATGACAATCTGTGCTCAATGAAGGCTGCTTGTCATAAAATGGAGCGAAAGTGGCGTCTTTCTGGCCTGAATGTATATTACCAGGCTTGGAAAGACAACTTGATTATAAAGAAATCAGATCAGCCAGAACCTGTTATTTTTCTGAAATAATTTTAAATAATCAGAGACCTCTGTTCAGTACTATTAATAAATTGCTAAAATGTAATTGTTCTACCACCTTGCCTGTATCACTTCCACTGTGTAACATGTTTTTAGACTTTTTAGCACTAAGATAGACACTTCGGAAAAATATTCTTGCTAGCACATCTGTCTTTTCGGTTTCATTTCTTAGACTCTCCTGTTTCTCTTGCACACCTCTCTAATTTTTCTCAACTCAACCATGTTAATCTAAGTAATGTGATATCACGTATGAAGGCTACCACTAGCATAGTTGATCCTCTACTGACTAGTCTAATCAAATCCTGTTTTGCCTCTCTGTGTCCCATTGTTTTGGACATTATAAATGACTCCTTGCGTACTGTTGTTGTGCCTGCAACATTTAAAATTGCTGCTGTAACTCCAGTTCCAAAAAAGCCTAATATGGATTTGGACAATGAGCAACTTCCCTCCCATTTCAAATCTTCCCTTCCTTGCAAAAATCTTAGAGCAAGCTGTTGCCTCTCAATTACACAATTACCTCATTGTCAATGATCTCTTTGAGCCATTTCAGTCTGGTTTTCTGAAATGTCATAGTACAGAAACGGCTCTAGTCAAGGTCACTAATGACTTGTTAATGGCTTCAGACTCAGTCACTTTTTCTATTCTCATCCTTCTTGATCTCGGTGCTGCTTTCGACACTGTTGATCACACTGTTTTACACACCCATCTTGAATCTGTCTCCGGTACTGCATTAAACTGGTTCAGGTCCTACCTCTCTGATCGTAGACAGTTTGTCTCTCTAGGTGGTTACAATGCTCTCCTTGCCAGAGTTTCAAAATCAACATTAAATAATTTGCAATATGTGCAAAACTTGACTGCCAGAATCCTGACAGGTGCCAGGGCAAGTGACCACATCTCTCCTATCTCGGAATCCTTGCACTGGCTCCCTGTCAGGTTTTGTGTTGATTTTAAAATTCGTATGCTTGCCTACAAGGCACTTTATTTACTGTGTTTTATCATTAGTTGTTCTGATATGCAAGTTTTATCCATTTGTATTAAGCTCTGTATTTTTATTTTTCCTTTCTATGTAAAGCGCTTTGAGAGGTTTCTTTGAATTCTTCTTTATTATTATTGGGTGTCTTTGTTAGTTCGTGTCTTGCCTGTTCCAGCCCGGTGCATTGAGCCCAGTCAGTCTGCAGAATTCTACCAAAGACCTTGGAGTTCTGCCCTGGACCTTGGCGTTTACTCCTTTGGGGTAGTTTTTGTTTGTTTTTGAATATAAATAAAGCCCATCATACTCGCTGCATTTGTGTCCTCGCCTTCTCTCTATCCAGCCCACCCTGGCAAATTCATCATTATTGTTGGGGTCATTGTCCTGTTGAAGAATAGGTTTGCCTGAAATGCCTTTCTCTGGCTGCTTACTACCATGCTTGTCATCAGGATGGTGTTGCAGGGGCTTTGTTTGGTTTACGCTAAATATAGTACTTGGATTTCAGACCAAAGTGCTCAACGTTAGTATCAAAAGATTGCAGAGTTTGTCAAATGGCTTTTAGCAAACTCCAGGCTTGACTTAATATTGCCATATTTCTCTGTGATGGGGCTGAAAAGATTAGGGATGTCTGGATAGTTTTTCTTATCTCATCTAATAAGCTCTTCAGTTCTGTCAATGGTTGTAGCTGAGCCCCTGTGCACTTCTTTAGCAATTGCCTCTCTTGCTCAGTTGTTCAATTTGGTAGATCTTCGAGTGTGGGCTTTGCACCATTTCCTTCCATTTTTCTACAATGAACATGAAGTGCTCTTCTAATCATAACCTTGTCCAGCTTTATTTTTCCTTATAATTTCGAAGGAACTTTTTATCAAAATCAGAGGCACTGCCCCCATTGGCCAAAGTGCAAAGTACAAACTTCACACTCATACTACTCATTTGTATATACAGGAATATTTCGCAATAAACTAAATCTATATTGTTTTTCTGTAGTTATAATCAACATCCTAGAATCAATAGTTTTTTATTTTTTCCATCGCCTTATATTCGATTATGTCAATATCGCAATGCTTTATTGGATTGCAGTTTGTGCCCTAGTAAAAGACGTTACATAAACAAACTTGTCTTTTCGTCCAATTTTCAAATAGCTTTTTGCTTCAAAACAAAGTTTGTAATGTTATTCACCTCTGTGCTGGTTGGTTTGGTTCATGGCTTACAACACTTCTTTGAAGGATTTTATGGAAAGTCTATCGAAGGATTGAATGGTAAAAATACTCCTGGAACCCCCTTTCCACAAAATATACATGCAGTGCTACATTAGTTTCCTTAGAAGTCAGTATTATTGTTTCAGAAGTGAACTTATGATGTCTTAAAATGCTACCTAAATAGGCAGCTCACTAGTTTTTGAAACAAACCCAATTTCTTTCTCTCTGTCAAAAGGTTTAATGAGTCCTGCATGTTTTTGATTGGGGGCTTATTTTTGCACAATGGCTTTGAAATGTAAGCCTTTTTTTTTGCACAGTTCACATTGCTGCAAGTGGTTCTCCTTTTGTGTGTGTGTGTTTTTTAAGGGGATTAGAATTTAAAATTCCAAATTTTTCAAAACGCCACATAATCATGCAAAGCAAACACATGTCTGACATCAACACCCACACTGCACCAATAATTGCTGTTTCTCCAAGGTAGTATCCCTTTACCATTCTATGAATTAGCATACACATTTTAAAGCTAAAATTCCACAACTAGTATGCACGCAAACCAAGAGCAAAACACCAAAGCGGACACAGTGTACTTTCACGTCCTTTTAACAATTTGTCTTTAATATTATGTCTTTATGCAGTGACTCTGGTCTGTTAACAAATTACATCACTTCATTTCCATAAACAATATGTATTTTTCCATTTTTTTTAACTGATGTCTGCCAGGTGTAAAATTACACCAGATAGCATCAAGATATGTGTTGTTATTCTGTAAAAAGCATTATAAATGTTTGTTCTTTGTATGCAATGTACCAACTGTGTGAATTTTTCACCTTTTCTGTACTCATTTAAGGGTTCTGCAAGCAATAAAAGCCATCTAGTTCACCTAAACCAAACTTAGCCACTGAATTTTAATGCCCTCTCTTTTCTCTAAAACCCCTGAAACCTGAATGTTCAAAATAAGTGTTTATTTGCTGTATAGCTTGTCACACTGCAGATATACAAAGAGGCGTCTCAGGACATATCAACTTCCCAAATTGACTTCATGTCAACTACCCATATATCGATGTAGTTGGGACTATGCAGAACAGTATGATAAGTATGTTATTCCAAACACAGTCAGTCTCCAAATTTGCATCCATAATTAATAAGGAAATAGCCAGCTTGGATAATTACTGACCATCACTCATAGTTAATAAGCAGTTGTTGGGACTCATGGCTTTAACATTTTGCTTTCCTTCTCATTGAGGATTTTCCAAAGAGCATTTTCACCCCTTTGCCTTAAGTTATGGCGCTTCCGCATAATTGTTTCTGTCAGGTAATAACAGGACAGTTCTCATTTTCTCATTTTCATAGTCTCTCTGTTTCTAATGTCAGCTCTGTCATGTTGAGTGGAAGAAAGGGCTGTCTTCTTTGTGCATCTTTTACATGTCAAAGGAAATTAATTCTTAAAAGAGGAGAGATAATCAAAGATTAAGAAAGCACATTTTAATAGTCAGAAGTGCAATAACATTTGCTATTTCGTCTACTGTATTTTTTATGTTAAGATAATAGAACTTTCAGCTAAAAGCTTTTTTTTTTTTTTTTTTTTCTAACTGTTGAAGCCCATTTATAAACTTGCCATGACAGGTCTTCATTTAAATGGTAGAGATCTCTGAATTATTTGAATAATTTTCTAGGAGAGCAACATGTACTTTAGTGGCGTACGTTAAGCCAACTGTCACTATTACTGGTGCTACTATTAATAAGTCCTTAGTCCTCATAACTCGTCCCACACCGTTCATGCTATGGACTTGAATGTTTCTGTACCTTAATAATGCGGATTGTTGAATAGAGTTGTGCAGTCACTTTTCCAAGGAATCAGATTAAAGATGGTTGCCTACTGGATGATAAAATGGGTGAAAATATCCTACAGATTTTAAGTCATTGAGACTCAGTGTGCACGTTTGTTGATAAAAGGTAAAAATACAATTTTCATTATTATAGTATCAGAGATTGTGTTTAATAAGCAGGAGAGATATTTCCAGCTATCTGTCTATTGCTTGCTCTCAGTTGTTGTACAAGAAAGTCACTCGGTGTCATGCTGACTCCTTATTACTATAGCAACCAATTAAGAGCTGCCGAAAAAACACACCAGTCCGAATTGATGCCTTGCAAATGATCGTCCTAAATATTTGATATTAAAAACAAATCAAATAATCTTCAATGTATTCACTCAAAATGAAAATTATGTCATCATTCACTCTTGTAAATGACAACCTTATGTTGTTACAATGCCATATGACTTTCTTTTTTCCATGCAACACAAAAAGAGATCCTCGGTCAACATTCACTTTCATTGTATGGAAAAAATATGCATTGAAAGTGAATGGTGACTGAGGTTAACATTTTACTTAACATAGCTCTTTGTGTTCCTTGGATAAAATGGTAATATGGGTTTGGAACACATGAGGGTCAGCATATGATGATTTCTTTTAAGGAATAGTTCACCCAAAAATTACAATTATCCCATTATGTACTCACACTCATGCCATCCTAGATGTATATGACTTTCTTTCATCTGCTAAACTCAAATGAAAATTTTTAGAAGAATTTATCGGCTCTTTTGTTCCATACAATGCAAGTGAATGGGCGACAAAATATTGAAGCTCCAAAAATCACATAAGTCAGCATAAAAGTAAACCAATGTCTTTAGAAGCGATATGACATGTAGATGAGAAACAGGTCTATATGACAGTGTTTTAATCCATATCTTCAGAAGTGATATGATAGTTGTGGGCGAGAAACAGATTCATATTTAAGTCCTTTGTGACAGATCTCTTGTTACTTTGAAGGAGCCGGGTGAGCAATGCAATGCAAGTTATATTTTTACACTTTTCAGCATCAACCAACAAGTTGCTTTTCAGCACAACATAAAATTAATGAACACACAGAACACTCTGCTGCATCTCTCCTCCAGATCTCACTGTAACACAGAACAGCTGTTAGAGATCATTTCCCACAGGTGTCAATCCTTACTGTTCTTCCTCTCCCGGCCTCGCTCTCCTCAGACGTTGCTCGGCCACGCCCACATCACCACATCCTTTTTTCCATAAATTCTCCTCCCTTCTCAGTCAATCTCCACTTTAACTTTCACTTTCACATTCTTCATGCATACCACCCCCTACTGGACATGGGGAAGTATTTCTAGCAAAAAAGACTTAAGTATTGATATGTTTCTTACCCACAATTATCATATCACTTCTGAAGATATGGATTAAAACACTGGAGTCGTATGGATTTCTTTTATGGTGCCTTTATATGCTTTTTGGAGCGTCAAAATTTTGGCACATCTGCATTCACTTGCACTGTATGGACCTACAGAGCGCAGATATTCTAAAATCATAATTTGTGATCTGTAGCAGTAAACATCTGGGATGGTATGAGAGTGAGTAAAGTTTTGGGTGAACTGTCCCTTTAAGAATGAAAATGCAACCTTTAAATTGTGCTCAACATTGTTCATGTGAATGCCATTACTTCCTGGTTTCCATGAACACATGTCTCAATGCTCGAGAGAGGGACGGATAAACACATTTTAATTAATGCCTAAATGTTTGATGGGTGTTGGCGCTTGTCCATAATTCAGCAGAATGTGGGTGGATCTCTGGGTACTTAAACATTCAGAAGCAATGTGTTAGGTGGTTGCTTGTGCTTTGTCGATTTTTTGGATGGTTGCTAGTTGGTTCTCTACCAGCCCAAGTCTCTATAATATTCTGGTCCCTAGATATGGCTCGGGTCCTTCAAGTCCAGTTGCTTAGAAAAATATAGCAAACCTCTCCTTTACAACCTGCATGATATGAATAATGTATGTCCATAGCGCAAATGGTGCAAGACAAGTTATGTACCAAAGTTTTTGGTGGAAAATGTAAAAAGAACAATAATACAGTAATAAACAAAAATAGTGATAATTGCTTTAGCAAACACCACTAAAAAGCTTGACAGTATGTCAAATTCAAATGAATTTATTGGTGTTTTGGCTCTAAATGTGTGTTTATGTGCAAGCACTTCCTTTGATCTCAGCTGGTCTCTCCGGGTAACTGATATTAACATCTCACCTCACACAGCTCGCTCCATAACTGAATTAAAGTTAATGATCTGTTATACTATATATAGCTCTCTTTGTGATATTGTTGAGGAGTACAGGTCAAGGTATGTTCAGCTTGTGGGCATGTCACAGTGACTCATCTCTCTCTCCCTCTCACACACACACACACACACGCACGCACACACACTCGACAACACTAATTAAATATGGACACAACTCATACCACATCAAAAATCTACTCACGTAGGTCCTTCTACCAGCACCCATGGCAATTCAGTGTGTGTGGATGCGAATGTGTGTTTACTGGGTAATTTCTCAATAGAGTCTGTAATTAAGACCTTAATGACACAGAATACAAGTCTGCCTGCACATCACAGCTTAGACGTGTGTGTGTGTGTGTGTGTGTGTGTATGTGTGTGTGTGTAATTGTGTATGCGTCATGACAGCTCCCATAAGTGTATGTGCATTTATGTGTCCATCCTTTGAACTTTGTGTTTGTACACGCCAAGAATTCCCTGTCTTGGTTGGGTGGAGGTCACACAGTCATTACCGTCGGTCATAATTTGTCTTGACTCCCTCTACGATCAGACCAGATTGTGTTGCACGTGGGCGATGGTAAACGAGGAAGGATGTCATGAAACACAAAGCACTGGCTGTATTCATTGCGGAATTCCTCTGGAATTTAAAGATGCATGTAGCTATATGTTAATGAAGCGCTCTCCGGAGATTGATGGTGAACGCTTGTCGCTCTTTTTTTCCGTCTCAGAAGCGTGGGGCGGATGTGTTTGGTCGCCACTTTAAGACCGTTATAAAAGCCATTAGACGTTTTTCCAGCCCTGAGGAAACCGATTTGATCCTCTTCAGGTATCAGTGGAGATGCCACTCTCATCCCAAGTGAATGTGTGCGTTTGTTTGTCTAATTGCAAAGCATACAGTGGCTCTGTTTCAAAGCCTAGTGAGCTGCCTGATTAGACAGCGTTTTAAGGCAACAAAGGTGCCCTTCCGACATCAAGGCTGTTCAAAATTGTGTTTCCATCTAATATTTCTTCATTTGGACAATTCTGAGGGAACATCACGTGTATCCGTCATGGAGAAGGCAATCGGAGAATGCATTGTGATGAGTTCAGTAAATGGCTTATAATAAAAACAGCAACATCCAATAAAAAAAAGATGTATTGTCAATTTTGAATTCATGGGGACTATAAACTGGAATAGTTGAAAGTATTTTAAACAGAAACAGTTCAGCTTTAATTTTATTATTTTTTTTTTTTTTTTTCTACTCAAGAATGCCTAACCTCAGACAATGATTTTAGTACATTACCGCCAATGTTGGGCATAATCTATTTACATAGTTATTAATTACTTTATTACTTTTTTCAGACAGTATACTTTATAAGAATTAAAAATGTAATGTTAAACTACTGTAATCAGATTACAGTAACTGACTTTCAATTAAGGTGATTAAGTGAATTTTCACATATTTCAAAAATAATGTTATTTTTATGTCAATTATGAATTATGTTAAGATGTACATCTGTCTGTGTTTCTGTAAATGAGAGGATGTGAATCATGAACAAGGAGGAAATATAAACATTACTTTGAATTTCTTGAGCGGAAAGCCAAACACTTCTGTGAAAAGTATTTTTAGAATGTAACAGTACTTAATGTGCTTAATTTTTTCGATGAAGTAATCAGTAAAGTCAGTAATCTGATTACAATTTTAGGGGAAGTAATTAGTAATTTGCTTTTACCTTTTTTGAATAGTTTACCCCAAACAATCCACTGTTAACATGAGTTTTGTTTGTTTTTACAAATGTTAGATACTGTTGATTGTAGCAAGTGTTGATGTTCTCTATTAAGAATTGTGTCGATGAGTGATATTTCTTGCCGTGCTTTGGATTTGGTGTTGATTTTATTTCGATGAATTACATGCAAATATGAAGTTTTTTTATGGGGGTGTGGAATGACAGGGCAAGTGTGTTTGTGTGGGGGGGCATCTACTGAATGTGCCCCACTTTGTGAACTTCTGCCACTCTCTCATGTGTTTGCTGTGTGCAAGCTGTCAGATCATTTGAAGGTGATGTTTAATGCGAGAGTGTGCAGACTGACATGTGTGATTGAAATAGACCTGCATCTGTCTTGTCAGCGCATAGCCAATAATATGACACTCAATAATTAGACAGCTGCAAACTGCAAATTGTTCTTAATAAACTGCATTAAAATAAAAATTGCGCAGACCTCCCGGTCTGGACTACCCAGAGATGAAAGTTATAGCTCAGAAGTTGTCTGTCATAGCTCAGTTGACTCAATCATGTTGCAATTAAGTATGATGCTCCTAAAGAAAATGTTCAGATTCTTCTAAATTTATAAAAATAAATAAATATTGACGCAAACGAGTCAGCTATTTACTTGAGAGTTATGCAATTCACGTGGATCACATATTTGTGATCATTTGATCTAGGACGTTTTAGTTCATACTGAACTATCTGTTACCTGAACAACTACTATCTAGTTTTACACAAGATACATTTACTCAAGATGCAAAATTGTCTAAATAAATAGTCGGTTTTTAGATTATTTTCTTGGTTGTTTGTTCTTTTTTTTCCCCCTTTTCCCTTTTTTTCTTGTTTTAATCATAAACCTCACCAAATGTACCAATGAAAACACTTTCTTTGAGACATTTATTTATAATGCCTAATAATAAACCTTATAATATTGTCTCGTAAATAATAATAACAACATTTATATGATGATATGATATTTACTTATTTGTGGTTATAACTTTTAATATTATGATCCATTATAACACAGGATGAAACCTGTATTTATAATGCATTATAAGGGTATTCTTAACACTTTATATGCCTTATAATAAAACCTCTTGTGAATTTGTACATTCTCAGAACACAAATGTGTAAAAATCCACAATTTACAGTGATAGTGCCTAGCCTTTAGTAGAGCTGTTGCTTTGGCCTTATAGGAAACACTCAAAAATGAACAATGTTTAAGCAGATAACCCTTTCACATCTGAAATAATGTTATGTGGTTTTGTTGATTTTATTAAATGCTTTATTTTCTAAGTATTATAATAAAAATGCTCAAAGCAAATCTGTCTTATAGCCACTTCATAATACCGTATGTCTGTTTAAAAGATCACCCAAGCACTGAGAGTGTGGAGGCCCTATTGTTTTCTAATGATTATTATTATTATTATTATTTGCTTTCCATGGCGTCTCATTGATGTGTAGGAGAAACAATCTCATTTGTGAGATTTCATGCCCATGGGTCTCTCCGTCTGTGTCTTGCTTGTCCCTGCCTTGCTTGTCGTGTTTGTCTCTCTTCTGTTAGACAGAAAACGCGAGCTCCATCCAAATAGTGGCTGAAGTCATTTCAAGCAAATGAATAAATGAGCAATGAGAGGACTTGTCATCCATTAGGAAGAGCAATTTGTCAACATTGCCTGGTCTCTTGGGGCCTGTTGGAGGAGGACGGTGTGAAAAGCGAGAGCTGGGCTTCACTGTCTGTGATTATCAGAAGCGCTCTTGAGTCCTGGAGACTTTTCAGTATCTGGGTCAGGCGGGAGGAATGGCATCTGTGTGTCTCTCTCTTTCTCTCTCTCTCTCTCTCTCTCTCACACACACACACACTCTTGCTGTCCCTCTATGCCTTATCCATTTTGAGCCATGCAATTTAAAAAAAGATAACTGATGGAATGTCTCTATATCCCTCTCTCATTTGGCCTATTTTTCTCTCAACCTTTCTTATATATTTCTCCATGAATTTTTCCTCTTAATCTGTCTCTTTCTCAATACTACAGTTCCTCAGTCCTGCTATAGAACACATTGCTGACTCTCTGAGAACTTTGTGTGTTGTGATTAATATATTGTGTGGGAACTTCATTCGTACAGTGCTGGTCCTACCCCATCTGGCACCCTATGCGAGACCCTCCCGTCCCCCTCCCACTGCTACTCCAAGGAACATGTCCAATAAACATGGGATTGGATTGGTAATTGTTGTACTTCAAAGTGCTTTCATGTAATGTTAGTATGATGCACCTTTCGTTAGAAAATGTGTTTACTTGCAGTAGACAATAGTTCACCGGCTGCACATGCACATGATGATTGAATACCCCTGCAGGTTTTGTTTCAATGAATTGTAAGTAAATATCAGCATTCGTTCAGCGTTGTTTTTGTTCTCTGTCTTCTAAAGCGTCCCCTTAATGTTTTAAAGTGTGACAAAGAGCTTAAAATGATTCAGCCAACACGTTAGACAAAATTCATTGAGAAGAGTGATTATTTCACGCATTGGGCATCGCTCTGATTCATGAGTCCCGTGTTCGTGTGCCGTGTTCACAATGGCATACTATCTATACTACTCTCACTGTTTTTGCCAAACACAGATATCACAGAAACTGCAGTTGTATGGTTATAAGGTATTTAGTACATGGCCTATTTGTTCTCAGGAGGATGCCACAACACGTCTGTTTTTTTCTCTCTCTCTGTCTCTCTGTCTGTTTGTTGTTGTTGTGGCTCCATAGTACAGTGATGGTATCAAATGATAATACCATTCTTCTTTCATATACTTCATGATGTTGAATGATTAACATTTTCATGTACCATGTTTTTTGTTAGGGATAGTAGCTAAAGGTAATTGCGAAGGAAGGACACGTTCACCAAACAGGTGTGAAAAATGACATGTGTTTGTGTGCCCATGTCCTTCAGGTAAACCAATGTACGTTCACATGGGAGAGGAGGTGGATGGCGTGGACATGCGTGCAGAAGTGGGGCTGTTAAGCCGCAACATCCTCATCAGAGGCGAGATGCAGCCCACCTGTTACGGCAATGATGCCTGCAAATTCTTCTCATTTGACACTTTCGGTGGACATCTTAAGGTATCCCCTCCTTGTGTCACTTAAAAAAATAGTTTTAGTCTAGTTTTCCAGCAAAATATCAAAACATCCTTAAAACAAGACAAATTTACATGAGAAGCAAAACAAGTAAGATATTAAAGGGTTAGTTTGCCCAAAAATAGAAATTCTCTCATCATTTATTCACCCTCATGCCATCTTAGATGTGTATGACTTCTTTCTTCTGCAGAACACAAATGTAGATTTTTAGAAGAGTATCTCAGCTCTGTTGGTTCATATAACGCGAATGGTATAAAGTGAATGGTGGCCAGGCCTTTGAATCTCCAAAAAGCAGATCAAGTCAGCATAAACATAATCCATCAAACTCCAATGGTCCAGTCAGTTTTGGGTGAGAACAGTGTAATAGGTTAACTCCTTTTTCACTGTACATCTTGACAGCAATGTAGTGTAATCGAGCTTGAAATCTGGTTCATGCCAAGAGATCGCAATGACAAGGTCTACATTTAAAAAGGAGTTAGATTCTGGTCTGTTCACACCCTAAACCAACTGGATCGCTTCAGAAGATATTGATTAAACATCCAGAGTCTTTTGGATTACCTTTATGCTGACTTGATCTGCTTTTTGGAGCTTCATAGGCTTGGCCACCATTCACTTGCATTGTATGGACCTACAGAGCTGAGATAGTCTAAACATCTTTGTTTGTGTTCTGCAGAAAAAGTCATTCACACATGGGATGGCATGAGGGTAAATTATGTGAGAATTGTAATTTTAAGCATTTTTTAATTCTGTTAAAGAGATTATTCAGGTGTCTGGATCACAGTATTGGAGTGATGCGGCACAGTTCTGTGTGCCAGATCGCAGTGGTCTGCTGCATCCTCCGCTATATAGTGCTCAATTCATTCTCGGTGAATTCCCTCCTTAAATCTTAAGTAATTTTGCATCTGTGAGTGTGTCTTGTTTTAAGGTTGTTTAGATATTTTTCATGGAAAACAAGCCAAACACACTAAGAATTATTTCTGCAGTATATTTCTCAGCCTCAAAGACTCCCTCAGTGGAGTATCTGGCACCTCTAGCATGACATTAACACTTTGTCAAACAAGTAGAATGGAATAATTTTTGGCTTCTGCTCATGTGCAAAGAGTCTGTCTGTATCTGTGTGTGTGTGTGTACGTGATGGGGCAACTCAAGCAGCTGACCTCTCAAGTAATTGGCCCAGATCTTGCTGTTCCTTTCCCCTCCTTACCTTTGCTGTCATGAAGAAGGTTGCCCTGTTTCTCCACTCAAGAACAAATTTCCCCCTGTAACAACTAGGTCATCCTGTCTTTCCAGTCATGAGAAAACTACACTTGCCAAAAGCTGCCTTGAGTAATATTGTTAAAACAATAAACAGTTGTCACATCTTAAGAAAACATGCCTTATAAGCAGTCGTTCACCCCCCAAAATAATTTACTCTTACTCTCCCACACGTTGTTCCAAATCTACATGACTTTCTTTCTTCCTTGGAAAACAAAAGGAGAATTTTAACAGAAAGTGCACGCAGTTTTTTCCATACAATTAAAGCATATAGTGACCACAGGCTGTCAACCACCAAAACAACAGCCCCAATGAAAATCAGACACAACAGCTCCATAAAAGCATCATCAAAGTAGTCCATATGCCGTGTGAGCTTTATTCCAAGTCGTCTGAAGTCATATGATAGCTTTGTGTGAGGAGCAGCTTGAAATTGAAGTCTTTATTCATTGAAAATCTTAAATCACATTCCTGGTATTCTAAATGAGTTTGTTGTAATTAGTCACGTGACATTCTGATTAAACGTGACATTGTCCTTGGGTGTTCCGCGGAAGGAAGTCAGGCAGGTTTGGAACTACATGAAGGTGAGTAAGTTATGACAGAACTTAAATTTTTGGGTGAAGTTTTTTTTCATTGTGGCTAAAAGTCTTCTGAAATATTGTTTTTTGTTGTTGTTTTTTTTTGTTAATAATGCTGCCTTCACGTGCTTTTAGAATTATCATAAAAATACACATTTCCTACTCTGAAGTTCCACATGAATGCCCCTTCAAGTTGTAATTTCGACTGGGAAACTCAGAGATAATTTTGACATGGCAGACAAGAGTACAGTTTCAGTAGTAAATGACGGTTTTATTACATTTTCTAAATGCAGCTACCGTATTATCGCTTGCCTTTTCAGTCACATACATTTACGTAATTGCAATTTTGCAATTATTGCACATTTTTACACAGAGAAAATGGCATGTATTTTACCAGAATTCCATTATCGTTCGCCAGTTGGCTAGCTTGTATTACGGTGTCAAATTAAGAGTTCCTCAAGAAGCCTGGTGTCCTCCATGTTCCCAACAACAAAGCAATTAAAAGTGACATGCTCGTAGTTATGAATTCAGAAGTATGAAGCAGGATAGTTCTGATAGCACTTAAAGGCAGCATAACTCTTGGCAACTCATGTTTTTGGTCTCCGTCATAAATGCTCTAATTATTTGGTTGGAATGTGTTCAGTAGAACACAGCCATATCTGTGTTTGTAGAGGGAGAATTTGTTAATAACACAGTATTAATGTCAGTCAAAATTCCTCTTCCCTCACACACCCACACAAAAACATGTGCAGCATCCTCAATTACAGTAATTAATCCTTAACATCTGAACAGAATATTTGCTGATTTTTGGGGTCTAGTTTATGGTCTTCAGCCCCAAGAGAGGTCATGAAAGTGGCTTCCAATGTCGTCAATGTCACATTCTTATGATATTTGCCAGACAGGCTAATTTAATATATGAAGCATTTAGAGAAATGTCAGACTGTAGGGGTGAAGCTATGAGTTTGGCTGTTCAAAAGGATGAGAGATAGTTTGCCATTTTCCCCTGAGAAACTTCAAATCATTTCAGTATCACTTGTATTCTTCTGTATTGCATTGATACTGTATGAGATGTGACATATTTCACATCCTTTGACTTAAAATGATCTGATTTAGGTTGCAAAAAACAGCAGCCATGAAATATGTAAGCGGACATGCATTTGACAATGAGAGAATGGAAGTCAATCTCGTTGACGCATTTACTTCCTGCCTGTGCATATATTTACACATAGACTGAGGTGTACTTACAGACACTCAGAACATATCCAGAAAGGGTGAAGATTTCTCACTTCCTTTTCTGTTTTTTCCCCCCTCACTTTTGACATTCTTAGATCTAGCTTCTGTAGTTTCAGATTTTACACATTTACTCCATAATATAGGGATGTGTAGTTCACCCCAAAATTACAATTCTGTTATTGTTTACCCTCTCTCATGTAGTTCCAAACCAGAATAACTTTTGAAGTTAAAGTTTTGAAGAATGTTCACACTGCTGCCGTCCATACAATGAAATTGAATAGTGACCAGGGGATTTAATGTTAAAAAAAACAAACAAACAAACAAACAAACACAAAAGCACCATAAAATTGTAAGTGTAGTCCACATGACTCATGTATTATATTACAAGTCTTCTAAAGCCATGATAGCTTTGAGTGACTTAAATTTAAACTGTTATGCACTTAAAATCTTGCCTTGAAAATATTGTTTAACAGCCATGTCACTACTCACACTCACTGTTTAGAAAGGAGCATTCTATAAAAAATATATTTTTGTGTTCCACGGTAGAAAGAAAGTCATACGGAGTTGGAACAACACGAGAATGAGTAAATTATTACAGAATTTTTATCTTGGGGTGAATAGGTCATAGGTACATTCAAAAATCTGCTGCTTGACTAAAAGAACAATGAGCATTCCACTCGAAATGCCACATTTGTGGAAAGATTAAAATGAAAGTTTATTTGGAAGCGACAGTGTGCCAATTTTTTGGGCTTTCTCAACATGCAGTAACTCACTAATGTGCTACGTGCTGAAATCAGAGACCCTTCCCATGAAACCCAATCACAAGTGGTAATAGGAGATGAATTAAAGATGTATGTTAATACCAGGCTTAAACAGCGATTTGTCTCGGCTGACCACTTGTGATTGGATCACCTGAGAAGTATGTTAACACCAGGTGTAAACAGGCCATATAGACATTGGCATTGTCTCTCTGTTTTCTCTTCAGATGGAGCGAGGGTTCCGTGCGGTGCATGTGGAAGGGGTGGAGTTAAAACATATGGGACAGCAGTCTTTGGGACACTACCCCGTTCACTTCCATATGAACGGGGACGTAGATCAGAAAGGAGGCTACTACCCACCTACTTACGTGAAAGATTTGTCCATTCATCACTCCTTTTCCCGATGTGTCACCGTTCACGGCTCCAACGGGCTGCTGGTGAGTTTCAGACACAAATGCCAGAGGATTGCAGGAGCAAACATGCTTCCACTTTGAGTCCAACTCTGTTAAACATTTAATAGACTTGAATATTTAAATAGTACTACCAGGGCCAGTTTCCACAACTTTCACACAATTTTGCCATAGAACTGGGGGTCGACTGATATGGATCTGTGATTTGGCACACTTTACAGTGACTATACAGCATTACTCTTAAGTTGCCATCCACACACCTATATCTGGCTGAACTCGGGGGCATTTCTGGGCTGCCGCCTGCACATTTTTAATACTCAAATTTAAAAGCTCACCATTCACACATACAGTGGACTAATTGCCAAAAACAATTGTCTTACTTTTCAGACCCCCCCCCCCACCCAAGTTTAAAAAAAGACTCAAAATATTCATAAGTAATTGTATTAATTTTTTACAGTGTTTACTTATGATTCATCTTGTTATGAATGTAATTGTTTTTAATCTTTTTTTTTGCTTATACCTTTGTAGCATGCAATTCTTTTCATTCATTCTCCCTCCAAAAAATCTGTAATTTTTCGCTAGATGGCAGCAATTAATAGAAAATAGAATTTATCTTTCGTTTCCTCCCATCACAATATGCAGATCTGAAAGGTAGGTGGCACTGTAATGCTTTTTAGCCCTCACAGATGTGGTTGTCCATAGTCATTCAGTCTAATTTTCAGTTCATGTACCGCCCTCATTTTTTCATTGAATATCTTGGCCTCTGAGTGGACTAGAAGCTCAATTTAGGTGTCATTAGAAAGCTGAGATCTACCCGTTGCGATGACGTATAACATTGTATCATTAATAGTTGATAACAAACTGCAAAATGGCTTATTTTGTATATAACTGCCTAAGGTAAGAGCAGAAAAAAAGTTTGGGACTTACAGCAAAAGTATTTGATGTCTTATAGAAATCATATTTCATTTTGTGAATCTTTTCTAAATCTTTCGAACTTGTGGTATAAGGGCAACAGAATAAACTGTACAGTCGTATTACTGAAAATGAGAGCTTTCATTTTATATATGATTTGTCTATTTAAGTGCTATTTGAAAGACTTATATTTCTACCACATTACCACTAGGTGGGGCTATTTTGTTATCTTATGTTAAATAAATGCTGCAGTAATTCTAAGCTTTTAAACTATACCCCATATGTCTTATTTATACGGGACTACATTTAAGCGTAAACTTTTTCGCGATATAGCGCCCTGTGGCACTATATCGCGAAAAAGTATACATAAGAGGTATCGTTTTCTAGATTTATGCTAATAAAAATTAGTTTACTACTTGTTTTCTGCCGACCTTAATAGTTTAATGCTAATTGTGGCAGACAAGCAGTGCTGACTTAAATATGATGTATTTTTTTAATAATAAGTCTCATATACACAAAGTATTTGCGCTCAAAAGAATGATATTTAAATGCTCACCATCCCAGTACATACAGTGGCTGGTGGAGCTGGACTGCGAGTGATTATCAAATAAGCATTGAAGCGTTTTAATTCATTGATATGTCTGTTTGTAAATTTTGGACTTGATACTAGAAGAAACACTTTTGTTCATTGGTGAAGGCTGCACGATTATTGGATGACACTATAATCTCAGAATTTATAGGCCTGGCTGATATATCTGTCTACACAGAACATAGCACTACCTCTGACAGTTTAATAAGAATAACCTGAGGTGAAGTGTCTCGATCAAGAGAACAGTGGTGAAAAGAGAACCCTTTGTGAGGTTCAAACATGCAAGATTTATGACAAATCAGGCTTAAGGTTGCTTCATATTTTCAATTGTGTTTGTATAAGGCACTATTTTTCTAAGTGAATAAATAATATTTATGTCAATGGCCAGGATAGATAGCTGAGAATAAGTTCAAAGAAGGGAGCCTGAAAATGTCTGGGAAAAAAATCTATGATATATGCCCAATACCTGTCTGCAGTGGCTCTGATCTTAATGATGTCTAGCTGTCCATCAGCTGTCTGTTCTTATATGACAGACCCCACCTCTTTGCAAGACTCAAGCTCATGCTTTCAGGATGGAACACATCATGAAGCCAAGCCAAACTTTGTTTAGACAGGTAGCAAAAATCCCATTTTGGCACATCCAGCTATCCAAAGTTTAGCCGAACAGCAAAAATCATATGAAATCCAATTTTTATAAACCTGATTCAAACTGCATTTTTATGTTGTTTGAAATGCTATCAAGAGTTGGATTAAAATTGTCGGCAAAATAAACCCGCAAAATTTAATTTAGTGTGATTAATTGTAAAAGAAATTGTGTTGGTGAAGCTACAGGCTACTCACAATTTAAAGTAGTTAAGTTACAGTCAAGCTACCCTTTTGAAAAAGTAGTTAGCTACACTACAAGCTAGTTTCAAAAAGTAGCTAGCTACATTGAATGTATTTAATACATTTAATGAATAGTAACATGAATGCATTTGATAATGGCTATAAAATAAAACAGAATAAAATACAAATCAGAAAAGATCATTAAAAAATTACGTTAAACTCCATTTAAAAATATATATTTTTATTCTATAGTTATACTTCACACTTTTCAGTCCTCCTGCCCAGGTGTAGCCTACTTCCCTAAAGATCCCATTTTTATGAAAACTCTCCTTGGCCTGGCATTTTGTCATAATATTTAGCATGGATAATATAATAATAGAGACTCTGGGCTTTGTTCTGCTCTCACCTGTGTGAACTCTTGTTCATTGTATTTTCAGATTTTATTTTATTTTTTTTGCCATTGACATGCAAATGCCAGCTTTGCTGGTAACACAATGAGGTTGCGCTACAAATATCTGATGGACTAATTTGCCAAATTTCCATCATGGTCTATTTTCATCCGTCATATTAGTTTAAATATCCCTGATATTTCCCTGGTAGTAAAAGCTATTTAATGTTGTCTTAATATAGTCAACATTTGCAGTTTAAAGTGAATTTGCATAGTAATTGTGGGTAATTGTCTATATTAAAACAAAGAGTGTGGAACATTCTTTGTTTCATAGAATAAAATGGTGTTCTTTCAGTTTTAGACAGACAGCCTCTTATTATACAAGTGAGACATAATAAGCTGCCAGTAGATGATGGTAAGGCACTTTCATTTGTGATCTGCCTTTACTAAAGAAGAAAGAAGCTACGTGATTCTGAGCAGCAGCCAGAACACGCTTCAAGTTTGTCAGTTGTTTTGCCTGTAGAAGTTTGGCTTCAACGCAATAAAAAAGGCTATTAGTTATAATCGGACCAAAATGATGTAGCATTTGGTCGCGCTACATCGCTGCTTGCTGGAAAATGTAATTTGCTACTGGAAAACCCACACTGTTTTTAAAAGTAGCTGAGCTACTGTCGAGCTACTGAAGAATGTAGTTAAGTAAGTAGCATCGCTACTTGTAGTTAGCTACTCCCCAACACTGGTAAAATGAAATAGAAGCCTAACAGAGCAGGACATGTTTTTGCATTTAAATACAGCTGGACGGGGCACAATAGAATTTAGGGATCTCGAGAACGGAGCACAATAGAATTCTGGAGTCTCAAGGCAGTATCCTCAATGCCGTGTTTATGCGCAAGATGTTGAAAACCAGTGAACGCGATACAACCACATTAAGACACTTCAAAAGTGTCCGTCTGATTCATGTGTGCATAGAGCAACAAAAGTAGCACAGACAGATGCAAGAATGCATTGCAAGGATTTGAAAATATAAAAAACAATTTTGATTACTAAAGCCACTTTTTGTATTGATTAATCACGCGTCTGCCAGAATAATGTAATGTCTTTGAATTATCTGAATTATTATATTTATAATATTTTTATTATTATTATACATTAATATATCACGAAACGTCATATAGGCTATAATACACCGTAGTGTCTACAAAAGTTTCAATCATTTTAATTCACTTTTTTTCCAGAAAGTGAAGTATAAGTCATTGACAATGTAATTAATAATGAATTGTGAACGAGTGAGAGGTGTCAAACGCATTATGTACATGAATGTGTAAATACAGTAATGACTCTTGTGTTAATGATGCTTAAACTAGAGTTCTGCAACAAGCTGTCATGAAGGACACGAGCAGAGGCACATGTACAGTTTTCCGTCTTCTCTTTCCATATTGAAAGCAACTCATAGTAGTTGTATGACAAAAGCCTTGTTCGGATGGGACTAGTTTTCTAAGCAACGTTTGAGTTACAATGTATTATCAACGTCTGTGATTTAATGTACTGATTCGGACAGGACAAAGATCTCCGTGAACATTACAGAAATGTGTCTGTTATCTAGAAGTGTGGTTTACTTTATTTAAAATTAACGTATCTTTTAAACGCTATTTGTTTACATTTAAAATTACTTTTCGTTTTAAAAATACATTTCAAATAATTATTTGATTTATTGATTTGAATTGAATTTTAATGTATTAATTATGCATTATAAATTACTTATTTTAAAACATTTAAAACAAACATCACAAGTTTATAGAAGTGGCTGCTTATAATAAACCCACTGAAATAAACAGGACTTATCAGTGAATTATATAATTATAACAATACGTAATTGATCGTAAAAATTAAGATGAGTATCTTGCCTGACGCTGATTTTACAGTGGCCGGTCTGAGCAATTTTCGCGATTTGACACTCCTGTTATATTTTTGTATTTTTTCGGCAGATGGCAAAAAGAAAATCTTCATCCATATTGACAGAAGATTGGCGCGCATAAGTATGATCTATAATGGTAGTTCATGCAGGTCAAAATACATGAGAAGATGCTTTGTGCAAAATTCGGACGAATTCGAACGGCAATTATTTTACATGGGGACGTGAGGTAATTCCATTTACAAGTGGTAGTCAGTGATTTTATTGCCATCCAAATCCGAAATTTTTTTTCCGACCTTCCATGAGAATTCTCTGCGTACTGTTTTTTTTTTGACAAACGCCAAAGTCGTGTGGTATTTTAATTACCATCCGAATCCACATCCCTGAGTTTATAATCCAAAAGCCTTTTTGAGCTCTGCTAACGGCTCTGGTGGTAATGGACAATTGAAAAAGTTGGAGGATTGTGTAACTATATTGAAATAATTCACGATAATAAAATTCAACTTTTGAAATGGTCCATTATTATAGCAGCAATGTAATAAAATTGTAATATATCACATTTTAATGTAGAAACGTTTACTAAATACATTTACACATAGGGCTTGCATGACTATTCATTTACATGGGTCAAGTAGTCCCAGAAAAGTATTTTTATAAGTACTTTACCTCCTTTTTAACTTCAATTTCTACTGACAGATAATTCCAAAAGATCTCCGTTATTTTAATGGATAAAAAACATAACAAAAACATTTTTACCATAGCTCCTCATTTCATTTTTACTCTTCTTGATATGTGGTCTTCTATATCTGCTTGCGTGCGCTTAGGCAACTGTGGTGATGTGGGTGACGAAACATGCATACCCCCCTTGACAGATTTATTTGGCTGCGATGATAAGCAGTCTTGTCCCTACAGTTTCTTGATTCGTTTAATTGCTCTTCACGAGAATTATGGCTTGAGCCGTATGTGAAATTGTACACTGTAAATGTCCGCAGCGCTTTGCAGCGCGGTTCCCTTATGCTTTAAAAATTGTATTTACACTTTAGCGCAATTCCAAACATATTTAAATGCAAATACAGAGGACATAGTTTGTGAATTGAAGAATTTTCCATATAATAAGTGCAACTGCAATCATGCGATCGACAAAAAGTCTTGCTCGCCCCCCATCATTTAATTGCCATCCGAATGCACATTTGCACACTAAAATGACAGTGTGGACACTCAGGCCTTAAGATTACATTTAAAATACTAATCAGAATTGGGTGCGGTGTGAATTAAGCCCAAGTGGTGTGACTGTTCATTGAAATGTTGTGATTTAAATGCTGTGTTCATGCCTTCAGTGTAGATCCAAATGGCCGACGTTCTTGTCTTGTAGAAGATCCAACAGATTATTTCTAGGGGTCAGCCACATTTATACAGAAGTGTAGAACTTTGCTATTTTCGACTAGCTTAGCAATCTGTCCTTGGCTCTTCGCAGGAGCGTGAAGCTACTGTTCAGAATCAAACACCTTACAGAGATCCAGGACTGCCACTGTAAGCTGCTTTATTTTCTTTACAGGACACAAGGTGAGAGGTTACGCTTGAGAGAAGTCACATTATTTGTTTTGTGATAGCATGCTAAGATTGTATCTTGAAGCTAGCGGGGGGGGCTCATCCCAACCAAGAGCTCTGACAGGAGTAAATCTCTGACAAGGGTTGCCTCGAATGCATTTAACAAGGCTAAATGGTCTATTTCCCAGCGGTGGGTGTATCACACACTGGCATAGTTTACAATTCACCTATTCCTTTGAAAGGATTAATGGAATTGCTTTCAGTCCCCCAAAATTGTGTTTGTTTGCCAAATCACACTGTGCAGCTGATTTTTCGACTGGTATTGAATATGGTACCATGGAGTGCATTATATCAGACTCAATTCAGGCTTTTAGGAATGTAGGTGAGCAGGTCTTCTGAAACAGAGGATAGCTGATATCTTTTTGAAGTTTATGATTCGAATTCAACTGAAAGCCATTCAATCGCTTTGTGTGAGGAACAGACCAAAACTTAAGTAATTTACTGATAAACCTCCGGCACTTTATGTTTATCAGATATTTTCATCTTTGCTTTCAAATGATGTGCCACACCTGGTCAGGATAGACGTCATTGAAACCAAACAGGGCTGTTCTCACGCCACGTTGAATATGTGGAATGGAGAATGTGTGTAATTCTCAAACAAATCTATGATATTGCTTTTGAAGACTTGTAGTGCACAAGTCAAATGGACTACTTGTTTTGGTGCATTATGGTGTTTTGTGTCATTCTGGAGCTTGACAGCCTCTGGACACTTTACTCTTTCAAATAGAGCAGCTCAGACATTCTTCAGATTGTCTGATTTGGTGTTCCATGCAAGAATCAGAAGTCATACAAATGTTAAAAAAAATGACAGAATTTTCGCTTTTGGCTGAACTATTCCTTTAATGATGTAATTGGATGATTTTCTTGGGAATATTGAATGGGTTTTGAAATTGAGAGAGATCCCACAGGGGAGGGAGCTCTTTAGCGAAATGGCCATGTGAATGCAAATATACAAGTAATGGTTTGGTAACTGCTGAATTGTCTAAATGAGTAATACCTGTATATAAGCTTGACAAAGATCCATGCACTATAAAAATAAATGTTCTTTAATGTTTAGTGTTTTTTTTTTGTTTCGTTTTTGCATACTTTAGGTTCAGCAATGAACCCTTTTCTTACACTGAAAAAATGTTAACCTACAAAATGTGCTTCTTGTGTTAACATCTGAATTAACTGGTTTTATTCAGGCCAAAAATATTTAACATCCCTGAATTAATCTGAATGCATTCGATCAGGTAGAAATAGCTTAAAGGGTTAGTTCACCCAAAAATGAAATTTCTCTCATAATTTACTCACCCTCATCCCATCCCAGATGTGTATGAATTTCTTTCTTCTTCAGAACACAAACAAAGATTCTTAGGATAATATCTCAGCTTTGTAGGCCCATACAGTGCAAGTGAATGGGTGCCAAAATGTTGATGCTGCAAAAAGCACATAAAGGCATCATAATAGTAATCCATAAGACTCCAGTGGTTAAATCCATATTTTCAGAAGTGATGTGATAGGTGTGTGTGAGAAACAGATCAATATTTAAGTCCCTTTTTGGTAGAAAGTATTTTCCTTGCCCTGAAGGGGGTGATATGCATGAAAAATGTGAATCACCAAAAACACAAGAAGAATGTGAAAGTGAAAGTTTACAGTGAAGATTGACTGAAGATCACATCCGAAGACATTGATTTAACCACTGGAGTCTTATGGATTACTTTAATGCTGACTTGTGTTATTTTTGGAGCTTCAGAATTTTGGCACCCATTCACATGCATTGTATGGACCAAAAGAGCTGAGAAATTCTTCTAATCTTCATTTGTGGTCTAAAAATGAAAGAAAGTGATACACGTCTGGGATGGCTTCAAGGAGAGTAAATTATGAGCTAATTTTCATTTCTGGCTGCACTATTCCTTTAAGGTAACAATTGCAGGTTACCACTTTTTCGGAAGATCAAAACAGATTTTTGGATATAAAGGGTTGTTGAGTTAGTGATATGTTTTTTTGGAGTTAATGTTACACTGCAGCTTCTTCAGATCAGTGTATTGGTTACTAGGTTCTATAAAGTACCAGTGCATATTGTAGATGCTTTGCTTTAGAACTAGACTTTTGTGGGAACGTCAAAAGTGTTTTGTATGACAGCAGGCTGTAAAACCCTTTTTGCTTCTAAATGGAACTATTCAATTATTTTAAGAGTCTATAAGTCATTCCAAGATATTGGTTATTCTTGAATTTTTCTTACTTCAAGTTTTACATTATTCACCCTCAGGACTAAAGCATTAACGATGCCCCATGATTTAGTTTTCTTACCCAGCATTAACAATTGTTAAAAAAATAAAATAAACCTGATCTTCTATTGTTCTTATCTCCCTGTAGGTGAAAGATGTGGTCGGATATGATGCTTTAGGACACTGCTTTTTCACTGAGGACGGACCGGAGGAAAGGAACACATTTGACCACTGTCTGGGTCTACTGGTGAAGGCGAGCACACTGCTGCCCTCCGACAGAGATAGCAAGATGTGCCGAGACATAACGAATGGAGCTTTTCCTGGATACATAGCCAAACCTCGACAGGACTGCAGGTATTGCTCAATGATCAGAGAGATAAACCCACAGAGGATGGCGTATAGATGGTTAAAAAGCCATTAATGGGTCTGAAAGGGGCCATATACAGACAGTCTCACACAAAGATATGGGTATAAACCCAAGATCAGTGAGCCGTATTAGAGATAATAGTTGGCAACGTGTCATACGTTGGGGGATTGGTTAAACGTGGGGGGAAAGCAAAGCCCCTTTACTATAGTTATTCATTCCCAAGAGAAAACTGTTGAAATATCTGATAAATGGAGCTATTTTAACAATGGAAAATATGACAGAAAGTCAGAAGAGGATACTATTACTGCAGTTGGCAATGGATCATAGTTTAGTTCAAAGCAGGGGCATCACTAGAACACATTTAGTGCTCGAGCCCCAAACTATATTGGTCTAGCCACAAACGTTTTTTGCGGCAAACTCATGTGAAAACCAGGCATCAGCTGTGCAAATGTGCAAATGGTGGACCGGTTCCCTCATAGGAATAAGTAACTAAAGTAATGAGGCTTTGCCTTCCTCCATGAGTGAGCAGGGCATAATTGCCAACTGTATCTATCTTATCTGTCTAGTAGCCATATCGATTTTAGAATCTTAGACACTGAATTAAGTTTGAAACCTCAGTTTTTAGTTTCCTTACTTAATTGTCCCCTCGTTAAGCCCTGCCTTAAAAGCGTTTCTGACCAATCCTATTAGCAATATTAGCAATATAGTTGTAAAGGTGACAGTAATTTGAGTTCACAGCATCATAGTGAATGTTACATGAGGAGTACTATTCACTTAGACTAACGTTGTCAGGTGTGTAATCACTCTCAAATGGTGCTTTCCACTTTTCAAATGACTGTGATAATCGTTTGCCTCGATTCTGATTCATATTCTCCACAGTTTTAAATCAAATTACTGATTAAAATTTATTTGACAAAAAACATCAGATAAATGTGCAATACATCTTCTTTTCCAGCCCACGTAAGAATACTATCAACAGCGTTTATGTTAATATTTTGCCAAAAAAAATGTCTCCCAATCATTCTTATGGGATGATCTGAAAAGCAGAGTGAGCAACAGTCACCAAGGGGGCGGAGCTAAGCAAAGGGTCAATTGTTTTTCTAAGTATATGGTTTTGGAGACTTTTTTTCAATGTACTCGATGTACTTCAAATCTCTTCAATCTACTACTCCAAGCATGAGTAGGGCTAATAATACAGTAAGGTTCATTTCAGCGGTCTCTGAGAATCTCGCAAATGTGTCTAAATAATAATAATAATAATCTGAGTTTGATCCATTTTCCTTTTTTGTGCTTTAAAATTTAAACAGCAGCAATATGACCATAGAGCCCTAATTAGTAACGTAAGGAGATGCCGTAGCCATAATTATCGTTCTAGCTTCATACTGTTGACTCATTCTTCTAAACAAACCTTTTTATTAGATGCTTTCTCACATTCTCTGGCATTCTTTAATCCCTTAAAGAAAAAACAACACAACATGTGGTCACACTGATGATCTTTTCTGCCTGTGCTCATTATTGTATAATGGTTTTGCTCCTTAGACGCAATTGCATTTTTCCAACCGCAGATAAACTTTGCTAATTAAAATGACAACATTGCCACATTAAGAAGCCAAGCTGTTAAACTCTGGCAGCAAAACTGTCTGGGTTGGGAAACCTCTGCTGTTGACAGTAAATAATGTTTAATACGAGCCACAGAGCTGTGGAGAGCTGGGAATTGCTTTGAAGGGCAGTTATCTGTGATGTTTAGGACGAGATGGACAGTTATTGAATTGAATCCTTAACTCTTTACAATACGCTGTTATACATCTAAAATAAATTGCAACAATGTGAAACAAATAGATAAACAGAAAAGATACACAAGCGACTGCTTTGTGTTTCTACACATGGAGGTTTATCTATATGCAAACACCCCGTAACATGCAGAAAGAATATGCAGCCGAAGCATTAGAGCATCAAATTGCAAAACAAATTTCCTAACTGCTCTCATATACATTGACATGAACAATGCACCTCTTAGATTGAAATTCAGTAAATAGAGAGGTAAAGAATTTGTAGCTCTTTGCAGATAACAGATTCCAAAAAGCAACTATCAGCACAGATGAAACGTAAAATGGATAAATTGGTCTACCACTAAACTCTACACATCATGAGCTCCTGCGCATCTGTGGCAGCTCTATAACACAGAACAAACAACGCTTCACGTCGGGCAATTATTGTAGTAACATAATGGCACGTAACAAAAAACTTAACAGTGATTGGACATTTACATTTCTCAGATGCTCTTTCACATGCAAGGCGATTCTCGGCACTCTAGTCGATTAATCGCCAGCCAGGCGGATCGAGATGAAGCGTGCATTAGCATCTGCCAGCGGGAGGCAAATAATCACTTGCTTAGTTAATGGCGTTAAAGAAAAAAAGAAAACAGATCCGGCAGAGGGGTCTTGTGTCCTCGTCAAGTGACCAATGAGCTTCTTTTATTGAAGAACTGACAAGACGTCAAGCTGATCTGAACGTTTTCATCGCACCCAGCTGTGTATCATCTGAAGCGCTGATTGTAATCCAGAATGATTCTTTCGCCAAGTGTTTTTCCTACCTGTTTTTCCATCCCTACAATAAAATTCTAAAGCGGAGCCACAACAGTCTGTTTTAATTGAACGTAATTTCTTCACTGAAAGCTGCATATGGACATACGTGTTCTACGAAAAGCCTCGAGTGGATAAACACATCAATCATGCACTTTCACAATGTGAAGTTACTCACATTTTCACCATTTTGTTTCAGAACCTGGTGCGTTTTCTCAATTGGTTTGGTTTGTATTGGCATATATGAACACGCCAATCGCACTAGGATCCGCACAAAAACAATCGGTTTCTGCAAGTCAGCTTGTCACTGTAAATTATCATCAAAACATGGACATAGAGGTCGTCCTTCACAATCGCATTAGGATAGCGGCAGAACAGACACGGGTAGGACAGCGTCAGCAACTTTTTGACAGACGAAAACATGGCTTCACTCTTTTTGTGTGTTTGTTTGTGGGCGAGAGAGGGAGAGAGAGAGCTCTGTGAATGTGAGAACGGATACTTTTCAATGTAGAAATAATGCAGAAGCAACTAATAATGGTTATAAATAACCGCAAAGGAAATTTACAGTGTAGATCCGCTTTAAAATATAACCTTGTGATAGCTAAACAAACTATGAACAAAATGCAACATTGTAACCATTTTATCGCCTTTTCAGAACAAATCAAGCAAGTTACAGGCCATAAAAACACTCTAAAGCACTCAATTACAATTGTTCATGCTCACGCAGTACTCCTGTTTTATTTCGGCAAGCTCCATGTGACTCAGTGAGGCAGAGAGAGAGAGAGTGTTTCGGTGAGTTGGTATGTTTGTAACCACTCCAACATTTTGTACCGTGAGGCATTCAGATGCAATTTCTGTGCCACTTTTGCAGTTTAAAGATGGATTGATTTATCACATTATTATTTACAGCATTGACTATTTTCCCCACATGTATTATAATAAACTGCATTGTTAATGCAAATAGCATATTTGCTAGTGCACAAAGTCATGTTAAATTATATTTACTTTCTTAATGCACATTCCTGGTCTTATTGCATGCAATTCAATTAGCATGTTATTTAAAGTTTCTCTTCATAATCTTTTGTGTAAAAATATCATGCTCTGCCTCAGCAATGTCTTTCCTTTTCCAATGACATCACAAATCCCTTTTATTTTTTCAAACTCTCTCATCCAACCACCTTGCTCCATTCAGTATGTACCACCCTTTTATTCCAATCCAATAAATTCATGAAATAAAAAAATGTCCTGCACTACCTTCTTTCTCATCAAATATTTCACTTAGAAATACTTAAAATTACAGAAGTAGGCTGTAAATTGCGTTTGACTTTTTGATATACTGTATTTATGTCATGGCCGTGAGCCGTGATCTAGCAGTTGAGTTTGGTGCTCATGTGGGAAATGCTGGTTCGATTCCAGCTCACATCATGCTTAATACTACACTTGCCTCACCCCCACCCCACCCCCCCCATCTCTCCCTAAAACATTTCCTTTCCAGTCAATATTTAAAGGTGGCACAAGCAACAAAAGAAAATATATATCTCTCATGCTATTTTTTATTTATAGTTACAGCAGAGTCAAATAATCTGTTTGAGATCAGGTTAATAATAGACATCTGGAAAATGTCACCTGTGTTTGTTTATGTTTGTAATGGCGGAACTGGGCAGCAATAAGATGCCGTACAATCTAATCAATTTTGCTCTCTCTCTGTCTTTCTCTCTTTCTAAGCGCCACCTCTACCTTCTGGATGGCTAACCCCAATAACAATCTCATCAACTGTGCTGCAGCCGGCTCCGAGGTGAGTCTCGTTACCACGGCAATGGCTCTGATTAATGGTGCCACAGTATGCGTCCAAGCAGCAGCTCCTTTCCACCTACCATGCTTATTTGTAATGGGGCACACAGCAGTGTGTGTGTGTGTGTGTGTGTGTTTGAGTGTTAGTTAGGCATGGACATTTTTTATAAACCGCTGTGAGTTCATCCTCCATGCATTTTGTGCCCATTAGGACAGTCATTAGCACTGACTTGAAATCCTCTGTTCACATAAGTTGTGTGTGTGTGTGTGTGGCCTTGCAGGAAACAGGATTCTGGTTCATTTTCCACCACATCCCCACCGGGCCATCAGAGGGCATGTACTCCCCTGGCAAGACCGAGCATACACCTATGGGTCTCTTCATTAATAACAGAGCTCACTCCAATTACAGGGTGAGTGTGAATGCGTGCGTCTTTGAGAATGAATGTGGGCCACCACACCAGAGAAATAGGTGCCGGCAGCAGCGCTCTCTGTATACTGCATAAGAAGGCCGATGCGAGAGATTGATGATCTTGTTGTTCAAAAAAGGAAGGGGGAGAGCACTTTCCCTCTATCCCGCTGTAATATGTGGCATCATTCTCAGCCCGACCAGCGTAATTGAAATATAATTCTTTTTTAGCTGCTAGCTACTTAGCCCTTTCATAAAACATGATTTAAGGGTTCCACAATTTAGGGTGTTGGAGTTCTGAAATATAGTATGGTCTTCAGTCGGTATAAAGGAACATTTGTCATCACCCTGGACAACTTAATGACAAGTTTTACGACAACGTTTTTCAATGAGAAAATGTGACAGTTTTTCAGTGTTGTGTAAAGTATTGTATTGGAGTTATTCATTTTCTCTTCAAAATGTAGTGAAGTAAAAATTTAAGTATAAATATTTTAAAACTTTACTTAAGTACAGTAACCAAGTATTTGTACTTTGTTACTATACACTTGTGCCGTTTTTCTGTGTAAGGTTGCAGGACTTTAGCAACGTTTCCAATTAGCTGAGATAAAAATCATGTTCTGTTTTCTTGAAATAAAGCACTGACGAATGCAGCCTTGTTTTTTATTTGTTGGGGCGTTTAAAGTTTCAAAATCTTTTTTTTAGCAAAGGCTGTCTTTGGTCAGCAGGGACTGAAAACGGTTCAAGGTATGAAAATGGAAACTGAAAAGGAATGACATTTTTGCATAATTAAAAAAAAAGCTAGTAAACAGTTAATAATCGTTAATTTCGTTCTGATACTTTTTTAATGAAAAAAAAACAAAAAAAAAAACAATGGTTTTTCACCCAAAAAATGGGGCTTTTGTTGATAATAAGCATGCGCTTTGATTCTGAAGGAAAACTGCTGCATCACACATTTGTGACATGCCGAATACCTTTTTAACAACTGTATAAAATTACAAAATATATATGCATGGTTAATCCAGATGCAAGGAAAATTATCAGGGTAAATTTCTCAGTTGTTTCCGAATCTTCACTGAATTATTATTAGATATGATTCATTAATACAGATTTGATGCTCGCAGATTGTCACTGAGGAGCAGATCTGTAATTAAAACAAATAATTAAAATTAAATAATTAAAACATTATTACATAATTAAAATCATTTGGCCCAAATTTTTTTGCCAGATCTGGCAGCACTGCAACAGGTATATCACCCACCCTTCACACAGAGTGCTGAAATAAAAGAACATTATGAATGGTTCTATTATTTATTTCTTGTCGACAATTGGAAAGGAGGCTTCGGAACACTCGAACCAGAACAAAAAAATTCTGTTTCTGCTCAGAACGAACTGAAATGAAACATTTTGTTTTTAGTCCCTTGTGGTCAGTGTAAATCTGACGCATGTGAAGACCGTATGTAGCCTCTGGAATAACCTGTTGGAACTTTAAAGCTATGTTGGAAATGATATGAATAATTTTTTTTTTCATTATTTTTTTTTAATTTTATTTGTAGATACGTGTTTGTCATCAGATGTTGCAACATATCCCTTTGAAGCGACAATTAAGATTTACTTAATCTTATTGGCCTACTGACATTGATCTGCTATTCTGCATGTACATTTTTTTTTTTTAATTGACAGTGTCTTAAAATCAAGAGCAAAAAAACAAACAATCCGTGAAATGTGACACATCGACCTAAAGCATCTTTCTGGAGCCTGTGCACATATACCAACATTTAAAAAAATATTGTAGACAGAACACAAGAATTTATCATGTGTAAACAGCTCCTTACCCCTTTAATAAAACAATATATAAAGGTTTGAGAATTCCAGTTGTTGGAGTTTTTTTGTGATGAAATACTGCATCGCCATCAGTCACCTTGAAGGAACGTATGCCAGCGCCCACTTAATGATGGCTAGGTTTTACAATGAGAAAATGTGACCAGAAGCAATTGTAATTGAGCCAGTTTTTCTGGCTGTCAGCGTTCGCAGCATCTTTGAAATTGAGCAATGTTTAGAATTAACAAAGATAAAGCATGTATAGATAAAGCAAGCATTTTTTGTCTAGTTAAGACAAAAAGCATGCATTTTCTGCTGCAAATTCAACATTGGCGAATTCAGCCTTGTCTTTCATTTGTTGATTTTGGGCTCTGGGGCTCATTTTCTCTGTGTTGATGTTTGTTTCATTGTAGGCGGGAATGATCCTCGACAATGGTGTTAAGACCACAGAGGCTAATGCAAAGGACAAGAGGCCCTACCTTTCCCTAATAGGAGCTAGGTGAGCATTAGCAGAAGTTACATTTTTTACTTAATTGGCAAATAGTTTTTATTCTTGTTTTAAGCATTAACTTCACTAAATAGTGATTGTTTTCTCTAAAAACAAGACTGAATATCTTCTCATTTTGTTTCTAAAAGGGATAGTTCACCCAAAAATCTAAATTCTCTCATGATTTACTCACACTCCTAGCAATCCCAGATGTATAACTTACTTTCTTCTGCAGAATGCAAATGAAGATTTCCAGAGAAATATCTCAGCTCTGTAGGTCCATACAATGCAAGTGAATGGGTGCCAACATTTTTAAGCTCCATAATCCACATAAGGGAGCATAAAAGTAATCCATATGACTTCAGTGGTTAAATCCATACTTTCAGAGATGATATGATAGGTGCGGGTGAGAAACAGTTCAATATTTAAGAAATTGTTTGTCATAAATGTATGTATATACACGAAGAATGTGAATCCCCAAAAACAGGAGGAGGAGAACGTGAGGGTGAAAGAAAAAGGGCTTACATATAGATATGTTTCTCACCCACACCTATCATATCACCTGAGAAGACATGGATTTAAACACCAATGTCAACTGGAGTACTTTTATGTTGCCCTTATATGGATTTTGGAGCTTCAAAATTTTGGCACCCATTCACTTTCATTTTGTGGACCTACAGAGCTGAAATATTCTTCTAAACACTGTTTGTGTTCAGCAGATGAAAAAGTCATACACATCTGGGATGGCATGATGTAGAGTAAATGATGAACCCTTTAAGTAAATATACACTGATTAGCCACAACATTAAAACCACCTGCCTAATATTGTGTAGGTCCCCCTCGTGCTGCCAAAACTGTGCCAACCCAATTGCATTCTGAGATGATATTCTTCTCACCATAATTGTACAGATTGGTTATTTGAGTTACCATAGACTTTGTCCATTCTAACCAGTTTGGTCATTCTCTGTTGACCTCTCATCAACAAGGCATTTCCGTCCACAGAAATGCAACTCACTGGAAGTTTTTTGTTTTTGTCACCATTCTAAGTAAATTCTAGAGACTGTTGTGCATGAAAGTCCCAGGAGATCAGCAGTTACAGAAATAATTAAACCAGCCCATCTGGCACCACCAATAATGCCACGGTCCAAATCACTGAGATCACATTTTTTTTCCCCCATTCTGATGGGTGATGTGAACATTAACTGAACCTCCTGACCTGTATCTGCATGATTTTATTCACTGCAATGCTGCCACACTATTGGCTGATTAGATAATCACATGGATGATTGTTGGTGCCATACGGGCAGGTTTGAGTATTTCTGTAACTGCTGATCTCCCTGGATTTTCACACAACACTCTAGAATTCACTCCGAACGGTGCTAAAAACATAACATCCAGTGTGTGGGCAGTTCTGCGGCTGGAAATGCCTTGTTGATGAGAGAGGACAACACAGAATGGACTGACTGGTTCAAACTGACAAAGTCTATGGTAACTCAGATAACTGCTCTGTACAATTGTGGTGAGAAAAATAGCATCCCAGAATGATGTTTAGATTTTTACTGAAAAGCAAGACAAAAAAAAAAATGCAACTTTTACAAGTGTAAACTAACCTTTTCACCAGGGATTATAAACTATACCAGTTTAGCCAGTCATTTAGCATTCATTCAAAGCCCTTCTTTGGCAGGTATGGCCCACACCAGGACGCAGACCCCTTCAAACCAAGAGTTCCTGCTCTTATCCACCACTTTGTGGCCTACAAAAACCAGGACCATGGTGCATGGCTGAGGGGAGGTGATGTTTGGCTGGACGATTGCCAGTAAGTTTTTTTTTTTTTTTTTTTTTTTTATTTATTTATTTTTTCTTTAGAGTCACACAGTGCTGCAGCCAACAGCTTTTCCTGATATAATGCTGTCTTGATCATAAATTATCAGTAGTTGTCTTTACAACTTTTTGCTGTTTAATTTGGATAAATGGTAATATTTTGAACCCAGTAAACTAACACATTACTCTTACACACTGAATCTTATGAGATATGTTGAGATCAGGATTGCAGGTCTGTTCTAGTCATATACAGTTGGGAAAAACAATGTTAAATGTTAGTAATAAAAAGTGTTTTACATATATTGTAAACATGCATAGATAGCAAAGTAAATCGGCTTATTAACTTTTAAAGTAATAAAGTAAAGACAAAATTCTTCTCATGTAACAAACAAACTGGTTTGGTGCAAATTCATGTCACATGGTACAAGCTAATCAAATTAGACAGATGCTAACATGGACAGGTTGGCAACATCACCTCATCTTGAAAGCCATGAACATTTTTTTTTATTTATTTTTTTTACAATAAATAATACTGGTATTGTGCTGGGTCGAGACTTGATGTCCAATGTAAAGTATGGGTCCAAAAGGGAAAACAGAACCACTGGATTAGATTAAATGTGGTAACATGTAGCTCATGTCAGAGTAAAATGCAATTAGCCTATATATCTATATGTTTATTAGGGCTTAAAGTTAACATGCTTAATAAATTAAACATGTTTAACTCTGTTAAATGTAGTGCATTTATCTAATTTGATCATGGACTTTACTTTTGTGACCATGCTAGGTGCAGCACTAAGCACAATGACGGTGAAATTCTTGAGAGCTAATTTTCTTGAGAGCACTAATTCTAAGCGCAATTTTCATGTCAGCAAAAAGTGGCCATGGGTGGGAGTGTTTGAGCTATCTGTGGGTTTATTCGTGCAAACTGTGGGTGTATTGTCTGTCAGTGAAGTGGCGCAAAGCGCAATTTGCTATTTTCCTGAGAAATGTTGCGCACAGTCTAAAATCAGTTCCTGTAGTTGCACTTTGGGATTTCATCAGCAATTGATATCAAAGAGCTATTGATAACTTTTAATACTAGCCATGATTTGTTGGTCAACAGATCAATGTGATTTTATATATATATATATATATATATATATATATATATCCAAACATTTTGGCACCCTTGGTAAATATGAGCAAAGAAGGCTGTGAAAAAAAATCTGCATTGTTTATCCTTTAAATCTTTAATTAAAAAAAAATACATAAAAATCAAACCTTTAATAGAATTTTAAATTGTAATTGAAAGAGGGGAAATATCTCATCATTAAATAAATATTTTTCTTCAAAAAACGTTGGTCACAATTATTGGCACCCCTTGAAATTCTTATGAGTAAAATATATCTGAAGTATTACATTTTTTAGTGCACCTTGGTTACTAGGAACATTAAACATTTTCAACCATGACTTCCTGTTTCTCCTGGGTATAAATATGAGGTAACACACAGGCCAAATTCCCTTAATCATCAATCACAGTGGGTTAGACTATAGAATATAGTTCTGATGTGCAGCAAAAGGTTGTTGCTTCACAAAATGGGAAATGGCTATAAGAAAATAGCTAAAGCATTGAAAATGCCCATTTCCACCATCAGCGCAATAATTAACAAGTTCCAATCAACTGGAGATGTTAAGAATCGGCCTGGAAAAGGACGTGTATCTATATTGTCACACACAGTGAGGAGGGTGCTTCAAGTGGCCAAAGAATCTCCAAGGAACACAGCTGGAGAATTGCAGAAATTAGTTGGCTCTTGGGATCAGAAAGTCTCTAAAAAATAAATAAATAATCAGACATCACCTACATCAAAGTTGTTTGGGAGGGTTTCATGAAAAAAAGCCTCTGCTCTCATCCAACAACAAACTCAGGCATCTTCAGTTTGCCAGACACTATTGGAACTTCAAATGTGACGGGTTCTATGGTCAGAGGAAACAAAAAAATTGCTTTTTGGCAGCAAAAACCAGAGATGGGTTTGGCGCACACAGAGATGAAGTACCCAATGTCCACGGTTAAATATGTGCTGGATCTTTAATGTCGTGGGGCTGTTTTTCTGCCAGAGGTCCTGGAAGTCTTATTCAGATACATTGCCAAAATGACATTTATCTTCATAAAGCGGTCCAACACACTACAACATCTATGCTTGGGAGTGTCAACAGGCGATTGCACATGCTCTCATTCTCTCTCTCTCTCTATCTCTCACACACATGCAAACATCCTTGCTTCTGCAATTACTTGTTAGTAAGAGCCCAAGCTGTGATTCTTCTAGTTCTTAAGTGACGTTTTTGAGAGGCTTGGACGCATCATTTGGTTTGAACTAGCAACGGCAGATTCGGATCTGTCACGTAAGAAAGTCATGTGACTGTACTCAGTTTTTCCTAATTTTTTAAAATGTACTTGTTAATTTAAATGTTGTATATAAGCAATATCACACTCACAATCATGCTGTATGGCCCCAAATCAGCGACAATTGCATACAGCCCATTTACATGACCAAATTCTAATGAATGGGCTATCTTCATTCATATCAACGTTGCTTGACATATATAATAGGATGCAGATGGTGCAGTAACCATAGAAGAACCCCAGAATGAAATTGCACTTGACCCAGCCAATTGGAGCTTTTCACGCATTATTTCATCAACTCACTTGCGCCTAGACTTCATGGCCATGTTCACTGACTTTGCGAGTATGACGGATCGCATAGCACTCTTAAAATAGGGCCCTATAACTTTTTTACTGTTCTATAACTGTTATATTCTGGTTCGTGTCTGAACACTTGTCCAAATAAGAACAGCAGTACAGCAAGTTTAAACAAATTAATAAATCACCAGAGGACTTAATTAAAACTGAAGGCACTACATTTTGAAAAGGAACAAATGTATATTTAGAAACAATTTTCAGTTTCATCAAATGATAGTCAAACATCTCAAATAGTTTCTGATATATAAAGTGCTTTATATTCTACAGTTGGCCAATACATTTAATTATAGCATTTTTTTTGCCAAAGATTTATTACTTTAACCTGTCTGTCTCTTATACTATCACCTTCTAGCACATTATATTGATCTGAACAGAAGGTGGTGCTCTAACACATTTTAGTCCTCACCATATACAACAAGTGCCGAGAGCTTCCACACTGTTTTGTTGAATATCTTGGCTTCTGAGTTGTCTAGATGTCATTGAAAAGCAGAGAATCACAGATTTGCAATGATGTGTAAGATGTCATCTTCTATAGGTGGAAACCTATTTTGCTGATGATTTGTTTCTCAATCTTTTGCTACCGGACTTTGTCCTATATTTTGTTTAACTAATTTTAAAGCTAACAACCCATGGTAAGATTTGATATGTTTTAGGCTATTTGGGGCTTAAAAATCAGTGGTCAGCACAGAAGAAACCTTTGCATTTTAAGCCTCACCGAAATAAAATTTCACTTTCAAACTGCGGTATTATGGCAAAAAAATAAATAAACTGAACAGTCAACTTCCTTGAGATTTTTAATTTAATATATGACTTTTCTATTTAAGTGCTACAGTGAAGGACTTTTATATTCATTATAAAATAAAAAATATAAAACGTAACATTTAGGTGGTGCCTAATTGTTTTCAGGCCTTATTTTGTTATTTTATGTTACTAAATACTAAAGGAATGGGGTTCTCTGAAAAGGTCAGATGTGCTTTAAGTGATAAAATGGCTTGCCATATAGCGGCGGGTCCGCAGAGTTTCAGTTAATCTTTCAGTCGGTTGTAATTGTGTGTGCTCTATATTCTGTCATAAAAGTGTTCAGTGCTATTGCAGTGTGCATAGAATGTGGTCAAGAGTTGACTATTTCTTCATCTTAATTTAACACAGGTTTGCTGATAATGGAATCGGCCTCACTCTCGCCAGGTAAACTCGCTAATCACTATTTTTCCTTTATTCTATTATTTCTGTGCCCACATTTCAGCAGTCTAAAAATGAAATGTGTTCATATTTACTGAATTCATCTTAGAGCAGGGCCTAGTGATTGTAATTGGAAAATACCTTATATGGCAGGCTTCTTAAGATGCAGAGAAGGAGTCAGGGCTTTTGAGAGACTGTGAAAGTAATTTATTGGTGAAAATGCAGCAAATCCAATGATTTTGTGTATTTGCACACTGGGTGGGGGTTCGAACACAGTTTTGCCGACTTTGTTCTTATGTGTTTATGTTTGTGTAGTGGCGGAACATTCCCTGATGATGACGGCTCCCGTCAGGAGGTGAAGAACTCTCTTTTTGTGGGAGAAAGCGGAAACAGAGGAATGCCCGACATGGATGATCAAACCTGGGGACCGGGTGGCCCCGATCACCTCAGCAGGTCTATTCCCAGAGGAGTGTGAGTGTCAAAACATATCTTGTCCTTTTTGTCTTGTTTTTGTTCTATAAAAGTGTTGTGAATTGTGTGTTTTACATGCTGAAACCATGTGCCCACATTTGGTAAATCTTTCGCTCTTGCCCTGCAGTAAAACTGCTAACCTTAAAGTCAACTTGAAATGTCATTCGCAACCCATTTGACTTTTTAATGTGAGGTATTTCCAAGTGAAACAATAAGCTCATTTGAGACAAGCAAGATTTGTGTATAACCAGTGATCACTGCCAAGTGAATGTCAGTTCCAAATGCTGTCCGACTTTCAGTGACATGATGTTGATGTTTGCAAGCAGTTGTGCAACATAAAAGCATGATGGTAAAAAGCTTGTGAAGACATTTCTGAAATCCTGTTCTTATTAAACTGAAAATGCATGAAAATTACACTTATTGGAACATGACAGACAGACAGCTGATTGGAGGAGAGAAGCTGAAAAATAAGTAGGCTTTTGAATAAATAATTGCTAGGGACATTGCCTAGAACATAACTGTGCTTGGTTTATGCTTGATGCATTTACTTCAGGTTCAGCACTCCACTGCTTGCTTGAACAGTCAGATCCTGCCGGAGGTGATGACAGCAGGGGAGCGGAGCTTTCCCCCGCCCAGGATGGGAACTAAACTTATGTTGATGGGGTGGAGGGGGGTGAAAACAATGAGAGACAGCTGAGCAGGCTTATAAAGCAAGGGCTGTATTATGATTGGATGAGATGCCTGATCTTCCTGCAAGAACTATGTTTACACTTACATTTCTGGTCATCCTGAAATAACATTGTCTAGCAAATCCAATGCCTGCATAGAGTTTGCAGAGCAAATAAATTAAATATATAAATTGAACTGTTCCGAAAGAGCAGGTTTATTGACACTTTATTGACACAAAATATTTTATAGATCTGCACGGCAAAGACATAAGCAAGGAGGAATGCACCCACATAGTGCTTCCAGATATTAGACAATGTTCTCAATAGTGTTTTGTCTGTGTGCTCTTAACCACGCAGATTTTATTCATAAAAGAGTCACAGTGACTACAAGTTCTTCGGGAAGTGACAATTTTGTTCTTTTGACCAAATGGAATGGAAACGCAGCTTTATTCGCACACTGTGCAATATTTTTGTTTTCGCATAAATTGAATTCACAACTTGGATGGAAACATAGCTAGTTTGTGTAAGTCCGAGTTGCCTCCGCTTCTGAGACCATCATCTTATCACTTGGCTCATTGTGCATAACACCGTGGAGACTCGCAGTATGTGGAGACTCATGCTACTCTCCTCAATGCACGCGCAACTTACATTGAGAGCGAGAACCACTAATCATAAGCACAAGGAGGTTACCCCATGTGACTCTACCCTCCCTAGCAACCGGGCCAATTTGGTTGCTTAGGAGACCTGGCTGGAGTCACTCAGCACACCCTGGATTCGAACTCGCGACTCCAGTGGTGGTAGTCAGTGTCAATACTCGCTGAGCTATCCAAGCCTTCTATAATTACTCTTTCTTAACAAGAACAACTGATGAGCTCTAACAGGCAATTTCACTAAGCAAAAACGTGAATCTGTATAGTTTGATTGTAAAGTCCAAACAATCATAATTTTTGCAATTGAGTTTGATTCCTCTTGTGTCACCGAAATAACAGCGAAATGTTGTTTTAATCATATTTTAATTTGGAGTTAATTTTGTAAATGTTTGTCTCAGTTCGTATTTTAAATGTTCTTCTGCCAAATGCATTACATGGAGCAAATGTCATGACAGTCTTTAGTTAGTAGATACCATTTTCTTTGAGTGCAAACAAGTTCACCTGTGTCATCACCCTCTGCCCTGCAGGGACTTCCCTATTCGTGGAATGCAAATCTATGACGGGCCAATCAACGTCCAGAACTGCACGTTCCGCAAATTCATAGCTCTGGACGGACGGCACACCAGTGCTTTCGGATTCCGCCTGAACAACTCCTGGCAGAGTTGCCCTAACAACAACGTCACTGAAATCACCTTTGATGACGTGCCGGTAAGTGCTATACCTCGAAGCGATGTCAGGTATCATCCAGATGTAAGCGGCCTCATGATCTCTGACAAAATATATGTCAGTGATTTTTGTGTTGCTTAATAAAAGTGGATGAGGTCACTGACTCTGGGCTATTCTAGGAATCTGCTTGATATTGTGGAGGATGCCAAAGAGGATTATAACATTTCAGAGTGTCCACTAGCTGTAGGCAGGCAGGCGCTTAACTGAGGTTAGAGACAGAGAGGGAGAGACTGCAATGTTAGGGACATGACTTCCTCAGCTCTGCTCTTCCTCTGGTTATGACTGTCTCTCTCTTGTCACTCCCAATAGTCAGATATGAGGCTTACTGTATTTTGCTGCAGTGACCCTGCGAGGCCTAATGCACAGATATTGGACAATCGGTGGATAAATTAGCCACTACATGGTCTGTGATTGATATCTAGGAGACATATTTGTAAACTAATATTTATGATTTTATTTCTGTTAGCATAAATACTATATATTGAAAATGTAAAATTATATTCATTTCCCATATATCTTCCTATAATAGGGTGGACATTTTATGCTTGACCACATATGACTTACACCACAAAATAAAGGAAAATATAAATAAAACAATAGAGTTATAAACTTCAAATAACTAAATGTAATTTTGCAAAATGGCTGATGTCCACCTCCAGTGTGTGTGATGTCATTTCCTAACATACATCTTCAATGAAAGGTCATGTCATCATGATATAACAGGGTGCACAATACAAAACACAAATGGACACACAAAAAACCTCCACTATCAGTGTTAAAATTACACATTTACCACAAATGAATACATGCTAGAGAAAGAATGTAACACTAAACTCTTTACTGTATGTGGGGGAAAAATAGAAATCCAATAATTTAGCATTTATCTTTCTGGGGGAAAGATGTTTGACGTGAAGTTTTTTTGGGCATGAGGAAGTGACAAAGTGCAATAGAAAAGGGTTTCACTTATATAAAATCTAACTTTTAAGTCCACAGAAGTGTGTAACATATAAAAAGTCTTTATTCTTTTTAACAAGCCTATCAAAATTGTTATCGGGTGAAATTAAACAATATAAATATGACACACACTTAACAGTTTAACATTGAAAAACAGCACAGACGGATGCAAAAACACATTCAGTATAAAGGTCCCCTATTAAACTTAAAATGAAATATGCTTTAATAGAATGACCAGGAAAAAGAGAGAAAGGGAGAGAAATGGCTTAACAAAAAATTTATTTATTTCTCATTGGATTAGTGTCACTTTTTTGGCAGTGCATAGTGTTTATCATAAGGGAAATGTAAGAAAATCACGTTGTGTTTTAACTACACCTGTACTACTGTACTTTTATTTTGAAATAACGCAGTAATGCAGTTTTTCTTACCTCTCTCTCTCTCTTCCAGAATGAGCTCTGACATATGCAATAAAATGTCATGACTAGGTGCTTTTACTGGTGTTTCTAATCCCAATGGTGGGACACAATTAACATGCACTCAAATGCTATATGATTTTGAGTGCATGTTAATTGTGTAGCATCCGTCTTAAGCAACATCTGATATCTCACACAACTCACGCAAAATTTGGTCCATTTCTCTCAATTTACGAAACGTTCTCAGCAGTTTAGGTGTGTGACCCTAAAATATGGGCTATATGGCATCGCGTATGGATTTCATACAGAACATAATTTTATCCCTTAATTATGGAACAATTCCTTAATTTACAGGACGTTTGGCATATTTTGTTGATTAAATTTACCTGAAATTGCTTCAGTATGAAGGGGTCACTCTCTCTCTCTCTCACTCTCACTCGCCACACTCACTGTCATAAATTCAGGGGTCGATCTAGAATTTTTTTTATGGGGTGGCATGCAGACTCTGAGGGGTGGCAAAGCAAGCATGCATGTGTAGTTCTTATGGATTACGGTACCAAGCTTCATTGCAACAAGTAATAGTTCATTAATTGGAGTCACTATCAAATCATAAATGTCCATGAATTTGTGATACAACTGCATTTCCACAGGAAGCATTTTGATACTGATGACAACATTTAAAAAGAAAATAGATTTTTGCATAATAAATAATAAGTAACAAAATATCTATCTCCAGAGCACCAAGATATTGTCTATTAAACACATCTACAAATTTTAAATGTTCCTAAACTTCACATATGGAACCGGAAATCTGGACTAAACATCACCACCTTTGTTAAGTGTACCCATATCCCATGTTATTCCGCTAATAAAGTCCTGTAGACCTATCACCTATTTAACAGCTGGAATAATCCATTTGAAAGCAAAGATTAACACAAAGTTAGGTCTAAATAAGAATAAAATGTGTAATAAACTGTAAATGTGCTGTGAATCTCATGAATATTAATTATGTTATGCACAGTAAAACATTATTTTAACTTACCTCTTTTGACTAACAGTTAATCTTAATGACCGATACAAGCACCCAAATATTTCACATAATATGGTAATTTCATCTCTACATCTGCCACTATCAGTCTTGGGATTTCGTTAATCAGAGGATGAACACATAGATCAGCACCTTGATTAAGAACATGACCGATTGCTCTAGTGGTAACATTTGCCTTTAGTTTTTAGAGGTTTTGGATTCCAATTTGCCCAGATATAACTTTTTATTTTATTAAAACAAGATTGCATCTGTACATAAGTGGATGGGTGTTAAACTTCAAAAATTAATTGCAATAACATATGTGGGGAGACGAGAGTAGCGACAGACAAATTTATTGACAGTTCTGTATATGAAAGAACAGCGAACTCTGAAATTTAGGCAGTGACAACCACAAACTCTCCGCTCCAGCAGCGGGAACCTGGAAAAATTTAAATATTAGCCTGAGTGCCTGTGAACGAGATGAGACAGTTCACAAACAACCATCTCCCATCACACAACCCAGCCATGAAAAACTCATATTGGGGGGAGTAACACTGGTGTGACCCATCAACAATCAGCTCACCTGGTTACTGCACACCTGAGAGTGATTATGAGAGAGGGACAGAAAGAGAAAAAGAAGACACAAACACTACATACACAGAAACAATATAGCCAAGAGGGCCATCACAATGGGGGACACAGAAAAGAGTGCAAGCTCCAGAAAAACTGCTGAACACATCATATCATTAAGAATAACACATTCCAGTGCCGGATCGCCAGTCAAAACCTACACAGGTGAAATAGAAACTCCTAGTCAAGCACTGGAGATGTTTCATCTGGATTATTCACATACCTGAAGGAAGCTATTTCAAAAAGTGGTGAGGACACATTTTACCCATCTCAACCCATAACTGACAGTGATGTACTATATCTTGTATTTATTCAGTCAATACTTGGAAACAATTGAGAAATTCATTTCTTACATCTTTTTTCCCACGTATTTGTCCAAGTGGTCATTATTGTTGAGGAAATATTCTCATCGAACAACGAGAGCCCAAACACTGTATATGCTATCTAATAGTAGGTAGGCAATTGGCTGATGCTGTAATCAATCAATGGGTCTGTAGATATTTGTGCATTTGGTGAGAGTTTAGGCAGTTTGACATGAATAAACCCCTACACAAGATCAAAATTAACAAATATAGCTGTAAGCAGCAATGCGATTCCTCCTCAAAATGAAAAACGAAAAACTTTCAGTGTACAGGAAAATCCATCATGCCGGACCTTATGTATCCTTGAGGCTTTTTTGTTCCCAATGAGAAATGAGGTATGTACATTAAGTTTCAGAAGAATTGAAATAAAAGCTCTGTCAGAGTGACCATCAGGTTCTTGGTCACCTCCCTGACTAAGGCCCTTCTCCCCCAATCACTCAGTTTGGCCGGGCGGCCAGCTCTAGGAAGAGTCCTGGTGGTTCCAAACTTCCATTTGCAGATGATGGTAGGCCACTGTGCTTAAAACAAAAAACATTTCTGCACACTTCCCCAGATCTGTGCCTCGATACAATCCTGTCTCATAGGTCTACATGCACTGTTAACTGTGGGACCTTATATAGACAGGTGTGTGCCTTTCCAAATCATATCCAATCAACTGAATATATCACAGGTGGACACCAATCAAGTTGTTGAAACACCTCAAGGATGATCAGTGGAAACAGGATGCACCTGAGCTCAATTTTGAGTCATGGCAAAGGCTGTGAATACTTAAGTACATGTGATTTTTTTTTTTTTTTTTTTTTGGTTTTTATTTTTATTAATTTGCAAAGATTTCAATCAAACTTCTTTCACATTGTCATTATGGGGTATTGTTTGTAGAATTTTGAGGAAAATAATGAATTTAATCCATTTTGGAATTAGGCTGTAACATAACAAAATGTGGAAAAAGTGAAGTGCTGTGAATACTTTCAGGATGCACTGTATATATTGAGGCAATGTGGCCATTTACATAAATATGCCCCTTTCAGCCATTTTGTGTTTTATTCATTTATGCTAAGTAACATATTGAAAGACATGAGTTATACACATGGGTACCAAATTTCAAGTCAATTGGAGCTACGGTTTAGGAGAAGAAGATTTTATGTTTTTTCCAAATTTTCACTGTACAGGAAAATCTATCATGGTGGAAACTATGGGTCCTTGTGGCTTTTTGTTCCCCATGAGAAATGAGTCTCAGAAGAAGTTTCAGAAGAATTGGACAAATTTGGTGGAAATGCCATAACTTTGAAAATGGGACATTTGGGCATGGTCTGTAGTGCCCCCTAAGGGTGAATGTGGGCCATTCTTGGTTTGTGGGTTCCTGTTGGCCTGTAGTATCAATGTACCAAATTAGAAAATTTTTGACCAGAAAATGTAGCGCCCCCTAAGGGCAAATTTGGGCCATTCTTTGCGCAGTACTTCAGAGTGATGTCATCTTGAACATGTTAGGTTTGAAAAACCATCAGTCAAAATTACATTTGATTTATTGAAACATATATTGATAAAATGTGGACATTTACATAAACACGCCCCTTTCAGCCATTTTGTATCGTATTCATTTTTGCTAAGTAATCTTTTCAAAGACATCAATTCTACACATGTGTACCAAATTTCAAGTCAATTGGAGCTACGGTTCAGGAGAAGCAGAGTTTTGTATGTTTTCCCAAATTTTCACTATACAGTAAACTCCATGACAGAAGTTATGGGTCCTTGAGGCTTTTTTTGTTCCCCATGAGAAATGAGGCATGTACACCAAGTTTCAGAAGAATTGGACAAATGGGGGGCAAATACCATCACTTTGAAAATATATTTTATTGGGGCGTGGCCTGTAGCGCCACCTATGGGCGAATGTGGGCCATTCTTGGTGTGGGGGTACCCGTTGGCATGGAGTATCAATGTGCCAATTTAGAAAATGTTGGACCAGTGATTTTTTTTGAGATATTGGGGCTCAAGAGGAATAATAATGATAATAACAATAATAATAATATTAAAACCGTAAATAACAATAGATTTCCTCCTACCGGAGGAATCTAATAATAATAATAATAACAATAGATTTCCTCCTACTGGAGGAATCTAAAAATATACTTATATTTAATATAGTTGGATACTTGCTGGGGTGGCAGTGCTTTTTCTTATTCTACCCCGGTATGCCAACCCTCTGCATAAATTCCCTCATTCGACGACGGCAGTGACAGTGGTTGTCATGGGCGGGAATGGTACAATTCAAGTGATAATGCACCAATTACAACAAAGAATCTCTAGTTTCTCAAAACAGCATCCAATACAGTTAAAGGGAAACTAACATGACATTAGATTATGGACTTCTGAAGCAGCAAAACAAGTTGGTATATGCAAATATTGATCCTTAGAAGTCGTTATACTGGGAAAAATGTAAGCAAATGGCGTATACGTGCAAATGGCCCCGACTACACCACTGCATCCACTGATGTAAGATGAAGTAGGCTTAAATGTAACATTTCACACAGATTTTTTTTTTCTTGTTTGCCTACAATAGAAACATTTTATAAATCACTGGACCTTTCCACCCATCTTCGTGTCTTGACATGCACACATCAATGAAGAGAGATAGCATGTATACAATGACAAAGTGGACCTACAGACTCTTAAAACAAGTTGCTAAGAAATGTATACATACAATAAAGTTACCAATATTAAAAGCATGTTCTGTAAATGGGTTTTAATTGTAAAATGAATCCAAAAGCAGAAAATAATCTCTGTGACAAAGAGTGACCTAGCCCTAGGAGAAATAAGTTTAGGGACCACTGTTTAAATCATATAGCTTTGCGTGAGGAAATCACTTTTCTCTGATAATCTTTCCCTCCAGTGATTTGTCAACTCAAGTGGCAGTAAGATGAATTTGAGAACTAGAAATCAGATTTTCTTTTGAGCTGGTTCTTATCAATGCAATGGTTGATTTGGTTATTCAATCAGACTGATCGATTCGTACAAAAATTACAAGTGTTTAGATTTTGGTCAGATGACCATGTGTCTGATATGTATCAGATTCAGAACCATATTTAAAAGTAGCCCAAATCAGATGCAAAAAATAATCCAATCTTGTATGTGTTTTTGCTGTATAAACTCATGCCACAAGGTCTGATCTGTGCCAAGACATCAGTAAATAATCGGCATTGACATTGGCATATTAATGGAAGTGATTTTTGAGAGTAAACACAAGTCAGTTCCAAACAATTTATTTATTTTCCTTGTTTCCCATGTTGTTCACCTTTCTCGTGTCTCTTAATTATGACCTCAGATCACCTCACGTGTGTTCTTTGGAGAGCCGGGTCCCTGGTTCAACAAAATGGAGATGGATGGTGACAAAACAACCATTTTCCACGACATTGATGGCTCGGTGAGTGAATACCCGGGTGCTTTCCTCGTCAAAGAGGACAACTGGCTCCTGCGACACCCCGACTGCATTGACATCCCAGACTGGAGAGCTGCCATCTGTAGTGGGCACTATGCCCAGGTGAGTCCAACTCAGAGCTGTGAAGATGTCCACACACACCTGCAAACTAGTCGCCTTTTTGAATCCAAAATAGGCAGAGGCGGAGCTACAGGACGGGCAATGCAAGCAATTGCCTGGGACCCCAAGCTGGGTGGGGCCCCACAGTGGGCGGCAATTAAGGTAGTTCACAGCAATGACACTTGAAACCAATCGTTGGCAATGCTTAGTAGAATGACACAAAAAAAAAATAAATAAAATTAAAAAAAACCTAGGGGGCCCCCATACATTTGGAAACGATCAAATTCAAGTAAGAGAGGGATGATGGAATAAGAATGACAGTATTGTCTGGTACAGAATCATTTCTACTGAATTATCCCTTCTCACAAAAATATTGCCAACGGCCACCGTGTTGTTTACATTCACAACATGTTATTCTCCATGCATTCTCCATTCATGTTATTCTCCATTCTCTACATGATTAGAAAGGCATAATATCCAGCTTTGATATTTCACTACTGTTTTGTTTTATGTCAGGAGCACACATCTGACATGCAAAACCAAAATGAGAGTTATGGACACAAACATTTAATAAAGACACATGACACACAATGTCCAATAGAAGTTGTAGTCCAAATATGTGTGCATTTAGAGACAATTTTATGTATTCTCATGTTTACTTTTCTACATTTCTTTCTAAAAGATTGGATTGTCATTCAGGGGCAGATTCACTAAGAAAGAAATATGCCCAGTAAAAGCGACATTTTTTTGCAAGCACTCTCCGCGCTGGTTTAGTGACCAATTAACATAACGCAGATCAGGCAACAGCACAAACATGCCTACAAAATCGCTGCTGAACACAATTTGTATGGGCAAAAGTATGTCGTAGACCACCGAATTTGGCAGACCCTGCCAGGACTGTACAGCATCACTGTGATCCAGACACCTGGATCATCTCTTAAAGATATGTAAGGTTATAACATTCTTCTCCACTAATAAAATTGTGAAAAAAATGCCCCTAAATCAACTCCAGGGGGGAAATGTTAATAGAAAGGTTAAATTCTGACACTAGTCTAAATAGCTCCTTTTAGAAATTCTTAAGCCAGTAGTTACATAAATGCTATTCAAGAAAATAATAATAATAAAAAATGCTACTCTCATAAATAGATTGGTGTTGTATTGGCCAAAAAAAAAAAAAAATCTCTAAAATAAGGGTTCACATACTGTATGTAGATAGATGCATGTCACAAAAATGACACATGCATGCTTTTACATGTTACTTTTCACACTTTGTTACCCCAGATTTGGAACAACATGATGGTGAGTCAGTGATGCATATTTTTCATTTTAGGCGTAATATTCCTTTAAATTCATGATAAATATTCTCCCCTCAGATTTATGTCCAGACCCGAAACCCAGCCAACCTTAACATGAAGATGGTAAAGGATGAGTATCCAGACAAACCTCTGGAGCTGGTTGGTGCTCTGGGAAAGAGGAACCACTATCAGCAGTTCCAGCCTGTTATCACTCTGGGAAAAGGATACACCATGCACTGGGATCAAGCGGCTCCTGCAGAGGTCACTATCTGGCTCATCAACTTTAACAGGTCAGTAATTAATGGATATTATTACATGACATACTGAAATACTCTATTCTGATTGGTCAGTTGTGCCATCCATAATGACCACATGTGTGGGCATAAAGTGATATTTTACCAGTCATCTGTGTATTGCTGTAATCTTTTATACTGTACATATGATTTGTGCTCCTGTTCTCTAGTTTCACTCTGCAATCTCTACAATTAATGGAATAATGTAATTTCAACTCAAATTATTTAATGTGCATTTATTTACCAAGTAGTCTTGTAAGAAGAATAATGAATAGTCAGCTGGTCATTATTAAAAAAATAAAGCCAGACTGGGTGGTCAAAACCCAGACGCAGAAGAGTCTTGTATCACCTGCGGTGCTGGGTAGATTACTTCTGAATTGTAATCTGGTCCTGATTACAAATTACATAACTAAAATTGTTGTCAGTAATTTAATCTACTCTATTGGATTTTTAAGGTAATCTCATTGCTTCTGGATTACTTATGAATTACTACTTGCCGAGTTACTTATTAAATTATATCCAAAATAATACGCAGCATCTTTTTCTTCAGATAATCCAGGTTTAGGGAAAAAAAACATCTCAGTTACGTACTTAACCTTGGTTCCCAGAGGGGAATGAGACAATGCGTATCATCGCTATGGGACACTGTCCGAGTGTCATGTGGTCTGAAACCCTTTTACAATCACGGCAGTTAATTGGCTGATGGTGCTTAAGCGATGCAACCAAGGGAGCTATATCACAGACTTTATTAAGGTGCTTGCATTTGTGTCATCGAGTTAGATTTTCTACAAAAGGCAAGACCCTATGCAGCTGCTAAAGAGCATGGCCAGCTATGCAGCATCTCTTTCCCCTAAGGGAACCAAGGTCACGTACGTAACTGATACGTTCTCTTTAGTGGAACTCGAGCTGTGTATGATTGCTATTGGAACAAAATACATTCATGCCATGCAAAGAGTAGCTGCCAACTCTCTAAGCCAGTGTGGAAAGAATATAGTGGGGCACAAGCTAGCTAAAGCATCTGAATAAAAGGAATTATGAATTTACTCCTATTCCAACCGAGAGTACCTGGGAAGCTAAACCCTTGCCCATATTATAAAATCTAACAAAGTTATGTGGAGAGGACCACCCTGCTGCCATACAAATGTTCTCCAAGAACGCACCTCTAGCCAAAGCCCATTAGGATGCTATGCTCCTCATAGAATGGGCTCGAATACCCCAAGGGTTAAGGTAAACCGTGTGCTTCGTAAGCACTCAAAATTGCATCAATAAGCCAATGAGTCTTTGCTTGGACACCAAAACACCTCTCTTGCGGCCATCAAAGCACACAAACAAATGCTCTGACTTACTCCACTGGCTAGTACTGTCAACATAAACTCGCAGTACCCAAACTGGACAAAGCACCTCAGACTTAAGTGGGGGAAGAGAGAAAGCCTGAAAATTAATGGTATGCAAGTGAAATGATGTAGAAATAACCTTGGGCAAATAGCCAAAATGAGGTCTTGACACAACCTTTGAACACCCTAGCTCAAAATTCATACACAATGGTTTGACCGACAGGGCATGCAAATCACTGACTCTCTTAAACATGGCTCTCGCCTGTAGCACAACATGTAATCACTAGATGGCAAACAACCAATGGCACAGTACAGGGGGACCTTTGCTCCTCTACTACTGTTGCTGGTTGAATAGGATTTAAAAATGTTTCTGCCTTTATTGTATTCAGGCTTAAATGATGAGTGCCCTGAAATGCATTTACAGCAGGGACGTTGACAGAATAAACCTTTTCCCTGGTATTTTGAATGGGGAAGATTGTAAAAATTGGTGGAAATGTTTATTCTCAGAAAACTGTTTCACCACAATGGCCCCAGCATTCTTTAAGGGGGGATAACGTGTGGTTCTTACGTTTACTGTGTGTTTTATGTTCACTAGTGCTTGATGATCATTGAATTATGTTCTGTATGTCTCAAGACCCTTGGTCATGGAGAAAGAGGCTAAATTCGGGGAAGCCTTTTTTGAAAGTTCACTCCCTAGAGCAAGCTGCATGAGGAAACTGAACCATATTCTTGTTGTCAGGCGTTCGAAGCATGTACAATGGCGAACTCATCCTGATACTGACCAAAGGGCAAACAGGGGAGGAATGGAGACGTTTATACAGTAAAATTTTGTTCACTGAATGGGGGCTCACCCTTCGTTACACAGTAAGCCCATCAGGCTCTTATGTAGACCTATTTTTATTGTACATTGAGTAATATTTTGCATGCCCCTAGACCCTTGGTCATGGAGGCAGGGGCAAAACTCAAGCTGAAAATATTCAATGCTCATTCACCAGCGCAAATTACAGGGGAAACTGAGCTAAATTGTTTTACTGTAAAACGGGTTAGACACTAAACTGGTCCCAGCATATAATATGGGAACAATGTGTAGTACTTGAGACAAAGTGCTTTTGCACACCAGATAGAACATCTACTGTAGTCGAGAATGCTCAACATAATAATTTTTTTTTTTTTTTTTTTACATTGTGTCTGTCGTTCGAGGTGTGAAGAATGGCAAACTTTATATGATAGTAAATTCAGCTTCATCAAATAATTTAGAAGGCTTTGGATGGTCAGAAGTACAGTCCTCTGAATGGTGCGGATACGACGCACTCGTCTGTGAGACGATACATGTGGGGGAGCATTTGCTAATCTCTATTCGTAGAAGGAGGTGCAAAGTCCAAAATCTCCCTCGCAAACAAAAGCATCGCCTTGACCAACTCGTTCCCCAGCGTGACCCACTGAAGGGAAATCAAGGGAAAATCCAAACAGAGCCGGTAAACTCAATGGTATTCCTTAATGCGATGCGCTTGATTGGACTGCAAAACCATCGTGTGTAGATCCAGCAGCTGTCTGAAAAAATCAATATCCATGCCACCATCGAAAAATCAAGCAGAGTTAGCAGTGCGCGTCTCTTCTCTCGCCAGAATGCCCACGTGATTCACAAAAAGTTAAAATACCTTGCATCTCCTGATAGAATCTCAAGTGAATAATGGCACCACCATTCTACATGTTGATTCACCATCACTCAGTAAAGGATTATTCTCTTATTCCAGCCCATTCATTCTGCAGCTGGGCTCACCGGTCCATGCATGATCCCCTCTGCCGCGAGCAGCCGCTTCTCTATTGCCTTATTCATGTGCATTCTCCCAGAACGACACAGAAAAAGACAATAGGGACAAAGGTGCCCATTTTGTTTCCTTACTGTCCAATGACGAATTTTCTCATAAAGTGTTTTTAATGGTGATGGCTCATAACACGCATGGTCTGTCGCACGTGTTGTTCATCAGAAAATGTCCGCCGAGCTAAACCTCAGAGCATGTCTGACGAGGCTCACGCATTCGCTCAGGGGGAGGGCAACAAACATGAGGAGGATTTTGGTGTCTGTTCGTGTGTCTGTTAATGTGAAGCCAGAATCCCAAATGGCTCCAGCACTCCAAATCTGGAGGCCATAGAACTGAAACAATTGGGGATAATGCCTCATGGTGAGAAATTGCGATCCTCAACGAAGCACCGTTGTTTTTGTTGGTCCCTTTTAATGTTTGAAAAAAAAAAAAAACACATTGAAATTCCTCTGAAATTCAACGTTGTGTCAACGATGTCATACGTGTTTACCACACAAAAGGGAGATAAAAAAATAATCCTTGCTTCAACATGTGTCACTAGATACAAACATGGGCTTAGACAATTTGTGCACTGAAGAACAGAAAATCTGACTCGATGGCACGAAAGAGAGTGCCTTTATGGAGCCTGTGACGTAGCTTCCTAGAGGGCATCGCTTAATCACCATTAGCCAATAAATTGCCGTGATTGTATAAGGGCCTCAGACCACGTGACACTCGGACGGTGTCCCATAGCGATCATACGCAGCATGAGTTCCATGAAAGGGAACCTTCTTTAACGTTCCTTTGAACCAGGACTATGGCGCCCCCTAGTGATTGGTACAAATGCTAATACATACTACAACACACCTGTCAAACCACAATGACCATGCTTTATTAATTTAAGCAATCTTGCTTCTTTAACAGAAACGATTGGATAAATGTGGGCATCTGCTACCCCAGAGGCACAACATTCACCATAATCTCTGACATACACAACCGCCTCACCAAAGAGACAAGGAAGACGGGGGTGTTCATGAGAACCACTCAGAGAGAGAAGATGGGCCATTCACACCAGACAAGAGGATATTACTTCTGGGAGGAGGACACAGGGTAAGAGGGCACGTGTGTGGATAACAGACAGATAACATCTTTGTTTATATTGTCCCAAAAATAAGTCACTATCTGCACTACATTTTTGGAGTAATGGTAGCGAATGTAATGTGACTGGAATGGGTTTTTAGTGCTTTTTGAAATGGTAGTTGAGAGAGGACAGGAAATAATGGGGAGAAGGATCCAGAAATAACAGACCCAATCTTGAGCACAGGAGCACCATTGCTCAACATGTCAGAGCAAGTGCGATCAACTTTAGACCACAGTTCCAACACCAAATGCAACACTGATGAATTCTAAATAATTAGTAAAGCAATAAAATGAAATATTTAAGTGTTAAAAATTTTTTTTTTTTTAAGGTGGACAATTATATACATTACATGATAGAAACCAAAAAGACTAGTAAGACGATTAATATAGGAAGAGAGTATTATTTTTACGTTGGTAGATTTATTATTGTTTAATGTGTACAGTATACAAATCCAAAATGGAGGTTAGGTAAAAAAAAACATGTATATATATATATATATATATATATATATATATATATATATATATATATATATATATATATATATATACACTCACCTAAAGTATTATTAGGAACACCTGTTCAATTTCTTATTAATGCAATTATCTAATCAACCAATCACATGGCAGTTGCTTCAATGCATTTAGGGGTGTGGTCCTGGTCAAGACAATCTCCTGAACTCCAAACTGAATGTCAGAATGGGAAAGAAAGGTGATTTAAGCAATTTTGAGCATGGCATGGTTGTTGGTGCCAGACGGGCCGGTCTGAGTATTTCACAATCTGCTCAGTTACTGGGATTTTCACGCACAACCATTTCTAGGGTTTACAAAGAATGGTGTGAAAAGGGAAAAACATCCAGTATGCGGCAGTCCTGTGGGCGAAAATGCCTTGTTGATGCTAGAGGTCAGAGGAGAATGGGCCGACTGATTCAAGCTGATAGAAGAGCAACTTTGACTGAAATAACCACTCGTTACAACCGAGGTATGCAGCAAAGCATTTGTGAAGCCACAACACGCACAACCTTGAGGCGGATGGGCTACAACAGCAGAAGACCCCACCGGGTACCACTCATCTCCACTACAAATAGGAAAAAGAGGCTACAATTTGCAAGAGCTCACCAAAATTGGACAGTTGAAGACTGGAAAAATGTTGCCTGGTCTGATGAGTCTCGATTTCTGTTGAGACATTCAGATGGTAGAGTCAGAATTTGGCGTAAACAGAATGAGAACATGGATCCATCATGCCTTGTTACCACTGTGCAGGCTGGTGGTGGTGGTGTAATTGTTTCTGACCATGTCCATCCCTTTATGGCCACCATGTACCCATCCTCTGATGGCTACTTCCAGCAGGATAATGCACCATGTCACAAAGCTCGAATCATTTCAAATTGGTTTCTTGAACATGACAATGAGTTCACTGTACTAAAATGGCCCCCACAGTCACCAGATCTCAACCCAATAGAGCATCTTTGGGATGTGGTGGAACGGGAGCTTCATGCCCTGGATGTGCATCCCACAAATCTCCATCAACTGCAAGATGCTATCCTATCAATATGGGCCAACATTTCTAAAGAATGCTTTCAGCACCTTGTTGAATCAATGCCACGTAGAATTAAGGCAGTTCTGAAGGCGAAAGGGGGTCAAACACAGTATTAGTATGGTGTTCCTAATAATCCTTTAGGTGAGTGTGTGTATATATATATATATATATATATATATATATATATATACACACACTTTGAAGTAAACTTGTATATAATCACTATAAATTACAGTGCATTCATAAAATATTCAGACCCCTTCATTTTTTCACAATTTGTTGTTGCAGCCTTATGCTAAAATGCTTTAAATAATGTTTTTGTTTTCACATCAATCTATACTCCATGCCCCCTAATGATAAAGCAAAAAACAGATTTTCATAACTTTGCAAATTTATTAATAGAAAAAATTGAATATGACATTAAGTATTCAGACCCTTTGCTCTGACACTAGAAATGTTGTTCAGGCACAACCCATTTCTCTGGAACATCTTTGAAATGTTTCTACACTTTGATTGGAGTCCACCTGTGGCAAATTCAATTGATTAGGCATGATTTGGAAAGGCACACACCTGAGTGTGTATATATAAGGTCTCACAGCTGAAATGCATATCAGAGCAAAATCCAAGCCAGGAGGTCAAAGGATCTGCCTGCAGAGCTCAGAGACAGGATTGTGTTGAGGCACAGAAGAAGTTTGGATTCTTCCTAGAGCTGACTGCCCAGCCAAACTGAGCAATTGGGGGCCTTGGTAAGAGAGGTGACCAAGAACCCCATAGTCACTCTGGTTGAGCTCCAGAGATCATGTGTGGAGATGGGAAAAACTTGCAGAAGGACAACATCACTGCAACACTGTTCCGATCTGGGCCTCATTTCCCAAAAGCATTGTAAGCCTTAAATAGATCGTAGAATCCATCTTACGATTCAACTTAGTTTTGCTGCCCATTTGCCAAAAGCATCGTAACTTAAGTAGTACATGAAAATTCTTGTAGATTAATCTGAGTACTCATACAGCGTTAAGAACATCATAAGCACACAGACTTATGCAGACACCTGCAGGACAAACGCAAAATGACACCTGATACAATTTAAACACCTATAGCAAAATTTTATGCTCATTTAATATCTGTATCATTTTTATTTTATTTTTTTTTTTACCAAAAAGGCTGATAATAATAATAATAATAATAATAATAATAATGAATGCATAAAATGGTTGGTCAATATTGGATGAACAGATAAATGAATAAGTAAACAAATAAAAGTTATTTGTGGACTAGTTGGTAACAACAAAGTGGTGGGATGATTGTTGAAGAGAACTGTAAAAATTACAATCAGAGAGAGAAGGAAAAAAGTCAATAACTTGCTGCTGTGCATGAAAATTGTCCATACAGTATATTGGCTCCTCATCCTCGTCTCCTCTTCCTCTCTGACACCTAAAGGCGCTCTTGCCACGAGTTGTGTAGTACCGCACATGTTGTGTAGCATTGCTGTAACAGTTAACACTTTTAGGAGTAAAGAGCTGATCTCCCTTTGATTGGTGAATGTCCCTAAAGCGCAGCTTCCACACATCTCCTTATTTTGCACTCCGCAATAACACGGCGAACCTCGTTATATTCAATTAATGCTTGTCATTAGCAGTACCATACTCGGGGTCTGCGCTGTCTTCACTGATCCTGGAATCTTTAATCTCGACCCACAGCGCAATATTTAATGACGAACTATTTAAATGTTCATCTGATGAATGAAGCAGTGATTGTGTAAAAGAAATATATCGTTCTGCACAAAACGATTACAAAACAAAATGAAATTATATCGTGAATTAAGTTGTACATTTAAGAAAATATTTGTAAATATTTCCAGCGAGGTAAGTAAAAAAAGGTTTTAAGTTACGCAACAAATATAATGAAGTTGCGATGACGAGCGGCACTATACGGTCACATTTCAGAAATTCACGTATATGGAAGCGTCTCTCTTAAGTTGCACTTTAAACGCATCCTCACACATTCATGTTAAAAGCAGTTTTGAGAAAAGCACGTCTTATATATATATATATATATATATATTACCGGATGGCCCAAACACGGCTACAAGAGTGCAAATTGAATGAAATCCTAGATGCAGTTTATTGTGCTATAAGCATTCTTCTCTCTCTAATGTCTGTCTGCTGTCTCCCTACAGGCTGCTCTTCCTTAAAATGAAAGCACACAATGAGAAGGAAGACTTTGCTTTCTGCTCGGTAAAGGGATGTGAACGAGTGAAGATCAAAGCCGTTATCCCCGCTGGCAGCGGTCCCAGTGACTGCATAGCCGAAGCCTACCCCAAACATGCCGAGATGCCCGTTGTAGATGTGCCCTTGCCCAAGAAACTGCCCCACTCAAGACTGGTGAGAAGACATTGGTTCAACTTTTGGGAAGGATCTCTTAGTACTAATACGTGTGTCGCTATATGATAATCTTTGAAATTTAGCATTAAATTTGAATGTAGGATATTAAAGCAATAAGCCAATTGAGTCTGTTTTGTTACAGTGATATTACATACTTGGGTGGCTTATTGCTTGTATAAAACGTCGGCAATAGCACTATTATAAAAGACACACATTTGTTATGTACAATTACATTTATTATGAAATGATCAGAATAAACAATTATTCTGTTAAGCAGCATTGTTCATTAGCCTAGTTGTAGGCTGTTTGCAGTTGCCAACAATGTAGAAACTTTGCACATTAATATAGAACGTGGAGGTTTACAGTCATTTAGCAATAGCTTCAAATGTGTCTTGTCCAGTCAGAAATGTGAGTCAGAGCTATAGATTCTATAGATACTTCTTGATAGACTACATGGACAAAAGAATGTGGATACCTGAACACCACACCCTTATGTGCTTGTTGAACATTTTGTTTCAATACCATGGCCATTAATAGGAAATTTGTCCTCCCTTTGCTGATCTCTTTAGCTTTGCAGGTGTTTGATTGTCAACACAGAAGTCTACCAGCAACCAGGATAATGTGAAATGCTAGCATTTGTTCTGCAGGTGTACATTTATCAACAGAAAGGATATTTTACCGTGTTTTACACTCGCTTCTACAAATATTTGCTAGGTTTTATTATTATGTAATGTAAGAACATTTACTCATCAATGCATTAAATTGGCTTAAAAGGGAATGTTTATTAGTGGACCATATGTCCTGGGATTTTCAATGGCCTATGCCAATATCAATATCTAGACAACAGGGTGGTAGTCGATGGCCAATATAATGGCATTATATATATATATATATATATATATATATATATATATATATATATATATATAATGCCATTATATTGGCCATCGACTACCACCCTGTTGTCTAGATATTGATATTGGCATTGGCATATATATATATATATATATATATATATATATATATACATACATACAGCGGGTGAAATAAATATTGAACACGACAACATTTTTTTCAGTAAATATATTTCCAAAGGTGCTATTGACATTACATTTTCACCAGATGTTGGTAACAACCCAAGTAATCCATACATAAAAAGAAACCAAAACAAATGAGCTCAGAAAATTTAATTATGTGTAATAATGTGAAATGACACAGGGAAAAAGTATTGAACACATGAAGAAAGGGAGGTGCAAAAAGGCATGGAAAGCCAAGACAACAGCTGAAAACTCTCAGTAATTAAAAAGCAATCCAGCCCCTTGTCAGTGCAAATTAATATCAGCTGGTTCAGTCCCAACTGATGGCCTACAAAAAGGTCTCATTGCCAAGGTGTCGCACAAGACACATCTCATGATGGGTATAAGCAAAGAGCTGTCTCAAGACCTTCGCAACCTAATTGCTGCAAAACATAATGATGGCATTGGATATAGGCACATTTCTAAGCTTCTGAATGTTCCAATGAGCACTGTTGGGGCCATAATACGGAAGTGGAAAGACAATCATGGTGCTCCTCGCAAGATTTCTGACAGAGGAGTGAAAAGAATAATCAGAAGAGTTGTCCAAGAGCCAAGAACCACTTGTGGAGAGCTTCAGAAAGACCTGCAATTAGCAGGTACTGTTGTCTCAAAGAAAACTGTAAGTAATGCATTCCACCGCCATGGCCTGTATGCACGCTCGCCATGCAAGACTCCATTGCTGAAAAAAAGCATTTTGAAGCTTGTTTAAAGTTTGCTGCACAACATTTGGAAAAGCCAGTGAAATACTGGGAGAATATAGTGTGGTCAGATGAGAGCAAAATTGAACTGTTTGGATGCCATAATACACACCATGTTTGGAGGAGAAATGGCACTGCACATCACCCTAAAAACACCGTACCAACAGTGAAGTTTGGAGGAGGGAACATCATGGTGTGGGGCTGCTTTTCAGCAAATGGTACTGGCAAAATTCACATAATTGAAGGAAGGATGAATGGGCAAATTTACTGAGACATTCTTGACAAAAATCTGCTGCCATCTACCAGGATGATGAAGATGAAACGAGGGTGGACATTTCAGCAAGACAATGATCCCAAACACACAGCCAAGGAAACGCTCAGTTGGTTTCAACGAAAGAAAATAAAGCTGCTTGAATGGCCCAGCCAAACACCTGACTTAAATCCCGTTGAAAATCTATGGAAAGAACTGAAGATCAAGTTTCATAGAAGAGGCCCACGGAACCTTCAAGATTTGAAGACTGTTTGTGTGGAAGAATGGGCCAAAATCAAACCAGAGCAATGCATGCGACTAGTTTCTCCATACAGGAGTCGTCTTGAAGCTGTCATTACCAACAAAGGCTTTTGTAAAAAGTATTAAATAAATATCAGTAAGCGTGTTCAATACTTTTTCCCTGTGTCATTTCACATTAATACACAACTTAATTTGCTGAGCTCATTTGTTTTGGTTTCTTTGTATGTATGGATTACTTGGGTTGTTAATGAATAACCCCTGGTTGTAAGTCTAAACATCTAGTAAGAAACTATAATATAGTAAGCACACATTTTCCCTTTTCCTTTATAGCCTCATACACCAGAGCACTTCCTTGAAGTCAAGCTAGAGTCATATAACACACGCTTCTTCCACATCAAAGAGGACTTCTCCTATACTGAGGTATGAACTAGTTTAATTTTTGCACTCTATTTTAATAACACATCCTTCTTTGATCAGTCCTTGAGTAAAGCCTGTGACAGTTGATTAGTCTAGCCATGCACTGTTTAACCCACCAGTTTACTTCTGAATAAGCATAAGATTATTCAGTGATCATTAAACCATTACTAAATTATTATCTGAGTCATTCTATGAAAAGAATTTTCCAATTTGATATGGTGCTATTTAGACAAAACAATGCACTGCCTCTATGCTAATGTAGCTAGAAATTGGACATCATGATTTGACACATGAAAATGTTATAAAATTACTGAATGATTTTATTATTCATGTGTTGAGGAAATGTATTTTAATACATAGTAAGTTATGCTATTGTGCTATGTTATGCTATCATATGTATCTATTATGATCAGTAACAGCTATTCAGTATTTGTTTTACACAAATGCATATGAGGGACACAAATCCATTTTATAGAATGACCATTCGGATCTATGGTTTATGTGAGTTGTATGTTCTATAATGTTGGGATTAATCATAGTTTTCAGGTATTGATTCATCAAATGCTTCTACACCACCATGAGTAAACAAAAAGTCCCTCTTTAATTGGTTTCTGTAGGTCAATGGCAAGAAGCTCTACCAATCAGAGGACGGAGTGCATGTGACTGTGATTGATGGCCACAGCGGTACAATCCTGGAGTCTAAAGGCTTCAGGAACTCTATACTACTGGGCATCCCTGCTCAGATAAAGAACTACATCAATAACCTCAAAGACGAGTAAGACCACTAATCAAATATATGCATGAATTTTGACAGATGAGTAATTTACCCCCAATGTACAAATGTATCAAATGGATGTTTGGAGTGTCTCAATTTGGTTGCGTTGCGTTTTTTAGGTCGCTGTTTTAAGTTAAACGTAGTTTGAAAGTTAAAAACACGTCTCAAGATGCCTGTATTCGGAATTGCACTCCATCCAGCTGTGTTTGAACACAAGAATGCATTCTCATCTTGTGCTGTCGCTACTCAAGAGTGTCAATAAAGCCTGAGTGTGGATTGTTCTCTGTACAGCTGCATGTTGCCTATACAGCTGGAGATTCGCTTACTGCCCCCTGATGAACACAGGTGTTACTTCAAGCTTTATTTGCACCGCTGATAGTAATATTCCTTATTACGGTCCGGGTACATGATAAATTGCATTCATTGTTTTACATACCTGTATATAATTAATCACACTGAAATAAAGCCCTTCAAAACCTATACCAAGATATTACATTTTAGATATGGGTTTTACAGTAATTAGGTAAAGATTTCTAAAAATGCCCCCTGAAATGCCACAGACTACTAGAAATCTGCGGACACTCGGTTGAGAAAAACTGGTTTAATATCATTCCTACACCCCTGCTTGACGTAAATGCTGTTGCTGATAGAAACTCGTTGTTGTACTTCCAGGTCAGTGGTTTTGATCACCTCTAAGGGAAAACTGGTCACCAGGGGGCCATGGACCAAAGTTCTTGAGACCCTTGGAGCAGACCCAACAGTGAAGTTGAAAGGTAAGAAAAAATTAAATTAAATTAAAAACACTGCAGGATGCAAGTCACAGCTTGCCAATACATACAGTATTTGCACTCTATAGTTTTGGAACAAGTGTGCATGCCAGGCAATACATGTGAATGTACAAAAGTATTTGGACACCTAGACCACACATAAAAACAACTGAATGTCATTGCATTAGATAACAAGCCAAGTTAATGCTGCTCTGTACCTGCTTGAAATTCTGTGTAAAGATGCAATGCAGCATAAAAGCCTTAAAAGTCTAAATTAAGCCTGCTCTAACCCACCTCAGATCAGCCTTGTTTTTATTACAATAGAGCTTGTATTTCATATTTGCGTTTTATTAATTTAGTAAGGTATCATCTCATATTTTCATTAATTTCATATTTCTATATTAAAAATGTTATATTTAAAACTTTAATCTCATATTATGAATGCAATTGTAATTTGTGTGTAAATGCATTTATGCCTGCTCTGAGCAGCATAAACTGTCTATGTAAATGCATCTAAATGCCAGTTTAAATGCTGCTTCTTTGCCACCTTGGCAGTGTAAAGATGGCTTAGGTGTAAAAAAAAAAAGTACTCCTCACGCAAAGCGACTCAGCTGATTTCAGTAGTTCGCTGTTAGCATGTTGCTAAGCTAACAACATGATCCTCTCTAATAAACATACAAACTAGCATTCAAATGGGTAAAAAAGATTTTAGATTGTATAGTTTTTCATTAGATTTTGTTGAATGAATTATGTGTACTCGTCTCTCATTTTGTCCCCCATCATGGAGTTAATCACAGTATATTATGAAATTGTACTCTCTGCAAAGGATACATGTAATGCTGCCATAATGCTGGAACAGTTATCATGGTTAAGAACAAAGCCAGTACAATAGAGTGTGTTATATACAGTAGTAAACATGACATTTATTATAATTGCTCTTGAATATAATACTGTATGTTGAAGCTGCACTATAGAAAAAGATTTCATCCCACTGGTATTTGGTATTCTTTATCATATTATACTGGTTCTTCAGACAGTGAAGCTTTCAGACTATGAGAAACACACCACTCGTGTGTAAAGAGGATAAGTTGCTTTCTGGGTTGGACTGCACACACACATACCAGAGCAGCAGGGTCCTTCCTTCCACCCCTCCCTTCACAAATTATATTTATCACATAGAATTGTCATTCCAGCCGGTGAAGCCTCTGAAGTTTACATTCCAAGCTCATCGTACTGGGTTCTGAATCTGAATTTTGTTGACAACACCAAATGTTTCACCGCTTGACCACAACATACCATGTCTCCATTGAAGTATTAATACATCTCAATGACACTACCAGTAATTAACATACAAGTTTACCACTAATCCAATATGAATAAAAACCAAAGAGTAATTGGTCTTGATCAGGATTTTTGTAACGTGTCAACGTTCGGTCAACATTCGCAACCCATTTTTTTTCCGTAATCTGATGTATTTCCAATTGAGAATGTTTATCCAATGAGAGAACATGTAGGACTTGATTTTATCCATCAGGAATTGATTTGATCGCAAATAACATGCAACAATAAACTGTTCATAATAAGACAAGAAACTTACTTTAAAAAAAATAAAAAGTAAAACAGCTGTTTGTATTTGTAAATACAAAAAACTCTCTTTAAAAATGTATTTTGTGATTTTTCCAGATAAGATAGTCTTCGTTGGCTTCAAAGGTTCCTTCCGGCCAGACTGGGTAAGGATGAGTGTTGATGAAGACCGGGCCAAACTTCACCAAGTGCTGCCCATTCCAGTGGTTAAGATGACAAAGCTATGAAAACAAGCAGCATGCCCTAGGAAATCTCGGACTCTCAGTAGCACCACTGCCGGAGGAGCCAGCTGCGCCCACACAGCCAGGACTACTGAACCTAAAGGACCAATCAGAACCGAGCATGTCTTCATGTTACCTAGCAACCCCTCCCAGCAGATTCCATTGTATGTGACAATGTGGATGTTAAGTGATTTTTGGATTGTGGCGTTAATTGATTATACTTGTTTTAACACAAGAAAAAATTAAAAACTAACACGTAACATTCCTCATTTTTGTCCCTATCAGTGATGTTTGCCTTCATGTTATCCCGAACAAGGTGTGGTTTTTCTAAATATGTAAAAAAAAAAAAAAAAAAAAGTTTAAGATTGTATATGTTGTGAGGTTTCTTCATTTTACTTTTCATGCACAAGAGATTTTGATTGATTTCTTTTGTGTTGTACGAGAGAGCCAGCGAAAAGCAATGCAGTCTTAAATTGAACGGTTTCGAATCTGAGCATTAGGGCTTCGAATCTGTGACAAATTGGCTTTTCTTCCTTTTGGCAAGAAGTACGACAGTGTCCCTTTGCCGAAATAGCTGGTCTTTTTTCGGAGATTGTAAGTGTTTTGTATGTTTTGTGTATTTCTAAAAAAAATCCTGATTGATAACAGAGATATATTTTATACTTATTTATTGTACAGGCACTATTACACAAATCCAGAAGGGACATCTTTTAAGGGACTGCTAAGTTGTAATGTATTTCTGTCCGATCTGTAAAAACTCTTACTTTATTGTATAATTCAAATATACAGGACTTTAAGTTGTATATGGATGTGATGTAAATGTAACTGATTTCAAAGTAATAAAAATGTATTACTTTACATAAAAAAATAAAGACTTTTGTATATAAATACAACTTTTTTCCCCCTCACATCGTTTGAGTAATACTGTGTGTCCATTTATATTTGTTGATATCCAATAAACTGTAAATATGGAACTGTTCAGTATCACCACAGTAGAATAGATGTATAGTTGTAGAAACCAAGGATTGGACTCGTGTCATTTTTGGCTATTATATAAAACCACAGCATAACTTGAGTATTAAAAAGTAACTGATAGACTGTAACACAATAACAGAATTATTGGGCCAAAAATAACTCAACCAAGCTGTTTTGTAGCATTGCAATAAGCAAAGTAAAATTGACTTCTCAGTTTGGAGCGATATGTCATATTACACAAAAGGGTGTACCAGGCATGTACTAGGCGCATGTACCATTTGGATGAACCTGGGTCGTGGCCCACTTGTATTTCTGTACCTGTTTGATTGTTCCTGTTTCAGGTGATTGATGAGACTGGCAGATTTTTATTGCAGTGTACTGTTGATTCCAAAGCACTGCTTCCCACCAACACAAAGCCTTTTCAGTAGTCTCAACAATGAGGCTTGAATATGTTTCAACTTAACTATAATCCAAGCACATTTGGGATTCATGGTATGCATCTACTCACTGTTCATGTTGGGGTGGGGACCATGAAGATGTTTTCACTTTTCAGCAAGTGGCGAGGAAATATGACCATGGAGGCCATACCAGACAAGGGTGGACCCTGCATTCTGGAAATAAACTCTGCAAAATAAGAAACGTCCTCTCACTCTCAAAATAAACTGCTTTTATTTTCAGCAAACTTTACATGTGTAAATATTTGAATGAACATAAAAAGATTCGACTAAGAGACAAACTGAACAAGTTTCACAAACATGTGACTATGGAATAATGGAATAATGGAATAATGTGTCCCTGATCAAAGGGTCACATCTTTTCAAAATCAGTATTGCAGTGCCTCATGGACTTCACCAGATTAGATGTTTCCCCACTCTTCCACCAAGGCACTTGCAAGTTCCCAGACATTTCTGGGGAAAATGGCCCTAGACTTCACTGAGATCCATGCTCTTTGATGGCAGAACATTAACATTCCTGTCTTGAAGGAAAAAACGCACAGAACGAACAGTATGGCTGGTGGAATTGTCATGCTGAAGGGTCATGTCAGGATGAGCCTGCAGGAGGGGTACCACATGAGGGAGGAGGTTGTGTTCCCTGTGACGCACAGTGTTGAGATTGCCTGCAATGACAAAAAACTCAGTCCGATGATACTGTGTCACACCGCCCCAGACCACGACGGACCCTCCACCTCCAAATCAATCCCGCACCATAGTACAGGTATCGGTGTAACGTTCTTTCCTTCGCCGATAAACGAGAGTCCGACCATCACCCCTGGTGAGACAAAAACTGCAACTCGTCAGTGAAGAGCACTTTTTGCCAGTCCTGTTCTGGTCCAGCGAAGGTGGGTTTGTGCCCATAGGCGACGTTGTTGCCGGTGATATCTGGTAAGGACCTGCCTTACAACAGGCCTATAAGCCCTCAGTCCAGCCTCTCTCAACCTATTGCGGTCAGTCTTAGCACTGATGGAGGGATTGTGTGTTCCTTGTGTAACTCGGGCAGTTGTTGTTGTCATCCTGTACCTGTGCCACAGGTGTGATATTCGGATGTACCGATCCTGTGCAGGTGTTGTTACATGTGGTCTGCCACTATGAGGACAATGAGCAGTCCTTCCTGTCTCCCTGCAGCACTGTGTTAGGCATCTCACAGTACAGACATTGCAATTTATTGCCCTGGCCACATCTGCAGTCCTCATGCCTCTATGCAGCATGCAAAAGGCACGTTCACGCAGATGAGCTTTCTTTTGGTATTTTTCAGAGTCAATAGAAAGATCTTTTTAGTGTCCTAATTTTTTATAACTGTGACCTTAATTACCTACCATCTGTAAGCTGTTAGTGTCCTAATGACCGTTCAACAGGTGCATGTTCATTCATTGTTAATGGTTCATTGAACAAGCATGGAAAACATTTTTTAAACCCTTTACAATAAAGATCTGTAAAGTAATTTGGATTTTTACAAAAATAGCTTTAAAATACAGTGTCCTGAAAAAGGGATGCTTGCTAAATCTTTTCTTACATGCACAAATAGTATGGAAACTACATAAAGGATTGTGCCCTTGATCTTAAATGAATATTCAGAGTTCAATACAAGTTAAGCTCAATTGACAGCATTTGTGGCATAATGTTGATTCCAACAAAAATCAACTTGATTTTGACGTGTCCTCCTTTTCTGGGTTACAGTGACGCACTTACAATTGAAGTGAATGGGGCCAATTTTTGAACATTAAAAAAAACTCACTATTACAAAAGTATAGCCACAAAGTATAAACAATACGAGTGTTAACATGATTTTATCATGATAAAATCTCTTACTAACCTTTTCTGTGTAAATTTATAGCCAATACAATGGCATGCTGTCGCACAAAAAGAATGATTGATTGCTCTATTACCGCTTAATGATGCTCTCTTTCAAAGTGGGGCAGTGATTCTGCTTCTACTTCATTCGTTTTCTTTCCCAGAAGCTGTCTGACTGATTCCAGATCAGTTCATTTATGCCACATCTTCCAGATACAACTTTCTCCAACACGCTTTCATGTAAACTGTCAACAAAAATCAGATAACATATATTCTGTATTGCAATTGAGCCGAGACCGCTCATGTACTAGCTTGTTGAATGAGAAGGCACACCAACAGGCATTCCATGAAAGAAAAGAGAGTGAATGAGTATGAGAAAAGGTGAAAATGTGGACAGCCAGGAAAGGAATTTTTTGCCTGCAGTTTGTTATCTCTTTGTCTAGACTGAGGGTCTTGATTCAAAAGAGGGTTTAAAGGAATTTTCCGGGTTCAATACAAGTTAACCCTCGTTGGTGACATCTGTGATAACGTCAGTTACTTCACAACATATTTTTGACTTGCCCCTCAGTTTAAAAAAGCAAAAATTATGGTTATAATATAATGGACTTTGAATACAAGTTTTGGGAAAGGCACTTAGAGGGCTTGACAGCACTGTGAAGCTAGCATTTTTGTTAAAGCACTTACAGGAATTATTCAGGAACATTTTATTATTTGAACTAAAAATGTTCCTATTTGAAGTGTGAATGTGAATGGACTTCTGTTTCTGCATTACCAATGCAATTCCTGTGGGTGGCGTTTACTCCATGCACTCAGTGTTGTACTCTCACCAAGCACTTTATTAGGAACACTATGATCCCAATAAAGTGCCCATCTACCTCAAGGTTTGACATATTGTGCATTCTGAGATGCTATTTTGCTCACTACAATTGAACTGAGGGGTTAGCCGAGTTACCGTAGCATTTTTGTCAGCTCGAACCAGTCTGGCCACTCTCCGTTGACCTCTCTCATCAACAAGGTCTTTCTGTCAGCAGATCTGCCACTCACTGGATGTTTTTTGATTTTGGCAACATTCGGAGTAAACTCTAAAAAACACTAAAAACATGTGTGTGAAAATCCCAGGAAATCAGCAGTCACAGAAACGTTCACATAATGAATGTTCTGACATTTGAAGCTCCAAAAACAACAGACAGTCAGCACAAACATCATCCATATGACTCCAACTGTTAAATTAATGTCTTCTAAAGCAATATGATCACTTTAGGTATGAAAATATATCAATATATAAGTACTTTTTAACTACAAATCATCGCTTCCAGTCAGCAGCAGTATGCACGTTCAAGAGAGGGCGGAGTTCACGTGGTCTCTCATGTGACGTAATATCACGTTTTCCTCTTGGTTGATACATCCAGGATAAGCACACAAATGGACCATTGAGTTAAGAAACAGATAAATACAGATCTAACCCAAAACCAACAAAGTTTCTCTACAGCATTGTTCCTCAGTTGTAAACAGCACTGTTCTTCCGATGTCTCGCATTTGCATCTGTTCTCGCATCACATCACATGCTCAAACCGCTGCTGACCGGAATCAATGATTTAGAGTTTAAAAACTAATTAAATACTGACCTTTTCGCACAAAAAGTGATTGTGTTGCTTTAGAAGACTTTAATTTAACAGCTGGAGTCATATGGATGATGTTTATGCTGATCGTCTGTGATTTTTGATCTCCATCCACTTGCATTATAAGGACCTACTGAGCTAAGATACAAATATGTTCTGGTGAAGAAAGAAAGTCATACACTTCTGGGATAGCATGAGGGTGAGTAAATTAGAACATTTTCTTTTTGATTGAAATATCCCTTTAACATTTGTATAGCCACAAGACTGAAATATTATAAGTGTATTTCAGAACTTATTCACGCTAGCGCCATCTTTGATTTGAATGGGAATGACAACGAGAAGGTGAGGGATAGACTTAAAGTCTCTTCAATCAGCTGCACTGCAGTTTAAACTGTTTTTGGATCGTTCCGCAGACAAAACATTGATAAAATATCTGTCGAAGAACATTCAGTGTACAAAGAACTCCACAGACAACACGAGTTCATCAGATGGGATCTAGGAGCTTTATACAGCCTTATAGCGCCTGTGCCATTGAAGAGATGGTAAGTCCAACCCTCACAGCCTAGTTATCACTCCCATTAAAAATCAAAGATGGTGCTAGCATGAATAAGGTCTGCACTGCATTGCCCCATAAATTTATATCGTAAGTGAGGGACTCAAAAAACTGAGTGAAAACTTTAATTTGATGTCCTTTATTGTCTCTGTGCCACAAATGCTTAACTTGTACTGAACACTCTTTCAAACACTGCATTTTTCTGTATTTCAAGACAAACGGACTTGAACAGAGATGTTTGACACCAATAAACAATACAATGCAAGAAATTATAAAATGGTTTATTCTTGAAATCATTCCTGGACATCCCATGAAACAAAGAGTCACAGTAATACAGAAAAAATTATCAAACAGAGCTCTAAATCAAAGATTAATGATTTAACTTCAGTTAACTTTATTCAACCTCTAGTGACCTTGGCATTAAGTACACTGGTAACACCTGTTAGCGAAACCTTTCATCAGTCCTGTGCTCTATAAAGACATTAGGCCTTAAAGGCCTGTGAATTATAGCTCCTGCTTGCTTTTATTTGCTTGGTTGGCTGCTTTCTTGCCTCCTTTCTTCTTGGTCTCATTTTGTTCCTTCCCCTTGCCATCTTTCTTGGCAGCTATCCCAGGGTACACCTGTCCCTCCACAGTGACGTCCTCACACCGGTCCTGAGCCACCAGGAAGTCTTTAATCTCCCAGGCATAGCTCCCGTCACGCAGCATGAAGATGACACGGTTAGATCCCACTACAAACCTGATCAACAAAAAAAGGTAACTATAGAGATTCGGCTTTAAAAAGGAATATTCCGGGTTCAATAGAAGTTCAGCTCAGTTGACATTATTTGTGATATAATGTTGATTACCACAAAAATGTATTTTGTCTCGTCCCTCCTTTTCTTTAAAGAAAGCAAAAATCTTTCAGTGAGGCACTTACAATGGAAATGAACAGGGCCACGTTTTGGAGGGTTTATAAATTTAATACAAAGCGTATCATTTTATAAAAGCACTTGCATTAATTCTTCTGTTAAAACTCCTGTATTATTTGAGCTGTAAAGTTGTTTAAATTCTCATTTTTACAGTCATTTGAAGGTTTTAGGGTTTGTTGACAACATTGTCAAGACAACAAAGTTGTAAAATTGGAAATAAATGCACACAGAAACGGTTACTAAGCAATTTTATCACACCAAAATCATATTAACACACATATTGTTTATGTCTTATGGCTATACTTTCGAAATATTATTTTACATTTCAAAACTTGGTCCCCATTCACTTCCATAAGTAAGTGCCTCCCTGTCACCCAGATCTTTGCTTTTTTTTAAGAAAAGGAGGGAAGAGTCCAAATTAATTTTTGTGGTAATCAATCTTATAGCACAAATGCTGTCGAGTGAGCTTAACTTGTATTGAACCCGGAATATTCCTTTAAGAGATCAAAAGATTGATCTTTTTTTTAGGAGAGCTTCAAAACTGATGGTTGTTCTTGGCTATCCCAAAACACAAATTACAGTCACATAGGATTCCAAATTCATATCCATGATTAATGCCCCATGAAGACAACACAACACACATGGATATCCATAGCCTGTATATTTTTGGTAAGTTTAACATCAACACACTTTTATCAGGTTGACAAAAGTTTGTCAGGTTTCAAATTATACAACAAAAGATATGTTGATCAGAATGAAAAAAAAAGAGGAAAATGTTCTGGTTTTCAAAGGTTAGTAGTGGAAAATGTCCTTACTTAATGTGCTGAACTACATCTGTGGGTACTCTGCTACACTAGCCTGTTTGAACTTGAGGGGAACAGACTTCATACATCCACTAAAAATCACCTTGTACTCGTTGGTTAAGTGTCAATGCAAAAATGACAAGTGAAGTTAGCTTGAGGAGAAAAGGTCTAGCATCAATTATTTGCAATGGCATTTTAAGAATGACTTTAATGTCCAAATACTTTTTGGGGCCACTGTATCTGCATAGAAATATGGTTGATACCTCTGAACGTCAAAGTTGGCATTGAAGAGGCTTCCCTGCCACATGCTGGTGATCTCTTCTGTCTCTTTCTCTGTCGGGCTTCCCGACACGGAGGCAAACACCATCAGGGTCTTTCCTTTCTTAGACATCTTCAGGAGCTCTTCTGGTTTGGACGCATCTATTTTGGAGAAGTCGATGGGTGGAGGAGATCTTTTGTGCTCGGGTAGGTCACCCTCCTCAATGTCATCATCTTTCTGCAACAAGTTAAAGAAGCAACACATTAAAAGAAAATAATTTTTTTCTAGATGTAATGGCAAAGTTTAATCAACATAGTCTCATGAGAATTCGTCACAATACTAGAAAGCACTGAATTCGTACAACTTCATTCGTACGAAAACATACTACTTATACATCACCTAATCACATACCCTTCACAAACACTCATTTGTAACTCGGAAGTGGCACTTTCTTCCATATTACACATCAGAACTTTTAAGCTCTGGGTACTATAAGGTGTTAAGACTGTATGGTTATGGATGGGGTTAGGGGTAAAATTACAAAAACACAGTTTTGGATCAACACAGAACAAATGCCACATTGGCAACTACAGAACACTAGGGAAGTGTCTCTCATTGGTGGGTGTATAACTCGTACGATTTTGTGCGAATGAACTAATTGGTACGATTTCACCACCTTGTACTTTAGAGATGAATTCTCGTGCATTGGGTTGGTTTTAAGGGTTAGGTTTGAATCACCTAACCCTAACAGTTTTAATCACATTGTTTATCAAAACAGTTTTTTTTTTTTGGCTTAAACTCATGGTTTTTCTCTCCAGATATTCCTGGGGGCTTCTGGAATCAATGATTACCAAATACCATTCCCTTTTCCATAAATTAGAACAGAATCATTAACTTGTTTTCACAACTCATCCAAGAGTTCAATTTGTTGAGTCTTCACCAAAATTGTATTCAAATCAAGCCTCAAAAAACCCAACTAATGAATTTTTGGTGTTCGACAGCATTCTAAAAAATTGGCTTAATTAAATTGCTAGCAATGCTGCAAATTAGGAAGTGAGACTTTTTATCTCATCAATTCTTTCGCATATTTACACAAAAAGTTTAATTTATCATTGCAACAATGCCCAGATAGAACCAGATAAACTGTTGACTGGCCGAATATTATTCAATGATAGATGATTGTTCAAGCCTTTGAACTACTTTTCCTTAATTCACCATTGGTTTGCTTTAACAAAACAAATCTGTGTGATTGGCCCTATAATTTGCTGCTGGCAGCTATAAGTAATATTTTATTCTTGGTCCTTTCAGCCACCACTGCCAAATCTGATTGCACATTTTCAAGTAAAAAAGCTTTGTCTTAAGAACAAATTCTTGTTAGGGATGCACCGATCCGATACCTGGATTGGTATCGGTGCTGATGTTTTTTGAAGGATTGGGTATCGGTCCAAAGAGCCATGTTAGTCATGGTTGTTACTGTCAAGCTCCAGAAAATGACATAAAAGACACATAAAAGCACAAAGTCTCTTGAAGACATGCAATAGCTTTGTTAATAGCAAAAGGCTACTTTTAATTAAAGCACTTTTTAATTAAGTAAATATATAGTCTGCATGAGCAACTCAATTCAATGAATGGCGCTGCTCTTTTGACACACACTCATAGGAAGCTTGCTGGGCACGTGATGATGCGCTCCACACAACTTCATCTCAGATGTAGACACTCAATAGTTTGGTATGCTTGAATAGTTCGGTACATTGAGAATGACACCGGAGGAGCCTTTAAACACATTTTTAATAAGAAACAAATTAAACTACTGTGGACTAGCCCACAAACAGACACTAATGGGACTTCCTGGAATGTTCCGATCTTCAAAATAAAAGCCCCAGGTTTTTAAAGTTAAAGGTGCATGACTGAAATAAATTTCTATTGTATTATAAGATTCTAAAAGTCAATAATAGTAATTATTAATATTACTATTATTATTATTATTTGTTTACAAATTACAACATTTAAATTTAGCATTTAAGTACTAAAACATAACATGTGCATAAAATGTGAAGATATCTTACAACATAAATGAACAAAAAATTAGATCTGAATCCTTTGATACAAGTTAAAAAATTATTTACCAAAAAATTAATGACTTTCACTTGAACTACTGTTAATTTTGCTGCTACATTATCCAGTTAACAATACTTTTTACTTAGTAGCCTACACCTTTATAATGAAATAATATGTAGTTAAAGGTGTGTTTCTTTCCATATAAAAGAGTATACCCAATTTAGGCATAGATTTCCTTATTAAGAAAAAACAACCACTGGTATTGGATCGGGATTGGTATTGGTATTCAGCTCAGGTACTGAAATCAAACAGGGAAAGAAAAAAATGGTATCGGTGCATTCCTAATTCTTGTTGATGGTGTGTTACAAAAAATGGTCATGTGTGCACTCTCACCTTGTGAATGAGGTGTAATAAAACTGCAAATCTGCTCAAACTTTTAAACTTTGTTTATTGTAGATTGATATTCTTAATGCAAATATGTGAAGCCAAACATTTCTTCATCTTTTACGTTTTCTTTGTATCTTAAATGCCTTGTATGTCTAAATTCATTGGCACCACTTGACTTTTTATGCAGATCATTTATGTGAACAATGTTCGTTAAAGTTTCACATTTAAAAGGTAACCTTTGTCCCTATAAAATTTGTGAATGAGACTTGACAGTAAGAAACACTATTCAATGACTACACAGAAAGACCAGAAATGAATAAGACATTAATAGGTGTCTTTGACTTTGTGCAAGCAAGGCCATAATAAGTGTACTACAACTGAACACAAGAATGAATAAGACAATTGATTCTGTGGAAATAAATGAATACAACAATGAAGAAAAAAGACAGACAGACACACAGACACACACACAAATCATATAAAACACATGCAACAACCTAAAAATGTAACACAGTTGCGCCGACCAACATTTATTAACAATCCTCTTGTCCTAAGAACAAAGATTTTTTTTTTGTCTGTAGTCACTTGACTCGTTGTGTGCCATCGTGGTTTTCTTCAAATGTTTATCCAAAAGCTATTACAAAAAAAAAAAATAGCTACTGTTTTATGTTCGAATGGTATAATTAATTAGCACGTTTTGAACTGGACATTTGACTCCAAGTAAACTTTATTTACTTAGATATATAGCCCTTGTGACAACTTCCCCATGCGACAAGCCCCGTTCTCGCCTGCAGCAGCGCGTTCTGGTCCACTGTAAACATACCTCCCACTCCTCCAGCAATCTTGCCATATCAGCATCATTATAATCCCGTATGTCCTTTTTCTTCTTAGGTTTTGTGTTTGTACAATGCACCGATATGAATAATATAAGAAAAAAAACCACTGATAATGTTCTGCAGCTGACGGGAGACGCCATGTTTAAACTTGGACCTCGCTGATTGGATAAATCTTTCCTCTCGTCATAGGATTCTGGAAAGGGGCGTGTCGCCCGATTTTTTTTTTTTTAAATTAAATTAAATTAAAAAATAAAAGTCTTATATTATATATATATAAGGGTATATTCTCACTCACCATTTCTTGTTTATTTAAATCACATATGGCATTTCATATCATTTCAAGTATTCTATGAACAAATTAATCTTCATTGGGATTGAATAAGTTAATGGGAGCCCACTTTTAAATTTTTTTTAACAAATCTATTCGGTCTACTTAAGAAAAACAATGTGATTTATGGATGGCCATTAACCCCTGCAACAATGGGGCTTTTTACCCCAAATACAATCCTTCGACTTATTGGATGGTTAAAATGATTAAATATTAGATCAAATTACCTCAGAATGAACCTTTAGACATTGAATGCAATGATCTCATGTATCAGGAATATTTTGCGGTTCATAGTGAAACAGGAGTTAAGGAAAATAATGGGGTAGTTTTTGTTGCTATTTAGCGTTTTGGGAGAAAATAATATTAAATGTGCCTTTAACCTGGGGACCTTTAGCCCTGTTGTATACAAATGGCTTGTAGAGCTGTTCTCTTTTTGTAGATGTAAAACGTGGCTAAAATAATTATTCAAGGTATCTGACACAGTAAATATGAACCTTAAAAATATACCAAGATATTGTATACTTCTAAAGTTAAGACAGTAAAAAACTGGTGTTCTATATCTTCAGTTAAATAGGACAGAAAAGTATGTGCATTATTGCAAATAATTTTGCTGTATCAGTTGCATTTTATCTTTTATGAATGAATGAATATACTGTAACTTTTCATTCGAAATCATTTGTATGGTAGAATTCAAATGCTAGAAATGCATGTTGTTCTAGTAGCAAATGCTGTAACCAATGCAGAAAAGGCATGAATGATGTGTATTATTATGACATGGCTGAGCCAGCAATGTGAACTCTTGATACAGGCATGTGACTTCAATGGTATGTTAATGAGACTAAGTGGGTTCAAAAGCCTTTAAAAGTTCTAAAAGTCTATAAGCCTTAACATAGAACCCATAGAATCAGAATTTAAAGTAGAATATTACATTACTGCTCAATTAGGTAAAAGTGTAGTAATACAGCTTGATAGTGAAAAAATAAACAAGCACAAACATTTGAAGCTACTTTTACATTAGTAAAGGCAAGAGATGTTTTTCTACAAATATTCTGTGGAGTGGGTTGGACTCTTTACCCTTTATGTTCTTTTTTATTTATGTTGTCCCCTTTTTCTCCCCAAATTGGAATGCCCAATTCCCAATGTGCTCTAAGTCCTCATGGTGGTGTAGTGACTCGCCTCAATCCAGGTGGCGGAGGATGAATCTCAGTTGCCTCTGCGTCTGAGACCATCAATCCGTGCATTTTATCATGTGGCTTGGAGACGTAGCGCGTGTGGAGGCTTCACACTATTCTCTGCGGCATCCATGCACAACTAACCACACGCCCCACCGAGAGCAGGAACCACATTATAGCGACCATGAGGAGGTTACCCCATGTGACTCTACCCTCCCTAGCAACCGGGCCAATTTGGTTGCTTAGGAGACCTGGCTGGAGTCACTCAGCATGCCCTGATTTGAACTTGCAACTCCAGGGGTGGTAGTCAGCGTCAATACTTGCTGAGCTACCCAGGCCCCCTACACTTTATGTTCTTTAGTTTGGATACCATTCTATTACAGAACTTGCCTTATTGATTAATATGTTCAACCTGTTTGCATACCCAACTGCAGAACAGTTCCACATCCTACTACACATGTTGAATGACTACTACTACTACTGTAGTTCAGCTCTGGTCTGTCTTATAAGGAGTTAAATAACATACACATTATAAATACCTTAAAAGCTATTTTTATATCCATTACCTCCAACGAATGAAAATAGATACTGAAAAGGTCTTAAAACAAGCCTGTTATAGCTAATTTATTTTGATACAAAATTAACGAGTAATGACAATAAAACTGTTGCTTACTGAATTACTTCATGTTCTTACAGCTCACTTCAGTGGCTGGGCCTCTCTCTCTAAAGTGGTTGTGCATGAGACGCAAGTGTGAGTCTCATTCAACAGAATCTGAACTGTTTCCTCTCAGGACACCCCACCCAATGGCACAGTGCCCCGCGCAGCTGTACAACATGCAGTATTGCAGTCTCAGCCCCCACCCCAGATCTTACGCACTACATACAAATGCTTTGTCTAATCCAGTAGCTTTATTCAGTTAGAATTTAATGAAGACCAAACAAGGTCTATATCGGGGCTCTACATTGAATACAAAGAACATCTTTTGCTTTAAACTGGTCAATGGACTTTTATAGAATGCAATGTCAATGAATAAGTTTTGGACCAGGGTCTCTTTTAGCATTTATTAGTATTTCTGGATGTCCATTATACATGTTGGGTGGGGGGTATTCTAATTTTGCACTATTTAGATTCAACATATTTGACCCCTGGTTCTATTGCTTATTAATGTAAATGCCTGTAGACCCCTTCCCATGTTTGAAGAGTGAGAGTTTTCTGGGAACCGGCTCCTCCCTGTTGTTTCCTATTTGCTCCTTCACAATTCCAATGTCTGCTTTTATCCAATGAGAAGTACTTCACTGTGTTTACATCAGTTTTTGCAGCATGAATCCTATTTCCATTCCCAAGATGAATCTGCTGTTTTAAAGATAGTTTGGGTGTTTTTGCAAACTCAGTAGGGTGAAAAAAATTGTAAGTGATTAATACAAACTCATGGTGCATTCAAGTCCTCCTGGGAAGTTTGCAGTTTCAAGATCGGAGATCATTAGTATGATGTTATGTGAGTTCAAGTGATTTAAGTTGGAAAGTCTGACTTGGTGTAAGTGTTTCTTTGTTGTTCGTCTGCGTTTCTGTGTTTGTTTATCATTCCTGTGCATCCTCATATATGATAGGAAATGTAGTTTTGCTGCACAAAATTCATAAACCAGCTGAATATGAAAAACTGTATTGTTTGAATTCCTACGACATTCACTACAGAGAATGACGTCGCTGGACAACGTTTCCATCTAATGCGCGACTACTTGCTTCTTACATTACAACTTCCTATCATGTTTACACACTCTACAGATCAGTTAAGTTAGATAAGGGTTTTGGGTAAGGGCATCCTATTAATAAGTACGTCCTTTAAGCCTTGTGCGCAGAAATCATGCATACTTCCGCATTATACATTCGGGAATTTGCATGTGATGAAGTCGTAGGAGTTTATGTGAACAACATCGCACGAGACCATACGAAATAGCCAAATAGTAAAATATTTTCGGGGCTTGAGTACAACTGAATTATTACCAATATCAATTTGCTACCACAATCATTCTTAAATCGTCATGCCCCAAACTCGGAAATTTGGGGCTCAATGAAAATATAAAAAAAAATAAAATAAATATATATAAAAAAAATATAAATAAAGACTCCTCGACACAAATACGTATACTTACCAACAAAATGCAAAAGATGACAATAAAGGCAATAAAATAAATAGGCCATTTTGGCAATGAATCTTTGATCTTGTAAAATTTCAAATGTCATGAAGCACTTGAAATGTTATACAACAAGCATTGATATTTAGCAGCAATTAATTAGGAAACAAATCGAACAATATTTCATTCCAGAAATTGCATTCAAAACGAAATAAATAAATAAATAAACACTGCCGGCGTTTCCACTAAACAACAAAATGGTATCTCTCTATGCCGCTCTGAATGCGAACATTGTGAAAGTATTAAATACCCACAAGCGAGAGTACCTGTTAGACATACAGGGAAGCGAAAACTGGAAAAAACGGCAAAACAAGGAAAACCTGAAAACAAAGAGAGGAAACAGAATGTAATTTCACTGGAAGCAGCCGCTCTTTGGGTGTAACTTTTGCACTCAGACCGGTATAGTGTCTCACGTTGGGGCCTCGGGAAACGATGACTGGTGAGGAATGAGCGCCACTTTTTACGCGCCGAACATTACCTCAGGCATTTAAACGTATCAGTCGAGGAACTAGTGAATTTAAACGAGTGATTTTGCTTCACGTTAATGCTCTATGACCTGGAATAATGGTCGTAGAGTGCTCAAAAGAGTCAGAGTTTGAGGGAAGCTAACAGGCTATTCAGCCACACCCTCCCGACGCTTCCTGATACGCAAGATGTAGCGGGAGACTACAACCGCCGTAAGAGTCTCAATAGCGACCGAAGTTCGTTATCGAACCTTCTTGGTCGTGGAAAGAGCAACAAACCTGTCAAGCGTTAAATAAATTGTAGGTAAAAGTGAAACTCTCTGCGACTGGACAACCGTTGCTTAACCGCTGAGGAGGGAGTATGGACAATAGATATGCTCAAGGAACTGAGTTTGCCCAAAGAACTTGGATTGTGTACGAAAAAGAAACGGCTGAAAGCCGTTTGCGAGCGTTTTATGGATTTTGGAGGCGTCGTGTGATGATGATGATGATGATGCAGAGGCGGCGGGGCGCTTGGTCGGCGCTCGCGCTTTGGTTGGAGGGTCACGCGTGTTCAGCTAAATGGTCATCGCCATCCTGCCGGACATTAATTTAAATGCATTTATGTCACGATTTAAGAACAAAACAATGTTGGATATACAGTGGACCCGATTAAGCAAGCCAGAAGTTTGTAATTCTGGAAGTCTGTCCGTCAACCTGCACTTTGCCTTCATTTGGTCATTCTCTGATACATATGGCACTGCAGTAGCCCTTTAAAAGAGTGTTTATAGTTTTTTGCATTGTTGGAGCAACATTGACAGAAGCAACCTGTGAAACGGATCCCCCCAAGTTTGGGCAATTCAGAGTTTTTCAATTGAATGGACATTTAATTATAGCTCTCCTGAGCCTCTTTTTGTCCACATTTGCTTAAAAAAAAGAAAAATCCATTTACTTTTTTCAGTTTTACTTCTTACATGAGAAGTCAGGCCTTTATTCTCACAAGTACGAGTGAAGTTTCATATTATTATGCGATAGCTAATGTTTACTCATAGAAATAAGTGTCTTGTGTGTTTGAAAAGAAGCGAATAGTGGACTTTTGTCAATATTTTTTGAAGGACATTATAGAAGACTTTTTGGCCAGTTTTTACTTTTCCCAGAGAAGGTGATCTTTCAAACTGAAGAAAATGTTATGTATTCACACAAGTCAACGTGTGTTGTATTCTTTATTTTGAAAAAGGGAAAACAAAATTTTAAACATTAGTGCGAGAACCCTACTATGGCTAGTAGTGGCTCCGGAAAATCAGATAGCGAGGTTCCTACCAACATCCTTAGTGGCAGCTTGCAACAAAGGAAAAGACTTTCATACATCTGTGATGCATGCAAAAGTAAAATGCAGCTGGTGGCAGACCTGCTCCTATTGTCCAGCGAGACCAGACCAGTGGTCCATTCCGACGGCCTGCCAGTAGCAGAGACTTTTGAGAAATGTCGCGACACAGTGATCGCCAGAACGAAGGAGTTGTCCATTATTGTTCATGACATTCAGAGCCAGCTCAACATGGGCAAATTTGTGGAGGTTGGGGACCGACTGGTGGAGATGGGGGACCTTGTGGTCTCGCTGACGGAGTATTCAGCACATGCTGCATATTTGGCAGCTGTGGAGACCCCAGGCTCACAAGCTGCTGTTACTGGCCTGGTGGACCGCTATAAAGTCACCCGGTGCCGGCATGAAGTGGAGCAGGCCTGCAACACTCTCCGCCTGACGGCTCTGGCCGACCTGACGCCACAGCTCCTTCTGGAGTTGTCGCAGAACATCCTAAAGAACCTCACCACCCTTACGGACGCATCATCTCTGGCCAGTGATAAATCCAAGGACAGGTTTGCCAAGGAGCAGTTCAAAGCCAGTGTCAAGTGCATGACCACGAGTGCCACAGCTTTCTTGGCATGTGTGAGGGAGGTAAAGGCCTATCCCAGTGAGCTGACCCGCAACCGCTGCGTCCTATTCAGCGGACCACTCGTGCAGGCGGTGCACGCCTTGGTAGGTTTTGCCACCGAGCCGCAGTTCCTTGGCAAAGCAGCCAGCATCACCCCTGAAGGTAAGGGGGTGCAAACGGCCATTTTGGGCGGAGCCATGAGCGTGGTGTCGGCCTGTGTGCTGCTGACCCAGGGCCTCAGGGATATCTCTCAGCATCCCGAGAGCAGCTCCCAGATGCCCATCTACCGGGAGCGACTGCGGAACTCCGCTTGCGCCGTCTCAGATGGATGCACGCTCCTTTCTCAGGCACTAAGGGAACGATCCTCACCCAGAACTCTACCGCCAGTTAACTCTCATTCTGTGAATTAAAACTCCTTAACATACACAACACCAACCCCATGGCACATTATTTGAAGTACCAAAGAATCTAATCAGGTTTTCCCCAATATAGTATGACCCTGATGAGTAAGTAGTGTTTGTGTCTAAATTAACTCGTCATGGCATTAACATATCTTGAGGTCAGAAGAGACATTTGTATTTTTTTTTAATTCATTTCTAGATGTGATGTGGGAGGAAAAAAAATAACTACTAAAACTGACAACTTTTGCAAATCTGTGTTACCCTCTTTCGGTTGGGAAACTGGCTATAAGTGGTTACTCCTAGAAGGCTTAATAAAATGAAATTGAAGTGTGTAGCTGAATGGATGTCATTGAGATGTGCAAATATCCAGAGTTGTGCTCATGCTTGTGTTCCATGTGTGAATTTGTAATGAGTAAAAGCTGCTGTGAGTGTATGCCACAGGTTTTACACTATTTACAAAACGTACAATTATATTTGAACGTGCTTTGTTTTTCTTTTTGCCCATCCCCTATTTTTTTATTTTAATGTTTTATTTTAATCATGCATGTACTGGAGTATTTATTTCAAGTTATTAAAATGTTGTTTCTCCTGACTGTTATTTTGAGACATCTCAGTCAAAAGATTAAAGGACTTGATTATTTTAAATCTACAACAGAGGCAGAAATCTTTCACTGGATGATCTAAAAGTAAAAGGCACCGTAGCTGAATGTGTCCCAATAATTATTATTTTTTGCAAGGTTGTTCACTTGACATTTTTTAATGTAGCCAATTTTAGAGACTGGTCTGAAGTCAAAAACATAAGCTTGCACAACTAAATGAAACGACAGGATTTTTGTCACTTAATTATAATATATAGTGGTGTAAAATTCATCATTATTCTGCTGAAACTTCAATGCATCGATTAGGAGATTTAATAATCTATTATAATGACCATAATAATACCCAATGTGTTACAGAGACTGTCTTAGATTACACAAGCACCCGTGCAAAACTGAAGAAACAAGCACATTTTAAATTAAGAAAGTTAAATGCTACTGAGTTCGGATTTAAGCCTCATTCATAATTGTACGTGTCCATATGAGCGAAATAAGTTATTTGTTGTTTTTTTTCTTCCCCAGTTATGATATATTATGCATATTGTGGAATATTTGGAGAATTTGCTTGAAAAAGTAAGCTATACTGTCCTGCGTTTCACTACATTTTATTGGTTCAGTCAGTATTCCCCTGATGACATGCAAATCTATTATGCATAATCGATAAAGCATCATGTCAGACGTGGTATTATCTTATATTTAACTGGCTTGATAATTAACGTAACAATAATATTTTTCTTTTTTTTATTATGGACCAAACCTCCCTGTTATCCATAAATACAAAGAATGTTAAAAAAAATGTTTTGAATCTTCTTACTGTTATGCAAAGTTTTTAAACCAATGAATGTAACTAAAACCTGGTGTATTTTTGTAAATTGTTCTAAACTGTGCATATGTCTTTAGCATATTTTGGAAAATAATAATGAATTGTTCCAAAACATATTTTTTTTAATGACAAAATATGAAGTCTCATATTTTATATATTAACAGGCCTTTACCTACTCCATTTAAATAATATTATTTAAACATAACACAGAGCTTACAAAATTAAAGCCAAAAAGACATTGATGCAATGGTTGTTAATGGTCGTTTTATTATATTTCAGTTAATTGACCCTTCGCTAAGCTCTGCCCCCCCCCCCGGTACCATTGCTCGCTCTGACAAGCTCTGCTGAACTCCCCACTGGAATGAATGGGAGATTGCCGTGAAAGGCGTGGTATTTGGCTAAATATTTTCATAAACTAAATGGATAATGTTATTACGTGGGCTGGAATGAAGAATGAAATTGCAAAGCATATTTATCTGATGTTTTCTGTCATAGCCCCCCCGGCCCCCCCTCTACAACCACCCCTGTTCAAAGCGCTTGTGACCGTTTGCTCAATCATCCAATTAAAATATCTATGTCACATGATGTGAGTGGAAAAAATTGGGCCACATTCAGCTGCGGTGTGAACAGAACCAAACGTTGCTGTGGATGGGCAGTGTTTGAGTGAATTGCTGATTCATTTCTCATAAAGGATGTGTCCTAGCACTCATTGAAATATAAGAAAATCTAGCAGTTTGATTCAGTCAACAATAATAATAAAACAATTGAACAATTATAAAAATCATTTTGTAAAGGATTTGATTTTGTCAAAGAATTTCAGTTTTTCCTTGCACTACTGGTGGATAGGAGTAGTTAAAACTAAGAATCCCTTTGCCTTTGAAGAGCTCTTTTGCACAAAATCTACCATGACTTGTTCCTGATGTGTTCCATTTGTTATCATAGGCCTCGATAAGCCTCCTGCCTCCATCTCTAAACTCAATGTGTTTGAAGTCTGGAATGTTTATCTCTATTGCCACACAGGGAAGTATCTTGAGTGTTGAGGTTTTTTCCCACACATTTCCTGTAGACTGAAAACCATTGATTAGAGCACACTTACACTTTGAGTTTTGGCAGATTTCAACAAAGTACTGTAAATCTCGGATTGTTTCACATGTATACGTAATGGGGTGATTTATAAGCCTCTATCCAGTTTTTAAAACTTAACTTTACCTATATGCCAACCAAGGTCATGAAACAATAGGCCGATTAAATGTAACACAAAATAATAATTATAATTATTATTATTAAAAATAAAAATGTAATCTATTTTTGGATAATGCATTTGCAATGTGACATTTCTTTGACAGTTTAGCAAACTTTTACACACACACACACACACACACACACACACAATGTATTTGATATACATTATATGCAAATTATCTAAATTGTGGTTGCATTTGTGGTACTGCCTTTGATTTGTTTCTTTTTCAAATTTTTTTTAATTTTTATTACAATTACTTTTTACTGTAAAAATGTATTTAAGTAATGGGAATTAAAATTAGAATCATCAGAGAATAATGAGAATTACAAAAAACATCATAAATAGGATGGCATTAAATGTCTGGACTTCTATATCATTTTAGATAATAATTTTTGTGTGAAATGTGCTTAATTGGAAAAACTTTCATTTTTTTATTGAAACACAGTATATGTGGGTGAACCAGTCATGTTTTCATGAGATTCAGCAATCAACTAATTTGGCTCTGTTGTAAGAGCCTGACTCCCGCTGCCATTTCTTTTCATACTAAAAAAACTGAAAATGTTAGTGCACAACAGGAAGCCAAATGACCTCTGCTATCAGGAGACACTTCCCTCAAAGCACAAAATGTTGGAGTAATAATTTCAACCCAGGTTTCACCCATTTCCTGCTTAAAGGAGAGAGGTTTGAGCTCTTCCCTATTCAAGCAAGTGGTTCCCATTGTGTGCTGTGAGGGTCTGTCTTCTCATCCTGTTATCCAGGATCCTGTTTCAGATGAATTATTATGAGTGAAAAAACTTCACCCTCAAAAAAAAAAAAAATTGATAGATGTGAGAGAAATGGTGTTTTATCCACTGTTCAGGAATGTTAGTATATGATGGAATTTGATTGACATGATAATGTTGAAGGGAATGTGCAAAGTTTGTATGTTTTTCTCTTTTAATTTGTGTATGTCATAATTCATAGACAAAACTCAGAATATTACCAATGGAAGAGTCCTTGAAAATAATAATAATAATAAAATCTATAAATCCGTTTTAATTTTCTAAAGACAATGTGATTGATGTACATGTAAAACTCACTGCAACATGTCTCTATATAGTATGGCCGCTATTGCGCCTCCGTTTTATTGTCTGGCAGATGAAAATCTTAAGTCTGACTGAAAAGCTCACACCTGTCCATTTTGCTCCAATCCCTATCTCCAAGCAATAGCAATAGTGATGCACCACTAATAAGAAATCTAACATAACTATGCATACTATATAACTATGGCAAGCCCCAATACATTTTTGGTCTGAATTGGTGCACACATGTATTTATTTTGGTGATATTAATATCCTGCTTTCCAAACCTCAAACATTTTTCTTTATGCAAATCACTCATTTGAGCATGTGGTAAGTGCAGAATGACATTAAGCTCATTATTTATGGAGAAACCTTATCAAATTGCAGATGTTACCATGAAGATAACATGTTACTTCAGGTACAGCACATCACAGTGGGAGAAAATGGACAGTTCTAGACAAACACTAGGGTTCCCCTTCTGTCACTCACTCGACGTTGTGTCGAATGTAGTGACACAAGGGGTCTTACTTGACAGCCTCGCGTACCTCTGAACTTAAGAAAAGGCCAATGAGAAATTGGCAGACAGAATTTGCATGTCCCACCCCCGGACATACAGGTTTAAAGGGAAGCAGGCGTGCGTCTATCAGTCAGATTTTTTCTTCGGAGCCAAGCGGTTGTGTACCAGCAAGCTGAAGTTCACTACTGTTCCACTGACCTCTGTTGGCAAAGCACTGCTGTTGGATCTACGCCGTGTTAACAGTGGCTTTCTCCTTCTCTGTACGCTGTGCTGTCCACACCCCTGTGCGCTTCGACAGCACTTCTGTCTGAAAGAGTGCATATTCTAAAAGAGTATTTAACCCGCTAAAAGAGTTTGTTTTCACTCACAAAAGAGCAAAACACAGCAGGCGTTGAACGTCCTTTTCAGCCTCTGTGTAGTTCCTGGATGCGGTCAATATCTCTCCAAATCTGATAGTCATAGACGCTGCCTCGTGTGCCTGGGTAGCGATTACACTGAGATGTTTGTGGATGGTTCATGTACTCACTGCGAGAACATGACCATGGCAGTGTTGCTGTCGCGGCTTTCATTTCTCAAGGTGAATGCCACTTCAGCCGCCCCCTGTGTCAGTCCTTCTTCCCATGGCATTGAGGACGACCTGGCTGGTGATGGAGGCGATTTGGGGATGGCAGCGGGATCAGTTTCGCCAGGTAAATCCCCACGAACCACCCGCCCCTCCGGCACACTCACTTGCTTCCGCCTCACGGCCAGCCCACGTTCTCCCTTGAGCCCCCGGAGTTGGATGATGATGGCACCACTGCATCGGAGAGCGATCAGGTGTCTGAAAAGAGGATTCGACTGGGCTGCCACCTTCGGGTCAGCCCGCCCAGTCTGAGGCCGACGCGCAGATGGCCGACATGCTTGCCCAGGCCGCCGTGAGCGTGGGCTTGGACTGGAACCCTCATCCTTCACGGCTTGACGATTGGTACCTCGGGTCAGGGCGCCGCTCCCGGGTACCTCTTTTCCCGGAAGTGCATGACGAGCTGACGAGGTCATGGAAGGTACATTTCACTGCCTGTAACCGACCTCCTCACTCGTCCGCTCTCACTACCGTTGACGGTGGGGCAGCCCAAGTGTACACGGAGATCCCCCAGGTGGACAGAGCGGTTGTGATCCACCTCTGCCCCGAGAACGCTGCCACCTGGTGGTACTCCCCTCCAAGACCTGTAGGATGATGTCGTCACTGACCTCGAAAGCCTACAACGCCACTGGACAAGCCGCCTCCTCCCTGCATGCCATGGCTCTCCTGCAGGTCCACCAAGCCAAGGCACTTAAAAGAACTGCACCTGGGTAGTCCTGGCCCTGATATGCTGCAGGTGGTCGAGATGCAAGATGTTGACAAGGCCCGCTTTCTCAATGCCCCCGTCTCCCAACTTGGCCTCTTCGATGAATTCGCTCAGCAGTTTTCGTTAGTAAAGAGGCAGACGGAAGCTATCTCACACATCATGCCACGGCGCCGCCCAAGTGCAGCCCGCGCCCCGTCTGCCCGCCGAGGGTGTTCCCCTGCATCCAAACAACAGGCAGCTCCACCTCAACCCGGGCCCAGCTCTCAGCCACAGTGTCGAGCGCCCCCGTCTCCAGTACCCCATCTAGGACCCAGAAAGCTCCTAAGCGCTCCTGAGACAGAAGACCCGGGCAGTCAGATGTTCGCTCCGGAACTGGTATCAGGACCACTCCGTCCCCCGGTGGAGGGCCAGGAAGAACATCTTAATTTTCCTTATTTTCTTTTGCCGCACCCTCTTTTCTCAGAACCCAAGCCTCAGGACGCGCTTTTTTTCTCCCAATGTGTTATTACCTGCTCCCCCCGCTTTGAAGCCTCACCCGGTACGTCAAAAACTATTGTCCCTCTAGTGCCCTAAGCACGGAGCTTGGATGCATGGCTTTCACATTGGCTGACCAGGACCATCCAACTTGGCTATGCGATTCAATTCGCCAGGTTTCCGCATCATATCAGCGGTATTCGCTACACCTCAATGCGCACCGAAAAAGCCAATGCCTTATGCGCAGAGATTACAACTCTGCTACTCAAGGACACGATAGAGCCGTCCCTCCAGCCGAGATGAAGAAGGGTTTCTACAGCCCACGATGCAGTGGACGGCAAGTCCTTGGGTAAGCACGACTTGATTATCAGGTTCCTTAGAGGCGTTCCGAAGGCTGAATCCTCACTGGCCAAGGCTGTTCCCCTCCTGGGATTTCTTAGTGGTCCACTCGGGCCTTCAAAGACCCCCCTTCGAGCCACTTGACAAGGTCCTCTCCTTGAAGACGGCCCTCCTGATAGCGCTAGCTTCAATCAAGAGGGTTGGGGACCTGCAAGCGTTCTCTGTCAGCGACACTTGCCAGGAGTTGTGTCCGGCACATATTCACATTATCCTTAGACCGTGACCGGGCTACGTGCACAAGGTTCCTACGACCCCCTTCAGGGATCAGATTGTGAACCTGCAAGCGCTGCCCCGGGAGGAGGCAGACCCAGCCTTTTCGTTGCTGTATCCGGTACGTGCTTTCCATATTTATTTGGACCGCACGCAGAGCTTTAGATGTTCTGAGCAGCTCTTTGTCTGCTTTGGCGGATGGCGGAAAGGGAATGCCGTTTAATTAGAGGTTAGCTTACTGGGTCGTTGACGCTATCTCCCTGGCCTACCAGACCCAGGCCGTGCCAACCCCCTTGCGGGTTTGAGCACACTCGATGAAAAGTGTGGCATCCTCATGGGCACTGGTCAACGGCACCTCCCTAGCAGACATCTGCAGAGCAGCGGGCTGGGCATCACCCAATACCTTTGCAAGATTCTACAATCTCAGGGATTCGGTCCCTGAGATTGAGTCGGTCTCGTCCCTTGTTTTGTCAGGTCCGAGCTGGTAGAACTCGGTAATATGGAAAAGCCGGCCAGGTGTTCTGCTTGCACCTAGCGCCCTTCACCAAAGTGATCCACTGTGCTCTCTCTCCCAGGTTAGCCATTAAGCTATTGCGTCCTGGATGTTCTTTCTCCCTAGCCTTCTGGCCTGCGAATTCAGTGGAGGAATTTGTGACCAGACCCACTATGAGCCACAAGTGCTCTGTAATGTGGTAGGGCTTCACAGGCCTAATTCCCTCTTCAGGCAACTCCCTGTGATGTATTTTCCATGGTATGATTCCCCTGTCAGCAGACACGTGTCGGTCGCTGTGTTTTTAGAGCTCCTCCCTCATCAGGTAGGACCTAACACCACACCACTTCCACGTGTGGATGTGACGTATTGGCCACATGTCACCTCCCCCCAGTCTGGGCAGGATGTGGTCTCCGCAGGGTCTTTTCCCCCTGAAAGATTAAGATCGCCTTCCCCGACGCAATTCATAGCATTAAGTGTCAGTCACTTTATGCTCTATGACGAGAAGCATAGAGAGAGAAAAGGCCGCGGCTGGCCGGCTTGCTCCCATGGTAATCATGTCACCTGTTCCTCCCTTAGGTCTGCTGGGAACCTAAGGTCTGTCTATGACACCTTTTCTGGGGGCGTTGGGGAGGGTTACTTGCAGCCGATACAGTTGCTTGTAGCACGCAGTAGCTTGCTTGCACCTGTGTCAGCAGTTCACTTAACACTCTAGTGCATGCTGCTTTTAAATGGGACACCTTGTGTCACTGCATTCAACACAACATCGAGTGAGTGACAGAAGGGGAACTTCATGGTTACTGTTGTAACCTCCATTCCCTGATAGAGGGAACGAGACATTGTGACCCCTTGCCACGACACTAGACCTACTACTGTAAATGGCCGTACCTTATTCTCGGCTCTTCAGTGTAAAAACCTGACAGACAGATGCATGCCCTTTATACCCGTATGTCCAGGGGTGGGACATGCAAATTCTGTCTGCCAATTTCTCATTGGCCTTTTCTCAAGTTCAGAGGTACGTGAGGCTCTCAAGAAAGACCCCTTGTGTCACTACATTTGACACAATGTCTCATATATATATATATACTGTATATAAAGTGTCTTTTTCCAGTAAAGCAATTTTTTCTGAGAAGTTGCAAAAAAAAAGGCTTTTTAAGAGAGAATGTTTTTCAGAGAATTTACCTGGATTATATATATATATATATATATATATATATATATATATATATATGAGTATGTACACAGTTTTATATATATATATATATATATATATTACTTTATGAAGTATGAGAATCGAAATCGAATAGAACTCATATAGACACCCCTATATAGGTTGGGTTTTACAAGTGTCAAACAAAAGCTGTTATGTCTCTTGGTAACCAATGCCAAATGTCAGTCTTATGTGATTTGATACCCATCGTAACACATTTCCCTCTGCTCACATAATAGACACACCCAGATCACTGTACTAATGTTTGCCTACATGCAGGTCAAGTTTTATTTTTAGCCACTCTCCAACTCTGCATTGCAGTTGTTAAATATGGAAAAGTTTTGCTTGCAACTGTCAGTTTTCAAATCTTGATTCTGGTTCAGGCTCATTTCCCTGAATAGTGAAGTTGTGGTTTAGTAGATAAGGGTGACTAATAGTAGTAGACAATACCTTCTTATATTTATTCATTTACAAATGGTACAATTTCTGTCATTTGTGTCAACTCCATCAGACACACTAGAAAGCATGCTAGTTTAATTTGATCATCCAAGAGTATAAAGTCTTTCATTGTCTAATTATGGTGTTCAGTAAAGGAGTTAAGTGATAAAATCCATTGTATATATATATATATATATATATATTTTAGGGCTGTCAATCGATACAAATTTTTAATCAAATTAATTACATGGTGTCCTGATTAATTAATTGCGATTAATCGCATATACAAACATTTGGCGAGAAAGCCCCTCATATAACAATAATTCAATATATAATGATGAAAAAATTATACATAGTTATCTATATATATATATATATATATATATATATATATATATATATAAATTGTTAAATATTGATATATATGTGTGTGTATATATATATATATATATATATATATATATATATATATATATATATATATATATATATATATATACATACACTGCAGTTTAGTGCCGCCTCAATGTTGGTGGGTGTTATTACTCTACTGCCGTGACATCATATTAAACACGACACAAAACAAAAAACAATGACACGACCACTAGCTGTTAGCTACTAGCACATTGTGCTGCATAAAGCAGTTGTGCATGGTGATTTTACACAAGTGTAACAGTTAAATTGGCCTGGTTGTTTTAGAAGCAAGCTTTCCAGTAGCTGGTCAACTAAATAAAGTGAATCTTTCAAGCAGAGTATAGAGTTAACATAACAAAACATACCATCCTCCATCGTGTCCTCCAGCTGTGGAGTCCAGGGCACTCTCCCTCCCATTGCTCGCCAGTATAGATAGCGCCCATTTGGTCGAACCACTTCCACTTTTCCTTGATGGTTCTGTGGTCACTTTTAAGTTTTTCTTTTTAATGTTCCCTACACTTTTGGTAGGTCTGGTGGTGGTGTGCGGCCAACGGCTCAGATCCTGAAAGAATTTTTCATTTTGCATTGTTTCGTTCGTCGCCAACGAGAGGAACATCTGCACCTCGTTTATTGACCACGCTGTGGGTTTTGCGCACAGCCATTTCTTTTTACAATTCGAAAGTCACATGAACAAATGTTACTGCTATCGCTGTAGCTAACTTGAAAACTAGCGGGTTGATGTCACGTGTCGGAAATCCGGTGATGCTGGTAGTGATGATTCTCTCTGACCAATCAGTGATCTGCAGGGATTTGACGTCACATTTAGTATCGGCTCGGCTTGCTTGGAACCTCGACTGAGGTGGTGCTAAAAAAAGTACCAGGTACCAGACAAGCAGAGTCGAGTCGAGTTGTACCGTGCAGTGGAAAAGCCCCATAAAATGTCAAAATTTGTCCCTCAGTTATAACAGAAATGATCATAATGGGAATAACAGAGTTGACATGTTGAAGCTTTGACCGCTGAAAATTACAAGACAACGTATGCTACTGTTGCATTCACTATGAGTGGTGAGGACATATTAAGTTACGTTATGTGATATTGTTGTGTCAGATATAATTACATTATTTTAAAATTGTAAGTAATTAATAGTGTTTTCATGATTACAAAATGTATGTGTTCTGTACCGATACCAGTGAAATTTTATGGTTCTTGATACCAATTTTGATACCACAGCAAAAATCTGCTGATATGGAATGTCAAACACACTCCTTTAGCCTATTTCAAGTTAAAATTCAATGTAAATAATAAATCAGAAGAAATGCATGTTTCCTTAAAGTGTTTCTCAATGACAAATGCATCGCTTAAATGTTTTTAAGTAGGGCCCTACTGAAATCTTTAATTTTTAATTTTTTCCAAATATTGTTTAATTTTCTTGTTTCATGTTTTCAATATAATTTCATTATCTAAATGGTGTCTAATCAAATTAATTCTTAAAATGTCTAAACAAGTGAAAATAGAACAATTACTTTTAAAAACTTTTAACAAGTAAAAAATAAAAAAGTACTTTTCAACATACCATTACTTTTTTAAAATAAACTTTTATTTAGTACAACAGCACTCTTGCTTGTGATATAGTGCTTATTTATTATTATTATTAATATTACTACAGAGAATATTATAAGTATACAGTTGTAATATATATCTGTTGAAATTTCTTCCATTTCAAGCATCTATCTTTTATTTTGAATCTTGCTTTTATTTTGATATGTTTTTCACGAACGTTTGACTTCTTTGTATAAAAAGTTTGTTACATGCCCTTGTGTGATCATTAAATAATTAAAGTGCAGATGCTGTGATTATAATTATGTACATATAAATGTAGTTAATGTATATAAATACATTGTTTACATTGGCTGCACACTTCACAGAATCAGAATCAGAAAAAGCTTTATTGCCAAGTACGTTTTTTATGCATACAAGGAATTTGTTTTGGTGTTGTAGGCGCGTCACACAATCTCTAAATATAAGAACAAGTATTAAAATACATGTATAAGCAATATAAATATAAATGTCCACAGTATATATTAAAAGTAAGAATAAGATAAAAGAGAGCAGTACAGCAGAATAAGTACAGTGGCATGTAGAGCCAGAGGTGGAGTGTGGAGAGTATCAGAGTGGGTAACGGGCCTTGTTGATAAGGCAAGTGGTGGATGGGAAGAAACTGTTCTTGTGGCGTGAGGTTTTTGTCCTGATGGACCTCAGTCTTCTGCCAGAGGGGAGTGTCTCAAAGAGATTGTGGCCGGGTGGGAGAGATCAGCCACAATCTTTCCAGCACGCTTCAGGGTCCTGGAGGCATACAGGTCCCGGAGCGGCAGCATATTGCAGCCAAATCACCTTCTCCGCAGACCTGATGACACGCTGCAGTCTGCCCTTGTCCTTGGCAGTAGTAGCAGCGTACCAGATAGTGATGGAGGATGTGAGGATTGACTCGATGATGGCTGTGTAGAAGTGCACCATCATTGTCTTTGGCAGGTTGAATTTCTTCAGCTGCCGCAGGAAGTACATTCTCTGTTGAGCTTTCTTGATGAGGGAGCTGATGTTCAGCTCCCACTTGAGGTCCTGGGAGATGATAGTTCCCAGGAAGTGGAAAGACTCCACTGTGTCAATTGTGGAGTCGCAGAGGGTGATGGTGCAAGTGAGGCTGAGTTCTTCCTGAAGTCCACAACCATCTCCACTGTCTTTAAAGCGTTGAGCTCAAGGTTGTTTAGATTACACCAGGTCACCAAGTGGTCAGCCTCCCACCTGTAGGCGGACTCGTCACCATCAGAGATGAGTCCGATGAGAGAGGTGTCATCCGCGAACTTCAGAAGCTTGACGGACTGGTGACCGGAGGTGCAGCTGTTAGTGTACAGGGAGAAGAGCAGAGGAGAAAGAACGCAGCCCTGGAGGGATCTGGTGTTGATGGTCTGTGAGTCGGAGATGTGTTCCCCCAGCTTCACATGCTGCTTCCTGTCAGACAGGAAGTCAGTGATCCACCTGCAGGTGGAGTCAGGCACACTTAGCTGGGACAGCTTCTCCTGGAGCAGAGCCAGGATGATGGTGTTAAAGGCAGAGCTGATATCCACAAACAGGATCCTGGCGTAGGTTCCTGCGGAGTCCAGGTGCTGGAGGATGTAATGGAGGGCCAAGTTGACTGCATCGTCTACAGACCTGTTGGCTCTCTATGCAAACTGCAGGGGGTCCAGTAGGGGGTCGGTGATGTCTTTGAGGTGTGAAAGCACAAGGCGCTCAAAGGACTTCATAAACACAGAGGTCAGGGCGACGGGTCTGAAGTCGTTAAGTCCTGTGGTCCTTGACTTCTTGGGAACAGGGATGATAGTTGAGGACTTGAAGCAGGCTGGCATGTGACATGTCTACAGTGAGGTTTTGAAAATGTCTGTGAACACAGCTGATCAGCGCAGTGCTTCAAGCTGGATGGTGAGACAGCATCCGGTCCAACAGCTTTCCGGGGGTTCTGTCTCCTGAAGAGTTTGTTGACGTCCCTCTCATGGATGGACAGAGTCGTCACTGGGGTGGGGGTGGTGGAGGGGGGTTCCTTTAAGGTGGGCATTGGTGGGGGTGCCCAGGCCCCTGCTGAGGTGGGGGAGGTGGAGGTGATGCACTGTAGCTGGAGCTGTTGTCTTTCAAAGCGGCAGTAGAACTCATTCAGGTCATTGGCTAGGCGTCGGTCGTTGATGGCCTGGGGGGCTTTAGGCTTGTAGTTGGTGATCTGCCTGAGCCCTTTCCAGACAGATGCAGAGTCGTTGGCTGAGAGCTGGTGTTGGAGCTTCCCAGAGTACCGTTGTTTAGCCTCTTTCACCGCCTTGCTAAACTTGAACTTCGCCTCTTTAAATCTGTCTTTGTCCCTACTCCTGAAGGCCTCTTCCTTATCAGACCTTAACCTTCAGAGTTTGGCTGTAAACCAGGGTTTGTTATTGTTGTAACTCACCCTGGTGCATGATGGAACACAGCAGTCCTTACAGAAGCCGATATATGACGTCACAGCCTCCGTGTACTCATCCAGACTGTTTGTAGCAGTCCTGAACACGTCCCAGTCAGTAGAGTCAAAACACGTCTGGAGATCCTCCACAGCCTCACTGGTCCAATTCCTTGATGTCCTCACTACAGGTTTGCAGAGCTTTAGTTTCTGCCTGTACACAGGAATCAGGTGGACCATGACGTGGTCAGAGTGTCCCAGTGCAGCACGGGGACGGCATTATAAGCATTCCTGACTGTGGTGTAACAGTGATCCAGAATGTTCTCCTCTCTGGTCGGGCATTTAATAAACTGTCTGAATTTAGGGAGTTCATGAGTGAGGTTTCCTTTGTTAAAGTCACCAAGGACAATAACTAAAGAGTCCGGGTTGGTCCACTCCACACACAGTATCTGGTCGACGAGCATGCGCTGTACGATCTGCATGTTGGCCCGCGGCGGAATGTAAACACCGACCAGAATGAATGAAGCAAACTCATGGGGTGAATAAAAAGGCTTACAGTTTATGATGAAAGATTCCAGGTCAGAAGAACGGTGCTGCTGGATCACTGTCACATCGTTGCACCAACCGCTGTTGATGTAAAAACAGATTCCTCCACCTTTAGTTTTGCCAGAAAGTTCCGTGTCTCTGTCCACTCTGTAAATTTGGAATCCTGCCAGCTGCAGTGCAGAGTCCGGTATTAATCCACAAAGCCACGTCTCCATGAAGCACAAAACAGTAGATGAAGAAAAGTCCCTGTTTGTCCACAACAGCAGTTGTAATTCCTCCAGTTTTTTGGGCAGCGAAAGCACGTTAGAGAGAAATATTCCCGGTAACGGTGTGCGTAATCCTCGCTGGCGAAGACGCACAAGCGCACCAGCCCGTTTGCCTCTCCTTCGGTGTTTCACTGCATGAGCAAAGGTGAGTGCACCTTTGACCAGAATGTCCAAAATTTCCAGTATAGGGAGAAGAAAATTAGGAAATATGTCCACTGGTGTTGTTCCCCGGATGTTCACGAGCTCATCTCACGAGCCCATTCACAGTGGGTTAGTGCTCTTCTCTGTCATCTCAAAAAACGTGAATGATTTCAATGTCTGTGGAGTTTCTAGTGTATGAGCAGTCTACTTCACACATTCCTTTAAAGCATGCAGTTTGAATACAGATTAAGATTTTAGTCAGCCTTTTGCAGTTTAATAATCACACTAGGACATATTACGATTTGAATTTTATTAAGTGAGCATTTCAGTGTAAAGTAACAGAGCACATTCTCAGATTTGTTCGTGAGCATTTGAAAGCGGTTGTTTGTCAGACAGCCTGCGGGTACCGGATTGAGTAGGTGCTCGGTACTACCGTTAAAGCAGAAACACGGGTATTACCGAAGTACCAGTACTTTTTACAGCTCTAGTAATGATGTATACACATTTCCCTTAGATTTAACTTTTTCAGTATTTTTTTATTAGGAATTTCTTGATTTTTACATCAAGAGGACTATTTTATGTATGATATGTTTTGTCCTTTATCTCAAGAATCAGTGATATATAGCAGGCCTACAGCTCAAATTAAGACTCTATTTGGAAAAATTCTGGTTGTTAAATGTTACTGTATGTCTGGAATTTGTACATAGTTAATGTGATGGACTACACCTGTGTTTACTCTGCTGGGATAGTTCACTGTTTCAAGATCCAGATGCAAAACAAAAGGTGATTAGAGCGTTTATATTGAAGGCCCCAAGAATATAGCTCTGCTGAATTTTTACTGCATGTGTCTGCTTAGGCTATATTACTATGAGAATATGTTGGGATTTTCTGTGTTTTTGATTTTATATTTTGTGAAGCATCTTGTGCTTACTCGCTAAAAGGTGGTATATAAATAAAAATATTAATTATTATAGGACACCTGAGTGATGCTGAGGCATACATCCACAAAAATCACCTTGACACAGGTTGGTTAAAAGTAATAAAAAAATTGGCTCAGCCTAAGAAATGTCACATAAAAAAAAGGTGTGGCATTATTTGTTTGCAGATGACACTTGATTTTAAATTTTGTTATTTAAGCAATGACATAACTTTTAACTTCATGGTCACTGTAGGTATTAATAATTTACAAAACGTACGTGACCAATGTTTATAGCCTGTTGTACATTCACAATTTTAAGCATTGATGGCATTTGAAAGAAGATGCATTTCCATTTAAAATGTAGTGTTGGAAATGAATCTGTTGCATTCTCTGACACTGATTCAAAATGTGGGGAGAGGATACAGAGTCCTGTGCCTGTTTTTAGCTTTGACATCTGCCCTCAATGTTCAGCATAAATTGCCCTGGATTCCTGGGAGTCTTAAGAGGCACAGAGAGCAGGCAGAATTTCAAAAGGAGTTGAAATTCCTCATCCTTCCCCTTTGGCTGACCTTGGACCTGTAATTTTTCACACTGTCCTCTCATATACGCCACAATCTGCATTTGTCCACATATTGCTTTATTTCTCTGCATTATATTTCTTTGGCTCATGTTGCACAGTAGCTCCTTTGTGTGGCTTTCTCAAAAGCCCAGCAGGTCTTTGTTCTCACAGAATGCTCAGTGTAACAGAGCAGCAAAACATTTTCCAATCATTCCTAAAATCCGGTTCCCTCCAAAAGCATCCTCAGGTAAACCATGCCCAAGGTCTGCGATTGTCACTGCTGGTTTCCTGGAGGACCAAAGGTTAGGTGGGGTGCTGCTGCAGATCAAGGGCTATTGTCCTAAAATAATGCCACGCCACCTGGGAAGATGACCGCAGAGAAATCTTTCCTGACATTGTCTGTATGGAGCCTTTGTCTAATGAAACCTGGGAACAATGTATTTTCCCTGCTAGGGGCTAGGCAGACTACAAGCTACCAAATGTAGATGCATGATGAGGTGTGTTTGCTTTTCAGATGATTTGAGGAATTGGAGGTATACAAAAGTGCTCTGAAGCATTGTAAAAGTACAAGCTTTTGTCAGCAAATTGAGCTCTGAACGATTTGACAGACCATTGGTCTGATTGGATAGTTCACCCAAAAATGAAAATTCTTCCATTGTTTACTCACCTTCATGCCATCCCAGATGTGTAAAATGTGTATGACTTTATTCTGCTGAACACAAACAGAGATTTTTAGAATAATATTAATTAGTAGGAAAGCTCCACTAAAGCCCCATGAGGGGTGACATGTCACATGTTTTTCTGCGAACATGCGAATACGCTGTTGTCAGCGCTCTCAGAGTGGTTCACATTTGAGGTCCACCGGCTTGGGTCACATTTTCAAGCAGGACTTTTAGTTCGGGTTTGTTATTCATGAAAAAAATGTACAGGCCTTCCGAACTTGTTTTGCCCACATGCTCTCACTCACAGGCCATTCATACCGAAAGTGTTTTTTGCCCATGTCTGCTCTTTTTTCCATTCTTTTCCTATGAAAACACTCTGTGAAAGGGCGGAGGGCAGGGCCGGGTCGTAATTATACACACCCAGTCCCTTATCAGGCTAATTAAGCCTCCGAGAGGGATAAAGGCTGACTGCGGAAGGTGGTGTGAGGAGCGAGAGATCGTTTATGGTCAGCTGACCGTCATGTGTGCGTTTGTGTCTTTAAGTTTCTCATTAAAGTAATATTTATATTGCTAAGCCGGTTCTCGCCTCCTCCTTGCCCATTTAAATCCCTTTACACTGGTGCCGAAACCTGGGAAGGAGGAGGGATATGCTGTAGTAGAGTTTTTGCCACTACCATCCACCCCAACGGAGCAGCCTGGGGAGGCGCGGCTGTCATCCATTAGAGGGTGAAGGAGTGGCCGAGGACCAAGCTACGGCATATCCGAGAACCGGCTTGGCAATATAATTAATACTTTAATGAGAAACTAAAAGACACATACACACACACACGATGGTCAGCTGACCGCATACGATCTCTCGCTCCTCGCAGCCAGCCTTTATCCCTCTCTGAGGCTTAATTAGCCTGATAAGGGACCGGGTGTGTATAATCACTACACAGCCCCGCCCTCCGTCCATAACTGTTGAACCGCGTCTCGCTGTTTCTTCAGTGTCTCACAGGACCCACACATTTTTAGACACTGTGTCAAGTTAATTAATAACTTCAGGTCTCAAAAACTCATGTCGAGACACCTGTGTTCTGTGTCATTCATTGCACTGCGTCATATTGCGCTGTGTCTAGATTGGTTTTTGCGTATGTGTCACAAAGATTTAATGTTCTGAACAAGTTCATTTTGCAAAGAGGTGATTGTTACAGTTTTTACCATTATTCGACATTTTTCTGCACCAAGCAAAGTTTCAGTGCTTGATAAACTGCAATATATATTGGGATCAGATTATCCAACCTGGTCTCATAGAATCACGTTACTATGCCTACATTTTTGCAAAATAATGTTTGCGTGGCTTTTTATACTTATCACTGCAGTTTCCTGGTGAAATTAACACAAGAGGCGCTACAACAACTAAAACGGCAGATAATAAATACATTTTATAAATACTTACTCATAAACACCTCACTCAATGATATATTATGACATCAAAACAATTTTACTATAGCACATGACTTGTAAGGTAACACATTTTAACATTTACATAAAACCAACTACATTTAAAGCTTGTTTGAGCCTGATCAAATTGCACAGCTCAACTGAAAGATCATTGCACTTGCGATGCAAAGGACCCGGGATACGAGTCCCACAGAGCAGGCGAGTAGACATGTAAGCCGGAAGTGTCATAAAAGCAAAACAAAATGATGTCGGTACTTCAGCAGTTGTATTTCTCATGTTATGTTTGCTTTTTACCACACTATCGTTTAGGTTTAAAGTTAAGGGTAGGGAGGAAGGTTTTGTTGACTTAAAACTCCATAGAGCATTAACCTTAAAAACCTCATCTGATTAAAAAAATTTGACCTAGCTTCTGTGATACGTGTGAGGAACCATGTAATATAATTTTTCCAAAAAATGTTCATAAGATCAGACTGAGAATATTATAAAGATTTGGGGTTGTTGTTTTTCTGACACAGCCAAGAACGCAGCAACCACACAGCAATATGCTAAATTCATTCAGAACACTTTAGCAAACACATAGCAGTGCCAGTACTTGCGCACACAACACCCTCATCATGAAATAAAATATCTAGTAAATATATTAAATTGAATGCTGCATTGTTTTGCTGCATTTTGATATCTGTCTGTATCAACAAAAAATTGAAAGACAAAGGTAAAATATAACAGCAGCATCTTTCTATTTCAAAGAAAAACATTTAATGGATGAAGGAACAAAGACAAAATAGCCTTGGCTGCATCTGTTTTACAATTCATCTTCATACTTTCCCATTTGCTAGGCTGCTAATATGAACCAGCACAACTACTATCCTATGGGAACATTCCCAGAATTGATCATCCCTCCCCGACAGGGAGCAAATCAAACAAATAATGTGTTTACTCACACAGTGCTGAATTGTGCAATACACAGGAAAAATACACAGAAAAAAAACCACACACACTCACACATGCTGCAGTATTGCTGGACGGGTCATTCATTCACACACACAATGGCGTAGATTTGGCTTGAACATTGGGGGGTTGCAGCGTGAAGCATTTACACGTTTCAAATGATCATGGTAGAAATATTGGGGGGGTTATACTTGCTTGTTTTGATTATTATATCCCCCCTGTAATCTACGCCCTTGCACACACACATCCTGTATAGCTGAGAGTTTTATGGCTGGTACGAGAGTAGGTGTGAGTGTAGAGTATTTAGACCAATCCCAAAGCCAGAATATCACACTCAAAATGATTTACTGTCGGCAAAGGTTTTCACCTTTCTCTGTGCATTTTCATGCTTATACTGCATACTGTAGACAACCAGGAAGCTTGGAAAATTTAAAATTATTAGAAAATGCCATGCTGTTGTCAGGACAGGCATGCATTTTTCCAAAAGAGGCAGGAAAAAACAAACAAAAAAGCTTTATTTTTTACAGGTAAAGAAATGCCATATGAATGGCACTGTTACCATACCATAGTAATGCAGGTGGTAAAATAGAATGCCACATGATGAATGAAAGAATACAACAGGCAGAGAAATGTACAGTATACTAGTTTAAATAAAATAGTTACTGATGAAAAACCTGTCACTTCTGTGTTTAACTGAAAGTGGGATTTGACTGTTTTGGCCGCCATGGCAGATGGAGACGAAGATCATTGAAGAAACATTTACATTTGGGTCTGTTCCTCACAGAATGCAATCATAAGGCACTGGGACTTTTCACTGTAAATTATAAGGCAACTTATACTTTTTTTACTGACAAAAACATTGTCTAGTAGAATCTAATATTTTTTGCAGTTATTTATTTATTTATTTTACAGTGTGATTCACATTTTGGGAACATTGAAAGATGACTTCTAGAAGCAACAGTACAGTAGCTTCAGCAGCACTAGTGGGTGTGTGTGCTGTTATTGTTTAAAAATACTACATGCTGGAAATTGTGTCCTGAGCAGGAGGGCAGTGAGAGGGAGGGGTGTTCCTTTAACACGGCAGCCAAAGTGCACTGTCTTTCTCTTGGCTCTGTCTCTCTTTCCCTTCCTCCTCCTATTTAAGGTGGGGCTCATTTCCTTTGACACTCACACAATCGGTAGCTGTGTTCCAATACCTAGTGGGCTGCCAACATAGGTACCATTTTAAGGCATCATTGGCACACTCCAGATACCAAGGCTGTTCCATATGGTAGAGAGCATTATTATGCAGCCTTCTTTTGGCCAATTTCTAAGGCAGCAATGTACTGTATACTGTATATCCTTCACAGAAAAGGCAATCCTATAATGCTTTTCGATTAACTCAACTTAAATTTTGATCATAAATATAGTTCATCTAATGGACTACTGAAAATAGCACTAACAAATTGGTCAACCTAATTAAAAACAGACTGTTCCCCTTCTGTCACTCAGTCGATGTTGTGTCGATGTAGTGACGCTAGGGGTCACTCTTGGGAGACTGATTCACCTTCAGATCATACCCCAACATACGGGTATAAAAGGGAGACCGGTATGCGGATTAATTCAGACATTTTCTTCGGAACCGAGTGGTTGTGTTGACAGCAAACTGAATACCACTGTCGTTCCATTCACCAAACTCTACAAGCATTGCTGTTGGATATACAGTGCATTCCAGCAGTTCTCTCTACACTATGCACTCCACTGCAGACTACACCCCTGGACGCTTCGACAGCACTTTAAAGAGCTTTTCCTCTAAAAGATTGTGTTTCCCCTATTAGAGCAGGCACGTTGACGTTGAACTTCTTTTTAAAGATGCGTCTTTTTAAAGATGCCTTTCCGTCTCTGTGCCGTTCCTGGATATGGTCGTTACCGCTCCGCCTCTGATGGTCACGATCACTGCCTCATGTGCCTGGGCCATAAGCACGTTGAGGAAGCGTTCGTGGATGGTTCCGGCTCTCACTGCAAGAACACGACCATGGCAATGTTGCGGTCGCGGCTTTCCTTCTTCCGAGTGAAAGCAACTTTGGCTGTTCCCCTCGCGGCTCCTCCTACCTACGGGTACGAGACCACTTTGGCTTATGCTGAAGGTGATTTGGGGGCTTCTGTGGGTACGGTTCTGCCAGGTAAATTGCTTCTGTCCAGCACTGGGATAACGCAGGCTTGCCTCATTGCCAGCCTTGCTCTTCCGGATTGAGTTCTCGGCGGTGAAACAACAGATGGAGGCAATCCAGCACATCTTGCCCCGGCTCGGCTCAAGAATGCGGACCCCGTCTGCTCGCCGAAGGCGTTCCCCTAACGCTAAGTGACGTTAAAAACACGTAAACCTTGGCTTTGTGTTAATACACTACTAATGACCTGGCAACTGAATACTAGTGTTAATTTTGTTAGCTGTTTTTTAATTTAGTCTTAGTCTTAATCCTGTGTCAAATGTCCTTTTTAGTTTTTATCATATTTAGTCAACCTTATCCCATTTTTTTTTTTTTTTTAGTTGATAAAGTCTGGGCTTTTTAATGTAGTTTTATTCAATGAAATCTGAAACTGAACTGAAAACTGGCCCTCGCCTTCATGTGTCTCACTGCACCACACAAACCACACCCCCGGCCAGCCGCTGGTGACGAGTCTCGAGGCGGACACTTTGAGCAAGGTAAGTGCTTTGAGGGTGCCCTCAGCAAGGCCATTTCGGGTCTGAGTTCCGCTCAACGACAAAACACCCTCCGCTCCCCCCCACTGAGAGACCCCACCTCCATGAACATCGGATGCAATCCTCCCCCTAGTGCCCCTTGCCCAGAGCTTGGACGCGTGGTTATCGCTCTCCAACCCATCACGCTGGTTGGCCAGAACCATACAACTCGGCTATGCGATCCAATTCAGCAGGCATCTGCCCCGGTTCCGTGGTGTTCTCTTCATGTTAGTGAAGGACGAGAGCGCCACTGTCCTCCAGGCAGAGATTGCGGTCCTCCTTCAGAAGGACGCGATAGAGCCTGTCCCTCCAGCCGACTCCCGTTCAAGATACTGAGGCAGAAGCACATTTTGATGTTCATCCGGCATCGAGATTGGTTTACGGTGGTAGACCTGGAGGACGCGTACTTCCACGTCTCGATTTTGCCTCGACACAGACCCTTCCTATGGTTTGCATTCGACGGCCAGCCATAGACGGTCCTCCCCTTCGGCTTTCCCTGTCCCCTTGCGTCTTCATGAAGATCTCAATGACTGGCTGATTCTAGCAAACTCTTGAGAGTGCTCATGCACCTCAGCCAATTAGGGCTTCAGGTCAACTGGGAAAAGAGCAAGCTCTCCCCAGTTCAGAGCATCTCTTTTCTCGGCATGGAGTTAGACTCGTTGTCAATGATAGCGTGCCTCACGAACGAGCACGCACAGTTGGTGCTGAACTGCTTGAACTTATCCAGCGGCAAATGTCGGTCCCACTGAAATATTTTCAGAGGCTCCTGGGGCATATGGCATCCTCAGCGGCGGTCACACCACTCGGGTTGATGCATATGAGACCGCTTCAGCACTGGATCCAGACCTGAGTCCCGATTCACACATGATGCCACGGCACACATTGCGTGGCTCTAACGCCCACTGCTGGCCGCCTTTTCACCCCTTGGACTGACCTTACGTTCTTGCGGGCAGGAGTCCCCATACAGCAAGTGTCCAGACGCATCGTGGTTATGATGGATGCCTCCAAGACCGGGTGGGGCGCCGTGTGCAACGGGTACGCATTTCCTGGCTCCTGGACAGGACCTCACCTGCATTGGCACATCAACTTCCTCGAGTTGCTGGAAGTACTTCTATCCTCCCTGCAGAGGCTACGGCCGTTAATTCACCGCAAGCACATGTTGGTCCGGACGGACAACAGGTCGACGGTGGCCTACATAAACCATCAAGGCGGTTTACACTCCTGTCTCATGTCGCAACACGGCCGTCGCCGGCTCCTCTGGAGTCAGCGTGACTCAGGCCACTGTGCGGCGCTCACATCTCAGGCCACCTCAACATCACAGCAAATGCTCTGTCACGGCAGCTAATTCTCAGGGGAGAGTGGAGACCACCCTTAGGCAGTCTAGCTGATTTGGAGTCAATTTGGCCAGGCACAGTTAGACCTGTTTGCCTCACTGGAATCCCCCCAATGCCCGCTCTGATATGCCTCTAGGATTTTTCCTGGCTCAAAATGAGGTATCATACTGATCAAAAAAGTGATATTAAAAACACATTTTTAATGTAGTTTTATTCAATGAAATCTGTTGATATTTTAGTCTTAATTTAGTAACATTTAGTCATATTAACATTAGTCACTGAACACTGTAAACATTTTAGCCATAAGAGTATTATTGATAAGCATCTTGTCTTTCCAAAACCTATATATATATATATATATACTTGGTGTGTACAAAATGACAGTTTTGGAGTTTATTTACATGTCACGCTCCCATATTATATGAAATTTAATGAAGGATGAAAAAGATATATCGCCAAGCTGTGATCTGTGAGCTGTGATTCATCTCGTGTGTCATCATTATAGTTTTATATGATCTCAAATTATGTTAAATGACATCAACACAGACCCACAGCTGGCCCCGAGGGCTACGCAAGTATGCGTTCCCCCCAGTGAGCCTACTTGCACAGTTTCTGTGCAAATTCAGGTAGGACGAGGAGCAGGTCACCCTTGTGGCTCCGTACTGGCCCACACAGACCTGGTTCTCTGACCTAACACTTCTCGAGACAGCTCCTCCCTGGCGAATTCCCCTGAGGAAGGACATTCTTCCTCAGGGATGGGGCACCCTCTGGCACCCACGCCGAGACCTCTGGAAACTCCATGCCTGGTCCCTGGATGGGACACGGCAGACCTAACGATCACTCAGGCTAGAGTTCGTTCTACAAGGTACCTCTACTTCCTGAAGTGGTGTATCTTCGCTAGGTGGTGTTCTTTCCGTGGTGAAGACACTCAGAGTTGCTCAGTCGGGTCAGTGCTTTCCTTTCTGCAAGAGAGACTGGATGGGCAGCTGTCCCCCTCCACTCTCAAGGTTTATGTAGCTGCCATAGCAGTGTATCACGACGACATCCGCTCCAGGAGGGCGAATCCCCTAGACCGCGCCTCTTTCCCTCCTGGGACCAATCTGTGTTCCTCTCGGGATTACAGAGAGCTCCCTTGGAGTCCATTGAGTCAGTCGAGCTGAAGGCCATCACTCTGAAGACCACCCTCCTGACCTCGCTCACTTCCATCAAGAGTGTCGGGGACCTGCAAGCGTTCTCTGTCAGCGAAGAGTACCTAGAGTTCGGTCTGGGTTCTGTGATCCTGAGACACCGACCCCTATGTGCCCAAGGTTCCCACGACCCCTTTTAGGAATCAGGTGTTGAACCTGCAAGCGTGCCCCCAGAGGAGGCAGACCCAGCCTTATCGTAGCTGTGCCCGGTGCATGATTTGCACATCTACTTGGACCGCATGCAGAGCTTTAGACACTCTGAGCAGATTTTTGTCTGCTTTGGGGGACAGCGGAAATGGAATGCTGTCTCCAATCAGAGGCTTGCCCACTGGATCATGGAAGCCATAGTGCTAGCATACAACGTCCAGTCCATGCCCGCCCCCTTGCGGGTTCGAGCACACTCCATGAGAAGTGTGGCATCCTCGTGGGCACTGGCCAATGGCACCTCTCTATGAGACATCTGTAGGGCAGCAAGCTGGGCAACAACCAATACCTTCGTGAGATTCTACAATCTCCGGGTTGAGCCAATTTCGACCCATGTTCTTTTCAGGTACGAGAAGGTAAGTTTCATTACATGGACAGCTGGCCAGGTATATCGCTTGTGCATAGCGCCTTTCCCCTCCAAGATAGGTGAAGCTGTGTGCTCTTTCTCCCATGCGTGTTCAAGACTTGTGATCCCTGGATACTCTTCCTCCTAGCACTCTGACTTACAAATTCTGCCGAGGAGAAGGGCAGGGTGTGGCCTCCACAGGGTCTTTTCCCCCTGAAAGAATAGGAATGGAAAAGGACACCTTCCCTGGTGCATTTTATGAGTAGGACATCTTGCAGGAGTTTCTGAAATTGCATGCAAGACAACCATTGCAGCATTGTGTGTGAGAGGAAACAGTGTTGGGTGTTGTCCACAGGTAATATAACTTGCTTTTGCAATGTATTGCTTGAATTAATACATTTTATTAAACGTAACAGCCATACATGCTGTAGAGAGATGTATTACTTAAAAGCTTGATGTGTAGTTTAAGCGCTAAGAAACGGAGATGAACTCAAGTGAAGACAAATCCTGTAAAGTCCCAAAGACATAACATTACTTCACATTAATCAACTCAAAGAGCTTTGGATGAGTGCATGCTGGAAATATTATGGTTTAATTTAACCCTTGTACGTCAATTTAAAAAGGTTACTCAGAGGTCCATAGAGGACAAAAATTTCTGCGGCAAAAAACTGCCATAATAATATTAAATATTATTATTATTTTCCACTTTCACTGATTTTTTTTAACCAACATCAGTCCCGATCATAACTACCAAATAATCATACATTTTCAAGTTTTTAACTATTTAAATACCAGTTTGTTTACATAATGCTATGGCTGCTAATTCCCCTTAGCATTTAATATATGGAAAATATATTAATCAGTGTGTCAAAATGAACGGTTTTCTTTTCTGCTCTAAAGTGACTTACTTTACATTTACTTTTATGCATTTGGCAGACTTTTATCCAAAGCGATTTACAGTGCCCTTACTACAGGGACAATCCCCCTGGAGCAACCTGGAGTTAAGTACCTTGCTCAAGGACACAATGGTGGTGGCTGTGGGGATCGAACCAACAACCTTCTGTTTAGCAGTGTAGTGCTTTAACCCACTATGCCACCAACACTCCCGCCATCACATCTACACATAGTCCGACATTTTTCATGCGCTGGAGCAGATACAGTGAGATGAATAATGTCTCAGCTTCATAAGCGTCATAAGTGTTCTGTTGTTGGCTATAAAAGTGAACATAAGAGTCATCATGTACTCCCGGCATCAGCACCACTGAAGATGCTGTGGCCAATCTGGACTGGTAATCTGAAATACCGGGCATTTTCCCGGTGGGCATATGCACTTTGGGGCTGATCAAGGGCAGACTGGCAATCAGGAGAACCGAGCAGGGCAGTGGGATGGCCGCGAAACTGGCCGAATGGGCAGCGATAAGCTCAAATGAGTCACCGCGTTATGCAGAACGGACCACAAAACGCAGCAGCGATATGCAGAAAAGAAGAGCAAACACCTCCCCGCTCACATTTTTGGCCAGTTGCAATGTTAAATCCCAGGCCGATTTCTCTTCCTAGTCCAGCCCTGTCTGAACTCCGGTACTTACACCGTCAGTCATTCTGATTTGTTGTTGCTATAGTAACCAAAGCATGAGATGTAAAGGCACAGCCCTCTTCCGGAAAGGGGGCGGGAAGCAGCAGCATGTTTGCATTTAAAGAGACACACGTGTTTTGATTCCACCCAAAAAGAGGCATTTATAACATGGTATAATAAATGATCCATGTGGTATTTTGAGCTGAAGCTTCACAGACACATTCTGTGGACACCTGTGACTTATATTACATCTTGTAAAAAGGGGCATAATAGGTCTCCTTTAAAAAATAATGAAAGTATTCATGTAATTTGTATTTCACTTCAATAACACAGTTTTCACTATTTACAGGTCCCACAAGCCATTTATTGTCCCAATTATTTCCTAATATGTATAGCATTTTGTTTATTAAAATAGTAAAATAATAAAACATATGGATCAAATGTGATTGTCTATGTTAATGCCATGTGGACGCTGAGGATTTCTACAGATTCCCATAAAATATATTTATTTCTGATTAACAAATTCCTTTCATCTATAATTTAGATAAAAGTGTTGACATTTGATGAGTACCTCCTCTGTAAAGATCACAATATCACTGAAAAAAATAAAATAAAATAATAATAAAAAAATATTAAAGAACTTACCTTTTGTCTTCCCATGGCATTCAGGAAATTAGAAAAATGTCACTTCCTGTTCAACGTGAATTGTGAAATAGTCCAAATATATAATAGGGACGAATGTGTTCAGAAAAGAAAAAGTGACATTTCACAACATAACGTCTTTTAGGTTGTAACTAATAAACAGTAGACATACTGTTCGAAATGAAGACAAAAATAAATGTAGAAGCTCATCGCAGGGGATCAAGGTTAGGCTGGTTATGGCAGATAGCCCCTGCTGGTAGATACCATAACTACAACCATTATGCAGGCAAAAAGCATCGTTTCTCCTTTGACCACAATTCAAAAGTATCAATATAAAATAATCTAAATAATTTAATAATATATTATATTAAGAAATGTACCAGCTCAGGTTATTGGCTTAAAAATGTGCCTGAGAATTCTAACGAATATCTCTCTTCAGGAATACTAGACCTGCTTGTGTCATGCGGGCTGTGTTAGAATGCTATTCTGAGTCAATGTGTGTGTGTTTCTGAAAAGTGGAGTATTATAGTTGACGGTCACTAGATGGCATTAGCAGGCTTTAAGTTCGTCACATCCTGTGATCTTAAGCTGTTACTATAGATAATTATGCTGCCTGCCAAGTGAGGGCGCCACTGTAGAGCACTGTAAAGCAAATAATGTACAGTATACTGTATATATACACAATATGTAGTATGTATAATGGTGATGAGTTTGCCTATATCACTGTGTAATGATGGAGGGGCTTTTATGTATTTATTATTGCATTGCTTATACTGCCATCACTGAAATTGACAATATTGAAATGCTTATTATTCAAATGACCTGCTAGGTCTTCATAACTATATTAATAACACGGTTCATAATATATGTATATTATAAATATAAGTACTTGTGGAGTCCTGACAGGATTGTCTGTTTGCACAGGGATTCCTGTTTATCCAGTTAAAAATATGCATGAACACAGACTCCCTATTCAGGACAGGCGTGTGTGTGTGTGTGTGTGTGTTTGTGTGTGTGAGTATGACTGTAAGTGTTTGTGTATGGGTGTGTGTAAGTACACACTGAGAGGTTCTCTGTGCTCTGACGACTGGGGTTAATTTTGGATAAATTACCTCTGCAGTTCATTTAATACCAAACCAGTATGCCCAGGAAAGATGCATTCACTCACACACACGCACTTTGCACTCAGACAACTTTGCTCTGTCTGTTGAAGACAGAGACCTCCTTCATGCATGTAGAGTACCTACACAGTGTCCAACTTCCAGATTTTTGACTCATGGGAACTAAAAGTTAAAACCCAGATACTGGATCCAGACTCAAAGTGTTGCAAAAACACAATACCAGTGGATGGATGGATGAATGGATGGATGATAGATTATCTCACACCCTAGTTCCCTTTGTCGTGAATCAGTAACTATATTGCACAGAAGAAAAAATAGCCCCTAACCACATCCTTCACAGTTTCAGCAATAAATGCGTTGAGTCAATATGCATTATTAATACAAATTGTATACCCTTTCTTATATGCTGAAATTAGAACTTTCCTGACCCCTGACTTTAAAAAAAATACGTCTTTTCTATATTAAAAATATATTTATTTTTATATTTGTCCATTTCGATTCAAATAAATCTCCTCACCAAGACAAGTTCACACCTGCTATTCTAAAGCCATCGAGGTAATTACATCCAAAAGTTCCAATCTCATAGGCTGGATCGTATGTACAGTAACTTCTTATCGAAGACTGGCCAGTTTACATGTCGGTCAGTACTTCTTATCTGAGCAGGCAGGTACTTGTCAAGAGTGAACAAACATAACAGAAGACACCGTTTGATGTGCAGAGAGCAGAATTTTCTGCATATTGCTGTCCCCTTCAGCATATCACGTTGCCATTTTGTGGCCCGTTCTGCATAACACAGCGGCCCATTTGGCAGCGTTTCAGGGCCGACCCACCGGGAAAGGTCCCGGCTCTCCCAATGGCCAGTCCATCCCTGCTTAGGGGCAAATTCACCAAACTGCCTCCTTTATATGTAAATTAGGCTCATTATAGATTATGATTTCTTCACAAAATTCCATGCTGTTTGCCAATTAACATCGCTCTCATGCAGTAAACAGAATTTTGTTTATAAGAGACGTTTGTGTAAATTTTTATTGATCATGACAGTGGTAATTTATTTAATAATGAACAAATTTTGAACAAGAGTGTTATCCAGATGTGCATGTAGTCAAGCGCACTTTCAGCATGTTAAAGAGTTGATTCAGGTGTCTTGATCACAGTGGAGTTTCCTGGCAGAATGTGACAGATTGCGGTGGTCTGTTGCATCCTCCAAAACCAACACAGAAAGCATGTGCAAACAAAAAGCCCTTTTATATGTCACAATTCATTCTTAAAGTTTTATAGCTTATAAGGCTGAAACATACTCTATGCAAGTACCTGTTCTAGGGCCGTTTCTAGCTACAAGTGGTATAAGCAGACTCAAAGCAAGATATGTTTTTTTTTTTTTATATATATGCTAAAAGCTGCAAGTAAGACTCAGGCATTTATTATGGCTCAATTAGACCCTTGTAGCCTGAGAGGGAATGAAGAATGTAATGATCTGTTGGGGGTTGATTGCAGGGGGCCTCCAAGTAGGATTTCGCTTAGTGCCCCCATATGCTCAGAAATGTTCCTGATATGAATGCAGATGCAAGCACTTGGCCATCACATTGCCAACGCACGGTCTGGTTGAACATGCTTAATGTGCTTTCTTGCGTTAACCGCCACAGTAACGCAAGAACAAACCTCAGTATTCAAGGGGCCGATAGAGTTACCTTCAAACATCTGTGACATTAAACTGGATGCGCTATTATTCAGGTTATTTGCTATAAATATACTGACTTTAATTTACTTAAAGCAATATTCTCTTCATACTATTTCTCCGCCATGACAGTAGTTAAGTTTAAAGAGAAAAATCAATCTAGAAGCAGGAAGCTCACATTAATCTTGCTATGGAGCCCCTTGCGGCAGCTTTGAGAATGCAACGCATATTTGCGTTGTGTAATGAACTGTGGTCAGACACATTTCAGAATGGAATGACATGTGAAATCGAACTTTGCAAGACACACTTGCGTTCACATACTTGTTTTGAGTAAATTTCGGCACTTACTCCATGTCTGTAAGCTTTGAGGCCATCTACATTCATTGAGCACTTTATTAGGTACACCTGTACAGCTACTTATTTGTGCAATTGTATAACCAGCCAATCATATGGGGAAAATTGTAGCATTATTTCTGGTGCCAGATGGGCTGGTTTGAGTATTTTTATAACTGTTGATCTCCTGAGATTTTCATGCACAACAGTCTCTACTGTTTAATCAGAATGGTGCCAAAAACAAAACAAAAAACGTCCAGTGAGCGGCATTGCTGCGAACGGAAATGCCTTGTTGATGAGAGAGGTCAACGGAATGGCCAGACTTGTTCGAGCTGACATCAAGTCAATGGTAACTCAGAAAACCACTCTGTACAATTGTAATGAGCAGAATAGCATCTCAGAATGCACAACAATTTGAACCTTGAGGCAGATGGGCTACAACAGCAGAAGACCATGTTGGGCACTTTATTAGGGCCATACTGTCCTTAATAAAGTGCTCGGTAAGTGTATATGCTAGAGCACTCCTAAAAGTTGACCAAATAAACAGTTAGTAGAAATCACATTTAAAATCTTTCAAAAACATTCATGATTCATCCTGCACTCACAAGAATATCCAAGTTATTCTCCAATAAAATGCTCTCTAGAATGACTCTCCCTAATACCACCTGCAACCTTCGAGCAATAGCAAGCAAATCATAGCTCAAATGGCTAGGACAAAAACTAAAGGCTATTACAAGCTGTAAAGCATTTCAATGGAAAGGAGGAGACAAGAACCGGCTTGACAATATAAATAATAGTTTTAATATCAAACTGAACGAAAAACACACAAACATAAATACACAGAGCAGCTGCCTGTAATTCTCTCTCTCTCTTGAACTGTCGTCACCGGCCGCCTTTATCCCTCGCGCACCCCATCAGGCTGATTGGGGACCGGGCATGCATTGTTCCAGCCCCGCCCTCCTCTGCTCTACACAAGCCCTTTGATTTGTCCTGCCATTTATCATTCCCAACCTCATGTTACAATTGGTACTGTGCACACATAGGAAAGAAAACTTTGCTTGTCAAGCCATTTCATGGGGTCTTTAAAAACAGAACCATTCCAAGTAAAGAGTTTTGACTTAAGTCACCATCCAGGCCGGAGAGTTGACTATGTGTTAGGTCACTTACAGATTAATAATAGTCTCTCTCTCTCTCTCTCTCTCTCTCGCTCTCTGTTTCTCCCTCTCTCTCAGCTGTCAGACAGAATGAGGGCTGTGATTTGGTGGCTCGCTCTATGAGACAACGCTTGTGTTCAGCTGGCCGCTGGAAAGGGAGGGTGGGCGTCAGTTACAATTGCTCCTCTTTGAAACTCTCTGACAGCCTCTGGCACTACTCTAAATGAAAGAGAGAGAGAGAGGGAACAGGAGAGAAAGAGGAGGACAGAAAATTTCGAAGTTCAGAAGGAGAACTTGTTCAGCAGCAGACCTTTAACATGCTGAACTGACCAGTGTCTTCCCTTTGGAATACCCTACAAGACAACTGCTAGTAGAACGAGACTTGCAAGACAGTGATAATCTTTGGGATAAGGCTCCTTGTGGGTGCTGCAAGAAGGCAATATGATCAGCTTCGGTGAGTGTTTATCTAATTTCTCTGAAATGGAGTAGGAAACTAAAACGTTCAGCCACACCTGAATCAGAGCTAAAAAAAACAAATGTTAAAGGGACAGTTCATCCAAAAATGAAAATTCTGTCATCATTTAGTCATCCGTATGTTATTCCAAGCTCCTATGACTTTCTTTCTTCTGTTGAACACAAAATAAATGTTAGGAACTAACAGCCTTATTCAGCATTTACATTCACTGAAACTATAAAATAAATGTGAATGGTGACTGAGGTCAATATTCTGCCTAAGCATTTATTTTTGTGTTTGACAAAGGAAAGAAAAGCCATGCAGGTTTGGAACAACATGAAACAGAACTTTCATTTTTGGGTGAACTATCTTGTTATGCAGGGAACAGACAGGTTGACAGACATCAAGCAAACACATGCAGAGAGAATTGAATTGCATGCAAACATTGCATGAGGCAGCCATAGCCATAAAACTGCTGCATTTCCTAGAGCTTGTCTATTGTGCCTGCTCATGCACTTAATTCCAGATGCAAATGTCCTTAATTAGATCAGATGGAGACAGAACCATCAACGTGCTCCCAGCTAAATCATGCAGTCTCCACAATGCATCAATGGAAGCAGGCCAGACTGGCTATTGGGAGCACCGGGCATTTTCCTGGTGGTCACTGGGTAATTTGGTGCGGCTGGCCGACTGCTGCGCAAGTACTGGCCCTTCCTACAGGTGATGTAGGTGCCGCCCTGGCTTCAACGTGACTGTGCAGAATCCGTAACAGAGCAAGAATTAAATAAACTATATTAAGTCAAATCAATACAAAGGCTTTTATTTTGAAATAAGATAATTACTTTTATTTTGAAATTGCTTTCACAGAGGCATGGTCTCTGAAAGCATATATTTTTTCTGTAACTCACATGGGCTTCATTAATTGACCTACAGATCACAATAATGGTGACAAACAAAAACAATATATTAAGGATAAGCTGACTAATCACAAAATGACAAATAACTGCAAGTTACAACAAATACAATAACAGCAGTGTAAAAAAAAATAGGCAAACAGTAAAGCTATGAGCAGTGCATAATCATTTGCATAATGTATTCAAACCGCAAAGCATTACTGGGAGCTGAGGTGCAGCTTACTGAATAATGCTCACACCTGATAAAAATTCAGAAAACAAGTCATGAAAATGTTACTTTGTGGCTATTTGAGTCTTTGAGGCTTACTTTGTTTAAATTATAGCAGAACAGTGCTTGTCAAAGCATAGGGATTTTCACTTTTTCTCAAGAATAATCTGGGGAAGGAATTAAAACACTGCAGATATAAAGATGCAACAAACTCACAAAATATGAGCAATCTGCAAAATATCTGCAAAGATCTACAATTTAAGAGGAATGTTCATTAAGAGGAATTATTATTATAATAATATTTTTTAAAAATATTTATGTTTGTTTATATTTTTACATATTCCCACACTTTGTTTTCATAGATTTTTTTAAAATAAATATTTACACATAGGTATGTGAGTAACTGACATGAAATTGTCATCAGTGTCCTGCTGTGTGACACTTTCTTCATCTAACTATTTCAAACAACATTTTATGATACGTATATTATATATTACTATTATACTTGTTGTTTTCACAACCTCATATTAACGAAGACAAAAGTTTACACTTCTAGAAAAAGTTGAAAGGTGATTAAGATCTTTACACATTTTGAAAAAAAAATACACACTTTCCCTTGTAGATTCATGTATATTTTAACCTAAAATCTGTATTTTGTAAGTTTTGTTGAGGAGAATTGTGCAACTTTTATACGCAATCAGACTTCAGTTCCATTTTTCCATAAACATACATTAAAGTAGGGACCAAAGTATCTTTAGAACAGAGCCTGGTTGCAAGAAACCCCTTTTAAACCTTAGTTCCCTTATGACTCAGTACACTTGACATTGCATCACTAAGCTGATGCTATGGGGAGTGTCCTTCTATATGACCTAGTTGAAACCTTTCTAAAATAACTGCAATTCCAAAATGGTGGTGTTTAAACCCACCCGTTCTATGGTGTTTAAACCCGCCCTTTTAGGCACAAAGCTGTCCGGTATAAAAGCGGGTACGCAAACACCATTCCTCAGAATTTTCTTCCTTCAAGACAGCAATTCATCTCTTGCCTAGAAGCCTTCTACTTTGCCGTCGACATACACAATCAGCGGGAGGGATCTTCACGGCAACGAGAAGACTCTCCGCTCCCCTGCAGTGTTCCGGCAAACATTTACTCCACCTCGCTGCTTTATGCTTTGAATGGGCCACTTCAGCATCCTGATTCCCTGCAGCGCTTCGGCAGGAGTTTTGTATCCTTATAAGCTATTGCGATGTTGTTTGTATATACGTATATCTATAAAAGAGCCGCTTAAATGTTCACGTCTTTTTAAAGATGTATTTATTTAAATCAGGGAGTAATGCTTTCGTACAGCTGAAGTGTTATACGTTTCTCCAAGTATTTTCTGCATAGGCTATTTATTTATTAAAAGTTCTAAAATCACCATGTAGCAACTGCTTTATGCAGCACAATGAGCTAGTAGCTAACAGCTAGTGGTCGTGTTATTGTTTTGGTCAGTTTGTGTCATGTTTAAGATGATATCACGGCAATAGAGGCGCCGCAACTATGACGATCATCCTATAATCCCACTCACGTTGAGGGACACTAAACTGCAGTGTAAAAGCAAGCTCAGAAAAGTAAAGCGAGTAGATTTGAGACGAGTCAAACAGTAACATGCAATGGAAAAGTGCAATAACACCATAGTAATATCCCATAAATGTACACAGAAGGGACGAAAACGTCTAAGCCTGCATGCTTCACACATAAAACGAGAGACAAGAAATTTTTTTCCAATAGAATTCACCATTGCGTGCTAAGACACTATAATGGCTGAGTAAACTTAAAAATGCATAAATATGGCCGCGGTAACCCCGGCCCCAAAACACTCCTGCAAAAACCAACACTGAATCAACTAGGCAATGGACTGGATCTACACTCTGTGCGCGCACCAATAAGCAAAAATACGCCATTTAAACGTCTATAACCTTCTCGTTGATGGAGCCTTGGCATTTAAGATGGTATCACAGCAGGGGATAAGCCATCATTCAAAAGAGAGCCATGTTGAAGGGCCAAACCCACAATGTCAATAACTCTGGCCGGAGTTGCTATATGTTACCATGTGAGACCACTGACATTGTCCCGATTGTGTCATTACGCAACATCGAAGTTTCTTCGAAAGGGAACTAATCGGGTCCTGCGGGAGTTTCACGAAAATGCAGACCTCTAGTGCAAAATGATTCATCAGTATTTTTGGTTTGTCTTCACAGAAGAGAAAGACTGCAAGTTCTAAATATTTATATGTGCTAAAAGTCCATTTTGACAATGCTTAGTAATACAACAGCACATACGTAGATAACTTCAAATCAAAAACACAAAAAATAAAATTTCATGTAGTCTTTAAAATGTAATCAAAACTTACAAAGAGTCCCAGATATCTGAGGCAAAGTGCTACAACTATCAGCCAGAGAGCTGATTTCAGTCCTTGCAACACATGTTGGCAGATAAGCTACTTTTGTTCTATCCTAAAACAGGCAAGCACAAGTACTGATATTTCATCATGAATGACCCAGTACATGATTCATGCAGTACTGTTCTTGAGTTAAAGGAATAGTTCACCCAAAAAGTCAATCAATATTTAAGTCCTTTTTTTTTATTATAATTTTTTTTTTTACAATAAATTCTCTTCCCTGCTCAGTCAATCTCCAATTCAGTTTCACTTTCCCATTTTTCTTCTTCTGTTTTGGTGATTCACAGTCTTAATACATTTCGCCCCCTAATGGGAAGAGAGGAGAATTTATGATAAAAATGACTTAAATATTGATCTGTTCACCTATCATACAGTGTCTGAACACAGATTTAACCACTGAATTTATATGGATTACTTTTATGCTCCCTTTTTTTGGCACTCATTCACTTCCATTGTGAAATACATAGCTGAAATATTATTTTAAAAACCTTAAACTGTGTTCTGCAGAAGAAAGAAAGTCTTACACATCTGGGATGCCAGGGGGGTGAGTAAATCATGTGAGATTTTTTTTTTCTTTTTCCGTGAACTAACCCTTTAAGAAACACAAAGTTAGATTGAGCCCGGTGCGCACTGCATGATTTTGGCCACGATTCTGCCGTCTGAGACAAATTTGTTGTCATAGGGCAAAATTGTCAATCTTACAATGTTGTAATGTTGAGTACAATGTTCACCGACAGCATAATAATAGCCTTTGCGATGATCTTTATCTTCCAATGAAGTTTTGGCAGTGTCAGAAGTTTAAAGCATCGCAGCCGTATATTGTGACTGCTATTATGAAGGCCAGATGAGAGAGTCCGCTCCTCTCTCGCACCCCAATTCACCTGGAAATAAACCTGCTCCGCGTATACACCATAGCAACATTTGTGCCCAGTTATCATTCTACTTAAGCTCTTTCAGTGTTGTTTTCTTCTTTTCATTATAAATAAGAACTTTTAATAAATAAATAGCCTATGCAGAAAATACTTGGAGAAAAGTGTAACACTTCAGCTGTACGAAAGCATTATTCCCTGATTTAAATAAATACAGAATTAGATAATTAAATAAATATTTACAAAACGAAAATAAATACATTGGTGCATTTTCTTAACACGTTTTATCTGTACATTTATCTTGCATTTTCTTTACAACTTTATTTAAATGACAATTTCACTAGTTTGAACAATATAAATTGGTATTTGTGGAATGTTTCAATCCAAATCAGCAGATACAATTGGATACAATTATAGAAATCTGTCATGTTTGTGAATTATCCATAGGGAAATCTAAATATTATCAGCCTTTATGAATTCAAATTTTTTTGCGTGGCCTATAGGTTAGTAATCTAAAAAGAGGAGAAAGACGTACTATAACCCACCTTTATTGTTTTCCCTATGTGAATGCAGAAGTTTGTCATTTTTCAGACCCCAAGTGTTTATATTTCCATCTGTGATTTTTTGTTTGTGATCAGGCTGTCTTATTATAGACCTATTTGACAAAACCCATCTTTCTTTTTATATGTTAGCCTTTGCTCGTGATGGAGTGGTATTGGCTGATGTCCTGACTTTCAGAAAAATAATGCTCCTCAGTCTGACAAGCCACAATCTTAAAGGACTTGTGTGGACTGGTAGAAGCTGTTGCAATGTGTTTCGCTGTCCCCTTATGCATATCGTGGCCACCTTCGGCGTCCCGGTTCTCCCGATGGCCAGTTGCCTTGGGTAGGACCCCACAAACGTGGCAAAACATACAGAGCTCCATTACTGTCTACTGCCTATGCAGGCAGCTGCCTTCTATGGGAGCATACAAACTAAAATGGAACCTCATAAGGGACTGACCGTATATTTAAATAGAATGTGGTGTTAGCATAATACTCTAATATCAAATTAAAAAATGAGGGTTATCGATTTAACGCGTTAATTCAGTGTGATCAATTTTACAAAAAATAACGCATTAAAAAATGTTTCCGCAATTAATCGCATGCCCATGGACCATAATAAGGAAGATTCCTGAGAAATGCAAGCTTGCAGTACCTCCTGTTTACTCCAGAGGGCAGTAAGTAAAATTTCAGCTGTATGAGCAACATGAGTGAAGAAAACACTTCAGTAGGCAGAACAACACAAACATGCGTAATGTTCTTGCGTTCAAAACATTCGAAGGAGCACAAATGCGATCTAAGGGATCTTAAGATATGTATAAAGATTGAGAATTAAACTATATTTAACTTGAAACAGTGACCTAAACATTTTATGTTTATGACGCAACACACCTGAGACGTCTAACATAGGTGTAAATTGACGGGCCCTTAAACAAGCCCTCATAATAAATCTCGATCTGATTGACAAATTCACTTGTGAAATGGATTGCTGTGAACTGTATGCCAATGATTGACTTATGATCAATAATATGGTAGTAAACAATACATTGTATTCTAAAGCCGCTTTTTGAATATAAAGCATTTTAATTATCTGAATATTTATATATATATAATTATATATTGATATAGATATGTATAATCATTATATTGAGTTATCGTTATATGAGGGGCTTTCTCAGTAAATATTTGTATATGCGATTAATCGCGATTAATAAATCGGGACACCATGTAATTAATTCGATAAAATTTTTTAGTCGATTGACAGCCCTAGTAAAAATACATAGCACACAAAAATATTGGGTTAAATAATATTTTTTTAATTAGATAGAACCATATTATCTATATTTTTAGGTACTGAATGAAATATGTTTATAATAAACATTTCTCTAGCTTAGCCTGCCATCTTGAATGGATATTTTTTGTATTCTGTGATTGCCTTCTCCACAAAGGATACATACAATGCTTCTTTAGATTTTAGTCAGAAGGCAACATAAAACTGCTGCCTTCACATCAGGATTGCACTTATGATGATTTAAAAGGCTTTTTGCAGCATCCAGTGACAGATTAAACTATGTAGGCCCTTGGTAATACAGTGATCAAAAGCCAAGAGTGGAAGCTGGCCTGATAAAATGTATTTTGTGGAGGACATAATATTTGCAGACTTAAAAAGGGGGTAATACAATTTAATTGTCATATAAACAATCTAAACAAGATTAAGTGTTATGTCTTTCCATGTAAAAGGATATATATATATATATATATATATATATATTGTCCAAAAATTTGTAATAATGTACAGGTTTTGCTATTTTGGAAGGAAATTGGTACTTGTGGCATTCAACTGATCACAAAGTATAGTCAGGACATTATTGATGTAAAAAACAGCACCTTCACTATTAGAAAAAAAGTAATATTTGATCAAATCTAGAGAGGCCCCATGTCTAGCAGCCATCACTCCAACAGCTTATCCTTGAGTAATCATGGTACATTGCTAATTTGGTACTAGAAAATCCCTTGCCATTATATCAAACACAGTTTAAAGCTATTTGGTTCGTTAAATCAAGCTTAACATTGTCTTTGTGTTTGTTTTTGAGTTGCCACTGTATGCAATAGACTGGCATGTCTTAAGGGCAATATTAGGTCAAAAATGGCAACAAAAAAAAAACCCGCTTTCTCTATAAACTCGTAAGTCAATCATTGTTTTGAGGAATGAGGGCTATACAATGTTTGGAATTGCCAAAACACTGAAGATTTCATACAAAGGTGTACACAACAGTCTTCAAAGTCAAAGAACAACTGACTGTAACAAGGACAGAAAGAGATGTGGAAGGCCAGATGTACAACTAAACAAAAGGATAAGTACATCAGAGTCTCTAGTTTGAGAAATAGATGCCTCACATGTCCTCAGCTGACAGCTTCATAAACAAGAATAAACATAAATAAATCACCAATCAGTATCTGGTCAAACTATCAGCTAGAATGCCAAGGATCTGCAAAGCTGTCATTGCGGCATGTGGAGGATTATTTGATGAGAACTCTTTGAAGTAGTTTAATTTTTATTTTTTTTTAACTTCAAATTGTTTTTCATGTTATTAATGTCCTGACTATACATTGTGATCAGTTGAATGCCACTTTGGTGAATAAATGTACCAATTTCTTTCCATAAGAGCAAAATCTGTACATTATTCCAAACTTTGGCCGCCATGTAAATATATATATATATATTGTATAGTGTGTGTGTGTGTGTGTGTGTGTGTGTAAATAGATGAGGTAGAAAATGGGTCCTAGAATAGAGATTAATGAATAGGTTACCCCTGTATTCTGTAATTTTTTTTTCAAAGAAATTTAAAGAGAGAATATTCTAATATTCTTTTCCATTCAAATACAGTTCATAGTGGCCATGGTTGTCAAAAATTACATAAATAAATAAAAAAAAACACACCTACTATAAAAGTATCATGAAAGCTAGAAATTACTGTTGGCCGAATTCACTGACTGAAAACTGAATTCTAGTCCATGCATTGCTTGGCCACACGCAAAGAAGACTTTGGTATTGAATTGTGCTGTTGGTCAGAATATCAGCATGTTTGCACAGCATTGTTCCTATGACCGAATCACAGCTGTGCTGATATTCAGTACAGCAGAATTCCTACTATGTGAATGTGATTTTGCTTAATTTATATTATCACAAGTTCATTTAAACATTTGAATTGATTGGGAAAAAAATAGAGACTTGACATTTAATGTACATATGAGAGGACAAGCTATATTACACATGCAATATTCTCTTTGTGTTACAGTAATACCTATTCTCAACACCAGTTGACCATGACATCATTCTACCCAAATGTATTGTCCAGAAAGTACATTCATTTTAGGCACTAGCCGTCATAGTATATTCCCACATGTCAAAATGGATATTAGCTCATCTCACATGTCTTGGTACTGTATGTGCAGCCAGTCATTTATAATGCATGACAACTCGATCCCTTTACTGCATACTCCTTACTCCATCTGCAAAGAAAGATCAAAAACATTAGGCTTCGTACCCTTTGTACATGTTAATGATCAGTATATATATATATATATATATATATATATATATATATATATATGCTTGAGGAGTATCTTTTAAGGTAAGATGGTCAACTTATAACTTTCTAATGAGAAAAACAAAAGCAAAATAAACATATATACAGTATATATTATATTATGGTTTGGAAGGTAACAGATTCCCAGCCAAAATCAAAGTCATATGATATGGCAATGCTTTCTAATTTTTTTCTCCAACCATTGAGCAGAGAAGAAAAGCTCTCTATCTGTGACTGTAGCCTCTGTGATTTCTGAAAACACTTAGGTCACAGGAGGATGGCAGGACGTACTCCTAACTGAATTTTCTAATTGCTCTCTTCTGCAGAGCGGCCCCCTCCATTAGCAGTGATGCTTCCTGGGAGAGAAACTCCCTCTGTGGCCATCATGCCTTTGAGAAATACCCACCACCAGCAACTGCATCACAGAAGGAGAACTAAGAGGATGGAGAAGGGGAAACCTGGACTGCGCTCCAAGAAAATGTCCATTCTGTCTCGGTCGCTCATCATCTGCAGCTCCAGTACCAATGAGGACGGGTCCAGCCCAGAGGAGAGGTACTGTGAGGCCTGGGATGGTGGTCTTGATGAGGGATACTACAAAGAGCCATTAGAAGGGTCTCTTGGAAATTCTGAAAAATATATCACAAGGAGCATCAGTGCACAGGCCCCTTTGCAAGCGTCTCAGCAGGGACCCAAAAGACCAATGAGGAGGTCCTTCTCCATCAAGGTATGTATAAGTGATGATACCACAGCAGCAGGGATTCTCCTTTTGTTACGTCAGATGACATTAATGTACAGTAGTACAACTCTGAGTTTTACAGGTAGAAATAGCTTTTTGCTGACTGTTTTCAGATTTTAGATTTTTTAGTCTGTCATGTTCTGGAAGCACATTTAAAACTGCAGGAAGCTGAAGTTGCAGTAGTCTATTCCACTCTATTTTTAGTTTATGTTAGTTCACTATGCACTGAGTAATGTTAACCTATACTTTTAATTTAAATATTAGCATGATAATAAGATTAAGATTAATAAATGTTGTATTGTTAATTCTTAGTTAATGTTTACTAATGCAGTCAACTAGTGTTAACCAATACAAACTTATTGAAAAAAGTTTAACTAAGATATTGTATGCAATATGAATATAAAATCTTTCAGTCCAGTTTCACCTATAAACTTTTTGGAACTTGTCTAATGTTGAAATCGAGTGTACCAAAGTATTTAAAGAATGTCTGTTTTTCAATGCTGATGCTCAATTGTCTGGGTTGTCTCTTTGCAAAATAATTAATATACATGTGGCCGTTATGATGGGAGAATTTGTGGTTTTGCCCAGCTCATTACTCCTGCACAAAAGAGGGCTTGTTGTTAAACAGAAAGACATAAAACGGAGAACACATACAGGTCACATAAGACTTTCTTGTAATGCCACCTGGACCACCCTGGGGCACAGGCAAAGTCCCAGAGCATGACACGCTAATAAAAAAACCCCATGACCTTTGCACATTTGAAAAACTGTTATAATAACATTTACTTTGTAATGATGCTGCTGTGACTTTATGAATAAGAAATTTGGAATGGAATGGTAGTGTACTGCATACATCTCTATAGTATATAATATATCATTGTAACGCAGCTCAATGGAAATGAGGAGGCGCGAACCGGATTGACAATATAAATAATATTTTAATGATAAACTTAACAAAGACAAAACACACACATGATGGACATGCCTGTAAATGATCTCTCTCTCCCGCACCACCTTCCACAGTCGGCCCTTATCCCTCTCGGAGGCTTGATTAGCCTTATAAGGGACCGGGTGTGTAGAATCACGACCCAGCCACGCCCTCCACCCTGCCACCTTCCTCCCTCGTTCTCTCAGGCTGGGGAGCCCCCGGCCTGACGTACATCCCCCCCTCTTTTCCTGGGGAGGGGCGTGCCTTCCGCGCCGTCTGCTTGCAGGTCATTCCCGTCGAACTGGATGTAGGAGGGGACAAGGGGAGGGAAACAGAAATAATTAAAATGGGGGGGTACTTCCTGTAACAGTGTAGTACCCACAAGAAACACTGTAAAATTTAAAAGAGAGGAAAAAGGCCAACGCAGAGCAGCAGTGAGAGAGAGAGAGGAGAGAGAGATTTAAAGAAAAAAAAACATACTCGCCAGTTCTCCAATATGCCGTAGCTTGGCCACTCCTCCACCCTCTAACGGACGACAGCCACGCCTCCCCGGGCAGATATCACAAGGTAGTATGCAAACAATGAGAGGCAGCTGGAAGGCTTATGAAGCGTAGGCTGTATTGTGATTGAATATGATTCCTGATGAATATATCTCGAGATCTTCCTACTAGAACTACGCTTAAACTTACTTTTATAATTTTAGATTATTGGCTTTGGCCTGTAATCATGCAGGTAATTAACAAAAGTATTTCTTCCTGTATCACATGCAAAACCTAACATTAACTGATAATAAATATCACTAGTCTTTAATGTTTTTTTTTTTAATTTTGTGTACAATATTTTATTTGAGCTAATTTCTGTCTTGTCTTATTTGTCATAATTAAATTGTATTATGTCTATATCAGCTTTCAATGATAAACATTTTGAACAGCAGGATGCTGTTCTATTGTCACATTCACAATATTACTTCTTTGTTCATTTGAGTGAGTGACGTTCTATCTTGAAAATAATTTTAATTTTGCATTTTTTTAATTTATTTTGAGCAAAAAAAAATGCTGTGTGGTCAAATAATGAGACAAGCTAATATTACTTCCAGTTCATTTGTCACACTGGAAATGACGGGTTGCGTTGAAGGCACTGGATTCGGTGTGTTCTGGGATACAGTGTGCACTAGTTGTTTACTGCTCATTGAAACTAGCTAACACACTGCATATTGCATAAATAGTATATGTAGTATGGTAAAACATGTCGTTCTGAGTATAACCAGTCTGCATCTACTGCTGTTCTGCAAAGTTTGTTATAACCCAAAATATCTATAAAATATTTGACAAATTATGGCAATTTTTGTTTCCTAAGAACTTGATATGAACTTACCATAGTAAAATTAGCCTCTCTGGCTCTCTTAAATACTTATCTTGTCTGATTCATTGAAACACTGAAGTTCTTTATTGCGGAGCCCTGTAAATGTCACTTGTGTAGTTCATGGTCTAATAGATCATGGTTATTATGTTCACATTTTCTTCAGCTGTCAAACTTTTAACTCAGGAGTTTTGATTGTTAACGGCTCTTTTTATATGGTGGAATAGTAGTGCCCTTGTTTGACTGTTCTGGGGGTTTCACTAAAACAGGAAAGCAGTTTCTGGAGAATGTGTGTCGCCACACAGGAGGAGGGCCTACAAGAAGGTGATAATAAACTCCAGTCTGGCAACAATGGTGGTGCTGTTGCTCAAGATTTACACAGGTAGTAATCACCTAATTTTTCTATTTTGTATGTTGTCCTAACAAATGTGCTCTTCACATGTTCCCATGAAGAATGCATGCATGTATACAGAAACATGCATGTACACAAAGCGTACATTTAAGTGCCTTAATGCACAAAATGTCTTGTTTTCTGTCTCTAGGGACACTTATATCTACTATGGAGACAAGCTTGCCCCATTTAATGGACTAGTTATAAACGATCACACAAAACTGGAATCTGATGCAGAGAGAAAATGCGCCCTGAAGACCATCCATACTACCAGTATTGAAGTAAGACATTATGCTACAGAAGTTGCTACATTGTTGCAAACACTTTGTGAAAAAAGCTAAATGTTTGATTCCATTACAAGATTTTTTTTTGCTGATTTGAAATGTGTTATTTGAACATGAGATTTTATTCTTTCTCCATTCATGTAGATAGGAGCTGATCTTGCATTACAGAAACGTGCTGCCTGGAGGAGGATTCGTGAAATGTAGGATGGTGGGGCAAGATTCATATTTATAAGTAAAGCACTAACTGATTTATTTGTGTTAGGTTTAGGGGTTGGGTTAGGGTTAGGGTTGGCTTATAGTTTCTCTGACTAATCAGGTAGCACTTTCCTGGTGAATATTACTGAATCTTTCAGTTTTTCAGGTATTGCTTTCCTTATGAATATAAATAACTCTTCCCCTGCCATCCTACATTTTGGAAATATTTCACTATGTTGCATGTTTAATTCAGCTCAAAAATAAAAACAATAATTTTGCATTTTATCAGAATTTCACAGTAAAATTAAGTAATGAGTCAAGAAAGAGAATTTGAAAATCGCAGCTAAATTTACTGCTAGTGCATGGGACACACTATACCATGCAGAGTGCTCTTGTTGTATGCTGCATGGGGGGTCAATGTGAAGATTTGACATGCACTCTATGATAACTGATATGTCCTTAGCTTGATATAAAGACCTTGAACTTACCCTAAAAATGACCCTGTTCAGCTCTCTTAAATACTTTCTTATTCTGTGAAATATCCATACTGAAGACATTATCAGTTGCATGTCCATTAGAAACATCAAAAACATTGCTCTGAGCACTAATCTGAGAGCAGATTTAGTGGTTTATTATATAATTGATCAAGATGGCTGATTCTAGTTCAGCCCAAAGGGCAATTATTCTAAGCATCCTGTAAATGTCAGACAACCAGCAAAATTCCCAAAATAACTTCACTCCTATGCACTCTGCTATGTCTCTGACAGAAGGCGTACATTGCTGTGTAAATCAGGCAGTGATATATCTGAACAAAATGTCTACTGTTCCTTTTTGATTCAAAAAAATCCAAAAATATGAATGCCTTTGAGTGTTGTATTGAATGTTCGAAAAGTTTAGAATGGTTCTAGTCAGCCGTCTCATTCAGTTAATCATTAAAAATATCAGGAAACTGATTGCCTTGAAAAAAGTAAAGAACTCATTTGAAAGGAAAACATTTTAAACTTAGTTATTTCTTTTTAGAAAAAGTTATGATTTTGCTTTGGAGCTCTGACACAAATGTGTTAATTGTTGTGCGTGGTTGGTAGGGTGCTGCTAGACTGTTGTTAGGGTGTTCTGGGTGGTTGCTAGCCCAAGTGAAATGAGCTCATCCCAAATTCTTAATGGTATTCTGGTCCCTAGATATGGCTCAGCTGCCTCTTTTAAAGTAAGTCTTTGAGTATATGTTGCCCGTTTTACCATCAAATATAATAAGTCTGATTGCTTAGAAAAATAATAGTGCACCTCTCCTGAATAAAGCCACATGATTTGAGTAGCACAAACAGAATGTGCCAAAGTTTAATGCTTAAGGTTAAGAGTTTGTTCAAATGCAAAACGTTGTTCCACACCTTCTCGAGCAGAGCTAAAATGAACAGGTCAAATGTGATTAGTCAGACCTTAACCAATGAGCAGTCTTAACTGCGCAACACAACACAGAATCCATTCAGTAAGGAAAGACATTGAACAGACGCAGTAGAAAGTATTTTAATCCAGGGTGAAAAAGAGACACAGAATCTTACAGTAAGTCAATGATCTAATTGTACTCTTCCACAAAGTTTTTTTTTCTTTTCTGTAGGAGTTCTCTCCTCATGAAAACAGAGCTCTGTTCACAAATATCAATGAATCAGATGAGCTTGGCTACATTTGTGGAGAAAAGGAGACGATTGGAAACAACAATAACTTGAAGGTGGGGGGGAAATTATATTTGTTGAACACTTCATTTGTTCCTCAAGTTCAGAGAGATTTCTGATTTATGTTGTTAGCCAGATTAGGGTCATATAATTTGCTTCAAAGTAGGGGGTGCCGAAAATCTCATATAACAGTTAGAGTCATTTTATTTGAAAGCAAGGGTATATACAGTATATGCATACTGTATATGAAGATATAATTATACTGTATATTATAGTTTAATGAAACTTTTATAAAAATTATTTCTACATTCTGAATTCTGTATTAATGTGGCAAATTGCAACATTGCATGGCAACTGTCAATAACTACACCCCTTAAGTTGTTCCTCATCTTGACCTCCTTGGTACGCATCAACCTTTATTTATTTTTGCATGACTCTATGTTCCTTTGTCACTCTCACATTTAAATAATCTAAATCTGTCCTGCCCACTCATTGACACACAAATCTACAAACAGGACAAAAAGTTCAGACCATTTGTTCATATTTGTAGATGCCAATTATTCAGGTGTCAGAAGATGACAGCCAGAACTCTAAAAATGAGAGCGAGGACCCGAACTGTCAAGAGACGTCTTGCAAGAGATCTCGTTCCAACTCCACCAGTAAGAGAATCCTGCATGAATGCACTATATACACAATGGCTGTTGAGACCCAACATAAATGGGAGTTCACGCTGACCGTGATTAGCAGTGACAAAGTCAAAGCTATTCATTTTAAATTAGAGTTGACAATTTCCAGGAACATAAATGACAGTGAACGTTGCAGCAAGTTTAGAAGCATCACAAAGTGACAACTACCAATGGGAGTGAAGACATTTATCATTCCCAACCATTTTACAGCACTTCTGTAATGTGATGTGATTTGTTCTATTGGAGGATTTGTTATATCTGCCAAAAAGAAAAGTGGTTAATAACAAAAGTTATTACCTTTTGATGAAAATTTACAAAGCAAAAATAGGAAAAATACCAAGAATGTGTATTAAGAAAGTAAATAAATGTTTTATTTGATGTTGACTTATATGCTGATTTGCAGTTCAAACACAGGCCACCTTTTTCCTCAAAGTCATACCACTACTAGACCAGCTTTTTTCAACTTTACTAGTGACTTATTTTATTTAATGCATAATTAAATTTTTTTATGCATATTAGACTTTATGATTGATTGCATTTTATCATATGAAGGGGGAATAATGTCAGATATCACCTAGGATACTAGGTTAGCACAAGCACCCCCACCCCCAATCCCCCCAAAAATTACAAACATGCAACAAGGCAATGCAGAAGGCCACTTACATAACTTCAAAAGCTCAAGAGGATTTTCCCCGAAAGATGCAAACACATGTTTTTGTCCTCCTGAAATTAAACAGATGATATCCTACTCTTGCTTGACAACAGTATATTGAAACCTTCTCACATGTCCATGCTATTTTTACATTGTCCAACTTTTTCCATTATCCAACATCTAGAGGACACTGTCTTATGTAACTTCACGAATCCACATGGTTTTAGGCGTTCACCCGTACTGGATCGGAGACTTGGATACCATCATTATGAAGACGCCAGAGCTGTTCCCGTGTCACGCCCACACCACCGCAGGCTTTTACGGCAATAGGAAGTCTCTCTCCCAGCAGCTTGAGTTCCCTCACAGCATTCCACAGGTGAGAGGGAGTTACAGGATTGTGAACTTTGGAATACTGTGTAGAGATATAAGACATAATAATAACAACACATAATTAAGCAAGATAATTTAAATAAAAACATTTCAGTTACAGATCGTTACATGGCTAAGCATTTCTGAATAGTGAAATATAGTTGTTGTACATGCTATGCAGTTTATTTAAAGGAAAATATAATGGAAAACTACTTTTAAGGGTTACATCTTGTAATGTCTTGTAAAGTAACTTTTTACTGTGTACAGAGGCATGCTATAATGTTAATGTTAACATCACAAAGCTCCTTCCCATGTCAACTCCAAACATTATTGAAAATGGGCTTTAAAAATTAGTCTTTTGAAAAAAATGAATGGTCATGACGTTAACATTTGTTCTTTTTGATTTAAGCGCGTTTCCCAAAACAGCACTTAACATGAATGCGCAAGGACACACTTTGTGATGTGCTGAAATGTGACCGTAGTGTCACTCATAATTTTAACGTCATTAGATTTGTGCATAACGTTATAAATACTTTTTAACCTAATTTTAAAATGTACCTCGCTATTAAGTTATTTTCTTAAATACTTAACATAATTATTTGCATAATTAGCCTAAATATAGTTTTGTAATCATTTTGTGGGTCATTCTGCCTTTGGTGTCCCTCTTTAACATATGTGTAATATGTGACTTAAACAATTATTTTTTTACAATATGTTATTGAAAGGCAATTTTTTTAACTCATGAGCAGCAATATAGTAACTTTTGCCATTTTTGATCATCTTTCTTTATGAGGATGTCTTTTGCCCCATATTCATCCTTGTGTTTCTAATGGAGATTTATTTATTATTTAAATACACAGCTCACAAAATGACTCTTCCAAAAACACTAAACTTTTTCTGGATGGTAACATAAAACAAGAGTTAACCATAATCCTTTCCAACATGAACAGCTTATCAGAACAATGATACAACAGTAATCGTGGGATGCTACACTTCCCCTTCTAACAGATAGCTGTACCGGGGTTCTTTACTCTATTGCGCGCAACACCTCCCGAACATCAATATATACACTACAAACATAGTCCCAGAAGATTTCTTCCACCAACTTCGTGCCATCATTGTCGAACTTTGATCAGGAACTGCATAGCCTCAGGCCACTTTATGAAGTAGTCCATGGCGACTAAGACTTAGCGGTTCCCAGCCTCCAAGACAGAAAAGGGGACCAGGATGTTTTGCTCAGTTTTGCTGCAGCAGGGCATGCCACTGCTGCGTGGGGCCCTTTTGGGCTGTGCAGGCATCACAACAGCGGATGTGGAGCTCCTTATCTTCACTGCATCCTGCGCAGTAGAACTGACTCCTCCATTCCGCTGGTCATTCCCCACTGCCATGGAACATCTGCAGGACGTGGGGTCTCAGGGAGTGGGGCACCAGGAACTGCAGGTACAGTAAGTAGCCTGTCCACTCAAAGGTACAGCAGACCATCATGGAGGATGACAGTTTTCCACTGGGAGTAGTAGGCTTTCAACAGTGGTTTCAGTGCCGCAGGTCATTTTTCTGAAACTCAGATGCCAAGTATGTGAGGCATGGTCAGTGCACAGCTGGAAACTTTTCCCCTAGAGATATGGTCGGAAGTGGTGGAGTGCCTGCACCACCACCACCAACTGTAACCCTATGGGTGACACAGTAGTTCCTTTAAGCTCTATTCAATACATGGCTGTAATAGGCAACAACTAGCTCCCTGTCGTCAGCTGCCTGAGATAACACTGCTCGAACCACACATTGCTTACATTGATGTAAATTATAAAAGAGTTCCCAGGTTCAACACGGGGCACTAGACAGTGCTTCATGTAGTTGGCAGAAAGCTTCCTCAAACATAGCGTTCCAGAGGAACAGTTGGCCTTTCTCCGTCAACCGGTGCAATGAACTTGTGATGGTGGAGAAATCTGGCGCGAACCAGTGGTAGTACTCTGCCAGCCAAAGGAACTGCATAATTCAGCAACGTCCTTTGCCACAGGCCAGTATTGCACCACTGCCCCAAGTTTTTTTTTATTGTTTCAGTGCAATAGGTGGCTTTTCTTGAGGTTGAGGCAAATTCTGGTTTGGCAGATGGCAGCAAAGACTTCCTGGAGCTGTTGCCGGCCATTCCAACGTCTGGAGCATATACTAGTAAATAATCCATATACACCACAAAGCAGCTTTGAGGGACGTCTACTAGCACCCACTCTATTCAGCATTTGAAGGTAGTAGGGCTGTTGAAAAGTCTGAGCAGCATCATCCGGATCTTATAAAGCTCTAGCCAAATGGTAAAGGCAGTCTTGAGCTAGGCATCCTATGCCAGTTCCACCTCCCAATAACTGCTTCGAAGGTAAAAGTAGCTGATTTTCTGCTCCACTGCTTGACCAGTGCCAGCCGGTGAAGCTGTAGATGTATGGTTGGAGCAGTGAGGAATCAATTGTATGCTGTACTAGCCCCTCCACCCACACTCCTTATCTGATGCTGCAAAGAATTTGATATCTGTCGCATGTGTACATAGACGCATCCTTAGAAATCCCTTATAATAAGTTTACCTCAGACAGATTGATGTATTCGATTCCAAAATGGATTGCTGTAGGCCAATGATGGTCTTATGTTCAATAATATGGAAATAAACAATATATTGCCTTCTAAAACCACTTTTTGTATTTTCTTATTAATGGTTTACTCGACTACCACAATAATGTAATTTATTTAAATTATCTGAATATATATATATATATATATACAGAATATATATATTTTAATCATTATATATTGCATTTTATATACAGTATATACATTTTTATTTGGGTGCCTTTCTCTGCAAATATTAATATATGCGATTGATTGTGATTTAATTCGCATATCATGTAATTAATTCTATAAAAATGTATTTATATTAAATTATGTAAAATATACTGATAGGACTAAATATACATAACTGTAGATTCTGTCTTGACTGCCAGTCCAGGACTTTTAACCGAACCGATCTGAATGAGAGTGAATTGCCTTTCAGCTGTTTCACTTTATTTCATAATGGCATTATTATACTGGAAAATTAAATAAATAGATGTTACAGTAAGTGCTCCAAGATTAACAAATATCCACTCAAGGCAAAGATTCTCTATTTCTCTAAAAGTGTACTCTCCAAAGTGCTTTCCCTTTCCATATCGGCAAAGGGGCTATTTTTATTGAATGCTTTGGGAACTGCATACTGTAACACAAAAATGAACACAAATTGTTCACCCCTGATCTGTGTAGCAGAATTCTATGAAAGAAAAACATCCCATTTTATCTTTTTGGCCCGTACACCACTTAAAAAAAAATTCTGCCTGCAGTTGACCTGCTTACCAGATGATTTAGTTATTCAGTTTATTTGTCGTCTGTCTCCAAAGGCTGTGGTTAGACCATCTCGCTCTCTAAGTTCTGCACACTTGGTCCACTCCTGTAGTAGTGTACAGGCCTTCATCATTTCCAACATCGTCCTCATGAAGGGCCATGGCAAGGTAACCAAACACATATACATGTATTATGTCATACACTATCAGTCAAACATTATGATGCACCAACTCATTCTCTATAATTACTATTTTTCATAAGTCATCAAAACTATGAAAAACACAAACAAAAAAATTTGCATTATATAGAGACCAAAATAATAATCATTCAAAATAATCTTTATATTAGCTTCTTCAAAGTAGTCACCCTTTGACTAGATTACAGCTCCACACATTCTCAGCATTCTCTCAAGCAACTTCACAAGTTCCCATAAATACTGGTCAACAATAATTGTTGGCTGCTTTTCCATCACTATGCAGTCCAGTTCATTCATTTCAAAATATTTCTTAATTCAAATATTTGTTTTGTAAATAAATTAAAACATAGGAATTTTTGCAGTTTTCTGCAGAATTATAAAGTCCATCATTCACACTTCCACACATTCTCCACCCTCTCATGTTCCTTGTATTAAATATTTTGGCTACTTTGATTATGTTTTCAGCTACAAACAGGATTGTAGGCCCTCAGCTCCATTTAACACATTTTTCCATATTTAAATTAATTTAACAGATTTCCTCCAAAAAATCAGTGCAGGAAATGCAAAAAAAAAAAAAAAAAAAAAAGTCTGCAAATCCTGTCTGGCCCTTCATTAATATTACACATAGGTATACATTGAATCCTCAAAATATATAAATTGCCCATTGTATTTCAGGGCCTGGGATTTAGTATAGTTGGAGGTAGAGACAGCATGAATGGTCCAATGGGGATTTACGTCAAGACCATCTTTCCTGGAGGAGCAGCTGCCAGTGATGGACGTCTACAGGAAGGTGGACTCATTAGTTAAATTTCATACTGTAATTGGTAATGGATAAGTATATCTATCCAGAGCTATCCGGGCACTAACCTCAAAATGATGCATTCCCATCAACTCTTGCAGCTGCATTAGCCGGAAGTGGATAGAAAACTAATATTAGGTAACTGTATTAGTGTTTCTCCTTTACAGGAGACGAGATATTGGAATTGAACGGTGAATCTCTGCATGGCTTGACACATGAAGATGCCTTACACAAGTTTAAAGTGAGTAATGTTACCTCGATAGTTGCATGTTTCAAATGATTTGTTGAGTCAACTGCTGAAGACCCTCCTGTACTGCCAGCAAGCCAAATGCCCAAAGATATCGTCCATTGTGATAATCGGAAAATAGCAAAGTAGTTTATAGGTATATTGTTAACAAGAGCATTCTTACACACTGTAAATATCAGTGATGTGTACAAGGAAAAATAAATGTATATATATATATATATACTCTGTCTGCAGCAAGTGAAGAAGGGTTTGTTAACGCTGGTGGTGAGGACCAGTTTGAGGGTGGGCGCCTTGCCTGGCAGTCAAGGTCAGGTGTCTCAGTTATGCCGATCCAGATCTCTGAGCTCCAGCACCAGTATAAGCCGAGCCAGTGCTGACCTGGGGGACTATAACTGCCTCAACAACCCATCAAAGCCCCAGGACAGAGTCATGATGGAGATTAATTTGCAGAAGGGTTAGTATCCAAATCTTAAAAGAATACTTCATCTAAAAATTACAGTTCTATTATAATTGACTCAGCATCAGATCATTCCAACCCTGTATGACATTCTTTCTTAAGCGGAACATAAAAAGTCTATTTTTTTAATACAATGGCAATTGATAATGTCTCACTTTAAAGCTTAAAGTAGTCCATGCTTCTCATGTATCATGTTTCAAGTCTTGTGAAGGCATACAATTATTGGAAATCAACAAGAAATGTAAGTAATTTTTCAGTGAAAGTCTTGACATCCATTGTTTATTCAGAAGCAATATGAGAGAAGCTTGTTCACGGTGAAAGTTCTCATGTAAACATGCATGCCAAGTCATATGACGTACAACATGAGTAAAAATAAGGACAGAATTTTAATGTTTCATACACTATTCCTTTAATATTCATCACAGAGTCTAGTTTGTTTGTTTACTGTTTTGTCTAAAACTAAAATCTATTCTGGTTGAATTAAAATATAAACATAAAGATTAATTCAATAATGGTCAGTATCAGTGAAAAATAGTTAAAAAAAATAGTAGGTCTATCATGATCTTAGCTTAGCAACATGCTAATTGCAAACACTCTTTGTGAGTTGGTCTTCTATGCATTTCACATGAGGAGTGCAATTTGTGGGATATGCAGAGATGCTGCATGTTTAGAGTGTTCCAAATCTTTCACCTATGAGGTTCCATTTAATTTAGGATGCTACTTTAGAAGGCAGCAGTAGACAGCAAAGCAACTCACAAGGTTCTGGAACAGTTTTTGTAATTGTAGCACCCTGCTGAAAATGCAGCTCTGTGCAAGCTTTTCACATGTTTTAATGCCTTTCATGGATTTTATGATGATAAATACTGAATGGAATATTTGTAAATTTAATTTTGAATCTAAAAGAAATTCTATTTCTGTACTTTATCTCACTGTTTCACAAAAACTGCCTAGCAACCTCAAAGCTCACAACACCCAGTCAAAATATAACACTGTTTTAGGTGTGATAAACACTGCTGAGACACAACAAGCTGTTGCTGATGTTTCATGACACACATCAATCAAATGCTTTAGCTTTTAGCCATGCACATAAAAGTCTCTAGAGCTAAAGCATGACTTGTTTGTGTAGCTGTACATCAACCAATTCCAATACATGTTGTCACACCTTTAGTTTCCTGTTGTCTTAACCCTTAAATGCATACCATGTGTCTGTGACCTGAAGCCTCATTCCACCCCCTGTACCTCTTCCTACATAGTCTTACAGCGAAATCGTAAGGATTCATAAAAATGTTCAAAATGTGGGTAATTTGTATGATATAGAACGACTGCACTCGACTGTATTAATTCGTGTGACTTTCACTACAGCCAATGACGTCGCTGGACATCATTTCCATCTCATACATGACAATTACTTGTTCTGTCACACACAACAGCTTCCTATCATGTTTACACACTCTTATGATCGGTTTGCATATCCTTAATGCCTTGTGGGTGAAACTCACTGTTACTTCTGCATTAGAAATCCAGGCATTTGCACGTGATGAAATCATACAAATTTATACGAAAACACTCATACAACGTCATACAAAATAGCCAACTCACAATTGTCTCTTCCATTTTTTGGAGTTGTGCCCATACCTCTTTAGTTTTCGTTAACCATTCCATTATGAATAATGTAACACAAACACACACACACACACACACACACACACACACACACACACACACACTGGTGAACTACTGATATTCTGTAAATTGTACGTCTATTTATACTCAACAGCCTGTGAAAGTGTGTGAACATATTTGCAGCTTATGTGTATACAGTATGTAGCTTAATATGTGTTTGACAGCTCTCATGAAATTTCATTGTGAGAGCAAGGAATCCTGTTCTGGATTTGTCCTGAGTGTCACATAATTTCTTTGATATATGTTTTATAAACCATTAACATTTTTAAGAATATATTTCATTCTATTAATTATATTCTACTATATTTAATTGTTTTGAAAATGCTCTGAAAATTTGACACTATCTGGGCCTTTTGTAGATCCATTTGTGACAGATATACTGTATGTGCCAGGTCTCTAAATACCCGAGTATGTAATAATATATGGTGACATACTCATGCATTTAAGGGTTAAGGAAATAATTTGCTCACTCTCATGTTCTTTCAAACCTGTATAATTTCTTTTAAAAAGAGAATAACAAAGAAAATGTTTTACGTACAAAATGCCCAAACTGCTCTTTTCCCCACACAAGATGTATGGATTCATGCTGTCAAGATCAAATAAGGACAAAAAGTACCATACAATATTAAAATATAGTCATTGAAGTCTTTAAAGTCATACGCTAGCTTTGACCTACTAGTTTATATACATCAGATATTGTGTTTCAAATCCCATTTTTAAGCCACTTTATGGTAACAGATTACCATGACTACAAAACTGTGAGAAGAATTGCTTTGGGAGCATTGATTAATGTGTGTATTCTGCATTTGATCAGAGTTTGGTGTAGGTTTAGGCATTGGCTTGTGCTGCGTCCCTTTTGCTGGCGGCTTCCCTGGAATCTACATACACACCCTGTCACCAGGTTCAGTGGCCCACATGGATGGACGTTTAAGGTATGGAGCTGGTTTTCCAGTAAAATTATTTGTATATAAAACTTACTTGAGAAGCTAAATTATATAACTCTTGTTTTCAGAAAACTTAATTTAGTGAGGTTCATGCTCAAAAAATTTTTTTTTCCCCTTCTACCTTTTTATAACAGCAAATTGTTTTTATCTTACTGGAAAAGAAGAAACAAATGCTGATTAAGAAAACCATTTTTGCATTGTATTGCTAAATGTTAATAAGCAGTATTTGTACTCTCTTGCTGTGTGTCAGATGTGGGGATGAGATCATGGAGATTAATGACACGGTGGTTTGCAACATGACACTAAACGATGTTTACACAGTTCTTAGTCAGTGCAGCCCAGGCCCGGTTCAGATCATTATCAGTCGGCACCCTGACCCAAAAGTAGGTCTACATTCCTTTCAGTAGTATAACATAAGAGCACATGCTAGCACAAGCTGTGTTGATGGACTGAAAAATGCTAAAACTATTTACACTTCATTATGTTTATGGTAAAAGTAAAAGTGTTTAAAGTTTGTATAAATTGTATTTGTGTGTGTGTGTGTGTGTGTGTGTGTGTGTGTGTGTAGGTTTCTGTACAGCAGTTAAATGAGGCTATTGCTCAGGCGGTGGAGCACAGCAAACTGAGAAGAGACATGAGTCTGTGGAGTATGGATGGATGTAATAGCAGTAAGTTATCAAGCTTTTGTTTGTTTCTGAAATCAAGTTGTTTATGTGATACTCATTTCAATTTACTTGAATTGAACTCCAAATTAGACTCATGAAGAACTAAAGTTAGAAGCCTTACTAGAAATACAGTATAAGAAATGCTGTATTTGTTCTGAATATGAAAGCACTGTTTAGATAAAAGAGAGTCTCTCATGCAGCCCTGTGTGAATGTGCAGCCATTTGCTCAGACTAGAGCAGCACACAATGCCAAATTTGATAACTGACACTTGAAAAGAATGCAACATGTTTTGTCCATATGTGAAACTTTCCTCATAATAAATGCAAAAGTAATAATTTTATGTTTTGTCAAATGTGTGATTCTGGACTTCCGGAATGAGTGATGTCCTATTGGTGGGCATTTACAGAAAGACAAAATCATGGTTAAACATGTTTTGATTATAGTGGATAATTAAAAACTATTCGCTTTGAAATGCATTGTATTAAAGATAAAATAATATTTGTATTCAAGTATAACCAATTTTAGTTAAGTTAAACTTGACAAACAAGTAAATCCCTAATCAAAATATAGTATAGTAATATAATATATACAGTATATATATTTAAATATTCAAAAAAATCAAATTAAATGTCTTGAGACAGGGAAAAGATTAGAAAACGTTTAGGTTACATATGTAACCTCCGTTCCCTGATGGAGGGAACAAGACATTGTGTCGAAGAAGCGACACTAGGGGTCTCTCTTGAGCACTGAATATGCCTCTGATCTATGAAAAAAGGCCAATGAGAAGTTGACAGACAGTATTTGCATACCCCGCCCCCGGACATATGGGTATAAAGGCGGGGAAATCCGTCTGTTTCATTCATGATTTTTCTGAGGAGCCGAAAATGGTCCGGCCACAACAGTGGCTCGGCAGCGACGTGGCCGGGAGGACACAATGTCTCGTTCCCTCCATCAGGGAACGGAGGTTACATACGTAACCTAGATGTTCCCCGTCTGTCGCTTCGACGTTGTGTCGAAGAAGCAACACTAGGGGTCCAATTTAAATCACGCCATGTGCTGAGCCGTGTACGTGTACTGCTGACACAGGAGCGGGCAGGTATTTTACGTGCAATGGCGACCAGGTGTGTCAGACTGCATGTACCCTTCCCCAATGCCCCCCCAAAAAGTAATCAGAATCCTTCTGGTTACCCTAGACAGGGGAACAAGGCGACGCTTGCCAACCTGGGAACGGGCCGAGCCTGACTGGGCCTCTTTTCTCTCTATGTTTCTCTGCATAGAGCAAGAACGGACAGGGCCCTTACACGCATCGAAGGAAGGGGGTCTTACCCAGTTTCCTATTCTTTCAGGGGGAAAAGACCCTGTGGAGGCCACACCTGCCCGAAAGGTGTAGGTAAAGGTGGCGAGTACATCACATGGGTTTTTAGGCGGCATGTGGAATGTAGCGCAGTGGTAGATCCAGCCTCAAGGAGTTGCTACAACATGGCGACCGGAGGGCAGCTGGAACTACCTGAGGGAGACATGGGTCCACTTCGTAAGGGGACCGTACCGCAGATGATACACACAGGGGGAGTCCACGTAGGAATCCTTACCTGTGGAGCACCTATTCCAGTACAGGTTAGATTAAGTACCCGAAGAGGATTGGGTCGGCGAGTTCCTCCGCTGAACTGCAGACCCACAGGGCTAGGGAGGAATCATCCAGGTATCCGAATGAGTGGGATCTCCTGGGAGAGAAAGCGCACAATATTACCTCAGCTGAGGGAAAGGGCACTAGGCACAAGCGGTCCACCCGGTCAATCTGCCAGCGTGTTACCGAGCTCTACAAGCTCGGACCTGAGAAAACATGGGACGAAACTGACTCTACCCTGAGATTGTAAGATCTCACAAGGGTGTTAGTTGTTGCCCAACCCACTGCTCTGCATATGTCAGCCAGGGAGATGTCTCTGGCCAGTGCCAGTGAGGAAGCAAAACTCCTTGTCTAGCGTGCTTGGACCAGTAAGGGGAGAGGCACGGCCTGGGTGTGATAAACCAATGTACTGGTGTCAACTACTCAGTGGGAAGGCCTCTGTGAGACAGCGTTCCCTTTCCGCTGTCCACCAAGGCAGACAAAGAGCTGCTCAGAATATCTAGAGCTCTGCATGCAGTCCAAGTAGGTACGCAAAGCACGTACCGGACACAGCAACGAAAGGGCTGGGGCTGCTCCTCCCGGGGCAGCTTCGCTTGCAGGTTCACTACCTGGTCTCTAAAGGGTGTAGTAGGAACCTTGAGCCCGGTCGCGGTATTAGGATCACATATGTGTCTGCCGGACCAAACTCCAGGCAAGTGTCGCTAACAGAGAATGCTTGCAGGTCCCCGATCCTCTTGATGGAAGCGAGCATGATCAGCAGGGCTGTCTTTAAAGAGAGGGCCCTGAGTCCAACTGGTTCTAGTGGCTCGAAGGAGGGTCGGGAACAGGCTTGGCCGGAATAGGTTCAACCACCGGGCGCCTCTTAGGAATCTGATGATTAAGTCGTGCTTACCCAAAGACTTGCCGCCTACTGCGTCGTGGTGGGCCGCGATAGCGGCAACATTCACCTTCAGGATGGAAGGGGACAACCTCCCCTCCAGCCTCTCCTGCGGAAATAAGAGCACTGACCTAACCGCACACCTCTGTGGGTCTTCAGCCCGGGAAGAACACCAATTTGCAAACAAGCGCCACTTCAGGGCGTAAAGTTGCCTGGTAGAAGGGGCTCTGGCTTGGTTGATCGTGGCTACGACGGCAGGTGGTAGACCAGCTCGATATTCCATGTCCAGTCCAGGGGCCAGACGTAGAGGATCCAAATGTCTGGGTGCAGATGCCAGAGCATACCCCATCCCTAAGAAAGAAGGTCCTTCCTCAGGGGAATTCGCCAGGGAGGGGCTGTAGCGAGGGGTACAAGGTCCAAGAACCAGGCCCGGGTGGGCCAATAGGGAGCCACTAGGGTGACTTGCTCCTTGTCCTCCCTGACCTTGCACAGCACTTGTGCAAGAAGGCTCACTGGGAGGAATGCGTACTTGCTCAGCCCCAAGGGCCAGCTGTGTGCCAGTGCATATGCACTGAGGGGAGCCTCTGTTCGGGCATACTAGGACGGGCAGTGGGAGGTCCCTCGGGAGGCAAACTTAACTTCAAAAGTCACTACTGGCTCCAAAGGAGGAGACGACGGTAGCATGTGGTGGGAGCATACGCCGCCGTGGCGATTTATGTACGCTGCCACGGTGGTGCTGTCTGACCTGATTAGGACACGTTTGTCTCAAACTAACAGGAGACACTTCCACAGGGCTGAGAAAATAGTCAGCAACTCTAGGCCATTGATGTGCCAGCGCAGCGGGGCCCCTTTCCAACGGTCTGCGGCTGCGTGCCCATTGCACACGGCGCCTGAACCCAATTTGGAGGCGTCAGTCATGGTCAGGACGCGTCAGGACACCTGCTGCGAGGGGACTCTTGTCCGCAGAAGGCAGAGGTCTGTCCAGGGTTTTGACGTTTAGCGGCAGGCTAAACGGTCACACAGTGCGTGCCGCGGCGCCATGCTCATCTCGTGATTCGAGTCTGGGGCCAGTGCTGAGGCAGTTTCATATGCATCAACCCCTGCGGCTCGGCCACTGCAGAGGATTTCATATGCCTCAGTAGCTCCTGAAAATGTTTTAAAGGGACCGCCATGCCTGGTCTGAAGATGGGGAGGCATTTTAGCACTGACTGTGCATGCTCGTTGATGAGGCGTGCTGATATTGAGACTGAGTCTGACTCCATGCTGAGAAGAGAGATGCTCTGAACCAGGGCGAGCTAGCTCTTTTCTCGGTAGACCTGAAGCGCTAAACGGCTGAGGTGCCTTAGCGCCTAGTCTCTGTGAGCGCATAGTAACTCTCGGGAGTGGGCCAGGATGGGCTAGTTGTCGAGGTAATTGAGTATGCGAATGCCGGCTTCTCGGAGTGGGGAAAGGGCAGTCTCTGCGACTTTCGTGAAGCCGTGAGGGGATAGAGACTTGCTGAAGGGGGGGACATTGTACTGATATGCCTGGCCGTCAAACACGAGCCATAGGAAGGGTCGGTTTCGAGGCAGAATTAAGAGCACAGGGCGACCCCGCCAGGTGGTAGGGTTTCCGGGGCACAGATGGAGTGCAACAGCCCTGTCCACCTTGGGAATCGCCATGTACCCGTGGGCCACTGTCAAGGGTAGCGAGAGCGGATGAGCGAGTGGCTTTGAGATGAGTGGAGAGGGGTGCCCTCCACAAAGACGTCAGCTCATCATGCACTTCCGGGAAAAATGGGACCGGGGGGAGGCGAGTCATCCAACCGCGATGGCAGTGGGGAGGACGGAGGGTTCCAGTCCAGCCCCACGCTGGCGGCGTCCCGGGAAAGTATGTCGGTCATCTGTGCGTCAGCCTCAGCCTGGGCATGCTGGCCCGAAGGCGGCAGCCCAGGGGAGTCATCTGTGTCTGACGCCGTGCTCTCCAATGCAGCGGCGAGCTCATCCACCTCGAGCTCTAGAAGATAAGCGGGCTGGCCATGAGGCAAGCTGACGTTGCCTCGAGCACGGACGGGAGTCAATGAGCATGCTGGGGGCCGGGTGGTCCGAGTGGGCGTACCTGGCGGAGCTGCACCCGCTGCCGTCACCAGATCGCCTCCATTGCCAGCCACATCGTCCTCAATCCTGTGGGAAGAAGGAGCAATGCGAACATGAACCATCCACAAATGCTGCCTCGGTGTGATCACTGCCCAGTCACACGAGACAACGCCTGTGGCCGTCTGAAGTGGAGAGCACTCTACCGCATCCAGGAACTGCCCAGGGGCGGAATGGCATCTTTATAAATACGCGTCCTGAAAAGGACGTTCAATGCCGCTGTGTAAATGCTCTTTTAGAAGAAAATCACTCTTTTAATAAACTCTTTTAGCTTTCTGCGCTGTCGAAGTGCCCAGGGGCAAGCTGCACTGCCGTGCAGAGAAGGAGAAAAGCCGCTGAAGTGAGCCGTAGATCCAACAGCAGGCAGAGCGCCAGAGGAACAAAGGCAGGAACGGGTGTGTGACTTGCAGCTGACTGCATACATGACCATCGGCCCCAAAGAAAATTTCTGAATGAAACAGATGTATTTCCCCGCCTTTATACCCGTATGTCCGGGGGCGGGGTATACAAATACTGTCTGCCAACTTCTCATTGGCTTTTTTTCATAGATCAGAGGCATATTTCGCGCTCAAAAGAGACACCTAGTGTCGCTTCTTCGACACAATGTCGAAGTGAGCGACATACAGGGAACTAACTTGTAGCCAGTGCTTGAAGTGTAACAAAATCGCCTCCGGTACTTCTTCGCCGATATTTTCTCTGTCCGTCCAGGGGGTGGGGACAGGGTCCTCCCTGAGAATTACTCCATCCGTCCAAGGGAGTTTCTTCTTCCATAGGTGGTTAAGGCACCCTTAAGCATTTCCCCGTCTGGGCAACATTATTGGCATCACAGAAGTGCTTCCATTTCGCAATAATTGCTGCCAGTACTGTGACAAGATGTTGATGTCCACACATATTTGGGTGTGTACTGCTCACTTTGAACTCACATATGTAACATAAAGAAAAAAAACAAAAGGGGTTTGAGATTTGACTTGAAACTTGAGATTTGACTTGACTTGACAAAAGACTTGCAACTTGACATAAACTTTATCTCCAAAGACCTGAAAGTTGACTTGGATGGCACTTTACACTTTAAGTCAGACTAATGACCGTGCACCTGGTGTCAAGAAAGAAAATTAGGCATTTGGATTATACATCTGTGTTTCTAATCTCAGGTCTAAGGAGATCAGATGCCTGTTCCCACAGCAGACAAAAGTGTGTCCGCTGTCTAGAACGGAGCACGAGCCAGCTGACTTGTAGACGAGCACAGAAACCCATGATCCGATCCTGCAGCGAGGGTGCTTATAGCCAACGCTGTATACCAACCAGTGCCACTACTCAATCCTCCCTACAACCTGAGCATGTGGCCAGAGTACAGAGCATGGATGCCTCTTTCACATTCAACAGTGAATCTTCACTTAATAGCAGATTGTCCCCAGCCTCATACACTGATGACAGCTATAAAATTCCCTATAAAAGTTCAGAGAGTTGCATTGGACAACAACCATTAGATGTGGCTACATGTGTGGTGAGGAGTTCTAGACAAGGACCAGCAACCCAGCCACAGAGGTACTGCAGACGACAGGAAGTCACCGTACAAGAAACACTGACTGATTCAAGCAGCTCGAGTCAAGGTTCACCAGTGAAAGTAGAAGATCTTCTGCCTTCTCAAAGCAACTGCCAGGTAGTGCGATTATAGTCACATTAATTAAATGCACTTTTTGATTCTAGTAAAATATATTTTATTTCTTGCTGTTGTTGTTGAATAACAATGTTTATTTCTTTGTTTGCTCTGGCTTATATACATTTTTAGATAAAGTACTTAATTTATATTAGGTGTCTTTAACAAATATGCACTTACATTAAAAGATTTAGCATTTATATAATTTGATGTTGTTTCATTCTACTTACATTTAAAGTACTGGGATGCAATTACATCAATTATCACAATGTTGAGCTTAACCCCTACCCCTAAACCTAACCCACACTCAAACCAAACCCTACCCATCTCCCAACTTCAGTAGAAACTAATGCAAATCTTTTGGGAGTTTTGCAGAATGACATCTAAGCACACAGTAATACACTGTTTCAAATGTTTAATGCTTGCATGTCAGTTATTAATGTGTTAGTACAAAGTAGTTAAAGACACCTAATATTAAATGGGACCAGTAAATATGATGTAAGCTAGGTTATCCACAATAGTTTTATCAAGTAAGTTTTTCATAATACACTGTTGCAATTTTTCTCTGGCGATGTGCCCAATATACAAGTAGGAGGTTTTCAGGTTGAGACTGTTGCATTGCCCATAAATGGTAGTCAAATATGTGAAGGTATGATTGGTCTAACTGTGATCCTTTCATGCCTTATTGTAAGACTCTTTGTAAAAAAAATCTTTAATTCCTTTACAGGATGCTACAAATGGTTGTGATTTTCCACACTATCATTTGTTATGTGTTATAACTGTGCAATGGTGCATTTATAGTGACTGTCAATATTCACAACCACTTGAATCCTTTAATGCCTCATGTAACTGTCTTTGGTCTCTCCACATGCATTTAGTTTTTCTGCAGTCTATATAGGGCTTTGAGAACGATCTCAAGGCTTCTGTTTAAAAATGTACGTAGAAAGTCATGCTTCCTCTTTCTGGACTGGTTAATGTTAATGTTTTGTGATGGCACTTCAAACTGTCAATTATTTTTGCACATTTTTAAATTTTTTTTGGTCAGATGTGTGATCCTGGTATTTCTGTTCATGTCTTTTTGAATATGCTTGATTACCTTGCATGGAGCATGTGTGGTTGGAGTATGCCTGTATCTCTATATGCATCAGAGATACATAACGAAATACCGGATGCATTTCTACACCTTTTCAATGTATTTGTAAGACAAACTCAGGCAACCATTTCCTGTTTTTGTGACAGGAAGTGGGTGAAAGCTTAGAAGTCGGAACTAAAGTTTCTGTCTGTATCTCTGAGCCTAAGCCTGCAAGTGACACAACACATAGAGGGGGCAGAAAGCACAGAGGTACGTCAAGCATAAATACTGTCCATTTTAATGGTCAATAGTCATTGCCTTTCTTTTCTTAACAAATGAGCAATTTATGTACGTTGCATAACTTGTAATAACTAATAATTATGGTTATGTACGTTGCATAACTTGGATTTAGACATTAACAATGCTTTTCTAGTTGAAGAAAAAAAGAAACCTACTTCCTATGCTGAAACATTACATTTCCTGACTCAGCTGACAACAGTAAATTGCAATATCCTAATGACAATGTTTTTTTAAGTAGCTTTTTTTTCTAAATATTTTATAATTTTTCCATGTTCAACATAAAAATAGAACAGTTACTCTATGTTTTGAAGTCTGTTACAGTTTATATAGGTTTGTAAAGTAGTTCTTACAATTCTTACTGTGTTCAGCTTCCCATCAAAGGGAAATACATATGAACAATATTCTATTATTTTACAGATCCAGAGTTCCCTTTCCAAGTGTGTAGTCCAAATAAACAGGTTGGTCTGAGACGTCAGACTTGTGTGGAGGTCAGCACAGGTCAGCAACTTGACCCCTGGGTGAAGCTCATTGATAGTCCAGAAAACCAGTCCTACTGTTCTAAAACCATGAGTGACCATAATGGGGATAATGAAGTTAATGGCACAGCCTCTGAAGCCTCGAACATCACCTCAGACTCTAAATCTGACCAACCTCCCGATGTTAAAAAAGGGCCCCCAGTGGCTCCAAAGACTGCATGGGTGCGCCAAAGCCTGAAGAACATCAAGTCTGGGAAACCAGTAACAGAGGCTTTGAAATATCCGCATAACCGGAGCCAGGATACTAAAAGAACCTTTGGGATTAGTCTGAGGGCTGCTTCATCGGGAGCCAATTTGTCAATCAGGCAGAAGATCAGCTCATTTGAGACATTTTCAAATGCAGAGGAAGCAGAAAGACCAAGCAGGCGTCTGGCCCCAACTTCATCTCTTCCTCTAAAGGAGAAGACAGCTAAAACACAATCTGCAGACAACAGCAATGCAGGGGGAACCAAGGTTATCGTGAGCACATTACAAAATAATGACAACTGCCAGTCTCCATCAACAGTTTCAGCAACCACCCAGCCTTCAGAGGAAGAAAATAAATCAGCTTCCCTCAGTTCAAATATAATTTCAGAGCACCATTGTCCAGAGGAAGAAAAACAATCAACTTCTCTTGGTTCAAATGTAATTTCAGAGCCTGTCAAGCCAATCCCTGTTGAAGAACCCACTCATGACTCCACAGCCATCCCAAAAGAACTTCCACCTGCTGCTGAGCCTGAGCAGGAACCCATATCTTCTCAAGAGCATTCTCCCCAAACAAGCCATGTCCCACGAAGATCAAGCAGCTCAAAAGAGGGTACCTCAGAAAAGCCAAGTTCATCTGAAGGTGCTGAAACTCATGCAGTGAGCTTGAGAACCCGGAGCCTACCTCTTAGTCCCTCTTCTGATGCCCCCAATCAATGTGGCTTGGAAGGGGAGAGCCTGAGCATCATTTTGTCTTTCAGCAACCAGGTGTCCAATGCTTTGATGCGGTCCATGCAGTCCCTGCCTCAGTCCCCTTGCATGAGGTTTGGAAACCCCTGGAGTGCACCACCAGGATCACCTCTTCATAACCCAGTAGAGGAAGACTCCTCTGCCGAGAAGCCCCCAACTTCTCCTGGGCTAGAGAACAATGAGAGGGGTTTCTCTGTAAGGTATGCACCTTCTCCGAGTATATTATCTCTGAAAATGACATAAAACAAACAGACTTGCAAGATTAAAGCTTTTGGAGATAATTACACTCTGTGCAAATGTGCGTTGGCCTGAAAAAGAGTTTGGTTGATGATATGGGATAAGATCATTTGCAGGGAACAGAGCCAACAAACTTCTTTCATGTTGAGGCTAACAGTCATACAAGCAACTGGCTGTATAATAATGGTCTGGCAAAGTTTTTAATAATTTATATTTGAAACTAGACAAGAAGAGGAAATGTAGCATGATTGTATTAGTCATGAATAACAGACATTTCCTTACTACAATTTTTTAAGCTGATATTCTTACACTAATGTTTAATAAAAAATGAAAACCTACAGAATCACCATTTTCCCCCAAAGTAGTCATGATATAAATGCTTTGAGATGTTAGCAAACATGTAAGTGAAAGTGTAAGTGAAAACGTGTAAGTGAAACATAAAATCAGCTTGTAGTTCTAGGAAGTCTAAATCTTTTGTAAATGTGTTATGCTCTTGAACCAGTATCTTCTTGGCAGTGACCTAAATTGAGTTGAGTGGTTACATATAAGGCCATTTCAAACAACACACTTATTTTTATCTGGTCTACAGCTTGGCTGAACTGAGAGAGCGCACTATTGAGAGAGGAGAGGAGTGCGAGAAGGAAGAACGTAAACCTGAACGACCCCTCACTTCAGCCTCTGCAGTCTGTGCCCAATCTGTGATCTCAGCCCTGCCTCCACAGGAGATCCAGCAGATGATTCAGGAAGTCAAGGATCTGGATGAAGACACGCTAAGGGTGAGTTTGGCTCTCTGGTTTAAATATGATAGGACTGATAGACCAATATGTTCATGCTGTTGGCTATTGTCTGCTGTTGATTACTTCCATACCTGCTTTGCAAACTCTTGAATATGTATGAGATGTGACAAATAAACAATCATTTCTCCAAAAGTAGCAGCATATTTAAATTGCTCTAAAAGGTCAGCAAATGTTCTTTTGTGTGCAAACCATGCTGCTATATTCTGAGGCTCTCTTGTAATCAGGGTAAATAAAAATATAATAAAAACATGAAACTGTGTCTTCCTGTCCATAGCATTGCTATGTAGTGTTACGTCTCTCTGGGGTGCATTTGCTGAACCACTTTGCATTTGCAATGGTTTCCCTGATCAATGTTCCTTGGCCAAATACTCTGTCTTCAACCAAGCAATACCTTACCTACATAATTCTGGCTAAATGAAGCGATACCCTCTATTAGGCATAATGTGCATTTAATGTGCTTTTTTAGTGTCAGAGTTATATGCAGATAAAGAAGAAGTGTCTATATTTTGCAGAAATGCCGTGAAAGCATTTCAGGTTAATATAAAATGAGGAAAGAATCTAAGTGAATAATTCCTCCTGTGTACTGTAGTGGGTAAGACGACTTAAGCAGTGCTTGAGTATGCATTTGTCAGCTGGGCCAATGCCTAAGATGGCTAGGGGCCTCCAAAAACACTCCTGGCAAATACAAAGCCCATAGCTGTATACTTTGATGTTCTAATACTATTTACATTTTCAAAATATAACAGCAAGAACCCACTTTTGACAGCTTACGATTTGTATAGGCTACTATTTTTAGTCAAAAAATATTTTCCTAATTCTTTAGTCAGCTCACCTAGTTTAAAATAGGGTAAGGGGTCTGCCACTGTTCAGGTGGTGGAATGGAATGGGAGGGGCCTAGAGGCCCAGAGGGACAATGATCTGGCCCTGTTAAGCAGCAGTATGCAAACAGAGCACACACTGATAAAAGCACATCTGGAAATTATAAATGATGCAGCTGGACTTTAAATAGCAATAAACCTGTGTTCTCAAATGCAGAATGTTTTAGAATAACTGCTATGCTAAATGGATTAGAGTATGGACATTCTGTTTACAATCTATATTCACAGATGTAAAGGGTTTTCAAATGTACCAACAACAAAATACTTGAGAAACAGGACTAAATTTGTGTTCTTAACATCCAATAGCAACTGGAAGACATCCATGTTGTGATTCTACATAAAGATGAAGGGGCTGGCTTGGGTTTCAGCATTGCTGGAGGTATTGATCTGGAGAACAAAGCAACTACAGTAAGCGATGGCTGATCTCAATAAACCCCCTACAACACACCTATTGCATCTTTCAAGTGGAAAAATAGCTTCTTTGACTTACTGATGGTGTTTTAGAAAATGAAGCTGAAAATTATTAATGTTCATAAATGCATTAATTATTTATGTCTAACTAAATATATCTTATAGTATGTAGTTAAAACTCCTAGTGTTTACTTTGTATCAGTGTAGTGTTTGGATAGCACATTAGCTGTAAATCCAAAATGTCTGTGATAAGAGTATATTGCTGCCTTCAAGTCATGTCAGAATGATTGTATTCACAAGATGAGCACACATGAATGCTGTAATTACCAGTGGGAAACGTTGAGCAAAAATCACTTGAATTAAATCATAATGACGACTTTCAAACACATAAGTAGAAACTTTTCGGACGGCCTTGAATGCAGCACATTGCTAGCAACACAATGTCTCTGGAATTAGCCAGTTTTAGAGCAAGACCCACTTTACTTTATCAATCATATTTAATTCATTGCAGTTCATTCCATTAACGTAATTATTAATCTACCTTCAGGTTCACAAGGTTTTTCCCAATGGCCTGGCTGCTCAGGAGGGCACAATAGAGAGAGGAGATGAGGTGTTGTCCATTAATGGGCAAACACTAAAAAATGTCACTCACAGTGATGCCACAGCTATACTCAGGCAAGCTCGCACCATGAAGCAGGCGGTGGTGGTGGTAAGCAAGAATAAAGATGCAGAAGGGAAAGGAAGTGCTAACATTAATGAAGCTAGCTGCAGCAGTGGAGCAGAGAGCACCTTCACAGGTGGGACAACATTATGAATATTACCATAGTAATTTCCATTACAAAAAATCTATAGTTGTTGCAAACTTGCAGCAAATTTGCCACTCATCATTTTCACATGCAATGAGCTTTTGCAAACTCTTCATTGTCACCAAAGGTTTGCTGCAGGTTCACCACTACCGGTGAAGAGCTGCAAACTTCTGGCAAAAATTTGTAGCGAATCGCAAGCTCATTTGCATGTGAAAATAATGAGAGGCAAATTTGCAGTAAGTTTGCTTCTGTTATTCACTCGTCAATGTGTTGATGTAGTGACACTAGGTGTCTCTCTTAAGAGCCCCGAACAACTCCCATTCTTTGAGAAAAGGACAATGACAATTGCAGAGTGGAATTTGCATGCCACTCCCCAAGACATACGGGTATAAAAGGAGCTGGAATGCGATTCCTTCAGATTTTTTTTTTCTTCGGAGCCGAGTGGTTGTACTATCAGCGAGCTGAATACTACTGCTGTTCCATTCGCCTCTTAAGAAGTATATGCTGTTGGATATTTGGCGCATTTCCAGCGGCTTACTCTCCTTCTGCACGTTGATTGCAGATTTCACCCTGGGCGTTTCGACAGCGCTAAAAGTGTGTATATTCCTGCTAAAGAGTATATTTTCTCAATTAGAGCACACACATTGATGTCGAACATCTTTTTAAAGACGGGTCTTTATAAAGATGCCTTTCCGTCTTTGTGTGATTCCTGGATGCAGTCGTTATCTCTCTGCTTCCGACGGCCACAGGCGCTGCCTCACGTGTCTGGGCAGCGATCACACTGAGGCAGTGTGTGTGTGGATGGTTCATGTTCTCATTGTGAGAATATGACCACGGCAACGTTGCGGTCACAACTTTCCTTCTTCTGGTGAAAGCCACTCTAGCCTTCCCCCCGCGCTGCGCCTTCTACTCACGGGTATGAGGCCAGCCTGGCTGGCGCTAGAGGCGATTTGGGGAGTTCAATGGGCGCGGTTTCCTCAGGTAGTTCCCCATGGACCTTCCATTCACCAGCACGCTCATTTGCTCCCCTCCGGTCTTGAAATGAGGCCAGCATGACATCTCACCACTACCCCCTACCCCCCCGGTCCCTTTCTTCCCGGAGGTACAGGACAAAATTATGAAGTCGTGGAGGGCACCTTTGCTGCCCGAAACAAACTTTCGGGTTCGTCCGCTCTCACTACCCTCAATGACGGGGCAGTTCACGGGTACATGGAGGTCCCTTAGGTGGATAAGGCGGGTGCGATGCACCTGTGCCCACAAAACACCACCACCTGGCCGGAATGACCGGCGATCCCCTCCAGAGCCTGTAGGACTATGTCATCTCTGGCGACCAAAGACTACAGTGCCGCTGGACAGGCCACCTCCGCCCTGCATGCAATGGCCATCTTACAGGTACACTAGGCCAAGGCACTAAAAGAACTGCAGGTGGGTAGTCCTGATCCCGATGTGCTGCGCTCGGCGACAGACCTCACCCGTCGATGTCCACCTTGGTGGTCCAGGAGTGCCACCTGTGGCTGAATCTGGTCGAGATGAGGGATGCCGACAAAGCCTGCTTTCTCTACGTGGCCATCTCCCAGATTGGACTTTTCAGCGACACCGTTGAGGACTTTGCCCAGCTGTTCTCGGCGGTGAAGAAGCAGACGGAGGCCATCCGGCACATCTTGCCCCGGCACGGCTCAAGATTCCACACCCTGTCTGTTTGCTGAGGGCATCCCCCCTGCGGCGGCGAAAGCCCAGATGGCTCCGCCTCAACCCGAGCCCAGTGCTCTGCCCCAGCATAGAGCCCCCCACAGGAAGCTGACACCCCCATCTCTCAGGCCAGTACGAGGAACCGAAAGGATCCTAAGTGCCCCTGAGACGGATGATGCAGGGAGTGAGATGTCCGCGACGGAGCTCCATCCTCTGCTAGAGGGCCGGGAGGTAAATCCTTTGTTTCCTTTTCTCTATTGTTTGCCAAAACTTGCACTTTTTCCCCCAGTTGAGTTCACAAAGTCGTGGACCCTGTATGTCCTTCCTCCCTTGGCCTATGGTTCCCGAACTCGGTGGAGGAGTTCGCAGCCAACCCCACTACAGGGTCTAATATGCCTTGTACTGGGATACGTGCTCAACAGGCGCCGATTAGGGATCTACATGATGTCTTTTGGGGTGTCGGACCATGTCTCAGCTCCTCAGCACAAAACCTGAATGGAATTGAATTTCAGCTCCTTTTATATCTGTATATCCGGGGGAATGGCATGCAAATTCCACTCGCCAATTCTCATTAGCCTTAAAGAATGGGAGGTGTTCTAGGCTCTCAAGAGCAACCCCTAGTGTCACTACATCGACACAATGTCTCGTTCCCTCCATCAGTGAACGGAGGTTGTGACAGTAGCCAAGACATTTTTGACATAATGTTTATATTTCATTGTTTAATAGGGCACAACAGGGATATAGAAATGTTTCAAGAGCAAAAGGAGAAAATATAGGACTTAAAGGGTTAGTTCACCCAATTTTCTCATCATTTCATCACCCTCATGATATCCCAGGTGTTTATGACATTCGTTCTTCAGCAGAACACATTTGAAGAAAATTTGAAAAATATCTTAGCTTAGTTCTTAAATATTGATCATTTTCGCACCAAAAGTGATTGTTTCCCTTTAGAAGACATTAATTTAACCGCTGGAGTCTTTTGGATGTTGTTTATGCTAACTGCCTGTTCTTTTTGGAGCTTCAAATGTGAAATCACTATCCACTTGCATTTTAAGGACCTACTTAGCTAAAAATTTTTTTATTGTACTTCAATTGTGTTATTGTGAAAAAAGAAAGTCATACACACCTGGGATATCATTAGGGTTAGTAAATGATGATAATATTTTCATTTTTGGGTGAACTATACCTTTAAGGGTGCTACAAGTTATTTCAGTAATTTTTTTAATTTAACCACAAACCCTTTCTTGAAAACCCCACCATCCAAAGACATTTGTCAAAAGTGCAAGTCAAAGGGAAGTCAGAAAATCAGAATATACACAATGAATAACAGGCAGAAAGTATTTATGATTGGCGAGTTTTATGACCAGCTAAAAGGGTTTTTAATATGTTTTATGCATGGTTTAAAAAAAATTCTAACAGCACCATTTATGACTTATATAATAATTAAGGCTGTTTATTTAATTTAATGCGATTAATTGTATAAAAAAATACTGTAAAAAATATTGCAAGTAATCATGCCTCCTGACCCGTATGTCATTTCCGTGATGAAAGTATTTTCCTACCATCCAAGCAATTAAAACTTGAAGTACATGTATCTTCCTGTTTTTATGAACCACGTCAACAGTGGGCAGTCAGTGCACCTCAACCTTACAAGCAGTGCAACTCAGATTGAGAAGCAGGATGCATTCTTGACAGCTGGATAAGGCACAATACAATGCAGGGATATCATAATGCAAATGTCAAAGTTTCAATTATTTTTTTATTTAATATATAAAAACATGCCGTTATGATGCTGAAGCCCAGTGAGATGCTCCAAAATGCATCCATCTGATGCATATGTACATTGACTGACAATATATTTAAAAACGTGTGTGCGTTTTGAATTATTATGCATTATTTATATTGAATTGTCTTGATTTGTGGGCCTTTCTCACCAAGTATTCACATATACAATCAAGTGCATTAAATTAATTAATCGGTACTTCATTTTATTAATCAGGTGATGATGAAGGTGAAGTTGTAACTATCGAGCTGGAGAAGAACGCAGGTGGAGTCGGATTCAGTCTTGAGGGAGGAAAAGGCTCCATTAATGGAGACAGACCATTGACCATCAACAGAGTATTTACAGGTGAGAGAACCTTAACCCAAAACTGATAAAAGTATACACTCTTATTAGCTGAAAGCATAATCAAATTTGCCAAATATTTAAACTAACACAGGGGAAGAGGGAATAGGTAGAACTTGAATGATGGTTGTTCCAATTCTGCTGAGCTTTCTGTGGAGGTTTGGTTCCTTGGGGGTTTTCAATACAGTATTTTGTATGAATAATATATGGTGTATTTTTCTATCAGGGAGTGATGCTGAGCAAAAGTGTCTTAAGTCTGGTGATGAGGTACTGCAGATTCAAGACTCGTCTCTGCAGGGTCTTACACGTTTCGAGGCCTGGACACTCATCAAAGGTCTCAACGATGGTCCGTTTACTGTTGTCATTAAGCAAAAAAGATGTGAGCAGTGCTAAATTCTGCTTAAAAGCACTAGTAAACCCCCACATCACACCAGACGTAGTGGGATATTCCAGTTAACTTTACAAAACTTAACATTTCAAGCCTTAAAAAGAAAAGATTATCACTTGCTAAAATGTCTGTACACAGTGCACAATGAAATCTCCTTTGGAGAAGAGTTCCCACACTTTTTGACCAATGAATTAATTATTACTGGAGAAAAAAACTAAATAGATATTGCAGGGATCTTAATTTTTTTTTCATTTTTTTTAATCAACAGTGATTATAGACTGAGAAATCAACAGATTTTTTTTAGAGCTAACAAGAATGAATTATGTTAAAATTATTTACTGCATTGTGTATTGTAAGTATAAATTAATGAACAACATTTTTTCAAGCATTTATTCATCTTATTGAAAATACAGTATTAAAAATATATTTAGAAATTAAAATTAATAAATAAATGCTCTAAAAGTGTTTTTCATTGTTAGTCCATGTTCAATAACAATTGTAAGTAATGTTAATGTATTCCTTATTGTAAAGTGTTTTGTCTAGAAATCACAACTTTAAAGGTTTTTCTTGAGTCATTTAGTTATCTTGGACTTTATTTGCTTAATTTTGCCATTAAAGGTAAAGTTCACCCAAAAATGTAAATTATCTCATTATTTACTCATCCTCATTATATACCAGGTGTATATGACTATCTGTTGTCACCAGAACACATTTGAAGAAAAATGTAAAAATGTCTTAGCTCAGTAGGTCCTAAAAATGCAAGTGGATGGTGATTTCTTGTTTGAAGCTCCAAAAATCACAGACAGTCAGCTTAAACATCATACATACGACACCAGTTGTTAAATTAATGTCTTCTAAAGCATCACGATAAAAAAAGAAAAAGAACAATTTTAATTTGTAATTTTTAAGTATATAATATATAATAATATATAATAATATTTAAGCAATTTAAGCAGCAGTACTTGTGTGTGTGATGTAATCGCAGCGGCACTTGAGAACATGAGAACACACGAGAACTGGCGCATGCGCGTTACAGCCGGGAGAGCAGCGCTGTTTACAAGTGTGAAGGAGGAATGCTGTACAGAAGCTTGGTTGGTTTTGGTTTAGATCTGTATTTATCTGTTTCATTACTCAATGTGTGCTGGATGTCTAAACAGAGTGGAGAAAGTGAGATTACCTCTGTATCATGGCAACACTTAAACTCCACCCTTTCGTGAAGCTTACACAAAGCGTTGGATTATAATTAAAAAGTATTTAAATATTGATATTTTCACACAAAAAGTGATCGTATCACGGTAGAAAACATTAATTGAACTGCTGGAGTTGGATGGATGGCGTTTATGCTGACTGTCTGTGATTTTTGGAGCTTCAAAAGAGAAATCTCCATTCATTTGAATTTTAAGGACCTACTGAGCTTAGATATTTTTCTTAAAATGTGTTCTAGTGAAGAAAGAAAGTCATACAGAGAATATTCATTTTTGGGTGAACTATCCCTTTAACACATTTTGACAGTTGTATGACTCTTTAACATAATGTACAATGTGCATGAGTTACTACATGATCTGAAAAACATACTTAATGTGCAGCATTTTATGGTACTGTGTTGCTCTCACAATCAGGGATTGCTAAAAACATGATTCTTGTCAAGTCTGCCTGTTTTGATGCTAATATTTGCACAACCCTGTAAGTAAATCTATTTGTAAACCATTTCACCAAAGCAGAATGTAAATTATTATTTTTTTGTTTTTGTCAAACACTCCCCCTAGCAGGGCAGGACTTTAGTTTTACATTAAGCATAGCTAGTGTCAGAAATATCTATGTAAATGTCAATTTTATTTATAGAGAACAATTTAAAAACAACCCCTGTTGACCAATGTGCTGTATAATACTATAACATAACAATGTTATATATAACATTGTAAAAATAACATACAACATAATCCAAAAAATACATCACATAAAGTATAACATGCATCAAGAAACGTTCATTGATTAAAAGCTATAGAAAACAAATAACGTTTAAGCTTTGATTTAAAAACATGGATAGTTTTTGCAGTTCTGATACAAACAAGCAGACTATTCCAAAGCGTAGGTGCTGCTACAGCAAACGCATGGTCTCTTCTTGATTTCAGTCTAGTCCTTGGTACTGATAGTAACATCTGGTTTGTAGATGGGGTTATGCCATGATTAGAGTTCAGAAAGATAAAATGGTGATAAGCCATTTAAAAATGCATTTACCAGTAAGTGGACTCTAAAATCAATTCTATGGCAGACTGGCAACCAGTGTAGTGAGACTAAAACTGGGGTGATGTGTTCACATTTTCTTACACCAGTCAGAAGCCTAGCAGCTGTATTTTGTAATGTTTGTAACTGGGAAAGAGTTGATTGACTGATTTCCATATATAGTGAATTACAGTAGTCAAGCCTTGATGTAATAAGTGCATGAATTACCTTTTCAAAATTCTTAAGAGAAAGAAACGACTTTGGCCAGTGATCATAGATGAAAGAAACTAGATTTAACAACATAGATGAGCTCACACTCAAGGAACACACCCAAATTTGTTACACAAGATTTAACATACAGGACTAGAGAGCTGAAATTGAACTTAGATTTTTAGGGCTTCCCCAGACCCTTGTTAAATTTAAGAAGTTAAGAGACACCATGCCTTCAAGTCGGCAAAACAGGCAAAGAGAGAGTCTGCACAGTTTTTGGAACGTTTCAAGGGCAAGTAAATTTGGGTATCATTGGCATAACAGTGATAGGAGATATCATGTTTCTTAAAACCTAATGGAAGCATATAAAGGTGAGAATAAAATTGGGGCAAGAATAGACTCTTGAGGAACACCACACGTAAGAGGATATGAGCCTGAGGAAAATTCTCCATTATTGACCGAAAAACGTCTATTTTTAAAATAGGTTTTAAACCAAAATAAAGCATTTCCTTGTATGCCAACACATTTCTCTAAACGAGAATAGTAAGGTCAATTGTATTGAAGGCAGCACCAACATCTAAAAGCACAAGTATTGCGGAGAAAGCTGTGGCGATTGTTAGCAGAACATCATTTAAGACTTTTCAAAAACTGTCTCTGCAGAGTGGTATTTTCTAAAACCTCTGAAAAAACTTTGAATATCTTGTTTTTTCCCCCCCAAAAAATGCATTTTCTGGAAAACATTCTCTACATTTGTTTTTTTTTTTTATATATAAAAGGGAGCTTAGAAACAGGTTTAAAGACTTTAGGATCTAGGTTTAGCTTTTTAATGAAGGGTTGAACTAAAGCATGTTTCAGAAAATCAGGTACAGTTCCCAATCCAAGACACTTATTGATAATATTTAACTGGCTAGGCCCAACCACTTCAAACACCTGTTTAAAAAGACATGGAGGGATTGCATCAAGAGAGAAGCTAGTAGGGTTCAACTTACTTACAGTTTCTTGTAAAGTTGGATATAAAATGGTTTCGAATTAGTTAAAAACCACAGTGCTAAATGAGGGAACATAAGTAGTAGGGATGATGTTCAGTCTAATGCCCCTTATCTTATCAACAAGAAATTAAGACAAATTTCACACATATCTGACGATTCGTTTATAGTATTAAAACGAGTTCTTGTATTGTGGCAGTTCTTTTCAATGAGGTCAGAGAAAAATGTAGACTTTGCTGATCTCACCGCTCTCTGATATTTAGTGTGTCCCTTTGCATCTTGTAGAATACCTGGAGTTTGTCATTCTTCCATTTTCGTTCAGCCCTACTGCAGGCCTGTCTAAGTCCCCAGGTGGTGTTGTTTAATCAGGGTTCAGACATTGGTTTATAATATTTTGCCTTTAGCGGAGCAATTTCATCAAAATGTTTGTGCAGGCCACCCGTGGTGTTCCTCGGCACTCGGGTTGTGAGAAGAAAGATCAGCAGGCAGAGAGAGACCTCCTTAAATGCTGTGGAAAAATCATCACTCGTGGAAGATGTCAGTATGCAAGATCACCGCATAACTTTAGTAGGGTTGTCAGTATAGCATATCAATGGAATAGTATACATCACACAATCAATAGGTAGGCCATACGATAGAACAAGATTGAGTGAGGCCGTTTACCAACTGAGACATTTCAAAAGAGTCTATTAAATTCTTGGTTAATAAATTCCTTGGCTATTGAGTTTGATGAACAACACACATGGATGTTAAAATCTCCAATGATAAGCAGTCTATCAAACTTTGGAGTGATACCCCTTAGAAAATCTGCAAACTTATTTATACAGTCTTTGTGGTGTTTTGGGGGCCAATATAGCACAGCAATCGCCAAAGGAGAGTCCATTTCTAGTTTCAACCATTGAAGTTCGAAGCTACTATATTCATCCCATATTAGGGTCCTACATTTAAAATTGTCTTTAAAAATTCAAGCCAGCCCTCCTCTCCGACCTGACAAGCGAGGAGCATTAAAAACTTTACAGACAGGAGGTAAAAGTTCTGAGTATGGGCTCAATCCCCTGTCGTAAACCACGTTTCAGTGACAAATAGAAAATCCGAATCATTGAAGGCAAAAATTGTATTTAGTATAAAAGTCTTATTTACCACCCATCTGGCATTAATCAAAGCAATCCTCAACCTCACCGGATACTCAATTGGCTGTGATGAGCAGAGATGTCATCTATCCCCGCCGACAGCAAGGTGAGCGATATAAAGGGTGTTGAGGTGTCAAATTTGGAAACACAGGAAGATTCCACACGTACAATGGTTCCAGGGAATGCCAATGGATGGGTCCTGCTTCATCTGGAGTGGTGTTTTCTGGAACCCTCGTAGGTGTGGAATATCCCCATGTTCCAGATTGCAGGGCTCAATCCCCTGTTGTAAGACACGTTTCAGTGATACACAGAAAATCCAGATGAAGTGGGTCCCATCCATTTCTTGTGCTAGAGAGGCCGTACCCGGTTTCAATTCCCTTTTGGTCACCAGAAAAACTTTGAGCTTGACAGTTATAACTCCCAGACTTCCCCGCCTTCTATGGCAGAGCAAGACAAGCGGCGCAGACATGCAGGTACAGATGCCAATAGAGGAAGGGGAGCATACTGGCAGCATTTCTGAGCCTGCTTTAATAGTCCTTCGGTCGGCAATCGAATGTTCATAAGTGTTTGTCAATCATACACCAAAAAAGGTACATCACACTGACAGAAAATAAACCTATTTAAATAAACAGACTTAGGAACAAGCCAGGTAGCTGACGGCATGCCTCACACAGAGGCACCATCTTGCCACTAACAGACATCTCTTCAGTGTCACCAGCATTGCAGTCTATAAGCACAAACATGATTTCATGCTGGATTACACTTCCTAGTGCTTGACCCATGCGCGGAGTGCTAGATGGCACTATAGGAAGTGTCATCAAGCTTAAAATCATGATCTCCAAGGAGACTGCTGTCAAGATGTACAATAAAAAGGAATTACATTTTTGCCTGTTCTCACCCAAAACCAACTGGATCACTTCGGAAGACATTGATTTAACAACTGGACTTTGATGGATTATGTTTATGCTGTCTTGATCAAATTTTTTATGCTTCAAACATCTGGCCACCATTCACCTGCATTGTATGAACCTACAGAGCTGAAATATTCTTCTAAATCTTCATTTGTGTTCTGCAGAAGAAAGAAAGTCACATATATCTGGGAGTGAATGATGAGAGAATTTTCATTTTTGGGTTAACTAACCCTTTAATAACGAAAAAAAAGAAAGAATCTAAAAGGAGGAACAACAGGATACAACAGGCTTTACAAAGTGCATTGTTTTTGTTGTTTTTTTTTCGCTTAACAATACAGTACATTGACATCCCATAGTTGCATCAATGCCAGGTAGACATCGCAAACTGCACTGGACATAGAGCAGACAAAAACTTGTTTAAAGTTTAACTTGAAATCTGAATTAACCCTATTTAATTCATTACACGTTCCTGGTATTATTGTGCAGGATTAAATGGTACATTATTTAATTGAACAAAACCCTAATTTGACACATTGACTTACAACATATTCTCATTCTCATTTGTAACGGAATGCAAATCTGTGCATTAATAAAATATGGTTTTGTCAAATAGAGAATGGCCTAGTTAACAAGTACTTAGGATGCTTTATACAACAATACTACCAAAGGCAAGCACACACTTCTTGCAAAATTAACATAAAAACTAGATCCTCAATATCAAAAATTCTTGCATTACAGCATATGGCTCATTTTTATAAAAATAATGGTAACACTTCACAATAAGTTTCCATACATTAACATTAGTTCATACATAGATTCGTGAAATAACAATGAACAATATATTTTTTACAGCATTTCTTAATCTTGGTTAAAGTTATTTATTTTAATATTTTTTTAATTAATTGTTCATTGTTAATTCATAATGTAATTATTAACTGATGTTTACCTATACTACTTTTAATATTAATTTAAAAAAAATATTAGTATATGTGTCAAAATAAACATTAACCAATATTAATAAATGCTGTAAAAGTACTATCCATTTTTAGTTAATTTTTACTAATGTATTTAACTAATTTTAACAAATGAAACCTTGCTGTAAAGTGTTACAAACAATAATAATAAAACCCAGAACACATCTCCAGGCCAAGGGCAAGTGTTCACACTAATTTCACTGACATCACAAAGGGAAAAAATACATAGAACTACTGATTGGTTAAAGCTGATGTGTGTAATTTTTTAATGTAATAATTATTTTCTATATTTCAGCTTAATATGCAGAGTCAAGTATAAATATACAATTTCTAGGTTAATTTCACCTCAACGTACAACACTGTGGCTTTGTGGTGCTATTAAAACATTCCTCTGTTTGTTTAAAGCATGTCCAGCCTGACAGAGTGACAAATGGTGTGAGTTTGGGGTGAGACTATCTATTTCAAAAACCAACAGAAAAACGAGAGCTTGTTGGAATCTGTTTGAAAACAGTGATTATTAAAGTAATTTCATTTTGTGATGTGAGTGGTGCAGAAATGACACAATTCAGCTTTAAAACATATATATGTACAGTCATGCTAATGGACCCAAAACAGGCAAACGTAATATAAAGATCACATTAGCAATTGCACAGACAACACACTGTATTTGCTGAGGTCAGTCAAGTCTTTTAAACTCACAGTATAACACAGTCCCTTTTGTACATGTGTGATAAAGACTGAAGACAAGACTGAAGCAGAGAGGCAATGCTAAAATGGGATTGATTTCTACTAATTTCACTTTATCCCAGCTTTTTGGTTTTTGGAATGCTTTAAATGCACCCCATACCAAGGTTGGGCACAATTCAGAATTTAAGATTGGGATACCAATCAAGTCATGAGTTGGAATTGGAAACATATTGGCCATGCCCAAAAAGGACGTTGATTAGGAATTAGAATTGGATTGAGAGGAAGACTGTTATTGGAAAAACTGTTTAAAGGAATATTCTGGGTTCAAAAAGGTTAAGCATTTCTGGCATAATGTTGATAACCACAAAAATGTATTTCGGCTTGTCCCTCATTTTCTTAAAAAAAAAGAAAAAAGAAAAAAAAGAAGCAGAAATCGTGTTACAGTGAGGCACTTACAATGGAAGTGAATGGGAACATTTTTGGAGGGTTTAAAAGCAGAAAGTTGAGGCTTATAATTTTATAAAAAAACTTACATTAATGCATTTTTGTTCAAACCTGTGTATTATTTGAGCAGTAAAGTTGAATGTGGTTTTTACAGACATTTTAGGGTTCCTTGACATTGCATTATCAGGCAACAAAGTTGTAAAACCGGCTATAAGTTTACACAGAAAAGGTTAGTAAGTGATTTTATCACAATAAAATTGTTACACGCACTTTGTTTATGTCTTGTGGCTATACTTTTGAAAAAGTGAGTATTTTATTGTTCAAAAATTGGCCCCCATTCACTTCCATTGTAATTACCTCACTGAAACCCAGATTTAATTTTTATTATATTTTTTATATTTTTTTAAGAAAAGGAGGGATGAGTCTAAATTAATTTTGATGGTAATCAATATTATGCCACAAATGCTGTCGATTGAGCTTAACTTTTATTGAACCTGGAATATTCCTTTAAGGTTTCATTTTGCAAGCCTGCATTATGTTGTTTTGCTCTATTTGAAGACTTCTAGGTAAATTAGAGCATTCCGGGAGGAAGGTCTATTTATTAAATATAATGAGCAATTATAAATAAATTAAATACATATATATATATATATATATATATATATATATATATATATATAGTCATTGGCCAAATATTATATGTTAACAGGTTTATGGGTAATTCATCCTGTAAAATGGAATGCATTATTAAAAACACTTAGGGCAGTTTTATGAATTTCTTTTCAATTTCATTCCATTTTAATTCAACTTCCTAAAATTCAAATTCAATATGCAATTCTGTATCATGTTTGCTACCTATTCAATTGAAAAATCTGGAATTGAATTTAAATGTAAAAGGCATTCTCAATTAAATTCTTAATGGCAAACATCATATCTGTTCCCCTTCTGTCACTCACTCGACGTGTCGAATGAAGTGACAAAATGGGGTCTTCCTGGGACGCCAAACTTATCTCTGAACCTGAGAAAAGGCCAATGTCAAGTTGGCAGATAGAATTAACATGCCCCGCCCCGGACATACAGGTATAAAGAGAAGCGGGGCAGTGAGTGCCAGTCAGCATTTTTCTTTGGAGCTGAACGGTTGTGCAACAGCAAGCTGAATTCACCACTGTTTCACTCACCTCTACTGGCGATAAGCACTGCTGTTGGATCTACGTCGCGTTTCCAGCTGGCATTCTCTCTCTCTGCACGCTGTGCTGTCTATGGTTCTGGTAGCTTCGACAGTGCTTTCATTGCCTGAAAATCTGTGTATTGCAATTTCTCCTCCTAAAAAGAGTTTATTTCCTCTAAAAGAGTTTGAATTCCCACTCATAAAAGAGCAATACACAGCAGGTGTTGAACGTCCTTTTCAGGACGCGTCATTTTAAAGATGTCTTTCCACCTCTGTGTAGTTCCTGGCTGCGGTTGATTTCTCTCCACTTCTGACAGTCATATAAGCTGCCTCAAGTGCCTGGGCTGCGATCACATGCAGGCATCGTTTAATGAATGGTTCATGTTTTCATTGCGAGAACATAGCCATGGCAACATTGCGGTCGCGGCTTTCTTTTCTCACAAGAGAAAGCCACTTCAGCTGCCCCCCGCATCGTTCCTTCTTCCCACGGGATTGAGGCTGGGCTATGAAGGCGATTTGGGGATAACGACGGGCTTGGTTTCGCCGGGTAAATCCCCATGAACCACCCACCCCCCGGCATGCTTGTTTGCTTCCATTTGAGCTTGGCCTCGCGGCCAGCCGGCACTCTCCCTTGAACCCCCGGAATTGGATGACGACATCGCCGCTGTATCGGAGAGCATCACAGTGGTGTCTGATGCTGATGGCTCGTCTGGGCTGCCAACTTCGGGTCTGCTCGGCCAGTATGAGGCTGACGCGCAGATGTCCGCTATGCTTTCCCGGGCCGCCATAAGCGCGAGGCTGGACTGGAAACCTCTGTCACCCCTCACGGCTACTCGATCGGTCCCGAGATGGGTATGGCACCACGGCACTCGAGACAGCACCTCTCTGGAAAAGTCCCCTGAGGAAGGACCTTTTTCTCAGGGACGGGGCACCCTCTGGCACCCGCACCCAGACCTCTGGAACATCCACGTCTGGCCCCTGGACGGGATGCGGAAGATCTAGTGTATCTAACACTTGCAGTCGTAGACACGATCAACCAAGCCAGAGCTCCCTCCACCAGGCAACTTTACGCCCTTGTTCGCAAATTGGTGTTCTTCTCCAGCCGAAGACCCGCAGAGGTGCGCAGTTCGGTCAGTGCTTTCATTCCTGCAGGAGAGGATGGAGGGGAGGCTGTCCCCCTCCACCTTGAAGGTGTATGTAGCTGCAATCACAGCCCACCACGACGCAGTAGATGGCAAGTCCCTAGGTAAGCACGACTTGATTATCAGGTTCCTGAAAGGCGCCCGGAGACTGAACCCTCACCAGCCTAGCCTGTTCCACTCCAGGGATCTCTCTGTGGTCCTCTCGGGCCTTTTAACAGAGGTTAGCTAACTGGGTCGTTGATGCTATTTCACACCCAAGCGTTGATGCTTATCACACCCAGGCCGTGCCCGCCACCTTGCGGGTTCGAGCACACCCTACGAGAAGGTTGGCATCCTCGTGGGCACTAGCCCATGGCACCTCCTTAGCAGACATCTGCAGAGCAGCGGGCTGGGCAACACCCAATACCGTTGCCAGATTTTGCAATCTCGGGGTCGAGTCGGTCTCGTCCCGTGTTTTGTCAGGTCCGAGTCGGTAGAACTCGGTAACGCAGCACAACCAACCGGGTGTTCCACTTGCACACAGCGCCCTCCACCAAGTTGATCCAGTGCGCCTTCTGTCACAGGTTAGCCACTAAGCGTTGCTCCCTGTATGTTCTCATTCCTAGCCTTCTGGCCGGCTAATTCAGCGGAGCAATTTGCGGCCAGACCCACTACGAGTCACAGGTGCTCTATACTGGTGTTGGGCTCCACGGGCTTAGTTCCCTTTTTAGGCAAACTCCCCGTGATGTATTTCCCACGGTATGGTCGCCCTGTCGGCGGACCCGTGTTTCCCTTGGGCAGCCCTGCTGCCCCGGTCGCCGTGCTCGAGTCCCCCCCCCCCCCCCCATTAAGCTGGACCTACCACTGCGCCATTTCCCACATATGGCTTCACAACCCTCTTGGTGTATTTGCCACATGTTACCTCCCCCTAGACTGGGTAGGATGTGGCCTCCACAGGGTCTTTTCCCCCTGAAAGAATAGGACCGGGAAAGACCGACTTCCCCGACGCGTTTCATGGCTTTAAGATAACCCACGGCTGCCGGGCTTGCTCCCATGCTAGTCATGTAGTGCCTGTTCCCCCCCTCAGGGGTGCTGAGAACCTAAGGTCTGTATGTGACATCTCTTTGGGGGCTTTGGGTAGGGCTACGTGCAGCCGACACAGTTGCCTCTAGCATGCAGTAGCCTGCTTGCACATGTCTCGACAGTTCACGTAACACGGTCAGTGCGTGGCGTTTTTAGATGGGACCCCTTGTGTCACTTCATTCGACACAACGTCGAGTGAGTGACAGAAGGGGAACATCATGGCTACTGTTGTAACCTCCGTTCCCCGAGGGAGGGAACAAAACGTTGTGTCCCTCCTGCCACAGCACTAGACTCACCACTGTAAACGGCAGTAACTTATTTTTGGGTCTTCAGTGCAAAATACTGACTGGCACTCGCTGCCCTTCTTCCCTTTATACCCGAATGTCCGGGGCAGGCATGCAAATTCTTCCTGCCAACTTGACATTGGCCTTTTCTCAGGTTCAGAGGTACGTTTGGCATCCCAGGAAGACCCCTTGTGTCACTTCATTCGACACAACGTCTCGTTCCCTACCTCGGGAATGGAGGTTACAACAGTAACCATGACGTTCTATCTGTTCCTTTTAAATCATCTTTTCTTAACAGCGCTCAATCATATAACTCTGTCATGATTGTTTTAGCCTTTTTGTCAAGTCTTGAACATACAGTACATAAAATCACATATGTAAACAAAGTACAGCAGCAAATGGAATTCTTCAAATATTTCAAGAGATACTAGTCTGCCAGGAAACATTAATTTGCCGAAGCCTTTATGATCTATAATATAACTATTTAAATATAGCCATGGTTGTGATGTACCTATATAGTCAATTTTGAGCATCTAACAAGAGGTCAAATAATCAAATACAATTTTAGTTTTCAAAGTAAGATAATAAATCTCAATAATAAGACTTAAATTCAAAAAGTTGATGTCTAAAATATAAAGTCAACATCTGGGTCTGCATATTGAAAAGTACAAAATGCCATAATTGAATAAAATACATTTCAGATGATATATTACTGGTTCTCACCCATGAATTATGGCAGAAACGGAATGTGTGAGAATTGCAGACCCAGTGCAAATGAATCAATATTTGTGCAATAGTTTCATTTAAATCTCTAGCTATCAGAATGAGTTTAGTGGTAAACAAAACAGTACTCCCGATAAAATGGTGTCTGTGTATTTGGGCACAAGTGGACTACTAGAAGAATCAAGAATACATTTGAAGTCGATTTCACTTTCCACTAAAGCATGATTAAATGCTGGGTGCATCATATTCATCAAAATTTCTAATTTAAGATTAAAGGAGAATATTCTCTAGAAAGTGTCATTAGTGCTATTTCAGTGATTTCACTGCTTTGGCCAGGTTGTTGTAAAACTCCACCATACTTGTGGGGAAAAACGAATCAACAACTGAGCGGGGAAGCAAACCTCCAAGATCAGTCTGAAAAAAGCTGAACAGCTGCGTTTTTCCTGGCTCCCTAAAGAGGAAAACATACAAACAGATTTTATGCTATTGGTGAAATACTGCTATTACAAATGGCAACAATATGCTGTCTGACAACAACATTTGAAATGTAAAATTTTGTCTCTATCTGCTGTCTTATATTTGAATGACATCAACCAAAGACATTTTCATTGACTTACAAACAGGTTTCTGATATTTCTGAGAGACTTACCCAGGAATTGGAACACAGGTACAGCCACATGGATGATTGAAGCCTCTGACGTACCTTGGTTGCGGAGGACAGTTTGGATGGCATACATTGGTAGCTATCAAATAATAAAAATGGGTGTTAATCAGATCTGGGGGCAGATTTCCCTTTTATCCATAATGATCTTATTCATACTGATCCAGCATTGCGTTTCTGAACAAGGGCTGCAACTAACGTTTATTTTGAAAATCGATTAATCTAACGATTATTAGAGCAATTATTCGACGATTAATCATTAGCTCTTAACCAATTATTCAGCTTGTGCCCCGACTTAAAAAGTTGTACTGAACGTGCTTACTAAAAATAAAGAGGAAAAAATACCTCTAAATGACATTCACTGAATTAAAGGGAAAAAATACTTTTTATTAAGTTTAAGTGTTTTTGTCTTGTTTTCCATTTAAAATCGTCTAAACATTCTTAAACAAGATCAATTTAATTGAGAAGCAACATATAAGATACTTAGACTTGTTTTAAGACAGGGGTGGGCAACTATTTTGGTAAAGGGGCCACATCGGGCTTTAAGTAGTGCATAAGGGACCATATTACATTCTTTTTGAGATACAATGTTCTGCATTGATTTGTTTTTTTAATCTTTTAAGCCCAGGAATAGTTGTGTACTCAATTATCTGAAGTTTATCTGTGACTAGTGAGACTGATTCTGATTCTGATTCTGCAATTGCTTAAAGTATTGTATTGCTCAACAAAGGTAGATCATTTTCTATCAGGCATTAAAAAAGTTAATAAAGCTTATAAATGTATTATTCAATTTAAAAATCTCTACATCATGGGTCTGTTTTAATAAAAACATTTTTTTTTTTAAATGTATAGAACTTTTAATGTTTGTCGCAAAGCGGGCGAGTTTACTTCTGAAACATCACCCATTTACATGTTAAAAGGGTCATGATGCGGATCTCCTTGGTGGTTTGACCTTCAGCACTCAACAGATTAACACAGACTGCATGACTATGATAAATGATTACTGCAAGAGTTAGATTAACATACAGGTGTGAAGGGACTTCAAAAAATACATATAATATTCGTCTCTGGCTTGCTTTTGCTCGCATGTCAATGATGCCGAGATTTACTTTTATATTTAATTTAATCACTGAGAAGGTTTACCTGCAAAATTAGAAGCCAAACATCACAAGCAGCCTCAAGAATGGACACAGAATAGCCGTATAACACTTTTCCTTGAGCAGAATATTGCACTACAGATCGCTAAATTTGTTCAAAGGGGAAAGCGAGAGATAGAAAAAGCGCACTTGTGTGCATGGTTGCCAAATTGCACAAAATAAGTATAACATTAGGCAGAATATTTCCAATTTGCGCAAGTATAAATCTCAATCTGGGGGTGTTGCGTCTCTTATCTTGTCAGCTTTAAGAGAATGTATCTTAAAAATAAGTGTATTTTTTACTTGGTTATACTTCTGCGAGTGCAGTAAACACTGCTTTAGAAGTATATTAAACTATACTTATCTTCAAGATCTATTCTCTAAAAGCAAGTCTAAATATCTTCTATGCTGCTTCTCAGGTGAATGCATCTTTTTTTAAAGGATTTTTAAATATTTTAAAATATTTGTATTTTTAATATTATATTCAACATTCTCAGATAAAAAAAATTATCTTCTGCGGTATAGTTCCTAAAGCAAATGTACATTGTTTTAAATGAGTTTTAGATATTTTTATTGGAAAACAAGCCAAAACAAACAAATCATAAACGTATTTTGTTGCAGTGTATAATGCGGTGAAGGCAACCTCTCTCACATTTTTGTTCACTTCAATCAATTTTTAATTCACAAAAAAAAAAAAAACTCCCTCTTATTAATAAAGATGCATATTACCAATTTTCTTCACGATAATAAATGCACAGTGACACAAATTATGATTCAATAAGTCGCAAGCATCACGTTATATTCTAGCTGCAGCAAATGCACGCTCGAGGGATGAGCATCCCCACAACAGTGTGCATCAGCCGGATGCAGTTTCAATCTCTCCCCTTCAGATTGGGACATTCACACAACTCATAGAAGAGGAGCTGACTCAACTTACTCCACAACTAGAGTGCTTCTGTATTTACTTACTTGATATTTTTGTATAATTCCCTTGTACTTTGCGATCTACATATGCTGAAGCTGTTTGAAAAGTTTACATTGCACCTGGACTGTGATCTGTGTAAGTCTTCCTCTCATCAGTCTTGTGCGAACTACAGTGCTGGTCTCGTGCGTCATCATTAGAGTTTCATTTGAGCACATGTTACGTTAAATGAGATCAAACGACTATTCGACAATGAACATTTGTGACGACAATTTTTTTATGTCGACGTTGGCGATAACGTCGACTAATTGTTTCAGCCCTATTCTGAACTTACTGAAAATATATTTCTTAAAGTATAGGCTATGTGAGAACAGCTGCAGATTCAAATTAAAATAAAGAAAGAAGGTCATAACCCAGCACACCATTTGATGACACTGTGCCGTCTTCATCGCGCTTGATGGAAATTACATCGACAAAGTCTCGAGGCGATATAATACCCATAGCTGCTGATGGAGTTGCAGTTCGACAGACCATAACATCCTAGGAAATTAAAAAGTGAAAAAGAGAAATATTTAGTATAACATAAAGGTGAACATTAGTGTGAATCCATGGTTGTATCGCTGCAATGCCAAAGTGCATAAAAACCTCTCAATGGCTATTGGAAACAATAATTATTGAGAATATCCTACAATGAAGCTTATCTAAAGTAAGAATAGTCAAATAGAAATAGTAAAATAGTGTTCCTTACACTGGTAAACTGGTCAGGTCATGAGCACCCAACAATGAACCTTTCTTATGGGTGTGTATTAGTGTTTATCTTACCCCAGACACTTGCTCAAGTAGCTCAAACTTTTTTATATTTGCATCCCATTTCACACGAAGTCCATTGATTTCAGGTTTCAAGCAATCCCATACTTTCTCTGGACTGCCACTGACAATCCCCTCCCCCTTATACCTGTAAAACACAGAGAAACACTATCACTACTCGTGCATACTGGACAAAGGTTAATGTCCTTGCTGTCATTTTGTTTGCACAGTTTACAGTGTGTTATTGCTCGAAAAAAAGAAATATAAAAATATACAGTATATAATGTTAATGTAAAAATATTTATATAATTCTAATATAATTGTAAAACTTGTACAGATTACATATTAATGTTATATAAATAATATAAAATTAATATAGTGTATAACACTGTCCTAAAATAATATTGATTAGGCATATTACTATATAATACATGAGTATAACTATGCCTAGCGTTAAATGTATTGATCTCAATTACACTGACTTCAAGTTCATTTCTATGAGTGCATCATATTTATCATAATAGGATTCCCCTTAAAACTAGAAAAATGGACAAAAAAGCCAAACAGGAATTATACACAAGAATACAAAAATGCTAAATAAGATTAATAAATGATTCACATAAATATTTTTTAAAACTACTTAATAAATTAATTTAAAAAAACTACTTAATTAATATATTATCTGTTGTGCCAAATAAATGTAAAGAAAATGTAGGGCAATCATAGCACAAACAAACAAACAAACAAATAAACAAACAGTTTGCACTTGTATTTTATTATTATTATGTGAACAAACAAAAAAATGTTCATTATATATATATATATATATATATATATATATATATATATATATATATATATATATTCTGACTTGCTGGATATACTCTGTGGAGAAGTTTAAACCTGTTTAAATCTTATAATTTATATTTAGGATATGATACTTCAGGAGTGAGTGCAGGGACAATCTCACCACATTACGACACTATGGCAGATCGAATATGCATTTACAAATGTTTGCTTACACATTCCCCGGGAATTCACTAGAGGGTCGCCAATACACCACGACGTCATTCTAGAAAATACAAAAAAAATGTTTGTTCATATACTGATCTATTGTACTTGGTAGATCTTTAACATCTGCAGCAGATCACAAAAAAAAACAGATATGTTTACTACTTACAGTTTTCTTGCATATTTTCCATCCGGATTCGTCTTTTCTGTAGCTCGCAAGACGATCTTCAACTGATCTGGCCGTATCTATAAAATCCATGACTATATATGATCCAAACTAGCCTTTATAATTGTATTTATTGTTCCTTAACACCACATGCATTTAAATCTTTGTATCATGCGCGACTGGCTGCAACCTACTAATATTCTCAAATTAAAACCGTCGACCGTCGATTGTCACGCGATCTTTGAGCAAGCACGTCCAATTTCCATAAACTAACACCACAACCACTGTTAAATCCGTCAGCTTCTAGTGTAACAATACAAATGTTTCCAGTTCATTCATTAGTTAAAGATGGTCACAGTGACTGTCATCGTGACAGACCGGCGACGACAGATAATTATCGATACAGTTGTACAGATATGAAAGCATCTCTTCGATTATGCATGCGCGATCAAGATGGATTAAACGTGGTTTTAAAAATGGATAATAACTCGTCTTATGCTACAAATAGAAATCCATAATTTACAGTAAAAGCCATTTCCTTGCTCTGTATGAGAATGTTGCATTCTGGGAAATGTAGTTTCCGGCGTTAGCTCAAATGTGGGTTGCCATGTGTTAACAGGGTCATTCTGTAAAACTGGAGCTTTTCCAGTTTGATAAGGTGACTTTTAAATATTTTTCTTTTTTATTTAAAATTTTTGTAAGATTTTAAATATTTTATCAGACTATGTGTTAATATAAATGCATTGTCTCATCTCAATCTAATTGAATACATTTTAACAAGGGAAGATTAAGAACTGAGAAGCCCATGGTCCAATATACCAACGAGGCCCCCTGTGCCCAATGCAAATAAAAATAATTATATTGTTACTACTACTGCATGACACTAGTTATGTGACTACGATCTCCTTTATGCACTCTGTTTAGCCAGTGCCACACTAGCAGTCTCCAAACAACTTCATTTTGGATGAGGGTGGCACACATGTTTTTGGTGAGATCTCGCTCTCTTCAGTCAGAGGTATGACACACTTGCCAATACAAAAGGGGTGACAAACGTCCTGTAACCCTCTCTCTCTCTGATTCCTGTCATGCGGTGCTTGCCGAAATAACAACAAAGTTTTATATCTCAAAGTTGCTGACACTCTCCTACCTGTGCCTTTTCTGCTGCTATCCAAAAGAGAGAAGACCTATTTTAGACCTATATTATATTAGACCTATATCTAATATAGCCGGCAAAAGGCTATATCCGCATTTTGATAATGAATTGCAGAGCTGACCTACAGATTTCTTCTTCATCCGATTGTTTTGGTGCAGATCCGAGTGCGATTACCATGTTGGTGTATGCCCATACGAATTGAACCAATTGAGAAAACGCACCAGGTTCCAAAACGAATGGTGAAAATGAACCCAGGAAGCGATTCAAAGGAGTAATTTTACCTTGTGAAAGTGTGTGATTGTGTATTTATCCCATCGAGGATTGTCGTAGAATGCGTATGCCCATATGCAGTTTCAGTGCATGAGTAAAAAAATTACGTTCAATAAAAACAGGCTGTTGTGTCTCCGCTTTCTGATGTCATTTTAGTGTATGAAAAAGGAAGGAAAAACTCTTGGTGACAGAATCTCTATGAATTACAATCAGCGTTTGTGATGATTGCAATTAAGTGCTGAAAAGGTTTAGATCAGCTTGACGTCTTGTCAGTTATTCAATAAAAGAAGCTCACTGGTCACTTGTCATAAAACACAAGAACCTGCCTCGGTGAAAGAATTATTTTTTTCAAGCTAGCCAGATGTGTTTTTTAAATTTCAAAGCCATTAACTCAGCATACAGTCCCGACGGTTAAGTGATTAATGACCTCCCGTTGACAGACACTAATCTCCACTTCACCTCCCTCTGACTGGCTGCCGATTATGCTAATGAAGCTCATACCTGAAAAACCAGCTAGTGTGGCACCTGCTTTATAGGACGCTTAGCAGATTTGGTCATCTTTTCCCAATAGACAGAAGAAAAATTTGGAAAACTTAGTTACAATTAAAAACATAAGCAATGTCTTATACGGCTAATTAGGCCTATACAGTATGCACTTTTGAATTATAAAACGAATCAAGATCATGTATTATTAAAAGGATAATTGAATTTTCCCAAAAATGAAAATTCTTCATTTACTCACCCTCATGATCCCAGACTTTCTTTCTTCACCAGACACATTTGAAGAAAATTAAAAAAATATCTTAGCTCAGTAGGTCCTTAAAATGCAAGTGGATGAGGGTTCTGGGTAGCTCAGCAAGTAAAGACACTGACTACCACACCTGGAGTCGCAAGTTCGAATCCAGCGAGTGCAAAGTAACTCTGTCAGGCTTCCTAAGCAATCAATAGGCCCTGTTGCTAGGGTGGGTAGAGTCACGTTGGGTTACCCTCCTCGTGGTCGCTACAACGTGGTTCTGACTCTGGGTGGGGCACGTGGTGAGTTGTGTGTGGATGCCGCAGAGAATAGCGTGAGCCTCCACACGTACTCTGTTTTAGTACTCAGACACCCGGATTGAGGCAATCCACTTTGCCACCACGAGGACTTAGAGTGCAATGGGAATTGGGCATGCCAAATTGGGGAGAAAAGGGGAGGAAAAAATGCAAGTGGATGGTGATATGACATTTGAAGCTCCAAAAAGAAGAGATAATCAGCATAAACGTAATCCATATGACTCCAGCTGTTCAATTAATGTATTCTAAAGCAACACAATCACTTTTGGTGTGAAAAAGATCAATATTTAAGTTCCTTTTGAACTCTAAATTATCACTTCCAGTCAGCAACGGCATGCGTGTGTGCGACAACAGAACCGAGACACGTGTTACACAGCTGGTAGAGCAACACTGTTTACAAGTGAGGAGGAACGCTGTACAGCTTAGTTGGGTTTGGTTTAGATCTATATTTATCTGGTTCTTACTCACAGTTGTGTGTTTGTGTGCACATCCTGGATGTCTCAACCGAGTGGAGAACGTGAGATTACGTCTGTATCATGGCAACAGAATACAGTACATCACATGAGAGACCGTGTGATCTCCACCCTCTCATGAAGCTGACCGAAAGTGTTAAGTTAAATTATATCATATCATGAATCATGATAACAAGATGGTGAGTAAATAATGAGAGATATTGGGGTAAACTATCCCTTTACGGCTTACTTTTTCTTTTTCATTAAACATTTAATACTTGCAGGGCTTACACATTTTAAAGTCTTCCTAGATTCTGTTAAACGAATTTGGTCGCTTATACACAGTAACAACAGAATTAAAACCATCATCTTTTTTACACCGCCATGGTAAACTAAACTAACTTTGACAGTTGTAAAGTTTAACTTAACATTACAAGCTTTTTCCTCAAGCTCATGAAACAAAAATTTTAGAACGATAAAAACAAAATGTCTGGATTTTGTTAATGTGCTTAGACAATGACTTAATTAACACAGACGGACTCAGATGACACCCGTTTTGTAGAATGACCCATGACATGGATTAGGGGGACTAAATGTAATAGTTCAATGACATTGAAATTGACAAAATTTGAATATTGCTGGATGAAAGTGACCCACTCAGTGTCTATTGTGGTTATAGTCCTGCTCTATAAACTCCAAAAGTGTGCTTATAAGGAACTCTTAAATAACCTTTTCAACTGTTGGCCTAGGTAGTTGGATCAAGTAACCATCATAAACATAGTGGGGGGAACGTGGTTGGCTAAAATGGGGTTTCACAGTTTGGCACTTCATTATTAGTCTCCCCATCCTTAATCCTGAATTTGAAGTTACAGTATTTAATTGGATCATTGGGTCTACAAATATGAAAATACTTTCACTGCGTAATCAGATTTAATGGATACATGCAAAATACACTTACACTTTGATAATCTTTGTGCTTTCACAGGACAAAACAGCAACTTTAACATGATAAAGATTTAGATATTGTAGCTTTTTGGAATATAATCTCTGTTTTAGATATAAATAGGTTAAACATTTGAGCAGAGAAGATCATTAGAGCCAGACACATTCAGTTTAGCGCTCTTCTTGGATTTCTTTTTGGTCAGCTTCGCACTGGGCTTCAGGTACTTTTCCTTATTGTGAATGACCTGGATGTACTGGTCTGTGCTGCTGTTTTGTTGGTCACTGCTGGACGCCAGTGATGCAGAATCTGACTCGGTCAGAGAGGGCTCCACTTTATGCCTGGTCTTGGGCTTGACATGTGGCATGCCATACCTGTAAGTCGACTCCGGGCCTTGGATGTTTGTTTGAGAGTAGGGGCGAGAGCCATCATTCACCCAGTCTTCTTCCTGCTCTTCCTCCTCTTCCTCATCATATAAACCCTGCTCCATAGACAATTGACTATTAATTGTATCGCCAATGTAGAACCTTGCGGTCGGGTGGAGATCTGACTGAGATTTTGGACAGTGAGATTGTCTGAACGATCCCCTCCTTGTACTGCTCTTAGGGTCTTCCTCTTCCTCCTCTTCCTCACTGAGGTGTGGCTGAGGGCCTCGGTGAGGGGTTCGAGGTATGCAACACTTTACGTTACGAGGATACAGCTCTACTATCTCTGTTGGTTCATTCGCTAGGCGATAATGTCTTGGTATACGTGTTGTGGTGCGCATTAACTTCTTTCGAGCTTCATGCTCGTTGACGATGACGTAGCGTGTTGTATGGGCCCGGAGGCCCACATAGCTCTGAGCTGTGGTTATGCCAGGCTCGGTGTGCTTCGGGCGGATGGTCTTGCGATATAGTGGATCAGAGGTTGTGTTCTCGGTGTACCGTGTACAGGGTTTGTAGGCCATGTGATGGTAGGATTTGGAGTGGTAGGAACCACTACTCAAGTACCCAGCATGCCTACATATCAGAGAATGTAACGTTTGTACATATCTGTATTCACAGAAACAAAGACATTTCCCCTATACTATATAATGCAGATGTTAAATTATGTTGTTTAAAGGAATAGTTCATCCAAAATGAAAATTCAGTCATAATTTACTCACTCTCCTGTGGCTCCAATCCAGTTTGTCTTTTAATCTTATAATGAACACAAAATATTAGATGTTTTCATGAATATCTTGGTCTATTTTTTCAATACAATGACAGTGAATAGTGTCACATTTTAAAGCTTAAAGGGATAGTTCATCCAAAAATAAAAAATGATCTCATTATTCACTTACCCCGATGCCTTCCCAGATGTGTCTTTTTTCAGCAGAACACAAATTAAGATTTTTTGAAAAATGCTGATGCTCTGTAGGTCCTTCAGAAGACATTAATTGATCGACTGAAGTCATGTGGATTACATTTATGCTGCTGAAATATGCCTTTTGGACTATCAAATAGCCAGCAGCCTGATGGCACACGTTTACATTACATTACATTATAAGGACCTACAGAGTTTCATAATTTTTCTAAAAATCTTTTTTTTCTCGATTTTTCAGACAGTCCTAAACATCTGGGATGGCATCAGGGTTAGTGAATAATGAGATAATTCATTTTTTGGGGTGAACTATTCCTTTAAAAAGGACCCAAAAGAATCATAAATTAGGTTTTGATGAGAAACAATCTGGCCTGCAGGCACGTGCACACATAGACATCAAAGGGGGCTTGAGCACCTGCCCTTTTTATTCCTGGAGAGAAAGTGCCCTTTTTCTGGGGTGTTTTTTTTTTTTTTTTTTTGAAAAAATAATATATATTCCTGTTTGCGCACAGCTTCCCTGTCAAACAAATATTTTTATTGAAAAGTGTATCTAATATCAGGTCAGGAGTTCTGAAGCGCTCCCTCTCTCTCTCTCTCTCCCATCCCCCCATCCCCCCCGCGTCTCTGCGCAGCGGCGCACATCACACACACACCTGCAGGCAGCAGCAGCAGCGGCCCCAGTCTCAGCACAGCAGTGTTTTTCTTAGCTTGTGTTGAGGTGAGTGACTGACGATGAACAAAAGATTAAACTACCAGTGCCTCGATACTGCTGATTAGCCAAAGACAAATATAGTTAACCGCATGCCTCATGTAGGGTTGCCAACCGTTCCGTATATAATACGGAATCTTCCCGTATTTGACACATAAAAGTCTTGTTCCGTATTGAAGTGATATGGAACGCACTTTGTTCCGTATTTTTGAGAATCAATTCAGTGCAAATCAATGACAGATATACACAGGCTTCTAATATATGTCAGACAGACAGACTATGAATGAACGAAGACCTGCTATAATGGCAAATTCGGGGACTATCTGAGGCCACGCACGCCCTCTTGGCGGGCTCTGACGTGTAACGACGCCCGCGATGTGCAGCTGCAAATGCGTTGTACACATAGACAGTAGTTTTACATATAGGCTTCAGTAAATCGAGGAAAAGACATTTGTAGGCTATGATAAGAAAAACTACTAAATTTAAATATAATTTTTTGCACTGGAAAGAACATTCTAGAAGTCTAATTTTATTGAATAAGTTCGCACAAGGCTACAGAAAACTGTTGTGTTTATTTTTCTTCAAATGCAGTCTAAGCCGATGAGTTTTGATTGTTATATGTTGTATTTGTTTAAGTTAAAAATAAAACATATTATAAACTAAACAAATCCATGGTTCTTTGTTGGCAAAATGATCATGATAGGCCTACTTTGTTGGTATTATATTTGCACCCTACTATATTGATGATTAGGCCTACTTTGCTATATTCTATAAAGATATAGGCCTATAATATGCTATAATGTATGATTGCATACATTATTCACCAGAAGTCATCATTTCAGGGGTTATTTTTCAAAAAATTCTTATGTGGGGGCATGTCACGTCACCCCTAAATTGGTGAATTTAGAAGAAATCTACAGATGCACACAGATGGAGGATAGTAGGTTTAAAACAAACTCCATCTAAATGTGAATTGAAGGTTTTATTTGATGATGATGATACAATCCTCCCTCAAATGTGAAATTAAGTCCATGTCACCATCAGTTATTGTGTGTGTGTGTGTGTGTGTGTGTGTGTGAGTTGGTTTATGTGATTTATGAGGACACAAATTTGTATTATGACATGTGTATTACACTGGTATTACAACTTATGGGTGGTTTATGAGGACATTTCAAAAGTCCTCATAAATCAAATGGCTTAAAAAACATAAAAAACAATGTTTTATTAAAAAATTAAAAATGCAGCATGTCTCCTGTGATGGGTAGGTTTAGGGATAGGGGCAGTGTAGGGGGATAGAATATATAGTTTGTACAGTATAAAAACCATTACGCCTATGGAGAGTCCTCATAATGCTGTTGCACCAACGTGTGTGTGTGTGTGTGTGTGTGTGTGTGTGTGTGTGTGTAATTATGAGAAGTGCCCTTTTTTTCCACTTGAGCCCCTGCCCCTCAAAATGTCTGTGCACGGCCCTGCTGGCCTGCGATATTCATTAAAACATATCCTTTTATTTTCTGCAAAAGAAAGAATGTCATGAACGACATGAATGTAGTAAATTATGGCCATATATTTTTGATGAACTATTCCTTTAAGCTATGAGTGCAAATGGTTGAGATGAAGTTGGAAATTTACTTTCAAAATGCAAGCACTGTCTTCCCCTATCCCAATGATCTGAAATGATGGCATAACATGAACACTAACAGTAAATGTCTTAAAATGTATTTAAATGTTTAAAGTCAACATGGAAAAAAAAAGACCTAAATAGATTTTCTTAATATATGTTTGTGGTCTTATGAATCCCATGTGATTAATCTGTAATCATTATTCTGAATAAAACAAATGTTTGTCTTCATAATATTTCATTAAAATGCAATATGTTTCACCACCTTCTTTAATCCATCACCTCTAACCAACCGATTCCATTCTTGTACGCTTACTTTTGAATTCTCAATGGATAAAATCGGGTCCTGCCCTTCATGTTATCCTTAAATTCATATTTTAAAGTTGACTTTAAAGCATATTCGAAACCAGCATCTATGTATGTATGTATATATATATATATATATATATATATATATATATATATATATATATATATATATATATATATATGATGCTTGATGCTCGGCCCTACCCTGCTCGCCACATTCACATTAGTCTAAAAGTAAAGCAGCTTATAATACAATATTGTTGTTTCATTGGTATTGATGTTCAGTGAATACCCAAAAAACCCACAAGAGGTTCAGTATATATATATATATATATATATATATATATATATATATATATATATCTTCTAAGTTGAGTCTTCTTTTAAGAGAAATGTCCACTGTAGTCATAGGTAGAAAATATAATTGTAGTATTAGGATTAAATAACTTTTAATATTTACTGCTGTTGCATGATCAAATTCAATGAGAATATCAAACCTGATTGGCATGTACTCCACTAGCCGTACTTGTCTTTGTGGAACTGAAGGGCTGTTGTACATTCTGAAAGCACTACACAGGCAAAAATGGAGGGCAGTGAAGCTTTGTGAACTGCAGATGTATGGAACTAAGCAGCAATGAATGTATATATATTGTACCAAGGAGCATCACAAACCTATTGGGTATGTGTTCTGATTTATGTTTCTGTCGCACAGGGACTGTTGGACTCCGTGTATCTCCGGCAGCTCTTGGGACATCAGGACGTGAAGCTGACTGGGTTATGGTCCGAATGCCGTTGCCATGGCGGACTGGAGATTCGAAGTTAGTGACATTGCCATTGCGTCGTGGAGGGGAGGCAGAGCGGGCAGAGGACTCCATACTGGTTATGTCACTTTCTTGTTCCGGTTTTTTATCATCTCCCTCAGGTGCTTGTTGACGCACTGTGAATAACACATTTACACACCGAAATGTTTAGGCATCTTGGCAAGCTGATACTGCCTATTGACTCAACATTCTTGTATTTATAATGTATTTAGAATTAAGATTGTTTATAGATAATGTACCTGCAGCTAACTTAAATACTTTCTTCTTGTCATCTGTCCGCTCCTGAAACAAGAATAAATGTAATTAATGTTGTAAAAAAAAAAAACTGCTGGATGCAGGAGATTATATGAAGTGTGATGTACTAGGACAGGGCGGTATGATGTTACATACAGTGTGAAATTTACTATACTGTTTAAACTGCTTTACATACACTGATAAGCCACAACATTAAAACCACCTGTCTAATGTCGTGTAGGTCCCCCTTGTGCCACTAAAGCAGCGCCAACCCCATCTCAGAATATTCTTGTCACCACAATTGTGCAGAGCGGGTACCGTAGACTTTGTCAGTTCGAACCAGTCCGGCCATTCCCTGTTCACCTCTCTCATCAACAAGGCATTTCTGTCCACAGAACTGCCGCTCACTTGATGTTTTTTTGTATTTGGCACCATCTGAGTAAATTCTAGACACTGTTGTGTGTGAAAATCCCATTAGATCAGCAGTTACAGAAATACTCAAACCAGCCCATCTGGCACCAACAATCATCCATGCGATTATCTAATCAGCCAATCGTATGGCAGCAGTGCAGTGCATACCATCAGAATGAGGAAAAAATGTGATTTCGACCGTGGCATGATTGTCGGTGTCAGATGGGCTGGTTTGAGTATTTCTGTAACTACTGATCACCTGGGATTTTCATAAACAAAAGTCTCTAGAATTTACTAAAAATTATGAATTTAATGGCTTGTTGATGAGAGAGGTCAACAGAGAATGGCCAGACTGGTTTTAACTGACTAAACCTACAGTAACTCAGATTACCACTCTGTGCAATTGTGGTGAGAAGAATAGCATCTCAGAATGCTATTGGCGGCACAAGTGGGACTTACAAAATATTAGGCAAGTGGTTTAAATGCTGTGGCTGATCGGTGTATATTTGTGCTGCTATCAGTGGGCAGGACGGCTTCAAGTTATTTACAAGTAAGACACGAGGAAAAAAATGTTATTAAGGGGTTTTATTTGTCTTAATGCCATGAGATGAAGTACTTTTCTTTTGTAAAGTAAAAAATTCACTGGATTATCCAAAATAGGCATTCCATCCATCCATCCATCCATCATCAACCGCTTATCCTGTGTACAGGGTCGCGGGGGGCTGGAGCCTATCCCAGCTAACACTGGGCGAAAGGCGGGGTACACCCTGGACAGGTCGCCAGTTCATCGCAGGGCAAAATAGGCATTAATGAATTAAAATATAGGCCATTTTTGTTTCGAATTTCCAGCAAAAATATCTTGTATTGTGACGTATACAGTGATGTACAAATGTATACTGTACCATGACATAAAATTACTCATACCATGATAATAATAATTTAGTTATACCGCCCATCCATATTATGTCCTAATCCTGTTCCATTTGGGTTCCTCATTTAAATCATTGCCCGATAATCAAAATGATATTCCATTTATAGTAACTCACGGTCTGCAGCTGCAATCTCAACTGGCTGTTGGTGACTTTGAGTGATCTAGCGATGGACTGTAGGTAGTAGATCAGCATACTGAAAGAGAACGTGAGAAACTGAACTAAAATAAAGGATTTAAACCTTTGCCTGATCGAATTATTTTCTCTGTGATAATTAAGGCCAGTATAGATGTAGAAGTATAGCACTTACAAAAGTAGAAGCAATGCGGGCAACACCACCACAGGACTGGTGATGTAATTCATCACTTTACTGAACCACAGTGGGAAGTCGTTGGCAATGGTCTCGGAGATGATGTCGTAAATTTTTTCCTGACCACTACAGAGTGGTGGAGGAGATGTAAAGAAAAGCAGACAGCCATTAACTATATATTTTAAAGTAAATAATAAAGACTTTTTGCACAGCACTTTGGAATATTAAATTCTGATTGTTCAATCAGATTCTGTGGTCAAATATTTTGCATAGTTATCAAAGTCATAGTTAAACTGTATAATCGAACATTGTCCCAGGAAACCAATTTCCAACATAGCTGTGCTTATTTCATGACTCCTTTATCACTCTGCGGTCTCTTTCTTCTAATGTTAATCAATATTAAATGTCCTTGTATTCATTTATTGTTTGTAGGTAGCCATCAAATAATTAATCAGATAAGTGGAACAATCTAGAGTCGGCCAAACTTTTTATTTAATTTTTTTTTTAAGTAAAATCCTTTAAAACTATATAAGACCACTCCTCTTCGTGTAATCCAATTGTCTGTACATTATCCCTTATTTTTGTATTATGCTATTATTATTGCACAATATATAATTACAGGTTGTTTCATGGGTTGGCCTTCATTAATTTTCAGCCATCTGAATCTTTCTTAATGGAATCTTTCATTTATTTACACACAACAAGGGGAATTGTTTTTATATTTTCCCCCCCCCAAGACTTTTACATGATGTCACCATAGAATGGCACCTTTAATACTATGGTGCCATGAAGGAGAGTGATACATATTGTGGAATTACTGTATGCTTGAAGGGATATTTAAGCCAAATACTGAATACTGATACTCACCCCAATGACATGCTTCTCTTATGTCTCACGACATGCTAGGTTTGAATGTACACATGGTAAATTAAATGGTAAATGGTCTGTAATTATATATCGCCTTTTTAACCTTAGCGGTATGCGAATCGCTTTACACTGCATCTCATTCACCCATTCACACACACACCCATTCACACACACACACACACATTCACACACCAATGACGGCAGAGCTGCCATGCAATTCACTAGCCTGCCATTGGGAGCAACTTGGGGTTCATTGTCTTGCCCAAGGACACTTCGTTCATGTGGAGTCGTGTGGGTTGGGAATCGATCCACCAACCCTGCGATTAGTGGACAAACTGCTCTACCACCTGAGCCACATGCATTAATTAGATTTAAGAGTACAGTGAAGGTCAAGATTTTCATTAATGTTGATTAAATTTTGATCTCTTCCTCACACAAGGCTATTGTATGGCTTCAGAGGACTTGAAAATAGTCATATGGAGTACATTTTATGGAGCTTTTTTGTTCTTTTGGAGCTTGGAAGCCACTGGGCACTGTTCACTTTCTTTATATGGAGTAACATATAATTCACATTTCCTTCAGATTGATCTTGGAAAACAGTTGGTTGACTTCTCTTTAGCAAAAATGTCTGTGCTTACTGAAATTTGAAACACTGCCCCCAGTGGCCAAAGTGTTGTTGGGTGTATGGGCACATGTGAGCTCTATTTTCTAGATGTAATGTCCACAGAGGGGCACCAAAAGTGAGTTGTGAAGTGAGCTGTTTTCAGCTAAACAGGCTGTAAGTGAAGAGGGATGCATATTTTATAAACATATTTTATAAACTCAAACTCAAACCTAAACCATCAGTGGAGTAAAAATGTTATGTTAGAGGGGAAAATGCAACCTCCGAGTTGTGATGTGATTATGCAAACACAATTACCCTCACTACTAGTTTCAACACAGGATCTAAATCTGGGTCTCCCACACTGCTGACGCAACACTCTTGCTGTCACACCACAAGGGAAGGTTAACACACTGGAGCTAATGCAAAATTTTCTGATAGGAGAGCTCTTGTCATTGAGTCAGCAAAATGTGTTTGATCTAAGGTGCTGGAACACTCAGAAACAACATGCCAACATCCTATGTGATCATGTTGTTTCCTTATGTGCTCAACAGAAGAAATAAAACCATATGGTTTTGAAGTGTTATAAATTTGAGTAAATGATGACAACATTTTCAATTTTGTGTGAACTATACCTCTAAACCTCTTTCAATTTAAAGAGGCAGCCATTCGTATATGTTGAGGACAATTTGATTTACCTGAAAGGTCCACAGTACCGAGATGGCCTGTATCTCACGATGGCAAAAATGGTTGGTAGCATACACAGAAATAGCATGAAGAGAAGCATCGCCAGATAGAAATTATTTGATCTGGGGAATAAAATAAAATAAAATTAAAACAGTCCCTGTACAAGACTGAGCCTATCAAATATTTAAGTGGACTTTGACTTTGTGTAACAAGATGTAACTACATTGATTTGGCTTTTCCATATTATCGGATGATACGTTATCAACTTCCAGCAGTGGGATAATTTATTTTTATTGTATGAAATACTGCAGTGTTGTTGAAGATGAAAAATGTGTAGACTGCATAGTAATGCTTCACCTCACATCTGCAAGTTACTGATAAAGCCCAAATAGGGGAACAATAAATCTGCAATTAAATACATCTGAAAGAGAGACTGACCAATGCAGTTGCTTGTCACATTGAAGCATTCATTGTTATCTCAGTACTCAACACACTGGAAAATGAAAAGGATTTGAAGTCAGTGAAGTGGAGGGTCTCTGATCCGCACACGGAATGCTCACTGATTTTAAATTAATCTCACAGCTCATATATATAAAACATTTGTATTTCACATCACAGTCCTTGTCTGAGGATTTTACACATCCATTTAGATCTTCACGAGTGTGGTTCTTCAGCAAAGGAAACATGTTGAAATGGGCAGGAAAGATTTCCAAACTAAGGGCCTCTTGTAACTGACATTGAAATTACAGGTCTTTTTGTTGTATTTTACAGTTGCATTTTACATGTTTCAATAACATTTCAAATGATTTTAAATGAAATGCACTACTTTTCAACCAGCTCAATTGGCCCCAGCACCTATTATGAAACAAAAATCATGCTTCAGTTACATTGCAATTAAGGTCAGCTACTCTTTTGGACTAAATTGCCTAGTCTGTGTTCACCTTTTCAGAGTCAAATCAAAACACCAAACCACTTCTGTAACAGCACAGCACTGGTCTGAGATCAGTGGTAAATGACTAACCTCTAATGACCTCATTTTGCCTCACTGACCTCGAGGCTCTGAAGACCTGCTGATGGGGAACATTACAGGTCAGCACGGCCCAGCTCCGCAAGTACATCAAACCAATGAGCTTTAGGACATTAAAGGCGGGCAGGCATGGTGAAAAGAATGCTCCCATCCTACAGGGAGTAAGAAAAGACACAGTGAAAGATTGATTTCTCATCTTAAATGGAGTTCTTGTGCCCCTAGCTTCAGACAAGTCATTATTATGGGATTATAAAGCTGGAGAGCAATGGAGCATTGAGTTCTAATGTAAAGAGCACCAGGGGAATAGGGCAGTTTATTGAAGATAAAGATAGGTTAGGTAAAATACAGTATAGCCTAATGATATACAGTAAAAAATTGTATTTTTTTATTATGATTGTGTTTTACAGATTAACAGCAGTCACAGTAATGTAAAACTAATCATTATGATACAATTTCTTCTCATAATGCATATCTTATACAAAATATAGATAAATGAATAAATTACTACTTACCATATCATTCCCTGGTTGTATATCAGATGAAGAACATTTTCAGCTATTTTAAATTCACCATATTCAGGCTGGAAATAGAATATACTGATTAATATACAAACGTAATAGCTGCAGTTTTTAGTCATATTCTACTTTAAAAATTTGTACAAACAGCAAAATCTGAACTCAAAAATGCGAACATGTGATAATAAGGTTTAATTGTAGTAACACGAGACCTTTTAGCTCATCGCTAGGAATCTATATTTTGTGCTGATTGTCTGGGAAATCTGCAGAATTCTGTCCATTGTATATGCATTACTGCAAGCATTGCTTGTTTTTGGGTTAATAACGTGACGCAATTTTTTTTGGTCCAGATCTATGTAAGCGCAGTGTAGTTCTAGCGGGAAGACTAGCAGCTGTACATCATCGCACCATTTGCTGGGTAATTCCCAGCCAATCACATGTAAGCTATTGCTTTAGAACTCTGCTCACAATCACATTGCTGTTTCAGTGTGCTATCGCGGCAACCTCCACCACCCCACCACAACCCCACCACCACCAGTTGAGTCCCGTCCTGGCCTACGGGGGTAGGCTCCTCGCCCCTGCCTCCTAACTCTGGCAGGATATGACGGTTCTGAGTACTACACCTTCGGACCGCCAGACGAGGCCTACGCCAAAGAGAGACATTACTTTTCTGTTTTATATTCATCAAATAAATCATTTTCAGTTTCACTCAAGACTGCGAGTCTTCCTGTTTGAAATTAAATGATTGAAAATACATTTAAAAAAAATGCAATTCACACAAACAATTACTTACATTTTTCACTTTAAAAAAAAAAGGTGTAATGCGGAGTAACCGTCCAGAGACATAAAAAAAAAAGTCTCATCAAAAGCTGCAATTCTTGAAAAAAATTCATGTTGGCATGAGTAGTACAGAATAATCTTTTATTATTATTTATATATATATAAAAAAAGAAGCAGTGAAACAGTCGTGTTTAAAATACAATTAATATTTAAAAATAATTTTGTCCACCAAATCAAAGTCATGTGGTATAGCCAAAATGTAGGCAGCCATTTTGTTGTAAAAAAATAAAAACAGAGGACCCATTTAGACCTCCAAGGCTGAGCATGAAGTTGAAAAAAAAAGTGATACTTTGATATTTTAATGAAAAGGCACATTTTGTTGAAGTCGTGTTGTGTACCTGGAATTTTTTTATTTTTTTAAATATTTTTTCTCAAAAATTCATGATATATGTATATATTACCTTGAAAAATTAATGTTTAAGTTGCTTATTCTATCATGTATTCAATTTCCAAGAAAAGTATTTGAATATTTTTTACTTTATGGTTACACCACATGACATTTTAAATACATTATTATTATTATTATTATATTTATTATTATTATTATTTTATTTTGAAGAAAATGTTATAAAGGTTTATAAAATATTTATGAAACCAAATTGGACACAAATATTCCATTTATAAAAACATGACATAAAAAACATAAAAACATAAAAAACAAAGTGTTTTAAACAAAATTTTTGAAAGGTTTCTTACTTTTAAAATCTCTGTCATCCTTATTTGTTAATTACTAATTTACAAACAGAGGTATGTGTCTAAATTATTTAAGTCACGGATGCTGTTGATAAAGGTTAACTTGTTTTCAACCTGGACATTCCTTTAAATAGTAGAGTTGATAAAATATGAATTCTTCTTCACTGTATTACATACTTTTCAACACGCTTGTGGACATTTTAACCAGAAACTGGAGCAAACAGGTGACTGTGGAGCTTACATTCAAAAACACTTCCCACTTCCACCGTCCGGGGCAGTGGTACGAATTTTGGTAAGGACAGACCGAGTTTTGCTGAGAACTTTCGACCTACTCTAGCCAAATTCACTGTGAGATCAGTCTGGTAGAACTGAATGAACATCGAATTCTATGGGAATTGGAGTTTTCTGCAAATTCTGTGGAAACATATTCCATGCAGGCTTATCTGTCAAAATGTAGCTTAAAAAAAATCTCTGAAAGTGTCATTTGGACCAAAAGTAACACACTTACAAACTTGCTCTCCAAGTCCCAGCAGCAACAGTCACTCAAGTATCGAACCACCAATCCCCGGATGAAATCAATAAGCAGGATACTTGCCACCGTAAAGATCATATCAATGATGGAGAGCTTTAACATCTCCTGTGAATTACATAAACAAAATAAATGAGTCGTATTTAGTTACCTTGTGCCCCTATACAGACCATCAGTATCTCCAAGCAGGCCATTAATTCAGAGAGCCATCTTAGAGCTCATGCACGCCCCATCTTACCCTGACTGCAGTTTCATTAGATAAATGCTGGCTGCATACTTAAATCTATGTATCCAATCCATACTCCACTGCCCCATGAAAATCATTTCTGTCAAACAGCCCATTTTCATTTTGCTTGTTACAATAATAGCTTTGATAAATACATAACTATGTAGCCTGCAATAGAAATTGGAGGTCCATCAGCTAACATAAAGATAATGATGTGCTATAGTTGTTAAAAGTTGGTAAGGATGTTTGCTCGCTAAAATTGTTTTGTTATTTCTGTATAATATCTCAGTATAGTATGACAATATCCATTTCAGAGGCAGAGCAGGTTATTGGTTCATCCATCCATCGTCAACCGCTTATCCTCTACAGGGTCGCGGGGTGCTGGAGCCTATCCCAGCTAACATTGGGCGAAAGGCAGGGTACACCCTGGACAGGTCGCCAGTCCATCGCAGGGCCACACATATACAGACACTCACACTCACATCCACGGCATTTTTTTGGGAGACATCAATTAACCTAGCCTGCATGTCTTTGGATGGTGGGAGGAAGCCGGAGCACCCGGAGAGAACCCACGCAGACGCGGGGAGAACATGCAAACTCCACACAGAAAGGCCAGGGCAACCGGGGTTTGAACCCACGACCTTCTTGCTGTGAGGCGACAGTGCTAACCGCTGCACCACCGTGCCGCAGGTTATTGGTAATTTTAGTAAAAGATTAGGAAGACGTCATTCTTGGAGATGCAATAACACCAATTAATTGTGAACAATAAGTCCAAGGACATGCATCATGAAAGTAAGAAGGGTAAATTTAGTTTTCATGTTGACTTTGAGAACAAGCAGAAGCCTCAGTCAACAGGTAGTGTCAGTGGGCAGTAGATTAAACAAAGGTACAAGCAGTAAGCAGTAATCTTCAACCTTTTTTTTTACCAATTGTGACGAGTAGGAGGTTGTCCCAAGTTCTTCCCTTTTCTCCCTTCCGCTGATTAGGCACCTCAGCGCCAGGCATGCATGTGGAGGGCATGGCCAGGCTGTGAGGATGCACGCCCTCACAGATTTGCCTAATCAGTGAGAGAGAGATAAGGCAAGAGCCGTGGATGCCCTCCTCCTCGTGAATGTCATTCGTAATGTACATAAGAAAAACGTATAGGGCACCCCAACACTTTTCCTAAGCCCCTGTTGACAATGTATTAAGTAATAAAGATGGCAAACTAAAATTCAAGCTACTAGGGTTTGTTCATATCCTATAACCAGCCTCATGTGCCAGGAAAGTAGGAGCAGATTGCAATGATGAGTACCTGACCGACATATGTTTCCCAGCAGGGGTCTTGCTGTGATCTGGTATTGTACTCATAGAGGACTGTCTGGTTTAGCAGAGCTTGCATTCTCATTGGTAGCCCAGATGATATGGTGCTCTTGATAGTGGTCATACTGTTGTTTAGGTCCAGAAGAGTCATGGTCAGAGTACTGTTCTGTCTCTCCTGAATATCTGGGACGATGGTGGATAGGTTGTCCTCAGTGGGTTGAGAGATCGTTGCTAGGTATGATGTTGAATCTGATAGGTTTCCTGGACCAACAGGAATCTAGTGTTTTTTTGCAAATTATGAATGAGAATTATTAAAAACATGCAATATGTTTTGGAAAGATTCAGTATTTGTCTACATAAAGAGTGGTGAATATCTGAGCAGTGTTTTCATTGTTTCAGTTAGGTTTTTAGTTGTGTTTTATAAACGACAAGACTAAGTTCATGCATTAAACCCTGAAGGGTGCAAGCTGATAGACTTTTGGAACTTATCTGTTAGCTAATCAGCCAGCTCTCATGCGATATGTCAAGTCAATCGACTTACGTCATGTAAGCTGATAGGTCTTTTAACATGTAATTGGGTAGCCAATCAACTTGCATAGTTTAAATTTGCTCACTTTGCAAGTAAGCCAGTTTCACTGCAGTGCGCTGCGAGAGTTTTCACTGAAACCATCCTCCACCCCAGCTCCACCGGTTTAGATTTGCTACATGGGGTTTTTATTTATGTCTAATTTTGCTGCAGCATGTCTTGTTTTTTTCTGTGTATGTTCTAGCATTAGCAAGTCTCCATACTTGCGGAGAAGCAGCAGCAGCGTTACAGATCTAGTCTGCCAAGACCAATATCCAATCAATATGTCATACTCACATTAACATGCTAAATCTTTCCTAGAGCTGTCATGACTGAAATAAGATAAGTCTCCTGTTTCTCAGATTTTTATTTTGAGGAAAAGACTACAGTAATCTCCTTAAGAGATTCAGAATAGATCAGCAATGTCTAAAACTGCTCAGATTAGCCAAGATACAAAAATTTGCAAACAAAAGTAAGAGATTTCAATATGAACTCCAACATTAATTTGTGGCTTTACAGTGTTACTGTATGTTTACAATTGTGTTTTTCATTTGTATTTCTCTTAAGGAATTTTAAGATTAACATCTGAGACTAAATTGATAACTAAAGAAACATTACTCTATCAGGACTCCATAAAGTCATAATCTGTAATCAGAATCAGAATGAGCATTATTGCCTAGTGTGCTCAAGTACACAAGGACATTTTTTTGGTGATAGGAGAAACAAGCATGTGCACAAAGAAACCAGGTAATAGACATACAACAAAATAGGACATATAACATAGAATGATGCAAGTGGCAATACTGTATATGTGGTAGGGGTATGTACAGTTATTGAATTAAATATGAGTGAATTTACATATGTACATGACATATTTATGCATTATTGCACAATGGGAGTCCTGAAGGCAGTTTAATTGTTCATGTGGTAAATGGCCAGAGGGTAAAAACTGTTCTTGTGCCTGGTTGTCCTGGTGCTGAGTGCTCTGTAGTGTCAGCCAGCTCTAATACAGAGCTATTAAAGGGGTACCTCTGATCAAAACATTTTCACTTAGGTTTAAAATTCTTGATGCTTTTAATCTTACATTATATATACTGGTGGGATAACAATTTGAGGAAGAAGAGAATTGTCACTTACAGCAGAACTCATACTATCGACCTTGTCCAGGAGGGCAATAATCAAACTGTAGAGGTTTCCAAGGTACAACACCAGTACTCTAAATATGCAAATGAACAAAAAGAGGCATTTTTGTCTCAAAAAACAAAATATAAACAAAAAAAGCAAATAGACAAATAGCAGTAACTTAAAACAGTTATTTTCTGACCTAGCAAGCTGGAAGCGGAGACTTGTCCTGGGGTGGTACATCTCCAACTGGGCCACTAGCTCAAAAGCTGAAGGCGCGATCATCGTGATGAGCGACACCACCACACTCACCTAAATAGGTAACCCGATGCATAATATGGATAAACACAATTAAAGATTTTTATTTTTTTTATGTACTGATGTTCAAGACAAATCATACATCAAAAAATGTAAATACTGTGACCAAACCTCGTTCTTCTCCCAGAGTGTTAGCTCTGGTTTCTCTTGCTCTAGTTTCTGAGACCGATCCACCACAAAGTAGATGATGTAAATGCTGCCAGCCAGAGACAGCAGGACCAGAATGTTGGCCAAAATTCGCAAACTGATCAGTACGGCTCTATTGGGATAGAAGCCGAAATGTATGAAATTACAGTTAGATAAACCTGATTTTGTACAGTAGTATTTTTAATAGTAGATTTTATTCAGGAGTATCCTTAATCCTTTAAACAAGTGCCATTGCTATTATATATATATATATATATATATATATATATATATATATATATATATATATATATACACACACTGAACCTCTTGTGGGTTTTTTGGGTATTCAATTAACATCAATACCAATGAAACAACAATATTGTATTATGAGCTGCTTTACTTTTAGACTAATGTGAATGTGGCGAGCAGGGTGGGGCCGAGCATCAAGGATGCACACCTGGCGCTGAGTTGCCTAATCAGCGGGAGAGAGAAAAAAGAAAAGCCAGGGAGAGAGAGAGAGATAGACGCACACAGCCACTCTGTGTGTTTTGTTATATTTCAGTTCCTTTGTACCATTAAAGGTTACGCTGAAGTCCACAAGAACACCACAAGCTATTCCGCTCCTTGATCCTGAGCGAGGTCAGCCACCCGTGTGCCTTTGCTTAGCAGCTGCGTGACACATGCCAGCAGTGGGCCGACGATGTCATCAACTTGGTGGTACTGGAGCAGTTTGTCTCCCAGCTGCCAAAGGGGATGGCCAAGTGTGTCCAGTGCCATCGGAAGGATATCTGGCGCCGTATCAGGGCGCCAGCACACCCTGATGCGCACATTCGCAAGATGGGCAAGGAGGAGGCGGGAACCGGCTGAGCAGTCAATGTAAACTTTAATGATACAAAGGAACTGAAACATAACACACACACACACACACACACACACACACACACACACACACACATACACTGAGCAGCCGGATGGGTCTCTCTCCCTGGCATCCTCAGCTCTTCCTTTATCTCTCTCTCCCACTGATTAGGCAACTCAGTGCCAGGTGTGCATCCTCACAGCCCGACCACGCCCTCCTCCTTGACTTATAGACGTATATATTTACAACATATTGGCGAGTCTCATGAAACATGTCATGAACATGTTCATGTCATAAATCACCTCACTATAATAATAATAATAATAATAATAATAATAATACATTATATTTTTCTTAAAGAAAATTAAGCCTATTTGACATTATTTTTGTGAAATTATTTTCCCACAACATGTTAATCTGCTTTAATATATGAGCAGGTCTGATGCCAATATAGGCGCAGACATCCACCGTTAGTAAAAGGCAGTTTTTATAATATACAGCAGGTTGTTTTCCATTTAGCATGTTCTGCTGCAATTGCATTGGATGGGGAGGGGATATATAAATCTGAGCACTCTGAGCCAGCATTACAGGTGGTGTGACAGCCCCAGAAAGAGGAACAACACATCACCGTAATTCACTTACTGATACTGTGCATTTATTCCCTCAAAAGCCTGCAATGGCCTCAGTTTTGTTCAACATGCACTTCTGAGAAAGTGAGGGAAGAGCTCATAAAAAACGACTGTGTCAGCACTTTTGGGTTATGTTGAGGTGTTAATGGGAGACAAATAAAGAGGAACTTTCAGGCTGGTGTCTTTCTTCTTCTCTTGCTCTTCAACAATGGCCTCCTTAAAAACACACACAACAAAAGAGAAACAATTAACATCCAAATTCCCAAAACACTTTTTGGGATACAAATAGGTAATACAGTTATTGTTACTACAACAAAACTACCAAGAAATGGCCCCCAAACTAGTTGACAACTGACATTTGGATTTTTAGCAGTTGATATATCAAGAGAGCAGGTTGGCCACTAGTCTTACTCCGAGCGAAATTCCAAAAGTACAAATGGCAGTGTTTTAATTGAATGACACTAATGAGACTCAAATCGAATGTTTTCCTTGGGGAAATTAGCACTAATAGTTGAACATAAGCCTCCCTTGTAGGCAATGTCATACTGAATTAAAACTGGACGATCGTTGGGAATTGAGTCAGGGATAGGTGGTTTAATATGGGATGTTGCAGATGCTCACTCTGATGCTATTGATGATGGCTGCCCCTTTACTCTCGGCTGCCTCTGGGTTCCCAATCAGGTAGTCCCATGCACAGAAGATACGCCAGCAGAAGGTGTAATTCTCATCAGAAGCACCAGCTAAACTCATGCGGGAGTTTTTAGCCATTCTAATAAAAAGAATATATAAAGCACAATTAATGATGCATGCTAGATAAAACATCAAATGCTGGAAGGAGCTCTGTCAAGTGCATGGGGATCAAAATAAAAAATTGAAAGAGCAAGAATGGTTATAAAGATAACACTGGGAAGTAATTAATGGAATAGTTCACCAATTAATGAAATCTGTCATTTTTTTACTCACCCTTATGTTCCAAACCCATTTATTGTTTTTTATTCCAAACACAAAAGGGTAATTTTTTTAAATTTGCATAAAGCTGCATAATGATTCTTCAAAAGATCTCATTTTGTATAATAGAATACGGATTTTGAACTACATGAAGGTGAGCAAATAATAGGTCTACTAGCTGGACCAGCACCAAACCAGCAAAAAAACACCCTAAAACATTTAATAAAAATCATACTATGCTGTTCTTTTCAGCAGAAAAATCAGTGATTTCAATAAAAGTATATTTGTTGTATATGTGATTACTTTCTTAACAAAGTGATGAAACTGTAGGCAAAAACAGCCATCCCAACCAGAAAATAGGCCAAGGGTAGTCTGTAACCAGCGCTGCCGATTTTACGCACATTGCCGTAGTAGCCATAAAACAACACAGAGTATTGTAGATAACCCTGAAAAACAGACAGAAAAAAAAACTCGACTACAAAGTGGCAGATGAATATCAAAAATAAATTAGTGGCAAATCCCTAAGTGGCAAAATAGCATAGTTAAACATAACATAATTACATAATTTTGGCAAAAGCAATATAAAAAGAGAGAAATAGCCTTGCCCCTAATGACCAGATGGTGTCCAAGTCTTGTGCGGAAGCAAGGTGCTCCTTGGGAATGGTTTTACTGCGGGTAGTACCAAATGGAGGGCCGGCCAGGAGCTGATTGGACAACACAGATTGGAGAGAGAGTGGGAAATATATAGGGCAACACATTATACCTGAACACAGAAATTGCTTTGTGTTTTACAGATAAAATAAGGAATGGCCTTACTGAAAGAAATGGCCTTTCTAAGAAATGTTTTTAATGAAAGATGCTGTCATAAACTAATGATGCTAGGAAAAACCACATACAGTAATGTGTGCATACCTGTACATTCTTACAGAGATAATTTAAACTTCGGTAAAAGCAGCATAATGCTATGTATAATCATTAGATAATGTACATTCAAATAGTTAGAAATGTCATGAGACTTTGATTCAGCTATTTTTAATTAGATTCAGATTTGAATATAGAGTATACTAACTAGTTTTGAGAAAGAATGCAGTGCAAACTAACCTCAGGCAACACAATAAATGCTCCAGTCAAAAGAGTGAGGACAATATTGATGCCAAACAGCCATCGCAGAAATATGAAATAAGAGGCAACTCCTGAACCGAAGTGACCTTCGAAAATAACATATGCATTTAATATAGTAAGATCAATAACAGATTTACCATATCATGTTATTACATGTATTCTAACATATAACTCTATATGTATATAACTTTGTATTTGTAATATTTCGTTAAAATGTATGTAATGCCCACTTTTCACAGTCCAATGAATTCCCAAATTCCACCTTACATGATTTCTTATTAAATCTCCTGTTTTTAATTGGAAATGCATCATTAAATTAATGGAATTAAAATATGCCTTGAACAGCACTGTATGTCTACATCATTTACATTTGTAAACAAACAATCATTCATGTTTCCTTTACCCTATCAACATTAAATTTTAATTTCTTTTTTGTTGTTTTTTTACATAGCAATAAATAATAATGTATAAATAATAATAATTATATAATTAATAATAATAATAATAATAATAAATAATGTGTTACTAACTTTCAATTTTTTTAATCCTCATTTCCCACGGAATGAACAGAACAACAATGTTGTAGAGGATTCTTGAAATCTTCTTCAGAAACTGTAAATGTAACACAAAATGTGTTATCTCATGAGAACAAAACCATCATGCTAAAGACAACAACTGAAGCTAACATTTTCACCTAGGCAAAAGTTTGATTAGGACATTTAAATGCAGCTAGAAGGATTCACAATTAAATTAATGAATAAATAAAAAAATTCAAGAATCTGTAAGACCTGTGCATTTATAAGATGATAGTGAGAAAATATAAATGCATACATTAGTTAAATCAATATGCATGGGTATTTGATTTTAATCTTCCATGAAAGCCATAATCAGAATTAATAATTCATCAAATTCACTTGCTAAAAAGTCAATCAATTTTTATGGAGCTTGGGCAGCCTTGGGCGAATGCCATTGGACATTTTAATTAAAGCAGGCTATAACAACAGGCCATCAATTTTAGTGCAGCGTCTGTGAGCAGATGAGGAGTGCCACTGAGGCAGAGAGATGCAGAACCTGAAGATCTCGTAAACACAGTGCTGACAGAAAAATTAAAGTGAAAAGGAGAGAAGCTAAAATATATATATACTGAACAAATGTACAGTAACATCAGAGATTGCCTCATTAGATAGATAACAGACTTCCTTAAATTAAAATTCTTAAAGGTGGTTGAAAGAGGGTTCACATTTAAATGCTAAATTTGAATGATATTGAAAATAACTAGATTTTTCATTTCTAGGTAGTTGCGATGGTGTTCTGGGTGGTGGCTTATTGGCCCAAGTCAAAAGAGACCACCCTCAAGTCTCAATGGAAATCTGGTCCTTTGATATGGTTCGGGTGCCTCGTTCAGTGTGAGTCTATGAGATTTTTTCCAACAATTTTATTATTTAGCAGGTGAAAACTGTAACTCCAATTACTTACATACCTCTTCAACAAGCGGAATGATTTGAAATTACATTAATGTATAGCATAATTATGCAGGGCATTTTACAACATTTAAAAAATCCTATATGTGCTTGCCTAACCAAACACAATGAATAATGCTCCAAGCTACATGCATGCACAACATGTTTGCGTGAGAGCTGCAAAATAAAAACATTTTGTCTGAGGCTGAAAGGGTACTTTTTATGTAACAAAAAGTACCCAATAAAAGCTAATTGATATAAGGTTGCATAAAACTTACATCCGCCCCAGCTGCCTGGTAACCACGTGTCCTGGTCAGTCTGCCTTCATACTGCAGAACAATCTCTCTGGCCTGCCTAAAAAAAAAAAAAAAAACACATACACACACACACACGCGCGCACAAACTGTGAGCTTTAGCCATTCGGATAATTCACACCATTTATTATTTATTTATTTAGAATTTACAGCAGAGGTAGGAGATAATAAAGCCATTAATAGAAGGCTTTTCTGTTCTGTGAACCTTATCTCAGAGTCGGCCCTGCCTTATAAGTGACATATGCCACTGCATAGGGCCCCCGCTTCCCCCAGGGACCCCCTTACCACTGGTTCAGTATAGCCATATAATTATTTTCAATAAGTAGAAATAGCACTGGGCACACAGACTTGCTATTTGCTTGCCAATAGTCCAATGGAACCAGTCAAAACTATTAAAAATATTGCATACGCTTTGAAGACATGGAGAGATAAGTATGCAAATTTGATGTGGTGACATTAGTAAGACAGTTGGTTATTTGTGTGGGTGATCTGGGCTTGAGACCACCTTTTGCCAATTTCAGTAGTTTACTTGTATCAATCTATGCTAGCAAAGACATACAGTACACGCCATCAGAACGTCACTTATTTGAAATAAAGTCTAAATAAAGTGTCTGAGGGGACTGTGATATCACTGAAAATAAACCCTGCATTTTTGTCGTGATCGCTAAAGGTTAGGCAGTGCTGAGAAGGGGGTGGACAGGCACACACACACGGTATGAAACGTGTGGTTGACGGAATATTTTAGTGGCTCGGCATCTCATGGGCCAGCGGAACGAGGGTCACGGTAACACGTTTCCTGGACCTGAAGAAACCGCTCTCTCTACATACACTCTCGGCATTTGAAGACAACAGTGACGAGGTACCATCATGAGACACTGACACATCAGGTATGTTTCTCCAGCAATATAGTTAATTTTAGTCAAAATTGCCTACTTATCAGATGATATACTGTTTTATTATACACCAGGATGCAAAGACCATAGTGGCAAAGGCCACAGAAAGAAAGATTTCTCTGCCATAACTTATTTTGGTAATTTCACTATTTTTATTAATTTGCACAGAATTGTATTAAATATATTTATTAATTTGTGCATGTGATGTGTGCTTGGTTAGTTTAAAATAATGTGTTCTTTCTTTTTTGTAATTTTGAAGTAGTTATAGCCTACCTGTTCTGATAAACCAAAGTTGAAAGTTTTGCAAATTTTTAATTTTTTAATTTATCAAATTTTCTCCCCAATTTGGCATGCCCAATTCCCAATGCGCTCTAGGTCCTTGTGGTGGCATAGTGACTCGCCTCAATCTGGGTGGTGGAGGACGAATCTCAGTTGCCTCCATGTCTGAGACTGTCAATCCGCACATATTATCACATGGCTTGTTGAGCGTGTTACCGCTGAGACCTAGTGTGTGTGCAGGCTTCATGCTATTCTCCACGGCGTCCATGCACAACTCACCACGTGCCCCACCCAGAGTGAGAACCACATTATAGCGACCACGAGAAGGTTAACCCAACGTGACTCTACTCACCCTAGCAACTGGGCCAATTGGTTGCTTAGGAATCCTGGCTGGAGTCACTCAGCACACCCTGGATTTGAACTTGTGACTCCAGGTGTGGTAGTCAGCATCTTTACTTGCTGAGGTACCCAGGCCTCGACAATTTAGAATTTTTAAGCGTTACGCTTTTAAATAAATAAACTTTTATTTGCACAATTTATAGGTGTACTTGAAGGTAGGGGGGGCCCTATTTTGAGAATCTGCTTAAGGCCCCAAAAATGCTAGGACTGGCCCTGCCTTAGCACACTTTTATTAACGTTTGCTATTAATAGATGCTTTACCCATTAAAACAGGTCCTTCCCAGGTTTCTAAAATAATAAAAAATTTAATCAAAGGCAACAAAATAAGGCTTTTGGCAAAATTTATATAAACTAATAAAATTAATTGACTTGATAATAGGGAAAGCAAACAAAAAGTCAAATACAGGGTTATTATTATTTAGTTATTTTTGCATCTTTTTTTGAAGATTGGCTTATGCAATCATGGGCGCTCACCCAAAGATTAGAAGACTCATAAAATTTAGCATGCATTACTTCCATGCACCATAAGGCATAAACCTGCCAGTTATTGTAACTAATCTCATAGATAAATGTGATAATAAAAGCATTAGTTGGATCATCATCATCTTTAGAGATTACAGTCAATGCAAACATTAAGAAACCTTGATATACAATTATACTGATAGCTTATGTGCTTTTCTCTCATGAATAAGCATTCAAACAAGTATGAATCAACATGAGGTAAACATGTAATATTTAAGTCACACATTAATTGTAGCGTAAGTGCAGCATTTATTCAGTGCTTTGCATGTGCATGAATAGTCAGTGTTACTAAACTAAAATAACCACACCTGCTCTTCGTGTAACCCTAATCATTTTGTGCATCCTTGACTTGAAGCCGCAGCAAATGATAACCCAGTAAAATGAGAAAGTCCTGGTCGGGCTAATTAAACAATTATGCAACCAATTTAATTTGTTCTCCATGCATTGTGTAGTAAATATGGTGTCTGCTTTCAAGCACTGAAAGTTAATTGTTATTTACCTTGTGGGTTTAATGCGTGGATGTTTTTTTTACACCATTATCATCACTTTCAAAAAACTTATATCGTTTTTAGGTTGACTAATGGCCATAATGGTATCAAATTGCCGTTTAAGGAAATAATAATGCTCAGTTCTTTTAATTCTTCTTATTTACACAATAAATCATTCTCACAAACATCGCATACTTTGTAGGATCATGAAATAGCTGCTATCCCAATTGCTTTGTAAAACTAGCTTAAGCTCAAGAAAACAGTGCATAACAATTCAGAGATAGGCCTTATAAATTATATTATCTGCATATATTACACACACACACAGACACACAGATAGATAGATAGATAGATATACAGAATATACATACATATAATCAGTATATATTTATGTGTGTGTGTGTGTGTGTGTGTGTGTGTGTGTGTGTGTGCGTTTTCCTGAACACCCCAGTGTACAAAACTAAAAACACTAAAAGAAGAAACACAACTATTCCCATAAAACATAATGAAATGTAATGGGTCAAGTACTGGCATACTGGGATGTTTTTCCCCCTTAATTAAACAATAGTTTACCTTAAAGAGTATTCTCTTGTTAAACAAAAAATACATTTTTACTGTTAATTATGCATTAAAATCACACATTTAAGATCTAAAAATACTTTTTTTCTAAAACAATATTATACTGTAAAATTACATGTATTGTCTTATTAAATATATTATAATTTTTTACTGTATATGTTAAGGTAAACATTTTTTTTACTGTAGCATTTTTACATTCTTTTACCATTCAACTTACAGATATTTTAAACAATGTATATATGTTATAAAAAGTATTTATCCTTAATCCTTATTTTTTTATATATGCCATTCACACTGGCCCACTAGAGAACAATTCAACTCACTTCTTAATAATTTCAGGAATTCTGTTGATATCGCTATGAATTACACTGGTGTCTTACTTAAGCACTTTTAGCTTGCGTCGTATTGGCCAAGGTTTGGTTCGAATGTTGGCAATTATTTCCTTCTGTAGCTGAATGTTCTGGAACATCTCCTCTGGATCAGTACTGTCTACTCTCTCTCCATCCTTATCCTCGTCATCAGACAGTCTGAAACACAACCAAAGAGATCAATGATCGCTTTATTTTATAGTAACATAGTTGGCTTTTCATTTATACAGTACTTCTCAAACCATCATGCAACTTCATAGGGTATCAAAAGAAAATAAGAAAAGGCAAAATTCAAGAGGATGTAGAAAAAAATATTATTACTTGCAATCAACTATTACAGTATTTGATGTTTCTAAATATGTAAATACAGACACACTGTGGAAAATAATTAAATAGCTTTACAACCATTTAGCTTTATTTGATAATGTATCTATATGAATCTACAAAAATGATAAATGATGACAAATCTATTATAAGCTACATGGGTAATAATCCTACATAAGGCATAATTATGAAGAGTAATGATTACTACATATGCAAAGCAACTGATCAACATAGAGTACATACAAAAAAAGACCATTGCATGTACGTGCATTGTATGTGTGTATATTTAAAAATCCTTAATGGAATCCTGACTTAAAATAACAAGAGTGCTGAAGAATTTATATATAAAAAAATCCTAATCTTAATTAAGATTGGAAGATTATTTTACTTTAAACAGATTAACAGGGAAATAATATTCTGTTCTGCAGTCCAAATACCTGGATGCCCACTGGATGCTGCACAGCATAAACATTACAAATAAAAATGTAAATAATAAAAAATATCAAAACCCTCACCTAAGAGACTGTCTGTGGGTGTCAGGTGTGAAATCAGTCAATGTAATTTAAGATTAGTTAGTTCAAAAGGCTATCAGGGTTGGTAAAAGAGCACACTCACCCATTATCCTCCTGGTATGGGGAATAAATCCTTCGTGAATTATTCCTTATGCTTTTGTGTCGCTTAGAAGATATCAGAGGTCTGGTTATTGTTGCTGGTTCTGCCATTATACTCATATCCCAACTGCAAAACTTTCAGGAGAGTTTAATGTGCACTTCTCATCTGTGGTAGTGTTGCTGAAGGGACACTGGGTGGACCAGGACTGAGGAGTGCTACCTGCCTGATTGGATGCTTTACTGGAGTGCTGCGCTAAGCCCCTCCACCACAGGAGTTTAAGCCCACACATTCACTCCAATGACAGCTGAACGGACCTCTTAAAGGGACAGTGTAAGAGTTGCAACCTGTGTTAGAATAAGAGGCTAATACAAATTCAGACTGATCTCACAGTGGAGTCTGAAACAGTAGGTTGACTTTTCTTAACAAAAATGTTGGGCAACTCTATTTTCTGGGTGTAATGTCCATAGATGAGCGCCAAAAGCAAGTTGTGAAGCGAGTTGTTTTCAGCTCTACAGGCTGTAATACAATTAAAATGGAATGCATATTTCATAAACTGTACCCCCCAAACCAAACCCCCAAAACTAAACCAAACATCATTGGAGTAAAAATAGTATTTTAGAGGGAAAAGTGCAACCCCCCAATTGTGCTTGTCACCGTTTATGCGATCATGATTACTACCTGGTTTCAACTCAGGATTCAAAACCAATTCTTCCATGCTGCTGACGCAGCACACTTCCGGTTTGGAGCGATGCAGAGATGCCACTTGATGGTGAGTCAGCATAATATGGTGGATTGTAGGGTACTGGAACACTCTGAAACAACATAACGACTTCCTGTGTGATTGGCTTCTGTACCAGGATGAATCAAAATACAGAATTTAAGAATTGGTTCCTTTAAATTTGTGATTGTGAATTTTAATTGAATTTGCCACGGCCCTCAGGATGTTGAATTAGCACCGTTAGAGTAAATTAATCAGTGGGAGAGTGAGATAAAGGGGAGCATGAGACGCCAGTTTGGGAGAGAGAGAGACACACACGTGGCCACACTGTGTGTGTGTTTATGTTTGTTTTATGTTGTTTTAAGTTGTTAAGGGTGCTCTGAAATTATAGAATATTGTCACATACTAGGAAAATATATTCCCACTTGCAAAAGTAGAAATGAGGCCTAGTGTAAGCCTGTTTATCGGTCCAATGGCCAATAATACAGGTGAAGGTCTCTGTGCGTTAATGTCTTTCCTTTTACGCAACACAACAAGATTAAATAAAATACATTTTCTCTTATGTATTACCTTGTTATTTCATCTGACTCCATAAATGATAAAGGTTTTAATGATATCTGAGCATCATTAAAAGTGACCAAGTGTTTGATTATTTAACTCTTTAATTATATTTTACCCGCTCAGATTAGGAAACTATGTCGCTTTGAGGTCCTCGCATGTTTTTCTCTTCTATGCAGGTCTCACGATCACAAGCTTATCAGGTTTGGATCATCAAACAGAGGTAATTGCTATATACCTGAGATCGGTCACATTCAGGTTTACACAATCAAAGATACTTCAGTATAGCCCCCATGGAATTGCATACACTTGAATTTAACTTAACGTTTTCTTCAGTAGAGGTCACGGCCACTATTACAGATATAAATTGACCAACATAACTTCTCTTATAATAGCTTTGGATTGGGCATGCATTGTTTCCTGCGTACACTTATCTGGAGAAACATCAAATTAAAACAGAGGTAACTTAACATTGCATAGGTTTTTAGTGAGCTTTATGTGAGGAGGAGAAGGGGGGAGTAGGGGGAGATGATCAGACTGTAGAATGAGGTGTTAGCTGCACTGTTTGCTGCATCTCAGATTTTGCTGTTACATATGCAAGAGAGAGTTCAAATGTTAATTCCCTTGAGAGCCTTTTGTTTTCTCGAGGAGAAGCCCAGACTCGCTGGCACTCGCCTTACAGTTTTCCCCATTTTGGCACCGTGGGCCACTCACAGGGTTTCCTGCGGTGTCACTACAGTCTTTGTAAGGTGGGCAGCTGTAAGGGGCTGAGAGTTAAGATAGTGTTGGTGGATGCACTTACTGCTCTGATGAGGTGCCTGAAGTAGCAACATTGGAATAGTGCGAAGGAGAAGATGAGTGTCGACCAAAGCTTGTCGTCCGTGCTCATAAAAGGTGTCGTCCCACCATGGGGAGACCTCGGCGTCCTTTGGCATTCTTCTGAGGATGTCAATCTGGCCCATAGAAAAGTCCTCTGTCACTTCCAAGCAAAAGGAGTGATTAGCAGGGCAGGTCAGTCCTCCATGTGTGAACGAATTCATCTCACTGATGACTTACCATTGTGTATGAGACTCTTGAACAGCATTTCAATGGCCATGCAAAGATTCAACATTTATGAGTTTGCTATCATTGGGAGAGAAAGGCTGCAATGTGTTACATGTACAGACAACATAATTGTGAGTTTCATGACAACAAGTGTGACTGGTAAACAAGGTCACAGTACACTTCAATGTCATATATCCAGTGAGGTGATCCCATTTAATTACCTGATCTTAAACTATCATGCCAATGGAGCGAATAGTAGTGGAATTTGGATAAGCTTGATCTGGGTGGATTAAAGGAAAAGTGCTCCTGTGTTCCTTTAAATGCACTGAGACCTTTGGTACCATTACAGTTTCCCTTTTACGGTTGTGGCCACACAACTGTTGCATATAGCTTTAATTTAATATGGGCCATGCCATTGGGGTGTGAATGCACCTTGCTTCACAAAAATGTGTTGAATTTCACCTCAGAGCTTGGGTTGAATTGTGCCTCATTTATTAAATCTGATTGCTGTTGTTGCACTTCCAGCCTCTCTTGTAATTGCTTTAGCACAGACAGTTGAGTTGCAATCACGAGAGGCCCCAGGTCTGCTGGGGTAATTTCTGGGTCTATGGGCAGCTTCATGACTCTTTCAGTCACGAGTTCGAATGGACTGATACCTGTGGCTTTTGAAGGAGTTGCCCGCAGTATTGTTAGAACTGTGTGTAGGGCATCAATTCATTGGTTTTTGTGTTGTGCTACATGTTTTGAGATGCTTTCTTTTATGGTGCGATTAGCCCGTTCCACAATTCCTGAGTTCTGTGGTCTGTATGGAATGTGAAATCTTTGTTTGATGTTCAGCATCTGGCGTATGTGTTTCATCACCTGACCCGTGAAGTGTGTACCCTGGTCAGATTCAATTTGGATTGGTGCTCCCCAGAGTGGGAGGATTTGGTTTGCTACCACACGTGCCACTGTGTTTGCGTTGTTATTGCGAGTAGGAATCACTTCGAACCATTTGGAAAATTTGTCAATTATTACCAGGCAATAACAATACCCCCCTTTGGCACTGGGTAGTGGGCCTATAAAATCCAGTTGGAGTGACTCCCAAGGTCCTTTGGGTGGTTCTGGTCTACACAGTTTTGTACGGCCAGACTTACCTTTGGTTAATGGTGGCACATATAATGCATGTGTCACACCATCTTTGAATGTCTGATGCCATTTGTGGCCACCAGAAGTTCTTTTGTATCAGCTGTTGTGTTTTGGGAGCTGATAAATGTGCATAATCGTGGTACAACTTTATCACTGGTTTCTGGAGGGCTTGTGGAACGATGTATTTATCATCTCTTAAAATCAAGCCTTCAGTGACCTTGACTGAGACTTGACTTGACAACGAGTAGCAAATGATCATCAAATGATCCCTCGTCGCGATAAGTATATTGTCAATGTAATGAATCACGTTTCCGGTCCCTGTCAGTGGATTGAGCGTGTCTTCTAATGCCCTGTGGAAAATTGCTGGACTGTTATGGAGGCCCATAAGTCCCAAGTGTACTGTATTTGATTCATAGTGAAGGCCAATTTCCACTGATCGGCGCGTTTAATTGGGACGGACCAGAAACCATTCTTTACATTGAGCACTGTAAACCAAGACGCTTGTGTAGAAATCTGCGATAATAACGTTGATGGATTTGCCACTATAGGTGTAGCCTTGGGCAAAACTTTGTTGAGATGCTGATAATCAATACACAGATGCCATTTACCATTAGATTTTGGTACTGGTAAACATGGAGAGTTTGTGGTTGAACTACATCGCCGGACTATTCTTATGATTTCAAGTTGTTGTACAATTTCATGAACAGCTGACTCGGCCTCTGTTTTGATGCGGTATTGTTTTTGTGGGGGAGGGGGCTCCCCCTCAATGCACACAACAAAGTCAATGAGGCCATATTGTTCATGTTCATGTGTAGCCCAAATGTAATTGTGTTTGTTTACCATCTGTTGAATGGGATCTGGGGTGGATATGGACATAATGCTCGTTCTGTTTTTTACTTTTTTACTGTTTTGCTTTTCAAAGCAGTGAATTACAAAGCCATACTTTCGCATAATGTCCATTCCCAGCATAGTCCCTTCACTGTTATTAGGTAAATACCAGAGGGTTTCTTTCAATACTGTCACGCCTAAATTAATTTGAATTGGCTGTGTTATGGTCGCAATCATTAACATGTCGCCGATGCCTTTGATCTGAATAGTTTCGTTGGTTAAAGGTATTGGAATGTCTGTACAGCAGCAAGATGTGCCAGAATCAATAAGTACGTCAGCTAACCGGCCTCCTAGATTAGCCCTTATTTTGAGTCGGTTTTCACTCTTTATTATGCTCCTTATGGCGATGGAGGCCATGTATCCCTATTGGTGATGGTATTTTTCAGTCATTCCGTTCGCGTTGTGGGCCGCGCCATTTTGGCTGTTTTGTTTTTTAAACTCAGTGATGAAATTCGCGAATTGTTTCAATAGGTCAGAGTCGTTGCTTATAGGGCATTTTTTGGCAATGTTTTGCTTGTTCTCTTAAATCTCTTTCTCTTTTTTGGCAATCTCTCATGAGATGGTTAAACTTTTTGCAATAGTGGCATTGCATTTTGCTTGGAGATCTTTGGTTAAATTTGTCTGGGCTGTTCCCTTCTGTTAACCATTGTGCGGACGCAACGCTACGGGGTTTTGATCTCCATCTGTTTTCTATTCTTGAACCGAACCCCAGTCTACTATTACTCTGAACATGTTTTTGGCCGGGTCGACACCATTGGATAATTACCCATAACCGTTCAGCATACGTTTCAAATGACCCATCACTCGCTTGTTTGATTTCTAATATTTTGCTCCAATCTGCATGTGTCGGTCCCCTCATGTCTAATAATGCCTGTTTTAGACGCTTGTAGATAATTTAGTTGGTTTCGTCATTCTCTCGGTTCATTATGTTGCCAGATTTCATCTCTGTGGTTAGTTTCGGTCTGAGCTCCTCAGGGATAGTGAGGAGAGCTATTTGCTATACATCTCTAATTTCTAATTTGTACACAGTGGCCTGTAACATCAATGCTTCCCAGTAGGGTTGAAACGGCCCTTTTCTCGGCATAATTCCTACGACTTATGTCTAGTCATTCTTCGCATGTTAATGGGCGGCTGATTGTTGTGATTTCATCATCCACATTCATCATGATTTTAAGTGCAGCAACTTTAATTGATTTCTTTGGCAAGTCATTAGATTTTTGAGTCTTTACTGGGCTTTGTAGGTTTGGTTCTTCAGGCCACAGGTTCACAAGAGCTCGTTTACGAGTTTCTCTCTATGGCCTGTATCCTAACGCGGCATTGTCATCGTCACTATCATTTTGAGACTCTAGCTCAAAGGTTTCATCCAGTGCTGCTTGTATAACTGCAGCTACTGGAAACCCTGATTTATCGCAGCAATCTTCAAGAGCATATATGTAATTAATGCCGGTTTGAAGTTTTCTTTGAATTTGATAAATTTTTGTTGCCATTTCTTCGCGTTATCTAGCCCACCCCCGTTGCTCGTATGCGAACGCTTCGACTTGTGTTCTTAACTTTTGTAATTCGTCAGATCGCAATCTTTCGATTTCTTTAATATTTGCTATTGTTCGTTCATTCTCGGTTATGGTCTCGAGGTCGTTACGGCAAAGCAAATAAACTATAAACTATTTTCTTGTATTTTGATTTTGATTTCAATTTCACACCCTCAGCAGAATACAAAGATATTATTTCGTTGTTGCTCCACTTTAAATTTAATTCCCTTGTTGCTTAACCGAACAAGGAGGTTTTTTAATTGCATGCCTAGAATCTCCATTATTTCCTCATCTACACTGCTGCTGTGCTTTCCCTGGAAAGACATGTTTCCCGTCTAATTCTTATGGTCACCAGATTTTTCGGTGGAGGGTATTCCGACCGTGCAAACAATCTTTCCCTCAACTCTTCTAAAAGGCAAAAAAAAAGATTGACTTAACACAGCAGCTGGAGAAAGGTGAGAAGATCAAACCTCATGTACCGGGCAGAGATCAAGTTGAATGTCGCGCTGGAATGACTTTGTGAGATCACGTCAAGGTCACCACTTTGTAAGCCTGTTTATCGGTCCAATGGCGGTCTCCAATAATATGGGTGAAGGTCTCTGCATGTTACTGTCTTTCCTTTTACACAACACAATCGGTCACATTCATACACTTGTATGATAATGTGCCATATATAACACTACCTAATCTGTTGAAATAATTTAAGCAGACAGTCTACATAGAAAATTGGCTCCAGATTTAATTAAATGAACATGAACTCTAATTTATATTACTTTATAGGAAAAATACCTGTTTAAGGCAAAGGGACTCTCCACATATATAACAGCAAAGAGTTTTAAATCAAAAGTGTTTTAACTGCAATAAATGATAATGAAATGTACAAACAAATTGAAGAAAGATTTTTTTGTAACTTCAAAATAGTTCTTAATATTAATCACTGTATTAACATTGATTCCACTCTGGCATTTCATATCTAAATACATCCATGAATGTTAATCATGAAGTCAAATTTATTCAGTACAGCAGTAATTGATTTTGCTCATAGGGAAAAAGAAGATGTCCCACCTCATCAGTCTCTCTATCTTCTGCTGTCACACGATCTTATTCCCCATTCATTTGAGCCTCATCACTTATTAGCAACACCTGTTCTCAATCATCTCATTTATACTCTATATATACTCCTCCACTCCTCACTTCATTGTCTAGTCTCATTATTGACAAGCTAAAGACCTCACCAGCCTTTTTGAGTGACTTTAGTTTCATATGTGCTAGTTTTGTCTGTTCTATTTACCATTGTTTTCTTTCATTCCTGTGATTTTTTAAAAATTCAGTTAACTATTGTCCCTGCATTTGGGTTCAATGATCTTCTGTGTGTTTTTTCAATTTAGACAGAAGACTAGATCATAATATGAATCTATTCCATCAAGCACACCCTCATGGCTCTGGGGCAAATGTCAACGACACAAAGATGTACTACATCAGATCGAAACATCATTGAATACTCAGTTATGTGCCCTGTCTGCTTCAACAGGTTCTTCGTCCGATGGAGAAAGTGCTGCCACCACACCATTAACAGCTTCCACTCCAGCTCCCCCGCCCCACTCATTGCCTGTTCTGTTACAGTCCAGCTCATTTGCTACTCCAGCTAGCTAATCTGGCTCCCCGGAACAATGCAGCAGCTTCCTACTCCAGGACTTGCTTGTATTCGAGTTGCAACAAAATGGTTTCCCCACATATAAATCTAAAGTGGCTTACATATTTTCTCTTCTGTCTGGGAAGAATCTACCATTTGGAATCAGGGAGGACCGGTTATTCAATCCTTCAGCAAGTTCATGTCACATTTCAGAGAGGTATTTGAACATCCAGTGAGAGGCTCCCACGCCAGCGAGCAACTGTCTCATTTCCGACAAGGCAACCTATCTGTAGTGGATTATGCACTCAGATTCCACACATTAGATGCTGCCAGTAACTAAAATACACCAGTACTCATCACATCTTACCATTGGGGGATGAATGGATCGCTCCAGTTACAGCTTGCAGAGAGAGATGATTTCATGCGGCTTGAACAATTCTCTCGAGGAGAGTTGCCATCCTCCAACTCATTTATTTCCCTCTCCGCTCTGACTAACGAAAATCCCATGCAGCTCAGCTCCACTCAGCTGTCACCGGTAGAATGGAAGCAGAGACAGGAACAGCAAATCTGTCTTTATTGTGGAGTGGCCGAACGCCTTCTATCCTCCTGCCCACCTCATACATCGGTAAGCTTGTACCACAGTATACAATAAATCTCTCCTGCTTAAAGTCATAAAGCCAAGAACTTCATCGCTAGTTTGCTCCTCCCAGAACTCCACCTCAAGTGAAACCATGCCCCGCACCTCTCCTGATCGGCTCCGTAGTTGGAAAACCCACTGGCTCTGGATTCATCATCCAGCAGACTGAAACCGTTACTCTTCAAGTTGATGCCTTTCACTCCAAATTAATGGCTCTACTCATCCTTGAATACTCTACTGGGATTACCCTGGCTGGTGCATCACAACCCTATCATCTCTTGGTCTAACAGAGAGGTATGTGCCTGGAGTGAACGATGCTTTACTGACTGTTTCTCCCTTCCTTGCCGTAATGTATCTCTCGATAAACTGGTCAGTGAGTTGTCATGTGTAGCCGGTCCTACTCGCCCCCGCTCCGAACGGGACTCAAACTGACGTCTCCGGCGTGGGAGGCGGGTGTGCTAATGAGGAGGCTAAAGGCTACAGCTTCTAGCATCAGTCGCTAGTGCACCTCTTGAGGTCAGGAGAGTGAGGTTTACACACTGCACAGCTATTTACCAGCTGGCTCCCGTTACACATGTAATACAATCTCCATTGAGAGCCCTGACATTGTTCAGTCCATCTCCATATTGCCTGAATACAAGGATTTTATGAACATTTTCAGTCCCCAGAGTGCATCCCAATTACCACCACATAGGTACTGGGACTGTATTATTGAGTTGCTACCTGGTACCCCACTTCCTCATGGACGAGTGTATCCTCTATCACTTCACGAACAACGAGCTATAAAAGATTACATCAGAGAGGCTCTGAATCAGGGTTACATCCATCCGTCCACTTCCCCAGTGGCCTTCAGCTTCTTCGTAGATAAGAAGGATGGGGGATTTCGACATGTATTGACTACCGGGCTTTAAACGAGATTATAAAATTCAAATATCCTCTACCCCTTGTACCATCCGTACTTGAACTCCTGAGAGGTGCCACCATCTACATGTGGTACAATCATATTCGTGAGGTTGACGAAGGGAAGGCTGCCTTTATCTCCTCCAGTGGTCACTATGAGTACTGTGTCATGCCGTATGGTCTGGTCATGCCCCCTCCATCTTCCAGTCTTCTACAAGAATGAGATTCTGTGTGAGTACTTGCACCATTTTGTCATTGTATATACTGTATTCATGATATTCCTCCTCTCTTTAAGATCACATCCATCATGTAAAACTAGATCTACAGCACCAAAAGAAACAACATCTGTGAAGATGGTATTAGAGGAATTGCGGCAATGGCTACAGGGAGCCTGATAGCCATTCCAGGTTATTACTGACCATCAAAACTTGGAATATCTACATTCAGCTAAATGTCTGAACCCCCATCAAGCATGTCTCTGTTCTTCCCCTATTTCCAGTTCACTGTCACCTATCGACCAGTCACCAAAAACCTTGACTCCACTCCAGTGTCGGGGCAACCAGGCACATCACACATTATTGCCCTAGTTCCATTATTGGTGGCACCATCTCATTCGTATTGTCAACGCCTACGTGCATGATTTCCCAGACTGTGCAAATTCTAAGGTGCCTTGCCTGCCGTCTCCCAGCCAGGAAACTTCAACCCTTACCACCTGGGGGTAGATTTTATCACAGACCTTCACCTGTCCAAGGGCCATACTAGTGGAAGTGGATCGATTCTCCAAGGCCTGTCATCTGGTTCCTCTGCCACTGCACTAGACACCTTAGAGACACTTTTCCAACATGTCTTCCTTAACTATGGTCTCCCGGAGGACACAGTGTCAGACAGAGGTCAGAGTTTACATCATGAGTATGGAAGGCTATCTTCTGCCTCCTGGGAATCTCCACCAGCCTCTCACCAGGTTACCACCCTCAGACAAATGGGCAGATGGAGCGTAAAATCCAGGAGATAGGTTGGTTCCTCAGAACCTATTGTAGTAAGAACCAGCATGAATGGAGTCGCTTTCTCCCTGGGGAAATACTTACAGAATACCCTGCACCATCATTCTACTGGACTCACCTCCTTTTAGTGTATTCTTAGTTTTCAACCCTCTTTGCTTCCTTGGTATGGAGAGCCCTCAGAAGTCATCGTGGTCAACCATTTGTTCAGAACTAGCGAGCGGATGTGGAATGCTGCTCACAAACATCTTCAGTGAGCAGTTTGTTACCAAAAGCAGCAGGCTAACACTCAATGTTCTGATCAACCTGCTTAAAAACCTGCCCAGAAGGTGTGGCTCTCCACCAGGGACACTCATCTTCAACTCCCTTCAGAAAAGTCCACAATATATTGGGCCCTTTACCATTACACAACAAAGTAACCCAGTCACTTACTGCCAGACACTTCCCCCACTGTACTGAATTACACCTACAAATCATGTTTCCTTACTCTAGCTTTTCTGCCCTCTCTTTCTTCCTCAGAGACTGATGAGGATCATGCTCCACCTCTGCCGCTACTCCTAGAGGATGGTCCAGCCTAAACGTTCGGGATATTGTGGATTTCCATTGTCTACTGAGAAAGCTGGAGTACCTCATTGATTGGGAGGGGTCCAGCCTAGAGGAGCAATCATGGGTCCCTCGAGATGACATCCATGATCCAAGTCTGCTCAAAGACTGCTATCAGAACCACCCGGACCATCCTGCTCCTCGTGGACAGGGTTGACCTCGGCGTCAGAGGTTCTGGACATCTGGATAATGGGGGTGGGTTGTGTCATGCCCCAATCAGTCTCTTCTTCCTTTGCTGTCACATGATGTAACTCTCCGGTCTTCTGAGCCTCATCACTCATTAGCAACACGTGTTCTCAGTCATCTTATAACCAGGAGGCTGTATATACACCTCATCTTCATTGTCTAGTCTTATTGTTGAAAATCTAAAGACCTCACCAGCTTTTTATATTGACTTTAGTTTCATACATGCTAGTTTTGTCAGTTCTATTTACCATTGTTTTCTTCGTTCCTGTTTTTTTTTTTTAACTTCGGTTAATAAATATCCCTGCATTTGGCTTCAACAATTTCTCTGCGTCACTTAAACTGTGACAGTAGGAAGCAGTATAAAATCCTGTCCTAAAGACCTTGTAGGATTTTAACACCTGCAAGTATGGCACTTTGACTAAAATCAATGAAATGTATGGCCTCTCATGGCTTATTGCTTTAAAGCCTAACATTAGCATTACATATGTTTATTGAGCCTACATGAGTTTGAGTTTTGTTTTATTTTCACAATAGTGTGTCTATTTTGAGCCCTCAAACACAACGGACTGCAGTCCCAGAGGTTTTGTTTCAATTTAACATTTAACCCAATAAAAACAAATCAATGAGGCTTATTGACTGCATTAGAGCTTTGGTGAAAAAGAAATGTAAAATGATTCCGTCCAAAACATAGCATCGGTCATCACTCCAGTCTTATTATAATATCAGTTACCACACCAAAAAAAGTAAACAATATCTTTTTCTGAAATAATACAATTGTTTACATTCTGGTGACAATTATATATATTAATACCATTCACAGTTTTACTGTTTTCTTGTTTTACTCTAAACTGTACTATGAAGTTTGACAATTATGATCACTATTATGTAAAACAAAAATGTAAAGGTAAATTATGTAGAAGGAATAAGTAATCATCCTTAGAGTAAGTCCAAGGTCATATTCATACTAATCTTAATTTCCTATTACTGTATTGACCCACAGAAAATGCCATTGTAGATGAAAGTGAGAGTGGTTAGCTATCCACAAGAGTGGGTTTAGCCATTATTATTACTCTGAGAGACTATTAAAGCTGCCCATACTCTATTATGGAGTTGTAATACTGTAAAACCAATGTCAGTACAAAACAGTAATTGCATGTCCCTCTGTAAATCCTGTACAAGGTTCTCAAGGTCCAACTGTATCTGGTAGTGCACAGCTAGAACAAGCACAATAAATTAGAGATAGGAGAAGGATAAGGTCTGTCTATGCATTCTAATGTTCCATGAGAGGTTAAAGAGGACGCTTGTCAAAGAGAGATGATTACAAAGGTGAGGATTAAACAATTGCCAATACAATACATGGTCAAAAATCTTCAAGATTGGATTAGAGCCTACATGGACCAAAGAAGGAGAATGTCCCAATCACAAATGAAAAAATCTTCTGTTTTTCAATTTTCACAATAGTCAATTAAAAATGTATTTTGTAATGCTTTATTTCTCCATATCTACAATAATTTATTAGTGTATTTTTAAAAATAAATAAATGTACAATTTATAAAATTCTCTTTCTTTTATTCTTCTATTTACTAAAATTTTACATTTAATTAATTTCTGTATTTCTTCATCCCTCTTTGATTATAGGGGTGGTTAATGTTTTGGTCCTCCATAGCCAAGTCTTACAATCCAGTAATCTGTAAGAAGAGAAATAAAACAACAATAAAACAGATTATTGAAATTACATATATGCTAATTTTATGAAAATACTTTTAACTTTATAAACAATGTAGTAACAATGAAACCAATCAAAGATGAAGAAGGTCACTGCAGGTGTCAAGAGCCCTATCAAATGTCAAGAGGGAAGATGTAATAAAATTACTCCACCTTAAAAACAGCATGTTGGAAAGTTTTTCAGAAATGTTCCAGATTTTAGTCAAAGCCTTTGTATAGGAGACAGACAAGGGGATATATTAAAAGTAGACATTACCTGTTAAAAAGGTAACCCTATACGACTAAGATAAAATATGTATTATTTTATGGAATTAGAGATGTTAATGAATAATCAATAATCAATTCATAGTTGTCAATAATTTGATTGGTTAATCTTATCGATCATCAATGAATACATTTCAGAACAAATGCATTCAGTAATCATGCCAGCAGATGCTGAAAAGACTCTACAGTCATCCACGGCTAGAGGGCACACTGCTGTTTTTGCATTGCACGTCACATCTACAACACAGAAGAAAAACCAAACAGACGCTTAGTTCGGAATGGTATACTACCATACTACTCTTACTATTTCTGCAGAAGTAGTATGTGTAGTATGGTAGTGTGCCATTCCGAACTCAGCCCAACTCTCCAGAGAGCTTCTATACTGAGATAACTGCTCTGTCTGAAATTGTGTACTGTAAGAGTATTTGATCTGCCGCCAAAACAGTACATTAAGTATGCATGTGAGTAAGCATAAAAAGATTTCTGACATACTTCATCCGGGGATGTGGGCATTGACCCGTGTGACCGGCATATATGACGTAAGAAAAACAACTGCAAAAACTGTCTGCTCTGGTTTTGTTAAACAAACACCATTTAAGCACAAGCAACAATGATCTTGGTATATGTAGCACTTACAGTTGAGAAGAGCCTTCTGACTTGTGTTTCACTGCCATTCTTTTAATCCAGCATTTTGAACGTGATGTCTCCTCATCTCCTGAGGGATTATGGGATTGGTAAATGACAAGTCAATCGCATTTCAGAATCTCGGCATAAATAGTAGATCATCCGGTCATTTCTCGCTTACTGCTTCGTGAATACTGTGGATATGGAGGTACTATTCAATTGGCATACTGTTTTTGGCATACAATATAGTAGAGAAGTGTGGATATTCGGACGCAGCAAGTAACTTCCACGTTTTTACCATAGGAGAAAGCGTAACGTCAACTAGCATATTACAACAGTTAGTCACCATTAGCGGATACCATACAAATTAATGGGTAGTGTCCTAAACTGTAAACTTCCTGTCACAAAACTGTCATTGTCCTCTCTTATAAAACAGCAATTTAAATTGTAGTAAAAAAGAGTAAATTCCACACATATCCACACTGTTTCCTCACAAAAAGCAGTTTATTCAACACAAGAGTGCTGTGCGGATTTCTTGTGAATTGTAATTTGGTACTGATTACAAATGACATGACAAAAAATGCAATCAGTAACGCAATCTCGTAGATAATATTTTTGGAGTGATCTAATTGGATTCATGCATTTGAGTAGGATAGTCATTTTACCATAAAAATACAAAGAGGAAGAAAATGTATTCAATTCTTTATTCCTAACATAAAGAAACTGTGCCTGGTTTCCTGTGTTTTGTTTTGTTTTATTCTATTCTGAGTTCTTTGTTTATCTTTTGTTTCATTAAAAGCTGCATTTAGATCCCCATTCCTCGCCTGCCTCGTCACAGAAAGACTGACCAAAAATTGATCTAGCAGCTGTTAGAATTTTGCTTCTGAAACAAGGGGACCGTCCAGTTGAGAATCATGTCTGTGATGTTTTAGAGCTAGCATATGTAGTGCACTATTCATATGGCTGTCTGATGGTTTTCTTTCGGACCGCTTTGAATAGTGCACTGAAGGAACTGATGCCTTTGGCTGATCCTCACTGGATGCTCTGCGAATATGTGGAGATGGCTCTGGAACTTTGCGGATCCCTTTATACAGTGGATTATGGTGGGAACCTCGGGCCAAAACCTGCATCTCCTGCTCCCTCGTCCAAGCAATCCACAGTCAACGAGCCAGTGCCCACGCCTGCCACGGCCAACGAGCCAATGCCCACGCCTGCTATGGCCAATGAGCCAATGCCCATGCCTGCCATGGCCAATGAGCCAGTGCCCACGCCTGTCACGGTCGACGAGCCAGTGCCCACACCTGCCACGGTCAACGAGCCAGCACCCACGCCTGCCATGGCAAACGAACCAATGCCCATGCCTACCACAGCCAACGAGCCAACGCCAAAGCCTGCCACGGCCCAGTCTCAGTCTGAACTCACGATCATAGGTCATTCCAGATTCTCTGTCAGTGTTCACAACCACAGAGGTCATTCCCAAATCTCTACCACTGTTCAAGACCACAGAGATCATTCCCAAGTCTCTGCCCATGTTTACAACCACGGAGGTCATTCCTGAGTCTCCGCCAGAGTTCACTACCAAGGAGGTCGTTCCCAAGTCTCTGCCCTTGCTAATGATCACAAGGTTGTTTCCAAAAGAATCATCCAGGACTCTTACTCCCGAGCCTCTCACGGCTCATCCTTCCATGGCTTCACCCCTCGAGTCTCCTTTGGCTAAACCTTCCATGGCTTCACCCCTCAAGCCTCCCATGGCTCCGCCTTCCATAGCTCTGCCTTCCATGGCCTTTCATGGCTGTGCCTGCCTTTTTTCGAGCCTCTCCCATCTCCGCCCACAGAGTCTTCCACGGCTCTGCCCACAGTGTCTTCCACAGCTCCGCCTGCTCCCCTAGAGACTCTTCCTCCAGCAGTGCTGACTGCTCCTCCAGAGACTCTTCTGAGGGAAAGTGTTACAGTGCATCCGGAAAATAATTTATTGAAGAACATTTTGTTATGTTATAGCCTTATTCCAAAATGAATTAAATTCATTATTTTCCTCAAAATTCTACAAACAATACCCGATAATGACAACGTGAAAGAAGTTTGTTTGAAATCTTTGCAAATTTATTAAAAATAAAAAATGAAAACCATCACATATACATAAGTATTCACAGCCTTTGCCATGACACTAAGAATTTAGCTCAGGTGCATCCTGTGTCCAATGATCATCCTTGAGTTGATTCAGCAACTTGATTGGAGTCCACCTGTGGTAAATTCAGTTGATTGGACATGATTTGGAAAGGCAAACCTGTCTATATTAGGTCCCACAGTTAACAGTGCATGTCAGAGCACAAACCAAGCTATGAAGTCCAAGGAATTGTCTGTGGACCTCCGAGACAGGATTGTATCGAGGCACAGATCTGGGGAAGGGTACAGAAAAATTTCTGCAGCATTGAAGCAGCATGTGAATGAGCACAGTGGCCTCCATCATCCGTAAATGGAAGAAGTTTGGAATAACCAGGACTCTTCCTAGAGCTGGCCGCCCGGCCAAACTGAGCGATCGTGGGAGAAGGGCTTTAGTCAGGGAGGTGACCAAGAACCCTATGGTCACTCTGACAGAGCTCCAGTGCTTCTCTGTGGAGAGAGGAGAACCTTCCTGAAGAACAACCATCTCTGCAGCACTCCAAAAAAAAGGCCTGTGTGGTAGAGTGGCCAGACGGAAGCCACTCCTCAGTAAAAGGCACATGACAGCACACCTGGAGTTTGCCAAAAGGCACCTGAAGGACTCTCAGACTCTCATCATGCTGTGGGGATGTTTTTCAGCGGCAGGAACTGGGATACTAGTCAGGATCGAGGGAAAGATGAATGCAGCAATGTTCAAGGACATCCTTCTAAAAAGCTGCTCCAGAGCACTCTGGACCTCAGACTGGGGTGAAGGTTCATCTTTCAACAGGACAACGGCACTAAGCACACAGCCAAGATAACAAAGTGTGGCTATAGGACAACTCTGTGAATGTCCTTGAGTGGCCCAGCCAGAGCCCAGACTTGAACCTGATTAAACATCTCTGGAGAGATCTGAAAATGGCTGTGCACCGACACTGCCCATCCAACCTGATGGAGCTTGAGAGGTCCTGCAAAGAAGAATGGGAGAAACTGCCCAAAAATAGGCATGCCAAGCTTGTAGCATCATATACAATAAGACTTGATTTATACTCCGCCTCCGGATACGGATATAAAGAGAAATACGCTCGTTCATTCAGTAATTTTCTTCGGAGCCGATGGTCGTGTTTATGCTGACAGCTGCGTATAACACTGCTGATCCTGCTTCTGATCCTCTGACGCTCTGCTGCTGTTGGATTTACGGCGCACTACAGCGGCTGTTTTCTCTTCTCTGCCGGCGTGCAGTTTGCCCCTGGGCGCTTCGACAGCGCAGAGTTGAAAGAGTTCCCTTTCAAAAGAGTTATATTTCTTATAAAGAGTTTATTTCTCTAAAAGAGCAATACACAGTGGTGTTGAACGCCCTTTTCAGGGCACGTCTTTATAAATATGCCATTCAACCCCTGTGTAGTTCCTGGATGCGGTAGAGTGCTCACTGCGAGAACATGACCATGGTAACGTTGCGGTCGCGGCTCGCTTTCAATAGAAAGCACGCCACTCCAGCCGCCCCCCGTATCGCTCCTTCTTCCCACGGGATTGAGGACGATGCGGTTGGCGCTGGAGGCGATTTGGGGAGGGCAGCGGGTGCGCTTCCGCCGGGCACGTCCCCTCGGACCAACCGCCCCCTGACACGCTCGTTTACCTCCGTCCAGCCTCGAGGCAACGGTGACTCGCCTCCGGGCCGGTCTGCCTATCCTCTGGAGCTTGAAGCCGATGAGCTCGCCGCTCCGTCGGAGAGCGCGGCATCTGACGCTGACTCCTCCCCTGGACTGCCGCCTTCGGGCCAGCAGGCCCAGGTTGAGGCGGATGCGCAGATGTCCGACATGCTTGCCCGGGCCGCCGTCGGGGTGGGGTTGGACTGGAAACCTCCACCCTCCCCACACCCGTCACGGTTGGATGACTGGTTCCTGGGGTCTGGGCGCCGCTCACAGCCACGCCCCCCCCCTGGTCCCGTTTTTCCCGGAGGTGCATGACAAGCTGACGTCTTCATGGAGAGTGCCGCTCTCCATTCGTCCGCTATCGCTACCCTCAATGGCGGAGAGGCCCACGGGTACACGGCGATTCCCCAGGTGGACAACAAAAACTCCTCCTTAAACAACAAAGCCTACAGCGCCGCGGGACAGGCCGCCTCCGCCTTGCGCGCCATGGCCATCCTGCAAGTCCACCAGGCCAAGGCGCTCAGAGATCTGCACGAGGGTAGCCCTGATCCCGATGTGTTGCAGGAACTGCGCTCAGCGACCGACCTCGCCCTCAGAGCCACGAAGGTCACCGCGCAGGCACTCGGGCAGGCGATGGCCACCCTTGTGGTCCAGGAACGTCATCTTTGGCTCAACCTGGTCGAGATGCGTGAGGCCGACAAAGTTCGCTTCCTCGACGCCCCTGTCTCCCAGCTTGGCCTCTTCGGCGACACCGTTGAGGACTTTGCCCAGCAGTTCTCCGCGGTGAGAAGACAGACGGAGGCCATTTCTCACATCCTGCCTTGCCACAAACATGCCGCCAAGGCCACCGCCCCGTCTGCTCGCCGAGGGCGTCCCCCTGCGGCTAAGAAATCTGCTCCGCCTCAACCCGGGCCCAGCTCTCAGCCCCTGCATCGAGCACACTGCAGGAAGCAGACGCCCCCCGTCTCCCGGACTCCCTCGAGGACCCGGAAGACTCCCAGGCGGTCCTGAGACGGACGACCCAGCGACACAGACGTTAGCTCCGGAGGTGGTAAGACCACTCCGTCCCCCGGTGGAGGGCCGAGAGGAGAATCTTTTGTTTTCAAACAATTTAATTTGCCGCCCCCCCTTAGATGGGGTTGCGGTACCCACATTCTCAATAAAAGAGCTATTTCCTATGTCTCTGGGTCACCTGGCCCACAAATGCCGTTCTCACTTTGCCCTTAGATCTCAACAGTCCTGGCTTCCTGGACACGGACCACCTGTCTTCAGCCCCACGACTGTCCCCCGGCCGGCCGGTTCCGACGAGTCTAGAGGACGCCTACCCAGGACCTCCTCCTCAGTTGCTAACCCGCCCCCTGCCGGGTGTGCGGAGCAAGGTAAGTGCTTTGAGTCTTTTCTCAGCACCTCAGCCGCGGGTCGCCTCGTCACCGCCCAACGCTGCCCTACCTGCTCCGCCTCGCTGCGAAGCCCCGCCGGGTACGTCCAAATTGACCGTCCCTTTGGTGCCCCTAGCGCAGAGGTTGGACACATGACTTTCACTTCCCAACCCGTCTCGCTGGCTGGCCCGGACCATCCGACTCGGTTACGCAATTCAGTTTGCCAGGCCCCCGCCCCCCTTCATGGGCGTCCGCTTTTCCGCAGTACACGGCGAACACGCCCACTCCCTGCGCGCGGAAATCGCGACTCTTCTGGCCAAAGATGCGATAGAGCCTGTCCCTCCAACCGAGATGAAGAAGGGTTTCTACAGCCCTTACTTCATCGTACCCAAGAAAAGCGGCGGCTTACGACCAATCTTGGACCTGCGAGTTCTCAACCGAGCGTTGCACAAACTCCCGTTCAAAAAGCTCACGCAGAAGCACATCTTAACCTGCGTCCGGCATCTAGATTGGTTCGCAGCGATAGACCTGAAGGACGCGTACTTCCACGTCTCCATCCTGCCCCGACACCGCCCCTACCTGCGGTTTGCATTCGAGGGCCAGGCGTATCAATACAAAGTCCTCCCCTTCGGCCTGTCTCTGTCCCCTCGCGTCTTCACGAAAGTCGCAGAGGCAGCTCTTGCCCCGCTCCGAGAAGCCTGCATCCGCATACTCAACTACCTCGACGACTGGCTCATCCTGGCCCACTCGCGAGAGTTACTATGCGCCCACAGAGACCAGGTGCTCAGGCACCTCAGCCGTCTGGGGCTTCAGGTCAACTGGGAAAAGAGCAAGCTCACTCCAGTTCAGAGCATCTCTTTTCTCGGGATGGAGTTAGACTCGGTCTCAATGTCCGCACGTCTCACCAAGGAGCGTGCCCAGTCAGTGTTGAACTGCCTCGCCGCCTTCAGGCCAGGCACAGCGGTCCCCTTAAAATTTTTCCAGAGGCTCCTGGGGCATATGGCATCCTCCGCGGCGGTCGCGCCGCTGGGGTTGATGCATATGAGACCGCTCCAACACTGGCTCCGGACCCGAGTCCCGAGACGAGCATGGCGCCGCGGCACGCACCAAGTAACAATCACCCCCGCCTGCCGACAAACATTCAACCCCTGGACAGACCTCTGTTTCTTACGGGCTGGAGTACCCCTACAGCAGGTGTCCAGACGCATCTTGGTCACGACCGACGCCTCCAGATTGGGTTGGGGCGTCGTTTGCAACGGGCACGCAGCCTCAGGCAGTTGGAAAGGGGCCCAGCTGCGTTGGCACATCAACTGCCTCGAGTTGTTGACCGTCCTTTTGGCCCTGCAGAAGTTTCTCCCGTTAATTCGGGACGAACATATCCTAGTCAGGTCGGACAGCACCAATGCGGTCGCGTACATAAATCGCCAAGGCGGCATACGCTCCCGCCTTATGTCACAACTCGCCCGTCGTCTCCTCCTTTGGAGCCAGCACCGACTCAAGTCGCTGCGCTCCACTCACATCCCCGGCAACCTCAATGTGGTAGCGGATGCGCTGTCACGACAACGCTTGCCTGGCGGAGAGTGGAGGCTTCACCCCCACTCGGTTCAGCTGATTTGGGAGCGGTTCGGCAAGGCCCAGGTAGACCTGTTTGCCTCCCGAGACACCTCCCACTGCCCGCTCTGGTATGCTCGTTCAGAGGCTCCCCTCGGGGCAGATGCACTGGCACACAGCTGGCCGGTGGGGCTGCGCAAGTACGCATTCCCCCCAGTGAGCCTTCTTGCATAGGTGCTGTGCAAGGTCAGGGAGGACGAGGAGCAAGTCACTCTCGTGGCTCCTTACTGGCCCACCCGGGCCTGGTTCTCGGATCTCGTACTCCTCGCGACAGCCCCTCCCTGGCGAATTCCCCTGAGGAAGGACCTTCTTTCTCAGGGATGGGGCACGCTCTGGCATCCGCACCCAGACCTCTGGAACCTCCAGGTCTGGTCCCTGGACGGGACGCGGAAGATCTAGCTGGTCTACCACCCACGGTCGTAGCCACGATCAACCAAGCCAGAGCCCCTTCTACCAGGCAACTCTATGCCCTGAAGTGGCGTCTGTTCGTCAATTGGTGTTCTTCCCGGGCAGAAGACCCACAGAGGTGCGCAGTTAGGTCGGTGCTCCTGTTCCTACAGGAGAGGTTGGAGGGGAGGCTGTCCCCGTCCACCTTGAAGGTGTATGTTGCCGCTATCGCAGCTCACCATGACCCAGTAGACGGCAAGTCTCTGGGCAAGCACGACTTAATCGTCAGGTTCCTAAGAGGCGCCCGGAGGTTAAACCCCTCCCGGCCAAACCTGTTCCCCTCCTGGGATCTCTCGGTGGTCCTCGCCGGTCTTCAGAGATCCCCTTTCGAGCTGCTAGAATCAGCTGGACTCAGGGCCCTCTCTCTAAAGACGGCCCTGCTGATCGCGCTCGCCTCCATCAAGAGGGTCGGGGATCTGCAAGCGTTCTCTACTAACGACACTTGCCTGGAGTTCGGTCCGGCAGACACTCATGTGATCCTAAGACCTCGACGGCTATGTGCCCAAGGTTCCTACCACGCCCTTTAGAGATCAGGTAGTGAACCTACAAGCGCTGCCCCGGGAGGAGGCAGACCCAGCCCTCTCATTATTGTGTCCGGTACGTGCCTTGCGTGCCTACCTGGAACGCACCCAGAGCTTCAGGCGCTCTGAGCAGCTCTTTATCTGCTTTGGAGGACAGCAGAAAGGGAACGCTGTCTCCAAACAGAGGTTGTCTCACTGGGTGGTGGAGGCCATTCAATTGGCCTACCACACCCAGGCCGTGCCACCCCCCTTACGGGTTCGGGCCCACTCCACTAGGAGCGTTGCATTCTCATGGGCACTGGCGAGGGGCACCTCCCTAGCAGACATTTGCAGAGCTGCTGGCTGGGCAGCACCTAACACCTTTACGAGATTCTACAATCTCAGGGTTGAGTCAGTCTCGTCCCGTGTTCTCTCAGGTCCGAGCCCGTAGAACTCGGTGCACGTCGACGATCTGACCGGGTGAACCTCTTGTTCCAGCGCCGTTTCCCTCTGCCAAGGCAAAACAGTGCGCTTTTGTCCCAGAGGCCCTAGGTCCCTGGTTGATTCCTCCCTAGCCCTTCGGGCCCACAGCAGTTCAGCGGAGGTACGTGCTGGTCCAGTCCACTATGGGTACCTCTGGCTACCCCTACTGGAATAGGTGCTCCACAGATCAGGCCTCCTACGGGACTCCTCCTGTGTGTATTTCCGCGGTACGGTCACCTTACGAGCTGACCCCTCGTCTCCCTTAGGCAGTCCTTCGCTGCCCTCTGGTCGCCGTGTTGTAGCAACTCCCCCCTCCTCGAGGTGGGATCTACCACCGCGCCATTTCCTCCCACATGCCCAAAGTGGCCATGTGATGTATTTTGCCACCTTTACCTCCCCTGCTGGGCGGGTGTGGCCTCCGCAGGGTCTTTTCCCCCTAAAAGAATAGGAATTCGGGAATAAGACCCCCTTCCCTCGATGCGGTATGAGCCCCAGCTGCTCTTGCTCTATGCCGAGAAAACATAGAGAGAAAAGAGGCCCAGCCAGGCTTGGCCCGTTCCCTAGTTGGGAGCATCACCTTGTTCCCCCCTAGGGTAACCAAAAGGATGCTGATGCTTTTTCGGGGCATTGGGGAAGAGTACGTGCAGCCTGAACACAGTTGGTCGCTTGTGCACGTGCAAATACCTGCCCGCTTCTGTGTCAGCAGTACACGTACACGGCTCAGCGCATGGCGAGTTTTGAAGTGGAACCCTAGTGTCGCTTCTTCGACACAACGTCGAAGTGAGCGACAGACGGGGAACGTCTCGGTTACGTATGTAACCTCCGTTCCCTGATGGAGGGAACGAGACGTCGTGTCTTCCCGGCCACGTCGCTGAGCCGAGCCGCTGAGGTGCCCGGTACACTCCCGGCTCCTCAGAAAAATCCTGAATGAACGAGCGTATTTCTCTCGCCTTTATATCCGTATCCGGAGGCGGAGTATGCAAATACTGTTCGCCAACTCTCATTGGCCTTTTTTTATAGATCAGAGGTATCTTTCGGCGCTCAAGAGAGAACCCTAGTGTCGCTTCTTCGACACGACGTCTCATTCCCTCCATCAGGGAACGGAGGTTACATACGTAACCGAGATGTTTTCCAGTATACCATAGAAACATGTGAAAACAGAATCTACAATTACTGAAGCAGCAAACTTTGCAAAACACTAAATTTATGTCACTGCTAATACTTTTGGCCATGGCTGTATGTACATGTGTCCAAGTATCTGAATGTGTTGTATTGTGTGTGTTTGTTTGTGTGTGTGTGGAGGTAAAAATCTGAGTTTTAATTTTTTAATACCAAATTCATTTGAAATGGATATATTTGTAAACAAAGCTCTCAGCTAAAGAACAATGTAAGGGAACAGGTTTTTATTAAAACACATTTGTCTAAAAATGGATATTTATTCACTACACAATTTACATCGTACTGTCATTAGTGTCAACTCCGTCAGACACACTAAATGCATGCTATTTCAATTTGATCCATCCAACAAGAGTGTAAAGTCTTTAATTATCTAATAATGGTGTTCAGTAAGGGAGTTAAGTGATAAAATACTGTACATTCTATGCATATTTTTCCCTTTTCATACTATTCTGAAAATTCTGTTGATGAGTTAATGAAATGACTAAAATGCCAAGATTTGTCCCACAATTCTAACAGAAATTCATAATGGGAATGATGGAGTTGACATGTTGAAGCTGTGATCGTAGAGACTTAAACATTGTTTGTGTTTGTTTTCAATGAAAAAATAAAAAAACTTACAAGACAACGTGTTCTACTGTTGCAATAACCGTGAGCAGGAAGTGGGAAAGATTAATCCTCTGTACCTTTATTTTCTGAAATTATAACATTTAAAAGTTGGATTAGGGTGGAATAGAATCTATGCAATATTTATTAGAGTGATTGAATAAGTCATTAAGTAATGTTAATGTGCCCCCTCATTGTATATGGACATTTTATAATGGCCTTGACTGTGAAATGGATAGAAGTGCCAGCTGATGACAGAAACAAAGCTTGCCGAAATAAATGAACCAATTGCTTCGGGAAATTATTCACTATTGAAGTGTCGAAGAGTTCGACACACAGTACGCTGAGGACATCTGCTGGTCACAGGTGTGTAAATGCACTGAGAAGACTCGAGTCAAAAGCAGCGTAATAAATAATACATTTACTGCCCTGTGCTTGTCATATATTTTCCTGGTCTACAATATCCTGTAATAAGCAGATCTGAATATTGGCAGAGTATGTATACCTTCTTAAATAAGTTGTCCTTTTTATGATTACTGTTTTAAAATAATTTCAAACATCAACCTATATTTATATATATATTCTAACAAACATTTTTTTTTATATTGGGAACACAACTCAATGTGATCAACAGGGAAATTAAAATGAATGAAGAGTCAAATTCTTGAATCTGTCTGATTTTATACACCTACGTAAGTTATTGCTGAACTGACTGGAGATAAGCTACAGCCTGCGTTTAACACTGATTCATGGATTCACTGTGGGATCAACGCCCCCTAGCGTAACCACGAAACATTTCGAAACGTTTCAAAACTGTTTCGAAACATTATGATGTAACGAAGCTTGGTTTGCTGATATAATGTGGCTTAGCTAGTTTGATAGCACTCTGAATCATTGGTTCAAAACAAATGATTTGTAAAGGTTTCGAAGTATGGAGCCCCACAGATGACTTGTGGGGGGAAAAAAAATTATATAGTGGCCACAAATGAATAAATCGTTCCCATGACTTATTAATATGTGAGTACATTTTATTAAAGGGTTAGTTCACCTAAAAATGAAAATTAGCCCATAATTTACTCACCCTCAAGTCGTCCTAGGTGTATATGTCTTTCTTCTTTCAGCCAAACACAATCAGTGTTATATTAAAAAATATCCTGGCTCTTCCAAGCTTTATAATGGGAGTGAATGGTACCTTAGATTTTGAAGCCCAAAAAAGTCATCCATACGGCTCCAGGGGGTTAATAAAGGCCTTCTGAAGCAAATCGATGTATTTTTGTAAGAAAAATATCCATATTATTAACTTTATTAACTATAATCACTGGCTTCCGGTAACAGCCGCCTGCGCGTTCACAAGAAAGTCGAGTTCCGCCGTATGAAGTAGGCGTAGTGTAAGCTCCGGTGAGAAGTGACGAATGCAGAAGCGAGCGTTGTTTACAGTAAAGGAAAATGGCAAAAAGAAGTGATTTGTTTTAGCTATAGATGTACGTTTACACGTAATGTAGATGTACGTGTGAGTGTTCTGCATGTGTAACGCAAGTAGATGCAACAAGCACTTTCTCTATTGTATGAGAAAATTGTTTAAGTGAAAAGGATCACACAGAAATATCACACATGCAATCTCCCAGCAAACTCCAGCGAGGAGAGGAGAACATGCAGCGCGACCAGACGCAACCAATGCTTTTTCTATTGTGTAAGAAAATCATCACACAAAAACAACACATATGTGATCTCCCAGCAAACTCCGGCGAGGAGAGGAAGTTACCAGTGTGTAAATGTGCATGCGTGTCGAGCATGCAGTGCAAGCAGATGCAGTCATTGCTTTATCTACTGTGTGATAACGTTTTGTAAAAAAGGAAAAAGGAACACATTTGTCTACCATTCCTGCTTTCACGGCAGGGATGAGTAACTTGGGAATGTGTGCAGTTTGCATAGACCTTTGCTGATATCTAGTGGCCAGGAATAAAGACAGAAAGGTAGACTGGAAAGCATTTTTCAGTTATATTAGATTAGTTCCATTTGATGACTAAAAATAACAACATGAATGGGTCACATTTTATAAGATGAATGGATTTGAATTTGCAGTATTTACTTTTACTTTGAAGTATTTTTAAAACCAGGCACTTTTTAATTTTACTTTAATATCTTAATGGATGACTTTTTACTTATTTAATAAATTGATGTGGTATCTGTACTTTTACTTAAGTATGAAAATGTAGTCTAATTCTTTTACTACCAAAGTTCTTCTGTTGGTGCTAAATGCTGCATGTCATGTCATAACATAGCAATGCTGTTCTTCACACATGGTAACCATTTAAGTGCATGAGTAGTGCATTATGCGCTTGAGAAATAAAGGTAAAGATCTATAAATAGTTTATCTGATTCAGCAGTGAAAGGGAGGTTATAAAATGTATATTTGGCCATCCAGATATACTGTAGATGGAGTGCATCTGCTCTTGGAAAAACGCAACCAAAGATTGCATAGAACTTTGCTGACATCTAGTGGGCAGGAATAAAGACAGAAAAGTAGACGGGAAAGCATTTTTTCAGTTATATTATATTAGTTACATTTAATACTTACATTTTTCACAGACATACATATTAAATTAAGTGAACAATGTCTGCACTTTAAGAGAAAATTAGGAAATAATGTCTTTGTGACTCATAGTTTTTCATATACTTTAGTCATTTTCTCCTGTTCCATCTTAATAAGCAGAGCCGGTAATAGCAAGCCATTGATAGTTTAATTTCCTGCAAAGTGTACATGAAATATACATGAAATACTTTAGCAATCAGGTTAACTGAACTGTGTAGACAACAGTATGTGTATTTCTATTTTCCAGTTAATGAAATTTGAGATCAAATTGGACTAATCTTCAGTAATGCCAGATGATGAGGTAAATCAGAAATGCACAGAAATGTTATAAACAGTATACATGCAGAGGCAATCTGGGCCCCTTGACTGTAAGTTGCTCCGGGTCAAGTCAAGTCAAGTGGTTTTTATTGTCGTTCAACCATATACAGTTAGTACAGTACACAGCGAAATGAGACAGCGTTCCTCCAGGACCATGGTGCTACATAAAACAACATAGGACAAACACAGAACCACATGAGACTACACAGACTAAATAACATTTCTACATAAAGTGTACGTGCAAACGTGTGCAAAAAAGTACAGGACAGTACAATAAATTACTAAAAGGAACAGGACAATAGGTACAGTAAGAGACAGTGAGAGACTAGTACACATTTGTAATCTGAGTAGTGCAAAAATATGACACTTTCTAAAAATGCCAAATTAAATAGTGTTCTATGGACATAGCAGTTATTGAGGTAGCAACCAGCCAGGTTGTCCCTTTCCTATTAAAAAATACAGTTTAGAATTTGTTGTGGGGCCTCATTGGACCTGGGTCCGTCCATCTCAAGTGGTCCAATACAGTTTGCTTGACCATTTTGAATTTTCCCTTTTTTTTGTGATAACCTCTATGTATTGGTATTGCAAAATAACCAGTTTTTTATGTTTAATTTACTTGGTTTAACCATGATGGCCATCTTTTTGTCATGGCACACGACTTGTGGTTATACAACTGTTTATGGAAATGTCAATATCTCGGCTCAGGATGGTCCAAGCTCCTTAGAACAAAAACTGATCTCTAGAGCACATTATAAGGCACATGTACACATATAAACATTTTGCACATTCTTGTAATGCTCAAGAATGTTCAGAGTTCCACATTTATGGTCAGTTTATAATGGGAAGAGTTCGAGTCTCAGTCTTAAGTAGGCTATAGCGTGCATGCGGAACATTTCAGGTTTGAGACTTCTCTATTTTTATTTTATGGGGGTGAGAATGTGCAATTTTTTGAAAATCCCCTCACTTTCGGGTTAAATATCTCTGGATTGGGACCAGATAGGAACCTGATATTTTCACAGAAATAAGTCCTCTGTAGTAGCATTCTGTTGTAAAATTGTTGAGTTACAGAGCTAGGGCTAGTAGAACTCAGGGGGGAAATTCATGCATTTTGAGAAATGAACAGATGTAATATAAGTATAACAAATAATAAAAATGAACAGTGTGGAGGCGAGGGCCTCCTTGAACCTGTTACAAACAGTATTTTACAGTCATTTTGATTATGATTGACATACAATAGTTTATGCTTGTCAGTTAGGTCTAAAATGTTACTACTTTTGATATTGGCAACAGTGAAGCATGATCTATCAAAGTGTTCGTCATAAAATTCATTAACTTAAGCGTTTAGTTCTAAGTAACTTTAATTAACTGTATGTGGAGTTTAAAATAAGCACCCTTAAGACTTAAAGATAGGGAGATCACAGTTTTGTGAACTTAGGCCAAAATTGTGTGTGCTGGAAGGAACATCTGGAACTCACACTGTCTGTGTCTGCACACAACATCAGAAAATATAGCTGATGGTCTGCAAAGCTAAAAGTGGACTACAAGGACCTACTGGAACTTCTAGTCTGTGACATAAACAGTTCGTGACTGCACGCTCAACAACTGTGACCAGTGTCCAGGTATAGAGGCCTTACTGCAGATGCTTGAATTGTCAGACAAAGATGACACACTTCCTGATAACGTCACCTTTAAGCAGAGGGTTATGAATGACAGAGCAGATTTGAGCACTGTCGTTCTCCCTCGGCAACCTGAAAGTGAGGGGAATAAAAAAAAAAATGCACTCTCATTTTCACCATAAAAAAAAAAAAAAGAAGAAGAAAATTAAGAGAAGTCTCAAAACTGAAATGATTTGCATGCACACTATACTTACCTATGTGCCACCCTAAAAAAATTAAGACTGATACTCAAACCCTTCCCATTACAAATTGACCCTAAAAGTGGAACTTTGAGTAATCTTGAGCAATAAAGTAGGCAAGAATGCGCAAACCCTCTCTTTAATGTGTACATGTGCTCTGGAGTTCAGCTTTTATTCCAAGGAGCTAAGACCATCCTGAGCCGAGATATTAAGATTTCCGTAAACAGCTGTATAACCAACATTTGTCATGTGCCATGACACAAAGAGGGCCGTTGTGGTTAAACCATGCAAAATAAAAATAAATATGGTGGTTTTGAAATAAAAATACATAGAGGTAATCACAAAAAAAAAAAAAAAAATGGAATAAAAAAAAAATAGAAAAAATAAAAAATGGTCAAGCAACCAACTTTACAATTTTTGGGCCACTTGAGATGTACTGAGCCACTCCTAGAATCATTATCACCTTTCACCCCACTAACTACGGCCCTGTATATTGCATGTACACATTCAGTATGAAGTGCAGATCTGTCCCATTTTGCTGTTCTGAGACTGTAGGCAGCTGGTGGCTGGGAGACAGACATGAAAGGGTTGTCATATGAAAGGAAGGCAGAAGTGAACATCCCGTGAACTCATTTTTATGTGTGCGTGTGTGTACACTGGAGTAAGCTGAGAGATAATTTGTTGATTCAGTTCCACAACCATTTTTTTTTAATTATTTCCCACATTACTACAGTACACGTTGGGGCACGTTGTGTCAAATGAAGTGACACAAGGGGTCTTCCACCTCTGAACCTTAGAAAAGTCCAATGTCAAGTTGGCAGACAGAATTTGCATGCCTCGCCCCAGACATATGGGTATAAAGGGAAGTGGGGCAGTGAGTGCCAGTCAGGATTTTGCACTGTGGAGCCGAAAATAAGGTACGGCCATTTACAGTGGTAGGTCTAGTGCTGTGGCAGGAGGGACACAACGTCTCGTTCCTTCCCTCGGGGAATGGAGGTTACAACAGTAACCATGACGTTCCCCTTCTGTCACTCACTCAACGTTGTGTCGCATGAAGTATCATAAGGGATCCCATATAAAAACGCTACACACTGACCGTATTATGTGAACTGTCGAGACAGGAGCACAACTGTGTCGGCTGCACGTAGCCCTCCCCAATGCCCCCAAAGAGATATCACATACAGACCTTAGGTTTCCCGCACCCCTGGGGGGGGGAACAGGAGCTACATGACTAGCATGGGAGCAAGCCTGGCAGCCGCGGCGTTCTCTCTCACTATGTCTCTCACATAGGACGTGAAGTGGCTATGAAATGCATTGGGGAAGGTGCGGTGGTAGGTCCAGCGTAATGAGGGGGGAATCTACAAGCATGGCGACCGGGGCAGCAGGGCTGTCCAAGGGAAATGCGGGTCCGCCGACAGGGGGACCGTACCATGGGAAATACATCACAGGGAGTTTACCTGAAAAGGGAGCCCGACCACAGTATAGAGCACCTGTGACTTGTAGTGGGTCTGACCACGAATTGCTCCGCTGAATTCGCCGGCCAGAAGGCTAAGGAGGAAAACATACAGAGAGTGACGCTTAGTGGCTAACCTGGGATAGAAGGTGCACTGGATGAAGGGTGAAGGGTGCTGTATGCAAGCGGAACACCCGGTCGGTTGTGCCGCGTTACCGAGTTCTACCGGCTCGGACCTGAAAAAACACGGGACGAGACAGACTCAACCCTGAGATTGTAAAATCTGGCAAAAGTATTGGGTGTTACCCAGCCCGCTGCTCTGCAGATGTCTGCTAAGGAGGTGCCATGGGCCAGTGCCCACGAGGATGCCACAATTCTCGTAGAGTGTGTTCAAACCAGCAAGGTGGAAACGGCCTGGGTGTGAAATAGCATCAACGACCCAGTGAGCTAACCTCTGTTTGGAGATGGCGTTCCCTTTCTGCCATCCGCTGAAGCAGACAAAGAGCTGCTCAGAACATCTAGAGCTCTGTGTGTGGTCCAAATAGATACGCAAAGCACATACCGGACACAGCAAAGAGAAGGCTGGGTCTGCCTCCTCCAGGGGCAGCTTGCTTGCAGGCTCACAACCTGGTCCCTGAAAGGGGTCGTAGGAACCTTGGGCACGTAGCCCGGTCGTGGCCTCAGGATAACGTGAGAAAGTGCCGGACCAAACTCCAAGCAGGTGTCGCTGACAGAGAACGCATGCAGGTCCCCAACCCTCTTGATGGAGGCTAACGCGATCAGGAGGGCCATCTTCAGGGAGAGGGCCTTGAGCTCAACTGAATCAAGCGGCTTGAAGGGGGGTCTCTGAGGGGGGGGGGCATAGCAGACATCTGTACATCATCCTCAGACTGGGCGAGCAGACCCAAAGGTGGTAGCCCAGACGAGTCACCAGCATGAGACGCCGCTGTGACACTCTCCGATGCAGCAGCGATGTCGTCATCCAATTCCGGGGGCTCAAGGGAGAATTCCGGCTCATCCTGAGCTCGGACGGAAGCAAGCGTGCCGGGGGGCGGGTGGTTCGTGGCGATTTACCCGGTGAAACCAAGCCTGACGTTATCACCAAATCGCCTTCATCGCCAGCCGGGTCATCCTCAATCCCGTGGGAAGAAGGAACGATGTGGGGGACGGCTGAAGTGGCTTTCTATCATGAGAAAAGAAAGCCGCGACCGCAATGTTGCCATGGCTATGTTCTCGCACTGAGAACATGAACCATTCATAAAACACTGCCTGTGTTTAATCGCAGCCCAGGCATGCGAGGCAGCTTTTATGACCGTCAGAAGTGGAGAGAAATCAACCTCATCCAGGAACTACACAGAGGCGGAAAGACATCTTTAAAATAACGCGTCCTGAAAAGGACGTGCAACGCCTGCTGTGCATTGCTCTTTTATGATTGGGAACTCAAACTCTTTTAGAGGAAATTAACTCTTTAAACACTCTTTAAGGCAATGAAAGTGCTGTTGAAGCGCCCAGGGGCGTAGACTTCACAGTGTGCAGAGAGAGAGAGAACGCCAGCTGGAAATGCACCGTAGATCCAACAGCAGTGCTTATCGCCAGTAGAGATGAGTGAAACAGTGGTGAACTCCGCTTGCTGTTGCACAACTATTCGGCTCCGAAGAAAAATTCTGACTGGCACTCACTGCCCCGCTTCCCTTTATACTCGTATGTCCGGGGCAGGGCGTGCAAATTCTGTCTGCCAACTTGACATTGGCCTTTTCTCAGGTTCAGAGGTAGACAGAAGGGGAAAAATGGTTATTCCTGTTATACAGTGCATTTTTATGTCTAGATCATATACACTCACAACCACTTTATTAGGAACACTATGGTCATAATACATTTCCCAACGTGGTCTTCTGCTGTTGTAGCTCACCCATTTGAAGGTTCAATGTGTTGTGCTTTCTGCTCACAACATATTTTAAGAGTGATTATCTGAGTTACCGTAGCCTTTCTGTCAACTTGAACCAGTCTGGCCATTCTCCATTAACCTCTCTAATCAACAAGCCGTTTCCATCTGCAGAACTGCCACTCACTGGTTGTTTTTGGCACCATTCTGAGTAAACTCTAAAGACTGTTATGTGTGAAAATCCTAGGAGATCAGCAGTTACAGAAATACTCAAACCAGCCCGTCTGGCACCAACAATCATGCGAAGGTCGACATAACAGAGATCACATTTTTCCCCATTCTGATGGTTGATGTGAACATTAACTGAAGTTCCTTACCCATATCTGCATGATTATATGCATTGGACTGCTGCTACACAATATGATTAAATAGCATGAATAAGTAGGTGTACAGGTGTTCCTAACAGACATTATTCACGCTAGCACCTTCTTTGATTTTTAATGTGGCTGTGAGGGATGGACTTACCATCACTTCAATGGCACAGGCGATATAAAGCTGAATAAAGCTCCTAGATCACATCTGATTTTCCACAACTCGTGTTGTCTGGAGATATCTTATTAATGTTTTTTCTCTAGAATGATCCAAAAACACTTTAAAATGCAGGACAGCCCATTAAAGAGATGGTAAGTCTATCCCTCACAGCCTCATTTTCATTCCCATTAAAAATCAAAGATGGCTCTAGTGTGAATAAGGTCTCTAAAATTATTAAACTCGCAATTTTAAAAGATGGAAATCATGTTTTCTTTTTTACACAATATCACAATTTAGTGAGCATAGTGGTTATATATTTAATTACTACATTATAATTTTGGATGTTTTTTTGGCATGTCTTTTTTTGTCCCATGTCATTTCTTTCCCCAAGGCTGTATGCACTGATTTCTAACATGAAAAACTGGCAATTTACAGTACTCTAATCCTTATGACGTCATCCTCAAGAAGTGAAATCTTTTTTTTTTTGTACTGTATGTCTCATTCTAAAAACATTCAATCATGTTAAATTAGTTTGCTTTTACCAAAATTTAAATAGATGTTAACAAAAACATTAATCAGTATTAATTCAAGTTGACACCCTGATGCAAACTAACAGTTAACGAAGGCAAATTTAAGGTCTTTATGTTGGGCATCCTGTTAATTTCTTTATTTCCACTTTTAGATTCCATTCTGTTAATTTTCTTGCCATTGTGTGAATAGTTAAGCTATAATTAGTATAGTCAGTTAAACCCTTTTATTGTAATCCTATAGTATATTTTTTTTTTAAGTTGCAGAGCTCATAAATTGTATAACTGGATCTAAAATGCAAAATAAGGTAAGCATATTTTGTATGTAGTTTTTAAACTTGACTACTCTTTTACTCTTAATCTATGGACAAAATGTATGATTTGTTATGTATGTTAGCAAAAGAAAAGTGCAGAATAAAGGCAAAGATCATTACAATCTGTTCATTTGTTTTCTTGATTGAAGGTGTTCATCCAGCTACAACATCTGCAAGGCTTTTCCCAGCCTCCCTCACCTCATCTCCCATGGCTCATAATACAAGCTTTATTGCTGGTTTGCAGCAGCCTCTGGATTGTGTCTCCATGATCTGCAAGCCTCTGGGGATTTACACCATAGACTTCCTTTTGACCCCCTTCCTCTGACCCTCCAAAATTGCCTCTCCCATCACCAGCTACTTTGGGGCTGGGACTGTCAGACCTTAAGACCCCCCAAATCAAGAGGCCTTTATATCAGAGTACCAGGTTTCCAAACTCTGCTTACCAGGACCTCAAATTATAGCACATTTCTAAACATCAGCCTGTCCATAAAAGGCAGTAATTTACCCTAAGTCTAGCTTCCTTACTCAAGTTTAACTCTAAGGAAGTATTGTTTTAGCCTCTTACTTTGGGGTATTTGCTATTTTGTAGTATAACTTAATTATGGTTGATGGTGTCTTGGGAATGATTGGGAAACTAAAGGCAGCTGTCTAATATTTGACTGACACAAAGACTCTTTGTAAACTATAAGAATTAAATAACAAAATACTCCTTTGAAGATAGAGTTAAGTGCAATCAGTGGAATTTAGCTAAAAGTATAATTGTGTACCACATTTTAAAAGCTAGCAAAATAAACAATATTTTCATTTATTTGTCTATTTTCATCATCTTTTATTCTCTTTAAAAATACAAAAATCCATATGCTTTTAAAGGAGCAAACAAAGATTTGTCTTGTATTCTTATCAAACCTTTTACCTTTTTTCATCCTCTGATCTAGAGGTTTTCTAAAGATTGTTCTGACAAAATTGTGTTTAATTGCAAGTATCTTTTATTTAATGCACTGTTCTGCCACTAGGGGGCAGTCTAAACGAACTAAAAAAAATGTGCCTTTTGCCTTGTACTTTGAAGGGCTGCTCCATAATACATTTTGGTCTTGTCATCTCCACATTTCCAACAGCACCCACTTACACACCTATTCTGAGAGACATTCAAATGAAGTGAGAGCTGAATGGTAACACATTGTGAGGAGTCACGAAAATGTAAAAAAAAAAAAAAAAATACACCAAAAAAAATTATAATAATGTAATTGCTGAACTGGCGCATATAACATGTATATATTATTGCACACAAACTAAACTATTAGCTACATCTTTCACATTTCTGTGTGTGCCCACAATTTTAGGAGATTATTTTTTGTAAAGCTTCAGCCTACATGGTTCACGAAAAGGGTTGCATGACCATGTTATGAATGATATGCTCCAAAAATAGCAAGCTCTCCTGTAATTCCAAATAACCGCAGCCCCCTTTCTCATGTTAATATTAAATTCCTGTTAGTTAGGTTTCATATTTGAAACAGTCCTCACTACCTGATGCTGGCTGAAATCCTGGAGAACTAGGCTGATGCTGAGTAAGCTTCCTGTGATTGCTTTGTAATAATAGCATTAACAGAGCATTGAAAGTCTAGCTGACTTCAGACTTTAGAACATTTTCTGACCCACTAAAGACTGGTCATTGAGTTCTGCAGGCCAACTCTAGAGTTAGTATAGCTGTCTGTGAGGGAGCTGTATGGCTGGTGCGGCCTTGTCAGAGATCAAAGAGCATTATTGATGATAGTTCCTCTCACCTTGCCAAGTCTGTGCTATAACGAGACCATCTGCAGATTCATAAAGATCCTGTAGAATGGGTTACATTGAGGAGCATGCAGTATGCCAAGTTAAGGAGAGTTAAATATTCAGTTTACATCAACCACAGCAATACATTTCCACCAGAATTAGTAAAAGGATTTTATACATTTGATTAGTCTAAAAAATGAACATTAGTTCAGTTTAATTAATTCAATGCAGCTTGTGTAAAACAATTTACTCCAAAATAATCCTGTTTTGTCTCTCTTACAATAATTTAAATCTCTTAAAGGAATAGTTCACCCAAAAATTATAATTCTCTCATAATTTACTCACCCTTATGCCATCTCAAACTCATATAACTTTCTTTTTCTGCAGAACACAAAAAGACATTTTGATTAAGATATCCTCTTATATCCATAAACTAGACAATACTACCCATGTGGCAAGTGCGAGGAAGTGTAATCGAGAATCAAATCATGATCACAAATGTTTAAGGGAATTCATGAGCTACATTTTCTGTGTCCAAAAATTGTCCTAAAACATTTGGGATGAATTTACCAGGGTGCACAAAACAGTGTGCAGAAATGAAAGCCATGTTATATTGAACAATGGAGCATTCTGCATTTGCTTGAGTGAGATATATAACTCACTACTGTTAAATGTCATACAAAAGTTTGGTGTCACTTCACTGAAATGTTACTCATGATCTCAAATCAAGATCTCTTGATTTGAGGTGTATGCTTAAATGTTTGAAATTAGTTTTGTAGACAAAAAATATAATTGTGCCAACATATTAATATATTTCATTACAAAACTAAAATTTTATACAAAAAAAAAGTTTTGGAAATTGATGACTTGGACTGAATAATAAAGAAAAGCAGCTAATAAGTGCCCAGCATTGATGGGAGCTCCTTCAATGCTGTATAAAAAGCATCCCAGGGTGATATCTCAAGAAGCTGGTTGAGGAAATGTCAAAAGTACATTTTTGCAAATTCTATGCAAAGGGTGGCAACTTTAAAAAAGCTAAAATATAGCATGGTTTTGATTTATTTTGGATTTTTTTTTTTTTTTGTCAAAACACAATTCCTATAGTTTCATTTCTGTTCTTCTATAGTTTTGATGACTACTATTATCCATAAATGTGAATGTGGCACGGTGGAGGGCGGGACCGGCGCGTGATTACGCACGCCCGGTCCCGTATCAGGCTAATTGAGCCGTCAAGAGGGATAAAGGCCACTCGCAGACGGCGATCGGGAGAGAGAGCTTAATCAGCAGACACGTCTGTTGTCCTATGTGTTTGTTTTAAGTTCTTCATTAAAATTATTATTTATTTGTCAAGCTGGTTTCTCGCCTCTTCCTTGCCCGTGACCTTGAACGTCTTTACATTGGTGCCGAAACCCGGGAAGGAAGAGGGATACGCCGTAGCGGAGTTCTCGCCACTTCTCAATGGAGCAGCCGTGGCCATCTGCCGGGGGACGGAGGAGCCCAGCCACCTGGACGCGGAGGAACGGCCGCCGACTGCGAGGGGAGGAGGGGCTCCTGGCCGACCGCCTGGAGCGGTTAGGGCCGCTGCCAGGGGCGGGGGAGTCCCCTAGTAGCCGCTGGAACGCGGCGGGGTTGGAGACTGCCGACCGTGTGCGGGGAGGGGCTCGCCGCCGACCGCCTGGAGCGGGAGAACCGCTGCCAGGGGCGGGGGGAGGCCCCTTCGACACCCCGGGAACGCGGCGGGGCGTTCCGTCCGCCAGGGGCTGAGGACTGCCTCCGATCTGCCCGGAGAGGCGCGGCTGTTGTCCTGTAGAGGGTGGAGAAGTGGCTGAGGAACGAGCTACGGCGTATCAGAGAACCGGCGAGTACGTTTTTTTTTTTCTTTCTTTCCTTTAATCTTTCTCTCCTCTCTCTCTCGATACCGCTCTGCGTTGGCCTTTTCCCTCTTTTTTAAATTATGGTGTTTGTGGGAGGGGAGGTACTGCCCAGTGCAGGAACCCTCCCCCCCCCCCTATTTTTAATTGTTGTTTCCCTCCCCTTGCCCCCTCCCTCGTCCAGGCTGATGGGGATGACCCGCCGGCAGACCGCGCGGGAGGCGCCCCCCCCAGGGGATGTACGTCAGGCCGGGGGTCTCCAGCCTGAGAGAACGGGGGAGGAATGTGGCACGGTGGAGGGCGGGACCGGCGCGTATCAGGCTAATTGAGCCGTCAAGAGGGATAAAGGCCACTCGCAGACGGCGATCGGGAGAGAGAGCTTAATCAGCAGACATGTCTGTTGTCCTATGTGTTTGTTTTAAGTTCTTCATTAAAATTATTATTTATTTGTCAAGCCGGTTTCTCGCCTCTTCTTTTCCCGTGACCTTGAACGTCTTTACAGTGAAAAATAATAATAATATAGAATGAGTAAGTGACACTAAACTTTTGACTGGTAGTGTATATGTTATATAAACATTTGTTATAGACAGTGTAGTTGCAATAGTACTTGACAGCAATAAGGGATTTTTTTAGGATAAATCCAGAATTCATTTTTTTTCTGACCTAAAAATGTGACCCATGTGTATTGTGTAAATCTGTAAAAAAATAAAAGGGGGAGGGTAGTGTTAATATCTTAGGGGTTAATATCTTAAAGTCAACGCCCTGTTCTGTGCATTCTTGAGAAGCACTTTTCACAGAAACAAGCATCATTCAACCTTCCCTTGGATGGCGTCACCACTGCTTCTGTGCCATTCATGTTAACCCTTGACTTGATTCGAAGTCAAGTGGTCATAAAAAGGCGACATAGGAAATGAATGGGAAATACTAAAATACAGAGATTTTAAATAAAAATAAATAAATCAGACACAATGCAGAAGACGACCACACATAAATGAAGTGGTAAGATTTTAAATCATCCACAATGCAGAACACACACACACACACACACACACACACGCACGTATGTTTGATTATTTCAGTGATCTCTCATTGGCTTCCATTAATTTGAAATCAGGCTAATAATGAAACTCTTTTTTTTTTCATAATGTCTAAATATCCAAATAATCCAAAGTGTAACTTGTGATAATATCTAGAAATTAAGTTTGTTATAAAGTTGGCTTATAGAGCTCAGCCAATGCAAAGACCACTGAAGCCATCTACTGGTCGTAATTGTTATTTCATGAAATTGTTTTATTTTCCAGCAGAGACCCCCAATGCATGACAAATTGTAATGTTTTGACACGTTCGATTTACTGAATTGAAGATTTTTACTGAAATGAAGAAAACAGAAAATGTGCTTATTGTATATGAAAATGAATGTTGTAATGTAGTAATTTAGAGTTAAATATGGTCTTGAAGGATTGAATTAAGATTGAGATCATGTTATGGCCTTGCATGATCACTAAACTGCAAAATGCTGTGTTTTAAAATAGTCTGCATTGGCCACTTGAGTCAAATCTGTGTCAGCAACCAGCACCCTCTACAATTGCCCTTTGCTAATTACATTGAGCAATAACTGTTTCTGTTTTGCACTGAATATTCCTTTGGGGCTCTTTTGAAACTACATCTATTTATCACTGTGTCAGTAAAGCATGCACCTGTGAACTAATCTAAATGTGCTACATACAAATATACATAATTTACATAGAGGTTCTGAGTCAAAAGGTGATACACAAGGATAACTGAACAGACAAAAATCTTATTCACTTAGGATCGACAGAGATGGGGTACAATTGTCATCCTTAACTAGAATACTCATTAGGGATGTGCATTTTGGTCATTTTGATCACTCGTATTCGACAGATAAATTAGTGTACTTTGGGAGGGACAAGGCAACGGATCAAGTTCTGTCTGCTTTACTTTTTAATAATTTGTCTATAAATATGTGCATTAGATAGTAATTTTTGACTGTTGCATCACATCCTGTGCTCTTCAAGTTAAAGAGTAGTTTCATTTTTTTCAGCTTTCTGTTCCATTCCATCAGCTCCACTCAATCAAGTTGTTTTTGAATGCAAGAGTGCATCCCGTATGTGTCAGGTTTATGAACAGAACCTATACGCAGGTAGAAGCGTAACTCAAATTGAATTTATAAATAAATAATAAAAAATACAATGCAGATCTGGGCACAGATAAAAGCCGAAGCCCAGGCAGCAGCCATAAAGTGCTGTAAAACAAGTCCTGTGATAGGGCAAAAAAAAAAAAAGAAAACAAAAATAAAACTGTATGAACTGGACCCAATCTGGCACAACGACCAGAAAACAACGTGAGAACTTTGAGTACGAATCTGACCAACAAGTGTCAGAGAATCGGGGGTGACGCAAGGTCAAGGGAACTGAGCTCAGGGAAAATGGGGAATGTGGACCCAGTTGCAGAAATGAGAGCACAGTCAGGGAATTCAATACATGTCTTTTAATTAGTCCAGAAGGTAATTCCAAAACAATCCATAAAGTGATTCCAAACTGAAAACTAGAAAAATGTCCCAAAGAGTCAATAGGGGAAAAAAAAAGATAAAGTCATACCAACAGAAGATCCCAAATGTTCCAAAAGGTATGCAAAAAGTCAAAAAAGGTTTAGAAACCTCAAAGGGTAAAAGAGTCTTCACAAACAAAAGACTAGAGATGTTGGTTTTAACATATAAAACACTGAGCATAGAACAGAGGAACAGAGCAACTTAAATACACTCACAGAAAAATGAGGCACAGGTGAAAACAATAACACGATACAAAGGCGGGAAACTGAAATTAAATGCAATGAGGGCCTCTAGTGGCCAAAACTAGTCCATAAACCTAACAGGTTTAGTTTAGTTTGGGCAAGGGGATAAATCTGCAAGCCTTAAAGAACCTATCAACAAGAACAAGGATGGTGGTGTTACCTTGGAACGATGGAAGGCCAGTAACAAAGTCCATAGAGAGGTGAGACCAGGGCCGTCGAGGGATGGAGAGCGGATGGAGCAATCCTTGAGTCGATTGATGAGGCACCTTTCCTTGGTTACACATTGGGCATGCAGCCACAAATGCCTGGACATCCTCCTTGACGGTAGGCCACCAAAAATTTCTAAGGAGGAACTCAAGGGTCTGTGCAGAGCCAGGATGGCAGGTAAGGTGGGAGCGGTGACCCCACTGGAGGACCTGAGAACGAGCAGAGCTTGGGACAAACAAACAGTTAGCAGCCCCTCCCCCAACCACAACCTTAGAGCTAGGGATGATGGACCTCATGAAATCCTCACAATTAATGGGTGAGTAGACTTGAGACAGAGTGTCAGGTTTCAGATTCTTGGAGCCTGGGTGGTAAGACAGCGTAAACTGAAACCTGTTGAAAAAGGCGAGGATTAAGCCGTTTAGCAAGTTCTTGTGATCAGTGAGGACTAAAAATGGGTGTTGAGCTCCCTCAAGCCAATGTCTCCATTCTTCAAGTGTTAGCTTGACGGCCAATAGTTCCCAGTCTCCCACATCATAGTTTCTCTCTGTAGGTGTTCCCCTCACTGAGAGAGAATAGCTCCCACCCCCATACTCGAGGCATCCACCTTGATCTTGAAAGGCCTTTCTGGGTCAGAAATAGTCCGAATGGGGCAGAGGTGAAATGGTGTTTGAGGTCATGGAATGCATCCTCAGCTTCAGAACTCCAAATTAATTTGGAACTTTTACCCTTAGTTAGAGATTTAAGAGGAGCTGCTACAGCACTAAAGTTGCACACAAACTTAGAGTAAAAATGAGCAAATCCTAGGAAGTGTTGAATGGCCTTCACTGAGGTGGGGATGGGCCAATCAGAAACGGCCTGGTCTTTCTTAGGATCCATTTGAATGTTGCCGGGGCTGATGATGAATCCTAGGAACTGCACTGTGGACACATAAAATTCACACTTCTCTGGTTTTATGAACAAGTGATTATCCAGGAGGCGACTGAGATCCTTCTGAACATACCCAATGTGTTTGTGCAAGGACCCAGAGAAGATGAGAATATCATCTAAGTAAACAAACACAAATTTGTTGAACATGTCCCGAAGGACGTCATTGATCAATGCCTGAAACACAGCGGGGGCATTTGTGAGGCTGAAGGGCTTAACTTGGTATTCATAATGCCCTGTGGGAGTGTTAAATGCTGTTTTCCATTTGTCTCCTTGCCTTATATGCACTAGGTGGTATACGTTGCGCAGGTCGAGTTAAGTGAAGATTGAGGCTCCTTGAAGCAATTCAAAAGCAGTAGAGATGAGAGGTAATGGGTAGCGGTTCCGAACAGTAATCTTATTGAGGCCCCTGTAATCAATACATGGGCGAAGACCACCATTTTTGTTGGCCCACAAAGAAAAATCCTGCACCTGCGGGAGAGATGAAAGCTCGGATTATTCCTGCGGCAAGGGATTCTCTGCTCAGGAGAAGAAAGAGAGAAAATACGACCTCTAGGGGGTATAGTGCCTGGGAGCAGGTCAATAGCACAATCATAGGGATGGTGGGGAGGTAATGTGGTGGTCCTACTTTTACTAAAGACCTCCTGGAGATTATGATAAACAGGGGGAACATGAGAGAGTTCTTGGGACTTGGGAATGGTGTCAGGGGAACTCGAAAAAAATGCAGGTGGCATGACAGGTGAGACCCCATTCTAGGACTGTGTTGGTGAACCAATCGATATGGGGATTATGCTGCAGAAGCCAGGGGTGCCCAACTACTACAGGGAAGTTGCAAAATGGAATAAGATGGAAAATCATTTCCTCCAGGTGTTGAAAAATGGAAAGACGAAGAGGGAACATCTGATGTGTTATCTCTCCATGGAAGTAACAGTCAGAGGAAAGGGAAAATACAGAATACAGAGCTTCTTAGCCAGGGAAAAGTCCATGAAATTTCCAGCAGCACCTGAATCCGCCCAAGCCTGCATGGAGTGGTTATGATCATACCAGGAAAGTGTGACTGGGAGGAATAATCCTGAATTGGTGAGGGGAGCAGTTAGGGATGCTCCCATCACAGACCTCCCCTGTCAGCATGGGATGGGGCATTTCCCGAGAGCTCGAGACAGGCAGCTCGAAAGTGGCCTGTTAGGCCACAGTAAAGGCAGCGCCACTCCCTCATGCGACAGTCGTTCAGCAGGGGAAATCCTGGTACTTCCAAGTTGCATAGGTTTCTTGGAAGACTTGGGCCAAAGGGCGTACAGGGGCTGGGCTGACAAGCTGACGGCTACACACTCTCTCTCTTAGCCGGTTGTCCAAGCGGATGACCATATCTATGAGGACCTCGAGACTGTCAGGTGGGTCTTTGGTGGCAAGCTCATCCTGGATGGCCACTGATATACCATTCTGGAAGCAAACGATAAGGGCCTCTTTGCCCCAGCCACTTGTTGCTGCGAAGGTGCAGAACTGAATATTATACTCCACCACACTACGATTGCCTTGCTTGATGGACAGAAGCTCATTTGAGGCTTCTCGGCCTTGGAGAGTATGGTTGAATACTCATTTAAATTCCTCAACAAACGAGACATAACTGGAACAGAAGGGGCTGCGTGCCTCCCAGACGGCTGTGGCCCAGGACAGTCCTCTTCCAGAGAGGAGGGTGATAATAAAAGCTATCTTGGCTCTGTCAGAGGGAAAGGATGATGGCTGCAACTCAAAAGTAAGGGCACACTGAGTTAGGAAGCCATTACAAGCACTAGGGTCTCCTGAGAAGTGCTGAGGTGGAGGTAATCTGGATTCAGCCAAAGGACTGGGGCTAAGTGACTCTGAGGCTGGATCAGGGGTGAAAGGCAGTCAAAATGATAGGCAAATGGGAGAATAAAGGGAAAGTAATCAGGGAACCAAAAGAGCAAGGCAGGTGAGGGACATGTACATGTAATAATAATTAGAAAACGAGTCAATGAATTGGCAAAAAGGGGGCAGTGTCAGTGAATGAGACCGGGAGCAAAAGCAAGCAGGGTAGCATATGGAAAACACAACATAAATTCCAAATCAACAAAATATGACAAGAGTGTCAGGATCCTGCCAATACAGTGGATAACAAGACTAGATAGAGATGACAGGATCCTCACAGTGTGTGCGCCCCCTAATACTGTCCAGAATGTTAAAATGTCATGAAACGCCCCTAGTGCAGCATGAGTCATTCTCACCTCAGACTGAAAAAAGGCTCCTCAAAGGAGTGTAAAAATATGAAGAAAAATTATGTGGGAGGGGATCAAAAGGTACTTTCAAAACACATTCACAACAGAGATGGCTAAATATTAACACATTATGAGTGGTGATGAAAAAAGTATATCTTCAATCATGGGACAAAAGTGTAAAGAGTGAAGACAGTGGAACAACTTGCAAATCAGCAAAAAGATTTGGATGTTTTGTTCAAACTTTTTAGTATGCTGTGAGAACACCACCCAAAGCAAACATTTCCATCAAAACAAACACTGCTTTCAGACATTACACTAATTATGTTGATTACCACAGAAAATTATTTCGATTCATCCCTGTTTTCTAAAGAAATATAACTGTATGCAATAAGACACATACAATGAAAGTAAATGGGTCCAATACACAAAACAAAAAATACACAATGTTTTTCAAAATTATAGCTACAATACTTAAGCATAATATATAACAAGACTGTGTGAACAAAGACTTTCCCGTAAACATAATGCGCCTCATTCATACAACACGAGCCGGGCAAATCATTTGCAAAGACAGTCTGACGTACATTTTCAGATTCATTAATGTTTTTGTATTTTCAAAATGTTAGTCTGTACGGTGTAAACTAAGTCTACTAAGACTTAGTCTACAGTCTACTAAGTGTAAATTGTGCGCAAGACAGCCGAATGTGTTGTTCGAACGTGACTAGCTGGAAACTTTTTTATTTGATATGAGCTCCAAAATTTTGATTTCATAATTATAGGCATTGGTAAATCGTGTTCAATTGATAATGTACGGTCAATGGTAAGGCTGTTAAATCCATAAATAAACATTTGCAGGTGTGTACACAGTACAAGAAAAAATAAATAGCCTGCACACTGACATATAGCTTGCAAAACTGTATCTTCCCAGTAAACAATTACATTGTATAAAAGTTTTCACATTATGAAAAGGTTGAAATTACATTTTATCTGACGTACTTAATACAACAAATGTCAGAAATCAGGGATTAAACCTGGGTCGGCACCTTCGCAGCCAGACACCCTACCAGTTTGCCACAAGATAGATAAATGTAATGTGCAGTGACATTACAATCAAATCAAATCAAATCAAATCACATTATTGTCACAAGAACAATGGTCAGTGTCAGGAAAAATAGTTTATTTTCAATTTGAAACTAAGTAACAGAAATCCTTTGCACAGATATAATCCAAGTAAATAGAGACAACAGAAGATAAAACCCCAAAACAGAAAAAGTATAATCCACAACGGTATCAGTTCAAAAAGCTAAACACAGTCGAGGTAATATCCAAAAAAGGCAAAAACACAAGAGTATATCCACAAAACTGGGAAAACACATAATCCACAAAGGTTTCCGCTTAAAGAGAAAGTCATAATCCTTTAGGCAAGATAATATCCACAGAAGAGAGAGGGGGAAGAGAAAAGAGAGAGAGAGAGAGAGAGAGAGAGAGAGAGAGAGAGAGAGAGAGAGAGAGAGAGAGAGAGAGAGAGAGAGAGAGAGAGAGAAAATAAAAATAACGAAACACAAACTAAACATGACATAGACCATACACCAAGCCAAGAAGCAAGGAACAAACTCAACTTAAATACACAAAGGGAAACAAAGCACAGGTGAGTGTAATTAAAAATAATGATACTAGTGAGGACCACTGAGGCCCTCGAGTGGAAAAATAGAGAATAACCAGTCCATGATCCAATGGCTATGTTTACATGCACCCTCATAATATGACTACAGTAATACTGCGATTAAACTGTTATCCAGTGGCAGAATCTACAGCCCCATGGCAAAGGAAAACATATTTTCCCAAGTTGTGAATGTCCGTTTGCATTCTGAATTGAATGTTGGTGAGATAAAAAGACAGTACACCACAAAAAAATTGCAAGTACGTCTTTCAAATGAGTTTCATGGGCAGAACACAACAACATCCAACATGTGTATTCCAACTAACAAACAAGTGACACTTATGAACCGATTCTTTTTAGTGAATCAAAACAGACAGAGCAACCAGTGTAATCCGACAAACAAAATACTATTATGAACTGATTATTTTTATTGAATCTAAACAGACAGAGCTACCAGAGTAATCTGACAAACAAATGACTCTTATGAACCAATTATTTTTAGTGAATCAAAACAGACAGCGCATCCAGTGTAGTTGAAAATGACTCGTTTATTAATCGGTTCTTTTAATAAATTGTTCAAAAACTGACTGACTAATTTTCCTTATGTCAAGCTGTATTTAAAGATATTATGTATTTATTTGTAATTGTATTTATATAATATTATTTTATATAATAAGCATTAAAACATCACATCTCTCAGGGAACAATCAGAGTATTGGCAAGTTGCATTTTAACAGTATTGAAGATGTTTGCCCAAATCAAGCTATTCCTTATACTCTGATTATTGCAATCGCTATTGTTGGTTGTTGTTTTTTCAAATTTTTTTACAGATTTATTCACAACATGTCAGTAACGTTGTCATGACATTTTTATTATATCCGCAAATTTCCTAATGAGGTTTAGGAACCTACTTACCATGTCCAACATAGTAGTTCTTCATGAGCTGTTTTCAAATGTTTTTTTTTTTTATTTTTCTAACAAGTTTTCTTGCAAAGCAAAGGGTACCAACAACGTCCTAGTAAACTACGTTGTAAAAACGTTTCTCCCCACGTCGTGATAATGTTTTTACCGACAGAATACGACAGATGTCTGTTTTTATTTTCACGGTATACTGTAAATACGTCTTTTCATAAAGTATATACCCTACCTTTTCTACCATACATTCCGTTTCATATTTATATATATATATATATATATATATATACATTTTTTGTCTTATTGTGTATTTCTATTTATACTTACATTTTGTATTCACTTTTTTTTATTTTTTATTATTATCTCTGTCATGTTGTTGTATTGTTTGTGCACTGGAAGCTCCTTGAAGACAAATTCCTTGTATGTGTAAGCATATTAAAACTCATTCTGATTCTGAAGACATTTTTATTATGTCAATACATCTCCTTGCAACGTTTTAGGAACATACCACGTCCAGCCTGGTACATCACATTCAGTTGTCAAAAATGTTTTTACCACGTTATCTTCCAAAGCAATGTGTTTTACCAACAGCAAAGAGTACAGAACAAGATCAAATTTGGGCTTGAATTGGTGCCTTTTATATTACTTCAGAATAATTTGCAGACTTCAAATTCAAATTGTCATTCTGAAGGGCAGTACTAAAAATTAGGATCTTTTATCTCTTATTTTTGTATATATTTTGACAGGGATGTGCATACTTATAAGACAACTGGGGTATGCACACTAATGCACTTAAAGGGATAGTTCACCCATTTACTCACACTCATACCATCTCAGATGTGTATGACTTTGATTCTTCTGCTAAACACAAACAAAGATTTTAAGAAGAATAAGCTCTGTAAGTCCATATAATGAATAATAAGTGAATTGTGTCCAGAACTTTGTAGCTCCAAAATGCACATAAATGCAGCATACATGTAATCCATACATCTCAAGTGGTTAAAACAGTGTCTGCTGAAGTGATCCAGTTGGTTTGTATCTCCATTTTCACTGTACATATTTGCAGCAGTCTCCTTGGCAATCATGATTTCAAACTCGATTACACTTCCTATTGTGCCATCTAATGCAAAAAAGTACTAGGAAGTGAAATGCCAAGAGAATACATTGACTAGATATACAGTGAAAAAGTAGTTATATTTTGGTCTGTTCTAACCCAAAACCTCTGGAAAGCTACAGATGACATTGATTAAACCACTGAAGTCTAATGGATTATGTTTATGCTGACTTTTTCTCATTATTGGAGCTTCAAAGGTCTGGTCACCATTTACTTGCATAGAATGGACCTACGAAACAAATATTCCCCTAAAACTTCACTTGTGTTATGCAGAAGAAAGAAAGTCATACACATCTGGGATGGCATGGGGTGAGTAAATAATTATAGAATTACATTTTAGGGTGAACTATCCCTTTAAAATTTATATCTGAGGATAACAAAACATGCAAGTATACAGCCATCCATTTACAGGAGAGAAGTCTGGTGTGGTGTATGTGGAATTGGAAGAGGTTTCTGTCCAGGTTGACACAACATCTCTTGTGTTTTGTATGTCCTCGCAAACTGGAGACTACAACAATTCAAATAACCTCTTCAGGCATTCTATCAATTTCTTTAAAGATTTTTCCTGTTGCAAGGGAATTATATTATTGTAACAGTCTCAGATATATTCAAGAAGTTTCTCCAATGATGCTGGGTGACACGCTCTACTGAACCAGAGAAGGTTAATGGTGGTGGGCATCCTCCTGCCAGTGTGAAAATGTAATTAAAGCTTCATGTCAAACCATTTTTATTAACCTCTTGTACTGTATAATTCACAAAAGAAAAACTTTTGATGACTGCAAATGCATACAATGAATGTAAGTTCCTCACTTTCTTTTTAGAATGAACATGCAAGTGTTTATTAAATCAATATTTTACCATGTGAATGTGCTCCATTTAAAAAAAAAAAAAATCTTTATTACTGTTCACATAGATGTTAAAAGCGTCCTATTCGCATTTAATAGCAAGTCTGAAACTTTCTTTATGGTATATGGCATTTTCATTGAAAATGGATCATGATAATTGTGAATGATCATGCATGCACACTCTATTCACAGATGTTTGGAATTCACTAACATACAGGTTTTAATAACAAATCTGGGAAATACAAAGCATTTGTGAATCCAGTGGAAAGTTTTTGGGAAGCTCTCAATGTTTTCTTGTACTTAAGAAATTATCATGAATGAGGCCCAATGAATGCTATTATTATTTTCAATGATGTGCAACCTGTACATATCTGTTTACATTTCCGAATGTATTTTTGTGCTTCATGACTATTTAAGCACTGTTTATGTCTTATATAATAATAATAATAATAACCTTTATTTTCTATAGCGCCTTTAAATGTACATCTCAAAGCGCTGTACAAAAACAATTAAAATTGCAAAGATTCAACACACAAAGAGACATAATACACAGTAAAATAAAATTACCATAAAAGACAATAAATCAATTAAAAGATAACCTAAAAAAATGAGTTTTAAGCTGAGATTTAAAAATTCCAAAAGATTTGGCTTGCCTGATCTCAATCGGTAGAGAGTTCCAAAGATTTGGAGCTAATGAAATAAAAGCCCTATCTCCCATTAATCTGCATCTTGGACTGAATGTCACTGCTGACAGGTTGGACTGCAAGGTACCACCCAAAATGCCACTGTAACACCATAAGTTAATGTGTAGAAGTTGGTAAAAAGTGTCACACTAAAATCACAAAAATACTGTGTTGTCATTGCTGTCATTTGTGTACTCAGGTTCTCCATCCCGAATACACTTTGCTTAGGAAAATGCCCAATATTTTAAAACGATCATTATATGTTTGCAATGTATTGCATGACAGGTGTCTGGCAGCATTTATTCCCATCAGACAACAATTGTCTAGAGGGTCTCCTCTTCTCCTTCTCTCCCTCCCCCTAATTCTCTCTCTCTCTGTAGAAGCTCATCAAGGATGTTGCCATTCACTCCTTCACCCTTTCACAGTCAGGAATATGACTATGCGCATATACACAAACCAGTCTAGATGACAAACACCTCAGTGCAGCAATATTACACAAAAGAGGCCAGCGTTTCAATGAACTGAAGCCAAAAACAGTTTAATTGTCTCCCACCGCACAGACTCCTTATGCAGTCTAGACACTGCTCAATACTAGCCTGAGGATAAATCTGAATTCATAACACAGGTTTGGCTAGAGATACTTTAGATTTTTATCAAGCAATAACAAAAAAAATGTGCACAAGGCAAGTACTGATTAATTGAGGTTAATTTGGTAGTTTTTCTATAAGACAGTTACAAATTTCACAGTCACAGGTCTGTGCAGTGAACACATAATTTGAATCACCCACATAGGGATCACATTCTTTGGCAAGATCGTACATTGCATTTCTTTCAACTGATTAAGGTTGCAGCCCATCAAATGCCCCAAGATTTTTGACATGGCTTCACAGAATTTGAGATATAAAGTCTTTTGAGACTTTTTGAGTCTTTTTTGTGTGAATTCACATCAAATGGTCACAGTTCGGCCACTCTCACAAGTTCACTCTCCTACCATTCAGTCCAGCAGCATTCAATTACCTCTCCAAGTAGTCATTGCAATTTCTGCCTCACTACAGGTCTCTGACTTATAACGTACATGCAATTTTGATTTATACAACAGATACTCAAATCTGATAAATAAAACAATAAAACAAAACAAAAAACGTCATTCCAAGAGTGAGTTCCATGTCGTGTAGAAGCACCGGAATGTTTTTGTGTTTGTATCACTAGCTCATCTGTGTTTGCAGTATAATAGACCAGATAGATCACACTGTGAATTTGCCAATTTGTTAAAAGTTTATACTATTGGTTTGTTGAGAAAGAACCTGACATTTAAAGGAATAGTTCACCCAAAAAATTGTATTCTCTCATCATTTACTCATCCTCATGCCATCCCAGATGTGAATGACTGTCAGACTGTCTTCAGCAGAACACAAATGACGATTTTTACAAAAAATATCTCAGCTCTGTAGGTCCATAAAAACTCAAAAAAGTACATATACCAATCATAAAAATAATCCATTCAATTTCAATGGCCTAATTAATGTATTTTTTACACACACCTAGCATTTCGCTTCAGGAAATGCTAGGTGTGTGTAAAAAATAGATCAATATTAAAAACTTGTTGATGAGGGTGGAGTTCAAACTGCCTCTTGAGTGAAGTAAGCACATAAGCCTTTACTTGTATCAGCAATAAAAGAAGTGACCATAAATTCACCATTTGACGAACAAAGAAAACGTCTTGGTTACTTTTGTAACCTCCGTTCCCTGAAGGAGGGTACTAGATGTGTGTGGATGTAGTGACACTAAGGGTCGCCATTGGGTTCCACAAACACCTCTGATCTTTGAAAAAAGGACAAAGGGAATTGGCGAGTGGAATTTGCATGCCACTCCCCCGGACATACGGGTATAAAAGGAGCTGGCTCGCAACCACTCATTCAGGTTTTGTGCTGAGGAGCCAAGACAAGGTCCTGGCCATTTCAGTGGGTAGTTCAATGTTGTGTTAGCAGGGACACAATGTCTCATCAGGGGTTCCTATATGAAACGCCACGACTAGCTGAACTGTGTTACGTGGACTAGCGGTGCGAGACAGGCGAGCTCGTAGCCAGAGTGCCTCGTAGCCAGCACTCCCGGCCATCACGTAACCTCCCCCGATGCACCTACGAGCGTCATACAGTCCCTCGCACTTCAGGGACAAGTCGACTGCCCTAAAAATGGGGACAGGCTGCCCCATCCATGGCCTCTTTTGTTTTTTCCCCCAAAAAGAATGGAAATTGTTCAACTGGGGGCCATAAGTGTCTGCGTCGGGGAGGTGTCCCTTCCCAAGGCAAAGACACCGGGGAGATCACACCCTAACTGAAGGTAACTGTGTGGAAATACTTTTTTTCCACATTGTCAGCAGTGCCGCATATGAAGAAGTCCCCATGGTAGGTCCTACCCAGAGGGGAGGAGCTCTACAAACACAGTGACCGGTGGCAGATGGAACTCTGAGGCATGCCACTCCCCCAGACATGCGGGATCCTATGAGGGAATGAGGCATGGTCTGGGAGGATTCAACCTCCCCGCAGCTCTAAGGAACATGATGATTAGGTCATGCTTCCCGAGATACTTACAGTCAACTGCATCATGGTGCGCCGCTACAGTGGCCACATCCACCTACAAGGTGGAGAGCTTCAGGAGAGCTCTCCTGCAGGAAGGGAATCACCGACCAGACTGCATATCTCTGGGGGGCTTTGCATCGGGAAGAACACCACTATGCGAACAGACACCACTTCAAGGCATACAGGCATCTCATAGAGGGAGCCTAGCCTGACAGATCGGGTCTACTACTATGGGCGTAAGTCTCAGCTCGCAGCTCGCTCGCAGCCGCCTGGGCAAGCGTGGCCGCCAGCTGCACATCGGCCTGTGACTGGGCAACCACACCTGAAGGTGGGAGCCCACCATCAGACTGGATCAGCCCCTCATCGATGCTGTGATTGAGAGCTCATCCAGTTCGCAAGCCCTGAATGAGACCGCAAACTTGCCCTGAGACGAGCCGGCGGTCTCATCACAGAACTCGCAGGGACAAATGAGCATCCTGGTGAATGGGAGGTCCTGTTGCGGCCCCCATGGCAAAAGAATAGTTGCCCTGACTTATGCCACTGGCTAGTGCAGTGGACATAAGTCTGAAGGGCACAGACTGAACAAAGTCTGTGAAGTCTTTGTGTTGTAAACGGCAGGGAGCAAAAGGCTTTGAGAGTGACCGGATGTACATTGAGAAAGGAACCTTAGGCAGGTAGTCAGGATGAGGGTGCAAAATTGCTTTAGCCATTCCTGGGGCAAAATCTAAGCAGGCTGGCAAGACAGACAGAGCCTGTAGATCCCCAATTCTTTTTAGAGAAGTAATTGCCACAAAACAGACCTGGGCTGGGTGACTCAGGGAGAAGTAGAGGAGACATTGCACAGTTCATAGTGATGAAGAGGTCCTCTTCTGCCCTGTAAAATCTCACCCAGATTTGTTCCAAGTGGAGGGAGCCCTAGCACTTAAAATGGTCTCGATAACCTCAGGAGAAAGCCCTGTGTACCTCAGTTGGTACCCTTCAGGGGCCAAGCATGAAAGATTCCACAATTCGGGCTGGGGATGAAATATTGTCCCCTGTGTCTGAGAAAGAAGGTCCTTCCTTTTCGGAATCACCCAAGGCGAGCCGTCGAGGAGAGATATTAACTCCGAGAACCATACCCTGTTCCAGTGGTACCAGTGCTGTGCTATCAGTAAGAGGCAAGACCCTTGCTGGCGAACTCTGGCCAAGACTCCTGGGAGCAGAGAAACCGGGCCATGTATGTGCCATTGCGTCCAGATCCAGGGGGGGCTGGGTGACTCAGGGAGAAGTAGAGGAGACATTGCACTGTTCATAGTGGAGAAGAGGTCCTCTTCTGCCCTTTAAAATCTCACCCAGATTTGTTCCACTACCTTGCCTGTATTTTCTGTCTGGACAGTAAATCTGCTCCCACATATGGGCATCCAGGGGTATAAACTGCCCTGAGTGACAGGAGTTTGCCCTGGGCCCCAAGGAGAATCCGACGTGCCAGAAGTATTCGCTGTAATAACCTGACTCTTTCTCTGGAAGGGGAACACGTTCTATGGCCCTTTTGACCAAGAGATTTTGCAGTTCTTTCCACAGTAGACATTCCTGCTCCGGTTTACGGTAGTGGGGACCACGGCGTTGAAACATGGAGGGCGGCGAGCAAATTGAATTCTGTAGCCCCTTTTCTACTGTTCTTTAGGACCCACATAAAAATATCTAGCAGAAGTTTCCACGCTGCCAGGTTCTCTGAGATGGGTATTCATTTCAACACTTCCTGTGAGGGGGTGTCGAGTGTTCACGTCCTGGACTAAGGCAGAATGCAGTGAATCACCCAACTTTTCGATGGAAGCCTCTACCTGCTGGCGGCATGAATGAAGAGGTTTCGTGGGGGTACCGGAAGGGGTGAAGTGGATGGTGTACGTGCCCCGTCCTGAGGGGAGCTACCCCCACATGATTAGGCGCAAGACCATCAGGGTTTCTTTCTCTTAGAAATTAGCATCCTGAGGTCTTGCTTTGGGGGCTTTTGAGGGCGACTAAATGTATTCATATTGTCCCCGAATAGGCCAGAAGGTGAAGCCGGGGCATCAAGAAGGAAAACTTTGCCCTTATCTTTGATGCCTGAAAGGTTGAGCCATAAGTGTATTTCTGTGCTGACCAAAGCAGAAATAGACCGGCCAATGGCACGGCCTGTCTGCTTGGTCGCATGGAGAGATAGATCCGTGGCTCGACGAAGCTCAGAGAAAGCTTCCTCGTCGAGCGTGGTACCCGCACTCAAGTCCTTTAGCAGGTTAGCCTGGTATGCCTGCAAGACTGCCATAGTGTGCAGAGCAGCACCAGCCTGACCAGCTGTTTGATAAGCCCTCCCCACTAGCATGGAGGTAGTCCTGCATGGCTTTGTGAGGAGAGCGGGTCTCTTTAGTGATGATGTCGAGCCAGGCGAGAGATAACCCGCAAGTGTCTCTTCTACCGGCGGCATCAACGAAAAGCCACATGTCTCAGCAACTACAAAAATCGAATATGTCGACATCGAGAGCACGAAGACACAGGAAGTAAAAAGATTCCTCCATGAAGGAGAAAGCTCGTCATGGAGGTCATCAAAGAAAGGAAGGGACTAATATAGCGTTCCCTTCCTCTTTTAAATTTTTTTTTTTGCCACCAGACAGAAATCTGTCTTATAGTTTGGAGCGTTTGGGGGTCTCTTATACTTATACTTGTCTCTTGTTCGCATGGTCAGTCTAGCTGTAGTCTGGCCACAGCCCAAGTAACCACCTGAAGTAATTTCTCAACCGCTTTATTATTGTGCGTGGAATGTACGGAGGTTCATCGCCCCAGCGTGAAATGAAGAGACGCCAAAAAATCTGATGATGCACCGCTGTAGTCACTGCGCCAGTTGCGTCCAATGATTACATCGGCAGAGGCTATAAATTCCGGTCAATGTTCATTGACGTGTTGCATACATATTCACAGCTGGTCACAACTAAGATGTGTTCCCAAAGCGCTCTTCAGTGTAGCATCATAGTGAAGCTTTTTGTAAAGGGAACAGAGCTTATGCTCCGCACCTGCCCTAGGCTTGTCTAACCCAACAAAAGCTTTTCATGTTCAAGTAGACGCCTAAGAAAACACACTCAGTGTCATGTTAGCACAAGAGCATGGAGGAAAGCTGCATTTGATTGCACATTATAGCAAGAAAAAAATCTCCAATTAAGCAAGGCTTTGACCCATGCACTCAGCATGTCTTGGCGGTTCATTGGCTGTTAACAACAACAGAGCCAATCGTTGGCTTCCAGCCTGTTGTTGTGCACACAATGCTCACGCCAATTTAAATGCTGCTGCAAGGACGCATAAAAGGTGTTTCATCTCAAAGATTAGCAAGGTGACTAACAGACATACAAATGTGTGACATAACAACAGTAAACACATGAATTCTGCCTCATCTACTTAGAGAGGTTGAGGGTCACCCACACACCTGTCAGCCTGAACAAGAAGTACCATGTCCTGTACAGGACCAAAAACTTCCAAATAAAAAAAAAGTGTACATTGATGACACCCGGTTTTGTAATGAGGGTCATTTAAATACTGTGTGTGCAGTTTGGGCTCCTTATCCTCCCAATACAGATGTTGGAAAACAGTTATTGTTCAAATTACCACCAAGTATGTCTGCTCAAGAATCAGAACTTGTAGCATTACTAGAAGCCATTAAAGCTTACATCAAACCATAAGGCGTATACACAGACAGTCGGTATGCATTTGGGGTTGTGCATGATTTTATGGCCCAATGGCAATTGTGCAAAATCGTCACTTCTGCAGGAACACCGATCAAACATTTCAGCACCATCACTGAAATTTGGTAAGCAACCCAAGCATGTGAATATCTCCGTCATCAAAGTAGGTGCACACATCAACAGAAAACCCAAAGAACATGAGCAAAATCACAATATTGCTAGTCAATTAGCCAAAATCGCAGCCATGAAAGGAGATGATTGGCAGCCAGACAAAATACCTGCCATTGCTGTGACTGAAATCCAAATCACCCCCATTGACCTTAAATAGTACCAAAAATATTTGTGTCACTGAGGGGGAGATAGCACAGCATTTAAAGAAAGATCAGTCAGTCACTGTCACAGAGGTTTTAATACTCAGGGATGGGAAATATGTGGTTCCAGAAGACCTTCAAAAACCCATTATCAAGTTATACCATGAATATGCTCATGTATCAGCTATGAAAACCCTGCAATTGATACAAACACAATTTTGGTGGACAGGAATGTCTTCTGATGTCAACAGGTGGTGTAGTACATGCCTAATTTGAGAAACAGTTAATCAGGGAAAACCCGAAAGCACTAGACCAGACCCATCTAAGGGACCCTGGGAATCCTTAAAGTTGGATTTCATTGGTCCGCTCCCCAGTGCTAAGGGGGCATATCACTTATTGCTTTGTAATCATTGCCAAATTTTCAAAACGGGTGGAGGCAATTCCCACTCGCAATAACACTGTGGCATGGCGAACCAAATCATCCCTCTTTGGGAAGCACCCATACAAATCAAGTCTGATCAGGGAACCCATTTTACTGGGCAAGTTATGAAAAACATGTTTAAAATGCTTAACATCAAACAAAAATTTCCCATTCCCTACAGACCACAAAAGCTCAGGTATGCGCATGGACCGCACCATCAAAGAAAACCTAACTAAGCAAATTGCACAACATCAAAACAGGTGGACTGATCCCTTTCCAACTGTCCTCACTGTACTACGTGCAACCCAATCTAAAGCCACGGGCATTAGCCCATACGAGCTCATGACCGGAAGAATCATGAAGCTCCTGATTGATCCAAATATCTCCCCAGCAGACCTGGGGCCTCTCAGGCTTGCAACACAACAGACTGTGCTGGGCCAATTACAAGAAAGGGTAAATGTGCTACAGGCACAGGCCGAGTTAAAGCAGCAGCAATCGGGCCTAACAAATTATATGCAATTTAACCCAACCTCTGAAACAAAATTTTCAGAAAGTGACATGGTTATGGTGCGTATATTTGTAAAACAAAGCATGTTCGCTCCCAGGTGACATGGATCATATGAGGTCAAAGCAGTCTGCAACAGCCATGTGGCTGTGGCTGTCAGAGGAAAGACAAGGTGGTATCATATGTCTCAGTGCAAACTATTCAGTTTAAGCTAACCAATAAACTTGTAAAAATGAAAAATAAAAATGTATATATATAAAATTGAATTTTTTTTATTCTTCTGATTTAGAATGACCTCTGTAATCCCATGGAGAACGGACACAAGGCAGGTGTCCAGGCCCACCTGCACCAAGTTGGGCCAACAGGTATTACTCAGACACACATTAGGATGTGGGAGATGGTTGTGGAAGTATACAAAGGGGCCATACGCATCTCAAATTACTATTGCACCCAAATAAATTGTTACATGGCCTCCCAGTGTAGCACTAGAACCAATTTGTTCACCACAAATCTGTTGTTAATGAGGTTCCACCCATCCCCCAACCATAAACATATCAACACACACTCCAGCATGGCCATCCCAACACAATATCACTGCCTGGTATAAACTAAAGGAATATCCAGGGGCTAAAGAATGTGGTATGCGCACTTTATATGAAAAAACAATGATGGCATAGACCCTAAAATATATTTTTTTCTTTTGATAACAATTTGGAACCTGACACATATAGGTGCACCCACACAGAATTACAAAACACCACACACATAAACTACACAGAATATCAATTCAATTTAACACTATACAAACCCTGTGACAATAGACCAAATACCTTCATCTGGACTAGCCGAAAGGAAGTCATTTATTGTGTAGGAAAATGTAAAACTAGCGAGGACAATTTCACTAGCCCACAGAACTGTTCATGGACTGCCAATCAAGTTTTAATTTAACCACCTGTGGGTATAGTAAACCAAAGCAATGCCCAATCACTCTTGGTTGACTTATAAAAGGGAAAATTTAAATTTGTAAATTTGGTGATGATATGTTGCAATGTACAATTACTGTCTCGTTCCCTCCATCAAGGAATGGAGGTTACATACGTAACCGAGACGTTCCCCGTCTGTCGCTCACTTCGTCGTCGTGTCGAAGAAGCGACACTAGGGGTCCACTTCAATCACGCCATGCGCTGAGCCATGTACATGTACTGCTGACACAGGAGCAGGCAGGTATTTCACATGCACAAGCGACCAACTGTTTCAGACAGCACGTACCCTTCCCCAATGCCCCAAAAAAGTAGTCAGAATCCTTTTGGTTTCCCTAGAGGGGAACAAGGCGATGCTTGCCAACTAGGGAACAGGCCAAGCCTGGCTGGGCCTCTTTTCTCTCTATATTTCTCAGCATAGAGCAAGAGCAGCCAGGGCCCTTACCGCATCGTGGGAAGGGGGTCTTACCCGAATTCCTATTCTTTCAGGGGAAAAGACTCTGCGGAGGCCACACCTGCCCGAAAGGGGGGGTGAAGGTGGCGAAAATACATCACATGGCCTCTTCGATCACATGTGGGAAAGAATGGCATGGTGGTAGATCAAACCTCGAGGGGGGGGAGTTGCTACAACACGGCGACCGGAGGGCAGCGAAGGACTGCCTAAGGGAGACGCGGGTCAGCTTGTAAGGTGACCGTACCGCGGAAGTACACACAAGAGGAGTCCGCATAGGAGGCCTGACCTGTTGAGCACCTATTCCAGTAGGGGTAGCCTGGGGTACCCGTAGTGGACTGGGTCGGCGATTTCCTCCGCTGAACTGCGGACCCAAGAGGGCTAGGGAGGAATCAACCAGGGACCTAAAGGGGTCTCCTGGGAAAGAAGGCGCACTGTTTTACCTCGGCTGAGGGAAAAGGCGCTGGACGCAAGCGATTCACCTGGTCAGACCGTGAACGTGTACCGAGTTCTACCGGCTCGGACCTGAGAAAACACGGGACGAGACTGACTCAACCCTGAGATTGTAAAACCTCGCAAAGGTGTTAGGTGTTGCCCAATCCGCTGCTCTACAAATGTCTGCTAGGGAGGTGCCCATAGGCAGTGCCCATGAGGACATAATACTCCTTGTTGAGTGCGCTCGGGGGGGGGGGGGGGGGGGGGGGGGGGGTTAAAGAGCTGCTCAGAGCACCTAAAGCTTCTGAGTGTGGTCCAGAAAGGCACGCAAGGCACATACTGGACACAGTAATGAAGGGACTGGGTCTGTCTCCTCTGCCAGACCGAACTCCAGGCAAGTGTCGCTAACAGAGAACGGAAGCGAGTGCCCTGAGCCAACTGATTCTAGCGGCTCGAAGGGGGATCTCTGAAGACCAGTGAGGACAACCGAGAGATCCCAGGAGGGGAACAGGCCTGGCCTGGAGGGATGTAACCTCCGGGCACCTCTTAGGAACCTGATAATTAAGTCATGCCTACCCAGAGACTTGCCGTCTACTGGGTCATGGTGAGCTGCGATAACGGCAAGGAGGAACAGGAGCATTGACCTAGCTGCACACCTCTATGGGTCTTCAGCCCGGGAAGAACACCAATTCGTGAACACACGCCATTTCAGGGCGTAGAGTTGCCTGGTAGAAGGGGCTCTGGCTTGGTTGATTGTGGCTACGACCGTGGGCGGAAGCCTGGCAAACTGAATTGCGTAACTAAGTCAGATGGTCCGGGCCAGCCAGCGAGACGGGTTGGGAAGTGAGAGCCTTGTGTGCCTTGTCTACCTCCCGCATTTTGACCAGGTCCAGTCCATAGATGCGTTTCTGGACCACAAGGGTGGCCATCGCCTGTTCGAGTGTCGGCGCTTCTGACCTCCGTGGCCCGGGGGCGCGGTTGGTCATCCAGCGCAGTTCCTGCAGCACATCAAGAACAGGACTACCCAAGTGCAAGTTTTGAAGTGCCTTGGCCTGGCGTTGGTTGCAGGAAAGGCCGTGGCGTGCAGGGCGGAAACGGTCTGGGACCGTTCCACCACAAGGGTAGTGAGAGTGGAGGAGCGAAGAAGCCGCGACTTTGCTCAACTCGCCATGCACGTCCAAGAAGAAAGGAACCGAGAGTGCGTGGCTGTGAGTGGCGCACATGCCCGCGGGACCAATCAAGTAGCCCGGGAAAGCATAGCGGACCTCCATGCGTCAGGCTCAGGCTGGGCAAGCAGACCCGAAGGTGGCGGCCCAGGCAAGTCATCAGCATCAGATGCCACTGTAACGCTCTCTGATGCAGCGGTGATGTCATCCAATTCTGAAGCAAGCAAGCGTGCCGGGTAGGCGGGCGGTTCGAGGGGGTTTACCCGGCAAACAGTGCCCGTCATTGTCCCCATATCGCCTTCATCGCCCGCGGCTCCTGCGTCAATACCGTAGGAAGGAGGCGAGGCGTGGGGGGGAGGCTGAAGTGGCTTTCTCTCATGACAAAAGAAAGCCGCGACCGCAATGTTGCCATGGCTATGTTCTCGCACTGAGAACATGAACCATTCATAAAACGCTGCCTGCGTGTGATCGCAGCCCAGGCACCGTGAGAGGTGACTGTGAGAGGTGGGGAGAAATCACCGCATCCAGAAACTACACAGGGGCGGAAATAACATCTTTATAAAGACGCGTCCAGAAAAGAACATTCAATGCCGCTGTGTAATGCTCTTTCAGAGAAATAAACTCTTTTACAGAGAAAATTACTCTTTCAACGTAACTCTTTCAATTCTCTGCGCTGTCGAAGCGCCCAGGGGCAAACTGCACTCCCGTGCAGAGAAGAAGAAAGCCGCTGAAGTGCGCCGTAGATCCAAAAGCAAACAGAGCATCAAAGGAACAGAAGCAGGAATCTGGTGTGTGTGACTCGCAGCTGGCTGCATACACGACCATCGGCTCCGAAGAACCCGTATGTCCGGGGGCGGGGTATGCAAATACTGTTCGCCAACTCTCATTGGCCTTTTTTCATAGATCAGAGGCATATTCGGCGCTCAAGAGAGACCCCTAGTGTTGCTTCTTCGACACGACGTCGAAGTGAGTGACAGACAGGGAACCAATATTCTATCTGCTTATACAAAATATTGTAACAATGATGACAAAACATATGCATGGCTACAGGCATGAATCGATGATTTCATTTCTAATTACAAAGGCAGACTTGCTGTCAAAATGCCATACGCCCGTTCCAAACGAGATCTGCTTGGAAATATTGCAGGCCTCTTCATTTCATTCAATTCCATAATAAAAATTCAAAATAACTAAACAATCTCAATTTTCCACATGGATGGGAAATCAGGTGGCCAGATTTGTGCATCACCTTGGAATGTTCTAAATGATCTTATAGAAATATAATAATTGAACAGAAGGCATGCTTTTGACAAAATGAAAAATATAAATTATTCTGAGTTATTAACCACCATTATGATGGAAATTAATGAATTGGTTACCTTGGGTTTTTTGCCACCTTTCCTTTAATCCATCCAGACCAAGTATTTCCAAATTCCACTACTATATGCTCTATTGATGTAGTAGTGAATGATCAGATCATCAAATGGGACCACCTTACTTTGTACATGACCTTATTTACCAGTCAAACTTGCTGTCATGAAACTCTAAAATTGATAACAATTGATCAATTGATAAAGTGCAAATGAATAATAACTGGTTTTACTTCAGCACACAGAAAAGACAGAACAACACAGAAAACTTCAGCCATTTTATTGGAATCCAACATCGGACTAACAGTTTGGCCCTTTTACAGAGACCTTATCTTTTTTGTGTGTTAACCCATTAAAATACTTATTTTTTTTAGAAAAGTTGTTGACTTTCCTGTCGGGACACCACAAAAATATCCTCAACCCCTCTGGATACCACAGTATATAAAATATACTTATTCTGTGGTTTAAAAAACTGTTTGTGTGAATATAAATAACAGATGCTTGACCAGTGCAGCCTGTGTTGGCGCAAAAGTCGATTTAAATCTGGCAGCTTGTAACATAACTGGCTGTTGCACAAACACATATGTGTGACACTACACTGCGGAGCCCAGTTATTAACCGTCACATATGTGTAAAAACATGCATGAAGGGGTTAAATACCAGATGATATGGACGGTTGGCAACTGTTAATTGACACATGTCTGAAAGATTATTATTCAACATGAGGGCCAGTTTTTGAGTGTCCAACCAGGAATTTCACCGGTCCTCCAGATAGCAACTCAAGCCCTGAGGGTGAGTATTTAATGACAGAATTATTCCTTTTAAACCCTTATCATTTGGAGCAATTCAGGTTAACATAAGAGGAATATTTCAAAGTCTGTTAATAGTGACACACTTCTTTGCAGCAGTTGGTGGTGCTATGACCATGACCCACAATTGCCACATCAATGTAATCAGCCCAAAAGGCCAAACATTTGGCTATATTTTGATGTAAATCACTCATGTATGCAGAAGATATGAAACACTTCCTTTTTTCCATTTTTTCATGTTACTTTATCACGTCGCCATGGCAACAATATTCAATATATCAAAAATCCATTTGCAATTTAGCATCATCAATGTCTTGGCATCCTCTCACCCACATTTGGTACCTATAACATGAAATCCATAGGACTATTTCAAATTCCAGAGCATGCATTTTTCAAACAATCCAAAATGGCCGACTTCCTGTTGGGCAGAGCTTATGACTGTCAGTGTGAAATGAGATCTATATGTGTACAAAGTTTGGTGATGGGAGCTCAAAAGGGATGTGCTACAGAGCCCCCTGAACATATCCATCCTCTAGGTGGCACTACAGAGCGCACCCCCTTCAGTGCTTGGGCCCTAATTATTCATATGCACATGCACATCCCCAGTTCACATGATCCACACAGGTGGCAATCATTGGTGTGGCATCAACCAATAAAACTACTTAATCGACCCTTACCCCTCCCCTGCCGAACACTGGTCTGTGTACAAGTGAGTTTTGCTAAACATTTTTCGCAAAAGTATTTGCAAAATTCAAAGCGTGAAGATTTCAAGTTGCAGTTTAAGAGGTTGTAAGTGTCAATTTGTGGTTGTACTGCAAAAATAAATTAAAGTACAAAAGTTAATGTGTAATACAAGTTTGTGACTGTAGTTTATTTATTTGAATGTCAATTTACACATTTGTGACCACTTGTTTGCAGTTGTGAAGCAGAACCTTTGTATTATCGTCTGTGAGTGCAGGTTGCAACATTCATCTTCAAAATTTTATTTTACAAGCTTTCACATCGGTGCTGTGAGTGTAAATTTCAACATATGAACACATATTTATTGTACAAGTTCTCAAATCCCAATATGCAAGCTCTCCAGTTTTGCTACTGATTTATCATCTTACATAAGTTCAAGCAGAAAACAAGCAGGGAGGGGCAAGGGGAGCACATGGCTAAAACACAAAGTAATGTGCTAGCAAAGAGAGATCTGTACCATGAAGCCAGTTTTGGAGACTAGCCAGGTAAGTTTATGTTTTCTTTGTGTCAACCTTGGGTTTTAAGTACCATTAAGGTTGGTCGGCTTTTACCTGTGCTCATGCTATAGTAACTTACACTACACAGCTAACCTGCTCAGTAGCAGGTTTTGTGCTGGGTTACAGATTGCTAACAGATGCTGAACCAATCAGCTGTGATTAAAGGGACATCTCTGATGCATTGAAGTCACTCCCCCATGTCTCATAAAGAAGCAGAATTATTTTTTTATTTTTTTTTAAGAAAAGCGACAAAATCAACTCTATGATAAATTATTTAATTATAGATTTTTGGCAGATGGAGTACTATTTTATTTAAATACACTATAATTATAACTAGATTTTACATTTACATACTCTAGCCAAAAAATATAAAATATCAATTAAAATATCAATGTAATATGACATTAAGCTATTAATGTAACACCTGCAAATAGTGGTCAATTTTAAAATATTACAAGCTTAATCACTCAACAAGATTTTTACGGGCCAGAGATGAACATATAGTAAGCTTTTTCACATGAAGTTCAATATAAGCAGTGCAAAAAATACGTCTTTAAAAAAAAATTAACAAATACATCTTGTTATTGCATGCCAATTAAGTTCTCACTTTTTTATTATGTTGCATATGTTAATTTGTAATTGTATAAAATGATATTAAGCTTAAATGAATATAAGCTTTTAAGATTAATAAGCCTGTGTGTTCTTGTTGTGGACATATATGAATTCACGTACACTGATATATCAGCTGTATTTTAATCATCTTCAGAATTTGTTTTCAGCAGTCCTCTTGAGCTCTTGCAGCAGCTGTGGTGTTTCTTCTTGCTGTGTAAATGTCTTTAATTTCTTCACAGTTGTACAGTGATCCTTTGTACGGTGTAAATGTGATTGAAATATTCATGATTTCATGGTGATCTATTGTGTAGTATAACATTTTTCATATTTTTATATCAATCTCTTGTTGTACTGTATAAATATATTTAAATTCATAGTATTTTCATAATGACCGGCCTTCAACGGAGAGATAAATCCTACTGAATCTCTCTGGAGAAGTGATTCTGAATCACGAGTGATTCACGCGATTGTCTTTTAACTGCACATGTCACTAATTCATGCGCACGCATGCATGATTTAATCTAAAACTCAATATCTTGGAGCAGTATCATGGAACCAATTATGCCTGATAAGTGTATTTAGTATATAAATGACACTTGTTCATATTTCTGCCGGTGCAGTAGAGAAAAAATATACTCATAAACAAGATATATTCTCTAAAAGCAAGTCTAAATATCCTATATGTTGCTTCTCTGGTAAATGTATCTTGTTTTAAGTAAGCTGTTTTTAGATATTTTGAAATATTAATATATTAAAAATTGTATTCAACATTCTCCAATAACAGTTTTTTTCTTCTGCAGTATAGGTACTAAAATAAATGTATGTTGTTTTAAAGGAGTTTTAGATATTATTTTTTGAAAACAAGCCAAAAAAGACTAATCAAAAACTTATTTTGTTGCAGTGTATAATGGGCCACTCTGATCCATCTTTAACTCACAAAAACAAACTCTCTCTTCTTAATAGAGCTGCATATTGCTGATTTCCTTCATAATAAGTGAAGGTTATGTGACACATACAGTATATTATGATTCAATACATTGCAAGCCATCACGTTATAATCAAGCTGCAGCAAATGCGCACAAGGGACAAGCATCCCCGTGCTAGAGTGTGCATCAGCCGGGTGCAGTTTCAATCTCTCCCCCTTCACACGACTCATAGAAGCGGCGCTGACCGCACATTATTTGAACTTTAATAAAGGATGCATTAAAGATATAACGCCAGGTTGTTTGCTTTTTAGACACTCTGAAATGCGGAATAAGCGGAATGCTTAGATCCGGCTCTGCTTTATTTCGTGATAACAGTGCTTCTGTATTTGCATATTTTGTACTTTTGCATTATAAATCGCTCATACCTTGCGATCTATATCACCTGAAGCTATTTGGAAAGTTTGGAGTGTTTCTGGACTGTGAGCTGTGTAATTTTCCTCTCCTCACTCATGTACAAGCCGCGGTGCTCCTGTCACGCGGCATCATTAGCGTTTCATATAATCTCATGTTACATTAATGACATCAAACAACTATTTGACAATGGTCATTTTTGATTGCAAATTTTGATTGTCTACTAATAGTTTACTAATCCTGGAACCTAATCCTGGAAACCTGAATTTGTTTTGCTTCATGTATAGGCCCCAGTACAGCACACAACATAGAGAAAAAGTAGGACAGGATAATCAAAGGAACCCAAGACAACCAAAAAACAAAAAATACAGAGATGACAGGATCCTTCAACAAAAAGTACAAAAATTCAAAACAAGCAAAGATGGCAGGATCCTGACAATAACATGCACTGATAAATCATGCTTTCTAAGATGAGGACTGTGCATAAAGAAAACGGCTAAGTAAATATATGTAAAAGGAGTTTATGAGCTCTATTCCGTCATCTGGTTTTGATTAAAGCTCATCGATAGAAATGCCACTTTAAAGTCTTCTTTTTGCCAAGAAATTTGTTTTCCATTTGTTTTACTTCCATGAGAAAATATTAAGGACTTTAAAGAGGAAAAAGAGGGGCAATTGCAGGATAGGAGGAGACAGCCAGAGAAAAGAGGGCAACTGTGAGGAAACCTGGTTTTGATTGAGCCTGATGAGCCTAGCAGAGCTGCACCAGTATTAGATTCCATGGAAACAAATTAAAGGCACAAACCCACTATTTTTTCTTTGTCTCCTTTTCTGTCAATTATTTATCTGTAGTCTCTCTCCTATAGATTATTGTGCTTTACTCTGAGAGAATTTACAGGAGTAAAGGCTGCCAGGAAAAATAAAGCAGCAGATTGGATTTGAAATGTTGAAAAATGAGTCAGGCCATTTGCATGGAGTGCTGTGATTGTACGATGACCTTAATGTAACACAACACCTAAACAGCTCCAGTAGGGCCTTACATCTTTCAAACATGCCTGCCATGTATTGAAACCTACAGTGCTTTCTCTTTCTGTGTAGGATAACATGACATAACGTGCAAGGACGGATTAAGAAATTAGAGGCCCCCATGATGTGACTACATTCCCATTATGCACTACAGGATGCTTGGAAGATTTGGTTGGATTTTTCAAATTGATGGAAGAATAGTTTGAAGCAATGTCTTACACGGCCAGTTATATGTACTTTTTAATTATGAACATATCCAAAATCATGCTTTAATAATAGCAATGTGCACGGTGCCTGTATTCAAATACCACAATCACTATTTAGTTATTCTGCACATGTACTTAAATCTGAAGTTATATGGAGAGCAGCCAATTGAAATAGAGCGCACAAAGCTCAAGAAACAGCGATGGTGAATAAGCACTCCAGTTGAGGTTAACTTTTAACAACACACACTCACCTCAACTCCCATTTCTGTCTCTAGAGGCCATGCTCCCTTACAAAAATCAAGAGTTCATTGCAAATTTACAGATAATTTTCACATGCAAATGAGTCAGTGAATTTCCCCTTTCAGGGATCAGGTGGTGAACCTGCAAGCGCTGCCCCAGGAGGAGGCAGACCCATCCTTGGCGTTGCTGTGTTCGGTGCATGCTCTTCACGTCTACTTGGATCGCACGCAGAGCTTTAGAAGCGCCAAGCAGCTCTTGTCTGCTTGGGTGGACAGCGGAAAGGAAGCGCTGTCTCCAAACAGAGGATCGCTCACTGGGTCATGGATGTCATTACTATGGCCCCCTGCTGGCCTGTGAGCCCTCTCTACTAGGGGTGGAGCTGCTTCTTGGGTGTTGTCCCACAGTGCCTCTCTAGCAGACATCTGTAGAGCTGCGGGCTGGGCAACACCTTACACATTTGTGAGGTTCTATAACCTCAGGATTGAGCCTGTATTGTCCCGTGTGTACAGGTAAGTTCGGGTCAGCTGGCCAGGTGTACCGATTGCGCACAGCACCTTTCCCCTCCCTTGGGTTGAAGAGGTGCACTCTTTCCCAGTTGTGTTCGCAAAAAAGTGTGAAACCTGGACGTTCTTCCTCCTTAGCCCAGCAGCCGATGAGTCTTTGGAGAGGCTCAGCTTGACTCTCAGAAATCTGAGTGTGTGTTTGCAAGCGGCACTCCTTTTATACCTGTATATCCGGAGGAGTGGCATGCAAATTCCACATGGCAAATCTCATTGGCCTTTCTCAAAGATAAGAGGTGTCTGGGCTCCCAAGGTTGACCCCTAGTGTCAACTCATTGACACAACGTCGAGTGAGTGACAGATAGGGAACCAACAATTTTTCTCATATAAATTATATTATCTTGGATGTATCAACAACGTACAAAGTCACTGGCCCTGGAGAATTATTGCTCGATTCTGACATCAATTCAGGCTTCAATTTTTAATATTTCTGTTTGACAGAAATGATAGTATAAGATTTTAAACTAAGTCTGTCTATTTAACGCATTACTTCAGTGCGATTAATTTGACACTTAACGCAATTAATCGCACTTCCCCTGGACCATAATAAGAGAAGCTTTAACTTGACACAGTGACCTAAACATTTTATGTTTATGACACAACACACCCGAGAAGCTGCAAAAGCATGTATGATGCAGGGTGTGGCTGGACTTCCAAAATTTGGAAGTTACCCATAAATATTTAATCTAGGGCTGTCAATTGATACAAATTTTTAATCTAATTAATTACATGGTGTTCCGATTAATTAATCACGATTAATCGCATATACAAATATTTGCTGAGACAGCCCCTCATATAACAATAATTCAATATATAATGATGAAATAATTATTCATAGTTATCTTTAAATATATATATATATATATATATATATATATATATATATATATATATATATATATATATATATATTTAAAATTAAAAAATATTCAGATAATTAAAATGCATTACATTCTTGTGGCAGAAGAGTTAATCATTGATAAGACCATTCAAAAAGCAGCTTTAGAATACAATGTATTGTTTACTACCATATTATTGGCCATAAGTCAATCATTGGCATACAGTTCACCTGCGTCAGACATTTTTATTTTTTTGTAGAAACAAGCCAGGGGTTTATATAGTACACAATACGTCTAGGTTACGTATGTAACCTCCATTCCCTGATGGAGGGAACAAGACGTCTTGTCAAAGAAGTGACACTAGGGGTCTCTCTTGAGCGCCGAATATGCTTCTGATGCATGAAAAAAGACCAATGAGAAGTTGGCAGACAGTATTTGCATACTCCCCCCTGGACATACAGGTATAAAGGCAAGGAAATACTATGAGTTCATTCAGGATTTTTCTGAGGAGCTGGGAGTGTCCAGCCACCTCAGTGGCTCGTCTCAGCGACATGGCCGGGAGGACACGATGTCTCGTTCCCTCCATCAGGGAATGGAGGTTACATACGTAACCTAGACGTTCCCGTCTGTTGCTCGCTTCGACATTGTGTCGAAGAAGCGACACTAGAGGTCCACTTCAAATCACGCTATGCGCTGAGCCGTGTACGTGTACTGCTGACACAGGAGTGGGCAGGTATTTCACGTGCCAGGATGACCAGCTGTGTCAGACTGCACGTACCCTTCCCCAATGCCCCATAAAAGACGTCGGAATCCTTCTAGTTACCCAAGCAGGGGAACAAGGCGACGCTTGCCAACCTGGGACCGGCCGAGCCTAGCCAGGCCTCTTTTCACTCTATGTTTCTCTCATAGAGCCAATTGGCTAGGGCCCTTACCGCATCGTGGGAAGGGGGTCTTACCCATTTTCCTATTCTTTCAGGGGGAAAAGACCCTGCGGAGACCACACCTGCCCAGGAAGGGGGAGGTAATGTGGCAAAATACATCACATGGGCCTCTTCGGTCACGTGTGGGAAAGAATGGCACGGTGGTAGATCCAGCCTCGAGGAGGGGGGAGTTGCTACAACACGGTGACCGGAGGGCAATGGTAACTGCCTAAGGGAGACGTGGGTCCGCTCATAAGGGGACTGTACCGTGGAAAATATACACACACAGGAGGAGTCCGCGCAGGAGGCCTGATCTGTGGAGCACCTTTCCCAGTGCAGGGAATATTTGAGATACCCACAGTGGATTGAGTCGGCGAATTCCTCTGCTGAATTGCGGACCCACAGGGCTAGGGAGGAGTCATCCAGGGAGCCAAGTGAGTGGGATCTCCTGGGAGGGAAAAGCGCACCGTTTTACCTCGGCCGAGGGCTGGGCATAAGCGATTCACCCGGTCAGACCGTCAGTGTGTACCTTGTTCTACCGGCTCGGACCTGAGAAAAACACGGGACGAGACTGACTCAGCCCTGAGGTTATAAAACCTTGCAAAGGTATTGGGTGTTGCCCAACCTGCAGCTCTGCATATGTCTGCCAGAGAGGCGCCCCTAGCCAGTGCCCACGAGGACACAACACTCCTTGTTGAGTGTGCTTGGACCCACAAGGGGTGGCATGGCCTGTGTGTGGTAGGCCAACAGGATGGTGTCCACCAGCCAGTGGGAGAGCCTCTGTTTGGAGACAGTGTTCCCTTTCCGCTGTACGCCAAAAGCAGACGAAGAGTTGCTCAGAACGCCTGAAGTTGTGTGTGCGGTCCACGTAGGTGCGTAAGGCACGTACCGGGCACAGCATCAAAGGGGCTGGTCTACCTGGTCTCTAAAGGGTGTGGTAGGAACCTTGGGCGCATAGCCCGGTCATGGTCTTAGGATCACATGTGTGTCAGCTGTACCAAATTCCAGGCAAGTGTCACTGACAGAGAATGCTTGCAGGTCCCCGACCCTCCCTGAGTCCGGCTGATTCTAGCGGTTCGAAGGGGGATCTCTGAAGACGAGGACCACTGAGAGATCCCAGGAGGGGAACAGGCTTGGCCGGGAGGGATTTAACCTCTGGGCACCTCTTAGGAACCTGATGACTAAGTCGTTCTTACCCAGAGACTTGCCGTCTACTGGGTCGTGGTGAGCTGCGATAGCGGCAACCTACACTTTTAAGGTGGAAGGGGACAGCCTCCCTTCCAACTTCTCCTGTAAGAATAAGAGCACTGACCTAACTGCGCACCTCTGTGGGTCTTCAGTCAGGGAAGAACACCAATTTGCAAACAGGCACCACTTTAGGGCGTAAAGTTGCCTGGTAGAAGGGGCCCTGGCTTGGTTGATTGTGTCTACGACTGTAGGTGGTAGACCAGCTAGATCTTCCGCGTCCCATCCAGGGGCTAGACGTGGTGGTTCCAGAGGTCTGGGTGCGGATGCCAGAGCATGCCCAGTCCCTGAGAAAGAAGGTCCTTCCTCAGGGGAATTTGCCAGGGAGGGGCTGTCGCGAGGAGTATGAGGTCCGAGAACAAGGCCCGGGTGGGATAGTAAGGAGTCAATAGGGAGACTTCCTCGTCCTCCCTGACCTTGTACAGCACCTGTGCAAGAAGGCTCACTGGGGGAAATGCGTACTTGCGCAGCCCCAAGGGCCAGCTGTGTGCCAGTGCATCTGCCCCGAGGGGAGCCTCTGTTCGGGCATACCAGAGCGGGCAGTGGGAGGTCTCTTGGGAGGCAAACAGGTCTACCTGGGCCTTGCCGAAACGATCCCAAATCAGCTGTATCGCCTCGAGGTGGAGCCTCCATTCTCCGTCAGGCAAGCGTTGTTGTGACAGCGCGTCCGTTACCACATTGAGGTTGCCAGGGATGTGAGTGGTGTGCAGCGACCTGAGTCGGTGCTGGCTCCAAAGGTGGAGACGACGGGCAAGTCGTGACATGTGGCGGGAGCGTATGCCGCCTTGGCAATATATGTACACTACCGCGGTGGTGCTGTCTGACCTAAGACATGTTTGTCCCGAACTAACGGGAGAAACTTCCACAGGGCTAAGAAAACAGTCAGCAACTCTAGGCAATTGATATGCCAGAGCAGCGGAGCCTCTTTCCAATGGCCTGCAGCTGCGTGCCCATTGCACACGGAGCCCCAACCAAATTTGGAGGCGTCGGTCGTGACCAGGACACATTGGGACACCTGCTGCAAGGGTACTCCTGCCCAAAGAAAGCAGAGGTCTGTCCAGGGTTTGAATGTTCGGCGGGCAGGTGGGGGTGACTATCACACGGTGCGTGCCGCGTCGCCATGCTCTCAAGTCCAAGATCAGTCGTAAGCCGCCGCCTTTCTTGGGTACAATGAAGTAAGGGCCGTAGAGACCCTTCTTCATTTCGGTTGGAGGGACAGGCTCTATCGCGTCTTTGAGTAAAATGGTAGTGATCTCCGCACACAGGGATTTGGCATGCTCGCCATGTGCTATGGTAAAGCGGACGCCCGTGTAGGGGGGCGGAGGCCTGGAAAACTTAAATACATAACCGAGTTGGATGGTCCGGGCCAGCCAGCGTGACGGAATGGGAAGTGAAAGCCACGCATCCAAGCTCCCGGCGGGGCTTTGCAGCGGGGCAGAGCAGGTGTTATGCCATCAGGAGGCGATGATGCGTCCCGAGGCTCTGGTGCTGAGAAAAAACTCGAAGCACTTACCTTGCTCCAAGCACCCGGAAGGGGGCGGGTTCGTGACTGAGGAGGAGGGCTGGTAGAGGCGTCCTCTGGAGTCGTCCAAACGGGCCAGCTGGGGAACAGTCGTGGGGCGGAGGGTCCGCGTCCAGTGTGCCGGGACTGTTGAGGTGTGGCGGCAGAGTGCCGTGAGAACGGCATTTGCGGGCCAGGTGACCCAGAGACAAAGGAAATAGTTCTGTTATTGAGAATGTAGGTACCGCAGCCCCGACTAGGCAAATGAAATAAATTCAACATAGGATTCTCCTCCCGGCCCTCCACCGGGTAACGGAGTGGTCTGCTTACCAGCTCTGGAGCTAACGTCTTGGTCCCAGGGTCATCCATCTCAGGAACGCCTGGGAGCCTTCCGGGTCCTCGAGGGGGTCCTTGCGACAGGGGGCATCTGCTTCCTGTGGGGCGCTCGATGCGTGGGCTGAGAGCTGGGCCCAGGTTGAGGCAGAGCAGCCTGGTGTTTCTTCGCAGGGTGACACCCTCGGCGAGCAGATGCGGCATGGCCCATGCCGGCAGGCTTGCAGCGGGGAAGGATGTGAGAGATCGCCTCCGTCTGTTTCTTCACCGTGGAGAACTGCTGGGTAAAGTCCTCGACGGTCTCGCCAAAAAGGCTGAACTGGGAGACAGGGGCGTTGAGAAAGAAAGTTTTGTCGGTTTCACGCATCTTGACCAAGTTCAACCATTGATGACGTTCCTGGACCACAGGGGTGGCCATCGCCTGCCCGAGTGTCTGCGCTGTGACCTTCGTGGCCCTGAGTGCGAGGTCGGTCGATGAGCGCAGTTCCTGCAGAACATCGGGATCAGGGCTACCCACGTGGAGATCTTTAAGCGCTTTGGCCTGGTGGACTTGCAGGAGTGCCATGGCGTTCAGGGCGGAAGCGGCATGTCCGATGGCACTGTAGGCTTTAGTAATCACTGTAGACGTCGTCCTACAGGCCTTGGAGGGGAGCAAAGGGCGGCCCCGCCAGGTGGTCGGGTTTCTGGGGCACAGGTGGAGCGCAACAGCCCTATCCACCTGGGGAATCATTGTGTACCAATGGGCCACTCCGCCGTCGAGGGTAGCAAGAGCGGATGAGCGGGTGGCATGAAGAGTGGAGAGCGGCGCCCTCCACATAGACATCAACTCATCATGCACTTCCGGGAAAAATGGGACCGGGGGTGTGCGTGGCTGTGAGTGGTACGGTGTTCCCAGGAACCAATCATCCAGCCGCGATGGATGTGGGGAGGACCGAGGGTTCCAGTCCAGCTCCATGCTAGCGGCGACCCGGGCAAGCATATCGGACATCTGTGCTGGCCCGAAGGCGGCAGCCCAGGGGAGTCATCTGCGTCAGACGCCGCGCTCTCCGATGCAGCAGCGAGCTCATGCACTTCTAGCTCTAGTGGATAGGGAGGCTGGCCTTGAGGCGAGCCGCTGTTAACTCGAGCACGGATGGGAGTCAACGAGCGTGCTGGGGTGCGAGTGGTCCGAAGGGTTGTACCCGGCAGAGCTGCACCCGCTGCCACCCCCAGAACGCCTCCAGCGGCAGCGGCATCGTCCTCAATCCCGTGCGAAGAAGGAGTGATGCAATTTGATATTTTTATTAAACAGTTTATTTATTTATTTTTCTTTTTGTTGTTGTTTGTTTTAATATACCTCTTGGCTCTAGATGTAAAAGTTTTGTAAGCATTAATAAAAAAATAAAAAATGTCTGACGCAGGTGTAAATTGATGGGTACTTAAACAAGCCCTCATAATAAATCTCCAACTGATTGACAAATTCACTTGTGAAATGGATTGCTGTGAAGTGTATGCCAATGATTGGCTTATGATCAATAATATGGTAGCAAACAATACATTGTATTCTAAATTCACTTTTTTATTGTCTTATCAATGATTAACTCTTCTGCCACAAGAATGTAATGCATTTTAATAACTGAATATTTTTTATTATATATATATATATATATATATATATATATATATATATAATTTTTACATATTTAAAGACATTGATATAAATATGTATAATCATTATATATTTAATTATTTTTATATAAGGGGCTTTCTCAGCAAACATTTGTATATGCGATTAATTAATAGGGACACCATGTAATTAATTTGATTAAAAATTGTAATCGATTGACAGCCCTATTTTAAACATTTCATGGTAAAAACTTGAAGAGTCCTAAGCTTTTAAAGAAAATTCCAAATGAAACAAAGGATTTAATTTTCACCCTCACTAAAAAAAAGAGTAGTCTTCATCAACACACAATATATACCAAAAGCTTTTGTGGATTAAAGAATTTAAATCTGAACAATACAAAGTATTAATATTTTTTTATATAAAGGAAATATGAACCCTATCAAAAATCTCCTGTGGTCTGTGAATGAAGAATTTGTTTTTATATGATCCATGAAACCCCTTTTTTGAGTCCATGGTCATTCACACAAGAAATACATCAAAAGGACTATACAACCATATATATGGCCTGCATTCTTAGAAGACAGAGGAAGAAATAAAGACAGCACCATAGTAAAGTGGATTTGAATAAAATGTAATAGAAAAAAAAGTAGAGAAATTGAGGCATGTGAAAGGAAATATGTGCTTTTTGGTTCCTGTAGCTGACACAAAATTGTTATGGCCACTTATATTCTCCAGTGTTCTGTCCCGAAGGGCTTTGGCTTTGCTTCTAACAAGCCCGGCACCAATCACATTTCTGTTGTGAATCTTATATTGCCATGTGTTATGTCACCGGATGCATACTAAGGATACTTTGTGACACTCGTCTCAAGAACAGACTGAAATAAGCCTACAGAAACAAGAGCAGAGAGAACAGAAAACAGTCAAAGATATATTTTAGGAGCTACTCCTTTGACAATGACTTTGATGTAAAAACAATTAATCTGGATCTCCCATGGATGGCCTTTAAAGGAATAGCTCACCAAAAAAAATTGTTCATCATTTACTCACCCCCATGTTATTCCACACCCATATCACTTCCCTTCTTCCATGAAACACAAAAGGAGATGTTATGCCAATGGCAAAGCTTTTGTTTTCCAGACAAGGAAAGTGGATGAAGATTTGTACTGCTGAACTCAAAAAAAAAAAAAAAGAAATCCATTGAAAAAGAAAACATACAAACATAATTTAGGTAGTCCATGTGAATTTGATCAAGCATGTGATCAAGAGTGATGCATTTGCTCCACCTTGAGATAAGTTAGCTATTGGAATGCATCAATGGGGACATATAATGGAAAAGAGGGTTTTCTGGAAACACAATCTTCTGGAATAAGAGTCTGATGTACCATGTAGACATATAGACCATTAATGGAGACAGATGGGTCATTCAGAAATCATCATGGTTATGGCATCAAAACTAGGGATTGACTGACATGGCTTGTTCAATGGCCATATCTAGAATGACAGATGGTTGATTTAATGTCAATATGTGCATACAGTACATATGTACATACAGTATTGGTCTAAACTGTTTAAGAGACATAGTCCAGTCTCATTGCAGTCAAAGCGTGCATGCGCCAATTGTCTGTGTATGCATGCAGTCAAATTTAGCATACTTAGAAAGGCAGAGCTTTCGACGGTTTGCAGAAGCTGAGCATTCGTTTAAAAAAACTAAGAATACTTTGACTTAAGGACCAAAAGGACCATGAAAAATGGTCAAGTAAAACTTGATTAAAGAAGAAAAAAATGTGTGGGACAAGATCTCTTTATTTACTAATGAAAAGCTTATTCATGTAAAATATATGTCTGTTTTATGTTGGCAAATTTTTGTTTAGGTGTAATATCTTGCTTGTGACTGTGATTCGTGCTTTGCTTTTGTCTGTTTTGTCTTTTGATTACTTAGTGAATCTGCATGCAGAAGCAGTGTGTGTGAAAGCCTTTCTCATTTTCTGATATCTTCCCTTTTGCACTGTGAATATCTGGGTGTGTTTTTTCATTGCAGAGGAAGGCATGAAATGCCAAAACACATCCACTCTATTTGGAATTACATATATTTATAAGGGCACTGAAAAGGTTGTACCTGCATTAGTTGCTTCTGAATTATCTGGCGGGAAAGTTTTATTCTATGAGAGGAGAATATAAAATGCCCCCCAAAATTTTTGTTTAAATATTAATGCCATTAAAACAACCAAGTGGCTGTCACGATTCCCTGTTGTCTGCCTTGTGTTTCTCCCTTGCCATCTCCAAGACTACACTTCCCGGCCACTATAATTCCCGGCCCTCATCACTGCCAGCCGTCCCTCATTGTTTTCACCTGTGTGTCATTATCCTTGTGTATTTAAACCCTGTTGTGTCTTCATCCAGTGTCGGTTGTTAAATGTTAAAGAAATGTCATGTATGTTCCTGCCTGAGCCGTCGTGGATGTTTCTCGTGTTTATGTCTTTTGTTTTCCCATCATGGATGTTTTGTTTGTTCCTGTGTTCACCATTCGTTTGTCTTTGTTTAATTTTCAATAAAGCTGCAAGTAGATCCTCACTCCTCGTCTGCCGTCTTCATAACAGAAAACAATGAGGGACGGCTGGCAGTGATGAAGGCCGGGAATTATGGGAAGTGTAGTCTTGGAGATGGCAAGGGAGAAACGCAAGGCAGACAACAGGGAATCGTGACAGTGGCATCTGTAAACAAATGCTTGGCCTTTTCACAAAACTGACTTCACTTTTCTTTTAACCAGCTGGTCCCAATTAGATTTTTAGTGGATGTATGAAGTAATTTCCACTCAAGGTTACACAGGTGTCCTAACACAGTAACAAATATGGACATGTTCTACTAGCATATGACAAAAAAAAAGTGTACACATATTTTTTGTCATAAATTTGAGCAATAATTATTTTGTTTTGTTTTCTACTGTATTAATGCTTTGCTTGAAATGTGTGCTGGTGTTATTCCGCTTTACAATTAAATTAACATTAAAAATGTATCAAAATAGTATTTTTGGCCACAGACAAATTTGAAATGGCAGCTTAATTTATTTAATTGAATTTTGTTTTTCAAGGCTTTGACAAACAGTACTTGCTAAAGCACCTTTCTGTATGAGAAAACTATGTGTGGTTTGAAATCATGAGAAAACATGATTTCACTTCTTCTCAAATTACATTTATTTGGCACTTTATGTGTAGTTAGCTGGATGTTTCTGAGTTTTTGATTCAGGGGCACTGCATCCACAATCCCTCCCAAGCACTGGCCTGCATTTATAACTCTGACAAAAACAATTTAAAGGCAACTTTTTTGGAATAATCAATGCCTTTTAAATTTTTGGAAATGTTGTCTTGTTCAAGGTATGTGGACTGAAGTCACTTTGGTTATATAGACAGAACTAAACTTGTTGTACGTTGTATATTTTATACATTGTGATTGATATTGTGATTAATTGTGATAACATTGTTAATGAATACAATGCCAATATTACTTATGTATAGTGCATGTCATGGTTTAAAATTATGAAACTAAGTAAGTGTTAAGGGACAGTGTTTAAACATAGATTTTGTATGAACTGTAAGATTAATGACTAATGTCTTTGAAGTCCATCCTATGTTAACTGCGGAAATTCACATAGATGCAATTGTCCTTGTTAATTGACTGATGAAGGGTTTTGTTGGCAATTGATAGCCTATGTGTTACATTTCAAGAGTGTAGTCCATCAATAGACCGAGGTGATGCAGGCAGAGATCAGTGAGGTTCATCGCAGTTCAATCTCACCTGTAATTTAGGTGAGGTTCGGTGTGGTCCGTCCAAGGTTCAGACAATGGCATGATAACTCTGATAAGTGCAGTCACTGTACTGTGATGAGGCCTAAATCCTTACTGAAATTGTTCATATATACTATTTCTCTGTAGAAATTAACATATTTAGGAGGATACTACCTTTTCTAGTATTTTCGACATAAACGGGAGATTTGAAATTGGTCTATAATCAGCCAGTACTCCAGGATCAAGTTGTGGCTTCTTAATAAATGGTTTGATAACTGCCATTTTAAAGTTTCTTGGGACATGTCCTAAGGATAGTGAGGAATTAATAATATTAAGAAAAATATTACAGGAGATACCTCTTTTAAGAACCTAGTTGGTATTGGATCTAATATACATGTTGTGGCTTTTGATGTTTCGATTAGTTTTGTTAGCTCTTCTTGACCTAGGACAGCAAAGGATTGAAGCTGCATGTGATTATTAGACACTGTTTTCTGAGGTGCTATGAAAGATGATTGTATAACTCCAATTTTAGTTCTGATTATTTCAATTTTATCTGTATAGAAATTCATGAAGTCATTACTCTTGTGCTGCGACGTAATATCTGTTTCTGTTGAGGCTTTATTCTTAACCAATTTAGCCACAGAACTGAATAAACACCTATGATTGTTGTGGTTATTTTCTTTGAGTTTATTAAAATATGCTGACCTGGCAGCTTTTAGTGCCTGTCTGTAGCTACAGACACTATCCTTCCATGCACCATGAAATACTTCTAATTTTGTATTCTTCCACATGCGCTCCATTTTCATGAGTCATGAGTGTGATCATTGTACCATGGTGCAGGGTTTATTTCTTTAATTTTCTTTAATGGAAGGGGGGCGACACTATCAAGAGTGCTAGAGAAGACTGCATTTATATTTTTTGTTATTTCATCAAGTTCTTCTGGGCTATGGGGTTTATTGAGTGTATGAGATAGATCTGGAAGATTATTAGTGAAGCTATCTTTAGTGGTCGAAAGAATAGTTCTACCTGAATGATAGCATGGTGTAGATTGAGTTACATTAGCTGATCTCAGCATACAAGAGACAAGGTAATGATCCGTGATGTCATCGCTCTGCAGCAAAATTTGTTTATTATCAACTCCATATGACAGAATTAAATCTAGCGTATGATTATGGCAATGAGTTGGTCCCATTACATTTTTATCTGACTTCAAGAGAGTTGAGAATATAGCTAAATGCTAATCCCAATGTGTCATTTTCATTATCTATGTGAATGTTGAAGTCACCAATAATTAAAGCTCTATCTACGTTAACTACAAGATCTGATAAAAAAAATTGTAAATTCACTAAGGAAATCAGAATAAGGCCCAGGTGATCTATATACTGTAGCAAGGGTAAAAGACGACATTGTTTTTTTATTTATATCTGACGGTGTCACATTAAGCATTATTAGTTCAAAAGACTTACATTTATATCCTGTCCTCTGAGAAACACCAATAACTTCACCGTAAAATGTTCATAACAATAAGCTGGGGGAGTAGATTCATTTAAATTAATATATATATTCATCTGGTTTAAGCCAGGTTTCAGTCAAACAGAGCGCATCCAATCTATGATCTGTAATCATTTCATTAACAATTAGTGCTTTGGTAGAAAGAGATCTAATGTTTAGTAGCCCTATATTTATATGATGTTTATATTTAATTTGTTTGTTTTGTTCAAGTTTGACTTTAATAAAAAAAATTGTAAATGATTCAGTGAGGGTTTTGTGATTGGTAGTTCGGGGAACAAACACAGTCTCTACGAGATTTCTAAGTGATACCGTCTCTATGTGTTGTAGTTTATGTGACCTGTGTGACATCTCACGGCAGCTAGCACATGTTCGGATTAACCAGTTTGTCTGCTTCCTGACCTGGGCCCCAGTTAGTCAGATACTATCATTATTAAGACTATGAGCCAAATTACTAGAGAGGAGAGTGGCACCTTCCCTGGAGGGATGGAGTCCGTCTCTCTTCAGCAGGTCTGGTCTACCCCAAAAACTCTTCCAATTGTCTATTCTATTCTTCAGACACCACTCAGACATCCATCCATTCAGTGACACTAATCTACTATAAACCTCATCACCACGATGAGCAGGGAGGGGACCAGAGCATATTACAGTGTCTGACATCGTTTTTGCAAATTCGCCAACCTCTTTACCATTATCTTTAGTGATGTCCGGCTTCGCCAGACGGACATCGTTAGTGCCGACATGAATAACAATTTTAGAAAATCCACGTTTAGCATTAGCCAGCACTTGTAAATTTGATTTGATGTCAGATGGTACCCAAAATGCAATTAACAATAGTGGCTGGAGTCTCTATTTCCACGTTCCTTACAATAGAATCGCCAATAACAAGGGCTCTTTCAACATGATTCTCAGTGGGTGCATCAACAGATCAGGTCACTGATCAGATTCCCTCTCATGTCCATCTTCGCAGGAGACCAGTCTCTTTATTGTGCATGCACAATGGTGCCTTTGCAGGTCCATGAACAGTGCGAGCAGGGAATCTCTGCGGCAAGTTAGATGTGCCGCCCAGACCCACTCTTCTGAACCCTGGACTGGAGCAAGTGTCATGGCTGTTTGGCCAGGATTCCAGGCCACCATGCCTCTCCTTACTCAACATGACCCAGGGAAGCCACCGCCCAACTTTGCGCCCTAAAACTTTTACCTGGAAAACCCCTCTCTTCTTTACTCCCGACCTACACAGAGCCTCAATGCACCACAAGGACACACGGCTTCCCTCATGGACACTTTATTCTTCTTTTCAACTTTATGTTCATTATTATTTAAAATAAACGCTTCTAGGAAGCCTAATGCCGCACCCACTGAGTGTGTCTCTTGCTCACGCTGCCACAATATTTAATAAAGAAATGTGCATGGGGAAAAGATATGCAGAACTTTGTGAATGGCGGATGTTATGTAGATGGTAAATTCTGTATAAGTTTTGTGTGTGCAGATACCATATGACCCTGCTCTAATCCAGTCCGTTTAATAGGCTGTACTGACGTTTAAAGTGTTTTTGGATCATTCCACAGACAAAACAATGATAAAATATCTGTATTAGAACATTCAGTATACAAAGAACTCCAGACATCATGAGTTTTGGAAAATCAGATGTTATCTAGGAGCTTTATATAGCTTGATAACGTCCATGCCATTAAAGAGAGGGTAAGTGGTGCTAGCGTGAAAAAGGTCTATAAGGGAGATAAGGTTTTTTTTTTAATTATTTTTTTTTTTTACTTTTTAGTTCTTTTTGAGAGTTGTAATGTCTAGTTCATTCACTCTGGAAAACAAACCAGTAACCATCCAGTTGCCATCCTTGAGCTTTAACCACTACACCACAATAATGCTCTGCACTTTTTTTGACAATGTTTCAAATTCACTTCCAGCCCCTTTGCCTCATGGTCATCCTTCTTATCATTTTTAACTTCAATAATGGTTTGCTGACCTAATTCTGAGGCAGATGGCACAGGAGCGAGAGAAAGAGACATCTATAGAAAGAGCAGAGTAGCACAGTTATGGAAAAAAACGGAAAGGTGGTCTCTTGGGCCTTTCAAAATGTTTATTTGGGATTTTGAACATGTTTTGCTGTGCCAGAACTCCATCAGGAAATAAGCCAGACGTGTAATAGTGATAGCTAAGCAGTCTAGCAAGTGCAAGCCGATAGCTTTAGCATTTGTTTTTTTTTTTTTTAAAGCTGCAGCCTTATCTAAAGGAGGGTAATACCTGTATAATATACTGTATAGCCACCAAGTGACCTTGACAGTGCCAGCTGAATAAACATTTACATTTAGACATTTAGCAGTTGCCTTTGTCCAAAGTGACATTTAAATGTGGAACATAAGCAATTTGTCATACAAAAGTCAACAATATCTGCAGTGTTACACTGCCAAGTTCCAAGAGTAGCTAGTAGTACAGAAGCTAGTGCTGAAGAAAGAGACAGAAAAGGAAAGTTTTTTTTTTATAATGAAATAGTAAGTGGACGGGTGAAGTGCTCGCAGAAGAGGTGTGTTTTCAGCTGTTTCTTGAATGTTGAGATGGTTTCAGCAGATCAGGTGGAGGTTGAAAGTTAATTTCAACACAGAGGAACAGAGCAAAAACTTATAATCAAGGACAAAGCCAACAGTTTTATATTGCTTCATAGAATGAGTAGTTCTTTCCCTCATAAATAAATAATAATCTAAGTACACAGTACCGTTTTTCTCTCTTTTCCCCCAATTTCCATATACCTTTATACTTCAAATCAAAGTTTGAAACGTGATTAATCTTGGTGCAGGTAGGTATGATCCAATGCTTAGACCTGCTCATAGTAGCTGCGACAGGCTCTAGCACCCCACTTTGACCCTACATAGAATAAGTGGATATAGTAGAGTGATGGATGGATGGAAAACAACTAATTTAGTTGTTACCACATGAAGAAACATTTTTAATTTTTAATTATAAAAATGGATAGTTCTGGTCCTGGATGCTGATTGGCCTTTTCCTGAGCAACCACTTGGCAGCACCATGATGATTCTAATTGCCTGTTTTCTATTTCTGGTCTCGAGATGCAAAAAACAACCAAAATGAGCAGTCCAGACAGAGAACAATAATTTAAGTGTTATTTGGGGTAAAAATGAATTTCAGGCTCAACTTGTGCATTGTTGGCTATCATAAAAGGGGGAGTCACATGATGCAATACAAGGGTTGATCGCTTTAAGACAAGCTCTGCTTAAACTTTGCTACAGTTATCATTCTAAGCAATATTAACTGGTGAGAACTGTAATAGTTTATGCAGAGTTGATGAAAATCTCAACCAAAACGGAGGGCCTCGCAGAAATATGTTGAGCGAACACATCTATCATTCCACACTGATAACAAGAATGGACAATGTTGAAAAATTAGTCAAGTTTCTGGAGTCGGCCAAAAGAGTGCTACAGGCTTACCTGCCTGCTACAAAGGCTGATGTGGAAAGGTTGTGGGAAAAACTAGAGGATATGGAAAATCGGAGCATGTGTAATTATGTTTGATTTGTTGGAATCCCAGAGGGAAAGGACGGTCAGGATATGGTGAAGTTTTTGATGGGCTTATTCCAAAACAGCAGGCCACCAGCTTGAGATAGAACGCATGCACAGAGGTCTCGGTCAGATTCCTGGAGCGGGTGAAGCTGCACCAACGGAAGGTAAGCTTCGCACTGCTTTATCCAGCTAAGCTGAGAATTGACAGCAAGGATGGGAGCAAGACTTTTACATGCCCACAACGAGCTATGGCCTTCATTAAACGGTTAGTTCACACAAAAATTATCCCATAATTTACTCACACTCAAGCCATCCTATGTGTATATGACTTTCTTATTTCAGCCAAACACAATTGGAGTTATATAAAAAAATAACCTGGCTCTTCCAAGCTTTATAATGGGAGTGAATGGTACCCTAGATTTAGAAGCCCCAAAATGTGCATCCATCCATCCATCCATCCATCAAAAAAGTCATCCATACAGCTCCAGGGGGTTAATGAAGTTCTTCTGAAGCTAAGCGATGCATTTTTTTAAGAAAAATATCCATATTTATAACTTTATAAACTATAATCACTGACTTCCAGTAACAGCCTTCCGCGCGTACACAAGAGAGTCAAGTTTCGGCATATGACGTAGGTGTAGCGCAAGCTCCGGTGAGAAGTGATGGACATTGTGGGTCTTTTCAGTGAGCCGACTCATTCGGCTCAGCTCACCAAAAAGATCTGGCTCTTTTGGCTCCCAAACGACTCTTTAAAAAAAATATGTTTTGTATTTTTTCAAAAACCAATCATAGTCAGTTTGCGATAGTTTGACTATGATTGGTGTTAAAATAATTCTTATTAAATTATTACGGTGCACAGTTAGCATATGCTGGTGTAGGTTGTGCCTAGAACTGGCTTTATATGAGATTTTGTTTTGGCAAATTCTACACTGTGCTCTGACATGTTTTACAATATTAAAATGCATCCAAATGCTACTGTGCTTCCAACTCATTTTCCACTTTCCAGCTGTTGTTTTCACAGCTGTCTTCCTTTCTCTCCTCGGCTGCTAAGTGTGTGACTGTGTCTGTGAGAAAGTGGGCTCCACCCTCCCTCACGCTTCTTTGGTTCATTGGTTGACACTGCATGTCTGATTGACAGGAACAACAGGTGAGTCTGTCTGTCTTAATTCTATTAATTTAATTCTATTAATTTAAATCTTTTGATTATTCACATTTTGTATATATTTTTATAAATAGATTTGGCTCTTCTGATATGCGAGCCGGCTCCCAACGTTCACCAAAATGAGCCAGCTCTTAGAGCCGACTCGTTCGAGAACAGCCCAGCACTACTGGTGAGAAGTGACGAACACAGAAGCGCGAGTTGTTTACAGCAAAGGAAAATGGTGAAAAGAAGTAAGTTGTTTTAGCTATACTGTAGATTTGTATTAGTCTTAAAATGGTGTATTCCTGAATCTATCCAGTCAGCCTCTGTTGGCATTACCTCGCATTTCCAGCATGAGCACCACCAAGTCTCCCGTACTCTCCATCTACCAGATTCTTTTGTTTGTGCCGCTGCTGCAGCCTCCTCCATCTCCCGGAGTTCCTGGTTGGTGTACTCCGGTTCAAACAAATATGGCTGGGCAAAAAACTCCTCTTATATCGAAATCCTCCAACATTTTTCTTTAAAAACCTTTCTCGTAGTTGTTTTCTAATTCGTGACATTTTGTTTTGCTCTATCCTCTGCACAGTTCATGTACTTCTCCTGTAGGCTATGCCTACGTCATATGCCAGAACTCGTCTCTCTTGAATGGACGTTACCAGAATACCAGTGATTATAGTTTATAAAGTTATAAATATGGATATTTTTCTTACAAAAACAGATTACTTTTTGATGGATGGATGCGCTTTTTGGGGCTTCAAAATCTAAGGTCCCATTTACTCCAATTATAAAGCTAGGAAGAGCCAGGATATTTTTTAATCTAACTCAGATTGTGTTTGGCTGAAAAAAGAAAGTCATATACACCTAGGATGGCTTGAAGGTGAGTAAATTATGGGTTAATTTTCATTTTTGGGTGAACTAACCCTTTAAATCAATGCCTGCACTCGGTCAACAATACAGACAATACATCGTGCCTTTTACAGTTGCAGTCTGTCGTAAAAACTCAAAGTAGTTAATGATATTAGCATAACTAACCTTGGACCATCGCTTCATGTTATCTACACACTCAGGTCACTTTAAAAAAAAAAACAGTCGTCTGAACTCTATGAATTATCGGCAGTATACAGCCACAAGTATTTTGACAATTTTTACAAATATAATACCTTAAACATTTCATTACCCGCTAAGAATAAACGTGATGTGAGTGAAAATACTGGAGATCAAAAATTGAAAACAGGCAAATCGTTGAACATTTCCATGTGTTGGCCACTGACGTTGTTCTTTTATATTGAAGCACCTTGAGTTTGTGTGCGTTGTGCTCTGAAGCTGTACTGTTGCGCTCTGAAGCTAAAAAGTTTTTGAGTTTAATAAAAAAGACATTCCTGTTTACAGGTGGAATCTCCGTCTCCCGCTTCCTCATTCCCTGAACCTCAGGATCTTGTTACACTGGTGCTTAAACCCAGGAATTGAGGGAGATACGTTGTCAAGGAGTCCTCGCCATTGGCAGACATCTTCAAAAGCCTTGCTGGCATCCACCAGACCCAACATCAGGCCCTCCTGGAGCTTCGATTGGAACAAGAGCAATGTTTTGAGACACTCCTGCAAGTCCAGGATGACCACAAAGCCTTCACTGAGATGTTTTAGCAGGCTGCGGTGGGGTCGTATTGGCCCCAGATGCAGTGGGCAATCTGCCTGCTCTGGCAGTGAGCCTGACCACTTCCAAGACCAATGTCGATCCAGGTCCCCGACGCGCCGCATACCGCTCCCAAACGAGCAGGGACGTACCAGATTTCTTTGAGTATTCAAGGGGGTGGATTCGGGTTGTAATCAGACCAATGCTTTGTTCAACGGGGGGCTTTGTGTACAGCAAGTAAGATGAAGGTGAAATGCATGCATGGGCACATTCACAAATATCCCTTAGTGCCCATAGCTATTCAATTTCAGGGGCAAAAATATGGAGAAGAGGCACCGTTTAGTCCTTGTCTCACCCATGGGTCCTGCACGAAAGTGTCTCATGTGTGATTCGCTGGCTGGGGAGGTGGAGTCGGGGCCATCTACGTCAGCTCTGCATCAAGATGATGCATGGGAGGGGGAAGTCATTGCTTCCCCAGCCCTTAGAGGATTCGCTGCTGGGGATTTCTCTCTGGAGCAGATGCGAAATGAGACCCTTAGGCACGCCTTTGATCAAGTGAAAGTGATTGATGGTCAGTGCCTCTAGCCAGACATTGCACTTGCATATCCGTACTTTTCTATTATAAATGATCGGTTGTATCAAGTGATGCAGGATGCTCAGACAAAAGAAGATGCAACACAGATGTTGATACCGAAGAGCCATCAGGAAATGTTAATTCAGACGGCTCATCATAATCCAATGGCGGGTCACTTAGGGTGAGAAAAAACACTAAACCGCCTAATGGCCCAATTCTATTTGCCGGGCATTTATGGAGATGTTAGCAGGTGGTGTGCAGCATGCCATGAATGTCAGCTGGTGAATCTACCATCCACCCCAAGAGCACCTTTGCACCCGCTTCCTTTGATCGAGGTCCACTTCAAAAGAATTTGTATGGACCTCATCGGGCCATTAGAGCAGACGGCACGTGGACATCGCTTTGTGTTGGTTCTGGTGGACTATGCAATGCGATATCTGGAAGCAGTGCCTCTATGCAACATTTCAGCATGTAGTGTTGTGGAGGCACTCCTTATAATCTCCCGAGTGGGGATTCTGAAAGAAATCCTCACTGATCAAGGTACTACTTTCATGTACACTACACTAGCTGTATTAATTATTGGGTATTAAATTGATTCAGACAAGCATATACCACCAACAATTGGACAGCTTGGTTGAAAGGTTTAATCAAACCCTGAAAAACATGATTTGTAAGTTCGTGCAAGAAGACGATTGGAATTGGGATAAGAGGCTTGAACCCCTGTAAATCGCAGTTCGAGAGGGCCCACAAGCCTCAACTGGGTTCTCCCCGTTTTAATAATTGTGTAATTGTGTAAGCCTCACAGTGTCTTAGACGTACGCCCCACATTGGGGCAGCTATCACAGGAGAATTTGCAACATGCTCAAGTCCGTCAGTCCTATGGCGAGAGGTAGTCCCTGTGGCTTTGGTGACAGTTTCAAAATGCCTCGCATTGAAAAACTGCTCAATCGGTTGGGTTTGGCTAGTTTTTATTTGACAATGGATTTAACAAGGGAATATAGGCAGATTCCGTTGACTCCCATGTCCCGAGAAAAATAGTGCCTTTTCCACTCCGTTCGGCATACACCAATTTGTTATTCTTCCATTCTGTTTGTTTAGGGCCCCGGCGACATTTCAGTGACTCATGGACATATTCCTTTGCCCACATGCTATGTATTCCGCTGCCTATCTGAACGATATAATCATCTATAGCAACGACTGGTAGCGGCACTTCCATCATCTGAGGGCTGTCCTGAGGTTGCTTTGGTGGGTGGGACTTCAGTGTCCTGTGTAAGTCCCTTTTGGTATGCAGGAATAGGACCTATTCTACTCTCTCTTCATCAGTTTACTAATTGAGTGCCAATGGGTGGTCCAAGGGTGCGATAATGTAATTTTGATTGTTTTTTCATTGGGGGGAAGTTTTGGCTTTTAAAAAATGAATAAAAGATGCCAAAAGATCCAGTAAGATTAAATTCTTCATAAAGATCCCATTAATTTTGCCTTAGCTGATTTTACTGTGGTTATGGAGCAATGGACAGGAGAGAAAGGGGTGATGCACTAAGACAAGTTTTTAGGTATGCACAAAACATAATCCCCAATTTATGAATGTGTGAAAAAAATTACATGAACTATGGATGGAAATGTTGTGTATTGATCAAATTTCTTGGTAAAAAATTAAGCCCAACATGTGACAAAATATAAGGAAAATAAGATCTGCCATTTGTGGTGAAAATGGTTATGGTGTTGAAACTCCATAACTCCATACATTTTTAAAGTGTCACAGCTAGTGAGACAGGGGAAATTCACTTCCAGTACCATTACAATCAGCACTAGTGCCCCCCAGGGATGTGTGCTCTCCCAAGTACTCTTCTCCCTCTACACCAACGACTGCATCGCCAAGGACCCCTCTATCAAGCTCCTGAAGTTTGCAGACATCACCATTGTCATCGGCCTCATCCGAGATGACGATGAGTCTGCATACGGAAGGGAGGTTAAACAGCTGGCTATTTGGTGCAGTCAAAACAACCTTGAGCTGAACACACTCAAAACGGTGGAAATGATTGTGGAGTGAAGTGGGAGACCCACATTGACTCCATTGCGAAAAAGGCCCAGGAGAGGTTGTACTTCCTTCGCCCGAGGCACTGCTGATACGGTTCTCATTGAGACTGCCCTCTGCACTTATACCTGTCACAATATCTGTCTGGTTTGGTTCAGCTATGAAATCGGATATCAGAAGACTACTGGAAAAATCACTCTGGACTCCACTTAACCTGCCCCACTACCTTTTTGAACTTTTGCCTTCTGTGTATATATATATATATATATATATATATATATATATATATATATATATATATATATATATATATATATATATATATATATATAGTGTATTCTATATATACACTTCATTTTCTTTTCAATATTTATTTATTTTATTGTTCTTTATTTTTATCTATGTCTTGTTGCTTTTTTGTATTGTTGTGTTCTGGAAGCTCCTGTCACCAAGACAAATTCCATGTAATCATACTTGGCAATAAAGCTCATTCTGATTCTGATACATTTGTAGACATGCAAATTCTATTTGTGCTACTTTGTAATGCTTTAAAAGACTGACAATAGCACAAGCCAGTAGCATTCGAGAGTGTGCTATGAAGGAGCATATCATTTGTTTGACCCACTGAACAAATACACCCCTTGACTGAACTAGTAATTTGCCAGCAAGATGAATGAATCAGTCATCATGAACTACTGATGAACAGCTGAACGAGAGGAGCTCACTGAGATATGATGTGAATATATCCATACAATCCAAGTCAATAGGGACTAACACATTCAAGCTGCAAAATGGCAGCATAAAGGTAATCCATACGTGCTTTGCCCATGTAAAGCCTTCTGTGCATGGGTCAAGTGTGAGGAAGAGTAATTGAACTTCAAATCATATAAATATAGACTGCAGATGGCAAAATTTATAGTGATATAGGAATTACATTTTTGTCTGTTCTCACTCAAAACCAATCATATCGCTTCAGAAGACATGAATTAAACCACATGAGTCATATGGATTACCTTTATGTTACCTTTATGTCCTTTTTTGAGCTTGAAAATGTTGGACCTCATTGACTTGCACTGTATGGATATGTTCACACCATATGTAAATCAAAATATATTTAATTGTTTTCTGCAGAATAAAGAAAGTCATACAAGTTTGAGAAGGCATAGAGGTGAGTAAATGATGAGAGAATTATAATTTTTGGGTGAACTATGCCTTTTAGTTTGACAAACCCCCTTTGAAGAAGCCACTGTCCTTTCTCACTTGGATGAACATAGAGACCAATAATTTTGACTTTTTCTCGACTAATTTTCTGTACTTTTCAGCCTTTTCTGTCTGCTAAGACATACAGTACAAACCTTTTAATAACAGCTTGTCATAGAGTTGAGGGCCAGTCTAAGTGGAACAATGATCACATAAGCTCGGTTCTCAGCTTGTAAAGATGGTGATGTGATAAGAAAAATAAGGCAGATTTATTCTCTGCTGGTATTGCCTTCTCTATGCCACAATGCCTCCTGTACACCCCACATAAACAAGATGTATGAGCCTCTGTCAAACTGATATAAGTGCCATTTAGTGGAAAGTCACTGCTGCATGTCATGAGCACAAGGAGGTCAGAGGTTATGGACTTTGACCTATAGAATCTGAAATAGCATGATTTTGTGCATTCAGACAGAATTACCCTGAGAAGTGCAGGGTGATCCCACAAAATGCCTCTTCTTCTCAGATGTCTTCACAGGAAGAAGTAAATCTATGAAACTTCAGAAATGAGAGGCAAATAGTCAATATATATGACTATCTGAATATGGTAAATTTATAGGATGCCACCATGCATGGTTTGGCACACAACTGATTGGTGGAAACAGATGAGGTGCCAAAGACACGTGTTATAAGGGAACCATGCATGAAATTATATTGTATCAGTGAACAAATTTATTGAAGTGTTGGGAAAACTAGTAAATATAGATCATTTTGAGGTCTCTCTGGAGTTTGAATACATATAGGATATTAATGTATGTAAGAGCACAATGAACCCAGAAAATTCCTATAGTAGATGAGACCATTGTGTATGAGTCAATTAGATTTTATGTCACATAAGGCAAACAAATAAGCCATTAAAACCTCTCCAGCATTTAATACTTACATGATTTATTTTGAAAGTCAAATATCAGGTGGGTCATTCCTGTCATGCAGTACCTTTTAAATTAAATCTTAATAATAATAATAATAATCTTGTGTTGTAATTTAAAAAGAGTTTCATAAAAAGTTAGAGAGGAGCATGTTCATTTAATCTGAGCAATCACATTGCCAGCGTAAACGTATATAAACAGCTGCTTACATCCATGCTGCGACAATTCCTCCAGCATTTGGCTCCGCCCACTTATCCATGACAGATCCATGCGACAGTTGTGGATAACATACTACACTCTGCGCAAAGCATTTGCCTTCATCAGATAAGCTCTTCCATCGCAATAATTTTGTTATTCACCAAGCTGCTGCAGCAGCCACTATTCATATTTCACAGCAACACCAATTTAACAATCTTTTTTGCACTGTCTTTCTTTTATTCTCAGCAGATTTTATTATCGAATCAGGCCTGGGCATCGAGGCTGCTTCCACATAGGCCACTGCTTCACTGTATACCTGTCGTACAGCCCCCTATGGCTGTACACAGATCCTCTCAACCTATTTTTCCACCCAGGGTGGTCCCTATAGCATGAGGCTGCCTCTGTGAATGGACGCTGCTCTGACTTCATGCCACTTGAGCTCTATTACAATTTTAACAATTTAATTCAAACATTATTCGAACGCACTCCAGCGTTTCGATCCAGTTCTCTCACACAAGTGATTCCTGTTAGCCTGACTACCTCACTGTGCAGTTAGTTTAGGGAGTTTTCCATGTAGTGATCATTCCCATGCCCTTCTAAGACTTTACCGTCAACCGTGAGATATTTGGAGGGCTAAGAAGTGGGGGGCTCAACAATTTCTGAACTCACTTTTAAGCCTTTTTTTTTATCAGAAAATTCAATTTCAAGTTATCTTCCAAAATGATGATCATGAGTCTTTTCCCTTTAAATTGCTCTTCAGAGTGTGATTTATTCCATTTGGAACACAGGGGCAATCATGCAACAAGTGAACTTCCTTTCAAATGACTGCTACTCAAATACAAACATCTTTCTAAATCAGTGCAGACATTTTAACTCAAACTCAGAGTTGCATCAGCATCAGCTCTTACCATGCAACAGCTCACTACGGCTATATACTGCTTCTGTCTGAACAGACACAAGCCGAATTCAGCTCCGCAAGCGGCAGGTCACACTCCGCATCACAACTCGTTCATGAATCATTCTGCAAATCACCTCCTCGAGCTCACCGCACAGTTCCGATAACTATGAAGCAAGCCCTTCTACACACTTCTAATCATCTCTAGACTATAACATGAATTTCCTCCCACCCAGGACAAACGTTTCATGCAGGTGAAATCAAGCCATCCTTTTAATTTTACAGACAAGACTTCTCTACTTTATCCTGAATCATTGGATTACAAACTCTTGACAAGCATGACCATAGAACCTATTTCTGTATAACTTTAAAATGTTTCAACAATCTGACATAATTTTGCACTCATACTTAATTTCAAATGCAGTGTGGGCTCTCCCATTCGAATCCAAACAGCCTAGTCCGTACACATGGACCCTCCTGTTCGGATGCCGTGAGGGCCCTCCCGCTTGGATGCATTCTAGGTCTCTCCCATTAGCTAACTCATGCTTATTTGTATCATCGGCTCTCCCGTTCATATCACTGTGAGGAATCATTCTAATGCAGGGAGGGCCCCTGTTCGATCGCAGGATGGGCTCACCTGCATGAGTGGCAGCTGAGGCCTTATCTTAGGTTAGCCCTTTCGCTGCGTGAGCACCTCCCATTGAATGACTTGCATCTGGAGGTGGCATAAGATTGAGACCTGGACGGGGCAGGCTCTCTTAAAGGGGCAGGGGCATGCTCTTGCCACAGGCAGACTTGCCCGGGTTGTGGGAGGATAACCCCCCTTCCTCAAGAGGGGCTGTGGGGGTGGCCTTCCAGCCACGGGCTTTGCGCAGACCTCCAGCACAACAGCAGCTCCCGTGAGAGCTCATTTCCATGTGGCAGCAACCGCCACTGTTTCTGCAGAGTTTCTGCATATTTTCACTCTACTGACTCTCTACTTATCCTGTAACTATTAGTTTCCTATCCTCCAAGCAGACCCTAGCGCCTATCTGTGGTACTTCTGTTACTCTCAAACACAGGCTCAGGAGCTGTGGAATCTTACGGATCAATGCAAGAGTGAGTCCCATGTACAATTTATATAATTCATTTTCTCTAGTTGACACCACTCAGAAAGCTCCAAATGACTCCAATTTGAAATCTATTGTACAAAGTCTGTAGTCTGAATGACTTCATTAAGCGCTTAATTGGCTGACTTATGAATGAAAATTGAGAGTTATTTATTCTATAATATTTTTCTTGATTTTTTTTAGCACCAAATTTAAGGCTGTCCTCGAAAATCCTATGGAATTGCATTGGTTTAATGAGAAATTGGTGTGTCTAGAAAGGGGGTTCTAAAGGCCATAGGACCTTGCAATTTCAGATCCTCGACCACCAGGGCCCCCCGAATTGGGCTGAAAATATGGGGTTCTCAGAAAGGTCCACAAACCCTGAAATTGATATATGCATCTCGTTGGGGTGCTCTTAGGCCGTGTCAAATTAGGGAAATCATCCACAGACAATTTATGAAAAATGCATTGGTTTAATGGGCAAGTGGGACGTCTAGAAAGGAGGGGTATAAAGGTCACAGGCTCTTGAAATTCATGATCCTCGACCATCAGGGGCCCCCAAATCAGGTTCTAGAATTTGGAGGTCATAGGTGCTTGCTAAGTATTAAAGTCTCTAATGAATGTACTGCTGCACATGGGCCTAAAGGGCAGGCTGTCTCAATGATTCCTATAACAAGCGGGGAGATCTATTGAAAATAATGAAAAATACTTTTCTGCACCCTAGGCCTTAATCCTCCTAATATTGTGTCAAAGGGCACTCACAGTGTTAAATTTCTGTTGAACCTCCAGGCACGATGCCAGGCCTAAGCCCATGTACAATTTAAACCATTCTATTATGTAGTCTGTTTTTGGACACCACTCAGAAAGATCCAAATGACTCCAATTTGAAATACATAGTTTTCAGGAGGCCCTTAGAAAGTGTGCAAAGTTTAAATTCTGAATTAATTCATTAAGTGCTGAATTAGCTGACTTGTGCACCTAAAAAAATATTTTTCCAGAATAAGTATTTATCAATTGTTTTTATTACGTCATTTATGAGGGCCTATCGATTAAGTATTAAAAGCCCCCCAGGTCTTAGCATAAAATGTAAGGTTATTTTCACCAGGTCACACAGGAAGTGCCCACGTGCAATCTATTGCAAGGCCGCCAAATACGTGGTCAGTGGACAGTCATTTTTTTTTTTTGCTGATTTTAAATTTTTAAAAGTTGTATGTTACCTAAATTAATTTATAGGAGTGCACTGAGTGTTAGACATGGTGTTTGACTGATGATATTATATAACAGCAAGAAAAGCAATAAACATTATTATCCAAAAGGAAGGTCCAATCTGCAGTTTATTTAATGGCCGCCAAATACATGGTTAATGGACAATCATTTATTATGTGTTTTAAGGTGCATAAATAAGTTTCTTTAGTGGACAGTCATTTTTTAAGAGTTAAAAAATTTATGATTTGTAAGTTACATACATATATGGGGCAGCTGTGGCTCTGGTGGTAGAGTGTGTCGGCCACTAATCGCATTGTTGGTGGTTCAATTCCTGGCCCACATGAATCCACATGCTGAAGTGCCCTTGGGAAAGACACTGAACACCAAGTTGCTCCTAATGGCAAGCTAGCACCTTGCATGGCAGCTCTGCTGTCATTGATGTATGACTGTGTGTGTGAGTGTGTATGAATGGGTGAATGGGACACTGTAAAGTGCTTTGGTAACCTTTAAGGTTAAAAAAAGGTGCTATATAAGTGCAGACCATTAACCATTACATGCATTTATAGGAGTGTCCTGAGTGCCAAACATTGTTTGATTGATATTATTTAATTCAAATGCTACTAAATTCATATAAAGAAATTATTCTAATTCTAAGTCCAAAAGGAAGATCCCATCTGCAGCTTATTTAATGCATGCAAATACATGGTTCATGGACATTAATTTTTAAGCATATTATGCACATTTATACATTTTATAAAATTGTATAGATATGTTATATTTAGTATGTTGAATCTGGAACAGGTGGTTTCATGTATATCATTACATACAAATACTAATAAATGTCTCAAAACATGATTGTCCACAGACCACCTATTTGTCGCCCATAAAATAGATTGTATTTGGGATGATCCCAAGTTCAATATATGACAAGGTCCATGATCAATTTATTAATTAAAAATTATATTTGGGTGACTCTATAACTCACTCTGAACAACATACACCTTTCAAAACCTAAAAATTTGACTGTCTGAGATTGACTGAGATATGGTGATCCCAGTTACAATTTATCCAATTCAAAAATATAAGCGGTTCGTGGACAGTGGACCTTTGAGTTCTAAGTGGGTGCAATGTGTTCCACTGAGGGTGCTGAGTTTCAAACAGTTGTTCCTATCAAAATTAATCATGTAAATCAAATATCCAACAACCAACTGTAGGCGGACAGACCATGTGCAATCTATTGAATTGCCACAAAAAAAGATGGTTGGTGGAAATTTGTTCTAGATGAAGCATTCTTGCCCTTTCTTATTACTACATAACTCTAGCCACTTTCACAGAGTACTAAGCTGCCCATAGTTACAATAACTATATGCCTACACACAGAATATTGACCATTTTTGATTATTTCACTTCTGAACCACTTTATACCTCATAACCTAACATGTCTTTGCAATACAATGTTCATCTGCACTTTTCAACATATCTACCCTATTCACAACTGCACTTTACCTGCATTTATTGTTTATAATATATTACTATTTGCACTTCTGGTTTGATGCTAACTGCATTTCATTGGCTTTAAAATGCAACACTACCTAAAACATATGCTGTAACCACCATAGCTACGCATAGCCTGTGCTCTACAGTAGATTCAACGTAGAAGTATAAATTGACCTTAATCCCCTGAGTACAACTTTTTCACACTCTCTCACTGTTATACAGTTCCTGAGGCTAAATAATTTCCGTAGTTGTATCTCTGTATGAGGTAGGTACTTCTCTTACCACTTCTTATCCATAATGCTTACTGGCCACACATGAACTGGCTAATAAGACACTGACATATTAACAATTCAAATTACATAAGCTTTGCAACACTTGTTTGGGTGATCTGAGAATAGTTTTGTTGTTATTGAGAGGTAATACTCTATAATACTTTAGTTTTGTAAGTTGGAGTGTGGGTGTTGCAGCATGTAGCATCTCATACTGGGACTGTTGCTTCATTTCAGTCACATGTTGTTCCTCTGCAATGACTGATCCCTGTTTCCCTGAACGTTTTGGTTCTGCAAGCAACTGACAATTACATGTTGTCATTTTCTGCTGTGTAAAATTTGGACACTGTGACTCTTTCTCTTCTGTAGGAACTGTTTGTTGCTGAGGCTGTGACGTTTTTTGAGGCAGTTGCTCATTGTCATTCTGACAATTTAAGGGAATCAACCAAATTAGTTAAATCTTCAATTTGTGCTCTAGTATGCTGAATGATCTTGTCTTGCTATTCACAGCTCCTATCACATCATTAGTCCCACATTTTAGGTATGTGTACGTTATACCTAATGACAAGTTACAGTACATTTGGATCTATAATTCCCAACACTGCAGCTTTCTCTGATGGAAACCAGACCATGTCAGTGAAGTGGAGCGACAGCAATTTCTGTCTGGGTTCAAGATTTTTTTTCTCCGCTTTTCTCCCCTATTTGGAATGCCCAATTCCAATGCTCTCTAAGTCCACGTGGTGGCGTAGTGACTTGCCTGAACCCAGGTGGTGCATGATGAATCTCAGTTGCCTCCACATCTGAGACCATCAATCCATGCATTTTATCACGTGGCTTGTTGAGTGCATTAGCACGGAGTTCTTGGCACGTATGGAGGCCCATGTTCTTCTCCGCGGCATCCACGTACAAATCACCACGCACCCCACCGAGAGAGAGAACCACGCATTAAAGTGATCATGAGGAGGGTACCCCATATGACTCTACCCTCCATAGCAACCAGGCCAATTTTGTTGCTTAGGAGACCTAGCTGGAGTAACTCAGCATGCACTGGATTCAAACTCACGACTCCAGGGCTGGTAGTTAGCATCAATACTCAGGCACTCCCAAGAGATTTTTAATGAAATTGTGCTTGCGTGTCACATTTGTCTTTCATTAATGTCACTAAACATTTTGCAATTACATTCTTTGGTCAGGTAGATTACATAATATACTAATTTTCATGTAAATTACAAGATATTCAGTGCAGCTTTCTTTGTTGTTGTAAATCAGTTGTATCCAGACCTGATGCTGATATTAAGCCCTGATATATTTGACCAATGTCTTTGTTACAGTTCACAAATTAATGTTCTTTGCTGTCCCAAAGTTCATGTAGCCCAGACAAAAATGTAATTATTTTTTCTTTAAAAAGTCTACCTGCAGAGTAGTGTAATGTGAGAAGCATAGTTCAAACCTTGAAACAAGGTTGATGAGATGCAAGATGAGACCCTTAGGCACGCCTTTGATAAAGTGAAAGTTATTGATGGTCAACGTCTCCAGTCAGACATCGTGCTTGCATATCCATATTTTTCAATTAACAAGGATCGTTTGTATCGAGTGACACATGATGCTCAGACAAAGGAAGATACATCCCAATTGTTAGTACTGAAGAGCCATCAGGAAATGTTATTCCAGATGGCTCATTATGATCTGATGGCGGGTCGCTTAGGGCATGAAAAAAAAACCTGAACCGTTTAATGGCCCATTTCAATTGGCCTAGCATTCACTGGGATTTTTCAGATGGTGTGCGACATGTCGTGAATCTCAGCTGGTGAATCCGCCAGCCACTCCAAGAGCGCCATTGCATCCCCTTCCAATGATTGAGGTCATTTGTATGGCCATTAGAGCAGACAGCACACAGGCATCGGTTTGTGTTGGATCTAGTGGACTATACAACGTGATATCCAGAAGCAGTGCCTCTGCACAACATCTCAACACATAGTGCTATGGAGGCACTCTTCAGAATAATCTTCAGAATTTCTTACGAAAGCGAGCCACGACCACAACGTTGCCGTGGTCATGGCCTCGCAATGAGGACATGATGCATCCACAAAAGATGTCTTTGCGTGGGCAGCGTCCAGGCACGAAAGACAGCAATCGTGGCCATCGGAAGGTGAGATATATCGACCGCAATCAGGAATAACATACAATCGAAAGGGCATCTTTAGAAAGATGCGTATTGAAAAAGATGTTCTGATGTGTGCCATTCTTTTAGAATATACTCTTTTGTGAGCAAAAACACTCTTTTAGAATATACTCGAAAAGGTTATTTCGATAAATCAAAAACATCATTTCCATCTCTGGATGGAAATTGCTTGCTCAGCTTGAATGATCGACCGTTCGGCTCCGAAAAGAAAATCTGAATGAGCAGTATGCATGTCCCTCTCTTTTATACACGTATGTCCGGGGGGAGGGGCATGCAAATACCACTCTCCAATTCCCATTGGCCTTTTATCAGCGATCTCAAGAGTGACCCCTCGTGTCACTACATCGACACAATGTCACAGTGAATGACAGATAGGGAACTGCATTTTCCACACCGTTTGGCTTACACCAATTTGTCACCCTTCCTTTCAGTTTGTTTCAGGTCCCAGCAATGGCTCATGGACAGGATCCTCAGACACACGCCGTTTACACCACTGCCTATCTGGATGACATCGTTATTTAAAGTAAAGATTGCCAGTGACCCCTGCAGCATCTGAGGGCTGTCCCGATGTCACTGAGATGGGCGGGACTCACGGCCAACCCTAAGAAGTGGAAATACAGATATTGGGCGGGTGGAAATACAGTATCTGGGCTTCCACTTGGGTCATGTGCAGCCCCAAATTGATAAGACCGCAGCGATTGCAGTCTGCACAAGACATAAGACCCAAAAAGGAGGTGAGACAGTTCCTGGGGCTAGCTGGCTATTATCGTAGGTCTGTGCTTAATTATTTGACCGTCACCAGCCTGCTGACTGATCTTACTAAAAAGAAGGAACCAGATCTGGTCCATTGGACGGTCATACTGCACTTGAGCAACGACACAGGCCTACAAAGTTGGGTTTTGACAAAACTGTGTATGTGTGAGAAAGAAAATGTGTGTTTCTGGGCCCATTTTATTTGTGTTTTATATTGAGTAATGCAAGTTAAGCTGCACTTTGTGGTGGGCCATTATTGCACTCTCCTGACTTCTCTCTCACTTTTATCTTGTAGATGGACACATCGGACAGGGGGTTGGGAGCGGTACTGTCCCAGATGTTAGAGGGGGAGTAGCATTGTACATTGGTCGCAAGCTCTTGATGAGAGAGACTAAGTAGAGCACAATCGAGAAGGAGTGTTTGGCCATCAAGTGGGCGGTACTCACCCTCCGGTACTATCTGTTGGGACTTTTTTCACCCTCTGTTTGGACCAAGCCTGCTCCAGTGGCTCTATCGCATGAAGAGAGATGCACAAAGCTGTGTGTGTTTGAGTGTTGGCTGAAAAGAAACAAGTTTTTGTGAAAGTAAAGAGACTTATTGTTTTCCAGATCCTGCTTCCTCCTTTGGAGAGAGTTAAGAACCTTGTCACAGTAATTATAACCTTTTTCACAGGAAAACTGACAATTGTTTCTTGGTTGAGATTTTAATGACCAGGATTATCTCCTTGCCTATTGAGGAAAGACATTTCTCTTGTCTTCTCTCTGTGTGTGAGTTTCTTCATGGTGCGTAAATTTCTGATTTGCCTGGTGATTGAACTGTGAGCCATCTGCCTGTCTTCCAACTCCCTTACCCTCATCTCAGAACTGTGTTACTATCCCATCTCAAACTTCAGCTTCTTAGGTTTTGATTACACTAAATGCACATGCACAACATTTGATTTTGTTTGCTTTATAAGTGAAGAGGCCAGTTTACATTTTTCCCTGACCATACTGCACTCGAGCAACGACGAATTTCATTGGATTTGAACCAAAGCACTGAACTGTAATCCAAATTGTTTTATTGAAAGTACTTTATTTTATTATTATTATTATTATTATTCTTATTGAACAAATTCCACTGAAGAAGTGGATGGTTATTTGACTTTATTTAATTTTGTTGTTATTTTTATCCTAATGTATTATTATGGAATATCCTATGTGTTATATACAGTGAATACATTGAGTTGTACATTTAATGATTCTTTGTAGGGTAATTCCACATAGTCTAAAATACTAAGTGGAGGCACCGCCTATTAATAAAAGCAACATACAGGAGTAATTTAAAAAAGTCACCTATAATCTGAGTTGGCACCAAAATATCTTTATTTATACCCAGGAACCCCCTTCCTTGTTACATAAGTCTTATTCTCTATGTCGTACGTATAATATTTAGGGGCAGGGGTTACATTCAATTATCACTGGATGGGGCATTTGAGTCACCATTTTAGTTGTGTTTCTCTGCAGTTCTCTTTTATTAAATAATTTCATTTACTGTAAATGACACATCATAGTGCGACCTTGTGAGGTCAAGTGTGATGACAGGTAGTTGCAATTTTTTTTTATTGTAAGCGCAAATGCTGGTGGTTTTGCTTTTTACAAAAAGTGCCAAAATAGGAGTATTGGTTAAAAAAAAACAAAAATATATACAAAGACATTCGGCTGAAAATTGTTTGTTCCATTGACATTTCTTTTGTTCTTTCCTTTTCACTTTTGCGCATATTCTAGGCAATTTCAGTAAATTAAAATACATCAAGTGAAAGGAAGGCATTAAAGTGTTCAATGCCTTATACCTCCTAAAGGCCTTTGCACACCACAATTTTTGCCACGATTTCTCACTGCGGTCAACATTTTGAATCGAAAAAAAGGATTCCTAACAAGCCACATTCACCTGGAGAGAATATTCGTGCCAGATCACACACCGACAAAGCAAAGCTTTTTTTTTTTTTTTTTTTTGATGGTAAGTGTGCACATTTTTTTTTCTTCACCCAGCGATGAAATTCCCTGACCAATATGAGCCTTGTATCTCATGTCAGGAGCCATTGCAGTTACCAAAACCAGCACAACAGGTGGCACTAAATAACAGAAAGCTATTTTGACCACCAACATTAAATACTGAAAGAACTCGAGGCAGAAATCCTGAACCAGCAATGAGGATGTGTATTTAATTGACATCAAATGCCTTAAAAACTGAAAAAATAAATAAGTAAATGTCATATTGGTTCTCTTAACATGTAAATTATATTGCTGCAGTACTGCCTTACATACCCTTTAAAAAACTTGAAGAGTCCTTATATGTGTGAATTACACAGTGATTTAAAACAAATGTACTTACAATTATAAAAAATATTTTTACACTCGATTCTTTCTAATCAGTGTGTGTGATAATACTGCCATTCAACTTGTCCAGCAGGTTTGTGAAAGTTTGTAAAATGTTCTCTTTCTCATTGAGAAAATACACAACAAACATGTCATCAGTGCTGTAGCTTATAGAAAAATCTGTTTTCTTTACTTGATCTTCTTGCTAGCTAGAGAGCTTGTTTGCTTGTCATTTTACAAACTTGTCAAGTAGTTCTTCTTCTCATCCATGATGGTCGGAGGGCGGACAATCTGAAAGGTGTGCTGAGCCACCTACTGTACTGGGGTTAAACTGCTTGTCGATTAGCAACAGCTATTATAAAGGCATTAATGTGCTAACGGCGATCATGCCAGTCCCTATGTGAAATGCAATATGCCTCTCATAACCGCATCGCCTTTAATGGGCAAAGGCCTTAAAGGATTAGTTCACCCCAAAATAAAATTCTCAGCTCTGTAGGTCCATACTATGCAAGTGAATAGGTACCAAAATGTTGAATCTCCAAAATCCACATTAGGGCAACACTCCAGACAACTGTTGGTTAAATCCATATCTTCTGAAGCGTATGATAGGTGTGGGTGGGAAACAGATCAATATTTAAGTCCTTTTTCCTTCACTTTCACTTTCTCCTTCTGTTTTTGGTGATTCACATTCTTTGTGCATATCGCCCCCCTACTGGATAGGGTGGAGAATTTATAACAAAAAATTTACTTAAAAATGTATTTATTTCTCACCCACACCTATCATATCATATCGGAACGGATTTAACCACTGGAGTCATATGTATTACTTTTATGCTCCCTTTATGTGGACTTTGGAGCTTCAAAATTTTGACACCGATTCACTTGTATTATGAGGGCCTTCAGAGCTTAAATATTCTTCTAAAAATTTTCTTTTTTGTTCTGGAGAAGACATAAAGTCATACACATCTGGGATGCCAGGAGGGTGAGTAAATCATGAGAGAATTTTCGACGATCTCTTTAAGCTATATGTTGTTAGCAGTAAACGGCTTACTACACATCTTAAACCCTCAAAAACTAAACAGCTTTCACTAGGGTATTATGTAGCTACAATTCGTAAAAGATGAGTTGAAATGTAACATTGTTTGCCAGAAAAGTTTGTTTGATTACCCTTGGGAATATGCAAATATCAATATGTAAAGGGAGGAAAAGGGGAACAAGGTTTCTACAACTCAGGTAAGCAGTTTAATGGAGTAACTTGGATTTTTACAGGGGTGCCAAAACATGTCAGCTTCACACTTTTACAATAGCTTCACAATACTCTTTAGCTTCACAATACTCTTTAACTTCACAATACTCTTTCAGCTTCACAATACTCTTTCAGCTTTAACAGAACTTTAAGACCCAGGCTCTCTCTCGGTCTGCTCTCTCTCTCGGTGTGGCTCTTTTTAATGCGCTTTCCCCGTGCTCACTGTAATTAGAGACAAGTGTTAGACATAATTTAGCTCAGGTGGAAGCGCCCTTACTGCTTTCTCTCCGAACAGACGCTTGACCACGCCCCCCGCTGCCACACAATATTTGCTAAATATATTATCACATATGAAATGCTTGCTACTTCTGTTAGTGTCGTTATGCACACATGATTTGGATTATGGGCAATACATCTGTCAGTGACAACGTGAACAAAAATGTACATAAAACCCTAGGAATATACAGTAAACTGGACAATGCAAAGCAAAGGTATTTATTTTTATATGTCTTTATACCTGAACACCAACATTACTATGTGCTTGTTGAACATTTAATTTCAAAACCATAGGGATTAATCTCACTCTTTGCTGCTGTTACATGTTACAAGGGCATCATCATGCAAGGGCAATTAATGGAATAGCCAAACATGTTCATTTAAAGTGTGTGTCTGCAAACCTTTGGCCATATAGTGTAATCCTATATAATGACAGTATTAACCTGAAATATTGACACTCTTCAGCAGCCCTGTGTTTGTGTTTGTAAATGCTAATGCCATAACTACCAATGTATGTTCTGCTAGGTGTGCATACCTAATGGCAATAGAAATTGCAATACATATTAAATAGTTGTGGCATGTGGAGGGCGGGCCGGGTCGTGATCCTACATGCCCGGTCCCGTATTAGGCTAATCAAGCCTCCGAGAGGAATAAAGGCCGTTCGCAGAGGAGGGTGCTAGAGAGAGAGATCCTTACGGACATGTCCGTCATGTGTGTGTTTGTCCTTTGAGTTTATCATTAAACTATCATTTATAATCAAGCCGGTTTCTCACCTCATCCTTGCCCATGAGCATGAACTACTTTACATTGGTGCCGAAGCCCGGGAAGGAAGAGGGATACGCCGTAGCAGAGTTCTTGCCACTACCGTCCACCCCCAATGAAGCAGCCGCAGCCATTTGCCTGGGGACGAGGAGCCCAGCTGCCTGAAAGCGGAGCAACGACCGCTGACCGTGAGGGGAGAAGGGGCTCCTGTTCGACTGCCTGGAGCGAGGAAACCGCTGCCAGGGGCGGGAGAGACCCCTTCCGAGTCCCCGAAAACGCGGCGGGGTGTTTCATCCGCCAGGGGCTGGAGAGCTACCTCAGATCCATCTGGAGGGGCGCGGCTGCCATTCGGTAGAGGGTGGAGGAGTGGCCGAGGAACAAGCTATGGCGTATCGGAGAACCGCCGAGTAAGTGTTTTTTTTTTTTTTTCATCTCTCTCTCCTCTCTCTCACTGTCGCTCTGCGTTGGCCTTTTCCCTCTCTTTTAAATTGTAGTGTTTTTTTGGGGGGGTACTACACTGTTACAGAAAGTACCCTCCCACATTTTAATTATTTGTTTCCCTCCCCTTGTCCCCTCCCTCGTCCAGGTTGATGGGGATGACCTGCCGGCAGACCGCGCTGATTTATTGGTATGACAAATATGTGTATGTTGTTGTTGTTAAAGAATATACTGTACAGTTTAGCTGTGTACAAATAAAACGTCTCGGGTTACTTGTGTAACCCTTGTTCCCTGAAAAAAGCGGAACGAGATGCTGCGCTGCTAAGCGCTATGGGGGAAACAATCTTATTGTGAGCTGCTTCTGAACATGTGTGTAACACGTCAATGAAATTGACTGGAATTTATAGCCTCGGTTGGTGAGATCATTGGACGCACCTGTGACCAGGCTATAAATAGGAGGCGTCACCAGAGTGTCATCAGATTATTTTTCTGAAGAGCGGTCCTGGGACGTCCCAGTGCGGCAAAAGAAGCGCAGCATCTCGTTCCGCTTTTTTCAGGGAACAAGGGTTACACAAGTAACCCGAGACGTTCCCTTTACAAAAAGCTTCACTTTGATGCTGCGCTGCTAAGCGCTATGGGGAACGAAATGCCCACGCTGCCGCACTGGGGCTGTCCGGACCCCTGATCGTTGTGAAGTGTTTTCACAGAACGCAAGAGGTTCCAGACATGAGCTTGAGATGTCGACTCAAGGGCATAAGCCCGGAGTAGCAGAACATCTAACACCATAAAATCCGAAGAGTGTGTACGGAAAGGACTAGCCTGCCGTATCACAAACCTGGTTTAGACATGAGCTTGAGATGTCGACTCAAGGACATAAGAGTCCGGAGTAGCGGAGCATCTAGCCCACAAAGTCAAAAGATGAGTTTGAGAAGCCGATTCAAAGGCTCTAACTCAAAAGTTCGTACCATGAACTTGGATTTGGCATGAGCCCGGGATGTCGACCCAAGGACATAGTCCGGGGTAGCAAAAACATCCTAGCCCATGTAGAAATTGTAGAATGTGCGTGGAGAGGACCAGCCCGCCACGTCACAAACTTGTTCCTGCATGAGTTTGAGATGTCGACTCAAGGACGTAAGAGCCCGGAGTAGCATGAACATCCAAACTATAGAATTTAATGAATGTGTGCGGAGAGGACCAACCTGCCACATCACAAACTTGCTGCAGAGGAACCCCTCTAGCCAAGGCTTTAGAGGAAGCGACCCCTCTGGTGGAGTGAGCCCTGACACCTACTGGCGAAGCTTGACCGCGCGCCTCATAGGCCAGGGCAATAGCATCCCTCACCCAATGTGACATAGTCTGCTTAGTAGCGGCCGCCCCCTTGTTGCGGCCCCCATAGCAAGCAAACAATTGCCCTGATTTACGCCACTGGCTTGTGCGGTGGACATAAATCTGAAGGGCATGGACTGGGCAGAGTCAGTGAAGTCTTTCCTGCTCCGGCGTTAAAAACGGCGGGGAGCAGAAGGCTTCTAAAGTGACAGGATGTATTGTCGAAAAAGGAACTTTAGGAAGATAATCAGGGTGAGGATGCAAAATTGCTTTGGCCATACCGGGGGCAAATTCTAAGCAGGTCGGCAAAACAGACAGGGCCTGTAGATCCCCGATCCTCTTAAGAGAGGTAATAGCCATAAGGAAGACCATCTTGAGAGTCAGAAGTCTGTCAGACGCTGACTCCAGAGGTTCAAAAGGGGTCTCGACCAGAGCCTCCAGGACTATTGTTAAGTCCCACGAAGGAGTTCTGGTCCTAACGGGAGGCCTCAGTCGCCTGGCTCCACGAATGAAGCGGGCGAGTAGAGGATGTCTCCCTAAAGGCACCCCGTCAATCAAGGCATGGCAAGCCGAAATGGCGGCCACATAAACCCTGAGAGTAGCGGGGCATATGCCTGCTGACAGTTTTTCTTGCAGAAACTCCAGAACTGAAACAATTTGGCAGTTAACTGGATCTGCATCATGTGAACTGCACCACCTTTCGAAGACACCCCATTTATTGGTGTAAATTCTTCTGGTGGAGGGAGCTCTAGCACTAAGAATGGTTTCAATAACCCCAAGCGACAGCCCTGTGTCCCTCAGTTGGTACCCTTCAGGGGCCAAACGTGAAGTTTCCATAATTCGGGCCGGGGATGAAATATTGTCCCCTGTGCTTGAGACAGAAGGTCCCTCCTGTCCGGAATCGCCCAGGGCGAGCCGTCTAGGAGAGACATCAACTCTGAGAACCAAACCCTGTTCGGCCAGCGAGGCGCTATCAATAAGAGGCAAGACCCTTGCTGCCGAACTCTGGCTAGGACTCCCGGGAGCAGAGAAACCGGAGGGAACACATACAGGCGCATTCTGGGCCATGTATGCGCCATAGCGTCCAGACCCAGGGGGGCTGGGTGACTCAGAGAGAAGTAGAGGGGACATTGCGCAGTCTCTTGAGAGGCGAAGAGGTCCACTTCGGCTCTGTAAAATCTCTCCCAGATCTGTTGTACTACCTCGGGATGGAGTTTCCACTCGCCCGACAGTAAGATTCGTCTGGATAGAAAATCTGCTCCCATATTCAGGCGTCCAGGGATATAGACTGCCCTGAGTGACAGTAACTTGCCCTGGGCCCAAAGGAGAATCCGACGTGCCAGCAAATTGAGGTGGCGAGAACGTAGGCCTCCTTGATGATTTATGTAGGAGACTGATGCTGTGTTGTCCACCCGCACAAGGACATGGCAGCCTCTCAAATGTTGGAGAAAGTATTTCAGGGCCAGAAATACTGCCATCAGCTCGAGGCGATTTATGTGCCAATCGAGTTGATGACTCTCCCATTCCCCTTGGGCTGGACGACCACTTAAGACCGCACCCCAACCCGTCAGGGAGGCGTCTGTCGTAAGCATCCTGTGACGACACAACGCACCAAGAGTGGGACCCAAGGTGAGAAACCGGGGTCTGAACCACATAGAGAGGGAACGAAGCACTGGGCGTGTAACCCTTATTTGCCTGAGGGGACTGGCCCTTGGATGAAACCCCCTGGCTTTTAGCCACAGCTGAAACGGTCTCATATGGAGAAGGCCCAAAGGAATCACCGTGGATGCAGACGCCATGAGACCTAATATTCGTTGGAACTGAAGAACAGTGCAAACTTGACCTAGCCTGAGAATGCTCAGGGAGTTCTGAATGGAGATGACACGAGCGGGAGACAACTGTGCCTGCATCGTGACCAAATTCCATATAACCCCCAGATAGGAAATTTTCTGGGTCGGGGAAAGAACGCTCTTTTTGGCGTTAAGTCTCAGACCCAGAGAACCTAGATGAGCTAAGATGATATCCCTGTGCTGAACTGCCAGTTCTTGAGACTGGGCTAGGATCAGCCAGTCGTCTAGATAATTCAGAATGCGGATGCCCTGGAGTCGCAACGGAGCCAGTGCTGCATCCATGCATTTCGTGAATGTGCGGGGTGATAGGGCTAGGCCGAATGGAAGGACCCGATACTGGAAGGCTTCGTCCCCGAAAGCGAACCTCAGGAACTTCCTGTGCTGTGGCAGAATTCCAATATGAAAGTATGCGTCCATGAGGTCGATCGTGACCAGCCAATCGAAACGTTGGAACTGAGACACGACGGACCTGACTGTTAGCATCTTGAACCTGAGTGTCTTGACCGAGCGGTTCTCTGGCAGTCCCCTTTTTCTCTGGAAGGGGAACATGTTCTATGGCCCCTTTCTCCAAGAGATTTTGCAGTTCTACCTGAAGTAGACATGCCTGTTCCGGGCTTACGGTAGTGGAAACCACGCCGTTGAAGCTCGGAGGGCGGCAAGCGAACTGAATTCTGTAGCCTTTTTCTACTGTTTTTAGAACCCACATAGAAATACCTGGCAGAAGTTTCCACGCTGCCAGGTTCTCTGAGATGGGAACTAATTTCAAGACTTCCTGTCGAGGGGGTGTCGAATGTTCCGTGTCCTGGAATAAGGCAGGGAGCGACGGTACATTCAACATTTTGTTGGAAACCCCTGTCACCCGAAACACCAAGGGTGGAGGGAGTGAAGAGGTTTCGTGAGGGTATCGGGAGGGCCGAAGTGAATGATACACGCGCCCCGTCCCGAAGGGAACTACCCTCACAGGGTTGGATACAAGACCGTCAGGGCTTCTTTCTCTTGGAGATACAAGCCCTGAGGTCTTGTTTGGGAGGTTGCTGAGGGCGACGAGCCTGTCCCCAATCTTTACGAGGGGGAGCACGACTTGCCACGCTCTGTTTCTGAATCTCCCTCCTAACAAAATCAGGGCGAGACTGGGTGACCGACGGTCTCGCCCCCTGAGTGCGACGAGGAAGGAATTTTCCAAAGACTTCCTCATGGCTTTTCACCTCCTGGAATCTGGAGATAACCGTGTTCATGGCGTCTCCGAAGAGACCAGAAGGCGAAACTGGGGCATCAAGAAGGAAAACCCTGTCCTTATCCTTGATGCCGGATAGATTCAGCCATAAGTGCCTTTCGGTGCTAACCAAAGCGGACATAGACCGGCCAATAGCACGGGCTGACTGCTTGGTGGCACGGAGAGACAAATCAGTAGCTCGACGAAGCTCAGAGAAAGCTTCATCGTCGAGACTTCTTCCAGCACTCAAATCTTTTAGCAGGTCAGCCTGGTATGCCTGCAAAACAGCCATGGTGTGGAGCGCAGGACCAGCCTGACCAGCCGCTTGATATGCTCTCCCGACCAGCATGGAGGTTACCCTGCATGGCTTAGAAGGGAGAGCAGATTTATTAAGTGATGATGCCGAACCCGGCGAGAGATAACCCGCAAGTGTCTCTTCGACCGGTGGCATCTTTAAATACCCTCGCGCCTCAGCGCCCACGATAGTCGAATATATTGACGTCGAGGGCACGTGAATGCGCGAGGTATAAGGCTTAGTCCAAGAACGAGAAAGCTCGTCATGGAGATCATCAAAGAAGGGAAGGGACTGATGAGGTGTTCCCTTCCCTTGGTCACCAGACAGAAATCTGTCCTCTAACTTAGAGAGCTTGGGGGGAACTTGGTCACGTGGCCAGTCTATTTGAAGCCTGGCCACCGCGCGAGTAATCACATCGAGCAGCTCCTCCGAAGATTTAGAATCGCGATTGGAGCGCTCAGATGCGGTTAACTCTAAATCTGACCCAAGGGAATGGAGGTCCCCCTCGTGAACTGAAGAGGCGCCGAAGCACGCTTCAGGATCACGCGAGGGACCAGCAGGATCTGGGGAGAGAGCGAGCGAAAGGGGCGAACCCGTCTCTCGCTCCTCAGCCAGATCCATGCGAGAGCCCCACGAATGAAGTGTGGGTGCCGGCTCTCGGAAGTAAGCAAGGCGAGCGCGAAGCATCCCGACCGAAAGTAGGTCGCAATGCGCACACCCGCCCTGTTCCAACGCGAGAGTAGCGTGCTCTTCCCCCAAGCAAACAAAGCAAAATTGATGCGTGTCCCTGTCAGACATAGAACGCTGACAAGGAAACACGCATTGTTTGCCCTGCTTTTCTGCCATTTTCCCCTTCTTTTTTTTTATTTTTTATATATATATATATAAAGAGAGAAAGAAGGAAAGGCTTGAGATTTTTAAACAATTTCTAGCAAGAGTTTCGTGAAAACACACAGAGAGAAAGCTCTGAAGAAAAATGTCTGACGACACTCTGGTGACGCCTCCTATTTATAGCCTGGTCACAGGTGCGTCCAATGATCTCACCAACCGAGGCTATAAATTCCAGTCAATTTCATTGACGTGTTACACACATGTACAGAAGCAGCTCACAATAAGATTGTTTTCCCCATAGCACTTAGCAGCGCAGCATCAAAGTGAAGCTTTTTGTAAAGGGAACAGTAAGAGTGCCAATCAACACGTGATTAAGATACTATATAAAACAAACAAAGAAACAAAAAACAGATATGCAATGTAATTGACAAAGAAATGTGAAAAGGGTTACTTTAAAGATAAAAAACATATTAAGATAAATTTTGTGCTGAAGACAGACTCTTTTTTTTTAATGATTGATATGAATGTACAAAAATATTATTGCATTTGATGCTTGTTGATAATGTAAAGTGGTGTAGCAAATGCCTTTAACCCAAAACTTTGTAAACATGAAATGGTGTTGGAACATACATTTATTTTGAACAAAATTAAACCCAAAAGCCATTAGCAGACTTTGCCTTTTCTTTCAGAAGTCCACCACACACCACTGCTGTCATTCAAAGGGACCTGTATGCTGGATAAAGTGCAATTGCTTTTTATATTGACTACATAGTAGGAATGACTCGGCTGTCTTTGAGAATGGGTTGCTGCAGCTGAAATCACTGCTTTTATATGAGTTAGCTTTGTATAAAATGGCCAGCATTGGTGGCTGTGAAGGACCTTCAGCTGAAAATGGTGTGTTCCTCAGACCTATCTTTGTTCTTTCCTTTTCACTGTTGCACATGTTCTTGGCTATTTCAGTCATTTCACCAGACAGCTGGTGAAAGGAAAACATTAAAGTGTCCAGTGCTTCATACCTTCTCTATACCACCATGTTGTAAACAGTAAATGGCTTACTACACTTCTTTTACCTTTTACTTTTACAAAAAGTAAACAGCATTCACTCAGGTATTGTGTAGCTACAATTTGCAAAAGAGGGCTGAAACCTAACAACATTGTCTGCCAGAAACGTTTGCTTGATTACCCTTGGGAATATGCAAATATGCAATATATTATAAATACATTAAAAAAATATGAAATGTTTGCCACTTTTGATAGTGTTGTGCTAAAATGTTTTGGATCATGAGCAATACATCTGTCAGTCAAATGATGATAAGAAATGTACGTAAAACCTTAGGAAAATGAACTGGACAGAGCAAAGCAAATTGAATTATTTTTAGAGATATTTTGCATCAAATTGGTGGGTAAAATAAATGATAATGCTGGCTGTCAAACCCTTGCTTTAGAATTTTTAAAAAATAAACTAATGCATTAGTAAGAGCAGTGGGAGGTTATATGAATGGAGCCTTTGTTCTTCACATGTTATATGACTGCAGCCTCTGAATTCCTTTGGCCAGCTGGACTCCAGCCAGGTCTGCTGAGCTTGACAGTAATCTAGACATACCAGCTATGTGAATAACCACCATAAATTAAGGGAACTTTTAATGGAAATTACATGCAATGGTGACTAGCAATGACTGGTCATGCTCATTAGTTATACTTTTAATACAGTGTGTAAAAAAAACAGGCTTATGTTGACTCATACCCTCTTGTGTTTTTCAGAGACAAATTGAAAAGATATATCAATGGTTACCAATATTACAAATATTCCATAAAGGCTTTTTAATGATTTGAGACCCAAATGTATACAATAATGCAGGGTTCAGAACCTTTTTGGCATAAAGTGCCATTTTAGAAATACTATTACCTTATCATTATCTGAGGACCCTGGGCACATATCTTTGGACTAGGGAGCCCAACTCATATTTTAGCTTTGGTAGCTTCATTTGAGGATTATTCCATATATGTGTTGCCACATGGTGTCCTAGAGAAAATAAATAATAATGAAAAAAATCTTGAAATCGATAAACTTGATGGTAAATTTTCCATAGATGTAGAAATGTTAGAAGGCATGTGAGCTGTAATGATGTTTTGTTTGTGAACAAATCTGTCTTTTTGAATGAATTGTTTAAGTGAATTATTCATTCTCATTCACCTCCACATACTGACTTCTGTTCACTGACGTCTTTCATTTTCAAAGCTCAAGTTTGAAGCGCAAGACTGCTTTGGTGGCTTTTCATGCCTGTAAAGACGGACTATAGCATGAGCCAATAGGAGAATATCATTGGTTTGACCCAATAGATTAATACGCCCTTCACTGAACCAGTCGAGTCGGTCATTTGAGTCAGCTCGAGATGAGACATCTCCATCATGAACAAATTGTATATACTTGTATACTCGTTTGCAAATTAAATGAATTAATCTCTCAGTCATTTCGTACGTGAACGAGGATCTGCTGACTGACTGAACCAGAGGAGCATGTTGTTAAATTCGGAGTCAATTGCATTCAACAAGAGAGAAAGGCGTGAAATGCACAAAAGACAAGTTTATAGGTTTAAATAGCATTAATTATGAATGGAAATGTTGAGCAAAGTGTAATGTTTAGGCTTTTCTTGAACGTCTACTATGTCTTGATAAAAGTGAAGCCCAGCATTTGACAAAATATAAGCAAAATAACACCTGCTTTCTTAAAATGGTGGGAAGCAGTTATGGCAAGTGTCTTCATACATTTGAAGACATGCAAATTCAATTTGTGTTAGCGGAAGCCAAAAGTATTTGAGCACTGGCTGTGAAGGAGCATATAATTGGTTTTACCCACTGAACGAATACACCCTTCGCTGAACTAGATGATCATTTGAGTCTGAACAAGCAAAAAAATAAATAAAAGTGCTTAGCAGTTCACAATATGGTAGACATGCTTTGTTGTTATTTGTGGGGAAACACTTATGATGCTTAAACACTGAGGTGTTGATGTGTAAAAATCTATTTTAGTAGAATTATAGACACTAATTTTAGTAACAGATTATTAGACTTGTTCCGGTCATGAATAACTATGTGCTTTTGGTTCAATGCAATTAATTGTTTAAAACATAAAAGATGCTCATTTGGTGGCATACATGCCTAAGACTGATGGAACCTGCCATAATAATAATATAATAATATTATCATGCCCTTACTGTATATAGGCTTTTTTATTAAAACTGTGGGCACACAGTTATAGTACTTTGTCCACTCCAAACCTATATAAATCCGAAATCTTTAAAGACTTGTCTGGTAGACAAAACAAAAACAACGAAAGTGTGACTTCTTGTTACTGTTTCCCATAATGTCTAAAGCAATGGTATATTTGTGTGTTGTTGAAAACGAATACCCTGGCAGATTGCTGTGGAATGTAGGAATATAGTAATAATATAATGTGAACTATTAATAATGTTATGTCTTGGAATTTTCTTATTTGAGGACTTTTCTCAGAAAGTATTGATACATGTGATAAATTGCAATTAAATCAATTAATTATCATGTAATTCATTTGATTACAAATTTGAATGAATTGCCAACCCTACTTTGCACACAACCACTAAAAAGCATTTGTAAAACATCTTATTCCCAGGCAAGGATTTGGTAACTGAGAAAGTAGGCCACTTCTTTAGAGGAAATAAGTGAATTCCTCTTTAACAAGCAGAGCTGTAGCCAAAGTCTTTGTAAAGTTACTTATCTACAACATATAGACACTGAATTAGTAGAGGTGCTTCATGCCAGATACCTAAATGATAGATGTAAACAAATGAGCCCTACTCGCCTATCATTTCTGGCGCAAGGTGTGGTGTCCTTAAATTAGTTTAGAAACAGATTGCACAGTGGCCGAAGAGAAGTATTCATCAGTTGATAAAAGATGCAGGGAAAAGGTGAGCAGACATATAATTCTTCTTTTACCCTCCCAGGGACAATTATTAATCATCACATAGTGAAGTCAGGCAGTTAAGATAGATGTTAAAACTCTTGTGTTGAATCAGGCTATCCAATAGCCTGCCCAGTGGCATTATTAAATACATATATAGCATGTGGATTTGGTGTTGATATGTTGATATGTTGTCTAATGGAATATGTTAATGGAAAAACAAAAAATGGACCATGTTGTCCTTGCTCACATGCAAATGAAACCCGCTGCAATATTGAGGAGGAAATTAATTTTATGGACTGATAAATGAATGGCCTCTTTCCACAAAGCAGCTGCTCTGAGCAGTCTAAATGAATGAATGTGTATTTTTGTAAATGGTTTTACTTGGATTTATTTTTAAGACAAACAGGTTAAAAAATGGGAGGGCCTCCTCTGGGCTGTGAGCCTGATCCGATTGGTTGTATGTCAAAGAAGCTTCCTCCGATAAACAGCCAGTCAGGAAATTATTTTACATTATCACTATAAAATATCCATCCATCTTCAACCGCTTATCCAAAGTCGGGTCGCGGGGGCAGCAGCTCCAGCAGGGGGCCCCAAACTTCTCTATCCCGAGCCACATTAACCAGCTCTGACTGGGCGACCCCGAGGCGTTAGGTCAGAGTGGAGATGTAATCTTTCCACCTAGTCCTGGGTCTTCCCTGAGGCCTCCTCCCAGCTGGAAGTGCCTGAAACACCTCCCTAGGGAGGCGCCCAGGGGGCATCCTTACCAGATGCCCAAACCACCTCAACTCACTCCTTTCGACGCAAAGGAGCAGCGGCTCTACTCCGAGCTCCTCACGGATGACTGAGATCCTCACCCTATCTCTTAGGGAGAAGCCCACCACTCTTCTGAGGAAGCCAATTTCGGCCGCTTGTATTCGTGACCTAGTTCTTTCGGTCATGACCCAGCCTTCATGACCATAGGTCCATAGGAACAAAAATTGACCGGTAGATCATGAGCTTTGCCTTCTGGCTCAACTCTCTTTTCGTGACAACTGTGCGATAGAGCGAGTGCAATACCGCCCCTGCTGCCCCGATTCTCCGGCCAACCTCCCGCTCCATTGTCCCCTCCCTCGTGAACAAGACCCAGAGGTACTTGAACTCTTTCACTTGGGCAATACCTCCTTCCCTACCCGGAGTACACACTCCATCGGTTTCCTGCTGAGAACCATGGCCTCAGATTTAGAGGTGCTAATCTTCGTCCCAGCCGCTTCACACTCGACTGCCAAGCGATCCAGTGAAAGCTGAAGGTCACGGACCGATGATGACATGAAGACTACATCATCTGCAAAAAGCAGCAATGAGATCCCCAGCCCACCGAACCGCACACCTTTTCCACCCCAACTACGCCTTGATATCCTGTCCATGAATATCACAAACAGGATTGGTGACAAAGCGCAGCCCTGGCGGAGACCAACCCAAACATGGAACGAACTCGACTTCGTGCCGAGGACCTGGACACAGCTCTCGGATGTACAGGGATTGGATCGCACTAAGAAGGGACCCCCTCACCCTGTACTTCCGCAGCACCTCCCACAGTCTCTCCCGGGGGACCCGGTCATACGCCTGCAACCCTGCTTTCCAGCACCTTGGAGTAAACTTTACCAGGGAGGCTGAGAAGTGTGATACCCCTGTAGTTGGCACACACTCTCTGATCCCCCTTTTTGAAGAGGGGAACCACAACCCTGTTCTGCCACTCCTTAGGCACTGTCCCAGACTTCCACGCAATGTTGAAAAGGCATGTCATCCATGACACCCCCTCCACATCCAAAGCTTTCAGCATTTCTGGTCGGATCTCATCAATCCCCGGGGCTTTGCCACTGTGGAGTTGTTTGACTAACTCAGTGAGCTCCCCCAGGGAAATCTGATCCCCCATCAGCCTCCGGCTCTGCCTCTAGCATAGAGGGCATGTTGGTATTCAGGATTTCTTCAAAGTGTTCCTTCCACCACCCAATAACCTCCTCAGTTGAGGTCAACAGCATCCCATCTTTGCTGTATACAGCTTGGATGGTTCCCCATTTCCCCCTCCTAAGGTGGCGGAAGGTTTTCCAGAAGCACTTTGGTGCGGACCGAAAGTCCTTTTCCATGGCTTCTCCAAACTTTTCCCACACCCACTGCTTTGCCTCCCTCACGCCAGAGGCTGCAGCCCTTCAGGCCTGTTGGTACCTTGCAACTGCCTCTGGAGACCTCCAGGACAACAAATCCCAGAAGGCCTCTTTCTTCAGTCGGATGGCTTCCCTGACCACCAGTTTCCACCATGGCATTCGAAGGTTACCACCCCTTGCGGCACCTAAAACCTTGAGGCCACAGCTCTCCACCACGGCTTCGGCAATGGAAGCTTTGAACATTGCCCACTCCGGTTCAATGTCCCCAACATCTGCAGGGATTTTTTACTTTGAAAAATGTTTTGACTCTGGATCCGTAGTCCTGGATAGGGAATGGACTCTTTTTCCCAGGGTGTGAGGTGACGGGCGGGTGTGGGGATACTCACGAGTCCCTAGCTGAGCGCCGCTACGTTGGAGTTTACCCCGGTGGACGAGAGGATCGCCTCCCTACACCTACGAGGGAAAACTCTTGACTGTTGTCTGTGCATATGCACCGAATAGCAGTTCAGACTATTTGGCCTTCTTGGAGACCCTGAATGGAGTCCTGAATAGGGCCCCAGTAGGGGACTCCATAGTGATGCTGGGTGACTTCAACGCACATGTAGATAAATGACAGGGACACCTGGAAAGGCGTGATTGGGAGGAATGGCCTCCCCGATCTGAACCCGAGTGGATGTTTGTTATTAGACTTCTGTGCTAGTCATGGATTATCTATAACAAACACCATGTTCAAACATAAGGATGCTCACAAGTGTATGTGGTATCAGAGCACCCTAGGCCGAAGGTCGATGATAGATTTTGTAATCGTGTCGTCGGATCTGAGGCCATATGTTTTGGATACTTGGGTGAAGAGAGAAGCAGAGCTGTCAACCGATCACCATCTGGTGGTGAGTTGGGTCAGGGGGTGAGGAAAGGCTCTGGACAGACCTGGGAAGCCCAAGTGAGTAGTGCGGGTGAACTAGGAATGTTTGGAGGAGGTCCCTGTTCGTGAGATCTTCAACTCCCTATGAGATCAACCTATCAACTCACTATAAAATATAAAATATTTATTTAAATTCAAGACAAAAGCTTTGATGTCACAATTAAACATTATATGGCAAACTGTGACAAATTTGAGGTAAGTATATGAGTGTATTTGTTATTAAATTACTTTGACCATTATGTCCACAGTTCACATAGGCTTGCGAAGACAGACATTTGACTAAAGGTCATCGTATTTTTGTTAAGAACTGCCTAGAATAAAAAAAGAGACCATCTGTATATCGTTTAAAGCGACCAACCACTTTTCATTTTGTTCTACATGACATTTAGGGCTGGGTTTATCTACAATAGATGAGACAATATGATACACTGCATGGAAAAAATATATAATTTGGCAGTTTCTATGAATGGTTGTACAGAAAACACAGTTACAGAATTTTACACATAACTAAAAATACAAACAAAAAACAAATAAAAAACAACAAAGTAAATACAGTTATATATTGTTTACTTGTTACTACAGTACTAGTTTTTTAAAAAAATAAACATTTTCCTTTCAAAGATTTGAAGACATTAACCTGGAAAACTTTGTTAAAGCCAGCAATAATTTCATCCCCAAAAGTGCTTAAATGCTGTAGGCTAATGCTTCCTGTGACAGTAATTATATTGTCATTATATTGTCATGAAGTCACACTTTTGTAAAATTATGAACATACAGTGATACTGCTTTGAGTTCTGGCACAGGAAATGAAGTTTCACAACATGTTCTCATAAATCTTAAATATTGTTATATAAATGTAAAATATATATATGTGTGGCAGGGCGGAGGGCGGGGCCGGGTCGTGATCCTACACACCCGGTTCCGTATTAGGCTAATCAAGCCTCTGAGAGGGATAAAGGCCGACTGCAGAGGATGGTGCGGGAGAGAGAGATCGTTTACGGACATGTCCGTCATGTGTGTGTTTTGTCTTTTGTATTAAGTTCATAATTAAAATATTATTTATATTGTCAAGCCGGTTCTCGCCTCCTCCTTTCCCTTTTTAAATCCCTTTACACTGGTGCCAAAATCCGGGAAGGAGGAGGGATATGCCGTAGTAGAGTTCTCGCCACTACAGTCCACCTTAACGAAGCAGCCGTGGCCATCTGCCAGGGGACGAGGAGCCCAGCCACCTGGAAGCGGAGGAACGGCCGCCGACCTCGAGGGGAGAAGGTGCTCCTAGCCGACCGCCTGGAGTGGTCAGGGCCGCTGCCAGGGGCGGAGGAGTCCCCTTCCAGCTGCTGAAAGGCGCCGGGGTCTGAGACCACCGACCGCGAGTGGGGAGGGGCTCGGAGACCGGACGCCTGGAGCGGGAGAACCGCTGCCAGGGACGGGGGAGACCCCTTTGGCTCCCCGAGAACGTGGCGGGGCGTTCTGTCCGCCAGGGGCTGGAGGACTGCCGGAGAGGCACAGCTTTCATCCGTTAGAGGGTGGAGGAGTGGCCGAGGAACAAGCTATGGCGTATCGGAACTAGCGAGTACTTTTTTTTTTTTCATCTCTCTCTCCTCTCTCTCTCTCACTGCCGCTCTGCGTTGGCCTTTTCCCTCTCTTTTAAATTTTAAAGTGTTTTTTTGGGGGGGGTACTACACTGTTACAGGAAGTACCCCCCCCCCCTTTTTATTATTTCATGTCACAGCCAGGCCAGAGTCAGCTCCATGCCATGTCACCACCACGCCAGAATCGGCTCCATGCCATGTCACCGCCATGCCACAATCAGCTCCATTCCTTGTCACCGCCACGCCAGAGTCAGCTCCATGCCATGGCCATAACGACGTGTAGAACCCAAGTGTAGTTTTTTAAAATAAACGTGAAATCATAAACCCTAACTAAACTAGACATAGTCGTGGACATGACTAAAACATGGCATAAACATAAATGTGGCTTGACATAAACTAGACATAGCATGGCTTAAACTTGACATGAACTTGAACTGGGGTACACAAACAAACATCAATACTAGACAAGAGACAATGACAAACATGAGGGCTTAAATACACAGACATGGGGGAACATAAACCACTGATCAAACAGAACACTAAACAAGACTAATAACCTAAAACCAATGGCAAACTAGAACTAATAACAAGGTAATCAGACACTGAACCAATGAAAACAAGACACATGCACATGGAGAGAAAACAGGACATCACATGACTAGGGAAACACATGACATGAACTTTTCAAAATAAGAGACATGAAAAACAGGAACCAACAGAATAAACATGACAAGCTGGAGATTTACCATCCACTGAAGAGGAGAGGTCCAACTGACTCAGTTGTTCATTTGTGCAATTAAGAGAGAAGACAGAAAACACACACTCTTGCACACAAACCTTTTTTATTATTACTGTTATTGCTGTTTAATGAACCTTTCTGCAGTTGTGAGCATTATTAATGGACAATTATTTACATTTTAGCTTTTGTTTTCATCTTCAAGGCAGCCTGTTTATTATGAGTAATCATTCTGTGGACTGTGCTTTCATGATTCCTTGTTCCCCATTCTTCCAAAACAAACACTGTGATTAGAAGCCCAGCTGAGAAGACAATATTGAAAGCAATATTTTCAAAATTTAATGTGGAGGCATGACTTTTCCAAACCAGACCATGCCAACACTTATGAGTCAAAAAATATCTCTGAATAGACACACAGACATTTGTGCCACTGACTATCAGTCAAACACTATCTGGATATTTGAGAATGAAGAACAAGAAATTGGCCTTTAATCAGGATAGACAGCTAGCACACTTGGGGAGTAATTCAAAACTATAGATATTTGAGTTTACATAAATTCAGTTCATTTCCTCAAATTGCTATGTGACATGGTCATAAATTTGTCTCAGTGTTAGCTTGACTATTATTATTATTATTTATGCATTTGGCAGATGCTTTTATCCAAAGCGACTTACAGAGCCCTTACTACAGGGACAATCCCCCTGGAGCAACCTGGATTTAAGTGCCTTGCTCAAGGGCACAATGGTGGTGGCCGTGGGGTTCGAACCAGCGACCTTCTGATTAGCAGCCCTGTGCTCTAGCCACTACGCCCTCTCTATGTAATACACTATACAGTATATTGCTATTTTATAATATTACTGTAAATCACTATATATTGGACTCTATACTGAAACCTGTCATCCTGGATCCTGGAAGTATGTTTACCAAATGCTGCCGCTTTACACCGAATATGTTTGTTTATGTTGTTTTTGTGTTTTTATACGTCTCATAATACACACATCCCTATTATGGACAATTTTGGACATTCATTTTATCGAAACACATTTTAGCGCGTTGTTGCACTCTGGACTGTGACAAGGCCAGCTGCTGCTCGTGAGCTTGCGCTTGCCGTATGATGTTGAGCAGGGATCTCTTTTTTAAAAACATATTATCTTTCCACTTGCACTCTGTGTGTTTGGACTCTCTGGTGGATAACGCTTCTGTATATAAATGACATACCATCACTCTGGACTATATTGTTGACTTGGGCTCCATTATTGTTTGCAGTAAGTATATTGTGTTTGTGGTTTTATTGTTTGGTTTGCTTGTTTTGTTTACATGTACTTCCAGTATGTTTGAGCATTGACTGAAAGCGCTATATAAAGTAAACATGTTATTAGTGTCATTATTAGTGGTAGTAACTCGGTCAATTGCATGACAAAGTGTCATGTGCTGTCAACATGGCAGCGCCCATAAGAGGTGACCAACCCCAAGTAAAATTAAACTAATTTTGATTTGACTGGAGTCTTTAACTCACGGGAGTTTACATCATTTTCAACGTATTTCTAAAAAATGCTGTTCATGTCTTTATGTGTAAAACTTTTTTAATTAGCAAAAACTTGAAGTTATATAAAATGCACTGATTATATTCTGTTATAATAATTTATGATGACACTGTTACTACTGCAATGATGGGTGCATAAGAGTATTAATGGGTAGAATACAGACAAAAAAATAAACATAAACAGTGGGACAAAAAGGGTATTATATCAAAATGTTGGACTTGAGGTGTACTGTACATGTAACCGAATAGACCACTGTCTAATATGTCATAAAAAGGCTATTAATCAAACAACAGTAACAAGCAAACGACACACTACTGTTGGCTGAATGACTTGAGTAGCTTTAAAAGTAATGTAATATAATAAAACAGTTACATTTTTTTATAATAATATATTTTGTAATAATATTGTTCGTTTTTTTTTAATAATACCGACCCCTGATGTAGAGACTGTGTTAATTTGTATAATAAATTACCAGGAAAGTAGAGATAAAAATAAATAAAAATAAAGATAAAAATAATTTATAATTATACTTTGCCTTTATCATGACTGATAGAAAAGTATCTACAGTATCTCACAAAAGTGAGTACACCCCTCACATTTTTGTAAATATTTGGTTATAACTTTTCATGTGACAACACTGAAGAAATGACACTTTGCTACAATGTAAAGTAGTGAGTGTACAGCTTGTATAACAGTGTAAATTTGCTGTCCCCTCAAAATAACTCAACACACAGCCATTAATGTGTAAACCACTGGCAACAAACGTGATTACACCCCTAAGTGAAAATGTCCAAAGTGGGCCCAATTAGCCATTTTCCCTCCCCGGTGTCATGACTCGTTAGTGTTACAAGGTCTCAGGTGTGAATGGGGAGCAGGTGTATTAAATTTGGTGTCATCACTCTCACACTCTCTCGTACTGGTCACTGGAAGTTCAACATGGCACCTCATGGCAAAGAACTCTCTGAGGATCTGAAAAAAATTATTGTTGCTCTACATAAAGATGCCCTAGGCTATAAGAAGATTGCCAAGACCCTGACACTGAGCTGCAGCATGCTGGCCAAGACCATACAGCGGTTTAACAGGACAGGTTCCACTCAGAACAGGCCTCGCCATGGTTGACCAAAGAAGTTGAGTGCATGTGCTTAGTGTCATATCCAAAGGTTGTCTTTGGGAAATAGACGTATGAGTGCTTCCAGCATTGCTGCAGAGGTTGAAGGGGTGGGGGGTTTGCCTGTCAGTCTTCAGACCATACGCCGCACACTACATTAAATTGTCTGCATGGCTGTCGTCCCAGAAGGAAGCCTCTTGTAAAGATGATGCACAAGAAAGCCCGCAAACAGTTTGCTGAAGACAAGCAGACTAAGGACATGATTACTTTAATCATGTCCTGTGGTCTGATGACACCAAGATAAACTTATTTGGTTCAGATGGTGTCAAGTGTGTTTGGTGGAAACCAGGTGAGGAGTACAAAGATAAGTGTGTCTTGCCTACAGTCAAGCATGGTGGTGGGAGTGTCATGGTCTGGGGCTGCAAGAGTGCTGCCAGCACTGAGGAGCTACAATTCATTGAGGGAACCATGAATGCCAACATGTACTGTGACATACTGAAGCAGAGCATGATCCCCTCCCTTAGGAGACTGGGCCGCAGGGCAGTATTCCAGCATGATAACGACCCCAAACACACATCCAAGACGACCACTGCCTTGCTAAAGAAGCTGAGGGTGAAGGTGATGGACTGGCCAAGCATGTCTCCAGACCTAAACCCTATTGAGCATCTGTGGGGCATCCTCAAACGGAAGGTGGAGGAGCACAAGATCTCTAACATCCACCAGCTCCGTGATGACGTCATGGAGGAGTGGAAGAGGACTCCAGTGAAGCTCCAACCTGTGAAGCTCTTGTGAACTCCATGCCCAAGAGGGTTAAAGCAGTGCTGGAAAATAATGGTGGCCACACAAAATATTGACACTTTGGGCCCAATTTGGACATTTTCACTTAGGGGTTTACTCACTTTTGTTGCCAGAGGTTTAGACATTAATGGCTGTGTGTTTACACTGTTATACAAGCTGTACACTCACTACTTTACATTGTAGCAAAGTGTCATTTCTTCAGTGTTGTCACATGAAAATTTATAATCAAATATTTACAAAAATGTGAGGGGTGTACTCAATTTTGTGAGATACTGTAACTTTGTAGAACAATACTTCAGGCAGAATATTCCATCAATCACAAATACACTTCAGGAATTTGTGAATCACAACTATTTCTGGGCTTAAAAGAACTAAATCAATGCAGATCATTGCATCTCAAAAGGAGGACAATCTGAAAGTTTAAACTTGTTTGTTTATATTTTCACAGGAGTTTGGCATGAGCCTCTGCTGACAGCTTCATGCACTTTTCAGAACAGGAGCTGGTCGACCTCTGCGCTGAGGCTCAGTGATGATCGGACTCGTAGTTCTACCAGAAAGACTCGGGAGAATAATACTGAACAATTAACCATTTATTTACAGCTCAGCAAACAATATAAAGATAAAAGTTCTTTGGCGTAGGCCCCATCTGTAGCTCGCAATTCGGGGGTCCGGACTCTGCATTTCCTGCCTGGCGATGAAGGCAGGGGTGCAGCCGACCCCCAGTGAGGTATGGGAAGGGACCATCCTGGTGGTGGTGTGTAGGAAGGAATCATCTTGGTGGTGGGGAGGGTGGAGGAGAACGAAAGTGTCAGCATCTGTGAACTCAGACATGTGTAAGTACCCATCTTTTATACTGCAAGTGTTAGAACGCGATTGGATAGATGAGAAGGTAATGAGTGACGTAACAATTGAGTCTTCCTGGCAGAACTTATGCTAAAGCTTCCATTTCAACTGAATTACACACATGCACCATTCATTGCATTCATTTATACAGTATATTTGCTTAAAATTCCATTATTTGGGCATTAAAATGTCAGAACTGTAACACTGCAGACTGTCTTCTTTTTATAAAAAAAAATAAAAAAATAAAAAATAAAATAAATTGCTGATCCTAGCTCAGGCTTTTTAAATGTAAGACGAGAAGAAGTGTCATGTTGAAAATAATAAACACTGGCTTAGAGTAGCCCGAGCTGCTACACAACATTAATTGGCAGTTGCAGTCTATTAAGATGCAGTGCGGGGCTGTGTACGGCAGTAGCCAGGGAGGGCTGGGCACTTTGTCTCGAGCTGCGGTGTAGAGCGTGAGCTGCAGCTTTGAGAGGTGTAATAGCCGTCCCTCCCAGTTCTTTGTTCGACATTTCACTAAAAAAACACATCTGTTTCTGCCTCTCTCTTGCTCTTTGTCCTTTGTCTCTCTCTTTTTTCTATCAGTCTGTCATTCCCTCTCTATCTAACTTTCTATGTCTCATTGACTTTAACAGGAATCTTTATTTTGTGATATTATTATAAAGTCTTCCTAGCTCTCTTGATTGGTCTTCTCTTCGATGATGAATGTAAAGACACATGTTTTAAATTGCACTCGCATCAGTAGCTCTCATGCTGGGTTTTCATAACAATACAGAGCACCATCATTTAAATTAAGGGTAGGAGAGATACAATGCAACAGTCACACACATGCAGACACACTCACACACACACACACTCACACACACAAACAAACACACACCTCTTCATGTTGGTGCGGCTATCCTTATGAGGACTCTCAAAAGACATAATGATTTTTAAACTGTACGAACTATAGATTCTAACCCTAAATCTAACCCTCACAAAAAACTTTGTACATTTTACCATTTTTGATTTTTTAAACAATTTGAATTATGGGGACACTAGAAATGTCCTAATAAACCACCTTTATAGCATAATACCATTGAAATTACCAGTTTGTAACCTAAAAAAAATATCCTCGTAAATCACGCAAACCCGCCTGCACACACTCACACACCCACACACACACTGCAGATTTGTGGAACTGTCCAACTGTGCTACTGTGAGGACAGGGGGTGAACTAGCCAAAGACAAAAAAGGAGATGGGAAGGAAGAACAAAAAGATGGGAGTGAAACAAAAGTGTGGGGCAGAAATAAATTCAACTGCTGTTCCTTTCGTGTCCAGTGGTAGGCAATGCAAAGTTATACATAGACACAGTTCCTCTCCCAAATATTTTTCCACACCATCAAATCCGTATTAATGCACAAAGACACACACATGCACACACATTGTGGCTCTGGTAGGCGTTTCAAGAAATACTTTCATAATTGTACTGCCCAAACTGCCACTTCCATAACTCAACTAACACAATCATGGGTTGAAGTCTACCTGCTATAAAGGAAGAAACGATTGCTCTTCCTTTGATTGTACTATAGAATTAAAGTAAAATAACATAAGAAAAGAACAGAAGAAACAACATAAATGAAGTATGAAAGTTGTATGATTGCTCTGTTGAAGTAACACACAAACTTTAAAAACTCAAATTAGAACATTAGATTCTTCAGGTACGTATCTGCCTTAAATTCCCATTAATGCACAGCTTCAGTGGGGTTCTATGGGCCGTGCATCCACTAACTTTGGCTGACAAAATCTTGCAGATACTGTAACACCAATGGAACAAACATCGCAAAAGTATTGTATGCTATTGCATATTGTTGTTACTGACTGGGACAATACTTATCTGGATTACAGAGAGATTATAAGTAATTTGATAAACATCATTGTGCAATTATATTTACATTTACATTTATTCATTTGGCAGACGTTTTTATCCAAAGCGACTTACAAAAGAAGAAAACATAAGCGAATTATCTTAAGGAGACAGTGTTACGAAAAGTGTCATACATTTCACTATCATCAGAATAGAATACAAAACAGATTTAAGTGCAACAACAATTGTAAAAAAAAAATTTTTTTTTTTTTCTTTTTTTTTTTTTTTTTTAAATGTGTTTTTAGCTGTTTTTTTGAAGAAAGAGAGTGAGTTAGCTTCACGGATTGAGTCGGGAAGGTCATTCCACCAACGTGGTCTGTTGAAACTGAAAGTCCGGGAAAGTGTTTTGGTGCTTCTTTGTTTTGGTACGACAAGGCGACGTTCCTTAGCCGACCGCAGGCTTCTGGTGGGAACGTAGCTCTGCATAAATTTTTTTAGGTATGCTGGAGCAGACCCAGTAACTGTTTTGTATGCCAGCATCAGGGCCTTGAATTTGATACGTGCATGATCCCGCAGCCAGTGTAGAGAGACAAAGAGTGGTGTAACATGTGCTCTCTTTGGTTCATTAAAGACCAGACGTGCTGCTGCATTCTGGATCATTTGCAGAGGTCAAATAGCACATGCAGGAAGGCCTGCAATGAGAGCATTACAGTAGTCCAGTCTAGTTATGACAAGTGACTGAACAAGCAGATGTGTGACATGTTCAGAGAGGAAAGGTCTTATCTTCCTGATATTGTAGAGTGTAAATCTACATGATCTTGCAGTCTTTGAGATGTGGTCTGTGAAATTTAGCTCATCATCAATGGTTACCACTAGATTTCTGACCGTTTTGGAAGGCAACACTGTAGTTGGGACCCAGCTGCACAGTAATGTTGTGTTCAACAGCAGGGTTGGCTGGAAAGACCAGGAGTTCGGTCTTGGCTGGGTTGAGTTGCAGGTGATGTTCCTTCATCCAGGCTGAGATGTCTGCCAGACAGGCAGCAATTCGAGCGGTCACTGTGGTGTCGCTGGGCTGGAAAGACAAGTAGAGTTCTCTTAGCCTTGCAGTCTGATACGGGAGGGTAAGCACCTCTCTTACTGTCTGAGTGAGCTTTACTGTACCTGAGACAGAGTAAAAAGGTTCCAGGCTTTGACTGTCTGCATGCATGCATACAAACATTTGTGTGCATGTCAGTAAAACATGTCCAATTTGTTTCTCTTTTATTGACTTTGCATATTTGCAGGATGTGTGTATGTTCTGTGAGTGTGTGTGTTAGGGGGAGAGTGAGAGCTCATCTAGTAGACCCATTATAAACCAGAATAGAATAAGAGGTAAAGAGCTGCATCATGTGAGCTTTTCCCCACCAAAACAGAAAGACTAAATGGTACCTGCTTCATTGCTAATGACTTAATTATGTGTTGCATATTCAGACATTTCTTAATGTGTTTTTGTTGTAGAGGCATTTTAAAGGTGCCTGAAATTGTTTTGAGTGGGAACCACATAACAGTGGACCAAAAGGAGTCAAGACATTCAAGGATTATAGATTTAATATAGGTTGGAGCTAATTGGAGCTAAATAGATATTAGATAAGACTTAGCTATGATGAAAATAGAACAAAAAGACATTTACATGTTCTGAAAATAATAATAATAATACTAATTGGTTCTTGCCCATGCAAAACTGCTATAGCTGTTATGAGTGATTGCCAGGGCATTGCTATTTGGTTGCTAAGGTTTTCTGAGTGGTCACATTGGGGTTGTTAGAATGGTTGATTTCTGGCCCAAGACAAAAGAGCCCACCCCCAAGTCTCTATGATATTCTTATCCCAAGATATGGTTCAAGTACCTCCTTCAGTGTGTGTTTTCACCCATTTTATTGTCCTTCAAGTAAAATCATCTTTAAATAATAGTTGTCACAGTGTGAACCATTTGTGGTCATCATCATCGTCCGTCATCCTTATGTTAGCAGAGACTTATGTTGACATTCTCAGTAGACTCTTATTTCAATCAAATCAAATCAAATCAAATCAAATCAAATCACTTTATTGTCACACTACTGTGTACACGAGTGTAACAGTAGGTGAAAGTCTTGTGTGCAGTTCCGAGCAACATTGCAGTCATAACAGTGACGAGACATATACCAATTTACAATAAACAACATATTTACACAACACAATTTACATAACAAATGTACACATAATTACAAAAAAATTTACATATCAAATGTACACAATTACACAACATAGTACTGATATACAATGTACAGTAAACAATACACACAATATATTTTGAAATGTATCTTTGCCTTCATCATGTCTGGTTTCCTGGTTCCCTTCCTCATTGTTTTCTGCTGTGTCTATTTAGCCCATTAATCTGTGTATTTATACCCTTATGTTTCTCTAGTTCCTTGTTGGTTCTTGTTTGCATGGTTGAGAGTTACAAGTTTTGTTATTTCTCCAGCTACTGCACATTCTGTTTCCTTTAACTCAAGTGTTTTTCATCTTTATTTGTTCTTCATCTTCTGAGTAACAGTCATAAAATAATACAGCATTTGGATCCACACTCTCTCGCATTTCCCATCAGCATGACAAAAGAACCAGCCCCAAATAAATTTTTCCTACAGTACAATTCGAGCAACTCACCCAAGGGTCTTCTTCTGTGGAGGATGAAAATTCTGCCTAAAATTCTGGAACTTGGCCTTTCAAGTGAGCTGGGATGAGAGAATTATCAGTACCATGTTCTGGTTAGGATTGAATGTACCATAGAGGGAGATGGTCTCTTTGGACTCCGACGGTCTGCCCCTAGATTAATTAATTGCTAACATTGTAATCGCTGGTCTTCTGCATTATACTTCAGTGGCCAACCCTCTTGCAGTGACTTCCATGGCTTCTTCCTCCAAGCCTTTTATGGCTCCTTCCTCAGGCCTTCCATGGCCAACGAGCAATTTGGCTCCAGTGGTCTCTGAGCTCCCTTCAGCAAAGACCACATTCTCCCCAGCCTTAGTTATTTTGGAGACTTCCTTTGAGCCTCCCATGGCTCTGCCTTCCGAGTCTCCCACAGCTGTGCTCATGGCCATCTGGAATCAGAAGAGGAGAAGAAGGGCTCCTACTCCCCAGTAATTGCCTGTGGTCATGACCATGGTGGCTGTTCCCTATCACTACCTGTATCCACGACCACGGAGGACATTCCCACATTACTGCCTGTGTCCACGACCACGGAGGTCGTTCCCCTATCATTGCCCATGCTCATGACCACGGAGGTTGTTCCCCAGTCACTGCCAGTGCTTAAGACCATGGAGGTCATTCCCTCATCACTGCCAGTGCCCATAACCACAGAGGCCATTTCCCAGGCACTGCCAGCACTCATGACAATGGAAGTTGTTCCATCATCACTGCCATTGCCCATGACCACGGAGGCTATTTCTCAGGCACTGCCAGTGCTTAAGACCATGGAGGTTGTTCCCCAGTTACTGCTAGTGCTCATGACCATGGAGGTCATTCCCTTGTCACTGCCAGTGCCCATGACCATGGAGACAGTTTCCTAGGCACTGCCAGCACTCCTGTCCACGGAGGCTGTTTACCAGTCACTGTCAACACTCATGAACATGGTGACTCCACCCTCAGAGTCTTCCATGGCTCCGGCCTCAGAGTCTTCCACGACTCCTCCATCGGTCACGTCCGCTCTCCCAGAGACTCCTCCAGCTGTCATATCCGCTCTCCCAGAGACTCCTCCAGCTATCACGTCCACTCCTCCTGTGATTCCTCTGTCAGCGGCACTGCCAGCTCCTTTTGAGACTCCTACTCCTACGGCTCTGCCCGTTGCAACTGTGGCTTCACCCTCTGACTCTGTCCCTACCTTGTGGGCGCTTACTAGTCCTCCTGACCCTGTCCTGGCCTTGTGTCCGCCTCCCAGGCCTCCTGACCCTGTCCCTGCCCTGTGTCCACCTCCCAGGCCTCCTGACACAATCCCTGCCCTGTGGCCACTTCCCAGGCCTCCTGACCCAGTCCCTGCCCTGTGGCTGCCTCCCAGGCCTCCTGTGAGTCCAGTGAGGCAGGCAGCACAGAGAAGATGTAACCTCTGATTAGCCTCTCAAAGCATTTGCTGTTGATGGAGGTCAGAGCAACAGGACAACAGTCATTTAACAAGTGATTTTGAGTTGCTTTGGTTCAGGCACATGGTGGATGTTTTAAAGCATGTGGGGACCACAGAAAAAGGAGAGGAAAAGGTTGAAAATATCCATAAGAACACCAGCCAGTTGGTACGTGCACGTTCTGATGATTGTATGCCATCTGGATCTGCGGCTTTATGGATATTCACCTGCCGGAAGGATCGGATTATGTCTGCTACAGAGACGGAGAGTGATCTAGCCTCTGTAGTTTCGGCCATGAGAGCTCTCTCTGCCAGGGTGGAATTATTTCCCTCAAAATGAGCATACTAAATATTAAGCTCATCCGGGAGAGTTCACAGCAGAGGTTTTATTCCTTTTGAAGTCGGTGATGTTATTAATTCTGTGCCATATGCTTCTAGAGTCTGTGCTGAACTGTCCTTCAATCTTGACCCTGTACTGGTGATTGGCTGCTTTAATATTTAGTATTGTTTTGGTTGGCACTACATCATCTATGCACTTCCTGATGAAACACGTTACGGTATCAGCGTAGACCTCGATGTTGTCATCAGAGGCAAACGGGTACATCTCCCAGTACGCCTATTCAAAATAGTCCTGTAGCATAGAATCTGATTGGTCTGAGCAGCACTGGATCGTTTTGAGGGAGACTGCTTCCTGTTTCTGTTTCTGCCTGTAAGCGGGCAAAAGGAGTGGTCCGATTTGCCAAGTTTTTATGATTTTGTATGAGGATTTGTAGCCATCCTGGAAGGGAGATGCAATAGTCCAAAACCCGGTCCCCTCGTGTGTTGCAATAGTGTGTTGGAAGTATTTCTGTGGGACTGAAATGAAGTTGGCTTTGATAAAGTCCCCAGTCACAATGAATGTGGCCTCAGGGTGTGTGGTTTCCTGCTCACTTATACTCCGTTACAATTCCTTGAGTGCCCGGTTTGTGTCGGCTTGTGAGGGATGTACACAGCTGTGATAATGACTGCTGGGAATTCCCTCGGTAGCCAGAATGGTCAACACAGAAGCATGATAAATTCCAGATCTAGAGAACAGACGATCTTGATAGAATGTACGTTCCTCTGATCACAACAGGATATGTTGATCATAAAACATACACAACCTCCTCTGCTTTACCTGAGAGGTCTTTCACTCTGTCCGCTCAGTACAATGCGATCCCCGCGGGTTCGATGGCTGAGTCTGGAACCTCTGCAGACATCCAAGTTTCTGTAAGGCAGATAATGCAGCAGTCCCTCGTCTCTTATTGGAAAGAGATCCACATTCTTATCTCGCAGAGCTTGTTGTCCAGAGACTAAATAATCCTAGAAAGCTGGGTAGTGGGGTGGATTTGCGCAACATCTTAATATGACGAGAACACCGGCTCTCCTTCCACTTTTCCAGCTACGTTTCCGCGGCCAGGCAGTCCAGAAAAAAGGGCTCCGCTGTTGTTGCTTAGCAGTGAGAGTGGGGTTCCATGTCCTTCCAGCTTGCTCACTCTTGCATGGCCCCAAGTCCATCTCTATTCCATGCTCCCTCGTTGACTCTGTGGTCTGCGTCCTCCCAGTCTGCTAGTGCTGGTGGCATATAGGCCTCCGAATGGCGCTCAGAAAGGAAGTTGTGGAGGCATGCTGAAGCCAGGATGATTTTGGTTACACTGTCTGGTTGAAGGAAGATTGTGGAGGAGAACACCCTAAACCTATTGGCCAAGGGATTTTCTATGAATCGCCGTGCCCATGATAGGCGGTAGTTGTAGAGCCTCTAGTTGTGATCCAGCTGCCTGAAGGGGTAGAGCTTCATTAGAACCAGCACCTGAGACCCTGCCCTGAGTACCAACACAAATATAAATTAACTTGTAATTTCCATATACATCTGCCATCATAAGAAAATCTAATTTTATAATTGTGCCACATGCTTCCACTGTGGGCTGGATGTAGATATGCTTCCCGTCAAGAGCACCAAGGCAATGTGGGAATTGCCATTTCTCCACAAAGTCCTTAGCAATTTCTCATCATTCCTCCTCTGATTTTGGTGTCAGCAAATATGAGAGCAGAATGATAGATCCACAATATAATGCCATGTGCATTTATAAATTATTTACAATTCTCAAGATGATAGTTTTCCCCTCACCTGATCTCCCAGAGCAACTACTGAATCTCAACCCCACCTGTAATGCATTCCTAAATATATTCATCAAAGTTACACCCCCACACACACATACATGGATGAGACCCAGTTAACCCTCTGGGGTCTGAGGGTGTTTGGGCTGTGAAGTTTAGACATGCCTTGACATTTGTGCTTTTTTTCAGTTGCTTAAAAATATATTAATGGCTAAAGTCTGATAACACTGTATTCTGCACAAACTGGGCTACAATAATATGTGAGCAACATGTATGTACAGGTTTGTATTTTTGAGAAAATAACATTCCCCGTTTGTTGCTCACTTCGACGTTGTGTCGAAGAAGTGACACTAGGGGTCTCACTTGAGCGCTGAATATGCCTTTGATCTATGAAAAAAGGCCAATGAGAAGTTGGCAGACAGTATTTGCATACCCCGCCCCCGGACATACGGGTATAAAAGCGGGGAAATACATCGAGTTCATTCAGAAATTTTCTTTGGAGCCGATGGTCGTGTATGCAGTCAGCTGCGAGTCACACACCTGTTCCTCTTCCTCTGAGTTGATTCTGCTGTTGGATCTACAGTGCACTTCAGCGGCTTTCTCCTTCTCTGCACAGCAGTGCAGTTTGCCACTGGGCGCTTCGACAGCGCAGTTAAATGAGTTGTTTTCTCTAAAAGAGTTAGTTACTCTAAAAGAGCAAATACACAGCTGGCGTTGAACGTCCTTTTCAGGACGCGTCTTTTTAAAGACGTCTTTTCCACCTCTGTGTAGTTTCTGGATGTGGTTGATTTCTCCCCACATCTGACGGTCATAAAATCTGCCTCGCATGCCTGGGCTGCGATCACACGCAGGCAGCGTTTTATGAATGGTTCATGTTCTCAGTTCGAGAACATAGCCATGGCAGCATTGCGGTCATGGCTTTCTTTTGTCCTGAGAGAAAGCCAATTCAGCCACCCCCCGTGCCTTGCCTCCTTCCTACGGGATTGGGGCAGGCGCCGTGGGTGATGAAGGCGATTTGGGGATAATTACGGGTTCCATTTCATCAGGTAAATCCCCTTGAACCACATGCCTCCCCGGCATGGCAAGCTTGCTTGCTTCCCGTCCGAGCTCGGGATTAGTGCAGCCCGCTTCACGGCCGGTCCCTTGAGCTCCCGGAATTGGAGTCTTCACGAAAGTCGCAGAGGCAGCCCCCCGAGTGCTCCTGAGACGGACATTTGCACCGGAGTTGGTAAACAGACCACTCCGTCCCCCGGTGGAGGGCCAGGAAGAGAAACTTCAGTTAAAGGTATTTTTTGCACGTTTTTCAATAATAGAGCAATTTCCTCTTTCTGGGTCACCTGGCCCGCAAATGCCATTCTCATGGCACTCTGCCACTACACTTAAACAGTCTCTGCAATCTGGACGTGGACCCTCCACCCTCAGCCCCACGACTGTTCCCCGGCCGGTTCTGACGAGTCCAGAGGACACCTCTACCGGACCTCCTCCTCAGTCACTAACCCGCCCCCTGCCGGATGTGCGAAGCAAGGTAAGTGCTTCGAGTCTTTTCTCAGCACCAGATCCATGGGACGCTCCTTTGCCTCCCGACCTCTACTATGCCCCTCTGGGAATGTCAAAAATAGTCATCCCCTTAGTGCCCCGAGCACAGAGCTTGGATGTGTGTCTTTCACTTCCGTCATGCTAACTGGCTAGGACGATCCACAATTCAGTTTTCCAGGCCTCCGCCCCCCTTCACGGGCGTCCGCTTTACAGCAGTGCATGGCGAATACGCCAAATCTCTGCTTGTGGAAATTGTCTCTTACTCAAAGACACGATAGAGCCTGTCCCTCCAACCGAAATGAAGAAGGGTTTCTACAGCCCTTACTTCAGTGTACCCAAGAAAGGCGGCGGCTTATGACTGATCTTGGACTGGCGAGTTTTCAACCGGGCTCTGCTCAAACTCCCGTTCAAAATGCTCACGCAAAAACACATCTTAACTTGCATCTGGAATCTAGATTGGTTCACAGCGGTAGACCTGAAGTCTCAATTCAGCCTCAACACCGACCCTTTCTACAGTTTGCGTTCGAAGGCCAGGCTTATCAGTACAAAGTCCTCCCCTTAGGCATGTATCTGTCCCCTTGCGTCTTCACAAAAGTCGCAGAGGCAGCCTTACCCCGCTCTGAGAAGCCGGCATTCACATACTCAATTACCTCGACGACTGGCTTAGGCACCTCAACCGTCTGGGGCTTCAGGTCAACTGGGAAAAGAGCAAGCTCGGCCTGGTTCAGAGCATCTCTTTTCTCGGCATGGAGTTAGACTCAGTCTCAATGTCAACACGTCTCACCAATGAGATGAGACGCCACTCTCAGGCCAGGCACAACGGTCCATTTAAAACTTTTCCAGAGGCCCCTGGGGCATATGGCATCCTCTGCGGCAGTCGCAGTCTCATATGCTGGGTGATGCGGTCTCATATGCTGGGGTTGATGCATATGAGACCGCATCAGCACAGGCTTCAGACTGGAGTCCCGAGACGAGCATGGCGCCGCGGCACGCACCGTGTGATGATCACCCCCACATGCCGCCAAACATTCAAACCCTGGACAGACCTCTGCTTTCTGTGGGCAGGAGTACCCTTGCAGCAGGTGTCCCGATGCGTCCTGGTCATGACTGACGCCTCCAGATTGGTTTGGGACCTGCAAGCGTCCTCTGTCAGCGACACCTGCCTGGAGTTCGGTCCGGCAGACACTCATGTGATCCTAAGACCATGACCGTGCTACGTGCACAAGGTTCCTACGACTCCCCTCAGGGTCCAGGTTGGGAACCTGTAAGCGAAGCTGCCCCGGGAGGAGGCAGGCCCAGCCCTTCGTTGCTGTGTCTGGTGCGTGCTTTTCGTACCTTCTTGGACTGCACGTAGAGCTCTAGATGTTCTGAACAGCTTTGTTTGCCTTGGTGGAACGCTGTCTCCAAACAGAGGCCTTCACACTGGGTAGTTGACGCAATTACATTGGCTCGACAAGGAGTGTTGCGTCCTTATGGGCACTGGCCAGAGGCACCTCCCTGGCAGACATATGCAGAGCAGCGGGTTGGGCAACACCTAACACCCTTGCAAGATTTTACAATCTCAGGGTAGAGTCAGTTGAGTCCCATGTTTTCTCAGGTCCGAGCCGGTAGAACTCGGTAACACGCTGACGGATTGACCGGGTGGACCGCTTGCACCTAGCGCCCTTTCCCTCGACCGAGGTAAAATCATGCACTTTTTCTCCCAGGAGATCCCACTAACTCGGCTCCCTGGATGACTCCTCCCTTGCCCTGTGGGTCCGCAGTTCAGCGGAGGAACTCACCAACCCAATCCACTGCGGGTACTCAAATCTACCCTGCACTGGAATAGGTGCTCCACAGGTCAGGACTCCTGCGTGGACTTCCTGCTGTGTGTATTTTCCGCGGTGTGGTCCCCTTACGAGTGGACCAATGTCTCCCTTAGGCAGTTCCAGCTGCCCTTCGGTCGCCGTGTTGTAGCAACTCCCCCCTCATTGAGGCTGGATCTACCACCGCACCACTTTCCAAATGTTGCCTAAAAACCCATGTGATGTATTCACCACCCTTACCTCCACCTTTCAGGCAGGTGTGGCCTCTGAAGGGTCTTTTCCCCCTGAAAGAATAGGAAACTGGGTAAGACCCCCTTCCCTCGATGTGTGTAAGGGCTCCAGCCGTTTCTTACTCTATGCGGAGAAACATAGAGAGAAAAGAGGCCTGGCTAGGCTCGGCCCGTTCCTGGGTTGGCAAGCATCAGCTTGTTCCCCTGTTTTGGGTAACCAGAAGGATTCTGACAACTTTTATGGGGCATTGGGGAAGGGTACATGCAATACACGGCTCAGCGCATGGCGTGATTTAAATTGGACCCCTAGTGTCGCTTCTTCGACACAAAGTCGAAATGAGCAACAGACGGGGAACGTCTAGGTTATGTATGTAACCTTCATTCCCTAATGGAGGGAACGAGACATTGTGTCCTCCCGTCCACGTTACTGAGCTGAGCCACTGTTGTGGCCGGACCATTTCCGGCTCCTCAGAAAAATCCTGAATGAACTCTACATATTTCCCTGCTTTGATACCCGTGTGTCCGGGGGTGGGGTATGCAAATACTGTCTGCCAACTTCTCATTGGCCTTTTTTCATAGATCAGAGGCACATTCGGCGCTTGTCAAAACAATGTCTCGTTCCCTCCATCAAGGAACAGAGGTTACATACGTAACCTCTTTAAAAAACTAAAATTTAAAGTCATTGAAACAAGGCCATATAACACATACTAAACATTCGTCCACAAGACTTTTGAAAAATGGATCTTGTTGCCTAGAGTTTTTGCTACAAAATGATTTGAAAACCATCCTGATCACTCATTCATGCAAAACAATATACTAATTTAACTTTTGTAAGACAATTTTAGTGTTAGAAATGTCATATGCAAGGAGGCGTGAACTATCATGAATATTGAGATGATTCACACCTGAGGAGACAAAAGACCCCTCCCCTGGGCCTATCAATGAGGAATGTGAAAGAAAGAGAATGAATGTGAGGAGACTCGATGATCAAAATCAAGTTTTAAATTAAAAGAAGAAATCTGACTATTCATTTTCTTTACATAAAGACTTTACTTAATTTTATACCTACACTACGATATAAACGTTTTAGAAGAAGTCTCTTCTGCTCACCAAGAATGCATTTATTTGATCCAAAATACAGTAAAAACATTGTGTGAACTATTTTACAATTTAAAAGAACAGTTTTCTATTTGAATGTATGGTAAAATGCAATTTGTGGCATATTTAAAGTGCATTTTACTAATTTACACCTGAACAGATATTTGCAAGCACAAGCATTGATGATAATGAGGCAGCATAAACACTAGATAAAGTATATTATAAACATTCATATAATTTTATATCATGTTACATATCATATTTATATCATACAGCATACAATTGAATTACCTGCTTTAGCCGAAACAGCTTTTAAATGTAACTAAAACTTGCTTATATGGACATATTTCACATTTCAATACTCTGAATCTTGACTGGCAAGTCTGTAAACAGTCCCACTAGTAAAATATGTTTATATAAAATAGCATGTCAACTAATGAAAACGAAATGACTTACTCGTCCGAAATTGTATCCTCGACTGGATCAAGTCTCTCTTCAAAATACAAGTGTTCATCGGAGTCCCGCTCTTCTTATGAGGAAAATGTTAACTTTTCCATACTATCCAGGAGTTTCCTCGCCTGTGTATCGTTACAAAAGCGCAGAAAATTTTATGGATTGTGTTTACATCAAACCTCACTTTCAGGGCGTTTACCATTTGCATTGATCGCCTCAGCACATTACCGTATGAATATCGCCCTCTGCCCGTGTGTGGGATCACATTAGAGATAATTCGCTGAGCCAGAAGAAACTGTACATCACTTTGTTACATACAGATTAAATTACATGAGAATGTGATTTGTTTTATTTAAAAATTTAAATTTTAAGCTTTCTTTAGACATATGTTTCATGTTTCAGTTCATTTTTGTGACGTGTTTCAGAAATATGCTCGTGGAGACAGAGACATCTGATAGCTCACCCTTTTTATTTTCTATATTTTACAAAAGCACAAGGTTTTGTTGGTATTGTGAGTGTACACAAATAAAAGTACACACTTTATAGTCTCTAATGATGTCTTACACTTATCTGTGTACCCAAAAATGACGGAGTATTTTAAGATGTTTCCGCTTTAATGACGAAAATATCCAGCAGGATGCGCCGGGGTGTCCGTTGACCCCAGAGAGTTAAAACATTTCTTCCTTTCGGGCTTGGACAATCTGCTCAGTAATGAAGTGCTGTGCAAAATTTTAGTTTTGCTCAGGAGTTGGAGCTCCCATCCTGATCACTCCTCCCTGCCCATGCCCTGTCCTTCCCCGGGCTCTTCTTGGTCTTCTTACCATTAACCATATCACCCTGTAGCTCAAGACTGGTTAGCGGCTGCCTACTATCAGTCTGCCCAGCTTCATGTGGTAAAACCATGACCAATCTGTCCAGTCCTGTGGAGTCCCTACCCAGTCTGTACATCCCTGTGAGGTCCTTAACCTGTCTTTATTGCCCTCTGTGATCCTCACCCAGTATGACCAGTGTCCTGCAGCCACCACCCAGATTGATACCTTTCCAGTGGCCGCAGCCCATTTTGAATCTTGTACAGCGGCCGCAAACCAGCATGACCCCACACCAGTGGCCTCCACGCAGCCTGACCCCTCTCCAGCAGCCTCTGCTCTGACTGTCTGTTTGCCTGGCCCGAGGAGATGGGATTCAGGCTGATGGCCAGTGGCCAGATGGCCAGTGTACTTACTGTCACAGACCTGGCTGAAGAGTCTCCCTTTTCCCCCCCTCTGTCTGTCTTTTGTCAGTGTGTGAGTTTTTGTTTCCCTTTTTCTCCCTCTTGTGTCTCACAGATCTTCACCACCCCTTTCCCCTTACCTACCACTCTATTTAATCTCTTCTTTGTCTCATGTTCCATGCCAGTTTTGGATGTTTGGAGTGCATGTATCTTGCACCTTGATTGTTCTGTTTGTTCCCCGTTTGTATTGTTTTGGTTCTAGCCTTTTCTCCATCTTTCTTTTGTATTTATTATTTATTATGTTATTTATTTTTGGTTTGAATAGCCTTCCTGCGTTTTGGTACTATCCTTTAATCTGTGATAGTAAGAGTATAGAGCAATAAAAGTAATGAGAAATCATTGAGAAATGTTAGTTCTTTCTTATAATATGGCTTTAGTACAAATTCTTGCCACATTTTTCCTGTCTAATCTACCGGTTATATGTAGCATTTGTAAAATCTTATATGAACCACAATGTTTATTTTATCAGAGTGACTATTTGCATTAGGTGTAAATAGCATCTGCCACACACAACATGGCTATTTTCAGTCCAATAGTCTGGTAGTCACTCCAACACATACTACTGTGTTACTGCCTTAGCGTGGGATGTAACAATTGTGTGGATATGCTATTGTTGTGTGGACGAGCCAGGTTCGATCCCTGTCTCCACTATTAATATTTTCTTTAATACGACTCTTAATAATAATAATAATAATAATAATAATAATATATGGTGGTGTATATCCCACTATTTCCACTGGGGTAGAAACTGAATTTACTATTTGCATTTAGTGCAAAGAAGATGCTGTTTGTTGCTATTTTCACTTAGTGTAAATAACAACTATTACTATTTGCACAGTAGACTCTGCCTTATTTTCAAACAATATTTTAATAAAGTCACATGAATAATGTTATTTGATAGTTATAATTTTTTTAATCTGTTTTAGGACAATTTTTTTCTGTTGTTTTTTTCACAAATCATGGTGCTGCCCAATCCATCTACTGACATTATATTATGATCAATTGGGCTAAAAAAAAAAGCAGCCCTACTTCCTGTGATACAGGTCATAAAACATCTTAACATCCCACCCGTCTCAGTTCTGAAGGCATCATAATGTAGTATACATGTTACGCATTAGATTTACAGGCAAGTATCTAACGTAATTCACTCTGCAGCAAATCAATGCAGAACCTGGTCCACAACGTTGCACTTGGCATGCAGGGATGTTGAATGGCTTTGGTATGTGGGGACAGATGGATGAGGGAGGATATGAAGGATTGATGGCACAATTCTGGGCTTATCTATACTTCCTGTTTGTGTGCTGTTGGCCAGCTTTTTGGCTAATTATTGTGGCACCAGTGATGTCATCCTTCAGTTGAGATCACTGAGTAGAGATATGGAATTTGTTTGACAATAAAGCAACTTGGGAGAGACTTTTTTTGAAATATTTTTATTGAATATATAACTAATATAATATTTTTATATAAGATTACAATTTAAAATATAAACAAAATAATACTATTAATAATAATCATAGAAAATAAAATTAATTATAATATAAATAAATAATTAACGATAAAATAATTAAAATAAATAATGCATCCCACATGTATATGACTTTCTTTCTTTACCAGAACACAAATAAAGATTTGTATAAAAAAAATATTTAAGCTCTGTAGGTCCAGACCTCGGTAGCTCCAAAAATCACATAAAGAAAACATAAAAGTAATCAACATATGACTCCAGTGTTTAAATCCATATCTTCAGAAGCGATATAATGAGGATAAGAAACAGAACGATATTTGTCCTTTTTTTACTCTTAATCTCCACTTTAACTTTCACGTTCAGAGGTGAAAGTTAAAACCAACCAGCCACCAAATGTGACCCTATAACTCTTATGTCTCAGTTGAGATGCATATTTGAATATTATGCAATAAGTACCATTTCAGTGTGGTGGTGTCTCTTCTTAATTTGCACTGTTGCTGTACTACTGCATCATTTCCTATTATTAACAGAACAGCCCAAGTGCCTTTGGGACTATATTAAGACTGCCAAGCAAATGAAAATGACAGGTTGTTGACCCCTTTTTGGAAACTGTGTCCTGAAATCATAGTCTCTCTCTCTCTCTTCTTTCCTGGCTCAAGCCAATATGACAATGAGGACACATCACATGGGACCGCTGGGTTGAAGAAGACATCTCTGCATTTCAACACACACACACACACACACACACACACACACACACACACACACACATACACACACACACACACACACACACACACAGTGGAACATGACCTTGAGAAGCAAGTGTTCATCTGTCTCTGTTGTCTGTAGAAGTAAGTGTGTGTGTGTATATGTGTGTCTGTTTGTTTATGTTGAACTACTTTTCAAGTACCACTTGGTTGTATGATCTAAATAAATAAATGTTAATATATAAATATGAAGTATTCATATTAAATTATTAATTGACTGTAAATATTAAGGTTCAAACTGAGATCAGCTTAATTAGTTAGAGTTAGAGTTCACGAGTTTGAATCCCAGTACTGGCATGGTGCTGGCGTACTGAGTGACTCCAGCCATGTCTCCTAAGCAACAAAATTGGCCTGGTTGCTAGGGAGGGTAGAGTCACATGGAGTATCCTCCTTGTGCTCGCTATAATGTGGATCGCTCTCAGTTGGTCACGTGGCGAGTTGTGCGAGGGTTGACGTATCAGACGTGGAGGCAACTGAGATTCCTCCTCCACCACCCGGATTGAGGCAAGTCACTACGCCACCACGAGGACTTAGAGCACATTGGGAATTTTGCATTCTAAATTGGGGAGAAAAAGGGGAGAGAAAAAAAAAACTCACCGTGGCTCGACCAGCCTGACACAATGGCATGAGTTTGGGATGGGACACTATGTTAAATTTATGATCTGACCAATGGCATACAGGTGAAGATTTTCAGGAAACCTGTTTGAAAGCAATCATAGTTTTTTGTCATTCTGTTTCTGGGATGCAAGTACAAGAATTATACACATCAGCTTTAAAATGCTTTCCTTATTTTAAAAAAATTACTTACAAATAAACGCATTGTAATTTTTAATCATATGTATAAAATCATGAGCACTCATATGAGATGAAGAATCAAGTCTTATCAGTCATATCAATTCATAATCTTTATACTAAATGGAGAAGGTCCACTCTTGGGGGCTGCCATGTTATAATCACATGACCAGTTGAATACTTATTACTTAATTTCAGTAACTGCCCTGTTATTGGACACATTCAATCATGTATTAAATTAATATTGGCTAACTGTAAATAATGAATTTCAACAATGGCATTGGTAACTGAAAATACTGTTTCAATAAAGCTGCATCCATGCCGCCATGTGCCAGTCTAAGTCTTTTTCAGCTTTAAATGTCAGAATGAATCACAGACATCTAACATCTAAAGTAATCTCAATCTGTCTGTCCTCAGCCATTTCAATGATTTCTCAAACTGTGTTTTGGTTTGCCAGTATATCAAAGTCTGCTGACAAAAGTAAACATAATACAAACTAACACATTTCTGATCAAATTCTCCCAAGACCTAATTATCTGAGTTGTTACTGTTTGCCAAGTATTGTCTCAATTGCTTTTATATTGACAAATAATTTGTTTTATATCTTTATATCTACAAAGGAACTATCTGAGACAAAGATCATACTTAAAGTAGACATAACTGAAAACTCTATTGCCTCCTGAGCTTTGGCTCCTAATTTAACAGGCCTCCTAATTTAAATACTTTCTTTTAGAAGGGACAACTGACTTGATTGCTGCTCCAGGAATGTAAGAGGTTTCCTATGGATTTTAACATTCAGAGAAAGTTTTTTAATGATGTGGAGTGAGATACACAAATCTGTTCTACTAACCTTGAATAAAATCCTAATTGATTTTGGTCTCTGTTGGACTGTACATGATTGCCTGGACAAGGGAGGGGACCATTCAGATTCTGAATTCTTAGAAGAGAATGAGTTTAATGGAAATGTTGCCAGTAATGAGCTTTGCATGAACCCCTAAACTAGTTTTCTTGGTTCATTGATGTTTCTATTTGCTTGTAGTGAAATGGCACAGGGAGTATGTGGAATTTGCACCACAGTTGTGCAGTCGGAAATGGGGAGAGTGTACTGTGCCCCACAGGAAACACAGAGTTAGTGTAAAAGTCATTGTGACAGGTTGGTGAATGGTAACAACATGGATTAAAAGAATGAACTGCCCCAGAAGTCACTGAAACTTTCATCTCATGTTGTGTTGGAATAGCATTACGAGTTCCCAGATACTGTTCTACTGTTATGCTTTAATGACGCCTCATGCAAGTCTAATTTGTTTTTAGGCCTCTAAAAGAAAAGTGAAATAAAAAAACAATTTTGGACAGCTGTATATACGTAGCCGTGGGCTGCAAATAACCACACTGGACACAAAAATATGTTTTGTGGGTTTTAACTGACAGGTGTTTAATAATAATAATAAAAAAAAAAAAATTAAAAAAAAAAACACAGCAGTGGATGGGCAGTATTGTGTATTTTATATATATATATATATATATATATATATATATATATATATATAAAAAATAAAGAAAATACAGAAACTGAAATCCAGTACTGAAATAAAAAAAGAAAATACAAACAGAAACAGAGCATAAGCCCTACCCATATCACCTTAATATATGCCCGTATCATTGACACCACTCCATGCACTTAACACTTTCCTAATCTCTCACAGTATTGTATGCATTTAACAAATGTCTAAATCACACAATGCATTCTATGCATTTTTAACCAGGCTTTAAGGACATGTTTAACAGTTTAAAACATTAGAATTCTCATTACACATGTTTTCACATATAACAGGTTTTAAACATATTCATTAAACTGGAAAACATTCTGGGCTATAAATCATTAAATGAGATAAGATTAATGCAAAATTTACATACTCAGTTCCCACATGTGTGCAGAAAATGTGGTCAGACTCCACACATGCAATCCATATGCATCCCTCAAAAATAACCCACAACAAACACTCAATCCCAACATATGACTTTTCTGAACACATATTCAATGCAATTCATAGGCATTTTGTGCAAAATTTGATACTTACCCAAATAATTATCAACCTATGAACAAAACCAGGAGCTCTATTGTGCAACGTCTGTTTTCACGTCTCTAACCGGCATGCATGGGCAACACAAGGAGTTCTTAAAAGAGACACATCCAATCCATGACCAAACTACTCAAAATTATTCCACTTGGCTACATTTTCCCCTGTTAAAAGTAATTGTCCCCGATAACTTAATGCATATTTTTCACTTCTTTAAAAGCTTCTCTAAAGAACAAACTACCCAGGCTTGTTAACACTTCAGGGCTGAGTGAAACAGCACTGAATGCTGATATAGGCTTGTGGCAGCGGGGGCGTGGTCAAGCGCCTGCTCGGAAGAGAAAGCGATAAGGACGCTTGCACCTGAGTTAAATTATGTCTAACACCTGTCTCTAATTTCAGTGAGCACGGGGACAGCGGCATAAAAAGCAGCCACAGAACCTCCATGGGAGAGAGAGAGTTGGACAAAGCCCTTCTGACTAGCTTGTGCGTGCGTGCGTGCGTGCGTGCGTGCGTGCGTGCGTGCGTGCGCGCTATAGTGAATAGTTATTGTGAATTTGTATCTGGTGGAAGTGCACGAATTAAAGTCTTACCGGTGCAGTTGAAGCCCTGTTCCTGTGTCTTCCTTCCCTCAGTGGAGAAGTGTGTAACAAGGCTCAAAAAAATGGTTCTGAGTGTAAGACAGCATTGGCTCTTTTAGTTCTTCTTGGTGCTGGTACAGGCTTTTTCATCTCGGGTCCAGGCACTCTAGGAGCCATGCCAGTGTCAGGCTCAACACTCTTTGGACCAGACACAACTTTTTCTGAACAACAAACTTTGTTGTTCAATGTTCCTTGAAATCAGTACAGGTTCACCTATAACGGGTTCAGTGGCTGACACAGGGTTTTCAGGGTACACATTCTCTGTCTTTTGCAGACTATGATAAGTAACCTCTTCTTACAAAACAAAATCAGGGTCAGAATCCAAAACCTCAACCTGCTCAGAAACAGATTCTCCCTTTGATTGTGGTGTTGTGAGAGAATGGGTTTTGGTCACCTCTTGCTCTTGTATGATTGATACCCTGCACATATATGGCCCTGTATACAGTAGGACCCCATGAATCCTGTATTTTGTTCCTACCCAAAGGTCTGTGACGCAAGTACTGTATACCTTCTGACCGACATCAATAACTGGGCAATATATCGTGTAATTCAAAGGGGCAAGTCTCTAAGCATCCTTGTGTTTAGCATACTCCCTGGCTTTTCATGAGGTTCTCTCAATCTGTCTTGGTGAATCACTAACCAATCATGTTTTCTGTCCACTGTTTGCTCTTGACCTAGCAGTTTTCAACTTAAAGATGTGGATTGACTCCAAACAGCAAGTTATGTGGTGAGTACTCATTACTGATCAGAATATAATCATACAGGAACACCATATTTCATGAACCACTCTTTCAGAAGTATCTTGGCAGTGGTCTCAGCCCTCTGATCCTAGGTTGAAACGCCTGTGTGAACTTTGTGAAAACATCAGTCACAATTAACATGTTCTTATGGCCATCAGAGGCAGGTTCAAGCACAGTAAAATCTACTGCCACTACTTCAAGGGGCCTTGAATCAAGAAATGGCTTCATAGGAGAATGTATCCTTGGCTGTGGCATCTTGGTTAGGATGCACCTTTGACACTTTTTAATCCACTGCTCCACATCATTATACATGCTATCCCAGAAGCATCGTTGTCTCAACAAGTTTAGCATGCGCTCAATGCCCTGATGTCCCATAAGGCATGAACATTTTCAAGGACCTGTTCTTTTAGAGATGAGGGTAAGAGCAGCTGTTGACATTCACCATGATATTGGTCATTCACAAAGCGATAAAGCAAGCCATCCAGCTCTCTAACACACTTCCATGGCTTTATCAGTGACAGTACTGACTTCGATAGGCCAGATCTCTGACGAGTGTTGGGATTTAGTTTTTGTTCCCAAAAGGTTCTGAAATAAGATCCTTTGAAGAAAGAATTGAAAATCTTTCAGTTCAGCTGTTGTATAACCTGGCAGAGTAGGCGTACTACCTTGAGGGTTACTGCCTTCCTCTACTCCACACTCTAAAGCATGAATCTGTCTAACCCTACAGCACTTTTTAACATCCATCAGTTAGTCAGTCTCTAAGACTTTTCCTTTGTTTATTATTTTTCATATGGCAATTCAGTCATCATATTCTGCATCCTCAGGAGTGGCAGGCTCCCCTTCTGATGGCTGCATAGGGAGGGATTCAGCAGCTGCATTATTCCATCCTGGGCGGTATTTCACCTCAAATTCAAAGATGGCTAATTGAGCAATCCATATTTACTCAATTGCACAGAACTTGGCCATTTTTAGATGGCACAGATGTTATATGTGATGACCATGTAGTGCTCTTTGTTTAGGAGTGGGTTTGGTTATTAGCAATAATTAATAATTATCATAGATAATTATCAATTATTAAAATCAATAGAACACTGATTAGAATCAATGTTAGCTTTTTAATCCTTTAAATCATCAAAGACAACCATCAATTATCAAATTCAATAGAATATTAATTATGATCAACGATAATCATTAATTATTAAAAATGAATGGAAAATAAGGTGTATGCAAAAAAAACAAAACACTTCTCTTTGAAAAATAGCAAAGTTTGTTGATGCAGTAATATTAATTAACAATCAATACAATGCAGTCAATAAACTTACAACTTACAACCACAAACTAAACAGTGACACGATTAGATCTGGTAACCAAAATAAGCCTATAACACATGAGGGAGGTATGTGTGTGTGTGTGTGCATGCGCGCGTGTGTGTGTGAGAGAAAGAGCTTGTATTTATCACTTTGTGGGGACCAAATAGACCCATAAGGATAGCAAAACCCAAAATCTTTGACGTTGTGGGGACAATTTGTCGGTCCCCATGAGGAAAACAGCTTAAAAATCATACTAAATTATGTTTTTTGAAAATGTAAAAATGCAGAACGTTTTCTGTGAGGGTTAGGTTTAGGGGTAGGGCTAGGGGATAGAATATATAGTTTGTACAGTATAAAAACCTTTATGTCTATGGAAATTCCCCATAAAACATGGAAATCTAACGTGTGTGTGTGTGTGTGTGTGTGTGTGTGTGTGTGTGTGTCTGTATGTGCATGTGTGAAAGGAGTGACGTGCACAAAATGGTGGACGTGACTCTCATGGAGTGTTTGTCACGTGAGATTTCTGGCCAGAGAATATGGCCACAAATGTGGGTGGAGAGAAGCCGGTTAATGGCGTCTGCCCGTTTACCACATGTCTCCACTTGTATGATATCTTGGGGACAAAGCTGAGCTTTATCACCAAGTTATCTACTAGCCAAATGTTTGTGAGGGGTCGTGTGTGTGTGTGGTTAGTATGACAGAGAGAGAGAGAGAGAGAGAGAGAGTGACGGCACTGAAGCCAGTTTCGCGATCGTTGGAGAGAAGGCAGCTGTTAGTGTATCACTCAGAGACGTGGTGAATGGCTTGTAACTTGTCCAGTGGTCTTTGGTTCAAATACACAACAGTCCAACGTGGTTGGATTACAATACAGCAAATCTCATTCATGGTAACAGTATGTTACAGCAATACCTTGAGTATTATTTAGCAGCAATGAGCGGACTCGGCGGTCCATAAACTGTACAAGCAATAACCTTGATTCACAAGAATAACACGCTAAAATATTATATCTCTCCCCAGACATTAACCTCTTCCTTGGATCATGTGAGGACGCAGGTAGAATGTGTGTTCATCCGTCCTTTAACTCAGACTCTGTTCCTTGAGGCTTGGGTGATGTCTGTTGGCAGGCAGTACGACTGCTGATTCTTGGCGGACTAATGGAGAAATCAGCGATGTCGACTTGGTTGAAGACAGAAGAGATATCTTCTTTCTTCACTTCTGCAGGCAAACGGATGAAGATGCGGATTGCTCGGTGGTCTCCTTCGGATCCAACACATCCAGCGAGACAGAGATTGTATGGCCACAGTTACAAGTTGTACATTACTTCCTTGTGCAGCGAGACTACACCTGAGAGCAGCGATGAGCTGTGTCTACGCTCGGCAAGCAAAGTCACTGGAAATGATGCCCAGAAGGATCTCAGAGGTATTTCTACTCTCGATGACATCACTGTGATTTCTGTCATTCCTTTCTGATTTACGAAGTCTCCTACTGGCATAAGCTCACCCTGCTGTTGATATAAGACAGCACCCTGACCTTCACTGCTCTCATAAATTTCTAATGTGAAAGGAAGATTAAAATCTGCGTACTCTAACATAGGAGCAGATGTAAACATCTCCTTCAGCAGCTCAACCACTAATTAGCACTCTGACCACAAATCACTATAATCTGTATGGCACCAAACTGCTTGATACACAGGTGGACTAGAATTCTAGTAACTACAGAACCCTCAGAATGAGCGTAATTCCGTTACTGTAATAGGAATTTTTCATTACTTGACCGCTTCTATTTTAGCTGGATCAGTACCAATCCCTCGAGCTAAGATCTTATGACTTATGGAAGTTACTATTTGTTGTAAGAAATTACACTTTTCAGGCTTAACTTTGAAACCTGTATATTTTAGTCTGTTAAGGATAACTTCTAGTCTCTGCAAGTGCTCTGGGAAAGTAGGCGAGTACACTAGTATGTCATCAAGGTACACTAGCATGAGCTGAAAAATTAGATCACCTATGGAAGCCTGCATAAGAAGTCGAAGCGTTGAAGGTCCATTGCAAACCCCAAATGGATTTGTAAATACATTGTAAAATCAGCAACCTGATGATATCCACTAGCTAAATCAATGGAAGAATATAACTTTTTTTTTACTCCTTGTAATGCATCAAAGCTTTCATTTATCCAAGGCAGAGGAAATGAGTCTCACATGGTCTTTGACTTCAGCTGCCTGTAGTCAACACTAAGCCTACGACTGCCATCAGTTTTCCTAACTAACACGATAGGTGAAGCATAAGCACCAGTGCTTTTTTGGATCACTCTTTTCTTACGGAGCTTGCTGATATGTTCTCTGACTTCCCAATACTGAGTGGGTGGGATATGCCTATAAGGCTGCAATACCGGTACATCATCCATCACAGGAATCTCATGTTGCACTTTGTTGGAAAAAACAAGATCTTCATCCTCGAGAGCATAAACATCAGAGTACTTCAACAACAAATCACTCATTTCTGCCTGCTGTTCAGCAGTACCACTAATGTATGGCTTGTTGAGAAACTCTTGGAGCTGTCTTCCAGTAACTGACTGTCTTTTGAGTTTACACTGATCACTTTAATATCAGCAGAAATTCTCTGAAAACTCACCTCACACATCTCATTGGACTTTACACTCTCGATACAAGGCCAAGTACCAAGTCTGTTTCTGGCCTGTAACCAGATATCTTCTGGGGAGAGGTTCACAACATGTACAGGAAACAACAGTTTCTCTGAAGAAATAAGATAAGAAACAACAATCAGACCAGGAGGTAAGGGTGTGTTTGCTGGTTCTAACAGAAAGTTACATGAACCATCATGTAACATTATTTTGCTCATAGAAAAGATATGTTTTTAGTCATTTTTTGAAGACAGAGTGTGAGTCTGCTACACGGATGGAGTTGGGAAGGTCATTCCACCAATATGGTACAGTGAAACCGAAAGTCAGTGACTGACAGACAGCAGGGTGGTCTCGGTGGAATGTCCACTTTTTAAGTCTGACTGATTGTCATCCAGCATCTTGTTATGTGAGAGATCTGACTGAAAACTATTTTCACCATGAATGGAATGAGAGAGACTAGTCTGTAGTGTTCTACTTGTGCTGGATTTTTTAAGTTGCAGGGTTACTCGAGGCTTCTTAAATGTAATGGGGAAAATGCCTGTAAATAGAAATGTGTTAATTATGTTTGTGTGTGCCGGTAGGATGGATTGAGAGATGGCTTGGAGAAGGTGGGAAGTAATGGGTACAAGGGGACAGGTGGTTGGGTGGTTGAAGAGGAGGACTTTAGAGACCTCGGTGTCAGTCAGTGTCGGAGTCTGTTTGAATATAGATGGGAGAGTCATGTTAAATTGAACAAAGTAGTGATTAGAGACATGTAAAGGAGTAACAAGAATATTTGTGTAGGTACAGTTACATGTAAAGGTGAGGTCAAGATGGTTGCCCAATTTGTGAGTTGCTGTAGTGCTTAGTCTTTACAAGTCAAATGAGGCCATGAAGTTCCGTGGCCTGGGGCTTGTCTTGGTGTATGTTGAAAACCACAAGTGGCCTGCCATCTTCAGTGAAGGAGGACAGCAGGGCATCCAGCTCCTCAAGAAAGTTTGCCAGCTGACCTGGAGGGATATAGATGACAACAACATGGATTTTTTAAAAAAAAAATTTGCATTGTAGTAATAGCATGGAATTCAAAAGGAGTATTGTTACATCGAGAGGAGTTTGGTGAAAATGTCCAGTTTTTTGGAATGAGCAAACATGTTCCCCCACCCCTACCGGTATGTTGAGGGGTATGAGAGAAGGAGAAGTTGTTGGAGAGATCAGAGGGTGTTGCTGAATCCTCTGGACATATCCATTTTTCTGTCAGTGCGAGGATGCTGAGGGAGGACTTAGTGGCAAAGGCTGGAATGAAGTCAGCTTTGTTCACAGCTGACTGGCAGTTTCAGAGTCCAACCGAAAAAGGGAGCAGAGCAGGTGCTGATGTGCAAAGTAGGTGTAGGTTGTGTGGGTTGCAATGTTTCCTGTGTCTATATCAAGTGAACTGTCTGTAACAGATAACAGGGATGAGCTTGAGGGCACAAGTTATGCATGAAGTAGACATAAGGAAATGTATAAGGAAAGTAGTAAAAACTGTAAAAAGATAATTAAGTGCTATGGTGAGTAGCGTCTTGTTGGTGTTTTTGCTCAGTGGACTCGCACAGGTAGACTTGCTGCTCTACACACAAGTAGGTCTTCACACAAGAGCTGCCACTTCCACGTCAGCATTCACATCAAATATATGTATGATCCTATTGCATCGTTAAGTGAAAAAGCTGGACACGCCTTACTGAATAGCACAACAAAGCTAGACAGATGGGTCACCAAAACTAAAGGCCATGCAAGAAGACAAAAGCAGGAACAAATGTAACTTCAGTACACCATAAACAAACAATGCTAAACATAGCAAAAATAATACTCTAAAACAAATAAAGCACTGTTAAGGCCATGACACACCAAACCGACATCAAAGAACTAGCGCAGACTAAAGCAGACTGTGGGGTTGGTCACATCGCCTGAGTCTGGGTCAAAAAGTTGCTCTTGAACACACAGCAAAAACGAAATCGGAAGAGCTAGTGACTGCTGGGATAAAAATATAAACAAAGCAGTGCTTGCTTACCATTTTCACACAAATCTCGCTCACCACAGACGGATTCGTGATATATTGGAAATGTCTGATAAGTTGCAAATGGCACTGGCATTGTCAGCCCTTGGTCTTTTGCTTGTGAAAGAAGAAAAGAAGAAGCGGACATGAAAAATATGGAGAAACCACATTAAATTAGTGAAATCTTAATACTCCAGAGACAGGCTCAATGGGCTTTCCTGAACGTGTGTCGAAAGCTGGAGTTAAATGAAACCTCAGATTTTTTCAAATTCGCTCTGCTTTTTCCTGTTCAGTTCCAAATGTTGAAGGAACTTATAAGTCCAATCATCCAGAGGCAAAACACAAACTACCAGGATTGCATTCCGTAAGGGAACGTCTGATGATTACACTATGTTTCTTGACAACAGGTAGGCAAGCTAAAGGTTTTTCTTTGTTTATCTTTACAACACCTTTTCAGTTGTGATTATTGGGCTTTTTAAGCTTTGAAAAGTGCTAAGATTTTGAAGAAAGTGCTTGAACTTGCTTGAAATTTCGGTTATTTAGGATGGCAAGTCTACTTAAAAAAATGAGACAACATATCAAACATAATTCTGGTTGTTTATAGCACAATAGCATTAAAATTTTATAACAATAATTTAATTTAATGTAATGAAATAATCAGTATACTGTGTATATTGTATGTATATTCATATGTAATTTATTACAGTTGTAAGGTGCTTGAAAATGCATGAAAAGTGTTTGATTTGATTCTGGAAATGGTGTAGAAAATTAGGAACCCTGCAGTATTGATAATGTTTTGTGCTTGTAATATTTACTGGAGAAAGCTTCAAGAGCCTTGCTTACCAGTTCAGAATGGGAGTGGCAATCTACCAGGTCTTAGAAGCGAAATACCTGAAGCTATGCATGATATATCTGTTTTTATTTTTGTATATACTTTGAAGTTTATAGTGCAGTTTGTATGCAATCGGACAGTGAAACATGGCCAAATGACTATGACTTATCAAGGGTCTGACATATGAAACTAGTTTTTGTTTAAAATTTTATTTTCTTGTTTTTCTGTGCCCAGACACAGTGGAAGAGTTGCAGCAAGTAGCCAATGGGTTTCAGGCTCAGTGGAACTTCCCAAACTGCCTGGGTGCTCTAAATGGGCAACACGTTAACATTTGCCCCCCCCCCACCAGGAACTGTATCAACATTCTACAACTACAAGCATACGTTTTCCATAGTTCTAATAGCACTGGTTGACATCAATTACAGATTTCTGCATGTAAATGTGGGTTGCAATGGGTGGATTTCAGATGGTGGAGTGTTTGGTGGATGCTCACTGCAGGATGCTTTGGAGAACAGAACATCGAACATCCCTGCCCCTGCACCACTTCCTGAATCTGACCTGCTCCTTATTGCGTTGTGGCAGATGTGACATTTCCCTTGAAGGAGTACCTCATGAAGCCATATCTAAACCGCAGGCTATCTGTAGAGCAACGCATCTTCAATTACAGTCTTTCGCAAGCTCGGACAGTTTTCGAGTCTTTCTAACCACCATTAATATTCAAAACACTGCCAAAATGGAGGACATTGTTTTGGCTTCCTGTGCTCTGCACACATTTCTGTGTATAGAGTTCTGTGAATTATACATGGCGGGAATCAACCAGGAATGACCTGATTATGGCACTGTCCCAGGAAGACGGAGACAAGACCCTGACCTACATCAGGCCTCCCTGCCTCACACAACCAACAGTACGACACAAGCCAAACAGCTCAGGGATAAACTATGCCAGTACTTTGATTCAGACATTGGTGCAGTGCCCTTTCAGTGGGGCAAAATATAGCATGTGTATATGTATGCAAAGTACAGGAAAGTGTGAAGATAATACACTGATAAACTTGTTTGTTTCCAGTACTTGACCATGGTTTCAGTTTTATGACTATGGTCTGAAATTACAAAATATAGTTTTGAATTTTCCATCACACTGTTTTGGGATCCTTTTTGAAAAAGACATGCGAGTGCAAGTATCCTTTACTAAGTGTTCTATTTCCTAATGTGCTGTACAATGGGCAATACAATTCTTATAAGAAAAGATATACATATATATATATACATACATACATATATATACACACTACCGTTCAAAAGTTTGGGGTCACCCAAACAATTTTGTGTTTTCCTGAAAAGTCACACTTATTCACCACCATACGTTGTGAAATGAATAGAAAATAGAGTCAAGACATTGACAAGGTTAGAAATAATGATTTGTATTTGAAATAAGATTTTTTTTTACATCAAACTTTGCTTTCGTCAAAGAATCCTCCATTTGCAGCAATTACAGCATTGCAGACCTTTGGCATTCTAGCTGTTAATTTGTTGAGGTAATCTGGAGAAATTGCACCCCACGCTTCCAGAAGCAGCTCCCACAAGTTGGATTGGTTGGATGGGCACTTCTTGCGTACCATACGGTCAAGCTGCTCCCACAACAGCTCAATGGGGTTCAGATCTGGTGACTGCGCTGGCCACTCCATTACCGATAGAATACCAGCTGCCTGCTTCTGCTCTAAATAGTTCTTGCACAATTTGGAGGTGTGTTTAGGGTCATTGTCCTGTTGTAGGATGAAATTGGCTCCAATCAAGCGCTGTCCACTGGGTATGGCATGGCGTTGCAAAATGGAGTGATAGCCTTCCTTATTCAGAATCCCTTTTACCCTGTACAAATCTCCCACCTTACCAGCACCAAAGCAACCCCAGACCATTATATTACCTCCACCATGCTTAACAGATGGCGTCAGGCATTCTTCCAGCATCTTTTCATTTGTTCTGCGTCTCACAAACGTTCTTCTTTGTGATCCAAACACCTCAAACTTGGATTCATCTGTCCACAACACTTTTTTCCAGTCTTCCTCTGTCCAATATCTGTGTTCTTTGGCCCATCTTAATCTTTTTCTTTTATTGGCCAGTCTCAGATATGGCTTTTTCTTTGCCACTCTGCCCTGAAGCCCAGAATCCCGCAGCCGCCTCTTCACTGTACATGTTGACACTGGTGTTTTGTGGGTACTATTTAATGAAGATGCCAGTTGGGGACATGTGAGGCGTCTGTTTCTCAAACTAGAGACTCTAATGTACTTATCTTCTTGCTCAGTTGTGCAACGCGGCCTCCCACTTCTTTTTCTACTCTGGTTAGAGCCTGTTTGTGCTGTCCTCTGAAGGGAGTAGTACACACCGTTGTAGGAAATCTTCAATTTCTTAGCAATGTCTCGCATGGAATAGCCTTCATTTCTAAGGACAAGAATAGACTGTCGAGTTTCAGATGAAAGTTCTCTTTTTCTGGCCATTTTGAGCGTTTAATTGACCCCACAAATGTGATGCTCCAGAAACTCAATCTGCTCAAAGGAAGGTCAGTTTTGTAGCTTCTGTAACGACCTAAACTGTTTTCAGATGTGTGAACATGATTGCACAAGGGTTTTCTAATCATCAATTAGCCTTCTGAGCCAATGAGCAAACACATTGTACCATTAGAACACTGGAGTGATAGTTGCTGGAAATGGGCCTCTATACACCTATGTACATATTGCACCAAAAACCAGACATTTGCAGCTAGAATAGTCATTTACCACATTAGCAATGTATAGAGTGTATTTCTTCAAAGTTAAGACTAGTTTAAAGTTGTCTTCATTGAAAAGTACAGTGCTTTTCCTTCAAAAATAATGACATTTCAATGTGACCCCAAACTTTTGAACGGTAGTGTATATATATATATATATATATATATATATATATATATATATATATAAAAAGTAGATACTTAAAATACAAAATATTATTGTGCAGGAAATATTAACGATACAATTTACAATATCCACATCGGTTTTAACATTTTTTTTTGCCATAAAACATTACAGGTGTGTAAACTGTCCATCAGAGGCTTCTAATGCATGGTTGTGGCCCACTGAATACTTGAAAATGCAGTTGTCAACCTCGTGCTGGAAATGTGGCTGTAAATGTAGGGGCAACTTCCGCATTCTGTGCTCAAGGTTTTTGCAATAGACAGAGATGGCATCATTGTTGTTTTCCTATGATGCTAACTTTTCCAAGGTTTTACCAATGTGTTAATCAAGTTTGTGGACTCCTCAATGGAGGATTTATCGAGCATCTTCCTGCTGCGCTTCCACTGAGGCCTTCCTGAGGGTGCAAGTTTCTATTAACGTATGTACTGGGTTCGTAGTGAATCCCACCTCTTCCTGAACTCTTTCTCTGAGAGACAAAGATTTTGTAAGCATTTTGTAAGCATTATGCCTAGTTAGTATGTCAATTTCATGTCTATTTGTTATGCCAACAAATGTTATTTTTGCACTTCTGTTTTTAACAAGACAGATTCTGGATGCTAGCACATAATAATAACTGCCTTTTCAATGAAACAAAATAAGCCTGGCTTATTTTGGTACATAAAAACCCCCAAAACAAATGGTATTTACCTGATATGACAAGTTTGTTTTCAGCTTTCACCACACAGTTGACATAATTTTTTTCCATAATGTTGTACAGACTGGCCTCTCCTCAATCATGCTGATTAATTCGTCTTTACTTGCCTCGTTCCAGACAACCATGTCGTTTGAAAATGCGCGTATTGGAATGAGAAATAAGAAGAAATGAGAAGAGCATTCTGTGTGTTCCCTCTTGATCGTTTGCTTGCTTCGTCCCTTTCGTTTTTCTTCTCGTGCACTAGTTCGCTAAGCTGCACAGTCAATCAGAATGATCCGACTCACCGTCGAGCTCTGCTGCCAATTCAAAATGCTCAATCTGCTGAAAAAAAGCAGACTGGGACTGACTCCTCGTTTATTAATTAATTGGAAATACTTTAGCTTATTTGCCCAAATAAATGTATATTTCAGAATCAAAGAATTAATAACTCCCTTTTATATAACAAAAATATAAAGAATTTAATTTATAATAGCAGGACTGAATATACCACAAATTAAAATAAGTGTACAGTAGATTTCAATGAAATTGAATACTCAAATTTTCCAAATAGAAATTAAATACCCTTTGTGTGTTAGTTTTATGTGTTTAACTCTTGTTACAATTTCAGCTGAATAGTTGTTGAATAGTTAGTGACACAATAAACTGTATTGCTGTCACAATTAACACTCTTTGTTGTCAGTGTCACAGTGTGACCCCTTTTGTCATCTTTCTGTGTTCTGAGACCTATGTTGAAGTCCCCCCCCCCAACTACATTTCTCATCATGAACTTTCCAGACATACTCATCACACACACCTGTTCCCAATTTCACTCTGATCATTGTTCCCAGCTTGTTATGTCTTTAGTTCCCATTTGTTTATATAGCCCTCTTATTTCCCTTAGTCTTGGTCGGTTCTTGTTTGTTTGTTAGCATGTTAATTTGTGAATGTTACATACAAAGTTAGGCGGCAGCAAGCTGCTTTTGCGTTTGATTTCCCTTTTTGCTGAGTGCTTCATTGTTTCTCATCTTCATCTTAGTATCATAAAAAATTGTTCTGTGTTTGGATCCACACTCTCTGGTCTCGTCCTCCCAATTAGCGTGACACAGAGTACTTTATACCTCAGAAATAAACCAACAGGTTACTGTAGTGGGTGCACACACACACACACACACACACACACACACACACACACACACACACACACACACCCACACCCCATAGCAGGCCTGTGATGTAGCTTGGGTTTGTGGTGGCCTGAGAAACAGAAACTGGCCTCTTCACACTCCTGAGTATGAAATAAAATAAACAAAGTACCTGAACTCCTTAAAGGAATACAACAGAAATCCCTGAGTACCGTAGAAGCTTTCTGGCACTTAATTGTCCAATGCTCTCCCTCAGCAGATGATTCACTGAATCTCCCACATAGCCAGAGGAACTCCAAACCTTGTGATTTGGAGTGCTACCTGGTCCTCCACCAGTCAGTCACCGTGAAGAAAACCAGAGCGATCTCTGTCTTTGGGTCTTTTTCCAGATAATTGTAAACACAGTCAGGGGCATGTTAGGGGCAGCTGTGACTCAGGTGGTTGGCAGTTCAATATATGACTCCACATGCTGATGTGTCCTTGGGCAAGACACTGAAACCCAAGTTGCTCCCAATGGCAGGCTAGTGCCTTGAATGGCAACTCTGCTGTCATTGGTGTGTGAATGTGTGTGTGAATGGGTGAATTGTACGCAGTAAAAAACACTTTGAATACCACTGAGGTTAAAAAGGCGCTATATATGTGCAGACCATTTACAATTTCAGTCTGTTTCAGTGCTCTGCACTGCTAGTGAATGACGCAGCCACGAGGTCAGCGAACATATGTGAAAATTCAGATACCACTCAATATACAAAATAGCTCAGTGCTATAGAGTTCTATATACATTATTGTGCTCTATTAAATGCTTTAATACAATGATAAATTGATTAAATAAAAGTTTTTTTTTTTATTGGAATATCTCAGCACATCGCTTTGACACATCTGCTCTCCTCACTAGTCATTTTCCCTCTCCCTAACCATTCACATCTTCCCATTCACATATGAAGGAGGAAGTTAAACTATCAACAACCAATATAATAAAAAGAAACCTAATTTGTTGGTTTAAACCACATTTTTCTCATGTGTATTACAACCAAACTCCACTTCCCCGTCTGTCACTCACTTCGACGCCGTGTCGAAGAAGCAACACTAGGGGTCTCTCTTGAGCGCCGAATATGCCTCTGATGCATGAAAAAAGGCTAATGAGAAGTTGGCAGACAGAATTTGCATACCCCGCCCCCGAACATACGGGTATAAAGGCGAGGAAATACTATGAGTACTATGAGGTCAGCAGTCAGCTGCGAGTTACACACCTGTTCCTGTTCCTCTGATGCTTTGCTTGCTGTTGGATCTACGGCGCACATCAGCGGCTTTTCTCCTTCTCTGCAGTGCAGTTTGCCCCTGGGCACTTCGACAGTGCAAATTTAAAAGAGGTTTAAATTGTTAAAAGAGTGATTTTCTTTATAAAAGAGTATTTTCCTCTAAAAGAGCAATACACAGCGGTGTTGAACGTACTTTTCAGGACGCGTCTTTATAAAGATGCCATTCCGCCCCTGTGTAGTTCCTGGATGCGTTAGAGGGCTCTCCACTTCAGACGGCCACAGGCGCTGTCACGTGTGTCTGGGTTGTGATCACACCGAGACTCAATGCGAGAGCATGACCATGTCAACATTGCGGTCGTTGCTCGCTTTCATCAGAAAGCACGCCACTTCAGCCACCCCCCGCATCGCTCCTTCTTCCCACGGGATTGAGGATAATGCCGCTGGCACTGGAGGCGATCTGGGGACGGCAGCGGGTGCAGCTCCGACGGATATGCTCCCTCGGACCACCCACCCCCCAGCACGCTCGTTGACTCCCGTCCGTGCTCGAGGCAACAGCGGACAGCCTGCCTATCCTCTAGAGCTAGAAGTGGATGAGCTCGCCACTGCATCGGAGAGCACGGCGTCTGATGCAGACAACTCCCCTGGGCTGCCTCCTTCGGGCCAGCACGCCCAGGCTGAGGCAGATGCGCAGATGTCTGATATGCTTGCCCGGGCCAAGGCGCTTAAAGATCTGCACGTGGGTAGCCCTGATCCCGATGTGCTTCAGGAACTGCGCTCAGCAACCGACCTCGCCCTCAGGGCCACGAAGGTCACAGCGCATAATCGTCCCCTTGGTGCCCCTAGCATGGAGCTTGGATGCGTGGCTTTCACTTCCCAATCCATCACACTGGCTGGCCCAGACCATCCGACTCGGTTACGCAATTCAGTTTGCCAGGCCTCTGCCCCCATTCACGGGCATTCACTTTACCACAGTTTTTGCAATGGAGCCTGTCCCTCCAACCAAAATGAAGAAGGGTCTCTACAGCCCTTACTTCATTGTACCAAAGAAAGGCTGCGGCTTACGACTGATCTTGGACTTGAGAGTTTTCAACCGGGCATTGCACAAACTCCCGTTCAAAATGCTCACGCAACTTGCGTCCAGCATCTAGATTGGTTCACAGTGGTAGACCTGAAGGAAGCGTACTTCCACATCTCAATATTGCCTCGACACAACCCTTCCTTCGGTTTGCATTCGAAGGCCAGGCATATCAGTACAAGGTCCTCCCCTTCGGTATGTCTCTGTCCCCTCCTGTCTTCACCAAAGTCGCAGAGGCAGCCCTTGTCCCGCTCCGAGAAGCCGGCATCCGCATACTCAATTACCTCGACGACTGGCTCATCCTGGCCCACTCCCGAGAGTTATTATGCGCTCACAGAGACCAGCTGCTCAGGTACCTCAGCCATTTGGGGCTTCAGGTCAACTGGGAAAAGGGCAAGCTCACCCCGGTTCAGAGCATCTCTTTTCTCGGCATGGAGTTAGACTCGGTCTCAATGTTGGCACACCTCACCAACAAGTGTGCTCAGTCAGTGTTGAAATGCCTCGCCTCCTTCAGGCCGGGCGCAGCGGATCTTTTAAAAATTTTCCAGAGGCTCCTGGGGCATATGGCATCCTCCGTGGTGGTTGCGCCGCTGGGGTTGATACATATGAGACTTCAGCACTGGCTTCAGACTCGAGTCCTGAGACGAGCATGGTGCCGCGGTACACACCGTGTGATATTCACCCCCGCCTGCCGCCGAACACTCAAACCCTGGACAGACACGTCCTGGTCACGACCAACGCCTCCAAATTGGTTTGGGGCGCCATGTGCAATGGGCACGCAGCTGCGGGCCGTTGGAAAGGGGCCCCGGTGTGCTGGCATATCAATTGCCTAGAGTTGCTGACTGTTTTGCCCTGCGGAAGTTTCTCCCATTAGTTCGGGACAAACATGTCTTAATCAGGTCAGACAGCACCACCGCTGTAGCGTACATATTTCGCCAAGGCGGTGTATGCTCCCACCACATGTCACGACTCACCCGTCATCTCCTCCTTTGGAGCCAGCACCGACTCAGGTCGCTGCACGCCAATCACATCCACGGCAACCTCAATGTGGTAGTGGATGCGCTGTCACGACAATGCTTGCCTGGCGGAGAGTGGAGGCTCCACACACAGGCGATACTGCTGATTTTTGGATCGGTTCGGCAAGGCCCAGGTAGACCTGTTTGCCTCCCGAGAGACCTCCCACTGCCCGCTCTGGTATGCCCGAACAGAGGCTCCCCTCGGGGCAGACGCACTTGCACACAGCTGGCCCTCAGGGCTGTGCAAGTACACATTTCCCCAGTGAGCCTTCTTGCACAGGTGCTGTGCAAGGTCAGGGAGGACAAGGAACAAGCCACCCTAGTGGCTCCTTACTGGCCCACCCGGGCCTGGTTCTCAGACCTCATACTCCTCGCGACAGCCCCTCTCTGGTGAATTCCCCTGAGGAAGGACCTTCTTTCACAGGGACGGGGCACAATCTGGCATCCGCGCCCAGACCTCTGGAACCTCCACTTCTGGCCCCTGGACAGGACGCGGAAGATCTAGCTGGTCTACCACCTACCGTCGTAGACACAATCAATCAAGCCAGGGCCCATTCTACCAGGCAACTTTACGCCCTAAAGAGGCGCTTGTTTGCAAATTGGTGTTCTTCCCTGACTGAAGACCCACACAGGTGCACAGTTAGGTCAGTGCTCTTATTCCTACAGGAGAAGTTGGAAGGGAGGCTGTCCCCTTCCACCTTTAAGGTGTATGTTGCCGCTATCGCAGCTCACCACGACCCAGTAGACGGCAAGTCTCTGGGTAAGCACTTAGTCATCAGGATCCTAAGAGGCACCCGGAGGTTAAATCCCTCCAGGCCAAGCGTTCCCTTTCTGCTGTCCGCCAAAGCAGACAAAGAGCTGCTCAGAACGGCTGAAGTCGTGCGTGCACCATGTTCATCATCAGTGTTTTGTAATCATGGACTATCATCATCAAATTGTGACATTTTGAAAAGTTCAAATGATGTCTGTTCAACTCAGTAAAAAATAGTGTCAGTTCACTTGTGGGTAAAACAAAAAGTCTCTTAATCTGTCCATAACACTGAAACCAAGGGATATGTTGCTGAATGTCAGTATATTATATTTCAATGTTATCTTGTAGACAGTCACTGGATAGGTGTCTCATCAAACAGTACCCCTGTGGAGTCAGTGGGAATCAGGTGCTCTCTTTTTCTCGTCCAGCAGTCTCATCAACTTGCCATGTCACCTATGGCTAACATCTGTTCACTAGACTACTGCATCACTAAAGACAGCCTCCATTCTGTGTCCCACAAGCACTATCTTCACCTCTACCATATTTCAGAAAGATCAAAAATAAATAAAGTTGACCTTTTGGCTCCCAACAGTCAGATACCCCACTCCTGGTACCAAAAATGTTGCCGGTGGGCTGCAAAAACCACACTGGACACAAAAATATATTTTTGGGGTTTTATCTGATGGCTGTTTAATAAAAAAAAAGGAAATAAAACAGTGTTCGATGGGGCCATATTGTATTAAATATATAAACAAAAAAAAAATACAGAAACTGAAATCTGGTAATAAAATACAAAAAATGTATATTTTACAGGCTAATGTAAAAAAAAAACAGAAACAGCTGATCTAACACCTGAAGTTATGAACTTATTATTGCAGCCAACCATCAGAGTAAAAACTCTCTAATGCATCTTCCCTACCAAGTACTTTTAAAAGAGGTGCGTTAGTTATTTTTGCATTAAAAGCACAGTTTTTTCACTCTCTCTGTGAGCTCTCTCTGTGGCTGTGAGCCCTCTCCCTCCCTCCCTTAAGATTTATTGGATCTTTAGAAATCAGGATAGAAAACATTATTCCTATAAACCAAAAGAACAAATGAAACATGAGAGAAAAATATAGATGTAGGTAACCCATCAAGGCATGTGAGAACGTTTTTCAAACCTTTTTTTGTTTGTTGTCAGATTCTAAAACGTGGACTGAATAATCAGATGAACAAGGTTATCCTGTACTCACCTTCTTTGCTCTTGTTTAAAATGGAAAATGTGAATGCTTGTGTTATGACTCACTGAAAGGGAATATCCTAAAGAAACATATTTTACTGGCAATGCGATATGCATTTCTAATTCCACCTCATTTGAACTGCATACAGAGGCAACTCCAGTATAAACATTCAGATGAAAGTACACTGTCTGGCAGTGCAACAAAAAGAATGAGCTCAACATCTAAACATGAAGCATGGTCAAAAACTTTATGACCACCAATAGAGATAAATGTAGAATACATATAAGTCACAGCTTCATACACATTTGTCTTTTATTCAGATTTTGGTTATCTGAGGATACAAAAGCAAAAACTGAAGCACTTCTGTCCACTTTTGTCTAGAATTAAAACACTTTGAAAGGACAGTGCCTTTCAGTCTTTCTCATTGTCTATTTATCTCTCTTTTAGTGGTGGGAATTGCCAGGAATCAATTACCATCACAGGAGGATAATACTACGGACACTTGGGTTATAATATAAACATTTTTGTAATTAATTTGTATGACTTTTTAATCAGTAACATGACATTGGATTGTATTATTGTATTGAACTTGACTTCATTAAGTATAACGTTGCTTTGCATGTTTTACATTATAAATGCCTTAATCTTTCATTTTCTATCAGTACAAAGTACTTATAATAAATTAGTCAAAGTTTACTGAGGAAAACTCAAACTTTAAAAAGCAACGCAGTTTGATATGTTGACTATTCATTTAATGCAAAGTAAGATTTTTGAACTGTCTGCATATTAATTTATCCATCTGTCCATCCATCCAGCCACTGTCCATTCCTAATGCTTATTCATGTTGACTTTAACTGTCTTTCATAGTGTTTAATACTCCCTTTACTTCTGTTTGCATTCAAATATTTATAAGCCATCAACAAGAATATCTTCCAGACCCACATGTGTTTTACTTCTTTAAAAATGAGCACAAATCAATAATGCTGAACACACACACACAAGCAAGCGCACTTTGGTACTCTTATCATTACGAGGACTCTCCATCGGCAAAATTATTTTTATACTATACAAACTACTGTATATATTCTAACACCTAGCTAAACCTAACCATCGCAGAAAATATATTTTCAAATAAACATTGTTTAGTATGTTTTTTTTTTTTTTAAAGCTGTTTGAATTTCAGGGACATTAGGGTTATCCTCATAAACCACATTTATAGCATAATACCCTCGTAATTACTAGTGTGTAACCTAGGTAAATTACATAAATTTGTTTTTGTTTATTTTTTAACATTTATTATTGTATAGTTTTTATGTGTATTAAAATTTATGATTTGATTATTATTTGATCTAATGGGTCTGATTTGATCTAATTGGATCTGTTATGGACAGTCAACCAGGGAATTTAAGGTTATTTGCAGGCCCAGATGGAATCTGCTGAACTTGTATTTTTTGGTTTATTTATTTTGTATATTTTCCACACTTATTTTTGGGGAAATCAGTGGAATGGATTTTGACATGGTAAAATGTTTTAAATGGAAATGAGAGTCCACTATTATTGATATAGAAATCGTAAGCAAATATGCAATAAATAAATAATAATAAAAACAAACATGCAAGGGGCGGAGAATGTTTGTCCAATTCTGTGAAACTCTGTTGAGTTCTGCGGCCGCAAAGTCGATGTGGACCTGGCTATGTGGATCAGTTGCCATGCTGCAAGCATACTGTTTTGATATCGTACTGTATTTTGGACTAGCCAACATACTAGATGAAAGAGGCACCATCTTTTCTATGTACTTCTATACAACTGCTCTCTAGACAAATCAGCACATTTATAATCATAGTCTTGTATCATCTTGGTCTGAAATGTATCTAATTGCTGGCATTCAGATAGATTACACTGTGATGACAGTTGTAATATATAATTATGAGACATGTCATTTCAAACTTGCTGCTATACCCATATCATTTTGTTAAACCAAAGCAACATGCAATCACTGTCAGCTCTTGGGCATTTAAGTTCTATTTGTTACACCTGATATAAAGTTGTTTTCTTTCCATTTGAAAATATCTTGGATTTGGTTAACCAAAACACACTATTCTGACAGTTTCCATTCAGCTTGTGTTTGATATTTCATAAAGAGCATAAAGAGTTTTGTAATTGAATCTGTTAAACATTTTAAGGAGACAGCTGTCTCAGGGAGATCACAACTTTCTTTCTTTCTTGGAAAATGAAGAAAAAGTTAAATTTTCTGGCTTATGCCTGGTGTGAATGCATACTATGCATACTGTGCAATTTCATTTTTCCATGTGTGTATTTGTGATATTAAATATGATTCCTTACCATGCAAACATGTTAGATGTCATAATAACAGATTCAAAAAAAGGTTGCAAAGAGGAGATCTGGAGGAGTTTGTTTGTGTGTTTGTATGCGTATCAGGCAGGGTACCTTTGGGGTTTCCTTTTGAGCAATGCATTTGTAGTTGTTGACCAATTAATCATTCATGATCCTTTCAGTTGTTTGTGATTATGTAATAAGAATTTTTGAATTTTGCTATTGCTATTATGTTGTGTTTCCATGTTTTATGGGGACTTTCCATAGACATAATGGTTTTTATACTGTACAAACTATATATTATATCCCCAAACCCTAACCGTACCCCTAAACCTAACCATCCCAGAAACCTTTCTGCATTTTTACATTTTCAAAAAACATAATTTAGTATGTTTTATAAGCTGTTTTCCTCATGGGGACCAACTTAATGTCCCCACAAAGTCAAAAATTTCGGGTTTTACTATCCTTATGGGGACATTTGTTCACCACAAAGTGATAAATACACATTCACACATACACACACATACACACACACACACACACACACACACACACACACACACACTTTATTAACAAGTTTATTCCTAAAGTATAACAATTAAACTATTGTATCATGTAAACGTGCAGTGTGTCTTAGCTGTCTGAATGCGATCTGCAAGGTCCAATGTACCGTGTGTGTCAGAAAAACTTATTCAGTGACAGAACAAACACCTCAATAGCATTTTCATGCAGTAAAGAGGTGGTGTAGACACACACCATCAACTATTTCTGGAAAAATATGTTCTGTGCTCCCACAAGTAATCCATTCAACCCGGTATCACGCCGAGGCGTGAAATAGACACGCCGGTCCACTCGCGGATGCGTGTCTATTTCACGCTTTGCCTCCTCTAGGCGTGTACATGACACGCGCGCGTCTACGTAGAATACCGGCAGGGGGCGATCGTTTCCTCAACGCCAACAACTCTCCGCGCACCAAAGAGGAAGCGATATATCGCGTTCTCCAGTTCCGGTTAGCAGGATATATATTTTTGTACATAAATACACTTTTTAAATAAAAAAAAATATATATATATATATATAATTTATTTATTTATTTATTTACATCAGCACAAGATACTCGACAGCCCACACACACACACACATATAACAACGTTAGGCTACAGCAACGTTAGGATTTCTTCATGAAAGCAGCACTATAATGAACCTTTATTTGTCACATATGGTCACAAGTGAAAGTAACCGGCGAAATTGGCCGGCATCCCGCCCGCACGAACGTGCAACGCGACGACAACGGTATCGCTTCCTCTTTGGTGCGCGGAGAGTTGTTGGCGTTGAGGAAACGATCGCCCCCTGCCGGTATTCTACGTAGACGCGCGCGTGTCATGTACACGCCTAGAGGAGGCAAAGCGTGACACCGACACGCATCCGCGAGTGGACCGGCGTGTCTATTTCACGCCTCGGCGTGATATCGGGTTGATCCATTTTGATCGACACTTCTCAGTAGCTTCAATACAAACAGAAAGTTTAGAGACAAAACATGGAAGCGTGGAGCACTGAAAAGGGGCAGGGATGAATAAGGTCAATATAAAACTATTATCTTGCCAATTATTTTTTAGAGCAGACCATAACTAGACAATTGTACTGTATATTCACTACAGAAATTTCCATGATATTTAAGCAGGGCTGGTTACATTTTTGACATTTAGGTTTGTGGTCAACCAGTGTAGGTTTTTCAATGGCATATTCTTAAACCTTTACATTTGGTTTAGCCTTTAATACTTATCTTAAATAAATATTCCAGGTTTAATATAAATTAATCTCAATACTAATCTCAACAGCATTTGTGGCATATTGTTGATTACCAAAAAATATATATATATTTTTACTTGTCCCTCCTTTTCTTTATAAAAAGCAAAATCTAGGTTACAGTGAGTCACTTACAATGGAATAAATGGGGTCAATCTGTAAATATTAAAATATGTTTCAAAAGTATAGCCAAAACATGTAAACAATATGTGAGTTAACATGATTTAAGTGTGATAAAATCACTTCCTAACCTTTTCTGTGTATAGTTATGGCCAATTTTACAACTTCTTAATCGACCGTACAAATGCAGATTTAATAAACTTTACAGGTTAAATAATCCACAATTTTTAACAGAAGAATTAATGTAAATGCTTTTACAAAATTATAAGATCCACATTTCTGCCTTAAACCCTCCAAAAATTGGCCCCATTCAATTCCACTGTAAGTGCCTCCTTGTAACCTCGATATTTGTTATCGGAATGAGTCAAAATTAAATTTTGTTGTTTTCAACATAATGATACAAATGCTGTCGATTGAGCTTAACTTGTATTGAACCCGGAACATTTGGTTACACCCCTGCTTTAAAGATTTGATTCATTTCCTGAAACACGTTTTACAATTCAATTAAAATTTAAAATAGATATTTCCATAGAGACCCTGGTTCATGCATGATTGATTTTTTGCATATGTGACTAAGTTTGTGTAGAGTTGTTGGTGTGTGTTTATATGTTTGTACTCCCTCTCTTGCACTCAAATCAGTGGGACGCCCTGAGCCTGAGGGAATGCACTTGGCAACAAGAGCGTCTTGAGTCTTTTTAGGCATTACATTACCAAATTACCACTTCTCTACAATTTTAGGAGAAGTGAATGCATTTTTCTTCTCTGAAAAAAGAGAGGAGAATATGTTCAAAACATCAGTCCAGTTACAGTTATTCATTTGATGCTAAACTATGCAGTCCCTGTTTAATATGTAAACCTCTGGTTTGAAAAGCAAGTGCACATACCAAGCAACAGTCTATAGTAGATTCAAATATATTAAAAGATAAAAAAAAATAAAAAAAACATTGAATGGAGTTATTTAAGTACCTTTCTGATAAAAAAAATGTTTTTATCTTTTCATAAATAAATGAAACCACAGATATAATTCATTATATCAAAGTAGTAATGCTACAAACGTAACTATTTTTTTTTAGTAGTGTGACAGTTGCTCTGCTATTTTCACAATAGTGTAGCCTTTGCAGTAACAAGCTACGTTTTCAGATGAGTAGTGCTATGGCATCCAAACCACTACATCTGTCACATTGCTTTATGCATGCAGTGAAAACCAAGAGGGTAATTGTAACACAGATCAAATTCATGGGCAAGGAAGAGGCGAGAAACCGGCTTAACATATATCTAAAAGGTTTAATGGAGAACTCAAAAGACAAACACATAAGATAACGGACGTCCGTAATTGAGCTCTCTCTCTCGATCGCCGTCTGCGAGTGGCCTTTATCCCTCTTGACGGCTTAATTAGCCTAATACGGGACCGGGCGTGCGTAATCACGTGCCGGTCCCGCCCTCCACCGTGCCACATTCCTCCCCCGTTCTTTCAGGCTGGGGACCCCCGGCCTGACGTACATCCCCTGGGAGGGGGGGGGGGCCTCCCGCACGGTCTGCCGGCAGGTCATCCCCATCAACCTGGACGAGGGAGGGGGCAAGGGGAGGGAAACAAAAAACAAACAATTAAAAATGGGGGGGAGGGTTCCTGCACTGGGCAGTACCTCCCCTCCCACAAACACCATAATTTAAAAAAGAGGGAGGGGCAAGGGGAGGGAAACAACAATTAAAAATAGGGGGGGAGGTTCCTGCACTGGGCGGTACCTCCCCTCCCACGAACACCAGAATTTAAAAAAAGAGGGAAAAGGCCAACGCAGAGCGGTAGCGAGAGAGAGAGGAGAGAGAGATTAAAAGGAAAAAAAAAAACTTACTCGCCGGTTCTCTGATACGCCGTAGCTCGTTCCTCAGCCACTTCTCCACCATCTACAGGATGACAGCCGCGCCTCTCCGGGCAGATCGGAGGCAGTCCTCAGCCCCTGGCGGACGGAACGCCCCGCCGCGTTCCCGGGGTGTCGAAGGGGCCTCCCCCCGCCCCTGGCAGCGGTTCTCCCGCTCCAGGTGGTCGGCAGCGAGCCCCTCCCCGCACGCGGGCAGTCTCCAACCCCGCCGCGTTCCAGCGGCTAGTAGGGGACTCCCCCGCCCCTGGCAGCGGCCCTAACCACTCCAGGCGGTCGGCCAGGAGCCCCTCCTCCCCTCGTGGTCGGTGGCCGTTCCTCCGCGTCCAGGTGGCTGGGCTCCTCCGTCCCCCGGCAGATGGCCGCGGCTGCTCCACTGAGAAGTGGCGAGAACTCCGCTACGGCGTATCCCTCTTCCTTCCCGGGCTTTCGGCACCAATGTAACACAGATCAAATTCATGGGCAAGGAAGAGGAGAGAAACCGGCTTAACATATAACTTAAAGGTTTAATGGAGAACTCAAAAGACAAACACATAAGATAACGGACGTCCGTAATTGAGCTCTCTCTCTCGATCGCCGTCTGCGAGTGGCCTTTATCCCTCTTGACGGCTTAATTAGCCTAATACGGGACCGGCCGTGCGTAATCACGCGCCGGTCCCGCCCTCCACTGTGCCACAGTAATCAAATACTCTCACCAAACCATCCTCTCTCTCTCTCTCTCTCTCTCTCTCTCTCTCTCTCTCTCTCTCTCTCAAATATAGCACTGGGAATTCCAAATCATTAAATTTTAAACAATACTTACATTTAGCATTGGGAAAATAAACTATTTAGGTAGTCGATTAATTCAGACGGCTCATGTAAATTAACTTTTATATAAATGATTCACTTATGCACCGTGCAGCCTCCTAAGTCACCTGCTTCTTTTTTAAAGTGAAATATTTTGTTAATTGCTGCTGTTTATCAATGTATTTCGACTTCGTAGTATATCTATAAAAAATAATTGTGTGGTGTCACCCTAATTAAATAACTATCAGGTCTTCAAAAAATTCAAAATTTTTTATTGAAGAATGAAATAATCTCATCTTATTGTTATAGTATATTAAAAAAATAAATAAATCTTTAAATAGCTTCATTAAAGTTCCCCTTCTGTTACTGACTCGAAGTTGTGTCAATGTAGTGACACTAGGGGTCACTCCGAACACCTCTAATCTTTTGAGAAAATGCCAATGAGAATTTAATTTGCTTGCCACTCCCCCGGATATACGGGTATAAAAGGAGAAGGAATGCCCAGTCTAATTCAGATTTTTTCTTCGGAGCCGAGTGGTTGTACTATCAGCAAGCTGAACACTACTACTGTTCCATTCACCTCTTAAGAAGCATATGCTGTTGGATATATGGCACATTTCCAGCAGCATTCTCTCTTTCTGCATGACGAGTTCAGATTTCACCCCTGGGCATTTCGACAGCGCTAAAATACTCCTTAAGAGTATATTTTCTCTATTAGAGCACACATTGATGTTGAACATCTTTTTAAAGAAGTGTCTTTTATTAAGATATCTTTCCGTCTTTGTGTGATTCCTGGATGCGGTCTTTATCTCTCCACCTCAGACGGTCACGAACGCTGCCTTAGGTGTCTGGGCAGTGATCACACTGAGGCAGAGTTTGTGGATGGTTCATGTTCTCATTGCTCATTACCATGTCAATGTTGCGGTCGTGGCTTTCCTTCTTCTGAAGCAGGAAAGCCACTCTAGACACTCCCCGCACTGCGCCTTCTACCCACAGGTATGAGGCCAGCCCGGCTGGCTTTGGAGGTGATTTGGGTAGTTCAATGGGTACGGTTTCGCCGGGTAATTCCCCGCGGACCTCCCGTTCCCCAGCATGCACGTTTGCTCGCGTCCAGTTCCGAAATGAGACCAACCCGCCTCACGGCCAGCTTGACGTCTCTTTTGGGGTCTGCGAGCAGGATGAGTCTTTGATCGCTGCATCAGACAGCGCACTGTTGATATGGGATTCTGAGGACTCGACTGGGCTGCCACCTTTGGGTCTGCCAGCCCAGTCTGATGGCTGAAGCAGAGCTGACCGCCATGCTTGCCTGGGCCGCCGTGAGTATCGGGTTGGACTAGAACTATCCACCCTCCCTGCTCGCGGCTTGATGATTGCACTGCTAATGCCCATGTCATCCCACCCTCCAGTTCCTTTCGTCCCGGAGGTGCACGATGAACTGACGACGTTGTGGAGGGCACCAATGCTCTTCGATGTGGCGCACCTGCTCCTCCCCGCCAGGTACGTCAAATGCTGTAGTCCCTTTAATGCCCCTCACCCAGAACTTGGACATGTGGCTAGCATGTAAAGCTTTGCATTAAGTTTTTGCTATACACATTGAGATTTTTTTTTTTGTTAGGGTGCAGTGACAGTAATACATGAGATGGCACAGTCATAAGAGATACTGACAGGTGGGTGAACAGGTGGAGCAAGTAGAATGGATTTAATCAAAGCAATAACAGAGGCAACCCCTGCACATTACTACCCATCAGAGCTGCTCTCTGCCAAGCAGGCACCTGCATGTTGACTAGTACAGGTCAGAGGGAGAGATGCAGGGGGTCTGTGTGCCAGGAAAAGCTGTAAATGAGTGTTGAAAAGAGGGAAAGAGAAAGAGAGAAGAGGGAGGGAGTAGGTTGGATGCAGTGGAGATCCAGACACCCTCTGGATTAAAGGCTTTGGACGCACACACACAAACACACACACACATGCACAGCAGTCAGCAAGGGGAGTGCTATTCATGCTGCTCACGCACAGCCTGAGATATCAAAACCTCCCTCTTCCATTTTCTCTCAAACACACACAGGCACACATGAGAGATAAAAATTAAAACACCTCATGGAACCCCGCAGGCTATCTACCTCCAATTCATTCATGCTCCAATCATTAATTTATTCATTTATTCGTCTTTGCATTCAATTATCATTATGACCAAAATCTCATATCATAGAATAAGTAATTTTAGATGACAATAACCATATATCTCATAATATAGTAATACTTTATAGAAACAAATAAATCACAGTTTCTTTATTAAACACATACAAATATTTTACATGCCTATAACTGGATAATGATGCTAATTAAATACTTAATTAGAAAAAACTTGGACACAAATCAAAATATATTTTTCTTAACAAATTATAAGTCTAGCATCAGTGCAAAAGCACTTCATATTATTTAACAAGTTAAAAAGAAAAATTAAAAACTATAATACTTTATAAATATCTTTGGATGAGCCACATTAGAAGCTGATGAAAAATAGCCAATATACACACCTATATAACACATGTAACCATGCATTTTTTAAAATTATATTTAGTTGGTTATTGTTTGGAAGCTGTAGACAACCTCCAGTTACATCATATCTACTCTAGATGTGAGCTGCACATTGCGACATAGCTCCCATTATACTTTTATATTAGAAAAAGTAAAAATACATTAATAAATAAATAAACTTTTCCCATAAAAATGTGTTTATTGGTGTAACCTAATTTGTCAGGTAAATTCAAGCCTCGAGACAATAAGCAAACAACAAGCCCTTGCATTACAAATATTTTATGATGGGTGAGGGACTTTTTTATACACAATGCTAAGCGGATTTTCACCTGTGGACTCAAGCAATATGATAAACAGTAATATGATAAAAAAACACCTATGTTTAAAATGTGCTTAATATTTTCAGTTAATAAAAAAAATGTTTTAATGTTGGTGCCAGGGTATAACAGAATCTACCTTTATTTCTAGATTTTATTTTTCCATCCATCTATCCACTCATCCCTTCATTTCACAGAAGCCATGTTGCATTAGCTGGTTCAGAGCCAAAGTCTTGTCTTGTCTTGCCTTGTCCCATTTGCCTGGTGTTACTTTTGGCTCCACCCTGAGCCACTGGTATGTCTGCTGTTCAGAAATTAGCATAGCCTCACACCACTTCCCTCTCCCTGCTCCATCTGCCATGCTCTAGTCACCAGCTTGCCTGCTCTGTGTCACTGTATTCACAAAGCTCACGGCTAAACATGTGCGCTACACAAAAATCACCACTTGCATTACACTAGGATTCAGCTTTTAAGCATTTCACACTAAATATGTGATGTTGAAAACAAAGGCAATGCTATCTCAAGTGTGAACTGGTATTGTTAAATAACACATGATACTGTACAATGCTAGGATTGATCATTTGAAATGAGTAAATGTAGAATAATGTGAAATTGCCAATAACACTAAGTCAATCAGTGTGATGTAGAAAGACTGTCAGAAAATTTTAAATAATGTAATAATCTGAAATTGCCAGTAAAAATACAAAATAAAATAAAAAATCACAAAAAAATGGCACCACTTTTGCGTGTTGTATTTAAGCATAAATACCTGTGTCGTATTTACTAAACATTATAATAAGAATTATAATTCTGTAAATAATTGTTTTAACTGTTCATAAGGTGGGTGAAGTAATTTTTTTTACTGTACCTGGCTGTTCTGGTGCTCAGTGCTCTGTAGTGCTGGCCAGAGTTTATTCAGCAACAGTTTATTCATCATTCACCCAGAAAAATAAGTATCTGGGTGAATGATGTCAAGAGTGATTTTACCAGTCCTTTTCATCACTCTGGATGTGTACAGTCCTTGCAGGGTGGGTAGGGGAACGCCAACAATCCTCTAAGCAGTCTGAACTATCCTTTGAAGTATACTGAGGTCTGACCTGGTAGCTGAACCAAACCAGACAGCTATAGAAGTGCAGAAGACAGACAGTGACTGCTGAGTAGAATTGTGTCAGCAGTGCCTGTGGCAGGTTGAACTTCCTCAGCTGGCGAAGGAAGTACAACCTCTCCTGGGACTTTTTCAAAATGTAGTCTATGTGGGTCTCCCACTTCAGGTCCTGTGAGACGGTAGTGCCCAGGAACCTGAATGACTCCACTTCAGCCATGTGCTATTCAGAATGGTGAGTGAGGTTAATGCTTTGGTTTTCCTCCCTAAATTCAACTATCATCTCCACTGTTTTAAGCGTGTTCAGCTCCAGGTGTTTTGACTGCACCAGATGGCCAGTTGTTCTCCCTTCTGTATGCAGACACATCATCATCTTGGATGAGGCAGATGACTGTAGTGTTGTCTGTGAACTTCACAAGCTTAACCCTTTTGTACGTACCATCACACATTATGTTAATAACTGGGCCCTGCAGAGTAGCATCACACATATGTGTTTCTGCAACAGCCTACATTACAAGCTGCCAGATTCAAATCGGCTTTCGCGCCGACACAGGCTTCCCTGGTCTAGTGTCTGTAATTTATATTCGCTCAAACAGTTACTCATACAGACTTTTATCCAATCTTCCTCTGATGCATACTGCCCTTTGTTTACATTAGCAGCAGTTGTCATTCATCAAACAAACAGCTACTCAAAGAGTCTTTTCAAGCACATAATAAGTTTATTTTATGTAAAAAACAGCGTAATTGATACCAAAGCACCACGATAACAGTTCACAGCTTATATATGCACAGCCATCATTTCTAAATGCAATCTTCCCAAGCACACAGCCACGTCTACTTATTAGGTGCAGATGCGGTTTTCAGTCATACAAAAAGAAACTCAAACAGTCTTTTCAGGCATATTATACATCTGTTTTCTGAAACATACAGCCAAACTATCACAAAAGCACCCCAATATCAATTTAAAACTCGTATTCTCACAGTGAAAACATGATCAGGCATGATTATCTGATGCACACAGCCAAATCTGTTTACATTAGCGCTTGTCACACACAATCACACACACACGCATGCTTTTCAGAATAGCTTCTTTTAGCTACTCTAATCTCCTTTGTCAGTCTGTTTAAGCCTGATTGTGCAAACTTTTATTCCCACTTCTGTAAGCATCCTTTTTGGCCTGATGAAACTACCTTTCAGTTTTGCTGTAAACCATGGGTTGTCATTGTTGTATGTTAAATAAGTCCTTGTAGGAAAGTATATATCCTCACATAAATTGATGTATGATGTCACGGAATCTGTTAACTCATCCAGGTTAGTGCCTGCAACCTCAAAAACACCCCAATCAGTGCAGTCAAAACAGGCTTATAGTTCCAGGTCTGCTTCATTGGCCCTTGTTTTTACAGTCCTTACTACAGGTTTAACTGATTTTAGTTTATGCCTGTAGATCGGAAATAAGATGAACCATACAGTTATCAGAGAGTCCCAAAGCTGCTCAAGGGACAGAGCAATATGCATCCTTTATTGATGGGTAGCAATGATCCAGAGTATTTCTGTCTCTGTTGGGGCATGTAATGTGCTGTCTGTATTTGGGCAGATCACATGTGATATTTGCCTGGTTAGAACCTCCAAGAATAATTATAAGTGATTCAGGGTGTTCACACACACTTGTGGAGGAATGTAAACACACACAAGAATACACAAGGAAAACTCCAGCGGCGAGTAGAAAGCCTTGCAGTTTACAAAGAGTGCCTCTAAATTAGGACAGCACATCTTCTTCAGCATTGTTACATCAGTACACCAACATATGTTGATGTAAAAAAAACGTTCTGCCTCCTCTTGTTTTTCCCATTAACTCTGTGGTGCGATCCGCTCTGAACAACTGGAAGGCTGGTAGATGTCTGGAATATCTTCTCTCAGACTGTTTTCTGTGAATCACAATGCAGCAGAATTTGCAAAGTCTTATTAATTGATTGATATTGATTATTTTTGAGGGTGAGGAGAAATAATTCATCTGTTTTGTTAGAAAGAGAGCAGAGTTTCACTATATGGATGATTGGCAGCACAGTTCGAAAGCCACGCTGACTGAGCTTCACCAGCGTGCCTGCTCGCTTCCCACGTATGTGTCTTTTAGCGTGCTTTTACAGCACCACGGCTCCTCTGACTAAACTGTCCAAAAGAATGTCAGTAATAATAAAAAACTTCATGGTTACTGTTGTAACCTCCGTTCCCTGATGTAACTCACTCGACGTTGTGTTGAATGTAGTGACACAAGGGGTCTTTCTTGAGAGCCTTGCGTACCTCTGAACTTAAGAAAAGGCCAATGAGAAATTAGCAGACAGAATTTGCATGTCCCGCCCCCGGACGTACTGGTATAAAGGGAAGCAGGCGTGCATCTGTCAGTCAGGTTTTTGCACAGAGGAGCCGAGAATAAGGTACGGCCATTTACAGTGGTAGGTCTAGTGTCATGGCAAGGGGGACACAACATCTCTTTTCCCAGTTTACCTGAAGCCCTAGACGGCTGAGGTGCCTGAGCACCTGGTCCCTCAGGTAGTAACGCATCAGGAGGCAAAAGTGCACCCCAAGGCTTGGGTGCTAAAAAAAGACTCAAAGCACTTACCTCTCTCCTCGCTCCCGGCAGGGGGTGGGTTAGAGACAGAGGAGGAGGAGGTCCTGTGAAGACGTCCTCAGGAACTTGTCAGTGCCAGCCAGCCAGGGATGGGCAGTCGCGGGTCTGGAGGTGAAGTAATTTCGTCCAGGGAACCGGGACAGTCATTTTTTGGTGCCGGGATGCCGTGAGAACTGCGCGCACTGTTTAGATGACCCAGAAGGTGAGGAATTAGGGCAATGGAAAATAAAGACGGAGTGGTCTTGATTCCAGCTCCAGAGTGAACGTCTGACTCCCTGGGTCTTTCATCTCAGGTGTGCTTAGGAGCCTTCCGGGTCCTAGAGGAAGTCCTGGAGACGGGGGGCATGCGCCACCTGCGAGGTGCTCGACGAGGCGAGCTGGTCTTGCGTCCGCATCCAGGAATTACACAGAGGCGGAAAGACATCTTTAAAAAGATGCATCCTGAAAAGGACGTTCACCGCCTGCTGTGTATTGCTCTTTTATGAATGAAAATACTCTCTTTTAGAGGGGAAAATACTTCTCTTTTAGAGGTATACACTCTTTTACAGAAGCACTGTCGAAGTGCACAGAGGCGTGGACTGCACAGCGAGCAGAGAGGGAGAAAGCCACTGGTAACGCGCCGTAGATCCAACAGCAATTCTCTGATAGAGGTGAGTGCAACAGTAGTGAGACTCAGCTTGCTGCTGCACAACCGAAGAAAAAAATCGGACTAACAGACACACACCTGCTTCCCTTTATACTCATATGTCCGGGGGCAGGACATGCAAATTCTGACTGCCAATTTCTCATTGGCCTTTTCTCAAGCTCTCAAGAAAGACCTCTTGTGTAAATACATTCGATAAAACGTCAAGCGAGTGACAGAAGGGGAACTGGTAAAAGATTGTCTGGCATGTGCTGCTTGTCTCTGGTAAAACTGATCAGAAATAAATGACTAAACACAGGACATACGAACAAAAACAGCAAAATAACTGGAGAGCTCCATACAGAGGCAGCCATCCGCGGCACCATCCCTGGTAAAAGAAGAACCATGAGCCCTAAAACAGGTGGCATGGCCCCCACTGAGTCTGGATCTCAATATCATTGAGTCAGTTTGGGATTACATGATGAGACAGAAGCAAAGGAGACAAGTTCTCCAAGAAGCTTGGGACATCCTATCTACAAACACACAAGAAAAACTGTGTCCAGTTGTGCCTAGGAGAATCTGTGTTGTTTTGAATGCAAAGGTTTTCACATCAAATATTTACTTAGCTTTTTTTTTTACATTTAAGAATTTGTATGACGATAATTGATAAATAAAAACATTGGCATTGTTTTTGAAGACACCCTCACTATGCAACATTTATTACATGTGCCTTAAACATTTACACAGTATTGTGTGTGTGTACATTATTTATATATATATATATATATATATATATATATATATATATATATATATATATATATATGTAAAGGGAATAGGGGAAAGGAGGAGGCGAGAAGTGGCTTGACAATACAAATAATATTATTATTAAACATTTTAAACAAAAGACACAAACACACACATGACAGTCAGCTGCCGTAAACAATATCTCTCTCTTGCACCATCCACTGCAGTTATCCCTCTTGGAGGCTTGATTAGCCTGATAAGGAGCTGGGTGTGTAGGATCGCCACCCGGCCCCGCCCTGTCACATTCTTCCCTTGTTCTCTCAGGCCGGGGAGCCTGTAACTGTATTCTAATTACCAATGATTTAAATTGTAACTCTACTTTTGTCTGTCTACTTATATTTTGCATTTTAAATACATTTGTATTCCTTTACTCTCCAACCCTGTATATATATAGATCGATCAGCCACAACATTGAAACCACCTGCTTAATTTTGTGTAGATCCCCCTCGTGCTGCCAAAACAGCACCAACCCGTATCTCAGAATAGCAATCTGAGATGCTGTTTTTCTCACCATAATTGTACAGAACGGGTTGCCGCTGCTTTGGTGATACAAGGGGGACCTGCACAATATTAGTCAGGTGGTTTTAATGTTGTGGCTGATCGGTGTATATACTGAATATAATGTATATATATAGTATACTGTATAGAAATTATCATTTGCAGTGCTTCTAAACTCTTTTGGAACTGTTCTCTTCAGGATTAAGCTATTGTAACTTTTCACCTGAAATTTGGCTGTTAAACAATATTATGTATCAATTTAAAAATAACACTTATTTGCTTGTGGCTTCTACAGAAGAATATATTTATCACTTAACATCCTTTGAGTTATTGTAAAAAATCTATTTCTCTATGGAGAAAAGGAATGAGATTTTTACTTCACAACCTGAGTATTGCATCTCAATTCGTATTACATTGCTGAGATCAGAACAGGCTTAATATAAGTCCCGGTAGGTGTAGTTCATGCAATTATTTCCTCCCTGGCATCTTTCTACATCAACAAGCAGAGTGTAGGATATCTCATTTGCAAGAAGTGCACATAGGAATCATACAGGTTGAAGTGAAGAGGGTCGCATTTGAAAGGAAAGATTAGCACGTCTTTTTTGTGTGTGTAGGCTGTAAAAAAGCTCTAAACTCTCTATATCTTTTTTTTGCTCTCTCTTTCTGTCTCTAATGCGCACAGAAAGGTTTAAACACAGAGCAGGATCCCAGCTGTATGAGTGGACGAGAGAGCTTTCTCCTTACCAGCACTAACGCACAAGGACGACTTAATAATTTACATGCATGGCAATGCACTTGAAGAAGTGCATATGATTGGCAAACCCACAGGAACGTGTCTCAAATGTTTCTCCTAGACAGCAATGAGATTAAATGCATGCTTAATGGCAAGGTTGTAGCCAGGAAATTATTTTTGTGGACATCAACAAAAATGGAAGGGCAAGTTTTCGCACTCTTTTTATTTATTTAATTATGTTTACCAAATTTTCATTAACAACAGAGAAGCGGCACATTCAGACAGTTCTTTCACACTTTTAGAAATTGGAATTTATGCATTTTTAAAACTGTTTTATAAATATATATTTGAACTCAGAGAATAATATCTAATCTCTGGCTGGGCCTGGGTCTAATTTGGGTGAGCCCACAATTGGCTACACCACTGCTTGATGGAGAATTGTGCTTTCAGGTCACAGTCATGTAAAACCTGGAAATACCATGGAAATGTTGTGAAAACTTCTATTGTGAATTAAAATTTTTTACAGTTATTCTAACTTCAACAACATGTCATCAGCTAGAAGTAACGGTTTATAAATGCAGTCACTAAAATAAATTAATTTAAAAATTAATTATTTAATAATCATGAATAAAGTGGGAACCCTGTGATTAAGTGTCCTGCTTCTCAATTTTAAATTGTGGATGAAAGAAAATGTAAGTTGGTGTTATACCAGAATGGAGTCAGGTAGTTAGAGGTGGAAAGTAACAAATTACAACTACTCTCGTTACAGTACTTGAGTATTTATTTTTTGCATTTTTCTACTTTTTTAAGTATACATAATTAATAGTACTTATACTTGAGTTGATTAAAAATTTATTCATCTTTGCTACAGTTATTTTTCACCACAATTACAAAGTACAACAAAATACATAATATTTCAGAATTTTTTGAATTTTTTTGGGATGAAGTAATCAGCAATTGATAAGTGCTAAACTATTTACATACTAAAATGCGCTGTGCATGGCAACAGTTCTCTGATCTGACGAAAAGTTTGTTCATTGAATATTCATTTAGGGAAAGCTGTTGTGCATTCATAGTCCATGTTCCTATTTGGAATATGGAGCTGGTAAAAAGTTACCTGAACAAATGTGATGGGAAATGGGTTTGTATTCTTGTTTATGCCAGTGGCGGGCCATGCATTTGAAGTCTATGCCTTCAGTGTGATTCATGCCATTAAGAAAAAACAATTTCACAATGAATAAGACACACTATGCCATCACACATTATGTTGCAGCTAACTAGTAATACCAATTGACATTTTAGAAACACATCCACACACGAAAGCCAGAAATTGAAACGACACTTAATGCTCAAGCAAGCCTAATTTTAACTGCATCATGACTGTTTTGTGAAATGAACGTCTCCTGAACAGACATTCAAAAATCATAATTTTTCATATGAATCTACCAAGGAGGTCTATAATACCTGGAAAAATCTATGTAAAAATATTTGCGATTTAAATGTTGCTTGCGATAAAAGACTTTTGTCAGTTTACACGGTTATGCTGCGTTCCATTCAAGTTGGATGAGGGATCTCTGACCATAAATGCATTCCACTACCCAATATTAGGAAGATGACATTTAAGGAAACAAAATGCAATGCTGCCGTTAGCTTAGCAGGGGTTTGACACTCATTAGAGATGTCTCCTAGCAACCCAACTGATAAAAAATGCTGCAGCGCTAGCATTTGTGCTTCAGGTGTACGATTATCAAATTTTAAAGTTTTATACACCTGATTCTGCAGGCGTTTGTTAAACAAGTTTTAATATCATGTAATGTGGAAACAAATTAATTTAGCAATATTACTTGATAAAGTGAATGTTTATCACTTACTTTGTATAGCTCCCTGTGTGTCGACATGATTGTGTGACATAATGCTCCTGCATCTCGGTGAAATCGGAGTTGAGAATTTCTGCACCAGCCTATAAGTTGTAATTCTGACTTTAAGATGCACTTTTCGTAGTAGCAAGTTGTAAAATCACTTAATTTCCAACAAAACACTTTCCGACTTGAATGGAATGCAGCACTACTTTTCAAAATTTGTTCCGAAACTGAATGCTCAAGCAGCCTAATTTACACTTAGATAGCTCCTGATGTTGCCTCCATCTAATATTCACATTAAATCCAGGTCTGATTATGAAACTATTTCACTCACTTTTGGTGCATTTCATGCACTATGGGAAAGTACTGCCAAATGTTTAATAAGTCACATAATTTGATTTGACAAAAAAATTTGCCACGGACATGTAATTTCATGAGATCAGGCTGCAGTTGACACAGATGATGATGCATACTGCATGTGCTGTCTGTATGCATATTTAGAGCAGTCACACTGTACACCCACTGCTTCACTAACAGTCGCATATGCAAGAGCACACATTTTTTTGTGTGCTGTGCCTATGCAATTGTACTCTGTAGTCATCACCAGTAACATCCAACCAATACTTGGTCTTTGGAGATGCCTTCTGTAGTTTCAGCTTGAAAAGAGACTTCACCTTTGAGAGCACACATAGCTTTCACTGTAAAAGCAGCATGTTGGTTCAAAACTGTCTGAGCAAAAGGTTAATCCTCATCTGTGTGTGCTGAGTGAAAGACCAGCAAGCTTTTTTGGCAGGCTGCGATACTGATGGATTTTTAGACTCTCAGCAGAATGACCAATCAGTTTCTAGATCCTTTTTTTTTTTTTTTTTTTTTGGGAGATTATATTTTATATTTAGTATTATATTAAGATGGATTCATACATTTTACTGATATATTGCACGTTTTGTACCAGATGCTAAACTACCTGTCCTGCTATTTTGGCTTTTAGAAAACTGACCATGTTCTTTATGGGGCTCTGTGGGATTGGTCAACAAAATGCATTCTTAAAAGAATACTTCACCTAAAATGCGAAAATATAATTATTATTATTTTTATGTTTTTTGTCAAACACAAAAGTAGAAATTTTTGAAGAATAATAGCAATTTTTACACAACAACTGTCCATATACAAAAGCACCATAAAAGTAGGCAATTTTACCTGTGCACTGTTTTCCTGCCCTGCATTTATATCCAGATTCAAAAATACCATGGCAACGTTATGAGTGTGACTTAATAATGCCAGAATTTTCACACACGCTACTGCAATTCAAGACAAATATTGGCTATATAGGGAGAAATGCATAGCTCACTCTCATCCTTGCAAATGGATGTTTAAACCCAAGAGGTGGATAACTAGCCTGGAGTCTGCCACACAGTCTGTTGCTTCACTCTTCACTCAACTGATGCTTCTCTTCATGGAGGTAATGGCATTACAATTTGAATGCATTGACTTTTGGTGCCTTTGACACAGGTAGTCTTTGCTTCTGGTGGGAATCCCAAAGAGTCTGGAAGGCCGATAACCAATGAAGTTTATAGCAGCCCAAAATAGGTTTCTGAAGCTCAAAGAGCTGCTTGGCTTAGTTTTACCAAACTTTTAAACTTCTTACTGGACTGTCTGTCAAAAACGTATTGTATTAGGCACAACATGACAATGCAGCAGTGTAAACTTCGATGTGTCGAAATAGTGGCCAACCTGCGATTTTAACGAAACAAAATAATTTTCTTAGTTCTGCTTTTCCTTTCTGTAAATTTTTTTTCAATAAATGTTCTGACTGAAAAAAAGCTGTTGTTAAACATTAATTGAGCATGGTTAAATATTCCATGATTATGCATAATAAGCATACAATGTGAAAGATCATTTATTTCTACATGGATTTCTATTAAATTATACATGAGCATTTATAGCAGTGTGCCGTTCTCTTCTGTTTTTTTGATCATGCACCTGCCTCAATGTTTGGATGTGCGCAAACTAAATCTACAGTAAAGATCATGTAAATGCCATAAATGGTGTTCTTTTTTCGGAGTAAGGTCATAAATGGCTTAAGCAAAAAATTATCTTCGATTTCTCTGCATTCCTTTGCTTACCAATGTGCACATGTGTTGTGTGCATGGCTGTTTTGACATCAAAACCCATATAAAAGATAATGAAAATGTGGGTTTTCTTGCATCATTTTAATAAGCTGATTTTTGGTTATCAGTATATTGCTGTGCATGTAAACACACTTTTTGACACAAGTTCTGCCCTATCATAGCACATCAAATATTATTCAATCTATGCCACCCAAAAGCATTCATGAAAGTGTATATTTATGAGGTGCTATTTTTAGAATTCAGAATGTTATCAGAAAATTGTATAAAAAGTCTCTCTAGGAGAGTGCATTAAATATAATAATGGACAAGGATACTTAGGATTCTGTTTAGAAAAGAATATACACTTCTTGTAATGATGTCATCAGAGAGTAAAAGACAAGAGCTGTGTCCCAAATGACACAATATGCTCTTATTCACACATTGTGGGGTGATGGTAAGGCTTTCACATTTGCAAGGTCCAGAAGATCCAATTGTTAGCACATTCACCATTAATTACAATTGTGGTCACAGTCCAGCATTGCAGCCATGTACTGACTCCCTTTCCTGTACTTAGGGCATGCTGCGACCGTTGAGTGCTTTAAGTGTCACACAATTCAAAATGCAATAGAATAGAGCATAAGTGTGAAATTTAGGACTCATCTATGTATCTAAATGCAGCTTTATTCATCTAATCAAAATACAAAACAATCATCTAAAACACGATAGTGTAGCAAGATGGGTTCAAAATCTGCTCGCATTACTGACCAGTGTCGCATTGTTGTGATTTCATTTGCTAGTCTATCAGTGCCAGAGTTGGAAGGATAGCTGTCACAGTCTTTCTGGCGGTGGTGTTTCTCTTACTTAAGTGTATGTGGGTGTGAGAGTGTGTTTGAGTGAGTGGTGTGGTTTTAGGGGAATAATATAGGTCTCAGATAGCCTACTCCACAGCTGGTAAGCTTCAACCATTTCAAGTTTAATTTTTTATGTATTTTTTGTTGATAGTAAATTTTTATCATTTCTTCTTGTGCATCTGAGCATAATATTTGTTTGACCCAGTCGACAAAAGTTTGTACCTATATATTGTTCCTTGTTTAACTGCAGTAAAGATATCTACTGTATTTTTGTAATTGTACCCATGTCTCTTTACACTTTTTCATGGGTAATTCCCAAAGTGGCATAGTTGGATGAATTTGCATTATATGTAAGCAAGCTTATTGTTTTTTCCTTTCTGTCGCCTTCCACTCTAGTACATTTGGCTTAGTCATTTGGCAGACGTTTGGGCAGGGTAAGAAAATAAAGTTATATATATATATATATATATATATATATATATATATATATATATATATATATAAAATGTTTATTTTAATTAATATATTTAGAGTATTGTATTGTGGATGTGTGATTTAATGTAAGCAAAACAGCAGCGTACATCCTTGGTTGCTTGATTCTGGTCTCTTTCTACGTGTCTGCTTTCCCCTCTAACTGGTAAGTGTTGCTGTAACTAATGTTATGAAAGAGGAGTTGCAAGAGTCGTGGGAATTTGTAGTGCTCTTGAAGGCTGATAATGAGAAACTTAATCACAAATCTGTGTTGCCAGGTCATAGTGCAACACCTTCTAGTGTTCCCAGAACATCTGTTGCTACACCTCAACCAAATAGAACGTGTGCCACTTTGAGACAGGAAGTGTTCAAAGTTTAATGGCAAGGCTGACATTGGTATCGATGAGTGGGTTGAGGAGGTACAGACGTGTATGCAGTATCATAACCTCTCCATTAATGATCAAGCCTTCTTCTTGTTTGACAATTTGGAGGGGGACGTGCGGGAGGAGATCAGGTATCGTTCTGATATTAAACTGGCATTTCTGCAATGTGAAAGTTATACAGTTGCTCTCAATCATATGTAGCTCTGCATCAAGAGACCTTTTTTTCTAGGAAGAAACAGGAAGTTGGAGTTGGAGTTCTCTCTAGCCCTGATGAGCCTTCTGGAGCATGTTAAGCAGAAATTGTCTCATTTTATGGCAAGTTTTGACATTTTGTTGCATGACCAATATGATGTGCACGTCAATTATAGTGCCCACCATTGAGAACATCATTACCCCACTTCTACACTGTTAGAAGTTTGCAGCAAGGTAATTAAGTGCAAATGGGAGGAGATGCTTGAGGGCGCAAGGGGTTAGTGACAGTCTGATTTAGTATGGGGTGCAGGGAGATCCACCTTTGGATACTGGTATTTCACCTCAGAAGTCAGAGTTGAGTGAACTGAAAGAAATGTCAGCAAGCACAGATAAACCAGATCATAATATGTAGGTGTCAACAACCTGACCATGTGTTCTCCCTTGCCCTCATCCTTCCTCTCTTAAGGTCTCTCATCAACTGTGGGTAAGCAGTCTTGTTTTCTGCAGCTGTCAAAAAACTACTCTCCACCGTAATGCAGAGTCACTGCTCCATTGGGGAGGATATTGGTTCAAGTGTTTTGCATGGTTCCAGTTCAGCCTCCCTTTTGATGTTGTCTTTATCAACATCTTGTAATTTTTATTGGTGGGGACCAGGTACCCTGTTTGATATACACCAGCTCTATGGTATCTATGATCACAGAGAGTTGCTTTTTACTGGAGGCATTTGGTCACAGAGGATAAACTGCTTCCAAATCCAACCGTAAAACACACTGCCTGAACCTTGGACCAAGGATGGACTTCACCGAAAATGAACTGCCACAATCTTTCTGCCAGACTGCAATGCCACTCAATGACTTCTGCCTGCATCATCTTGATCAAAGGATGGAGTACACTCAATGGAATACATGGACAATTAATTAACTGCCAAAAAAAGCCTTCATCAGTCAAGTAACAAAGGACACAGCATCTTCGTGCACTTCCAAGTCTTTGGCTTTAATCTTACAGTTCATACAAAATATTTTAGTTGTATGCATTACAGCATTTGCCGCAAAGTCAGTGCTAAGTCCCATACTGATTGTGTTCGTCAGGTTAGGATGTGAGTTCATGGGGTATGGTGCATTTCAAGTGGCATGATAGAGCTGATGAGGGCAACTTGTTCAGAGAAATTTGCAAGTGACAGTGCTCTTAGAGCCCCCTGTTTCTGGCCTACCTGCAGGACTATTGGCCTAACCATCTTTGCTTCAGGTGACCCGGGGTACAGTTTCTGAGACAGTGGTAAATGTAGCCAATACACTCCAGGACCCTCATTGACATTTTAAAGGGTGTCTATATTGTCAGTTTTCCCACAGGGGTCACAGAATTGTAGTATGTTGTAGCTAAAATTAGATCCAAAACCACTCGGGATGTGTCTACTGTGCAGGAGCAAATCAAATCTGTTGATCTGTGTGTTGCAAAGGGAAGAATAGGGTCAGGTTAGAGCCCTGCTCCCAAAATACCAGTCTGTGTTATCTGCTCATGATGGAGATTTAGGTTTTACTAAATCACTCTTGCTTGGTATCCCACTCCTAGATGACACCTCTGTCTGGCAACAGTATAGATGGACACCACCTTCACAATACAAGTTAGTGAAGCCACATATTAATACACTGCTGGAGGCACAGGTCATCGGGGGGAGCTGTTGCTCTGACTACTGTGTTCATAGACTACCATCAATTGAACACTAAGACCAGGAAGGAGGGCTTTTTGAGTGTCATCATCAAGACGATGATGCAAGAGAGAGGGATAGACTGTAGAAGGATGGGTTAAAAACCTGCCTGCATTACTGAGCCATGTCACATTGTTGTGATTTAATTTGTTAGCCTATCAGCGCCATTTCCCTTGTGTATATAAAGGGTGGGTACATGCCACCTGGAGATGCGTCACTGCTACTACAGACCCCTTTTGGGCATAACTCATTTCTGCCTAAGCCGGGTTAGTATCAGATTTGTTTTGTCTGTTCTGTGTGTTGGCTACCAATTGTCCCCTAGCTTGTTTTACAACACTGGCTGGTCTGCGACAGACTGCTGTGATTTATACACTGAGCAACCATATATATATAACGACAACTATTTGTAGCTAGGGACCTCCAGAGTTTCTCTGGTGGTGTTTCCTTCACTGAGTGCTGTGTTTTGCTGCTTGCATCCAATATCTAATTTAAGTGTGTGTGGGTGTGTTTGACTGGTGGTATTGAGTGGTGTGGTTTTAGGGGAAGAATTAAGCTCTCAGATAGCCAACCCTGCTGCAGGTAAGCCTCAGCCCTGTAATATTAACTTTTTGTATTGTATTTTTTTGATGGTAAATTGTAAGCATTTCCTCCTATAATAAAAACAAACTTACACTACACTTACACTAAACATTTCAAGAGACACATGAACATAACCAAAGGCTTACCAAGCCATTACACTTCCACAGTTAACATAGAAACAACCTTATTCAGTTTAAATTAATGCATAATTTGCATTGGTCTAAAACACTGTATCAATAAACTGCAAATTGCTTAAAAGCATCAACAAAATGACTAATGTGCAGGTCAACATAGAATCTGCATTGACACAACTCTACAGAGAGTTTCATAAAGTTCTTCAGATCTCCATGCCTCTTGCATATTTATTTCTGAAATATTTGGGTTAATTTGATTATAGGTGTGTTATATGAAATGCTTATACAGTACATCAGTATATGCATGTCTAAAAAATGTTTAACTATGTTTAGAAAATGGAAAAAGCACTTTGTTTGTTTGACTAGAAGAATGCAAAGACAAAATGAATGCAACACTTCTTAAAAAGAATACAAAATAAATAAATAAAAAAGCAACATTCAGAATTATTTTAAATAGCATGAAAACATGGTGGATGTTAAAGTGCTTTTCCTGTGGAGCTGGTGAGTCAGAGACAGAAATTATGTCATGTGTCATATGTAGGCGCTAGACACCACACAGAAGGAGTGGATGAGTGTCTCACTCCCTCTCATTTCTTACCATTTATTTAAAGAGACAAAGACAGTCTGACTCCCAGCACAGACTATCACTCTGATCAGTGAAAATTACACTGTAAAAATGTCCTATAGAAATTACAGTAATTTACTGGCAGCAATTCGCCAGTATCTTAATTTATTGGATTATAGTCATTTTTAATGTAAAAGCATTTACAGTACTATCGATCCTACCGTAAATTGTAGTTACAGCAATATACTGTTACAGTAGATTACTGTTTATTTTGCACCAGTATTGTACTGTAATACATTGAATGGATATTGAGTTACACTGTAAAATGTACAGTAATACAGTCTTTCTCCAGTTTATTTTTAGATTAGATTAGATTCAACTTTATTGTCATTGTTATTGTCACTTATACAGTATATAAAATATGTGAGTATATACAATATGGGTTTTTTGAGTGCAGAGTTATGATGTAGAGAAGCAGAGACCAGCTCAATGCAAACGTCTATGAATACAGTACAAGGTGCAAATGAAGAAGTATAAAACTGAAGGTGCATTGTACAGAATGAGGTATAAATATGTAAATATATTTATATGGCCAGTGACCATAACAGTGCAAGTGGCATCAGGAGGTAGAAGTTATGTGCAAGGGAATGTGCGAAAAAATAAATAAATAAATAAATAAAATATATATATATATATATATATATATATATGAATAAAAAAATACAAATATGTAGTTTGAGTGGGATGTAGTGTTCAGCGCCTGAGTTTAGAGTTCAGTAGGCTGACAGCTGAGGGAAAGAAACTGTTCCTGAGTCTGCTGGTGTGACAGCGAAGACTCCTATAGCGTCTCCCAGATGGGAGAGGAGTAAACAGACCGTGGTTGGGGTGAGAGGTGTCTTTGATAATGCTTCTCACCCTCCTTAGGCAGCGTTTATTGTGAATGTCTTTGATGGAGGGAAGCTGGACACCAGTGATGTATCGGGCAGTTTTCACCACCCGCTGGAGTGCCTTCTGGTCTGAGACAGTGCAGTTGCTATACAACACTGTGATGCAGTTTTGTTAAGATACTTTCAATAGTGCAGCGGTAAAAGTTCAGCAGGATGTGGGGGGACATGTGAGCTTTCCTTAGCTTCCTATGGAAGTAAAGGCGCTTTTGCACCTTTTTGATCATGGTAAAGGTGTTGTAGGTCCAGGAAAGGTCCTCAGAAATATGGACACCCAGGAACTTGAAGCTTGTCACACGCTCCACTTCATCCCCATCAATGTAGATGGGAGTGTGTGTCCCTTCCTTGTCCGCAGGTAGTCCACAATCAGCTTCTTGGTCTTCTGTGTGTTGAGTGTGAAATTGTTGTTGGCACACCACACTGCCAGGCGCTGTACCTATTCCCTGTAGGCCGTCTCATCATCGCAGCTGATCAGGCCTACCACCGTGATGTCATCTGCAAACTTGATTATGGAGTTGGAGCCATGCTCAGGTATGCAGTCGAGGGTGAAGAGGGAGTAGCGTTATTTACTGGAATACAATATATACACATTATAGAACTGCAATACTTTAACAATGCCAGTGAATAAAATGACAAAAAAATTTGACTTCAAAACTTTTATTGTGCATTGGATCTTGAAGTCAAATCATCAGTTATTTCATTGTATCATAATTAACTACACTGTTTCAATTAGAGCTTTAATGACTGTAACAATTCTGTATGTCCATACTAATAATGAACCTCATTCACAAGGATGCAAGCATTTACATTCTTACAATAACATTTCAACTTAGTGCTTAATGTTTTCATTTTTAACACTACTGATTAAATACAGTCATTCACTTAAAATAGTTTCTTACATAAACTCTCTTGAGCAGAACATAGTTCAAACTGCCTCTTGCATGACTTAAGCACGAAAACTTCCTCTGCATAGATGTCCATACATAGATACCTTATTATCAGCTGTTCCTATGGACTGCAATACTTTTTCCACACAAAATCAGTTTATGCAATGTTCTGAGCAAGGAGCTCAGTCTGAGGCATCTCCTCCATTCCCTTGCAATCAAAATTATTCAAACAGTTCTCCTTGTTGACCATTCTAATATGATACCACTGTTGACATATCCAAACTATCCGAATGAGGCTTCTACTGTATGTATGATTATCTTTGCTCCTGTGTTGTAAATAACACTACGTCCACACTTAGACATATGTGCTATACGTCATGTGGAAGGCTGTTTGAACTCCACCCTCATCAACAACCTGGCCGAAAGTGAAAATGTTTAGTATAACATTTTTTAAATTTGGGAAGGGTATATGCAGTCTGACGCGGCCTGTCGCCTTGGCTCGCAACTGCTTACCCGCACCTGTGTCAGCAGTTCACGTACACAGTTCAGTGCATGGCGTGATTAAATATGGACTCCTAGTGTCGCTTCTTCTACACAATGTCGAAGTGAGTGACAGACGGGGAATTTCTAGGTTACTGTTGTATCCTCCGTTCCCTGATGGAAGGAATGAGACGTTGTGTCCTCCCGGCCACATCGCTGAACCGTGCCACTGTTACGGCCGAACCTCATTCTCGACTCCTCAGGGCAAAATCCTGAATGGACAGACGCATTTCCCTCCATTTATACCCGTATGTCCGGGGGCGGGACATGCAAATTCTGTCTGACAATTTCTCATTGGCCTTTTCTCAAGTTTTCTTTGACACAATGTCTCGTTCCCTCCATCAGGGAACGGAGGTTACAACAGTAACCTAGACGTTTTTTGTGTACTGCCGGTGCACATTCAAATATTAATTATGTCACATATGTCCTGAAACACAGAAAGCCCATAAAATTAGACAACGTCCACAAAAATACATTTGCATTTTGAAAACTATTTAGATTACCGTAAAACGATAGTGGCTGCATTAGAAAGTTTTGGGTAGCTGACACGCTGCCTAATCAGTTAATGCCTTAACCAACAGCATGTTTAAATAAAGGGGACTCTCAAGGAAAATGGTCTCAAAAAAGTTTGAAAAGTGCCTTATTTTCATCCTAACTTCGCATAGAGCATCAGAAGGCAGCATTTTTAGATTGTTTTTGACACAGCCATTGTGAACGTACACTGGGATTCAGACCTAGTACATGAAAACCTGAAGTTGTGCCCCTTTGCAAACCTATTAAAAGCATATATGGTCTTCGGAAAGGGACAACGTTGCTTGCAGACATGTATTTTGAATCATTTTGTTAGCTTTAAACCCTGCAAACACATAATACATGCAGGCTATCAAATATTACGATTACATGGTGATTCAAAATCAAATCTCCACTAGCTAACTATCTAGAAACTAATCTTATGGTGAAGTTTTCATGAGGGGAAAAACACATAAAACTACAAACAAAATAAGGCTACAAATAAGTCTACAAATAAAAAATAGGCTTGAATTGCCTCAACAACACACCTTTTTTGAGCCGTTCCAAAAGTGGTTCACAAGAACCAGCTTGGAGGCCTTGCTGTTAATTTCACACAAATACTGATTGACAAAAATGTTAAATTTCAGAATGTTGAAGTTTAGAGATATGACGTTTACGTCGAAAAATCGATCTGCTCTCTGGTGGCCACACAGCAAATTGGGAGAAAAACGCATTGTGAGAACTCCTTAAACATTAAATAATCGATTACTTAAATATTTTTTAAAGAACTATAAATAAAGGTGAGGAAAAAATATTATATATGAGAATTAAATATCAGAAATATATCAGCAAACTCCCATTATGTTCTTTTTTTTCTCTCTGCCTTTTCAGTGCAAAAAATTGTCTTCTGTCATTGGACTTTTTTTTTTTTTTGTGCTCAATTTTACTGTATTTGGATTTACAGTAAATCAAAAATGCTGTATTTTAATACCACTCAGAATATATTAACCCATTATGCAACTGTGAAATACAGTAGCATACTGTGTAATTATTCCACAGTAATAAAATGTTCATAATACAGTAAAATACTGCCCGGTTTACAGAAATTTCTAACAGTGTTCATCTTGCTTGACATTTTGCATAGAGCCTTAAAACAGGGCAGTAAAATAACATTTTAAGTGTAAGCACTGGTGCTTGGGCTAAAAGATTCGTTAGCACAACTTATGATGTAATGCAACTTGGTAACTTTAAAAAAAAAACTTTATTACCAGATGATCTGATACAAACCTGTGGACCCTTTAAAATTGATTTTCTGCCAGCTCTTACATTTTCTGCCAGTTTTGTTGCAAGACCTATGCATCATGCATGCCGTTAATTGTCCGTGGTGGTATTCCCTAGACATGCTATTTAAGACTGAGACTAACATTTAGCATTCAGTCAATGTAAATCTCCTTGCAAATTATTTGTCTTAATTATTATAGTACAGTATATAATAATTCATTTTGATGTCACATATTTTTATTACAATTAACTTTCATGTTAAGATAAATTATAGCAATTTCTAAAACTCTATCACAGCACAGAATTTTTGTTTTCTTATTTTCAAAGCATTTTCATATTTCCTGCTTTGTAATTAACACTAATATAATACTATTTTAAATATAGCCCATATGAATATAGCATGTTTTTATGAACATTCATTGTACTTTTCTAACAATAGACCACTGAAGAAAAAAAAATCCTATTATCCACATTGCAAGGTGTTTCTCTTGGAAACATGCTGAATTTAGTGTTTCTGATAAAAAAAAGCTCACTATTAAAATACATTATAAAATTTAATTATTAGATTTGTTAAAAATCTGCTTGAAACTAGGCCTTTGAGAAAAACAATACATTTTTGCAGATCATCAGAAAGAAAGAGCTTTCAGTATTTCAGTAATGGAATATCATTACTGCTTTACTTCTTAAGCAACCACACTCACTGTGCTCCCTCGCTGAAAGTGGGGAAAAGGCTTTTTAATTACCTGCAATTAGTCATACATTGCAGACTATTTTCTCTGGTGTTTAGAACCAGAGCTAATTTTATGAACCAGCCTGGAATATTCACCAGAGTCAAGTGACATCCAAAAGACATATTTTTATGTCTCAATACACACAAGTGTGTTGATAAGTTTCTTTTCTATGCTGTAGGTGAGTTGTGTTAGTTGATATGCTGCTGTTTATTTGCAGCATTGCTCTGCACACAAATTTTAAAATTAAAAGACAGCATGCTACAATTAAACATTTAACCTGTTAGAGAGATCAATATGTCAAGAAAGTTCACTAAATTACAAAATCAACTACACATTCATTTTTAAAGTCAATGTTAAATTCCAGAAGCACTTTTACTTAATCTTATGTATTTTGCTGTATTTCAGAGTAAAACAGGTTCCACTTCTGTCTTTCTTGAGTGCCTCGTGTACCTCTTGAACTTGAGAAAAGGCCAGTGAGAAACTGGCAGACAGAATTTGCATTTTCTGCCCCTGGACATACGGGTATAAAGGGAAGTGGGCATGAGTCTATCAGTCAGATCTTTTCTTCGGAGCTGAGCGGTTGTGTAACAGTCTCACTACTGCTCCACTCTCCTCTATCATAGCATTGACTTTGGATCTACCAGCAGCTTTCTCCCTCTCTGAACGCTGTGCAGTCCACACCCCTGAGCGCTTCGACAGCGCTTCTGTAAAAGAGTGTATACCTCTAAAAGAGAAGTATTTTCCCCTCTAAAAGAGAGTATTTTCATTCATAAAAGAGCAATACACAGCAGACGTCCTTTTCAGGATGCATCTTTTTAAAGATGTCTTTCTGCCTCTGTGTAGTTCCTGATTTCTCTCCGCTCCTGATGGTCATATGCGCTGTCTCGCATGTCTGGGCTGCGATCACATGGAGGCAGCATTTATGAATGGTTTATGTTCTCATTGCGAGAACATAGCCATGGCAATGTTGCGATCGCAGCTTTCACCCTTCCAATGGAAAGCCACTTCAGCCAACCCTAAGCACCGCATCTTCTTCTTACGGGATTAAGGCCGGCACGGCCGGCAATGAAGGCGATTTGGGGAGATCAACGGGTTCGGTTTCGTCGGGTAAATCCCCAGGAACCACCTGTCCCCCCCACCATGCTCGTTCGCTTCCGTCCGGGTCTGACGCAAGACCGCTCGCCTCACGGCCAGTCCGTTGTCTCATTCTGACCCCGAGCTGGATGATGATTTCGCCACTGCATTGGAGAGCGGTACATCGGTGTCTGGTGCTGATGAATCGTCTGGGCTGCCACCTTCAGATCTGGTCGCCCAGTCTGAGGCTGACAAGTGGATGTCCTCTATTCTTTCACAGGCTGGCGTGAGCGTGAGGCTTGACTGGAAACTTCCATTACCCCCTCATGTCGATTGGTTCATTGAGTCAGGGCGCCACTTATAGCCATGCCCCCTCGGTTCCTTTCTTCCCAGAAGTCCATGATGAGCTGACGAGGTCATGGAGGGCACATTTTACTACCCAGATCTCACTATCCTTGATGGTGGGGTGGCCCACGGGTACACGGAGGTCCCCCAGGTGGACAGAGCAGTTGCGTTCCACCTGTGCCCAGAGAATGCTGCCACCAGGCGGGATCGCACGGTACTCCCCTCCAAGACCTGTAGGATGATGTTGTCACTGACTTCGAAAGCCTACAGCACCACTGGACGAGCTGCCACTGCCCTGCATGCCTTGGCTCTCCTGCAAGTCCACCACCCCGACGTGCTACAGGTACTGCCCTCTGCCACCAACCTTGCTCTTAGAGCCACGAAGGTCATAGTGCCGGCACTCGGGCAGGCGGTGGTTTCCCTCGTGGTCCAGGAACATCAGCTATGGCTGAACATGTTCGAGATGCGCGACATTGACAAGGCTCACTTTCTCCAGGACTTCTTCTAGGACCCGGAAGGCTCCTAAGGACTCCTGAGATGGAAGACCCAGGGATTCAGACGTTTGCTCCGGACATGGTATCAAGACCACTCCGTCTCCCAGTGGAGAGCCGGGTGGAAAATCCATGTTTTCCTTATTTTCCATTGCTGCACACCCTTCGGGCTGTAGTACACACATTGTTAATAAAAGAGCTACTTCCTCACTTCCTGAGTCATCTAGCCAGTATGCACCAATCTCACGGCACCCCGGCACCAAAAAACCACAGTCCCAGTTCCCCGGACACAACTACTTTGTCTCCAGACCCACGACTGCCAATCTCCTGCAGGCCGGCACTGATGAGTTCATCTTCACAGGACATCCTCCTCAGTCTCTAACCCGCCCCCTGCCGGGTGCACGGTGGGAGGTAAGTGCTTTGAGTCTTTTCTCAGCACCCAAGCCTCAGGGCATGCTTTTGAACCCCAATGTGTTATCACCTGCCCCCCCCCCCGTTGCGAAGCCCCACCAGTACGTCAAAAATGATCGTCCCCTTAGTACCCCTCGCATGGAGCTTGGACATGTGGCTTTCACTGTCCAATCCGTCGCGATGGTTGACCAGTACCATATGACTTGGCTATGTGATTCGTTTCGCCAGGCTCCCGCCTCGTCTCAGTGGTATTTGCTTCAGTAGTATTCGATGTGCGGCGAAAATGCCAACACTTTATGTACAGAGATTACAACTCTGCTACTCAAGGACGCGATAGAGCCTGTCCCTCCAGCTGAGATGAAGAAGGGCTTCTACAGCCCTTACGTCATCGTACCCAAAAAAGGCGTTGGGTTGCGGCCAATCTTGGACTTGCGAGGTCTCAACTGGGCTTTACCCAAAAAATGCTCATGCAGAAACAAATACTAACCTGCGTTCGGCATCAGATTGGTTTGTAGCGGTAGACCTGTAGGACGCATACTTCCACGTCTCCATTCTGGCTCGACATCAACCCTTCCTACGGTTTGTGTTCGACGGCCAGGTGTTTCAGTACAAGGTCCTCCCCTTCTGCCTATCCCTATCCCCTTGCATCTTCATGAAGGTCACTAAGTCACTATGCACCCACAAGGACCAGGTGCTCAGGCACCTCAGCCATCTAGGGCTTCAGGTCAACTGGGAAAATAGCAAGCTCGCCCCGGTTCAGAGCATCTCTTTTCTCGGTATGGAGTTAAACTCAGTCTCAATGACATCACGCCTCACAAACGAGCACACACAGTCGGTGCCCAAGTGGTTCCTCTAAAACAGTTCCAGAGACTCCTGGGTCATATGGCATCCTCGGCCGCGCTTCTCGGGTTGATGCATATGAGACCACTTCAGCACTGGCTTCAGACTCGTGTCCTGAGATGGGCATGGTGCCGCGGCACATACCGTGTGTTAATCACCCCTTCCTGCCATCAGACTTTCAACCCTTGGACAGAACTCTGTTTTCTGCGGACTGGAGTCCCCCTACAGCAGGTGTCGTGGTCACCACAGATGCCTCTCAACTGGGTCGGGGCACCGAGTGCAATGGGCATGCAGCCACTGGCTCCTGGATAGGGCCCCAGATGCGTTGGCACATCAACTGTCTAGAGTTGCTGGCTGTATTCCTTGCCCTGTGGAGGTTTCTCCCGCTGATTCGGGGCAAGCACTTGTTGATCTGTTCAGACAGCACTGCGACAGTAGTGTACATAAATCGCTAAGGTGGCGTGCGCTCTTGTCATATGTCACAACTCACCCGCCATCTTCTCTTTTGGAGTTAGCAGCGACTCAGGTTGCTGTACGCCATTCATATCCCTGGCAACCTCAACGAGACAGCAGACACGCTGTAGCAACAGGTCTCGCTCAGTGGAGAGTGGAGGCTCCACCTCTAGGTGGTCCAGCTGATTTGGGGCCGGTTCAGCGCACAGGTATCTCTTTGCCTCCCAAGACAATTCTCGCTGCCTGCTCTGGTACTCCCTAACAGAAGCCCCTATTGGGACAGACGTGCTGGCACACAGCTGGCCCCGGGGGCTGCGCAAGTACGCATTTCCCCCAGTGAGCCTTCTTGCACTGGTTCTGTGCAAGGTCAGGGAGGACAAGGAACAAGTCAACTTTGTGGCTCCCTACTGGCCCACTCAGACTTGGTTCTCGGATATCACGCTCCTCATGACAGCACCTTTATCTAACATTGGCGTGGCCAATGGCTCCTCCCTAGCAGACATTTGCGAGATTCTACAATCTCAGGGTTGATTCGGTCTCGTCCCGTGTTTTGTCAGGTCCATCCATCTTGTTAACAACTGACCTGACATCTGTCTGTCTGTATGTCTTATTAACATGTGACCTGACCTCCGTCCGTCCGTCCGTCCGTCTATCACCCAAAATTTGAATGCAATCAAAATATCAAAGAAAGATAATGCAAGCACATTTAAAACAAAACATTTCACAAAAATAAGTGTGTTAAGTTATAAATTATAAAACAATAGATAAACTGTTGTTCGGGGGGTTGTCAGAACAGTAAATTAATTTTGGAGAAAAGGTTCAGTATCATTTATAATAAGGCCACTCTACATGCCAGATCAACCATCCATTCGCCACTGTTGTGTACATTGTAAAAAAAATATTTTAAATCAGAACAGTAAACACAAACATCAGACTGAACAAGATTTTTGTGTAAATCTGACTAAAATCATGAGAAACACGCAAGACATTAGTGAGTATTAGAAACAACTTAGTTAACAGACCATTCGAAAAAGAATCAATGATACGAGTACAGAGGGAGAGTAATGTGGCGAGTAATGTCTCTCTCTCTCAGCAATAGGTAGACTTTTGTTTTATTTTTGTTTATTTTCCATGACAGGGTTGAGTACAAATGGTGTCCAAATCAGAAAAAAAGGGCTTTGACTTGGGAGGGAAAATATTAAAGGGCCTGCGTATTGACATTGACTACTACCCCTGGAGTCACGAGTTCGAATTCAGGGTGTGCTGTGTGACTCCAGCCAGGTCTCCTGAGCAACCAAAGGCCCAGTTGCTAGGGAGGGTAGAGTCACATGGGGTAAACTCCCCGTGGTCACGATTAGTGGTTCTTGCTCTCAATGGTGTGTGTGGTAAGTTGTGTGTGGTTCTCGGAGTGTAGCACGAGCCTTCACATGCTGGGAGTCTCAGCGGTGTTATGCATAACGAGCCACTTGATAAGATGTGTGGATTGATGGTCTCAGAAGCGGAGACTTGTCCTCCGCCACCCGGATTGAGGTGAGTAACTATGCCACAATGAGGACCTACTAAGTAGCGTGAAATTAGGGATAAATAAATAAATCAAAATATAAAAAGGAGGGAAAATATTGTTTTCTGGAGGTTTAAAATGTGCCTAATGTTGCGGAGTATTCAGACAATTAATCAAATACAATTTTTTTATATTTTTTTTAACAAAATTACAATTTGAAATACTAAAAAATCCCAAGAATGAAAAGAGGGTTTAAGGAGAGGGTTGTGCTATCTACAGAGCAACCTCTGAGCAATAAAAATGTAATCTGGGTGTAAAACTGCATACAGAAGTCAAATAATTCCAATTAAATTCACACAAATAAACTCGAGCAAAACCTGAACATGAATTGTATCAGCCTAGATCCATCTCCTTGGATTCTTTCACTCGGTTGGTTGCCCTCATGTGATGGAATTCTGTTTCTATCCCATGTCACTTTGTAATTGTTGTGTTGGCTCCTCCCCTCTCATGACCTTTGGACCTTTGAGCTCTTTCATGATGTCACACCATAAGACTCTCCGACCTTTGACCCCAGGTCCGTAGTGCTTGCGCTCACTGCCAGTGAATCTTCCATATGCGCCGAGCACGCACACACACATGAGAATAGGGGGAAGGGTGAGAGAAAACCAGCAAGCATTGATACTCTTCTGTAACCATGTCTGTTGAATATCAAAACAAGGGCCTGCTCTTGTTCAGCCGACAAATGCACTACAATTGATTAGAAGCTGAATAGGAGCATCACTCTTGAATGAAGGTTGTTTCTTCCCAGGCTTCTAGAGATCAAAGGGTCATGCTAAGTCTGTCAGTATGTGAGAATACACCATGCTAAATTAATGGAGACACCTCTGGTGTTCCTAACATAATTAAAGTCATATTCTGGGTTATTTTCATTTTAAGATCCATGTATACCATCTACGAAATGCTGTTGATTATTACAGACAATATCTTCGAATCGTGCCTCGGTTTAATAAATGCTAACAGGAAACAAATTTGCAGCTATTCACTTACAATGAAAGAATAGCATGTAAACGGATAACAGTTAGTATAATCATACCAGTAACACTGTACGTGTTGGCTGAGACTGGTGAATGAATGAATGAATGAATGAATGAATAAATAAATAAATTAATTCATGTTACATTTAACTTTTCTGGCACTACACTCAAAGCGCTTTACACAGTGAACAGTAGACTCTCCTTAACCACCACCAGTGTGCAGCATCAACCTGGTGAGATGGAATTGCTTACCTTGTCTGTGCAAAGTTATGTATAAACTTTCAACTCATGTGATGATCAGCTTAAAAAAGTCTAAATAATTTCTGTAGTAATGAACATTGCTTATGCACAGCATGCCACAGATGTGTTCAATACATATTAAATAAATAGTTCCTTCAAAAAAAGGACAATTCTGTGATTATTTACTCACCCACATCCTGTTCCAAACCTGTATGCTGTTATTTTTCCAGTGGAAGGCAAAAGTAGAATTTTGAGGAGTCTTCACGCAGCTCTTTTCCATAAAATAACAGTTCATAGTGATGATGGATTTCAAGCTCCAAAAAGGACAAAAGCACATCAACATACTACTACATGAAGTAGTCTATACGACACTATATTATGTCTTCCCCTCCACTGCTGCTCTCAAATCTCATTCTTTATCATCTTATACTTGATGTTTAGATGTGATACACTTGAGAATCTATTTATGGCTACATACATTCAGAGATGGGTTGTCATGACAGATCAGGACAACCCGTCCCCCCATGGTAGCCTCCTGGCATCCAAACCAGACGGAACAACAGGGAGGAACCGGCCAAGGTAGGGATTGTGGGGGAAACGTGGGGGTCAGACTGGGTGAGGGGTCAAGCTGAGGAGTGGCTGCTTGGCATGTGGGAAGTTAGCAGATAGGAAAGATGGAGTCAAGCTGGACAGGAAATAGGCCAGGGAGGAGCAGGGAGCACCCACCAGTAGAGAGGATCCAGGATAGTTTTGGGCCAGGTGACCGAGGAGACAGGAACTAGGGTGGATGACCAAGGAAAAAGGAAGGATCAGGTTAGGGACAAGGGACAGGCCGGGCAAACAAGAGAACAGATCCAGGGATGGACAGGACCCTAATTGGACTGAGGCAAGGGTCGTGACAGGGTGAACAGGAAACTGGGAGAGGATGAAGGTAGAGATGAAGAGACCTATGTCTCTACAGAACAAAAATAGGCGTTTTCCAATCAGTGAGCGTTTTAAAACCGGAATAGGTGTTTTAATTTTTTTTTACATTATTTGCATACAACATTGAGATTCACTACTTTCATTGGATAGTTCAGAAATGCACATCCTGATTTGGAAACACCAACATATTACTACATTCAGATTCCCTACTTTTATTGTATAGTTGAAAAATGCCCATCACGATTTGAACACGCCCACAGATTGAGAAATGCCCATTATTGTTCTGCAGAGACCTATACTATGAGATGAGGGATGGCAGGATGGGCATGGGTGGTGGCTGGTGATTTGACCAATTGTAAGGTAGTTTTGCAAGACTGGACAGGCCAAATTGCAACCACTGGTGACTGGGCAGGCTGGACGCCATGAAGGAATGGGCAGACTAGTGGATGGCCACTACAAGCTAGACTGACTGGGGATGGACATACTGTTTGGTGGCTATGGAGAGCTTGGTGGCTATGGAGAGCTTGGTAAAGCATTAGACAGGAAGGTAGGTGACCTCTAGGAACTGTACAGAGGGTTACACAGCCATAGGGATGGGGACACAGTCAGACAGGTTGGTGGCTGCTAGGAGTTGGACTCACACTGGCCGCTGGAGGGATAGCGAGGTCAGCAGTGGCCACTGGGCAGAGGGCGAGGTCAATGGCAGTCATTACACAGAGGATGAGGTCAACAGTTACCGCAGGAGAGAGGTCTGATGGGTTGGTGGTAGTTAGGGGCAACAGTCATGTGGAAATGGACAGTCAGAAAGTCTGCCATTGAAGACTGGACAGACTGGTAAGTGGCCACTGGGTAGGGATTAAACTGGGCAATGGTAGCCAATAGGGGCCGGACAGACAAGGTGGCAGCCATCTGAGACTGGACAGACTGGATGGTGGACACAGGAGATTGGACAGACAGGTCGATGGACACAGGGGCTAGACACACTTGTCGTTGTCATCCACAGGGAGCTGAGCAGAGGTTGATGTCCATGGTGACCACTGGGCAGAGGTCAGACTCATTGGCGGCCGCTGGCGGGAGGTCAGACTGGGCGGTGGACTCCATGGCTGAGAGCACTGGCAGCGGCAGGGGAATGGCCATGACATAGAACCCCTCCAAGGGAAACTCAGTAGACTCGGGTGTAGGGGCCACTAATCTCCTCTTCTGGCAGACGGTCAGACGCAGTGCTGCGGTCCAGTCCTTCCGGTCAGCAGTGGGTTTGGCCACTTCCAGATGATCAGCAGCAGGCTCCACCACCTCCTGGTGGTCAGCAGTGGGCTCTCCTGCCTTCTGGTGGTCAGCAGCGGACTCCTCCACCTCCAGGCGGTCAGCAGCGGTCTTCCTCCTCCTACGATGGCTTGAAGCCTGAGAAGAGGAGGACAAGGCAAGTGCTGAGAGGGGTTTTCAGATCAGGAGTTCATCTCTGAAGCACGATCTCCACCTCTGCAAGTTGACCGATATGGTCCATCAGATCCCAAAAATGCCAAAAAGAATATCACCCTGCTCCTCAGCACTGAACGGTTTGTCCAGATCCGACAGGAAAAGATGTTTAAGTTAGTTCTCATCATAGCATCACCTATGGGGCTCATAGGCCACCCATTCTGAGAGATCTTGTCATGGAATGTTCTATGAGAGACCAGACGCCCACCATTTTGTGCACTCCTTCTCTCCTTACACACATCCACATATACACCCATTTACACACTCACACACACACACACACACACACACACACACACACACACATATACAACCATTTACGCACACACACATACACCTGTGTGCACACACACACACACATCTAGCCTCCTCTCATGCATTATAGGCATATCTGTTACCATATCTAATCATGTTACTGTTTAGTTTGTAGCTGGAAGTTGGAAGTTTATTGACTGCATTGTATTGATTATTAATTGATATTACTGCATCAATAAAATTTGCTATACTTTAAATAGAAGTGTTTTGGTTTTGTTCTGCAAGCACCTGTGCCAAGGGGTGGCAGGGGATGTCAATGCTCGGATTCAAGCATTCGATGAATATCAATGTTCTCCAGACTTTGACTTTCCTAAGAGAACAATCCTATATTAAGGCTGCTATACTGTCTGGTTATACTGTAAGTCCCCTGATTCCAGGGTGGTGCCCTGGCAATATTAATTCTTATTAATATATTATTGATTTTGATCATTGATAGTTATCTTTGATGATTGTTGATTTGAAGGATTAATAAGCTAATGTTGATTATTATTAGTCATTAATTATTGCTAATAACCAAACCCACTCCTGATCAAAGCCCCAACACTGGGTTAAAAGCAGGAGAAGAACAGGCTGTTCTTAGAACCAAGGGAATCAACAAACCAGTTAGTGAGGGCTTGTTAAGCCCAGGTCCGAACAGGCACACTCCTAAAAGGCAGATTAGGTTGTAAACAGAGCCGTTTCAAGCATGAAGCAACAAGAGAACGTTGGAAGATCCCAATCAGGAAGAGCAGGCCTTGGATCGCTCCCAGCCTGTGGTCAACAGCCTCTAAAAAACAGAAGTAAGCGATGGTAGTGAAAGCCTCTAAAAAACAGATGAAAGCGATGGTAGCCAAGTACTATGAAAAGGAAGAGTATAAGATTTGAGCTGTCAGCCAGCAGCAGCAAGGGTGCTGGACAGTATGGGAAGGTGCATGTAACAGAGTTTTAAGTTTTGTAATAAGAAAAGAAGGTGAGTTGTCCCCTCTGCAATACCCCAAGAGCAAATCTGCAGCATATTGTTGCTGGATGCATGACTGCCTTGGCACAAGGACAAGGTGGCAGCATAATCAGATTCTGCTAAAGTTGGTAGATATTCTTTTTATTATTTTTTAGTATTATTTATATACCCTTTTCTCCCAATTTGGAATGCCCATTTCCTATTACTTAGTAGGTCCTCGTGGTGGCACGGTTACTCACCTCAATCCGTGTGGCAGAGGACAAGTCTCAGTTGCCTCCACTTCTGAGAACGTCAATGCATGCATCTTATGATGTGGCTCATCATGCATGACAACATGGAGACTACGCATGTGGAGGCTCATGCAACTCTCCGCGATCCTCACAAAACTTACCACGTGCCCCATTGAGAGCGAGAACATAGGGTAGGTCTGCTCATGGGGGGGGGGGGGGGGGGGGGGTCTTGATGGGAGAGCAAGAGTGAGAGGCAATCCAGAGGATCCTGTGTCCAGCTGCGGGGGGTGGCCACTGCCCACCACCAGGAGATGCTCTGGGATTAATGGGGCGAAACATTCATGATAGGTGGCTCCCAGCTGATGACCCCATAGCTGGTTAACTAAAGCTGTGGTGGACTTGCGGCAGGCAGTTATGCCCAGCAGGTTATGACATTTATCTGAGCATCTGAGTGTGAATGAATCGTTCTTTTGAATCAGATATTTTCAATTAATCAGTTTTGGTCTGAATGATTTCTAGTCTGAATGATTAATTCTGATCCAGTTCTTCATTATGTTCTCTATGTTCTGGTCGCAGCGCTTTAGAATGAACAGTTCATTGGAAAGGGGCATTATTAGTGATCACAATTTCTTACATTTTGTTCTGTTCCTCACACAAAGCTTTCCTGTGACTTCTAAAGACTTGGAATATAGTACACAAGTCATCTGGACTAATTTTTTTATACTTTAAAGGTACATTTTTGTCCTTTTTTATAACTTGATAGCATCCACCCACATTTACTTTCACTGTATGGAAAAAAAGCATTGTGAACATTCTTCAAAATGTCTCCTTTTACGTTCCAAGAAACAAAGAAATTCATATGATTTTGGAACAACAGGATGTTAATGATGACATAATTTTCAATTTTGGGGTGAACTATCCCTGTCAGAGAGGATTACAAATACTGTAAGGTATTAAATCTTTTCTTTCACCATTTTTGATTGACAGGAGAAGTGGACAGATGACAGGAAATGATGACGAGAAGACAGATGACAAGATCAGGCCAAGTTCAAATCTAAATCTCCCACATGAGCACCTCAATTTGAAAGGTGCATATGCACTAACTGCTAGGTCATGACTCCAACAATTCATTTGTCTGGTAGTTTGTTCTGAATAAGACCATCTAATTAGCACAAGTGATGAGATGCCTCATTTTCATTCGATGTTTCCAAAACAGGAAACTTTATCTGAAAGTTTAAGCCATCAAAATTTTGGGCAACTCAGAGCTGGTGAACACTACGAGAATTAGATTGAAGGAACAGCTGTGTTTGTGCTACTTTTCTAAGCCCAAAATATTTTCAAGTGTGCATAGTTTGAACCTCTAGGTGATGGTACAAATTCCCCTATATTGATGATATTGGCACAGTGGTCCAGTAATCAGCCTTGCAGGATGATATAAATCGAAGTACTAAGTAGAAAAACGTGTTTTAACAGTTAAATGCAGTCCACTATATTTCAATGGAAAACATCAATCTGTGTGTCTGGTCTGGGAACACTGACATATATTTAGCTGTGCATGTTAAACTAGGAATAAAAATTGTTCACACAAAGAGATTATTTTGACATGGATGAGAAGTTGGAAAGGGTCTCTACAGGGTAAGTATTTATTTATTTATTTTTTCACTGAGGACCCTTTTAGTATTGAGGGAGCGGTTACTAGCTCTTTCACAGGAAAATATTTGTGTCCCCATGACTTCCTACTGATACAGAACTTTGCAAGACACCGTTCATCACCGTTACCATTATTCCTCATTTTAATGAGTTACATAAAAAAAAAAAAAAAAAAAAAAAAGTATATGTATGTGTATGTATGTATATATATATATATATATATATATATATATATATATATATATATATATATATATATATATATATTTCTTATACATTTTTTTATAAAATCGCATATTTTAACTTCAATAACAGTAAACTTATATATATATATATAAGTTTACTGTTATTGAAGTTAAAATATGCGATTTTATAAAAAAAAATGTATAAGAAAGTGCATTGTCTTCGTCTTCAAACTTATTACTACTTTACTTTAGGCCTGAGGGGGTGAATATGATTTCTTGTAAGTTCAAGATTAACCTTTTCAAATGATAGACATGATAAAATTTCAAGCTGAAACGGCATCAGTTCTTAATTGTTCAATTGTTCTCTTGTGGGACAGGGAATTGGAATAGAAAATAACACTTGCTGTTAAAATTTCAATATGACAATGTATTCTACATTAAGTACAGCAAAGTATTCTAAAGGTTGAAGGATTTGTGACTGATAATGGATTGATTCTGTTCTATGATCATTTTAATTGTCCCTCAAAACATGCACATACACCATCTTTCTGTGACTCACTACATCTGCGTTAGCTCTGGGCTAATCCTCTGTGTGCAGAGGACCGATGCGGAGGAGATGATTTCACTGTGAGGCTGAATATGCTCTCAAACCATTTCCAGTAAGACATGTCTTGGTCTCTTTTGCTCTCTCATTCTCTTTTTCTTCTTTTGACTTAAATATGCTTGCATCTATTATTAGTCACAAAAATACCAGCTTGACAGACTACTCAAAAAAATTATTTAATTAATCCAAACAAGTTTTACAGTCTGATGCCATAGGATTTTTTTTTTTTATGTAACTTTAAAGCCCCCATTAAAACAAACTCACATGTTTGGCTTTAAGTCCATGTCTGATAGCTTTGAGGCCATCTATATGTATATTTAGCTAACTTCTAAAAGTGGGCAAAATGAATGTTTTGGATCTTCCCTACAAATGCAAAATGCACACAGACACTGAAACTAAAATATAATGGCTTCAAAGAGTGTTTTTGTGTGTTGTTTTAGACTGTATATAGTTGGTTTTTACACTGTATGTTAACAGGACTAAGGACAGTATTTTTGTTTTGTTTTTTTGTTTTGTTTTGGCTGTTATAAAAAAAGAACACATTTCAGAAGAAAACACATCAACACAGGGAAAGGTACTGTGCTCATTAAACCATTTCATGGAGTCTTTTAAGAACCCTAAAACCAATACACTGATCTGAAGAGCATATGATGTAACACCAAGTACTTTTCTATTCTCCAAAGAGCCATACAACCAACCCATGGACCCAACACAGTGAGCAATGATCAATAATACAAAGATGATTATCTGCTGAAACCGAAGTGCTGCAAAGAACCATTGAAGAACATTTATTAATAACTGCAGCAGATGAGGGAAATTCAGATTAGGACATCAGGAGAATAATTTCAAAGTTAAAGGAATATTTGGGTTCCTGACAAGTTAAGCTCAATCAGCAGCATTTGTGGCATAATGTTAGTAACCACAAATATTAATTTGACTAATCCTCCTTTTCTTAAAAAAAAAAAAAAAGAAGCAAAAATCTGGGTTACAGTGAGGCACTTTAATGGAAGTAAATGGTGATTAACTTCCCCATTCCTTTAACGGCACCATTATTGGACCTCATTCATGAAACATTTGTAAATATATGATTAAATTCGGAGTAATTTTTGCGTAAAATCGACCTTCCCGAAAACTGAACGCGATTTACCAATGTCTTTACTAATACTAGCACTTAATTATGAAACTTAAATGATAGAGCTCATATCAACTAATAATAATAATAATAATAATAATACAATTAAAAAAAAAACTGTCTTACCAGAAGGCATTTATTTTTTCAAGAAAGAAAAAAATATGCATCTTTCCATGAACATGTCAGCCCATGTCATGAACATCTGCTGGAAGACCGATAAGCAGTTATGGAAAAAAAACTATGAAAAAATAAATGTAAGCAGAACAAAGCTTTTCTTTGTTCTGAAAGAAAATACAAACACATATTAGCCTACCAACACACCTCACACACAGCATACATCTTGTTCATGCTTAAATCATGGTCAAAAAACATGGTCAAACTCCACACATGCAATCCATATGCATCTTTAAAAAATTATCTATAACAAGCACTAAATTTTAACATACTGTACGACTTCTGAACACATATTTAATGTTATTTAACAACATTTTGTTTAAAATGATTATTTTGCTATTCTTTGCTATTTACCCAAAGAATTATCAACCGATTAACAAAACTGGGGGCTCTCTTGCACAACGTATCTTCTCACATCTCTAGCATGAGAGTGTGCCAGAAAGCGGGTGTCAAAACTCTGGTGTTGCAAAACTCTGAGGTCCAATATATGACTAGAATTAAATTACACGAAATTTCTCCACTTGGCTACACTTTTAATTACCAGTTGGCATTACTTATTTCATTTCACATCTATCCGAATATTGTTGTCACTTTGCTTGAAAGAACACAACATGTTTGGATATCTTATGCACGATCTGCACGTAGTAAGTAGCAGGTGTAAATTTTGTGCATACCAACTAATGCTTTGAAAATACAAAAACCTTCATGACTCTAAAAATTCATAATGACTTTCGGAATGATCTACACAAAAATTAGTTCTGCACGTGATTCATAAATGAGGCCCAATGTGACCACAGGATGACTGGAACACTAAAAGAGGATCCAAATCTATCTTATCTATCAATTCAAGGGACAATAGCATTAATTCAATAATGTATTTCACCAATCACAACAAATACCTCACAGATGCTCAACATCTGTCTTCACATCTGTGCCTGTCTTATATATCCTGTGCCTACTTGGCCATCACATGCTTCCATCATAATGGTTTGCAGCACTCTCAGATGGATTGCTCTGTTGTTCTTCAAGAAGGAGAACAATGGCCTGCTCCCATCTATTCTCTGTGGGACTTTGAGGAAATCTGAGCCCTGCTGGGGGAATGGCTTTGTTTTCCAAAACTTTCCATGACATCTGCCTAACACCTGTTACCAGGATTGGATGAGTTTTGGTTGCTGTTACAGTGGGAAGCAGAACAAAAAATAGGACTGTTTAATGGTGGTTAAAGTGGGTGGTGCGGCACAGTGGTAAAAGACTGGTAACAAAAGGTTGTTGTTTCTCACCTCTATGAACTTTTGCTAGGTTTACACCAGGTTGCTCAAATGGAATTGGACCTGTAATAAATAAAGTCCTTGGCCAGCGTTCTTTTGACCAGTGGCATCATGCTCATTCAAACGGTGGGGGTATGTTCCTCCTTGGATATTTTGAGCCCAGTACATTTTTAGATCCCCAAAAAATAATAATAATTTGCATAGATAATGTAGTTGCACAAGTATTGTAAGTCAATTATTCACATGTCTTAAGCAGTCTAACTGAGCTGCATTTTATTCAAATTATTTAATATAAAGGGATACTTTACCTGAATCTTTTACCTCCTTTTAACACAAAAAGAGTTATTTTTTCAAATGTCCAATCAGATCTTTTCCACACACTGAAATCACATTGTTCTGCTAAATCTATTTAAGAAAATGTATAGCAGGTCAGGATGTTTCACTTAACTCTAAATTAAAACTATATCACTGAATACTACAACTATATCTCACCTAGAGCACCAGGAAAGCCAGGACCACCACTGGTCAAACATGATGCTGAGTTTAGGCAGTGGGTTTGGTTGTCAAACTTCTTTCAAGATTATTATTGAAAGGAAGTACAAAGTTTAAATAATAGACAAATTGATAGAAGTAAATAAAGTAACAAAGTGTATGTCTAAGATCGAGGGCCTATAACCCTAACTATCTGAGAGTGTTGAGTGATAGTGTGCCCAATTTCTTATCAGATATTTCAGCGAACATTGACACTGCATATGCTGCCTACAGGAGATTCAAAATAATTTTTTGCTTTTTGTCATACACTAGGCACACCAGAAAGCTTCAATACAATGGAATGTAGTGGGAATTGTGACCAAACAAACTAGCAAATAACTAGTTTCTCATTTGGAAAGAGCTCTGTACTAATAGATAGGAGATTTCATAATCTACTGTAAAAACACATGCTATAGAAAGTACATTAAAGGTTTGTTACATTAAAAATACACTTAAAAAAAAAACTGCTAACAGTTGTGAGATAGCGGTATATATTATATTATATTGTGTTGTATTGTATTGTATTGTATTTTATTGTTACCCTAACAGCAGCTACAACTACGTTTACATATTGACAATCTATACGAAAATCGACAGAATATGTAAAAAAATATATTTATATTAATTGCCCTTCTAATTTTCCATTAGCATGCCCATTTCAATGTCTTTTGTGTCATAACATTTTTGCTTGTGGCAGTGTTTGGCTGGCATATAATTTATCTAATTGGACTACAAACACTCTGGGTAGAAATTGAATTAAGGCTGCAGCAGTGGTTTGATTTAATGTGATCCTAATGTACTTCATTAAGAAGTCTGTGGCTGGGAAATTAGGCAGTAAAATTGAGTCATTCACAAAGACTCATGAAACCTAAATGGCTCTCTTAAATGATTAGCAAATGGTGTGACCAATTTTCATGTGAATATAAATGTGGGAGAAAAATAAAAGTGACAGAAAAGAAGAACAGAAACCACAAGAGAAATGATTGTCAACTTGGTTTGGCTTATTATTTAAGAAATCCCAAAAAAGAAAAAGAAAGAAATTTGACACTGACACTAAATTTGTTAATGTAACATTAAATGAAATAGAGACCAAATGTTGCATGTGAAAAATAGAATGATCATCAATGCAAACTCACTCAGAATGCAATTTCTGACATGGATTTTATCATATCCCTGGGAACTGTTGTTGCACGGTTTGCTCACTCACTAAAGAGGCGCGCGCACACACACGCGCACGTGCGCCTCTTTAGTGAGTAAGCAAACTGTTTTGTTCAAAAGTATATGAACATTTATATGAAATATAAATATGAAAATTTCATAGAACCCGAGTTACTTTATAGACACAAACCAGAAATATTGATTGTATAAAATAGTAAATACCTAGTACTATGCTAATAATAAATGCAATGGTATCCAGAACAGCATCAGTCCTCCTTGCAATGCCATCTTTTAAGTGCTGATTCATTTGTAGTGAGATTTTGTGCTATTCTTTAAAAGTAAAGGTCTCCAGATGTTTTAGAAATGATTTGTTTGTTTTTTTTACTCTAGAAAAGAAAAGTTCTTAAAAGATTTAATGCTGTTAAAAACATGAGAACCATTTCAACTATAATCTTCAAAAAACACTCAGTTGCCAACAAAAATTGGAAGAATCAATTAGCAGTCAGGAAAATCAGAATAACATTTAAAACAGGGCTATGGTTAATTTTCCCAATATTGCAACCATAAGCATACAAGCTTTCTATTCACTGAGAAAAGGTACTTGGGTTCTGAAAATGCATATTTCAAAAATGACCAAGAGAACAGAATAGTTTGACTTTATTTAAAAAGCAGAAAATGGAAGGTACAGTAGCAGTTTGCTATGAATAGTATTTTAGGACATTAATAACATTAGAATATGTTACAACTTGTAGATGTATTTAAATAAAAAAAAAAATCATGTTTGTGTAGACATACTTTCAAGGGAGCAGGTGCATATTATGTAAGGAATAATTGAATAATTATAAATAATGCATACCCGAGGAGGTAATGTGGCCACAATGCAGAGCGGAGTGCAATATTTTTCAATAATTCAATGAGCCAAAGTCAATTATTCAGTTTCTATTATTTAGCACACCTTAAGACATCATTCAGGGTTATATCTCAAAAATATTTTCTGGTTGTCGTCCCTAAAATGCTCGTGCGAGAGGAATTACTTTCTTCCGCCATGGATTCAGCGTGCAATTTTGTTACAGCATTATGCTTCATTGCTATTTAAAAAATGCCACTTTAATACTAGCAATGGAGGATTGCAAGGCTTGCTCTTCTTTACTGGAGCACTTACAGGAGTGACAAGTTTGTGCATTTGTGTGTGCTTGAATGTGTGTGCGCACACGTGTGTGTGTGCATGAGCAAATGAAAGAAAGAAAACAGAGAGATGGATTACCTGTGTGTGACAGATCTCTTGCTACTTTAAAGGAGGAAGCGGGGGCCAGGTAAACAGCCCACATAAATCTTAATTTTTCACTTTTCAGCTTAACACTAAAACAGTTTGCTTTTCAGCACAACGTGAACGCACACACAGTCAGCTTTGTGTGTCTATTTCTCTTCCCTCCGGTGGCCTGGACACCTTTTTTATCACTCTCCAGCTCTCACTTTAACACAGAACTTCTGTTAGAGTTAGAGACACCTGTTATCATTTCCCACAGGTGTCAATCCTTACCATTCTTCCTCTCCTAGCCTCGCTCTCCACAGAAGTCGCTTGGCCACGCTCACATCACCACACTGTATTTGCAGGTGTATACTTCTCAGTGTTATATATATGTATATCACTTTCCCCATTGCTACACAACTGTTTTTATTAAGTTGCAGGGGTCTGCTGACATCAGGGCTATGTGTCCAGCTCGAGTAAGAGCGAGAGAGAGCGTGCGTGTGCTTTCCTCAGATATTAAGTGTTATATCAGATTATATAGAAAATGTTGTATTTATCAAAACTGTTTTTATTGAGTCTCTCTCTCTCTCTCTCTCTCTCTCTCTCTCTGTGTGTGTGTGTGTGTGTGTGTGTGTGTGTGTGTCTATGCATGCATATGTGTGAATGAACAGTGTGTGTGTCAGTGTCAGCGTGTTGGTGTGGGTGAGACGAGAGTGAAAGAGAGAGAGAGGGAGCGCAAGGGTGCTTTTCAACTGAAATTGAAATACATTTATGATATTATAGACATTGTTTGTCACTCTTATTCAATTAACTTAACCAGTGTTTTTGTTTTAGTTTGTTAGTTTGCTGTTGTAGCCTTTATGGCTCTTTGAAATAACTGAAATAATTTGACGAAGTGATATTGAACTATTATGTGGTCAAGACCTGGAACTACTTCATAGCCGTGCATTTACTGGAAAAAATTTCACACCTTACAATGTCTGTCAGCTAATCATAATCAAGCTTTCAACAGACCTGTGGTATAAGGTGGCATATAGCATTTAACTGAGCATTGGTACTATAAATAAATCATGTAAACATTACAAATAACATATTCTCATGTGGACTGTGGTATAATATTTATAAAGTATAATATTTATAGAATATTCAGCGTGGAGCAAATGACAGCTACAGTGACAGCTGTCTTCTCTATAATACAATATACATAAAAAATATGAATTTTATATTTCAGTAAACATTTATTTACTTACAGACTAAAAACAAATCAATAGGAGTTTACACCATTGAATAAATGTGTGTGCATATTTATTACGGTTTAATCTTCATTACTGTTGTTTTAAATTACTTAAATTAAGTAATTACTTTTGCCATAACATTTCTATTGTAAAACAGTGATGAAAGATCAAAGCTGGAGTATTACACCTTTGTCTAATGATGTGTACTTCATATTCTTAGGCTGTTATGCAACCAAACAGAACAATCATTTGACCTAATGACTCCATCAAGATAACTACCATTGCTATTACAGATGCCTGCCAAGTTAAACAGCTGGCAACAGACATTGTAGGGGGATGCAATTCTTTGCTTTCCTCTAAACGTAATCTATAAGGATGAAGAAAATAGGAAGAAAGATGACTCATCAGATCATGGTACTTTTGTTCCATAGGTGGTAGTCTATCAAGACAGGCTTTTGACTAATGGCATGATGCTTATTCTGTCCATAATACATCTATTTGGACAGTCTCTGAACATCGTGTAAAGCAACCAACTACAGTTTGCTATGTTTTATGTTTGTTATGATCTCTCAAATAGTTGATACCAATAAATACCAGCTAAAAAGGCTTATTCAAAGAATGGTGCAGCAGTGTCAGTCCACAACTGGTAATAAAGAAGATGAAGAAATAAGTGGAAATGTGTGGAAATAAGTGGGGACATTACAAACTTAGAAAGCAAGTATAGTTTACTTGATAAGAGACTCAAGCAAAACACAGAGTATCCTTTGATTTAGATTTTAGATTTGATGCCACCAACATGCCAAACTTCAATCATCTTCAATCAGCTGAATGACCTCTTTGCTTCGAGGAGAGTTGTATTTGCTGTAGTAAAGCATTTGTTCGCTGGGACCGCCCGCATTCAGAACAGTAGTGGCGGATTGTGTGGACCAAATTTAACGATGAGCTGTGGGTGAAGCACTTTCGACTAACCATGTCTACGTTTGAAGATTTGTGTGCCATGGTCAGACCTTTCTTTGAGCCAATCATGTCAAGCTCTTGCACAACTATACCATCTGAAGAGCGCATTGCCTTTATAAATGGTTATGACATGTCATCGTTCATGTGAATAAGCCGTTTCCATCACTTTAATGCACATTTTAAAAATCCCCCTCCTCCTAGTGCATTACATTTTATGCAAATTTTTTAGTTTTTTTATGTGCATTAATACATAATAAATAGTTGGATAGAAACACAGCTAGTGGCAAATCCAGTGAGTTAGGTATTCCTTAAAATCTCTCATTTTAGAAACTCAGTACGTAAACACCTTTTCCTTGTGAATCAGTGCACCCCATCTGCCCTAAATTCAGAAGAAGACCATCATTGAACAGTCTGAGGATGTGCCATCTGAGGATGAAACTATTGCTACATCGGTTTCTGGCCTCTGTACACTGGGATATGGATCTTTGTGCGATGTTCTTGAATAAAGGTGCTTTCCAAATGGCAGCCCTACCTGAAATTCCAGGTTTTTAGGCTTTTTTGGGCTAATTGAGCCTTGGAGGCAGATTGCTGATGGTGGTGCAGGAGAGAGAGATCGTTTACGGACATGTCCGTCGTGTGTGTTTTTGTCTTTTGTATAAGTTTCACATGAAACTATTATTTACATTGTCAAGCCGGTTCTCGCCTCCTCCTTTCCATTGAAATCCCTTTACATCAGTGTAAAGGATTTAGATGGGCAAGGAGGAGGCGAGAACCGGCTTGACAATATAAATAATAGTTTAACGAGAAACCAAAACAAAAGGCAAAACACACACATGACGGACATATCCGTAAACTCTCTCTCCCACACCACTGTCTGCAATAAGCCTTTATCCCTCTCCGAGGCTCAATTAGCCCTGTCATATTCCTCCCTCGTTCTCTCAGGCTGGGGAGCCCACGGCATGACGTACATCCCCCCCTCTTTCCCTGGGGGAGGGCGTGCCCTAAGCCTCGTCTGCCAGCAGGTCATCCCCGTCTACCTGGATGAGGGAGGGGACAAGGGGAGGGAAACAGAAATAATTAAACTGGGGGGGTACTTCCTGTAACAGTGTAGTACCCCCCAAAAAAACAATACAATTTAAACGAGAAGGAAAAGGCCAAGGCAGAGCAGCAGAGATCGTTTACGGACATGTCTGTCATGTGTGTGTTTGTGTCTTTTGTTTTAGTTTATCATTAAACTATTATTTACATTGTCAAGCTGGTTCTCGCCTCCTCCTTTCCATTGAACTGCGTTACATTGTGCTTTTAAGCCAATTTATCAACTTTTCAGAAATTTTCAATCAAGGATGGTGCTAAGAACCCATGTGTATTTGAAAGCCTCTTTTGTATTAGCCTGCATGTCCCATTACAAATATATATATATATATATATACCTGTATATATACTCCACTCTTCCACCAAGACACTAGCAAGTTCCCAGACATTTCTGGGGGGAATGGCCTTAGCCCTCACTCTCCGATCCAACAGGTCCCAGACGTGATCATTAATATTTTCTCTTCAGAACAGAGCGGTCGACGGTTCAGCGAGCAGAATTTCCCCTGGCTTCCATTCCTCATCTTGTCTGGATCCTTATGGCGCATTAAAGCGGCTTTCTCCACTCTCTGCACGGGTGCACTGCACGCCCATCTGTCGCCGCCTTTTCAGCCCTTGGAACAACCTCACATTTCTATGAGCAGGTGTTCCCCTAGAACAGATCTTCAGGCGCGTCGTGGTTACGACCAACGCCTCCAAGACGGGCTGGGGCGCTGTATGTAATGGGGGATTGCTCCAGGATCGCTCCAGGACCTACCATGGGAATTCTCCACATGACATACTTCCGACTAGACTCAGCAAGACCATGTGACATATTTTACTTAAAATACCCCCCTCCTATCTATGGGTGGGGTGTGGTCTCCGCAATGTCTTCCCTTTGGGAGAGATAATGGTGTCCCAGTAGGTTAAAGTTTTCTCTCTTTTTCTGGGGAGAAAAAGAAAAAAAGAGAAGGGGCACGGCTGGGTTAGCCTGTCCCTATCTTTTAGGTAGTCTTATCCCCAAAGGGCTGTTCGGAACTCATACTATCATCAGGGGAAGTTACGGGCCAGCCCGGTGCACTGGCTATGCAGCAAACTGTAGTCTGCCCATCTTGCACCACCGATCCACCTAACACAGTTCAGCTAGCTGTGGCGTATTTGTAGGGAACCCCTAGTGTCACTACATCGACACAACATTGAGTGAGTGACAGATAGGGAGCATCCTGGTTACTTCCGTAACCTCCGTTCCTTGATGGAGGGAACGAGACGTTGTGTCCCCCTGCCACAATGCTGAACTACCCGCTGAAATGGCTGGGACCTTATTCTCGGCTCATCACAAAACCTGAATGAGCGTTATGCATGTTCCCCTCCTTAATACCTGTATGCCTGGGGAGTGGCATGCAAATAACACTCGCCAATTCTAATTGGCCTTTTATCAAAGATCAGAGGTGTCTCGGTCTCCCAAGTGCGACCCCTAGTGTCACTACATTGACACAACATCTCGTTCCCTCCATCAGGGAATGGAGGTTATGATAAACATTAGTCCCACCATCCCCCCGGTGAGACAAAACCCACGACTCGTCAGCAAAGAGCCCATTTTGCCAGTCCTGTCTGGTCAAGCGAAGGTGGGTTTGTGCCCATTAGCAACATTGTTTATATATATATTAATAATTAATGTAGTTAATTTTAGTAGGATTAGTTTAAAAATCCTTAAAGAATAATTGTCTAACTAAGTATTCTTTAAAGCAAGGTCAATTTAAAATGATAAATGTAGTTTTCAAATAAATATATAAGAAAAGTCTAAGAAAATGTAGTGAGGTTTATGCTTAAAACAAGATCAAATATATCTGTCAATGGGGAATGTAAAATAAAATTGTTTGCGCTATTAAATGTTTAACCATGACATTTTATCAGTGTTCAAGCCAAATCTACACCCTTGAACCACTTTTTCTCTTAACTCTCAACTTTTCTCTCTATACAGCAGAAACACAATAGTCTGATAAAATTAAATTAAAATAAAAACACTCTATTTATCATCATTGAAAAGGACTTGACTCTGAAGAGACATATGTTTGTAAATTCCATAGTTCTCTCTGAGTGTACATCATAACTCTGGGCTTTTCAGGCTGTTAAATATCAAAGGAAGCTGAAACTAACAATTTCCTGAGTTGGCAGCTCTGTCTCTACACGGTATATGGATGCAGTTCTTGTAAAAGTCATTCTTAGTTCAAAGGGAATTTTTTTGGTTTCACGTGTACCTTGGTTCAATCCTGAGACAGACAATAAAGTGAAGGTTATTTCATAATGTTTGTAAGTGATAGAGAGTCAATGGTTAGAATAAAAATAACTATGGCCCAGACCATTATCAATGTGCTGTTGCCCCCATTTGATAGAAGCAACAAGCCACTTGAGTCTGTGCGTTACAGTGATTTTACCTTGGATAAGGGTAAAATAGCGTTTTCAATAGGGTAAAAAATATGTTGTTATGCTATTTGGAAGACACAATAGAAGACTCGACAGTCTTGAGATACAGGGTGATATGGCTGCTGGCCATTAGTTTATTCACACAGACCTTTAAAGGGTAAGAGTTGTTGGGTGCACTGTTGTTTAGATCAGTTTTACTATCAGATATAACTAATAATTAATGTTTATTAATTATTAATTAAATTAAATAATAGAATTTTACTAGTTAAATTCTATCCTCTGGGCACCACTCTTTGACAAGAGAAAAATTATAGCAAGTGACTGATCAAGTCTCATAAAATTCTAACCTGAAGTTTGAGTACTTTGATTAATAATCCAGCTAGTCAAATTATTGCCATATGAATCCAACAGTAATCTGGTTATGGTTGGCTTCTAACAACAACAATTTAACAATACTGAATTAATAGGGGAATTCTTGATGTGGCACAGGCTGGTTTCAACACAATATTCAAACAAACAACTAGGAGTTCTTATTATAATATAAGATTTATTATAATCAAACAGCAATGAACACCGCCAAATACTATATGAATATAACACAAAAACATAAAATGGAAGTCCTAACTAAATAGTGGAGCTATATGTTAGTGTATGGATGAATGTATGTGGGTGTGTGTCTAGATTCGTTAACAAAGGAAACAAAATGGTGGATTAAACTCCACGTGGGGAACTAGTTTCAAAATGGAGGATCGGTTTCAACGTGGAGAACGAGGTTCAAAATGGCGAACTGAATTCAAAATGGAAACTAGTTTCAAAATGGAGGTTTAGATCGTAAAGGGTGGAGCCAACGATTATTTGAATATGGAGAGAGAGAAAGAAAGATGGCTGGATCAGATCCAGAGCAACGGAGCTAATACCATGTGCATAACCACCACGTGGTGGTTAAGCTGCTCGCCTTTTCCATTTTCTAAATAAATTCACTGTTGTCGCGCAGTGAAAATGAAATTAACTGGTTGTAATAAGCATACTACACGACTGGAAGTCTTAATTAGTTAATCTTACTCTACCGTGGCCAAATGGTGAGGTTAGAAAAACATGGTCTCTTTGTCCAGAATGAGGGAAATTGATTTGTATGTGTAGATACACGTCTCTTTAAACCGCAGGCTTGCGCAGCTGTATGCAGAGAGAGTGAACTCACCACTGTTTGCCAGATTTGTTGACGAAATGATGTCATTGGTCATAGGCCGCTTTTGACCAATGATGGTTGAGGCTGGGTCCATGGGCGGGATTTCACATCCAGCTGTGAAACTGCGAAGGACTCTGGGAAACCGAGTTCTATGTCTCACCTTTGATCATAGAACAAAGGGCCATGCTGTCTCCGCTGCCATTTTGAGTAGGGCAAGGCCCTACAGTGTAAAAATATAAGTGATTCTGTACTTTTTTAAGAATTAGAGAATACATTTCTTGGTTCCTTAAAACATCTAAAGCATTATTGTGGAAATTAACCAGCTGAAAAGATGGTCTACTCTCTCTCTCCCATCCTGGCCAAGCTGGATTTTAGTTTACAGCCTGACTAGATGAGAGGTATCCACAACGCCTTTAAAACCAGCAAACCAGACCAGCCCGACAGGCTGAGAGAACAGCTAATACCATCAAATAAGGTTAGGCTGGTTTAACTGTTTATTTATAGCAGGGCATACAGTATCTTCTGTTAAAATCACTACTCCTCATAGCTAAACAAATCTTTTATTTACTAATGGGCATATCCTCATCGAGCCCAACATTAATGATTTCCCATGATTACATAATAGTCAATCAATTAATTAATGAACAAGGGCTGTTTTAAGCTCTAGCTAATGCATCATTAATGCCGACCGTCTGTCTGTTCTTGCAGAGTACACTGTAAAACAAGTGGCAACATGCATTTGTTATCTTATGTATACATTCTATTTAATCTAAATATCAAAAAATAATTTAGTTGGTGTAGCAAAATCATCACGTTTATTCAATTATGTAAAATAATAGTTTTGTTGTCATGAACAGCCCTTTGTTTTCCCTTTATTTATGGACTTAATTTCCCATGATGCACCTTTGTTGATTACCCTCACCTGCCCTCCACCTTCCACAGCTGTTCCCTGTTCCATCATCATTCTTCTGTGTATTTATACCCTCTGGTTTCCTTCCCTCATCATTGGTTCTTGTTAGTTTGTTAATTTAAATGTTACATTCATATTTACCAGAAATCTGCAGTGACGTTTGTGTTTTATTTTCATCTTTATGTCTTCATCTTCTGAGTTCCATTAATAAAATATTCTGCATTTGGATCCACACACTCCCGTCTCTCCCATCAACGTTACATTTGGCTTGATTAAACAAGTTAATTTAAATGTTACTACTTGAAGCATTGTTTTAAACACATCCAAAACAGGATAGCAATGGAACAAACATCCTAACTGTACTCATTGAAAAGGAAATTGTTCAATTCAAATATCAGCCACATCCTCAAAGACCTATATAAACCCATAAGGTAGCCCCAGTTTAGACAACTATTTCTGCCAGGTGTAGGGGAACAGAACCCAGGAATTAACAGCCATACCACAAAAATAAATTTTGATGAACAGACTTGATGAAAAACTAACCCAAACTAGGCACAGGAGGAAAAAAAACTGAAGCCCAGATGGAAAACCAAAATTATCTAAAAAATACAAACAAGACTGACAAAAAAAGGAGAAAAAAATATCTGTGAGCACAGGGCCTGCAATTCGCCAAAATGACCAGAAAACATTGCTGTACCAACCAACACCGATCATGAAACAGGAGAAAAGACAATGATCCAGCAGAGGACATGGCAGACAGAGGAAAAATTAAAGGGGAAGAAATTCAAACTGAGTAAAACTCAGTTTTTGCCCTTGCGGAACAGAGAGGAAATGCAGCTTGATAGGAAAGACAGTGGTCCTCGACCTGGTTCAGTGATCTCAAAGAAATCAGGACCATCAGTGGTCGCAGGAGAAAGGGCTGGGTCAATGGTGACTGCAGGAGCAATGAGTGGGTTGCCTGAGAACACAGGAGCAAGTGTTGGATTGGCCATTATGGCTGGGACAGGGAACAGTACCTCTGGACAGGGACAAGTGGGCAAGAACAGACAGAACCCAGGAACATACAGCCATGCAACAAAAATAACTTTATTAAAGCAAAAAGACCTAAACACAAAACTAAGCACAGGAAAAAGGGAAAAAGAAGCAGAGACTTCAACCAACAGGCCTGGAAAACAAAAAACTAGACTGACAAGGAGAACTTGAAAACAGCAAGCATCGGACCCTTATCTGGCAAAATGACAAGAAAAAAGTACCAAATGCTGTACCATATGAAACCGAATGTGAAATAGGAGAAGGGACAATGAACCAAGAAAGGACAGGTCAAGGGAAAATTCAGGAGGGCAAACAATGGGGGCAGGTGGGGAAAATTATCTAATGATCAGGGAAACTAGGAGTGAAGCATGAAAACATGGGAGACAGACAAAGCAGGAGGAACCAAACCAAAACAAATCACACACAGACCAAAACAAAACCAGAAGACAGGTGACAAGATCCCGCCACTATATGAAACCTAACTAGAGTGTCAGGATCCTGACAACTCTAAACCAGTTTTCTTTGTTTAGGTGGCCAGTAGGGTAAGAAGCCCTAAATCAATTGTTTAGGAACCTAGTTATTTCTTTCTAAGTTATTTCTTTCTTTATTTTCTTTCTACTTTGGAACATCTTGAAGCTAGGTCTGTAGAAATGTGTGAGGGGTCCTTGGTTTGAATCCAAGCCAGATATGTTTATTAAATAAACCTCTGTTGAATATAATGAACTTATACAACCACAGACAACAAGCTATACTAGCAACGTGGCGGGAGATGTGCACACCGTCAGCAAGATTAATGCACAAGCGCACTTCCTCCGGTACGGTGTCCTGTAGTGTCCATATAGTACGCAAACATAATCATTCACAGAATGATCTACAAGGTCTGCTCTGCCACTGACAAGGACGCTTTCATGGTGTTTGAAATGATGAGAAAGAGGTGGATTGGGTAAGAGGATGAACAACAGCAGTATGGCAACAGGGAATTCAAATCAAAGATGACACGAGGACAATCAAAACATAGTTCAACAAGCTTTCAAACATATCAGCCTATTGATTTAATAACATGCTGAGCATGAGTGCATTTCATTTGTACTTTTCTTGTTCAGTTTTATGTGCTCTTACTCCCTTAATAAATGTGTTCACTAGCATGGAGTGAGCAGAGGTAAGTAGGCTTTCTTGAATCATTCTCTACATGTGGCACGTAGTCGCACTGCAAAAAATGAGTTTCTATACAAGTATTTTTGTCAAATTATCTAAACTTTTTAAAACATGATTTATTTACTTGTCAAGCAAAATGGGATACTATATTAAGACTTGTTTTAAGATAAATCTGACTAAATTTAGTGAACTTTACACTCAAAACAAGAAGTCTTAGCGCATTCACACCATGCATGCAAAACGTAAACATTGCAAATTAAACATGATCTACTGAATATAAATTAATTTTAATTATCATCAAGTAGTTAAAACAGCTTCTTTTACTGTGGGAATCCTTCTCATAGATTGAGGCATGAAGTCATTAATAAAACTTGTGAACGTTCGCAAAATATTATGTTGTTGGTCTGTGTGAGGAACAACGAAGCCCAGAGAATGTGCCAGGGCCTTTGTGAACCTGCTAATACATAATTCATTTGAATGCATTGTCTGTTTTGTCACTAAAGGAATTGTGAAAATTAGGAAATGTTGCTTCACAAAGTACTGCAGTGCATCTCCTCCTCATGGACTGCACCAGATTTGCTAGTTCTTTATGTGAGATGTTACCCAACTCTTCCACAAAGGCACTTGCAAGTTCCCGGACATTTCTGGGGGGAATGGCCCTAGCCCTCACCCTCCGATCCAACAGGTCCAAGACGTTCTCAATGGGATTGAGATCTGGGTTCTTCGCTGGCCATGGAAGAACACTGACATTCCTGTCTTTAGGAAATCACGCACAGAACGAACAGTATGGCTGGTGGCATTGTAATGCTGGAGGGACATGTCAGGATGAGTCTGCAGGAAGGGTACCACTTGAGGAAGGAGGATGTCTTCCCTGTAATGTATAGCTTTGAGATTGCCTGCAATGACAACATGCTCAGCCCAATGATGCTGTGATACACCACCCCAGACCATGATGGACCCTCCACCTCCAAATCAATCCCACTCCAGAGTACAGGCCTTGGTATAATGCTCATTCGTTCGATGAAAAACGCAAGTCCCACCATCACCCCTGGTGAGACAAAAATGTGACTTGTCAGTGAAGGGCACTTTTTGCCAGTCCTGTCTGGTCCAGTGAATGTGGGTTTGTGCCCATAGGCGATGTTGTTGCAGGTGATGTCTGGTAAGGACCTACCTTACAACAGACCTACAAGCCCTCAGTTCATCCTCTCTCAGCCTATTGCGGACAATCTGAGCACTGATGGAGGGATTGTGCATTCCTGGTGTAACTCGGGCAGATGTTGCCATCCTGTTTTGTCCCGCAGGTGTGATATTCGAATGTACCGAACCTGTGCAGGTGTTTTTAGACATGGTCTGCCACTTTGAGGATGATCAGCTGTCCTTCCTGTCTCCCTGTAGTGTTGTCTTAGGTGTCTTACAGTATGGACATGGCAAATTATTGCCCTGGGCACATCTGCAGTCCTCATGCCTCCATGCAGCATGACTAAGGCACGTTCACGCAAATGAGCAGGGACACTGGGCATCTTTCTTTTGGTGTTTTTCAGAGTCAGTAGAAAGGTCTTTTTAGTGTCCTAAGTTTTTATAACTGTGACCTTAATTGCCTACTGTCTGTAAGCTGTTAGTGTCTTAATGACCGTTTCACAGGCACATGTTAATTAATTGTTTATGGTTCATTGAAGAAGCATGGAAATCATTGTTTAAACTTAAACAATAAAGATCTGTAAAGTTATTTGGATTTATACAAAATTATCTTTAAAATACAGTGTCCTGAAAAAGGGACATTTATTTTTTGATGAGTATACCATGATCTGGCATATCTTACTGTGACTGTACAGCCTCACTCCATCACTTTGATCCCAGACTGATCACACTGTGAATTCTGCTATAGTAGGGAGAAATGATGTTTGCTGCTGAAATCAATCTATGCTTACTGAAATTTGAAAGACTGTCCCTCAGTGGCCAAAGTTGAAAGTGTTGTTGAACATATGGGCATGTGTAAGCTCCAGTTTCCGGGTGAAATGTCCACAGAGTTTTGCCAAATGTGTGTTGTATTTTAAGATGTAAATCATGTAATGCATATTTTATAAAATTTACCCCAATAATCATAATCCCAATCCTATTACCAAATCAGTACCTTTATCTTTAAAATACTGAAAGTGTGCTTGTCTACACAAGGACATTTCTTTTCCGATGTAATTTGTGTTATTATGAAAGGAAATCACTAACAATGAATTGCGTCCATTAAAAGCATAGTTTACTTGCACTTGCTGTATGCACTGCACCTTATTCACTAAAGGAATTATGCATGTCACAAAACAGCACAAACACAAGGCATAATCTACAATGCCATTTTTCATCAAACCACACAATAAGGATTTAAATACATTATAACTTCATTTTCTGTTACAGCAAAATTTTCTGTGAAGCTGCATTGAAGCGATGTTCATTGTGAAAAGCGTTATTCAAATAAAAATTACTTGACTTGACTGCCATGTAAAAATGTGTGCTAAATGCAATTTGCTGGTAAAATTCAAATCTTGAGCATAGGTTCTGGGTGCTATGTTGTGGTGTATTGTGATTTGCACTCTGTGCTAGGACTGTACAGCATCACTAACTTCTATGATCCAGACACTTAAAATCATCTCTTTAACATGCAGAAAGTGTGATTGCGTAGACAAACATGCATATTTGCCAGGTTATAACCCTCTTTAACATCATTATTTGATGAATTACCGCTGCCATGATCAATAGAAAATGTACAACACATATTTTTGAATAAAATTCAGTTTACCGCCTGAGGAAAGCAGGTGGTAATCTGAATTTTATTCAAAATAGATGTCTTTTTACATTTTCTATTAGTGCAATTTTATTGCGATGGGCAAATAGCACAGAGATCTGTGAATAAAGCGTAATGTATAATGAGCCTAATTCACATAGAAAGGAGGCATTTTAGCACGGAAAGAAATGTCATTTACATTTATTTAAATACTAAATAATAAGACACATTTTTTTGAGCTGAAATACCAGAAGCAATAGTGGCTCAACTGTTTTATGTGGTTTCTGAACACTGCATGTGTGTGCATGTGACTGATGTTCTACATTGTTTCTAGTGCTGCTGACACAGATGTTTTATCACTGCAGAGAAGAAATCTGCCAGGGGAAACTATTGGCTCAGTCTAAATTGGTCTTCTGCTATCTGAAAATAAATATTTCCTCTGGCCGTTCAGTGTAATGCACCGTTTGCAAAATGATGTGAAAACACTAGCACTTCCAAGTGAGCTTTCTTGCCAATATTGATAATTTCTTCACTTATCTGCTTACACCGCAAATTAAAAACACAGTGTTAAGCAAATGTGATGATCATTTTGTATTAGTTTACACTACTACAGTTGTAAAGTGTTAATTGCATAGTGTTACCTGTGGGAGTTAACATGAAATCGTCTTGGGTTACTTAACTGTAACCCCTGTTCCCTGATAAAAGTGGAATGAGATGCTGCGCTGATTTAGCACTTTGGGGAACAACTTTAGGTGTGACCAGCTGTGAATATGTGTGCAACACGTCAATGAAATTGACCAGAATTTAGAGACTCTGCTGGTGACATCATTGGATGCACCTGTAGCAGGGCTATAAATAGATGCGTCACAGGTGCATCGTCAGGTATTTTGTCTGAAGAGCAGTCCTGGGGCATCCCAGTGCGGCAATGAAGCGCAGCATCTCGTTCCGCTTTTATCAGGGAACAGGGGTCACAGTAAAGTAACCCGAGACGTTCCCTGTCAAAGAGCTACACTTTGATGCTGCGCTGACTTAGCTCTTTGAGAACAAGAATACCCACACCGCTGCACTGTGGATGTCTGGACCCCTTACGGTCATGTAGTGTGCTCACAAGGTCTCAGACATGAGCTTGTGATGTTGACTCAAGGACATAAGAGCCCGGAGTGGCATGAACATCCAAACTATAAAATCTTATGAATGTGTGCGGAGAGGACCAGCCTGCCGCATCACAAACATACTGCAGAGGGACACCTCCTCTAAAGCCGTGGCGACCCCTCTGGTAGAGTGAGCCCTGATACCTATTGCGAAGCTTGACTGCGCGCCTCGTAGGCCAGAGCAATGGCGTCCCTCACACAATGCGACATAGTTTGCTTTGTGGCAGCCACCCCCCTGGAAAACAAATAGTTGCCCTGACTTATGCCACTGGCTAGTGTACGGGCATGGACTGGACAAAGTCTGTGAAGTCTTTCCTGCTCCGGCATTGTAAACAGCAGGGAGCAGAAGGATTCGAGAGTGACCGGATGTACATTCAAGAAAGGAACCTTAGGCAGGTAGTCAGGATGAGGGTGCAAAATTGCTTTAGCCATTCCTGGGGCAAAATATAAGCAGGCTGGCAAGACAGACAGAGCCTGTAGATCCCCAATTCTTTTTAGAGAAGTAATTGCCATAAGAAAAAAACATCTTGAGAGTCAGAAGTTTATCAGACGCTGACTCTAGAGGTTCTAAGGGGATCTCAACCAGACCCTCAAGGACTATTGCTAAGTCCCATGAAGGGATCCTGGTCCTAGCAGGAGGTCTCAGTTGCATGGCTCCATGAATGAAGCAAGCAAGCAGAGGATGTCTCCCCAATGGCACCCCGTCAATCAAGGTGTGGCAAGCTGATAGAGCGGCCACGTAAACCCTGAGAGTGGTGGGGCATGTGCCTGCTGATAATTTTTCCTTCAGAAAGTCCAGAACTAAAGCAATCTGGTAGTTAACTGAATCTGCATTATGTGTACTGCACCATCTTTCAAAGACATCCCATTTATAGCGTAACTTCTAGTAGAGGGAGCCCAGTAAATCTGCTCCCATTCAGGCATCCAGGGATATAAGCTGCTCTAATTAACAGGATCTTGCCCTGGGCCCAAAGGACAATCTGCCGTGCCAGTCTGTTCAGCTGGTGTGAACGTAGACCTCCTTGATGGTATATGTAAGAGACTACCACTGTGTTGTCCACCCACACCAAGACATGGCAGCCTCTGGAGGAAGTATTTCAGGGCCAGAAATACAGCCATAAACTCGAGACAGTTAATGTGATAATTGAGCTGATGACCCTCCCATTCCCCTTGAGCTGGACGACCACTTAAGACCGCTACCCAGCCCGTCAGGGAGGTGTCTGTCGCTAGCAACCTGCGATGGCAAGATGTACCTAGAGTGGGACCCAAAGTGAGGAACCGGGTTCTGAACCACATTGAAAGGTTCTATGGATTTGAGCCACAACTGAAACTGTCTCATGTGCAGAAGGCCTAAAGGGATCACCGAGGACGTAGATGCCATGAGACCTAGTATTCATTGGTACTGACGAACAGTGCAACCTTGGCCTAGCCTGACTTTGCTCAGGGTGTTCTGAATGCACATGATGCGACCGGTAGACAATTGTGCCCGCATCGTGATTGAATTCCATACAACGCCCAGATAGGTAATTCCCTGAGAGGGAAAGAGAACACTCTTTTGACGTTGAGTCTTAGACCAAGAGGAACCAGATGAGCTAAGACGATATCCCTGTGCTGTAATGCCAGTTCTTGTGAATGTGCTAGTATCAGCCAGTCGTCTATGTAATTTAGAATGCGGATGCCCCGGAGTCGCAAAGGAGCCAGTGCTGCATCCATGCATTCCGTGAATGTGTGGGGTGATAAGGCTAGACCAAATGGAAGAACCCGATATTGGAAAGCTTCGCCCCTGAAAGCGAACCTCGGGAACTTCCTGTGTTGTGGCAGACTTGCTTTATGAAAGTAAACGTCCATGAGATCGATTGTGACAAACCAATCGCGATTTTGGATTTGAGACACGACCGTCTTGATGGTTAGCATCTTGAACTTGATCGCCCTCAGAGCAATTCAAGCCTCAAAGGTCTAAAATCAGACGCAACCCCCCCCCCCCCCCCCAATCCTTCTTGGGAACCAGGAAGTATCTGTTGTAGTAACAAATTCAATTCTGTAACCTTTTTCTACTGTTCTTAGGACCCACAGAGAAACACCTGGCAGTAGTTCCCATGCTCCCCTGAGTGCGGCGAGGAAGGAATTGCCTGAAGGCTTCCTCGTGGCTTTTTGCCTCCTGGAACCTGGTAATAACTACATTCATAGTGTCACCAAATAAGCCAGAAGGCGAAACCGGGGCATGAAGAAGGAAAACTTTGTCCTTATCTCTGATGCCAGACAGATTGAGCCATAAGTGTCTCTCAGTGCTGACTAAAGCAGACATAGACTGGCCAATGGCACGAGCGGTCTGCTTGGTCATGCGGAGAGACAGATCCTTGGCTCGACGAAGCTCAGAGAAAGCATCTTCGTCGACCGTGTTGCCCGCACTCAGGTCCTTCAACAGATCAGCCTGGTATGCCTGTAACACTGCCATAGTGTGCAGGGCAGCACCAACCTGACCTGCTGCCTGATAAGCCTTCCCCACAAGCATGGAAGTGGTCCTGCACGGCTTTGTGGGGAGAGTGGGTCTCTGTAGCGATGATGCCAGGCGAGAGATAACCAGCAAGTGTCTCTTCTACCGGCGGCATCACCGAATACCCCCGTGTCTCAGCACCCACGATAGTCGAATATGTTGACGTTGAGGGCACGAAGACACAGAAAGTATAGGATTCCTCAATGAATGAGAAAGCTCGTCATGGAGGTCATCAAAGAAAGGAAGGGACTGATATAGCGTTCCCCTTTTTCTTTTCTTTTTCTTTTTTTTTTGGCCACCAGACAGAAATCTGTCTTCTAGTTTGGAGCATGTAAAATTGCTAGTAATAGCATTTTATCTTAGTATAAAGCTGACAATTTACACAAGGGTTATTTCTATTTTTTCTGCTCCAAACTTACTTACTCTATCTGCTCGTATGAATGTAACACTTCATAAGAAACTGTATCACCGCTGTTAAAATGCACTTTGGATCGCATCATTTATATGTATAAAAGTTTTCCACCTGAAAGGACTAAATATTAAATTTAACAAATGACAATAAAATGCAAATTAATCACTTAAAAGTAATCAAAATACTTTTTGAATGTAACTGTTTTCTAATTACCAATTTTTTTAATTGTAACTGTAGTGGAATACAGTTACTTATATATTGTATTTTAAATATGTAATCCCAATACATGTATTCTGTTACTTCCCAACACTGCCAACATGGCAGATGAAAGCCAAGTGATATGGCTGCTTGTAATGAAGATCTAAAACCTAAGTCTCTGACTTTTCCTTTTTTGCATGCTGCTAATTTGAATGATTATTTGAAATAACTTTGTAATATATTTCTGTGAATGCAATGACACTTTGATTTGTTAATTTGTAATCCCACAAATTTGTGTTCTGTCAGATAATGGTGCGAATGCATTGATTTGAACTGGGTGGTGCATCTGGGGAAATCTCAGACAGAGCATTTGATAGATCGTAATCTGTCAACTGTTTTTGGATGGTGTAGAAATTATGCCATTTTTTTGGGATGCATGACAAAGTGTCACTATCGCAAACCTTTGCGTTTTCCCTCTCTGTCTTTCTGATGCACCATCTCCATTGACAACAATGCCTAGGTGGCGATTTGTGACGCAGTTTAAATTCTAGCTTGAAGGCACCCTGAATCTCTTAAGCTAAATTGTATTTTAATGCATGAGTTGAATAAAAAAATAAAGAAGCTTACAAACTCTTTTAAAAGTAATCACCATGTTTATGTATTTGTCTTTTCTGTAGTTTATTGCCATTCAAATCTGTTTAACTCTCATAATTCTGACTAATTGGACTGTAAAGAACTTAATATAAGAGACAAGAAAATATGCTTCATGGAGTCACAAAAATCAAAAATCAGAGTCACAAAAATCAAGTCTTAATATGTATATATATATATATATATATATATATATATATATATATATATATATATATATATATATTAAATGCATTAATTACTTTGCAAATAGGTTTGTATCTGTTTCACATGACTATTTTACATATTCATAAAGGATAATTCTTAACCCTAATAGAACTTGTATTTGGCCTTGTGTAGAAGTCATTATAGATGTACTCAGAAAAAGAGTAATTACAGTTTAGATATGTGAGCGCAGTGTAGTTCTAGCTGGAAGACAAGCAGCTGTACATCATCACACCATTAGCTGGGTAATTCCTAGTCAATCGCATGTAAGCCATTGCTTTATAAGTCTGCTCACAATCTGTCACATTGCTGTTTCAGTGTGCTAACACTGCAACCCCCACCACCCTACCACCACGAGTTGAGCCCTGTCCCGCACAGGGGGTAGGCTCCTCACCCCTGCCTCCTATCTCCGGCAGGATATGACTTTCCGAGTACAACTCCCTTGGACCGCCAGATGGGGCCTACGCCAAAGAGAGACTTACTTTTCTGTTTTACATTCATCAAATAAACGGCATCTTAAACCTCACTTCAAGTCTGTGTGTCTTCCCAATAGAAATATTCTTATTTTTATAATGCAGCAGTAATTAAGCTATTGTTTTTCAGAACTGACACTTTATACTGAAATTGATGTCATTGTATTTCCTGAGGACAAGTTTTACTGTACATAAACGATGGTAAGAATATTGACACCTATTTTATAGTGTTTGGTTGTGAGTGACATATTTTTATATATCCAGATTCCACTTCTGCATCCTCATTGGATCAGCTGTCCCCTGTTCTGACTGATGGAAATTAAAGTGGATAACTTGGTGTGCAAAAGAGGTTGGTTGAATATGTCGACATCCAAAAGGAAAGACATGATTAATATTTTAGTTGCAGACAAGAGCGAACAAGAAGGGTAAGCTGTATTTATATGTATGTAGTATGTTTATCTGACTCATTTACAACACTTTGGTCAGTGTTAATTGAACACTATCAAAGATGGACCCATATGTTCACCCAGAAAGTGCTATTTTAACACACTGTGTCAAATAACCCTCCCAGCAATATTTTGTTGTCTTGTTATTACTTGTCTCTTGTGTAGTAATACCACTTATTTGACAAAACAATGAAGATGCATATACCAAAACTCAGTCAAATATCCTTTTGTTTATATCTGAGGCAAATGCAGCAAAACTTTGCTGTCCCATTAAAATGCCTGTTTATGCCATTTTAGATGGATAATGTTGCACTATATGTTGTTAGGTTTATGGACTAGTTTTGGCCACTAGAGGCCCTCATTGCATTTGATTTCAGTTTTCCCGCCCTTGTATCATGTGTTATTGTTTTCACCTGTGCCTCATTTTCCGTGAGTGTATTTAAGTTGCTCTGTTCCTCTGTTCTATGCTCAGTGTTTGTTATGTTGAGACCAACACCTCTAGGCTTCTGTTGTTTTGAGGACACGCCGTTACTCTGAGGTTTCTACCCTTTTGATATTTGCAAAACCTTTTGGGGGCTTCTGTTGGTAACTATGTTACATTTTTTCCCCTGTTGACATTTTGGACTTTTTGAAGTGTATTTTTCCCCCTGCTGATTTTTGGACTTTTTGGAGTTTCTGTTTGGATTAACTTTGAACTGTATTACCTTCTGGTCTAATTAAAAGACAGTGAGTGTACTCCCTGACTAAGCTCTCTTTTCTGCAATTGGTCCACATTCCCCATTTTTCCCTGAGCTCAGTTCCCTTGACCTTGCGTCTCCCAAGGGAGTCTGACAGAAACACTGAGCCAGTAGATGGACCCAGCAGATTTGACCAGTGCACAGGGTCTTCTCGAGGCAGTTTCCCGTCAGGGGGCTGCCTTAGCTCAGCATGAGACCCTGATGACCAAGCATGATGGCCTGCTGTCTGACATCCTGACCTCTCTACAAGAGATTTTTCGGCGACTGCCTACCCCCCCTGATCCAACCCCAGTTCCTGTGAATCAGCCAGGGTCACTTAGCCCCGGTCCTTTGGCTGAACCCAGATTACCTCCACCTCAGCACTTCTCAGGAGACCCTAGTGCTTGTAATGGCTTTCTCACTCAGTGTGCCCTTACTTTTGAGTTACAGCCATCATCCTTTCCCTCTGACAGAGCCAAGATTGCTTATATTATCACCCTCCTTTCTGGAAGAGCCCTGTCCTGGGCCACAGCTGTATGGGAGGCACGCAGCCCATTCTGTTCCAGTTATGCCTCGTTTGTTGAGGAATTTAGACGAGTTTTCAACCATCCTCTCCAAGGCCGAGAAGCCTCGAAGGAGCTCCTGTCCATCAAGCAAGGCAATCGTAGTGTGGCGGAGTATGCCATTCAGTTCCGCACCATCTCAGCAACAAGTGGCTGGGGCAAAGAGGCTCTTATCGTTTGCTTCCAGAACGGACTTTCAGAGGCCATCCAGGATGAGCTTGCCACCAAAGACCCACCTGACAGTCTCGAGGCCCTCATAGGTATGACCATCCGCTTAGACAACCGGCTCAGAGAGCGAGTGTATAGCCGTCAGCTTGTCCACTCAGCCCCTGTACGCCCTTTGGCCCAAATCTTCCAAGAACCCCCAGAACCTATGCAGCTGGGAAGTACCAGGATTTCCCCCGCTGAACGTGACCGTCGCATGAGGGAGCGGTGCTGCCTTTACTGTGGCCTAACAGGGCACTTCCGAGCTGCCTGTCCCGAGCTTTCGGGAAAAGCCCCATCCCGTGCAGACAGGGGAGGTCTGTGACGGGAGCTTCCCTAACCGCTCCTCTCACCAATTCAGGATTATTCCTCCCTGTCACACTTTCCTGGTATGATCGTAACCACTCCATGCAGGCTTGGGTGGATTCTGGTGCTGCTGGAAATTTCATGGACTTTTCCCTGGCTAAAAAGCTTTATATTCCCTGCGAATCCTTACCCTTTCCTCTGGCTGTTACTGCTCTGGATGGACGACCTTTGGGCCATGGAGAGATAACACATCAGACGGTCCCTCTTCGTCTTTCCATTTTTCAACACCAGGAGGAAATGGTTTTCCATCTCATCCAGTCTCCCAGCTTCCCTGTAGTCCTTGGGCACCCCTGGCTTCTGCAGCATAATCCCCATATCGACTGGTCTACAAACACCGTCCTAGACTGGGGTCTCACCTGTCACTCCACCTGCATTTTTTCGAGTTCCCCTGACACCACTCCCAAGTCCCAAGAATGTTCTGATCTCTCTCGAGTTCCACCTGTTTATCATTTTCTCCAGGAGGTCTTTAGTAAAAGTAGGGCCACCACATTACCTCCCCACCGTCCCTACGATTGTGCTATTGACCTGCTCCCGGGCACTATACCCCCTAGAGGCCGTATCTTCTCACTTTCTTGTCCTGAGCGGGCAGCCATGGATAGCTACATAAAAGAATCACTTGCCGCAGGATTAATCCGAGCCTCCACCTCTCCAGCAGGTGCAGGATTTTTCTTTGTGGGCAAGAAAGATGGTGGTCTTCGCCCATGTATTGATTACAGGGGCCTCAATAAGATTACTGTTCGGAACCGCTACCCATTACCTCTCATGTCTACTGCTTTTGAATTGCTTCAAGGAGCCTCAATCTTCACCAAACTCGACCTGCGCAATGCATACCACCTAGTGCGCATAAGGCAAGGAGACGAATGGAAAACCGCATTCAACACCCCCACAGGACATTATGAATACCAAGTTATGCCCTTCGGCCTCACAAATGCCCCCGCTGTGTTCCAGGCATTGATCAATGACGTCCTTCGGGACATGCTCAACAAATTTGTGTTTGTTTACTTGGATGATATTCTCATCTTCTCTGGGTCCTTGCACGAACACATTGGGCATGTTCAGAAGGTCCTCCGTCGCCTCTTGGATAATCACTTGTTCATAAAACCAGAGAAGTGCGAGTTTCATGTGTCCAAAGTGCAGTTCCTAGGATTCATCATCACCCCGGGCAATATTCAAATGGATCCTAAGAAAGTCCAGGCCGTTACTGATTGGCCCACCCCCACCTCCGTGAAGGACATTCAACGGTTCCTAGGATTTGCAAATTTTTACCGCAAGTTTGTGCGCAACTTTAGTGCTGTAGCAGCTCCTCTTACATCTCTAACTAAGGGTAAAAGTTCCAAATTCATTTGGAGTTCTGAAGCCGAGGATGCATTCCATGATCTCAAACATCGTTTCACCTCTGCCCCCATTCTGACTCTTCCTGACCCAGAAAGGCCTTTCGAGATCGAGGTGGATGCCTCAAATATGGGAGTGGGAGCTATTCTCTCTCAGCGTGGGGAGGACAAAAAGCTGCACCCCTGTGCCTTCCTGTCACACCGTCTAACACCTGCTGAGAGAAACTATGATGTGGGAGACCGGGAACTACTGGCCGTCAAGCTAGCGCTTGAAGAATGGAGACATTGGCTTGAGGGAGCTCAACACCCATTTTTGGTCCTCACCGATCACAAGAACTTGGAGTATATCCAACACGCTAAACGGCTCAATCCTCGCCAAGCTCGGTGGTCTCTGTTTTTCAACAGGTTTCAATTTACTCTGTCTTACCGCCCAGGCTCCAAGAATCTGAAACCCGACACTCTGTCTCGAGTCTACTCGCCCTCTAATTGTGAGGATTCTGTGAGGTCCATCATCCCTAGCTCTAAGATTGTGGCTCCAGTCAGGTGGGAGATTGAAACCATTGTTAGAAGGGCCCAAAATCAAGAACATGACCCTGGGGGGGGGCCTGCTAACTGTTTGTTTGTCCCAAGATCTGTTCGTTCTCAGGTCCTCCAGTGGGGACACAGCTCCCGCCTTACCTGCCATCCTGGCTCTGCACGGACCCTTGAGTTCCTCCTTAGAAAGTTTTGGTGGCCTACCATCAAGGAGGATGTCCGGACATTTGTGGCTGCATGCCCTACGTGCAACCAAGGAAAGGTGCCTCATCAATCAGCTCAAGGATTGCTTCATCCACTCTCCATCCCTCGTCGGCCCTGGTCTCACCTCTCTATGGACTTTGTTACTGGCCTTCCATCATCCCAAGGTAACACTACTATCCTCGTTATTGTTGATAGGTTCTCTAAGGCGTGCAGATTTATCCCCTTACCTAAACTACCCTCTGCCAAGGAGACTGCTGAGGTAGTTATAACCCATGTGTTCAGAGTCTTTGGGATTCCACAGGACATTGTCACAGATAGAGGTCCGCAGTTCTCCTCTCGTTTCTGGCGTGCCTTCTGCCAACTGCTAGGGACAACGGCAAGTTTGTCTTCTGGCTACCATCCGGAGTCCAATGGACAAACTGAGAGGTTGAACCAGGATCTTGAGACTACACTGAGGTGTATGGCTGTGAATAATCCCAGCACCTGGGCATCCTTCATCATGTGGGCTGAGTATGCTCATAACACTTTGTGTTCATCTGCCACTGGGATGTCTCCATTTGAGTGCCAGTTTGGATTCGTTCCCCCACTGTTCCCAGATCAAGAGCAGGAGGTTGGGGTGCCCTCGGCACGATTCTTTGTTCGACGTTGCCGCCTAACCTGGAGGAAGGCTCGGCAAAAGCTTCTCCAGGTGTCTCAGCAGTATCAGCGCCAGGCCAATCGTCGCCGCCGACCAGCTCCTACCTTGCGCCCGGGCCAACGGGTGTGGCTTTCGACAAGGAACCTGCCTTTACGAGTAGAGTCTCGCAAACTGGCCCAGCGTTACATTGGCCCATTCCGTATTGCAAGGAAAGTAAACCCTGTTACTTACCGTCTATACTTACCTAGGTCACTAAGAATTCATCCCACTTTCCATGTTTCCTTGTTAAAACCTGTTGTATCTTCTCCTTTTGTTCCCGCAGTCAAATCTCCCCCCCCGCCTCGCGTTATTGGAGGCCAGCCAGCATACACGGTCCATCGGATACTGGATTCTCGACGAGTACAGAGGTCTCTTCAGTATCTGGTGGACTGGGAAGGCTATGGTCCAGAGGAGCGCTCCTGGGTCCCTTCCCGGGACATCCTAGACACCGAGTTGATCAGGGAGTTTCATGCCCGTCGCCCTGATCGTCCTGGAAGGAACGTCAGGAGCCGTTCCTAGAGAGGGGGGTCCTGTTAGGTTTATGGACTAGTTTTGGCCACTAGAGGCCCTCATTGCATTTGATTTCAGTTTTCCCGCCCTTGTATCATGTGTTATTGTTTTCACCTGTGCCTCATTTTCCGTGAGTGTATTTAAGTTGCTCTGTTCCTCTGTTCTATGCTCAGTGTTTGTTATGTTGAGACCAACACCTCTAGGCTTCTGTTGTTTTGAGGACACGCCGTTACTCTGAGGTTTCTACCCTTTTGATATTTGCAAAACCTTTTGGGGGCTTCTGTTGGTAACTATGTTACATTTTTTCCCCTGTTGACATTTTGGACTTTTTGAAGTGTATTTTTCCCCCTGCTGATTTTTGGACTTTTTGGAGTTTCTGTTTGGATTAACTTTGAACTGTATTACCTTCTGGTCTAATTAAAAGACAGTGAGTGTACTCCCTGACTAAGCTCTCTTTTCTGCAATTGGGTCCACATTCCCCATTTTTCCCTGAGCTCAGTTCCCTTGACCTTGCGTCTCCCAAGGGAGTCTGACAATATGTATTGTATTATTTAGACATAACATAAAACCCAGAAATGGGCATTACAGAAATGGGCATTACAGAAATGAACATGTATATACTTGGTCACAAACTGACCACTTCAGAGAACCCTCCCAAATGAATTTAGTATAAACATCAATCCGCTTACTCCATAGGTGTTTTAAGACGCATACAAGATGTGACTAGCCAAGTTAGGCTTATATACGTAAACTTCACTCCTCCCAAACTGAACTACATCAGCATAAGAAGGTTTGGGAGCCCAAAGATGGCACAGAAAATAAATCTTGTACATAACAACTTTTTCCATATGTTCCACAATCATTGAAGCAACTTTAGCCACTGATCATGTTTTCGTTTATTCATATCATAATTGCACAAAATTGTCGGATTAGTGATCAGACTTATATTAACTTTACAGTGACATATTTAATGTATGTGGCCAAATGTTAATGATATGTGCATTCCCAATGGGATAACTATGTTATTGATCAAGACGTGTGAAGTGATAAAGTGTAAAAAGGCCCCACTTCTCTACATTGAATGGTCATCCAAAGAGCAAAGTCTATTTAGGGCCCTGAATACAGGACGAAGGATATATCAAAAAGACTATTCGATTTAGCCCGAAAATGTGGTCAGACATGAGCTGGTCAAAAAATATTTTAAAATCAGTGAAGCAGGCTAACCCAAGAGGAAGATGAAAGGACCTCTGTTTAGAAACATTCTGGCACTTGTTTCCTTAGATAAGGCATCATATATAATTTATTGACCCAAATATTTGAAAACTCTCCTCCCAAGTTACATGAGAATATTTTTTATTGTATTTATGATGGTAATTTCTATCAAACATTTTCTCCCTAATTCCAAAAAATGAATGCATAAAAATAGTTCATAGTGATGGCTTAAGTTAACACATTTTTCAGTCATAGGCTGTGTTTTGAAGTTATTACATACTACATATAGAGGTGCTGTTTGGCTAACTTATGGGATTTATAGCATTTATCACTTGTTGCCAGTGTCATTTTAGACCATGCTGTGCCATATCCTACTCTGTATCTACAAGCTTAAAATACCTAGATGAATATTTTTTTCGATCCAGGCGGTCAGCTAGGTGCCTCTTCTCCCCTCACGGTCGGCGACCAATTCCTTCACTTCCAGGCGGCCGAGCTCCTCCGTCCCCCCGGGAGACAGCCGCGGCTGCTTCCGTTGGGATGGATGGTAGTGGCGAGAACACCACTACGGCGTATCCCTCCTGTCTTCGGCATCAGTGTAAAGGGAGCAATGGAAAGGAGGAGAACCGGCTTGACAATATAAATAATAGTTTAACCTTTTAAACGCCCGACGGGTCGTCGTCGCCCCGTAACATACTATTGCGCAATAACTTCGCGATATACAAAAACTAAAAAATTTAAAGATATACATATCTTACATCGTTGGAAAGCTGAGACTCTTGTGATTCAAGCGATGTAAACCATTTTAATATACACTTAACACAGCGGGTACAATCTGTGTATTTCTCAGACAACTTACAGAAAAATAAACAAATACAAAATGGCAGAAACTCACCTATAAAGCTCATCTTACTCTACTGATCCACTTCATTCCATCAAAAATGGTTTAGTTACACTGTAAATGGTCCATACAATCCAATTCAACAAAGTATTTGGTCCATAACACATTTATATATCAATAAACACCCACATAGTATGGATGTAGCATTTCGAGCTAACCGACAGAGCTGACACAACTTCGATGCATTCTTTAATGTTTACATGTTCAAAATAGCTTCATCGCAGATATTTTTACGTCAAAATATCCGCTGTTCCCTGAACTTTAGATGGACAGGTCATTTGAGCCAATCGGTGCATGATATAGATGTGACCAGGCATCAATAGCCAAGGAGTGCCAACGATGAAGAATGGTCCCTCCCTCTCTTTGATTGACAGAAAATATACACAGTTACGTGGATCCATGCAAATGACGGTATTTTCTGATAGCCAATGAATTTCTGTAAAGATTGATATGCCGTTTTAGTGGGAGGATTCAACCTGGCACGCGTAAAGTTATTGCGCAATCAACACAGTGACTCATGCGCCCCCGTGCGCAAAAGACCATTGAAAGCGCGTTTGGAGTGAGCGAAGTTTGCCGAAGAAAAATAGCCAAGAAAACCAGCAAAACACACTTCTTATTAGAAGAAGTCATTGAGCAGTGTACTCTGCGTGAAAGTGATGAGTGGGAGGATGATATTTCGGAAGAAGAGAGTGAGGTTTCAACCATTGACTCGGAGGATATGTTTTTGGGTGGTGGAGATGCCACTCTCCACAAGTAAGTGTATGTTGTTATTATATGATACAACATATTTTACTGCATATACGGAGGTAACGTTATGTGTTTGTTTTGATGTGTACTTGCCAGCTTATGTCGTGTGTTATGTCGCGCGTTATGTCGCGCGCGTGTGTATGTGTGTGTGTGCTCATGTGCGCTCATGCACCTCATCCGCGCTCATGCACCGTGTATCTGTGTGTTCATGTACAGGTTTATATATATATATATATATATATATATATTATATATACTTATATATATATATAAACCTGTACATGAACACACAGATACTCAGTGCATGAGCGCGCATGAGGTGCATGAGCGCGCATGAGCACACACACACACACTCACATGTAAACATTAAAGAATGCGTCGAAGTTGTGTTAGCTCTGTCGGTTAGCTCGAAATGCTACGTCCATACTACGTTGGTGTTTATCGATATATAAATGTGTTGTGGACCAAACATATATATATATGAGTGTTTTACACATGTTTATCTAAGTGTATGTATAGGCGCTTTCCAAAAAAGGCCACTTGGAGACTCCAAATGACCCTTTGTAACCACAGACACATAAAATGATGCTATTCTTGAACGCTTTACTGTACAGTCATAATTTTGGGCTCTAATGAAAGGTTACACTTAGAGCTAATATATTCCTTATTCAGATTCACTGCCAATTATTGCTGACACATAGTAACTGAAGCATAAACACAGTGGGGTTTTTTCAATTCTTGAAAACAAACTTTCTCCGTTTTTTTTTTTGTATATATATTTTTTTTATATATATTTATAGTGAGTTCTAATATTAAAGTGTTTTAATTCAATAGAACTTGTTTTGTCTCTTTATTTGTAGAAAGTTTGTTTTCAAGAATTGAAAAAAAAAACACTAATGTGTTTATGCCAATAAAAATTATGACTGTACAGTAAAGCATCATTTTATGTGTCTGTGGTTACAAAGGGTCATTTGGAGTCTCCAGGTGGCCTTTTTTGGAAAGCGCCTAAACATACACTTGGATAAACATGTGTAAAAACACTCATTTTCTAATGTATTGTTATCACATTTTATATTGGGTTTGGTAAGGCTTCATGCTGTGATCTAATTGTGTTTTCCAGCTAACTCCCCCCAGCTGTAGTTATCTGCAGGCATATTTTTACAAAAAAAAATGTAGGCGGAATTTTATTTCCCCTTTTTGAGTGTGTTCAAAGTTCTATTACTCAATACAAGTAAGACTTACAGTGATTCTGACTATTCAGGAACAAACCTCAAAGCCTCCCCTTTCAAAAGAGACCAAAAGCATGCATATACTCCAAAGGGTTCAAGAACAGCATGCATTTTAATTTGGGTAGGCTTTTTTAGGCATTTTTGGCAAATATTGCAGGATGCTTAAAAGGTTAATAAAGAAATAAACCAAAAGACACAAACACACACATAGGATGGACAGCTGCCCATAAACATTCTCTCTCTGTCGCACCACTGTCCGTAGTCGGCCATTATCCCTCTCGGAGGCTTGATTAGCCTGATAAGGGACCGGGTGTGTAAAATCACGACCCGGCCCTGCCCTTCACCCTGTCACACTCTTCTTCGCTCATTCATGAGTTCATGAGAATTTCATGAACAAGTTTCTCATGCACTAATGAATATTTATTTGATTTGAAAAGTGACAATCAAAGATGTACATTTCAGATGTACCATCTGAAATGTTTTTAGTAAAATAAATTAAAATATGACGAACAAAATCTTTTAAGATTAAATTATAGTCCCTGAATAGGCCAGTTTTGGACACTGCTTGTAAAATAGTCAACCTGGTCTCATAGAATAAATGTTACTCCATATACATTTTTGCAAACTGACTTTTACGTGCTGCTTTGCACGTTTCGCAGCAGTTTAGTGAAATAAACACTAATAGACACTAAAGGCGCTGCAACAACTGTGTCACACAAATCACGAGTACAATTGCTGATTATGACTTTATTTTTTCACTCTATTACTCACCGCCCCCTGTGTTATGATACCAAAACAATTTTACTTTATCGCATGCAGTGTTGCTCCTTCATATAGGCAAACAAAGCAAGTTGCTTAGGTCCCCCGATCTGCCAAAAATTTCAGTTTTGCAATGATCACATACATTTCATTAGATCAGGCTGAAAATATTGCACAACTGCCTATACTGTATATCTTATACACTATTTGTTATAAATGTAATTTGCATGCCATTGGAATGTCACATCTTTGCAGTACTCACATCAATAGTAGTTCCTTTTGTGCATTTTCCAACTTACATGTTCTGCAATGAATGCACTTTTGTGTCATGCATCCCAGCAAGCCGTTTGTTTATTTTAGTCCCTTTTTCTCCCAATTTGGAATGCTCAATTCTCACTAGGTCCTCGTGGTGGCATGATTACTCACCTCAATTCGGGTGGTGGAGGACAAGTCTCAGTTGCCTCCACTTCAGTCAGTCCGTGCCTCTTATCACGTGGCTCATTGTGCATGACACCACGCAGACTCCGCATGTGGAGGCTCATGCTACTCTCTGCGATCCATGCACAACTTACCATGCACCCTACTGAGAGCGAGAACCACTAATCGTGACATCGAGGAGGTTGCCCCATGTGACTCTACCCTCCCTAGCAACCGGGCATATTTGGTTGCTCAGGAGACCTGGCTGGAGTTACTCAGCACACCCTGGATTTGAACTCGCAACCCCAGGCGTGGTAGTCAGTATCTGTAAGTTAAGACTGTAGTTAACTGTATTACACCATTTTCAGCTAAAAAGAACTCACTTTTTGCACCACTCGTTGATATTTCACCATGAAACTGGAGCTCACACTTACCCCTTTTGTTCAACAACACTTCCAGCTATGGCCACTGGGGGACAGTCACATACATTTTGGTGTGTATAGATTGATTTTAGGAGCAGAAATGTCTATCTACTTTGTGTTTCCTGGTTTACCTATACTGGCCGTGTGCTTATTATTTGCCATTAACTGATTCTGCATTATTGGATTTGTATTTTTTTTTTTTATTTAATTACTTTGCACATGAGTTCTGCATCTCAAGAAAGGTTGGCATTACATGGAGGATAGTGATGTTAACATAGTCCCCACAGACTTAAAAAAACTGGAAATATCCTTTAAGGTTTAAGTCAGTTATTTTCAGTTAATTTGAATTTGAATTAAAAATTCTTATTGAGCAATTACAAATGCCTGGAAAGCCATTGAAATGTCAGAAAGGAAAAGGAAATTGACTGGTCAAAAAGTGTCTGAACTAGGAATGTCATAATATATTGATTCTTTGATTATTGAACGGACATCTATATATTAACATTAGCCAAAATTTTAATTTGAAGCCTAATTTGTGTGCTTTCCAATTCACTGTCATTTGGCTTTATGTTTATTGTAGTCAAGCGTAATAGCTTTGGGAGACCACAGGATGAAGTAAAATGTATTGTACTTAATATTGAATGATCCATCGAAGCGGTACAGGTGGCAATCGAAAGTTGTGAATCTAGTCACCATACACACAAGTTCAAACTTAATGTTTAGAAATGCCGGTGTTTATTAGGCAATTACTCTGCATGTAGGCTTGAATAGCTTTCCTTTAAACTGTCAAACCACAGTACTTTTAACTGAAAATACTTTGTGTAAGCTATATGAAAGATACATACAGGTATATGCAATATTTCATCCAGTGATGGCCAGAGTAAGTAATCTATGTCCTTTATCTAAAATCTATTAATTATAGAGATAATTGTGCTTCATTTCGCTGAAGAATTTTAAGCTGTCTCCGGAGTCGTAGCTGGGTGCTGCCGACAGACACAGAACGGCAGTGGTGGTGTGAATCCATTCATAGAAAATTATTGTTTTGAATTTTAGTTCATTTTAGTTTAGTTTAAGTTGTGTTGAGAAATATGTATGAAGAGACAAAAACTATTGTGCAACAAAAAAGCCTTATTCATATCTAAGATATAGATATTATATACTGTAAATCGATAATCATCGGGAAAATATTCTGATTATCGATGCATGAAAAAGGCATCAATCCCAATCCTAGGGGGAACTCTGAATTGGTTGCGGTATTGTTGAGATATGTTTTCCAGATGTTTTACCAGTGCAAGTGTTTTACATGTCTCTTCCAGCTAACAATGATATCAGCAAGTATGTCTTTGTCAGAACATGTCTGCGGGTTAAATAATGGTATGTCTTTGAATTGCAATTAATATAATTTAGATGACAAATCAAATTGATTGCCATTAGTTCCTTTTTCCCCTTTTATAATAAGTTCAGTGATTTTGTTCTTTAGGATAATCCCTGCATTGTATTTATAAATGTATACATGGCCATTAAAGGAGAGAGTGCTGATAAATTGCCAGCTATCCTGTGATTATTCTTGTGTTGAGAGATTTTTGAAAAGTGCTGAGGGTGTGGGTCCATTGAGGGTCCACTGAACTGACTGCAAATTTGAATCAGTCCAATTATTCTGCTTACATAAAGTTCTAAAATTATGTTAATGCTATTGTAGTGCTTATAAAGTCCATTATCAACTGGCTTTAAAAGGATTGGTGGTCAAACTGGAGAGACAGGCACTAATATCTGTTTTGGAGTTTAGAAGTGTGATGATAGACATTCCACGATTGCTAAGATTTGTACTACATGTCAGCAGCTTGTGACATCATCTAGCAATAGACATTAAAAATTCAAGAGAGTTTTGCTTTGTTTTGTTGAAGCATCCCAGTCACTGCTCCTTTTTGCATTCTGAATTACATATTGCTAGTCAGCAAAGAGGACAGGCAATATGCTGTTTTAATTCATGAAATTGGAAGTGAAGTAAGTAATTATAAGTAATTATTTATACTAGCCACTTCCATTTGTAAGACTTGTATATACCAGAATGATCTTAGTGAATTCGGAAAAATTAGGTTAACTTTTGTTGGGCTAAACTCGTTCTGTGCTTCCTGAAATTCGAAGAACTGCACTCAGTGTTTCTAGGTGAAATGCCCACAGAGGGGCGCCAAAAGCGAATTGTAAAGCAATTTGATTTAACTGTAAGGGATGCAATACAGTAAAGAGAAACCCATATTTTATTAACTGTACCCCCAAACCCCAGCCCTACAACTAACTGTCATTGGAGTAAAAATATAATCAGAATGTAAACATGTTAAACCTAATGCAAAAATGTCTAATGTGCAAATAGAGAGTGGCGGTACTGCTGAGTCTCTATTGAAAATTCTGAAAATAAATATGAAGATTTTGGATTCTTTAAAATATAAAATAATGTTATGGTATAAAATTAATGATAAAAAAACACATTTTAACCATTTTGAAAAACAAATAAGCAAATATATGACACTGATTAGGTTAGCACCTTTGTACAAAAGTTCAGATTTCATTCGTTCATTTGAAGCACATAAGATAATTTGTGAAAAAAATCTCAGATCATTATAAAAAAAAAAGAAAAAAAAAAGAATAATCAGGTTATGTCCAAAAACTTGCAGAGTTCATGTCAGATCAAGCAACTGCATGCTGTCATTAAAATAAAAGAGGGTACACCAAAAAGAAAGACATTTCACTCAAATTGTGGTGCTGAAAATATAATTTGTAATGAAAGGACTATTTACATAATTACAAAAATTTGAAATGAAAGCATTTTCACATGTGGACTTTGTGTCGCCTCTTTGAAATTTTATTGAGTAATATTAAAATCTCTATCTAGCATCTTTCCAGTCATCGAGTTCATGTTCTACGCATAAGGGGAAAAGCTAAGATCATTCACAAAATGTAAAATACACATTAACCTCAAGCTGGCTGTAAAACAGGTACTTATCCAGACAATCAACTACATGATTCACTAGAATGATATTTACTTGCAATAACAATTCCAATCGACTTCTCCCATATACAGACAGCAAAGCAAGTCGATTGAATAGTGATTCCTATTCAGTATTCACTAAACATCTTGATTCATTTTTCAAGTGAACTCATTTTAAAAAAACATCATTAGAATGCATTGAACGTCTCAAAGAACATACTCAATCTTACATCAGTTATGATCACCGAGTGGCAGATTATGGAAATGGCCGTGAGTGGCGTTGTGCTATGATTTTGCGTGGGCTGTTCACATTGCTTCTATGGCTTATTGAGGTCCACTTAGATGCCTCATCAATCTGTTCCTTGCCAGCCCTTTGCTCCCTCACTCAGGGGGCTCAGAGGGCTTTCTTGGACATCTGAATCATTAAGCCTGCCTTTCTTCTTTCCTGCTGCCATGAGTCAAATCTCCTCTTCAGTGCAAGTTTGCACTGAGAGTTAAGAGAGGTTTAAGATGGAGAATTACTTTAATTAGTCTTTAATGCCAAACAAGGGCAATCCACGCTTCAAAAGCTACATAACAATTGGGAGAGGTGGACAATGGGAGAAACCGCCAATCACCCAGTGGATCACACAGTTTTCTAAACCCAACTGAGATTTTTAATTATGCAAGACTTGGCCAATCTTGTGTTTACTGCAAGGCAAATAGATTTAAGTAATGGAAGTGGAAATACTAACTTGGAATGCACAAAATGGTTTTACAATTCTCAACATTTCAGTTTGGTTGCAGCTAGGTTACATTGTAGCAAAAATATGTATATATTGTATGTACTGTAACTAAAATGTGACGCAGTTTATTTATATGGATTACAAAAAATGTACAAGTAGCAAAACACCTAATGTCAATGTAATGTGGCATAAAATTGTAAGCGTCTATAAGTACTCTGAAGAAAGGTGGAATAACAGACTGATCTCACAGTGAAATTGGAAACAGAAGGTTGGTTTTTCGGTAACACTACATTAAGTTTCCTTTTGTAAAGGGTTTGTAAAGGGGTATATTAATGACTAATAGCTCATCTACAAATGCATTATAAATCATTTATATGCAGTTATAACAACATGAATAAAAAGAGTGAAGTTCGTGCAATACCTGCCAAATAGTGAGCCATTTTTACTCACATGTTATAAATGCTTAATAAAGGTACGTATTCATACTTATTTTAATAAAAATTATGAAATTTCATAATTCATTATTTATGTCATGATACAGCCAAAATAGACTATAGAAGCTTCTACAGTAATGCATGTAACTTTGATTTCTCTAATTTATCAAAAGTATATCTATATGATTAACTTATCTTCATTTTAGTGGTTATTTATTAATTAAAAATATATGCACTTTCTAGTACAAGTCTTTATGTAAGGTGGATATACAAACTTATTAAGCAACCTCAAAAAAGGTATGCAAGCTGATTTATCGAATTATCCATGAAACATTCACTGTATTAATGACTTACCAACATTTGTAAGCTAAGGAAATTGTACCTTAATTTAAAGTGGGCAGTGAGTGTGGAGTGAGAATGGCAGTCCGGTGTTATGTGGATGTGACAGACGGGCTCTGGGACGGTTGAGGCTACAGGTGTCGGCTCTGGGATGGTCAAGGCTACAGGTGTCGGCTCTGGGATGGTCAAGGCTACAGGTGTTGGCTCTGAGATGGTCAAGGCTACAGGCATCGGCTCTGGGACGGTCGAGGCTACAGGAGTTGGGTCTGGCTCATTAACCATGGCAGGCATGGGTGCTGGCTCGTTAACTGTGGCAAGCATGGGCCGTGATGGGGAAGCGACCTCCATAGTCATTGCTGCTGACTGCGGTAGGGAGTCGATCACCGGAGCTTGGAGATGGTTAGCCCCCCAAAAATTTATTTAGGGAGAATGCTGGTAGATGAGTCACCTTGTGGGTCGTGGTGATGGGTATTTCCACCTCTGTCCAGCATGTTGGTAAATGTGAGGGGTAATGGATTGCCAGCGTGGCTCGCACATATTCCTTAAAAGAAAGGTTCCCCACCTCCGGAAGAGCTGTACTCTGGTGGAAGTTCACTCCCAAACAAAAAATAGATCTGAGGTAGGAGTCAGCTAAAGTGGTTGTAGCAGCAAGTTGACAAAACTTTGTGGAATATTTCTGAAGAGGAAGATCTTGTCTGAACAACTTCATCAGCTCCATCCTCCTAATAGGTTCTGCCACTGGGTTCAAATTGGTGGTCTAGTTTTCTGTAACGGCACAACACAGACACAGATGACAGGATGAACCCAATCGCTGGAAATGTATTGAAGATACTTTTCAGGTAAGTCAACAGTGATAAGAGGGATTGGTAACTTAGCTTGGAATGACAGAGTTCGTGTTTCCAGGGAGAATGCTGAAGGATTGCCACCCCAAGAAGTCGAAGGAAGAAGATGAAACCTTGGGATATCGAGGACAAGGGATTCAAGGGCAATAATATAGCATCTTATAAGAATTCCGACAAGCATGTAAGACTGAGAGTGCCTTGTGGAGACAAGACAACGATAGAGTGGTGGGGGTTGAGTATTTATGGAATGAGTGTGATTGAGTGATGGATTGGGATCAGGTATGAGTTATAGTACGGGGAGAGAAAGCTGAGTGTGGTGTGAGAAAAGGAGTCCGGTGTGGTGTGGATGTGACAACTTAATGGAAAACGGACAACTGTGACCCATTTTGTAATGAGCTACAAACATTAGCAACCTATAAAATGTACCTTAAAGTAGACAATAATGAAAAAGGAATTAAAGAGTGTGGCACGGTGGAGGGCGGGGCCTGGTCGTGTCTCAACACGCCCGGTCCCGTATTAGGCTAATCAAGTCTCCGAGAGGGTTAAAGGCTGATTGCGGAGGACGTGCGTGAGAGAGAGATCATTACAGACATGTCCGTTGTCTTATGTGTTTGTATTTTGAGTTCTCCATTAAACTATGATTTCATATGTTCAGCCGGTTTCTCACCTCTTCCTTGCCCGTGAACATGAACTGCTTTACATTGGTGCCGAAACCCGGGAGGGAAGAGGGATGCACCATAGCAGAGTTCTCGCCACTGCCCAGCGGAGCAGCCGCGGCCATCTGCCGGGGGACGAAGGAGCCCGGCTGCCAACCGTGAGGGGAGAAGGGGCTCCTGGCCGACCGCCTGGAGTGGTTAGGGCCGCTGCCAGGGGCGGGGGAGTCCCATACTAGTCGCTGGAACGCGGCGGGGTTGGAGACTGCTGACCGCGTGCGGGGGGGTTGGGTGCTCGCCGCCGACCACCTGGAGCTGGAGAACCGCTGCCAGGGGCGGTGGGAGGCCCCTTTGACTCCCCAGGACCGTGGTGGGGTGATCCGTCTGCCAGGGGCTGAGGACTGCCTCCGATCTGCCTGGAGAGGTGCAGCTGTCGTCCTGTAGAGGGTGGAGAAGTGGCTGAGGTACGAGCTACGGTGTATCAGAGAACCGGCAAGGTTTTTTTTTATTTTTATCTCTCTCTCCTCTCTCTCTCACTGCCACTCTGCGTTGGCCTTTTCCCTCTTTTTTAAATTATGGTGTTTGTGGGAGGGGAGGTACTGCTCAGTGCAGGAAGGACCCCCCCCCCCCCCCCACACACATTTTTAATTATTGTTGTTTCCCTCCCCTTGCCCCCTCCCTCGTCCAGGTTGATGGGGATGACCCGCCGGCAGACCCCAGGGGATGTATGTCAGGCCGGGTGTCCCCAACCTGAAAGAACGAGGGAGGATTGTGGCACGGTGGAGGGCGGGGCTGGGTCATGACTCAACACGCCCGGTCCCGTATTAAGCTAATCAAGCCTCCGAGAGCATTAAAGGCCGATTGCGGAGGACGTGCGTGAGAGAGAGATCATTACGTACATATTACATACGTCTGTTGTCTTATGTGTTTGTATTTTGAGTTCTCAATTAAACTATGATTTCATGTGTTCAGTCGGTTTCGCGCCTCTTCCTTGCCCGTGAACATGAACTGCTTTACAAAGAGTTTCCAACTTCTGCAGGTAATTTATTAATGAGCGCCTAATGCTTCAGTATTACATCATATACCATGTGCATAAATGAACATCATGTATTATAGTCTGATGTCCATTTATTTAACTTTTTGTATAGTAAATAATCATTACCTTCATAAAACATAAGTTTGCTGTCCTTTACTGCATATCACGGCTCTGTTTTATGGTCCGTTCTGCATAACGCAGCAGCTCATTTTAGCTTATTGTGGCCCATTCGGCCCGTTATGCGGCCGAGCCACTGACCCGCTCAGTTCTTCCGATGGCCAGTCAGAAAATGCCCGGTATGCCAGATTACCAGTCCAGTCCTGCTTCCCTGCCAATCACCACTTAGAAAATTAAGAGGACGTCTAACCAATCAGCTCTATGTGTTAAACAACATGCAACTTAAACAAAATAAAATATCAGTATCCATTATTGAAATCATATTAAAATAAAATGTACATTTTATAAAAGTAGTATTTTTAAAAATGTTTATTTTTTCTTAGTGTAAGTATGTCTATTATTCTATGTTGAGTGTTAATGTTAACAAATGTCTGTTATACTGTTATTTGCTTTATATAAAGTTCAGAATGGTTTAATGTTCATCGGACTATATTAGCTGCATGATAAATGTAAATTTTTTTAATTGAATAATATGTTTTACAAATTATGCAACCTTGAAGCATTAAAAGTCACTCGTTAATAAATGAAGTGCAGGAATTGGAAACTCTTTAAAAAAAAAAAAATCTTAACTGTCCACTTTACATTAAGGTACACTTTAGGTTACTATTGTTGGAATAGTAAGTCATTAATAAATGGCTCACAGGCATCCACTTTACACCATGGTACACTTTCATACCTTACTAACATCCATAACTCATTAATAAATGGTTCACAGGTATTCACTTTACATTAAGGTACACTTTCATTGCTTTTAAAGTTGGAACTCAAAAACAGGTTCACATGGGTCCACTTGAAGGTAAATTTTTATAGGTGAAGTGACATCAAGACATTAAAGTAATGAATATATTAACAACACCTTTTTTCTCCCTGTTATAGTCTATTTTTGCTGGATCATGAGATTAATCATGAATTATGACATTTCATGATTTTGATTAAAATACATATGAATAAGTGCCTTTATTAAGCATTTATAACATGTGAGGTAAAATTGGCTTACTATTTGGCAGGCATTGCAGGCATTGCATGAAATTCAGCCTTTTAATTCATGGTGTTATAACTGCAAATAAATTATTTTTAATGCATTTGTAGATGAGATATTAGTCATTAATGAATCCCTATATACCCAAAGGAAACCTTAAAGTAAGTGGCCACTTTTCTTTAGCTAAAATTGGTCTGTGCTTAATGAAATTTGAAACACTTCCCCTAGTGGCCAAAGCAGTAAGTGTTGTTGGGTGTATACCACATGTGAGCTATCTTTTCTGGGTGAAATGCCAACCCAACCCCAAACTTAAACATCAGTGGAGTAAACATGTAATGTTAGAAGGAAAAATGCTAATCCGAATCATTCTCTGAATTATTTATTTAAACAGGATCTAAACCCGGGTTTCCCACACTGCTGACACAATACATGTCCAGTCGCGCACAAGGAAAAATAAACACTCTGGAGCCGATGCAAAAATGTCTGACTGGAGATCCCGCTTGTCATTGAGCATAATGTGTCTTATCCCAGGATACTGGAACTCTAATTGATAAAAACTTTTTTTTAAAGATGTACTTCACTGACACTTTAGCGATGCCAAAAAATAAATGCTACTGGAGGTGGCAGTAAGGCTTATCAGCCTTTTATAAACCTCATTTAGTGGCAACACTTTCATCGGCATGTGTACTGCTAACAGAAAGAAGTTGCATCTTTAAAATAATCTGCTGTATAGCACCATTGCTACAGCTGTACACATGCAGACAGACATTTTGCCCATTGCACTGTGACTCACCCTATTGTTAACTCGCTTCTCCCTCAAGAAGGGCTTCCTAAGGACACATTTTTTTACTAGTTCTACAGGCAAACCACCAATGTGCCTTTTCATGTCTTAAAAAATCAAGTCAGATATAGTTTTTACAACTAAGTTGATCTAGCTGAGAAATAAAAGGAAAGACAGACATAATTCACCAGACATATAGAAGAGAGAGACATGCTTCATCTCATCTGACCACCTATCTAAAGGCCTGTGCTGAAGGTCTAGAATTTTCCATCGCAGGCACACAGCAGGCCTGCTGATTCTCAGCCCAGCAGGAGGCAGACTGAAGCCAAGACACTGTTCATGACCCAGCAAGCATCATGTGGCTAGAGCTCATCTCCAGCTGAGGGAAGATACTGCCGCTACTTTGCATAATGTCCTGGTTTACCAGAAAAATATGGGGGAGGTTTGTGTCTAATTGTTGTGGAGTTTTCTTTCTTTACTCATCCAGTCATAGGTGGAAAATCCCTCTCAGTGAGCATTCAGAAGCTAATCATATCACACGCTGAGAACGACTGAGGACATGGCTTGTTTTTGAAGAGTGAAGGCCTATTCACACCAAAAGATAGAATCACCAAAACATTTTCAACTCAAAACTGTTCTCAGCAAGTGCAACACAAATGTTTAACAGGTCTTTAAAAAAGTTTGCATGCCTTAACAAAAGCTAAACAAATTCCATTAGTGTGCTTTTATGCAAGAAACATCCGATCTGACAAAACACTACAAAAAGTAATTTTCTTGTTACTGAGTATTTTTTTTTCTGTAAAACTATCAAAACATTCTTATAACAATTACTTCAGAAGCAAAATTAAAAGATGTTGTCTTGTTTTCAGAGAAATCTAGCTATATATATATATATATATATATATATATATATATATATATATATAGTTAAAAAATGAGAAATATGAAAGGAAATAAAAAGAAACCAATCTATATTGGCTACCAATGGGGTAAAAAAAGTAAACATTTTCTTATCCCATTGAAAAATATTTTCACTGATGCCTGATTTGCATTATTCCTGTAGTGAATGGGGCATTAAACCACCGTAGAGACCATGTGCTAATAAATATCGCATTTTTATGGGTGACAATTTGTATCCAGATAATTTTTAAGCCACTGTATGCATGCATATGAAAATTCATTGCTTCCTTTTTTATGGGGTCATAAACAGAATTAATGTAAAATTGCATGGAGGAGTTTTGAAACTTGTTATCAAAAAACAAACAAAAAAAACAACACTTTTTTAAAGTATCAACCTGAAAATGAATTATTAATGACAACATGAAATTTAAAATGACCCTATTTACTTACCTAATGCACAATCCTGGTCTTATTGTGCATGTTTAATTGGTGCATGTAGTTCCAAGTAAAACTAACATGTTTGTCTTTTATCAAAATTGAATAATTTGTTCTGCCTCTAAAATGACTTTTCTGTTCAGATATTGTCACAAATGCATTTTACTTTTTTAACTTCTCCCCTCCAACCACCTTACTACATATCATTCTGCGATAAACACCTTCTTTTCACCATATATTAAATTCCCAATGGATAAAACCCACCCTTTTTTTCCTCATTTCTTATTCTTTTTTTTTTTCTTCTCAGAAATCCATTTGATAATGGAAGGAAAATGGGTAGTAAGCAGCTTTTCATATTGACTTTAAGTATATATTTTTATGGAGTATCCCAGAATCCACATGAGGGATAAGGGTAATAATTTCGAGTTCAACTTAAGCTCCCAATTTCCAAAACCTGACACGTGATTGGGATCTATTTGACATTTTTGAAGTATATTTAATATTTAAACAAATTTAAAGTTAACAAATGAATGCAGCAGTCTGAGAGTAAATGACTTTGAGAAGTATTGAGTGCTGTGCATGGAGAGACCACTTACCTTCTGTTCAGCCTGTCAACACGTACAACATTTTGTTCAAGGGTGAAAAGGTGGAGCTTGTTTTCAAGTAAGAGAACAAAGAGAGAGAGTGTAAGAACTATCAAAAATAACCCTCAGGGCTTCTTGAAACAACAACAGCATGTGCAGATAGAGGAGGACCTCAGCAGTGTGACTGTGGCCAAATGCTGCCTCAGACAAACAGTGATCATTCAATACTATTGAACTGTTTGCAGTTACTGCATCAGGCCTGAGCAATAGACTTCCATTGATTAGAGTCTGTATGCATGCCATCTGTCATTAATAAACTGACAATTGGGTAGTATATTGCCATAGCCAATTTTCTCATTTTTGTTTTAGAAAGATTTTGATCATCACAGTCATCAAAAAATAAACCCCTACAGTGTGATGAGTTCTTGTGTCATCCTGAAATGGTTTATTTTGAGAAAGTGTATGTACATTATCCTGCATATTATGGGTACTTAAATAAATGGACATTACATTTTTATTTGAGTTGACCAATCAGAATCAAGTATCCATAGAGCTGTGTATATAAGGTGCTAGATTGTACAATGAATTATCTGCAACACTGGCACTGCATTGGTGCAGTTAGAATCAAATTCAAATTTAAATAATTATTGTAGTAGAGTTTCCGCTCTTTATTTGTTGTTCTGACAATTTTCTCGAAGCACATCAGAGATCTGAAAGAATACCAGAGTAATTGGAGTGCTGTTATTTACTCGTCTAGATGTCGTACTATAAAACTTACAAAAGGAATTTGTTTGACTCTGATCAGGACTAAAATCAACAAAGAACAAAATTGCTTTCATCACGGCATGAAACACAATTCTGCTCAGGAATCTTTGTTTTTCTGTGCTGCTTTTGAGAATTTCCAGTATGCAGTTTAAACAAGAACATTGATCTCTCATGAAAACATGTCAGTCGTTGCCTCCTTCGCTGGTTGTTGCATTTATATATAGCCTCTTTGTATGCATATTGGTTATATTTTATTATTCCACTATTATATGTATACAGTTACTGTAGGAAAAAGTATGTAAACCTTTGGATTTACATGGATTTCTGCTAAAATTGGTCGTGCAAGTTGATCTAATCTTCAACCAACTCAAAACAATAGAAAAACACTGCTTAAATGACACAAATAATGACACATTTTCATGTCTTTTTTTTAACACATATTGTAAGCATTCACAGTAAAGGGAGAAAAAGTATGTGAAAAGGTAGCAGCAATAACTCCATCAAACGTTACATGTAATTGCAGATCAGACGTGCGCAATGGTCTACAGTATTCCTTTATACAAAACTCTCACTGTTCAACAATATTCTAGGGATTGGAATCTGGTTGAAATCTCTTGAGGTGATGCCAAAGCATCTAAGTTGAGGTCAGGACTCTTGAATGGGCCTCTCTCACAATCCCAAGTCCCTCTGAGGGATCCAGAGCATTGGCAATGAATGACTTTAGCCACTTTCTGATCAGAGCCACGTGTGGAACACTTGGTGGAGAGTCTGAACTGACTCCTGAAATCCGCACTATTGAAAACATACACTACATGGCTAAAAGTATGTTGACACCCTCTTTTAATTAAGTATATAGCCATGTCATCTACTTAGACAAACATTTTCATTAGAATGGGGTGAAACAAAGAGTTCAGTTCTTTTATGGTCTGAATGGAAGGAACTTTAAAAGAAAAATTTAGATAAGTAAACAACAATTTTTTTTCAAAGGGTTATCAATGGCAGATTCTTTAAAGATTACCCCCAGTGCAAATATATGGGTACATCCTTGCAAAGTAGCAATAGTTACTAACCGTTAAACTACTCATATACCAGAGGATAAGTGCCCCACCTTGTTGCATTTTAGGACAGACAAGTATTGCACACAGAATATGCTGGTGCAGTGAATAGAGGTGGAAGTCTAAAACAGTGAATCTAATCACCATAAAGACAAAATGTATTTGCACTTCTTCAAGAATTAATAAAGTAACATTGATTAGTTTGCAGGCAGGTGTGTGACAAAAAATGTAATGTATATATAAGTTGAATTTAATGTAATTTAATGGAAAATTTTAGTGGCGCTGGAGAATTATAGTTGGACGCAGCCACCACAACATGATCACATAGGAAGCGCAACTGGAAGCGCAATGAGTCAGCAGCCTGGGAGACCCAGGCTTGAATCCCACATTGAAACCTTGAAGTAATTGCATTTCGGACTTTGGCGTTTTGAAATGATTCGGATGTTGCATTTTTCCCCTCTTATATTAAATTTTACTCCACTGATGATTAGATTAAGGTTTTGGTTGGGGGTAAAGTTTATAAAATATACTTTCTTCTTCACAGTATTTCAGCCTGTACAGTAAAAAACACCCCTCTGTGGACATTTCACCTGAAAAATTATGCTCACACATACACGTACGCCCAAATTCATGTTACGATTTGGCCACAGGAGGCAGTATTTTGAATATTGTTAAGCACTGACTGATTTTAGCTAAAAAAAAAAAGTTTACCTACTGTTTCCGATTTCACTGCAAGTGTAAGGGATCTCCTCTTTGGGGTGCTGTTCCCCTCCAGGCCAACAGAGGGCGCTTGCCTTGGACCTCCTGTGCCATGTTCCTCTCCACTCCTGCAGGTGGCACCAATGCCCCTAACCCTCATTCCCTTCACCTGTGCATAGGCCTATATAAGCATGCTTGTTTTTCACCAATGTGTTCAGTCTTGAGCCTTTGTACCGTGTTCCTCCCGTGACCAGCTCTCAAGTTTATGTCTCATCCTTGTTGTACTTTTTGACCCTTGTGTCTCTTTTGTTTCTCAGTTTTGTGGAAGCTTGGCTTTCCTAGTTTATTTGTACTTAGTTAGCTCAGTGGTAGAACACCAAACACTTGAGCACTACAGACCCGGGTTCGATCCCTGCCTACAGCAGCCTTGTTACAGTAAGATCAGTCTGGCTGTTGGACCTCAAGTGGCAGCAGCAGTGACAATGTGTGTTCCCTGTCAAAAGCTACACTTAATGCTGAGTTTAATTCAGTGCTTTGGGAACATCTTTGGGGTGACCAGCTGTGAATATGTGTGCAACACATTAGTGAAATTGACTAGAACCTTTATAGCCTCTGTTGGTGACATCATCAGAATGCACCAGTACCAGGGCTATAAATAGATGTGCCACAGGTGCATGCATCATCTTCAGACCACTCTGTGATGTGTTTGTGCTTCTCAAGCTATCTTTTCTCTTCTGATAGGAGTTAGATTTGTCAGGCAGTGTGCATTCTGAGTGGGAAAGATAAAAAAAAAAAAAGAAGAGCGATCAACAAAGCAAACGGCGTGTGTTTCCATGCTTACGTCCTATGGCTGAATCGGACACACACCAGTTTTGCTTTGTCTGTTTGGGGGAAGAGCACGCTGCGCTTGCAATGGAGCAAGTGAGTGTGAGCATTGTGAGCTGTTCTCAGTGAACATGCTGCGCACTCGTCTTGCTTACTTCCAAAAGCCGGCACCCACCATTCCATCGTGGGGCTCGTGTATGGATCTGGCTGAGGAGCGAGAGATGGGTCCGTCCCTATCACTTGCTCTCTCTCCAAATCCAGCTGGTACCTTGCATGTTCTGGAAGCGCACCCCAGCACCTCTTCAGTTCACGAGGGGGGCGATGAATCTCCTGGGTCTGCGGACTTTGAGTTGCCAACCTCTGAATGTTCCTCACGTAATGATGAAGCGTTTGAGGAACAACTCGAGGTGGTTACTCGTGCAGTGGCCAGATTACAGCTAGACTGGCCACGCGAACAAGAGACCCCCAAACAGTCACAACTAGAAGACAGATTCCTGTCTGGTGGTCAGGGGAAGGGAAAACAGAACCAGTCTCTCTCCTTCTTTGAAGAACTCCATGACGAGTTAACTCGTTCATGGAGGAAACCTTATAATTCCCGTATCTTTGTACCTTGTAGAACCACGTGCAGAACCACGGCTTTGTGGGATTGTCAACAGGTTTCCAGAGGTGAAAAAACATGAGGAAGCCTTTGTGCAATTCCTTCCTCACCGGACTCAGTGGAAGGGGCTGTTGGCCACCCAGCCTCGCCCCGGTCCTTCTATAAGGGAGCCTCAAAAACAGTGTTGCGAGTCGCGCTCCCCCTCGTAAAGATTGGGGATCGCTTTATCACCCTCAGCAGCCTCCAAAGCAAGACCTTAGGACCATTATTTCCAAAAGAGGAAATCCTGATTGTCTTGCGCCCAACCTTGTGGGGTAGCCCCCCTCGGGACGGAGTGCGAAAATATCTAACTGCTCCTTCACGACACCCTACGAAAACTCTCCATCCCCACTGCCTCTGGTGTTTCGGGGGCAGCAGTTTCCAGCGAAATGTTCCAGCGTTCAGTTGCTTCCTGTTGTCGCCCAGGACACGGAACACCCGACATCCCCTCAATGGGAAGTATCAAAATTGGTACCCATTTCAGAGAACCTGGCAGCTTGAAAGCTGCCACCAAGTATTTCTATGTGGGTCCTAAAGACAGTAGAAAAGGTCTACTGAATTCAATTTGTTTGCCGTCCTCCGCGTTTCAACGCCGTGGTTCCCACTACCGTGAAACTGGAACAAGCACATTTACTGTCACAAGAACTGCAATATCCTCTGGTCAGAGGGGCCATAGGACATGTTCCCCTTCTAGAGAGAGAGTCAGGTTACTACAGCAGATACTTCTTGGTTTCCAAGAAGGATGGGGGATTGCAGCCGATTTTAGATCTTCGAGGCTTGAACTGCTGATTCAAGGTGCTCAAGTTCAAGATCCTAACTGTCAAGACAATCGTGTCACAATTTCAACATCACGATTGGTTAGTTCTGATCAATCTCATGGATGTATTATTTCATATAGAAATACTGCCACAACACAGTAAGCTCCTGAGGTTTGCTTTCGTGGGCGAAGCTTACCAATATCGGGTTCTTCCTTTCGGCCTAGCCTTATCACCATGCATATACCTATGCATCCCTATGGCCCTTTTGCAGATGAGACCATTCCAGTTGTGTCTCAAAGCCAGGGGATTTCATCCAAGGGCCAATCCCCAAAGGGTTATGCGCTGCAGGCTATGTACCCTCTCTACGTGGTTCAGACCCCGGTTCCTCACGTTGGGTCCCACTCTAGGTGCGTCTTACCTCCCTGACGGGCTGGGAAGTGGTCTTAAGTGGTCATCCAGCTCAAGGCAAATGGGAGGGTCATCAGCTCGATTGACACATGTCTCGATTTGACGGCGGTATTTCTGGCCCAGCATCTGAGAGGCTGCCATGTCCTGGTGCAGGTGGACAACACAGCGGCAGTCTCTTACATAAATCTCCAAGGAGGTCAGCGGTCGCTCCAGCAAAACAGACTAGCGTGGCAGATTTTCCTTTGAGCCCAGGGAAAGCTCCTTTCATTCAGAGCAGTATATATCCCTGGATGCCTCAATGTGGGAGCGGATTTACTGTCCAGACAGAAAATACAGACAGGAATGGAAACTGCACCCCAAGGTAGTGAAACAAATCTGGATAAGATTTTACGAAGCAGATGTGGACCTCTTAGCCTCCCAGCAGACAACGCAATGTCCCATTTAATTGTCTCTGAGTCACCCAGATCCCTGGGTCAGGACGCGATGGTGCATACATGGCCCAAAATGCGCGCGTATGCATTTCTTCTGTTTTCTCTGCTCCCGGGAGTTCTAGCCAGAATTCGCCAACAGGGATCTTGCCTATTACTGATAGCGCCGAGTTGGTCAAACAGAGTATGGTTCTCTGAGATAATATTTCTCCTGGACCGTTCACCTTAGGCGATATGGGGAGAAGGGACCTTCTGTCTTGAGCGCAGGGGACAATATTTTATCCCCGGTCCGAGCTGTCGAACCTTCATGTTTGGCCCCTGAAGGATACCAACTGAGGGACTCTGAGTTTTCACCTGAAGTTATTGAGACCATTCTGAATGATATGACTCCTTCCACTGTATTACTGCAGGTAATGCAGGTCCAGTTAACTGCCAGACTACTTCAGTTCTGGACTTCCTGCAGGAGAATTATTAGCAGGCACACACCCTGCCACTCTCAGGGTTTTATATGGCTGCCCTGTCTGCTTTCCATGCCTTAATTGACAGGGTGCCACTGGGTGCAACATCCCTTGCTTACTCGCTTCGTTCGGTGACTGAGGCCTGCCGTTAGAACCAGGATCCCTTCATGGGACTTAGCTACAGTCCTTGAGGGTCTGGTTGAGACCCCCTTTGAACCTCTAGAGTAGGTGTCTGACAAGCTCCTGACTCTAAAGATGTTTTTTTCTTATGGCTATTACTTCTATGAGAAGAATTGGGGACTTGCAGTCTCTGTCTGTCTTGCCATCCTGCTTAGACTTTACCCCAAGAATGGCGAAAGCGATATTACATCCTCATCCTGACCACCTGCCTAAGGTTCCTTTCTTCCTCACTCTTGAGGCCTTCTGTCCTCCGCTGTTTACAACTTTTCAGACTGTGTCCAGTCCGCTCTCTTCAGGCCTACGTCCACCGCACTTGCCGGTGTTGTAAGTCAGGGCAACAATTTTTTTGTCATTTTGCGCTATTGCCCTTGCCTTTGAGGTAATACACAGTGGCGGCTGGTGATAATTATTTTTGGGGGGGGCGCATTTTTTTTTACACTTTATCAAGGGGGTTAAATAAATACAAAGCAGTACAAAAAAGCATGTTGACTAAATTTTGATGATCTTTATTTACATTTCAGACCAACAAAGCAGTACAAAGAAGTACCAAAAAAGCAGGTTTCCTACTTGAACATAAATGCTACTCTTCTTTCTTTCTGGTCAGCAAATTTCTCAATTACTCTCTGATTAAAGTCAGTCATCTCCGTAACAAGTCTCTTTTCCATGGACAGCAATGCTAATGCATTCAGCCTCTCCTGGGTCATGGTGTTTCTGAGAAAAGTTTTTATTCTTTTCAATGTTGAGAAGCACCTCTCAGCTTCAGCCGTGGTCATGGGTGTGGTAATGACAACTTTTAGGAGAGTCACAGTTTCGGAAAATACTTCTTCGAGATTATTCTCCATAAACAGCTGGAATAGGTCCACAGCACCACGGCAGGCTCTGAACTCTTCCTTGCTGTAGATGAGACTGAGCTCTGTCTTCAGCTTGCTTCCAATGAGCATCGGGTACGCTTTCATGGTGCTGCTCAATGCATCTTCAGGAAAGGCATCGTTGTACTCCTCAAACCTGTCCCCCTGCAACAAGGTGGCACAGACAAGGTGGTCTGTGAAGGAGAAACGCTCCCTAGTGTGTCCCAGGATTGTGTCACAGACCTATAGAGATAATTAAACAAATAGATCTATAAATGTAAGGTAGTAGCCTGGTGTAGACCACTAATTGTCACAGTTGCAATTACTTTCAAAAGAAAAATAGAGCCATTTGAGTATTTGTATAGATTTCACAAGACTGCAATTTTTGGTGGCTTCATATTTAATTTGATCATTTATTTCTATGTTGCCAATTTATTATTTTTGGGATGCTGTTGTATAATATTAAAATTATGATTTTTGTAAGGATTTATACCAAACTAAAAATGTTTTCTTGAGTCTGTAGAATGATATGTAGGCAGGACATCTCTGCAGCACAACAATATGTAAAAAATGTATTTTGACTGATTTCTATAACAAATTCACCTCTGCTCCAATCCTTTCACGGTCTTCCGTACTGAGTTCCCGGCGCCTCTTTGTTGGACGAGAACCACTGCTTTGCTCACCAATGGAGTGGAGAAAGTTTCTGCAAAGGACAAAGATAATTTATTATAATATTGGCAAAGGAGAAAAAGAGTTATAAATGAAAGAGAAAGCAAATAATGATATTACAGGAATACAGTTACCTGATCTTTTGTATTTCCTGTTGGAACTGTTGGATGCTCACTTTGATATGGACCGAATCAATGTTCTTTTTCTGGAGCTTGGCATAGAGGAAGTCTACATGTGGCATGATGTGGTGATAAAGTTCCAGAAAGAACTTAAAATCCTCATCCTCCAGTAGCATGGCCAGGGCTCCTGCTTCTCTGACAGTATTGGGGTCAAAGTCACCTGAGTCTTGTATGCTCTCAAAACAGTGAATGAGATCCTCTCTGTGCTCAAAAACAGTATTGATGGCACGGCTATGAAAGTTCCATCTGATGTTGCTTGATCTTGGCAGTCTATGGGCAACCACTTTATCCAGAAAACATGTCCGCTTGGGTGACTTAGAAAAAAAGCTGGAAAAACCACCAATGTTAGAAAAAAAAATTCTCGTCTTGGATATGTGAGACGTGGCCTGCTGCATTATCAGGTTGAGCTGATGTGCGTAGCAGTGGATGTAGTGGGCATTTGGGTACACATCTTGTATTTTTCTCTGAACACCTGCAGTGGCACCCCTCATCACGCTGGCCCCATCATATGCCTGGCAGATGAGCTTACTTTTCTGATCCTCAGGAAGGATAGAAGCAAGACGCTCTTTTAGTGCAGTAGCAATGGACTCAGCTGTAGCTGACTGCAGAGGGATGAACTCAAAAAATCTTTCCTGCACGTTATTTTTGTTGTCGATGTAGCGCAGTACAAGCACAAGTTGGGACTGTGTGGCGATATCTGTTGTTTCATCTGCCTGGATTGATAAAAAACTACTTTTCTGGACTTCTTTGATTATTTCTTCTCTTGTAACAGACAACATACAGTCCAGTAGCTCGTTCTGTATAGTTTTCGACGTTCCCTTAAATACAGTAGCATTGTCAAGGTGCTCTTTCAATGCTCCATCAAGAGAAGCAACAAAATCCACCAATCCACGAAATATACCAGGGTTATTTGAGCTCTCACTCTCATCATGGCCACGTAAAGCCAACTCAAAGGCTCCACAAAATTTCACACAGTCTATTATCCTGGACAGTATGTGTCGATTTTTTGTCACCTCTTCGTTGTGCCTTCTAATGCCAATCCTGTAGCCTTCATCTAGTTGTTCAGCAATGTTTACTCTGCCCAAAAACGTTAGTTTCAAGCTATTATCAAGATGGCTGCGGCTACTTTCATGGCGTTTGCATTTGTCAGATAGGTGTTTGAGGTCTCTTACCCCCGTTGTTGTCCACAAAACTTCAGTGCCGACACTTTGAAATAAAAGGCAGGGAAAACAAAACAGGGAATTGCTAACATCACATCCAGTCAGCCACCTCCGTTTCTCATAACAAGCGCGGGTGCAGCTTCGTGTATAGCTTCGTCCTCTGTCACTGGCCTGCTGCTGGATTTGTAAATCTGGTTGGTTCGGTCCGAGATCCTTTATCCTTTTTTTTTCTTCCAGCGAAAGCCTTGTGAAAGGGTTTTTTTGCAAAAAAAATACAGAATTTGGAGTAACTGCTGCCATTGTTTTTACAAAAATGCTGGTCAGCCTAGCAAGGTTTTGGCGGAGTCGGAAGTGGTGTCGCCTGCGCGCTCACACTCGCAGTACTAGCGTAAAGTGAATGACAGATGACGAGAACCAATCAGATTTGATAAAATAAACATGTATCCAATTCTGATTGGCCAGGGACGCAACGACTTGCGCCCGGAGGAGGATCTTTAAGAAACCAATTAGAGACCAGCTTCAGGTCACATGCTGCCCGAAAATTTAAAGTCTCACATAGACATCCATTTGTCCGGCGTCCCTCGCTCATGAAACCGCATGACATATATTGAAAAACATATAAAATAGTTGACCGATTAAAGCCAGTTTTTATTAAATGCTGCTTTTCTTACTACCAGTCGGCACATCGTATGAATAAACTATTTTAGTTTTGTATAATTAATTTTGTACATGTATATTTCTGGAAACTTGATATGGGGGCGGCGCCCCTGCGCCCCCTATTGACAAGCCGCCACTGGTAATACATTCTGGTAGTATCACTCTCTGTCAGTGTGCCTTGTAGTAGAACACACATTATAACTGAACAAAATGTTTTACAGGTGCACTTAGTAATTTTTTGCTCATGTCATCTTGGGCATACATTGACACCTAGTGGTGTGGATGCAGCATTATTCAAATCAGAAATTTTCAGCAGCCATGATTAATTTAATCCAACAGCAAGATGGCTAGAGATTAAACAAGTAATATTCAGCTGGTCATTTGATTCTAAAATGACAGCCCCCATAAGGGCCCATGTAGAATAAGAATTTTATAAGAGAGTCTTCATTTCATGTGAATGGTCATGATTTTATACATATGTTTCAGAAATACAATTACTTTCTTTAGTAGCAAAACTTTTTAATGGTACAAAGTAAAAAATTACTAAGTGCACCTTTAATGACATTTGTCTTTTAAAAGCATTTTTCTATAATAAAAAAAGGGGAAAAAAAAGATGTATCTTTACGATAATTTTCTCATAACAGGGTTACACTACTAAAAAAAGGCCAAAATGAGTGTAAACAATAAAATACTGAAGAAGACTGTAAGAGAATATTCAGTTAGAGCCACATAGTCAAAAACATTTATACGATGTCAGAACATCAAACTATTATATAACACAAGGGGTTTCCTGACTCTGATAGCTCATATCATCTATTGTGGAACTTAATATACTACCTTTCAGTTCCCAATTCAGTCTTGAAATGCTTATTATGCATATTTATGATGACCTGTTTTGCAGTACCATTGTCAATTGAAGCTCCAGTCAGACTTTTGTGTCATGGAATGAGACTTTCCTGTTGTACCACTTGACCCAGTGCAGATGTGCTTTGACACTGTTATCTGGGCCAGCCAAAAATGACATCATCCACTTAGAGAAAACTGCACGGATTCACAGCCAATGCAGAAAGGTTTATTTATAGATGTCAGTGGTCCCCTACTGGAATGAACTGCCACATGTTTACTACTGGGTCTAGTTTGTTTTCATTCTCCCAGGCCCTACTATAAGCAAGCACATTTCCCAGGATAATGTTCCCTGTGGCTGGAGGACACTGCACACTAGAGCTGGCACATTTGACCTCACACTTGTCGCACTGGTCTCATAGCAAGCTCAAGCATAGGTGGGTATGTACACAATGAAATAGAATGGAAGACGTGTTTTGGCTTGTTTAAACACACTCAATTACACACACACACACACACACACAAAATTGACCAATTTCCGGCAGACAATTGCTTTTATTGGCCGATACCACTGATTGGCAAATATATTGTGCATCTCTATAATTTACATTCTTCACGATTTGTCCACAACCTTAGATGGAATTTTTTCAAAGAGCTTGTCGCAATGCTTTATGGGGTTACCTCCTCATAAAGCATATATGCAATGCTGCCTTACAATTTCGACAAAAGTTGTCTTCATCTTCTGGAGCAGTCTTTGTGTCGGGAGCCTACTTATGCTTTTGCTAAGTTAGTCCACTAACTGGGAATGGGAACAGAGCTAAGCACTCTTTACCTCTGTTAAAAAAAATATATATATTTTTATTTTTTAAATACATTTACAACAAAGAGGTACACTTTTAAGTGACCCTGTGAAAATCCAGCACCATTTAAAATTCTGCACTGTGTTGAACCACATTATCACAATCAATTAAAGACTTCCTCTGCAGTTAAAAGTGCTGTGAAATCCAGAACAAGATTGTGAATCGTGTCATGTTAATTGAAGAGTGAATTCTGGGAATTTATGACTAATAGGTCATCTGTTTAATGCCACTGATCAAAGCATGTGAATACAAGTGGGGATCATGCCAGGTGACAAGATGACGAATTGCCCGTATTGGATTAAAAGTCTAATTATTTCTGCCCCCACTGTGCAGAGCTGGCTCAAGTTTTCATACTGCCATAAGTCAAGTGTCCAAAATGCCCCAAAATATTGTAGGTCAAACTTTAGCCACATATGGCTATGTACACAACATGCAGGTGACTGCTTTGTCACCTAGGGTTTTCATTGAAGTGTATTCAAGAGTGATTGAAGGTGTTATTACCTTTTAACGTCTGTTTACACATGTTCTTGAGAATAAACTCTGGTACTAATTAAATTCATATGAGGCTGGTGGAGTGCAACACAATTGTCCATAAAACATTAAATAACACCCAATATTTCATGTGTATTAAAAGCATAAAGAGGCATTAGTTGATATCAAGATCAAAGTGCTGAAGGTGGGGCTAGGGAGCGATCACGACTCAGATGACATTCTTAAAAATCTTAGAGGAAGTGAGTGATATGCTTCTTAAGTGGTGAAATTCCTAAATTAACTGTGTCTTTATTATAGGAGGCAATGTGTTCGTTCCCTTTAGTGGAACAAAAGCTGCTTATGATCGCTATGGGACACCATCCAAATGTCACGTGTTCTGAAGCCCTTATAAAATCAAGCCAATTTTTTGGCTGATTACGCTTAAGCGATGCCCCCTAGAATTGTATAAGCCCATGTTTGTTTCTAACAACTCACTTCAGAGTGAGTTATTTTTCTCCCTTTTGAGTGGCAAACATTTAAGGGCATATTTGAGACAGCATACATTTCAGAGCAATTTCAATGTAGTTTTTCCAAACATTACAATAGACCGACGAGACAACGGCACTTCGTTGAGGCTTGCAATTTCTCCCCACTTGTTCCAGTTTTATGGCCACCAGATATGGAGCTCCATGAGCTGGAGCTGTTTTGGATTTCTGCTTTGTGTCTGAGAAGATAGAAGTGCGAACGGACACCGGAATCCTCTTTGTGTTTGTCACCCTCCACCTGAGTGAAAGCATGTGTCTCATCAGACATACTCTGAGGCCTAGCTCGGTGACCATTTTCAGACGAACAATGCGTGCACGAAACAATGTGCATTGTGAGCCATCGAAATTAACAAAAACTCTATGAGAGAATTCATCGTTGGATTGTAAGGAAACAAAATTGGCCCATTTGTCCCTATTGTCTTTTCTGTGTCGTTCTGGGAGAATGCATATGAATAAGGCAATGGAGGAGTGGCCTCGTCTTCTCTCTCTCCCCTCCGCGTTTAAAGTACTGCTCACAGAGGAGGGGAGCATGCATGGCCGGTGAGCCCAGCCACAGAACAAGGGGGCTGGAAAAAGATAATTTTACCATACTGAGTGATGGCGAACCAATGCGTGGAGTGCTATGTCTGTTCCATTATTCTCTTGGGATTCTATCAGGAGATGCAAGGTATTTTAACTCTTTTTTTCTTTCGCACATTTGGTGGCTCACGTGGGTGTTCTGGCGAGAGTAGAGACATGCGCTGCTACTTCTGCGGTATGCAGGCGGCATGGATGTTGCTCTTCAGAAGCTGTTGGATATACACACAATGGTTTTGCAGTCCAATGAAGCGCATCACATTAAGGAATGCCTTTCAGTTCACCAGCTACATTTGGACTTTCCCCCAAATTCCACCACATGGCTCGCACTGGGGACCAAGTTGGTCAAGGCAATGCTTTTGTTTGCGAGGGTGATATACAACAGACTTTATGCTTCCTTCTACGAATCGAGGTCAGCAAATGCCCGGGAACTTGGGGACATGTCCAAGTTGCACATGAATTACAACTGGGAAGCTCTGAGATTTCTTTGATAACTGAGATTCCAAGTTGGATGTAGCCATGTATCACGTCTCACAGAAGAGCACTTGGGATTTGTATTGCCACTGTTCAGAGGACCGTACTTCTGACCAGCCGAAGCCTGCTAATGTATTTATTGATAAGGCAGAGTTCACTATCGAGTCAAGTTCGCCGTTCTTCATGCCTCGAATTCTCGAAGAAGTCTTATCTGTTTCTCCCCTGCTTGCCCTTCGGTCAGTTTTGGGATGAGTTTGCCATTTTACACCCCTCGAATGCCCTACAAGCACCACACGTTGTCTCACATAAAGAATGCTGGGTCCATTGTGGTGAACTAGTTTTCTCAAATAAACATTCTCCCCAATGTTCACACACTCCATTCAAAATACGAAGGAAAAGGTTTATTCTGTCAGCGTCCCTGCTGCAAATGTATTTTAGAGCGCTCATCATATGCCTAAATACAATAAAGGCAGAAACATTATTAGATCCCATTGAACCAGCCACAGTTGAGGAGGCACAAAGGCCCCCTTTCCCTTTGCTGCTGGTTGTGGGGCAGTCGTCAAAAGTAAGTCAAGCATGCCATCTAATGGTTGTGTCGCAATACAGGTGAGAGTCATGCATTAATTCCTCTGTCTGCCCATCTAGCGGCTTTTCAGCAGTTGCAGGCATTTCGAAATGGGTACTTTGAACGATAGAACATGGTTATGTCAATGTCAATTCAGGTGGGCTCCGCCAGAATTCAATGGGTTGTTGTTCCGATAGACGTTTTTGTTCAGGAAGCACCATTTTTGATTCAGGAAATTCACTCTCATAGAGGAGATTCCCCCTTCTCTGGGAGAATGTGGCTTTTACAAAAATGTATTAGAGATGTTTGAATTTCACCCTAATGAAATGTCAATTCAGAATGCTGATGCAGAAACAAATAATTAAGTACAACCAAAGGACTGGTTTGTGACAGTAGATTTGCAAAGCGAATCAATTTTGAATCCTTCCTTTCTAACTTGCACTGGGACCACTCACTTTCAAAAAATGCATGGATGCAGCTCTGATGACCTTGAGGATTCAAGGCATCCGTGTTTTGTTGTTAGCTCACTCAGAGACTTTGTCTGCTCAAAATTGAGTTCTCAGCCATTTGAGCAATCTGGGGCTACATGTAAACCTAGACAAGAGCGTCCTGTTGCCAGGGCAACAGACTCTGTTTCTAGGTGTAGAGCTGAACTCGCAGGCGATACAGGAGCCCCTGTCTCCAGCTCGCATTCTGTCATTACACCAGTGTCTAGTAATGTTCAGAGTGGGACTGGATGGGCCAGCTGCAATATTGGCACATAAACTGGCTGGAGAACACTGCTGCTGGCGTTAAGGTTTTTCCTTCTGGAGAATCAGGACAGTCGTGTCCTCATCTGGTCAGACAACAGGACGATAGTGTCCTACTTCATTTACCAGGGAGGGGTGCGCTCTCGTGCCATGCTAAGGGCTAGCACATCACATTCTTCTGTGGGCATTGGACAGTGTACTATCTCTATGAGCCATACATGTTCTGGGCCAGTTGAACTTGGGGGTGGACGCCCGGGAGTGGACATTACATGCTCAGATTATTGAGCAAATCTGGAGGAGGTTCAGCAGAGAGGAAGTGGGTATGTTCACTTTGAGCGAGATGTCACACTGTCCCCTCTGGTTTTCTCTTTTTGCATTTCCACAGATCAGTCTGCTGCACGCAGGTCTGCAGAGGTTTCAGGAGGATCGGGTTTGGCTTCTGTTAGTGGCGCCATATTGGCCATCTCAAGTATGGTTTTTGACTCTGGTTTATCTCCTGGAAAAGACACCTTGGGATATTCCAGTCTCCAGCGCGGGGCAACATCTGGCACCCTTGGCCGGACTTGTGGAAGTTATGGGTGTGACCCCTCATCAGGGCGCTCTTTTGAATTATGGGTATCCCCCAATGTGGTTGATACCATTCTAAATGATAGAGCTCTATCACCGAGTAGGCTGTTTACATTTAAAAGCCGTATTTTTGCTTCTTGGTGTACAGGACAAAGTGAAAATCCAGTTCACTGCCCCGTTGGTATAGTGCTAGAATTTGCGCAGGACCGTTTGGGGCCGAGGTTGCCCTGGCAATGCTTAAAGACTAAGTTGCCGCTGTAGCGGCTGAACTTGCGCTTGTAAATGGAGTCTTTATAGGTAGACATTCTCTTGTCTCTCGCTTTATGCACAGAGTACGTAGGCTTAGACATTTTCGTCCCATCTGCGTTACTGTATGGGATATATCTGTTGTTTTGAGTTACGTTTTTGACTCTCAAAACGGCACTGCTAGTACAATTGGCAATTGGTCGGTGATTTGCATGCCCTGTCAGTCAATCCCTGGTTTATGTATTTGGCGCCAGGGTTTTCAAAGGTTGTGTTAAGACCTTGTTTGGGCTATTTGCCCAAGGTTATTACTATGTTATTTAGCTCACAAACTAATACTGCTTTGCCCAGTTCATTCGCTGCGAGTTTATGTTGACCGTACTAGCCAGTGTTGTCATTCAGAGTAGTTGTTTGTATGCTTTGGTTGCTGCAACAGAGGTGTTTCAGTGTCCAAGCAAAGACTGTCTCATTTGCATATTGATGCAATTTCGAGTGCTTACAAAGCACCCAGTTTACCTTCGCCTTCAGGCATTTGAGCCCATTCTATGAGGAACATGGCATCCTCATGGGCTTTGCCTAGAGGTGCGTCCTTGGAAGACATGTATATGGTGGCATGGTGGATTTCTCGCATACATTTGTTCGATTTTATAATCAGGATGAGGGTTTGACAGCCTCCCATGTTCTCTCTGTTGGAACACGTGTGAATTCACAATTCCTTTTATTCAGACACTTTAGCTCGCTTGTGTGCTGCTATATGTTTACCACACAGGCTTATACAGTTGGCAGTTACTGCTTGTATGGCATCAGTGTATTTCATTCCCATAGCATTCATAAGCAGCTCGAGTCCCATGAAAGGGTATGTCTCAGTTCTAAATACTGGTAATTGTTATCACTTTCCATTCGGTCAAATGCATTTATGTATATCAGCAACCATTTGATGCATGTTGCTAATTATTACACCATGAAAATAGCTTGTATTTGACAAAAATTCCATTATCATCAGCAAGCTAACCGATTAATATGTATTATTTCTTAAGAAATATGCATGAATGATCCTGGTGTCATCCATGTTTCCTGTTCTTTCTGACGACATAGCACTCTAACTCAATTTACTCGTAATTACCACTTCAGAAGTTGGGAAGTAGGATAATTCTGATGAAGCACATGAAGACAGCATGTCTTTCACAAATTAAGTTTAAAATGCATGAGCCATGTTCTTGTAATATTTGTATTCATGTTGGTTTCATGTGGTTTTGAAAAAGTTAAATACCATTTTCAACAAATATTTTTATTTAATGACTGCATCCATGAAGTTGTCATGAAACAGAACAATACAGACAGGTAACATTTGCAATGACGTTTATTTTAGCACTCAGGAACAGACCCGGCAGGTGAGTTGAAGAATAGTGGTCGATCGGGTAGAAACAACGGATGAAATGGATTTGACAAAGTCTCTTATCTGTTCTAGGTAGGTAGATGGGAATCGGGCTGAAGAAGATAGAAGGACTGAAGAAGGCTGGCAGGTAGAAGACTGAAGATCCGGGAGACAGAGCGCGGATCCGATGTATCAGGTAAATATACGTAGCAGGTAAGGAAGTCAAATGAGAATTTGGTAGAGTGAGTCAGTAACTTGATGTGGTATCAACGAGACCAGACAACTGAGTGAGGGAACTGGATGTGTTTTTAAACAGTGAATGAATAGACAGGAGATTGATGACAGGTGAAGGTGATCAGTACTCATGTGAGTGTACACATCTGTTGTTCGGGTGTTGTAGCATTTGACATTTAGAACCATAGATAACCTTTTCACAAAAAAGCTAAACTATCTTGTATTTTCAGAGATTTTTTGACCTTGACGCAAAATCATGAGGGTCTGCATGGGTCCACTCCATATAATTTCCTGTGTTCTTGTCACATGACAACAAAATGACTTTCTACATGTTGGTTGCACCACCTTTATTTGTCTTAAAGGGTGTGCAAAATATATTTTAATTTGTTTAATATTAAAAGTTGTTAAAAGAAAGTTGATAAAATTATAATACACAGAAATGTCTTATAGTTTGCAGTCAAGAACAATTACGTGTTAAAAATTACAAGATTCAATTATAACATGAAATTGATAAAATTGCCTATTTTATTGTGAGAAATCACAAAAAACAGCATATTGTTTATTAAAGTTTATTAGTGTGAAGAGAAAATAAGTAGTGTCCCTCATGTCTAGTTCAGGATTCCTTACATTGAGATTTTGCTTGTACTTGGGAGTGAGGCCAAAAGTCGTCACAGAACATGACCTGAACATCTCATCACTGCCATTTGAAGGCTTCTGTCCTGTTTTTAAAAACGTAACTCTAAATGTGACGTCTGAATGTGTAGCACTGTTTCTCTGATCGGAGTGCTTTTTCTCTTGACTGTGGTGTCAAACTGTAGACATGAGTGCATGGTATTCTTTTGATGGAGTTCAGGCTGAGTGAGTGGGTGGTGTTCTCAATAGGGCAAAACTATTTAAATATTTAATCGTGATTAATTTGTAGGAAATCACAATTAATTGCAATTTCTTTATAAAAATTAGTGGACAAAATATGCTTTATCCAGATGGATTTCAGTCATCCACACAAAAACTACCCCACCAACAGAGTTGTAAAACAGAAAATGAACACAGCTCAATTCAAGTTATGTAGTTGTACGTGTATTATCACAGGATATATTTGCTTCTTTTTATGGCATTTTGACAGACCTAATCTTTCTTGGAGTACAGTGGAATTAAATAGCTCTGGTCATCTGACTATTTCCACCACTCATGCAAAAAAGTATGCACTGTCATGTACAATTGACAGCTCTGTGTAAAATACATCAACAACCCATTTTAGACCCCATTAAATGACAGTGTAGAGGGGGGGCACTCGCACTGCACCTGTAACTTTCGTACCGCACCTTGCAGTGCATGGCAGGTGTTCAGATGGCAACTGTCTTGGTGCTGTTAAGAAGTTCTGAGCTCTATCTGTGCTTTTCGGGCATGTTATATTGCTGTGCTACATTGATCAAATGCTTGCCGCAGGTATCAACATAATGTCTCCAACTATCTGTTTTCCCAATGGTCATTGCATGAGACATCAGCGGAGTTTGCATGAACTGACTTGCTTCTCATGAACTATGGTTTATACAAAGGGACACATTACGTGTTAACAATTAAATATTTTTTGTAGCATTAAACTAATTTTGCATTAACATGTTAACTTTGACAGTTCTTACAAAATGTATTGTCTCCTAGTCTAACTGATCTCCTCTTCCAACAGAACTTTTAACATTTATACTATTGCAGTTGTCATATTCTGAGACTTTTGAAATACGTTGCTTACTATCTTTTGCTATTTGCAGTGTTCCCATTGATAAATTGGAAAAAATCGACATCAATAACCTGGAAATATCAGGAAATTTTAAAGTTGTAGCTTGGTTCCTGGCTGGGAAAGTCATGGAAATTCATACATTTTTAATAAGTCATAGACAATTCAATAGTAATATACATTTTTGTAGTTGTAGCTCAACTCTACAATAAACCAATCTGGTAGAAAATACACTGCAACATCTTAATTTATATGAATAATAAATAATATTCATATAAATTAATTCAAGGACATCCACATTAATATGTAACATCAGGAAAAAAAAATTATAAATACACATACACAATTCACTTTTCCTATGACCAGGGTGTTGCCCTGTGCTGAATGCCTAGCTCAACAATAAGCTGTCAATTTGAGTCCATTAAAGTCACAGGGAATTTGCCAAGTCATCATGTGCATTCCTGTGTGTGTGTGTGTGTGTGTGTGTGTGTGTGTACAAAAAATGGGCATTGCTCAGATTGGCCAACAGAGGTCATTTTGATGATGTGACATTGGAATTCCATAGAACCATAGAACTTCAGAGGGTATACACCCAGTGTCGTTCTGTACAGATGTGAGTACTAAAACTGCACACATTTTTGGATAGGAAAAGCTTTTTGACGTGGTTACATATCAGATCTGATGGGATGCGGAGCTGAGATTCAATCTCACAGTCTTTCATTTTCACAGTAGTGGTAAAGGAGCTGGCTACCATCAGAAATGGAAGCTTTAGCATAAGTTCTGCCGGGAAGACTCAATTGTTACGTCACTCATTACCTTCTCATCTATCCAATCGTGTTCTAACACTTGCAGTATAAAGATGGGTACTTACACATGTCTGAGTTCACAGATGCTGACGCTTTCGTTCACCTCCACCCTCCCCACCACCAAGATGATTCCTTCTTTCCTCCCCACCACCACCAGGATGGTCCCTTCCCATACCTCACTGGGGGTCAGCTGCGCCCCTGCCTTCATCGCCAGGCAGGAAATGCAGAGTCCGGAACCCCGGATTGCGAGCTACGGACGGGGCCTACGCCAAAGAACTTTTATCTTTATATTGTTTGCCGAGCTGTAAATAAATGGTTAATTGTTCAGTATTATTCTCCCGAGTCTTTCTGGTAGAACTGAATTGAAAATGCATTTTAAACTCCCTTCCAGAATATGATTTGAGATAGTAAACAGGTTGCAGAATTGTAATTCAAATTTTTACATTCAAAGAAATGTAAAATACTGTAAGTGTAGTTTTAATATGCAATTATATTTAGCTTTTCAGTATAAAATAACATGGTATCATACACACACAACATATGTGTAACGTTGTTGGCCGGCAATGACACATGAGCAAATGAAGACGATGATGTAATAACCCAAGTGCAGTTTATTTACTAGAAGAGTGAAATCCAATAACAACTCTAAATCAAAACGTGAAATCAAAAACCAAACAAATATAAACTACCTGACTTGGACTTGGAATAATCATGAAACGACATTACATCAACAATACTCAACAAACATGAGGGCTTAAATACATGACATGGGGGAACATAAACTAATGAACAGACAGAACTCTAAACAAGATAATTAAACAATAAACCAATGAAAACAAGACACATGAATATGGAGGGAAAACAGGACATCACATAGGAAGTGAACAAATTCCAAAATAAAAGACACTAAAAACAGGAACCAACAGAATAAACATTACAATATGGGGTATTTCTAGAAACTTTAAATTATATTAATAAATACTGAGCACATTTACATGCACTTAAACCTGGTTCCCTATATAGCTGACATTATGGGTTATCCTTGCAGGCGTAGCCAATCTCTGAAACTCTTTAAAATCTCACCAATTTTAATTGGTAGATAGTGTTTTGTGCTCTGCCCTCAAGCGTGTAGCGAGCGTATATAGAGGTGGTGCATAGCGCTATTTCTTCAGAAATTTGTCCTTCAGAATGCCAATAATCCCTCTTGAACTCTGCATGGAAAATGTGATTTTCTTCTACCAAGAATCGCCATCAAGATTTTCACCCCACACAGTGGCTGAATCAGAGTTTTCTTCTTCCCCCTGTGGTGCTCCAGCGACAGATAATGCAAACCTTCAGCACTGAACAGCAGTGTTGGAATTTATTCTCCTGTGGACAGCAGGTGAACAATACATCTTCACCTCTTTCACAGCACTGGGAGAATATTCTATGGCCCGTGGGCCTCAATGGAAAGTATCCTTTGAATTATTAATATATTTTATTGGATTGGATTGTTTTCCATAAGTGTGTATTATAGGTGCTACAGCCTGATTGTGCATGTGTGAATCTGTATACTGTGAACAATCTAAAAGAGCTGTTTACTTAACAACGTCTTTTTAAAGATGCTGTTTCAAGGGGGGCATTGTGTAGCTCAGCATGTAAAGATGACGACTACATCCCTGGAGTCACAAGTTCAAATCCAGGGCATGCTGAGTGAATCCAGCCAGGTCTCCTAAGCAACCAAATTGGCCCGGATGCTAGGGAGGGTAGAGTCAGATGGGATAACCTAATCGTGGTCACTATAATGTGGTTCGCTTTCGGTGAGTTGTGCGTGGATGCAGCGGAGAATAGCGGGAAGCCTCCTCATGCACTGTGTCTCTGCAGTAACATGCTCAACAAGCCACTTTAAAAGATGTGTAGGTTGACGGTCTCAGATGCGGAGGCATCTGAGATTCGTCCACTGCCATCCGGAGTGAGGCATGTCACCACACCACTAAGAGGACACATTGGGAATTGGGCATTCCAAATTGTGGAGAAAAAAAGATGCCATTTCGTAAATGTTTTCTGCCGTGTGAACGGTATATCCCCTTGTCCGTTGGGCACCAGAGCAGTTTCCTGTGCGTGGATCAGGCTCAAGCAGAGACGGCACTTGGTGGGTCAGACTGCGTTTACTGTGAGCACTTAAGTGTCAAAATGCTGTGCTCTCGGCTCTCCCTCTTTATGAGGGATTAGTCCAGTCCCTTCCCCTCCCATCATGCTCCTTCTGTGGCTCCCGAGGGATCACACGAGGGAGATATTCGAGGGCGGGATGAGCTGGATGTGTTTGAAGAGGAGATTTTGCCAGTGCAAGCCTTGTGTGTCTTCTCGCCTCATCCACAAGCGTTTTCACCTGTAAAATATGCCCGAGATGACCTGCATCCCGTTATTGGGGCATTCCCTCACGTTTGGCACTTACTCCAAGGATAAGGAAAATATGGTGTTCGCTGAGCTTGCTGGGACTTCTTTTTGTGGAGAGGAATACTGCGCTAGAGTTTCTGAAACCAAATTATTTCAGCTGCTCGCTCGGGCAGACAAGAACCTCAAATTGGATTGGCCCTCTTCTAGATTCTTGTCCAGCCAACCAATGACGTTCTTCCCAGGGCTACATGAAGAATTAGCAAATACATGGCAATTGCCATTCTTGATGCGAACACTGGACTTGGGAGCCGCAGCCTTCACGATGCTGCACCGTGCTGAGGAATGGGTATATACATTGATTCCCCTGGTTGAAGAGGCAGTAGCGGCCCACCTGTACCCCTTCTCAACACCGGCATGGAAATCCAGGCCCATTCACCCGTCCAGGCCCTGTAGGACATCATTCACAGCAAGTCTACCAGGCTGATCTGCTGAGAGAAATGGATATGAGTGGGCTAGATCCCGAGTCTGTCACAGAGCTGTGCCGGACCACTGACTCTCCGGGCTACCAAGATAACCGCCCAAGTCATGGGTAGCCTTGTATCCGCCGTGCGCCATCTCAGGCTTAATTTGTCAGAGATGCAGGACAGAGACAAAGCCATTAAGGACAGGGACAAGGCCTGTTCGGTGATGCCATCCGCCCCCGGTGAGGTACCCATGGGAGGCTGGAGCAGTGTTCCTGATGTTACAGGCATGAAGTTGGGACCAGTGCCATGGACATGTTCACTCTGGCTGCCAAGTGCACCCGGATCGTCCAGCAGATTCCCCACAAAGCTTTAGTCATTCTTCAGGATGGTTCCCAGGACTGACAAGAAAATTGTGTTTATGTTTCCAATGTTGTTTTTTGCTCGGGACACAAAAATAGTCACAATAAAGAGCTCTTTTCCAATTCATGCATCAGTACAATACACACATAGTGACTGCTCCCTGAAGGCGAAAGGCTCCTGTGTCATATGGCCCATTATGCAGATGCTTGGCACCATCTTCCGGACATTTTCAGTTGGATGCTGAGGACGACAGAATATGGGTATGTGTAACAGTTCGCAAGGTGTATGCCTCGCTTCAACTGCGTTATTTATTTTTACTTTCACGTAAACATAGCCACTCATTACAGGCCATTTCTGAGATTTGGGACTGCTTACCAGTTAAAAATTCTGCTTTCTACCTTATCCCTGCCTCCTCGCACATTCACAAAATGTGTCGATGCCATGCTTGCTCAGCTGTGCAGCATTCGCGATATGAATTACCTTGACAACTGATTGCTCTTAGCACAGTCAAAGGAACAAGATTGCAAACACAGAGACTTGTTGCTTGCACATTTAGAGCATTTGGAACTGAAAGTCAACTGGTCAAAGAGGCATACATCTTAAATCTATGACGGCGTGCCTGTTGGAAGAACGCAATCATTCCATTCACCGGTGTTTGAACTTTTTTGTTTTCAATGAGCCCTGGGCCTCATTGCCTCTGCAACAGCGTCACCTTTCTGGGACTATTGGAGATGAGACTACTTCAGTGCTGGCTCAGATTGAAAGTACCACATCATTCATGGTGACATGGCTGCTTACGTCTTTTGGTGACATGCTGCTGTCTAGTCACGTTAACCATTTGGAAAATGTCCACATTCTATCAAACGGGCATGACACTCGGTCAAGTGTCTAGACATAAAGTGGTCACAATGGATGCATCAAATGCAGTCTGAGGAGCCATGTGCAACGGACACCCAGGTTTTGGTCCCCTGGACAGGTGCTCAAGCAACCTGGCACATAAATTGTCTGGAACTACTTGCTGTATTTCTAGAATTAATGACTTTCTGACCAGCCATCCAGGGGTTTCATGGCTTACATAAATCGCCAAGGGGGAGTTCAACCATGACCATGGATGAACCTGGTGCACCAGCTACTCCTCTGGTGTGAAAAACATCTCCTATAGATACGTGCAACACAGGTTCCAGGTCTCTTGAACTGTGGCACAGATTTGCTCTGGTGATGGGGCGTTATAAAAGGAGAATGGAGACTTCATCCTCAGACAGTTCTGTTGATATAAGATTGATTGCTGGAAGCCGAAATATATCTATTTGCATCACCAGAGACAACATACTGTCGCCTGTGGTATGTCTTGACTCATGCCCCGCTGGGCCTGGATGCTCTAGCCAACAATTGGCCAGTGGGACACAAGTATACATTCCTTCCCGTCCACTTAATTCATCAAGTATTGTGCAAAATTCATGAGGATGAGTAAGCAGTACTGTTGGTTGCACTGGAATGGCCCAACAACCCATGGGTCCCAGAATTAATAGAGCTCTTGAATGCCCCCCATCATGCAGGCATGATTTGGCATCCACATCCAGAATTGTGGAAACTTCATTCGTGGCCACTGAATGGTGCCCGACTGATGCGCACTGGCTCTTGCAAGCGATGCTCAACACCATATACAAGTCAGATCCCTTTCAACAAGACGCTTATACACGTTGAAACGGCGAGTGTTCGGGAATTGGTGTTCCTCTCGACATGAGGATCCAGTATAATGCATCGTACAACCTATACTTCACTTTCTATAAGAATGTTTTGATGCAGGTCTCACCCCACCTTCGCTCAAAGTGTATGTTGCTGCCACAGCAAACAGACATATCCCACTGGGCAGTGTATTAATAGGCAAACACCCTTCGATTGTGACATTCTTACATGGAACTAGGCAGTTGAGACCACTACCATGTCAGTTTGGGACTTGTGTTAAAAGCACTCACAGGCCCGCCATTTGAGTCAAAGGATTCAGTGAGTTTAGGTATTCTCTCATTAAAGGCTGCGCTGCAACTCACTTTGGCTTCAGTCAAACGTGTTGGGGACCTTCAAGCGCTGTCGATCAACGACTCCTGCTGCTTACAGCTAGCTTTATTTTGACATGCTCATCCCATAATAACCCACAGTTAGCAGTCACTTATATGCAAATTTAACATAAACCAGAATAAAGACAGTTACTAGGACCGACTGGGAACAGGAACAAGACTAGAAAAGGAACAGATGAACTTGCTAACCAAACAAATTGACAAACACAAGAGGGAAGAGGGCACAATATATAGAGGAACATACACAAGGGACAGGTGCAGACAATCAACATGACAAGGACTAAACAAGGAGGCATGGCAGGAGGAACATGCAGGCAGGGAAAACAGAGTGCACGGCAGACAAAAAGCACAACAGAGCCATGAACTCAAACACAATACAATCACAAATACATTCAAAGATAACAGAAAGGAGAAAGCTGTCAGACCGAAGTTGTGACAGGCAGTGGAGGACCCCTGTGGCTGATGGGATCTCACAATGTGACATTACCCTCCCACTGTCTAGAGACAAAGACCAGAGGACAATAATGCTCTACCCTATTCTCTGATGAGGTTAAATTCCTGTTTCACCATCTCAAAAGTAACTGAACAACATGAAAATATGAAAATGTTTCTATAAACAACTTTTAGCAAAACTATTTTCGAATTGTCTTTATTTTCTGAAAAAGTTTTGGATGCAGCATGAAATTGTTTGGCTTCTTAACAATAAAAAAATAAAACCACGGCTCATCATAGGTGAGACTTGTGTAAAGGAGTTAATAGGTCCTGTACACACCTTCTATTAAGATGCAATTTGGGTGATCTATTTGAAACGGGACAATGCTTATAACTGGTGTAGAAATTTTATTTTTATCTACTTTACATTGGTTGGGGTCGTAGTGTAAATGCTCATTGATACGAAAGCGTTTGAATGGCAGCGAAGTACTACCTACTTATCTGTCAATAAACCGCTGTGCTACAACAGGAGCTTTAAACTTTGCCAATTATATGTGACTTGAAAATTAATTTATTTAATTACATTTTTAAAAAGTGCATACATATGCCTGCACTTTCAAAAGAAGTATAGCATAGCATATTATAGTATAGTTTAGTACAGTGTTTCCCAACCACTGTGCTGCAGCACACTAGTGTTTTGTCAGGTGTGCTGTGGAAAATGATCAAATTCCACAAAATAAATGCATGAAAAAAAATCCAAACACCTTACCTTTCTGAGAAATTTGCTGTTTTGAAACCATAATTGGTCACTTTTGTGACAGTAAAGAGCAATGATTAATGTAAAAAAGTGACTGATATTTATATGTTAAGGGTCTTTCACATGACTCGCATCAGCACTGCAGAATACATTGAAGTCTTTGAAGTGACGTCACTTTACACAAAAATGTTTTTCATACACATGTTTTTGCTTCAACAATACTGTCTTTGAGAGTACTAAGCAACAAGAAATATATAAAAACTGTCCAAATATGTGAGGAGACATTGAATGATTTATTTTAATTAAATATACCATATCCTTTACGAATATCAGAGACCCCAGTTATTGAACAAATTTAAATTCACCAAGAAAATACTTAGACCTAAACATAAATTAGTCCTTTTATTACTTTCTGCAATAAAAGCAACTGAAAGCTTTTTTCTCTCTTCCAAATACATGTTTTCAATGTTTATTGTGCAGACCTCCCACTTTTCTATGTGGCAAACTTTTCTATGTTCGTCACCTTCTGTGACGCTTTCTGCAAATCTTGTCACGTGGAGGGCTTTGCCTCCAGAACCAAATTAAAACTGCCACGAGAGGTCGTCTGTCCGAGCCAAAGATGCAAAATGTAATGACGATTACCTCAGCATCAGTCTCCCTTGATTACACACTGACGAGCACTCAGTTTAAGTTGATGTGGACCAGGAGGAATTTTTGAGTTGTTGATTGAGTTCGTTCAGTTAATTTTTGTTCATATTTGAATCGTATTTGTTTTTTGTAATATTGTGTTGTTCATATGTCATGTTTTAGTGGCCTCCACTCTCACTTCTGGGAAAAAAAACATTCTTCTGCTCTGTTCTCTTCATAAATAAATAAATGCATATCTGCATTTCTGCTCGTCCTGTAAATTCATGATTAAAAATGAAAATGATGAACGATGTCTTATCATTACAATATGAAAATTAGAATGATGTGTAATAATAGATTATGATGGAATTTTTATGTTCCTGTCCGTCAAAATGATGGACGATGAGAAAGTCTAACGCCAGCACTATATGTGACTTGTTTTTTTTGTTCCCTTTCAAAAAGCTAAACTTATGATGCTGTGCTGAGTTAGCACTTTGGGAACAACTTTAGGTGTGACCAGCTGTGAATATGTGTGAAACACATCAATGAACAGTGACCGGAATTTATAGCCTCTGCCAGTGACATCATTGGACGCACCTGGGGCAGGGCTATAAATAGATGTGTCACAGGTGCATCGTCAGATCTTTTGTCTTCAGATCACTCTGTGTGTGTGATTTTGTTAGGCAGTGCGCAGATACCTTTCTCTTCTTTTCTAAAAAGAAAAAGAAAAAAAAAAAAGGAGAAAATAACTGAAAGAAAGAGTAAGCGGTGTGTGTTCCCTTGTCTATGCTCTATGGCTGAGTGGGACACACATCAGTTTCTGGTCACACCTAAAGTTATTCCCAAGAAGGGTGGGGGGTTTTGTCCGAACTTAGATCTTCAAGGCTTGAATCGCTCAGTCAGGGCATTCAAGTTCAAGATGCTAACTATCAAGACGGTTGTGTCACAAATCCAACATCACGATTAGCTGGTCACGATCGAACTCATGGACGCATATGTAAAACAGATCAAATTCGTGGGCAAGGAAGAGGCGAGAAACCGGCTTAACATATAAACTAAAGGTTTAATGAAGAACTCAAAAGACAAACACATAAGATAACGGACGTCCGTAATTGAGCTCTCTCTCTCGATCGCCGTCTGCGAGTGGCCTTTATCCCTCTTGACGGCTTAATTAGCCTAATACGGGACCGGGCGTGCGTAATCACGCGCCGGTCCCGCCCTCCACCGTGCCACATTCCTCCCCCGTTCTTTCAGGCTGGGGACCCCCGGCCTGACGTACATCCCCTGGGGGGGGCGCCTCCCGCGCAGTCTGCCGGCAGGTCATCCCCATCAACCTGGACGAGGGAGGGGGCAAGGGGAGGGAAACAAAAAAACAATTAAAAATGGGGGGGGGGGGAGGTTCCTGCACTGGGCGGTACCTCCCCTCCCACGAACACCAGAATTTAAAAAAGAGGGAAAAGGCCAACACAGAGCGGTAGCGAGAGAGAGAGGAGAGAGAGATTAAAGGAAAAAAAAACGTACTCGCCGGTTCTCTGATACGCCGTAGCTCGTTCCTCAGCCACTTCTCCACCCTCTACAGGACGACAGCCGCGCCTCTCCGGGCAGACCGGAGGCAGTCCCCAGCCCCTGGCGGACGGAACGCCCCGCCGCGTTCCCGGGGTGTCGAAGGGGCCTCCCCCCGCCCCTGGCAGCGGTTCTCCCGCTCCAGGCGGTCGGCGGGGAGCCGCTCCCCACACGCGGTTGGCAGTCTCCAACCCTGCCGCGTTCCAGCGGCTAGTAGGGGACTCCCCCGCCCCTGGCAGCGGCCCTAACCACTCCAGGCGGTCGGCCAGGAGCCCCTCCTCCCCTCGCGGTCGGCGGCCGTTCCTCCGCGTCCAGGCGGCTGGGCTCCTCTGCCCCCCGGCAGACGGCCGCTCCACTGAGAAGCGGCGAGAACTCCGCTATGGCGTATCCCTCTTCCTTCCCGGGTTTCGGCACCAATGTAAAACAGATCAAATTCGTGGGCAAGGAAGAGGCGAGAAACCGGCTTAACATATAAACTAAAGGTTTAATGAAGAACTCAAAAGACAAACACATAAGATAACAGACATCCGTAATTGAGCTCTCTCTCTCGATCGCCGTCTGCGAGTGGCCTTTATCCCTCTTGACGGCTTAATTAGCCTAATACGGGACCGGGCGTGCGTAATCACGCGCTGGTCCCGCTCTCCACCGTGCCACAGCATACTTTCATATAGAAATGTTCACAGCACAGGAAGTTCCTGAGGTTTGCTTTAGGGGGCGAAGCCTTCCAATATCAGGTTCTTCTGTTCGGCCTAGCCCTATCACCCCGCACATTCACGAAATGCATGGATGCAGCACTGGCTCCTTTGCGACTCCGGGGCATCTGCAGTCTGAATTACATAGACGACTGGCTGATACTAGCACAGTCTCAAGAACTGGCTGTTCAGCACAGGAATATTCTCTTGGCTCATCTGGTTTCTCTGGGTCTGAGACTCAATGTCAAAAAGAGCATTCTCTCTCCCACCCAGGGAATTACTTATCTAGGAGTTAAATGGAATTCGATCACGATGCAGGCACAATAGTCTCCAGCTCGAATCATGTCCATTCAGAACACCCTGAGCAAAGTTAGGCTAGGTCAAGGTTGCACTGTTCGTCAGTATCACCGAATATATGGTCTCAAGGCATCTGCGTCCACGGTAATCCCTTTGGGCCTTCTGCACATGAGACCGTTTCAGTTGTGGCTAAAAGCCAGGGGATTTCATCCAAGGGCCAGTCCCCTAAGGCAAATAATGGTTATGCGCCGCACGCTTTGTTCCCTTTCTATGTGGTTTAGACCCCGGTTTCTTACCCTGGGTCCCACTCTGGGTGCGTCTTGTCGTCACAGGCTGCTAACGACAGACGCCTCCCTGACGGGCTGGGGAGCGATCTTAAGTGGTCATCCAGCTCAAGGGGAATGGGAGGGTCTTTGAGTTGATGGCAGTATTTCTGGCCCTGAAATACTTCCTCCAGCATTTGAGAGGCTGCCATGTCCTGGTGCGGGTGGGCAACACAGCAGTAGTCTCCTACATAAATCATCAAGGAGGTCTGCGTTCACGTCAGCTGAATTCTCTGGCACGTCGGATTCTCCTTTGGGCCCAGGCCAAGCTCCTGTCACTCAGGGCAGTTTATATCCCTGGATGTCTGAATGTGGGAGCAGATTAACTGTCCAGACAGAAAATACCAACGGGGAGTGGAAACTCCACCCCAAGGTAGTGGAAAAAATCTGGGTGAGATTTTACAAGGCAGAAGTGGACCTATTTGCCTCTCAACAGACAGTGCAATGTCCCCTCTACTTCTCTCTGATTCACCCAGCCCCCCTGGGTCTGGACGCGATGGCGCATAAATGGCCCAGAATGCGTCTGTATGCGTTTCCCCCAGTTTCTCTGCTCCCGGGAGTCTTGGCCATAGTTTGCCAGCAAGTGTCCTGCCTCTTACTGATAGCTGGCCGAACAGGGTATGGTTCTCGGATATAAAGTCTCTACTCGACGGCTCGCCTTGGGCGATTCCGGACAGGAGGGACCTTCTGCCTCAGGCACAGGGGACAATATATCATCCCCGGCCTGAGCTGTGGAACCTTCATGTTTGGCCCCTGAAGGGTACCAACTGAGGAACACAGGGTTTTCACCTGAGTTTATAGAGACCGTTTTAAGCACTAGGGCTCCCTCTACAAGAAGAATTTATGCCAATAAATGGGGGTGTCTTTGAAAGATGGTGCAGTGCACATAATGTAGATCCAGTTAACTGCCAGATTGCTTCAGTTCGGGACTTTCTGCAGGAAAAGCTGTCAGCAGGCTTATGCCCCACCACTCTCAGGGTCATGTGGCCACAATTTTGGCTTGCCACACCTTGAAGGACAGGGTGCCATTGGGGAGACATCCTCTACTCGCTTGCTTCATTTGTGGAGCTATGCGGCTGAGGCCTCCTGCTAGGACCAAGACCCTGGCCTACGAGGCGCGCGAGGCTCACTCTACCAGAGGGTCGCCTCTAAAGCCTTGGCTAGAGGTGTCCCTCTGCAGCATGTTTGTGATGCGGCAGGCTGGTCCTCTCCACAAATATTTATTAGATTTATTAGTTTGGATGTTCATGCCACTCCGGGCTCTTATGTCATTGAGTCAACATCACAAGCCCTTGTTCCCTGATAAAAGCGGAACAAGATGCTGCGCTTCATTGCCGCACTGGGATTCCCCAGGACTGCTCTTCAGACAAAATACCTGATGATGCACCTGTGACGCATCTATTTATAGCCCTGCTACAGGTGCATCCAATGATTCGGTCAATGTTCATTGACGTGTTGCACATATATTCACAGCTGGTCACACCTAAAGTTGTTCCCAAAGCATTAACTCAGTGCAGCATCTCGTTCCGCTTTTATCAGGGGACAAGGGTTACAGTCAAGTAACCCGAGACGTTTTGTTTTTATGCTTAGACGAATTTCAAACATTACATGTAAACATGCTACTAAGATGGACAGAAACATGGACAAGTTCTTGAAAAGGAAAAATATTGATGATGGTTAGCTTATGTGAGATAGTGGTGTGCCGTAGAAGTGCCGGTCAGCAATAAAATCTGACAATACTGGAATCATAAATTGGGTTCCCTATCTGTCAGTCACCCGATGTTGTGTCGATGTAGTGACACTAGGGGTCCACTCTTGAGAGCCCCAATCACCTTTGCTTTATTCAGAAAATGCCAATGAAAATTGGCAAGTGGAATTTGCATGCCGCTCTCTGCCCCAGATGGGTATAAAAGGAGATGGCGTGCACCACTCATTCAGACTTGTTTTTTTATCGGCGAGCACATGTATATTTGTCCGTCGCTATTGCTGCTGGAATTACGATGAGTATCGGCAGTCACCCTTGCACGGTCGAGTGTTTTGCTTCCTGGAGCTGAGTTTCGGAGGCTGAGTCCACAGGTGTGAAAAGAGTATATTCATAAGAGTATATTTTCTCTAAAAGAGCTCGCACAAAAGATTTGTGTCTTTTTAAAGATGTCCTATCACCATTGTGCTACTGGTTGTGGCTGTTATCTCTCCCTAGTGGATGGCGATGAAATATGTCTCGAGTCACCAGCACGATGAGGCAGCTTTTGTGGAGAGGTCATGTCCTCACTGCGAGAACATGCCCATGAGAACATTGCGGTTGTGGCTCTCTTCCTTCTTTGTGAAGCAGAGAGACACCCAGGCTGCTTCCCGAACCGGTTCGTCCTGGGTTGAAACTCAAGTGGCTGGGTTGACGAGCACTGTGAGCAATCTGGATGTGCATATGGGAGTATTTCCTCCGGCTCAGTCCCCCAGACCTCCCATACTCCAGCACGCTCGTTCTGCCCGGTAGAGTTCACGAGCGATGCAGGCAGTGTGGATTTAAGGTCTCGGGCCTGCCCATCAGCCAGCTGCTAAGAAGCCCAGATGGGCTTCGAAGCGACCCTGAGAGAGGTGACCCAGGTATGATGATACTGACTCCGACTGGCCTGACCCAGGTGAGCATACCCTTGCGGCCCTCGCGCTCATGCCGTTGAGGCACTGAAAGTCCTTCCGATCAAAGTATCTCGCGTTCCCTTGTTTCTTTCTTTAGAAAGAAAGCCGGCAAACAGGGAAGTGCAGCAATTCTTGGGGCCGCTCGCTCGCCCACCCCAGCCACCATTGTGGGCTCGTGGGGCAGCACCCCTCCCCCGGATGACCTTCCTGGTGGGGCGTCTGCTCTGCCTCGCAGCGAACCTCCCACCTCGGTTTTGACCTGATTGTTACGGGGTAATGGGAGGTAAGGCTGGGCAGCCGGTTGGGTGTATCACTTGCATTACAGTTCCCCACAACTTGTGAACACTGGATGCCTTTTTGATTTCTTAAGCACTTTTCAGTGACAAACTTGGTGGAGGAGTAACAACACCAGGCCCAGTACTCGTGGTATGCCACTTTTCAGGTGAGCCTGAGTACTGTTAATGATACAAAAATCAGGAAAGGCCACCGCTGTAGCCTCGGGTAAGTACCTCCTCCAACCCTTAACGGGACCAGGGAGGCACCTTACTTAGTACCATGATACAGTGTGTTATCACATTTTTTGGACATATGGCATCGTATTCGTTGAATAACCTTAGAGTTTGGTAACCATTAAGTACCACAATATGTCAAAGTACATGGTATTACCATCACAATTCTACAGTTTCACCACTTTTTTTGTAAGGAAAATCAAATCCACAAGGGATTGTTTTATTGCATCATGACCACAAAGCCAGCTAATAGATTTAATGATAGACTGTTTTTTTTTTCTCTGTGTGTGAGCGGGAGGGGGAGGGGGGGGGGTGGAGATGGCAAATGTTTGTCCTTTGTTTCCAGTAGCACCTGTGTGCTCTACTGTGAAGTCCAGCTGCAATTTCATAAACCCAAGCTGAGAGCGTGAAGACGAGAGAGAGCTGCAAATATGAGTGGGTGCACTCCATATTTCCATATTCAATGCACTCACATAATGGGATGTCAGAGAGACACATTAAGAGACAAAAAGGGAGAGACAGAGAGAGGAAACATAATTTTGAATATCCTGTATATTCAGGACAAATACAAAGGTCTAGTGGTGGGATTCTCACTCTCTGTGCTATAAAAACAATACAGTTATTAAAATGCTACAAAAATTGTGCATCAACTTTTATTGAATTTCATTACCAACGCAATGGTTTTCTGACACCACATACCTTTTAAAAGTTATAAGATTGTTCATGGCTTCATTAAAACTAAAGTCAGATAGCTATATAAAATTTGTAAGGGATAATCCATGGCTAAGTGTGTATAAAATTATTTTAATGCATGAAGTGCAGGTGAAGAACCACCCGATACACGCAAAGTGCATTCAAATCGTTTAACGCACACCTAGCCGTGGATTATCCCACTTATACCATTGTCACCTGCCAGCATTTATTAATTACAGCTGTGCAAATTTTGACTGAAAGAATAAAACAGTTAACTTTATCTATGGGTCATTAGATCTAGAGTTTTTGACAGTTTTTGGAGACCAAACTCTCTTTAAAATTTACATTTCTGTGAATTGAAATACACAATCCAGAAATAATAATAGCCACATAATGTAGAAGGGCTGGCACTCCTCAGATCATGTAATATGTAAGTGATTTTCACATTAGTGAGGAAAAACTGGTGTTGCTGATGTGACAGTTGTAAAAGTAGCATTTACTGTTCATGATGAGGAGAAAATCATCCAAAATGCTCAAACCCTGTAAACTTTGACCTCTGAGACATCCATATGGATTCCATTAAGGCTGCACAATTGGTTTAATTTATAAGTAATACCTTGCATGGTAACAAAACAGCAAAAGACTGCGTGTTATGAAACAGTCTCCATTCAGAGCTTCAGTAAGCGATGTGTGATTGAGAGGTGTCCTCTAGCACACATGTTGAGCAGGGCAGCAATTTTACATGATGTTTACCATATTACAATTTAAATCGTCTTGCCTCATCTTGCAGGACAGCAGTTACCTTCTCTCCCTCTCTGTGCAAACAGCTGAATGTCAAACCATCATTTCCACACAATCACTCTGGGCGATTAACACAGTGCTGATGTCTTTTCCATGTTTCTGTTGTATCATAGTTCATATAAAGACCGCACAGCATGACTTGATGATGTTGTGTTGTGATCTGATGGTTAATCTCAGCGACTATATTCGCATCTGGAGGTCATTTGAACAGAGGCATAAAACTCTTGCAATTTCTCATTACGGAGGACAGCAAAGCAGACAAATTTATACTGGGATTAGGATTTGTAAATTCTATTCAACATGCTATAATGAAAGCACCACAACACATTATTTTATGTTTAACCTTGTGAATTTAGTATACTGTATAAACTGTATTTTTTTTTTAAAAAACACACCTGTTAAACAAAACTCTTAAGCCCAACATATGCTTCTGTCAGACGCTGAGCAATTTCTTGCCTGTCTTTTTCTAGTCGCGTATCTTTGAACGTGCAGCATGTGCATGTGCCTGGAATTATTTGCACGAATTAGTAGATCCACTAGGTGGCAATACTCACATTTGAGCCATTGCTGTCACAAAGAAACACTATAAAAGATGTTATTGCCATTGCCATACATATAACTGGAAACGAAGGTAAAAACAACAGCAATGGATATGCACGTCAAGAGCGCGTGTGTGAGGAGGTCGGGAGATCCCTGCGTTTGTATAACTTGAGTCTGAATAAATATACATAAATTTGTATTTGTCTAAACTACTGAAGAGAAATAGTTTGGTGTCTTATAGCAGTCCTAGCGCGAATGTGCCAACTGTCTGCGTATGTGCACACCGTCAAATAAAGTACATTTTGAAAGGCTCTCGTTTGTCTGTATGCAGATGCTGAGCATTCATGTCAAAATCGAAGTTTACTTTGGGCTTCTATTGCAACACGCTACAAAAAATGTTAGGACAGTTCAGTGTTTACCACTGTGTAACATCACAATTTGTTTGGATAACACCTGTTAAGCATTTGGACAACTGTCTTCAACTGTGCAATTGTTGCCAAGTGGAATCTACAACAAATGATGCTAGGCCTTTACTCATAACTACCTTTTTCGCAAAGCCTATTAACCAGCTGTTCCCAAGGTGATTTTTAATGGAGGTTAGAGTTTCACATAGTATCTAACTAGTGGAGTAACTACAGTTCATCACAATAACTGTTGACATGTTTCACTTACAACCAACCAGAAAGTGTACTACATGTGTATAAAGTTCGATATTTCTATTTTTGTATTGTTTAAAACCTAAATTATTTTCAGATTTAGTGCACATTATTTTCATTCCAAGCATAATTTACCTGTGATCAAATGGCTTGTGTTATTTCCTTTCACAGCTCTGTGTTGAATACACCGCCAGAAATGATATCATGCATGTAAACTCAACTCAAACTTAGAGAGCTGTGAACTGATTTCATGACATTGTACCATCTCCCAGAATGGACAGTAATGTATTCCACTAGTCAGTCTGCTTATCAAAGCCAGAGTGAGTCTGTATTGTGCATATTGCGAGACATGTTGATATGACATTGAAATGTTCTTCTTCAAAGGAAGCCAGAATTATCAGTGTTTCTTACAGTCTGCCATGCTCTCCTGGGTACATTGTGTCCAAAAATATAGGCAACAGGAAATACTTTGTGAGTGATATCATATTCTCTGAAAGGGCAGAAACACAGTGAAAAAGCCCCCTCTAATTGCACAGTACACCAGCTCTCTCTCCTCTCTTTCACACCACAGAAGCATATCACTCAACCCACACATCATCTGTATCAATCGTTTTATTGGACTCTGAGTGTGTTGAAATATGATAATTGGAGGAGTAGAGAATGACAGAGTTGGAAAGGAAAGGAAACATTTATTCACTTAGAGGAATATAAAGGAAAGGAAAGGAAAGGAAAGGGAAGGAAAATTAATTAACTTATAGGAATACAGAAAAGGAAAGGAAAGGAGAGGACAGGAAAGGAAAGGAAAGAAAAGGAAAGGAAATGTATTTATAGGAATACAGGACAGGACAAGAAAGGAAATTCAAAGAGATGTGAGAGGCATTCAGGAAAGGTGAATCTTTGCTCTGTCATATGGTAGCAGAGGTGCTCTGTAGGAAATGGAAGTTAAAGCTGCGTAGAGTTATGACACTGATACTTGGAGTACTGTTAATAATTGACCAAGACCACTCTGGCACTCATTAACTCATTAGCTTTCATGTGCTAGAGTCCTGCAAACAGAGGTCTGACAACAGTCTAAGACTGGACTGCCAAACTTTGCTTGCCTAAATACTGGAAGGCTTTATTGGCTCCAGTCACTTTATTCATAAGAATAAATATCATTCACCTTCTGTCTATCACTCAATGTTGTGTCGATGTAGTGACACTAGGAGTCGCGCTTGAGAGCCCCGAACACCTCCCATTCTTTGAGAAAAGGAGAAAAGGCCCCCGGACATACTGGTATAAAAGGAGCTGGAATGCCCACTCTATTCAGATTTTTTCTTCGGAGCTGAGCGGATGTAATATCAGCGAGCTGAATACTACTGCAGATCCATTTACCTCTTAAGAAGCATATGCTGTTGGATATATGGCATATTTCCAGCGGTTTTCTCTCCTTCTGCACGACGAGTGCAGATTTAGCTCCTAGGCGCATCAACAGCGCTACAAGTGTGTATATTCCTGCTAAATATTTTCTCTATTAGAGCAAACACATTTCCGTCTTTATAAAGATGCCATTCCATCTTCGTGTGATTCCTGGATGCGGTCGTTATCTCTCCACTTCCGATGGCCACAGGCGCTGCCTCACATGTTTGGGCAGTGATCACACTGAGGCAGCGTTTGTGGATGGTTCATGTTCTCATTGCGAGAATATGACCATGGCAATGTTGCGGTCGCTGCTTTCCTTCTTCCGAGGGAAAGCCACTCTAGCCACCCATTGTGCTGTGCCTTCTACCCACTGGTACACATCCCTCCAGGGCCTTTAGGACTACGGTGCTGCTGGGCAGGCTGCCTTTGCCCTGCTTGCCATGGCCCTCCTGCAGGTACACCAGGTGAAGTCACTAAAAGAACTGCACGTGGGTTGTCCTGATCCCGATGTGCTGCAGGAGCTGCACTCGGTGACCACCCTCGCCCTCCAGGCAAAGAAGGTCATGGCGTGTGCACTTGGGCAGGTGATGTCCACCTTGGTGGTCCAGGAGCATCACCTGTCACTAAATCTGGTCGAGTTGAGGGACGCGACAAAGCACGATTTCTCAACGCGCCCATCTCCCAGATTGGACTTTTCGGCGACACCGTTGAGGACTTCGCCCAGCAGTTCTCGGAGGTGAAGAAGAAGACGAAGGTCATCCAACACATCTTGTCCCGGTGTGGCTCAACATCCTGCACCCCTTCTGCTCGACGAGCGCGCCCCCCTGCAGTGGCAAAAGCCCAGGCAGCTCCGGCTCAGCTCGAGCCCCAGTGTAGAACCCCCTAAAGGAAGCTGATGTCCCCCCAGAAGGCTCCTAAGCATCCCTGAGATGGATGACCCAGGGAAATCTTTTGATTCCATTTTGTCACGACTGCCGGACACCGAGCACTCGCAGCCAGGGCCCCGCAAGCGTGGCCTCCCCACATTCATGCACCTGGCCGTGCCACACCTATGGCCCACCGGTTGTGATGAGTTTTGAGGACGGCCCAAGAAGCCCTCCTCCTCAGTCGCTAAACAGCCCTATGCCAGTTTCTTAAAGCAAGGTAAGTGCTTTGAGCTCCCCCTCAGCACAGCCACCTCTGGTCAAAGTAACGCTCCTTGACATGACGTCGCCTGCTCCCCCCCCCCCCCCCCCAGAGCGAGGCCCCACCCCCAGGTACGTCAGATCCCCTTGCCCAAAGCTTGGATGCATGGCTAACGCTTTCCAACCCATCGCAGTGGCTGGCTAGGACAATCCGACTCTGTTACGCAATTCAGTTCACCAGCCGCTTGCCCCGGTTCAGCGGCGTCCGCTTCACTTCGGTGCAGGGCGAGAATGCCAACCACCCAGCCTGCAGAGATCACGACCCTTCTTTGCAAGGGTGTGATAGAGCCTGTCCCTCCAGCCAAGATGGGGAAAGGGTTCTACAGCCCTTACTTCATCATGCCAAAGAATGGTGGTTGATTGCGGCCAATCTTTGACATGCTAGTTCTGTACTGGGCCTTACACAGACGCGTTCAAGATGCTGATGCAAAAACATGTATCTGGCATCAAGATTGGTTCGCGGCGATAGACCTGATTGACATGTACTATCATGTCTGGTTCTACCTCGACACAGACCCTTCCTACATTTTACTTTCGACGGCCAGACGTATCAGTACAAGGTCCTCCCCTTCGGCCTGTCCCTGTCCCCTCGCGTCTTCACGAAGTCGCAGAGGCAGCTCTTGCCCCGTTAAGGGAAGTGGGCATCAGCATACTCAACTTCCTGCATGACTGGCTGATTCTAGCACACTCTTGAGAATTGCTGTGCGTGCACAGGTATTTGGTGCTCAGGCACCTCAGCCGTCTAAGGCTTATGCAAGTGGGAAAAGAGCAAGCTCTCCCCGGTTCAGAGCATCTCTTTTCTCGACATGAGTTAGACTCGGTTTCAATGTTAGCGTGGCTCACAAGCGAGCGTGCGCAGTCAGTGCTGAACTGCCTGAAGTCATTCAGGCGGAGAACAGCGGTTCCACTGAAACACTTTCAGAGGCTCCTGGGGCTATGTCTTCCTCAGCAGCAGTCACGGCGCTCGGGTTGATTAATATGAGACTGCTTTAGCACTGGCTTCAGACTCTGTGCACACATCGAGTAGCTATCACGCTTTTCTGCTGCCACTTTGTGACATGGTGCATTATCCTGCTGGAAATAGCCATCAGAGGATGGGTACATGGTGGCCATAAAGGGATGGACATGGTCAGAAACAATGCTCAGGTAGGCCGTGGCATTTAAACGATGCCCAATTGGCACTAAGGGGCCTAAAGTGTGCCAAGAAAACATCCCCCACACCATTACACCACCACCACCAGCCTGCACAGTGGTAACAAGGCATGATGGATCCATGTTCTCATTCTGTTTACGCCAAATTCTGACTCTACCATCTGAATGTCTCAACAGAAATCGAGACTCATCAGACCAGGCAACATTTTTCCAGTCTTCAACTGTCCAATTTTGGTGAGCTCTTGCAAATTGTAGCCACTTTTTCCTATTTGTAGTGGAGATGAGTGGTACCCGGTGGGGTCTTCTGCTGTTGTTGCCCATCCGCCTCAAGGTTGTGCATGTTGTGGCTTCACAAATGCTTTGCTGCATACCTCGGTTGTAACGAGTGGTTATTTCAGTCAAAGTTGCTCTTCTATCAGCTTGAATCAGTCGGCCCATTTTCCTCTGACCTCTAGCATCAACAAGGCATTTTCGCCCACAGGACTGCCGCATACTGGATGTTTTTCCCTTTTCACACCATTCTTATAAACCCTAGAAATGGTTGTGCGTGAAAATCCCAGTAACTGAGCAGATTGTGAAATACTCAGACCGGCCCGTCTGGCACCAACAACCATGCCACGCTCAAAATTGCTTAAATCACCTTTCTTTCCCATTCTGACATTCAGTTTGGAGTTCAGGAGATTGTCTTGACCAGGACCACACCCCTAAATGCATTGAAGCAACTGCCATGTGATTGGTTGATTAGATAATTGCATTAATGAGAAATTGAACAGGTGTTCCTAATAATCCTTTAGGTGAGTGTATAAAATAGTGATTTTCTCTATAAAAGAGTATTTTCCTCTAAAAGAGCTTTACACAGCGGCGTTGAACGCCCTTTTCAGTACGTGTTTTTTTAAAGATGCCATTCTGCCCCTGTGTAGTTCCTGGATGCAGTAGAGTGCTCTCCACTTCAGACGGCCACAGGCATTGTCTCGTGTGTCTGGGCAGCGATCACACCAAGGCAGCGTTTGTGGATGGTTCATGCTCTCACTGTGAGGGCATGACCATGGCAACGTTGCAGTCACAGCTTGCTTTCAATAGAAAGCCTGCTCATCTGCTCTCGCTACCTCGACAGTGGAGCGGCCCATGGATATACGGCGATTCCCCAGGTGGATAGAGCTGTTGCGCTCCATCTATGCCCCGGAAACCCTACCACCTGGCGGGGTCGCCCTGTGCTCACTTCTAAGGCCTGCAGGACAACATCATCATTTACTGCCAAAGCCTACAGTGACACTGGACAGGCCGCTTCCGCCCTGCACGCCATGGCCATCCAGTAAGTCCACCAGGCCAAGGCGCTGAAAGATCTGGCCGAGGGTAGCCCTGATTCCGATGTGTTGCAGGAACTGCGCTCAGTGACCGACCTCACCCTCAGGGCCACGAAAGTCACAGCGCAGTCACTTACACACCAACAAGGCTCGCTTTCTCAATGCCCCCGTCTCCCAGTTCAGCCTCTTTGGTGACACCGTCTAGGACTTTGCCCAGCAGTTCTCCATGGTGAAGAAGCAGACGGAGGCAATCTCACATATCCTGCCCCGCTGCAAGCCTGCCGCAATGGGCCATGCCCCATCTGCCCGCCGAGGGTGTCCCCCTGCAGCAAAGAAACACCCTGCTCCGCCTCAATCCGGGCCCAACTCTCAGTTCCAACGTTGAGAACACCGCAGGAAGCAGACGCCCCCCGTCTCACGGACCCCCTCGAGGACCCGTAAGGCTCCCAGGCACTCCTGAGACGTCCGACCGAGGGATCAAGACGTTAGCTCCGGGGATGGTAAGACCACTCCGTCCCCTGGTGGAGGGCCGGGAGGACAATCTTTTGTTGGATTTATTTCATTTGCCACACCCCCTCGGGGCTGCGTTACCCACATTCTCAGTAAAAGAGCTATTTCCTTGGTCTCCTGGGTCACCTGGCCCGCAAATGCCATTCTCACAGCACTCTGCCACCAGATTTCATTAGTCCCAGCACGCTGGACGTGGACCCCCGCCTTCAGCTCCACGACTGTTCCCCGGGCCGGCCGGTTCTGACGAGTCTAGAGGACACCTACGTTGGACCTCCTCCTCAGTCACTAACCCACCCCCTGCTGGGTGTGCAGAGGTAGGTAAGTGCTTTGAGTCTTTTCTCAGCACGCGTCTTCGCCTCCTGACACAGTTTTACCTGCTCCGCCCCGCTGCGAAGCCCCACCAGGTACGTCAAAAATAATTGTCCCCTTGGTGCGTCTAGCAAGTTTGGATGCATGGCTTTCACTTCCCAACCCGTCTCGCTGGCTGGCCTGGATCATCCGACTCGGTTCCGCAATTCAGTTTGGCAGGCCTCCGCCCCCCTTCACGGGCGTCCACTTCTCCGCAGTACATGGTGAACATGCCAAATCCCTGAGCGTGGAAATCGCTACTCTCTTACTCAAAGACGCGATAGAGCCTGTCCCTCCAACCGAGATGAAGAAGGGTCTCTACAGCCCTTACTTCATCGTACCCAAGAAAGGCGGTGGATTACGACCGATCTTGGACTTTGGAGTTTTCAACCAAGCTTTGCAAAAACTCCCATTGAAAATGCTCACGCAGAAACACATCCTAACCTGCGTTCGGCATCTAGATTGGTTCGCAGCGGTAGACCTGAATGAAGCATACTTCCTCGTCTCAATTCTGCCTCGACACCGACCCTTCTTACGGTTTGCATTGGACGGCCATGCATATCAGTATAATGTCCTCCCCTTCGGCATGTCTCTGTCCCCTTGCGTCTTCACAAAAGTCGCAGAGGCAGCCCTTGCCCCACACCGAGAAGCCGGCATTCGCATACTCAATTACCTCGATGACTGGCTTATTTTGGCCTACGCACAAGAGTTACTATGCGCTCACAGACGCACTGGCACACAGCTGGCCTGCGGAGCTGCGTAAGTACGCATTTCCCCCAGTGAGCCTTCTTGCACAGGTGCTGTGCAAGGTCAGGGAGGACGAGGAACATGTCACCCTTGTGGCTCCTTATTGGCCCACCCAGGCCTGGTTCTCGGATGTCGTACTCCACGCTGCAGCCTCCCTGGCGAATTCCCCTGAGGAAAGACCTTCTTTCTCAGGGATGGGGCACGCTCTGGCATCTGCACCCAGACCTTTAGAACCTCTACGTCTGGCCCCTGGATGGGACGCGGAAGATCTAGCTGGTCTACCACCCACGGTCGTAGCCACGATCAACCAAGCCAGAGCCCCTTCTATCAGGCACCTTTATGCCCTGAAATGGCGTTTGTTCGCGAATTGGTGCTCTTCCCGTGCTGAAGACCCACAGAGGTGCGCAGTTAGGTCAGTGCTCTTATTTCTGCAAGAGAGGCTGGAAGGGAGGCTGTCCCCTTCCACCCTGAAGGTGTATGTTGCCGCTATTGCGGCCCTCCACGATGCAGTAGAAGGCAAGTCCTTGGGTAACCATGATTTAATCATCAGGTTCCTAAGAGGTGCCCAGAGGTTGAACCCCTCCCGGCCAAGCGTGTTCCCCTCCTGGGATCTCTCAGTGGTCCTCGTGGGCCTCCAGAGAGCCCCCTTCAAGCTGCTAGAATCAGTTGGACTCAGGGTTCTCTCTCTAAAGACGGCCCTGCTGATCACGCTCACTTCCATCAAGAGGTTCGGGGGCCTGCAAGCGTTCTCTGTTAGCAACACCTACCTGGAGTTCAGTCCGGCAGGCACATATGTGATCCTAAGACCACAACCGAGCTACATGCCCAAGGTTCCTACCACACCCTTCAGAGACCAGGTAGTGAACCTGCAAGCACTTCCCCGGTAGGAAGCAGACCCAGCCCCTTCATTGCTGTGTCCAGTACGTGCGTACCTATTTGGACTGCACACAGAGCTTTAGGTGCTCTGAGCAGCTCTTTGTCTGATTTGGGGGGACAGCGGAAAGGGAACGCTGTCTCCAAACAGAGGCTATCCCACTGGGTGGTGGATGCCATTTCATTGACCTATCGCACCCAGGCCGTGACCCCCCCCCGCCCTTGCGGGTCCGAGCACACTCAACAAGGAGTGTCGCGTCCTTGTGGGCACTGGCCAGAGGCACCTCCCTAGCAGACATATGTAGAGCAGCGGGTTGGGCAACACTTAATACCTTTGCGAGATCTTACAGTCAGGGTTGAGTCAGTATCGTCCCGTGTTTTCTCAGGTCCGAGCCGGTATCGCTGAATTGCTTGCACCTGGCACCCTTTCCCTCGGCCATGGTAAAACTGTGTGCTTTCTCTCCCACGAGATCCCACCCACCCGGGTCCCTGGTTGATTCCTCCCTAGCACTTTTGGGTCCGCAGTTCAGCGGAGGAACTTGCCGACCCAGTCCACTATGGGTACTCAATCTACCCTGTACTGGAATAGGTGCTCCACAGATTGGGACTCCTACATTGACTCCCCCTGTGTGTATTTTCCACGGTACGGTCCCCTCACGAAGTGGACCCGCATCTCCCTTAGGCAGTTTTAGCTGCCCTCCGGTCGCTTTGCTGTAGCAACTCCTCCCTCCTTGAGGCTGGATCTACCACTGCGCCACATTTGCCTAAAAAACCCATGTGATGTATTCGCCACCTTTACCTCCCCTTTGGGCAGGTGTGGCCTCCGCAGGGTCTTTTTCCCCTGAAAGAATAGGAATCTGGTAAGACCGCCTTCCCTCGATGCGTGTAAGGGCCCCGGCTGTTCTTGCTCTATGCGGAGAAACATAGAGAGAAAAGAGGCCCAGCCAGGATTGGCCCATTCCCAGGTTGGCAAGCATCACCTTGTTCCCCTGCCTAAGGTAACCAGAAGGATTGACAACTTTTTTGGGGCATTGGGGAAGGGTACGCCCAGTCTGACACAGTTGGTCGCATGTGCACGTAAAATTACCTGCCCCCTCCTGTGTCAGCTGTACACGGCTCAGCGCATGGCATGATTGGACCCCTAGTGTCGCTTCTTGGACACAACGTTGAAGTGAGCGACAGACGGGCAACGTCTAGGTTACGTATGTAACCTCCGTTCCCTGATGGAGGGAACGAGACGGTGTGTCCTCCCGGTCGCTGAGCAGAGCCACTGCAGTGGCCGGACTATTTCCAGCTCCTCAGAAAAATCCTGAAAGAACTCTACGTATTTCCCCGCTTTTATACCCGTATGTCCGGGGCAGGGTATGCAAATACTGTCTGCCAACTTCTCATTGACCTTTTTTTCATAGACCAGAGGCATATTCGGCGCTCAAGAGAGACCCCTAGTGTCGCTTCTTTGACACAACATCTCGTTCCCTCCATCAGGGAATGGAGCTTACATACGTAACCTAGACGTTTTCTTTCAAATAAGAATAATAATAATACATTTTATTAGTGGGCGCCTTTCAGGACATACAAGGACACCTTGCATGTACAAACAATAATTGCATTACATTATCTAACATGATAAAATAAACTAATACAAATACACAACGAACAACAAACGCAATTCTTAAAAATCAGAAATAAGATCATCTAAAATAATGAGTTTTGAGACGTGATTTAAAAGTTAGCAGAGTAGGGCTATTTACTGCATCTTGTGGTAGAGAATACCAAAGACAAGGAGCAGTATAACTAAAAGCTCTAGATCCCATTGTAGTCAAACGTATAGAGGGTACAGTAAGAGTTTAAGTAGAAGATCTAAGGGATAGGTTTGGTGAGTGAACATGAAGAAGATCACGTAGAAATGAAGGGGCTAAATTATGGGATAAAGGACTACCAGTAAAACTAATTGAAGCCAATCTCTCCAGTAGAATGCTATGTGAAACTGAATCAAAAGCAGCACTTAAATCAAGAAAAACAAGTATTGACAGAAGTCCAGAATCAGCAGCCATCAATAGATCATTGATAACTCTAATTAGTGCAGTCTCTGTGCTGTGATGAGGCCTAAATCCTGACTGAAATTCTTCGTATAAACTATTTCTCTGTAGAAATTAACATATTTTGGAGAATACTACCTTTTCTAGTATTTTCGACATAAACAGGATATTTGAAAACGGTCTATAATTAGCCAGTTCTCAAGGATCAAGTTGTGGCTTCTTAATAAGTTGTTTGATAACTGACATTTTAACCTGTTGATACACACCCCCTTTTTGAGCACAAACCATGAAAATTACGTACCTGAACTTAGCTGTATTTACTGGGCCTTTTGGAGTATGGACACAGATGTAGTATCTTTTGAAAGAAGATACTTTGGACTTTATTTCCCATGTTTCATAATGAATACATTATATGTTGTTATTTTTTAAAGTTAGAGAAGCTGAAGTTTATAGTAATAGAAATATTTTGTGCTGAACATGTTTTTACAATAAAACAAAAATAATAATAAAAGTGACAAGACAACCCAGAAATACAATGTTCTCAAAGCAACAAGTCTTAAAGAAGTTATGTTTCAAATTTGAAGATGATCTAACAAAAAATTAAGTTCCTGCTAGCTATTTTCTGTGTCATATCGCTTACAGAGTAAAATCAAGGCTCCGTCTTTCAAGACGACACAAAATCTGACTGCACTGCTTGGACATTAAGAATAAAACTATGCCGCATTTTTAAAAATAGACTTTGGAGTCAGGCTCATTTTGTTTACTAGACTTTAATATATAAGATAATATACAGTTTTACCACATGAATGCTGCTCAGATTGCATAGTTTGTTGAAGAACGATGACAAAGGGTAATTCTTTCAGGTGAGATCTCATGTAAACAATGTAGAATTTAACAATATTTCTCAGATTTATGACTTTTATGGACAAAAAGTAATATTGGATTTTTTTCAATGAACGCTTGTCATGGACAATTGACCCTGTTGAATTGAAGTGTGGCGAACTGAATTTATCTGGCAATCACATTTTCATAACAAAGGTATGAAGTCCCGTTTTGATATTGCATGTTTTCATTTCTACTCCTGGCACGAATAACTAAATTGCTGTTTCTGGAGCATTGCTATTGTGAAACAGAGATCGGATATCAATGTTGAACCCTTAGACCTTTGAAAAGATGTAGAATTTGTTAAAATGAATCACATTTATAGATGGTAAATTATATATTAAATGTAAGCAGAGTGACATCACCACCGCGTGCGAGGGGATTGCGTATCAACAACAGTTAAGAAGAGGTTCTGAAATAATAGGAGATAAATTTTGTTAGCTCTTCATGACCTATGACAGCAAAGGATTGAAGTTGCACTTGAGGAAAATTATGAGACACTGTTTTCTGAGGTGCTATGAGAGATGATTGCATAATTATCTGTAAAGAAATTCATGAAGTCATTACTCTTGTGCTGCTACATAATATCTGGTTCTGTTGAAGCTTTATTCCTAACCAATTTAGCCACACTACTGAATAAAAACCTAGGATTGTTGTTGATATTTTCTATGAGTTGACTAAAATATGCAGACCTGGTAGCTACAGACACTATCCTACCATGCACCAAGAAATACTTCTAATTTTGTATTCTTCCACATGCACTCCATTTTCAGAACTGCTCTCTTGAGAACATGAGTATGTTCATTGTACCATGGTACAGGGCTTATTTCTTTAATTTTCTTTAATCTAAGTGGGCGACACTATCAAGAGTGCTAGAGAAGTCTGCATTTATATTTTGGGTTATTTAATCAAGTTCCTCTTGGCTTTGGGGTTAATTGAGTGTATGAGATAGATCTGGAAGATTATTAGTGAAGCTATCTTTAGTGGTCGAAAGAATAGTTCTACCTGAACGATAGCTTGGTGTAGATTGAGTAACATTAGCTGATCGCAGCATACAAGAGACGAGGTAATGATCCGAGATGTCATCGCTGTGCTGCAGAATTTTTATATTATCAACATCAACTCCATATGACAGAATTAAATCTAGCGTGTGATTATGGCGATGAGTTGGTCCTGTTACATTTTGTCTGACTCCAAGAGAGTTGAGTGTATCGATAAATGCAAAATATCATTCATTTTCATTATCTATGTGAATGCTGAAGTCCCCAACAATTAAACTCTATCTACAGTAACTACAAGATCGGATAAATTATCAAATTCACCAAGGAAATCAGAATAAGGCCCGGGTGATCTATACACTGTAGCAAGGGTAAAAGAAGACATTTTTTATATCTGACGGTGTCACATTAAGCATTATTAGTTCAAAAGACTTACCCTCTGAGTAACACCAAAAACTTCACTGTAAATTGTAGCAACACATCCTCCTCAACCCTTTAGACGAGGCTCGTGTTTATAACAATAACCTGGGGGAGTAGATTCATTTAAAATAAAATATTAATTTGGTTTAAGTCAGGTTTCAGTCAATCAGAGCGCATCCAATCTATGATCTGTAATCTTTTTACAGATAGTGCTTTGGTACAAAGAGATCTGATGTTTAGTAGACCTATTTTTATATGATGTTTATCTTTAATTTGTTTGTTTTGTTCAAGTTTGACCTTAATAAAAAAAATTCTAAATGATTTAGTGAGGGTTTTGTGGTTGGTAATTCAGGGAACTGACACAGTCTCTATGAGATATCTAGGTGATACTCTCTCTATGTGTTGTAGTTTATGTGACCTGTGTGACGTCTCAAGGCAGCTTGCAGATGTTCGGTTTAACCAGTTTGTCTGCTTCCAGACCTGTGCCCCAGTTAGTCAAAAACTATCATTATTGAGACTATGAGCCAAATTGGAGGGATGGAGTCCTCTCTTTAGCATGTCAGGTCTACCCCAAAAACTCTTCCAATTGTCTATAAATCCTATTTCATTCTTCAGACACCACTCAGACATCCAGCCATTCAGTGACACAAATCTACTATAAACCTCGTCACCACGACGAGCAGGGAGGGGACCAGAGCATATTACAGTGTCTGACATAATTTTTGAAAATTCACACACCTCTTTAACATTATCTCTAGTGATCTTCGACTGACGAAGCCGGACATTGTTAGTGCCGACATGAATAACAATTTTAGAAACTCTATGCTTAGCATTAGCCAGCACTTTTTAATTAGCTTTAATATCAGATGCTCTGGCACCCAAAATGCAATTAACAATAATGGTTGAACTCTCTATTTCCACGTTCCTTACAATAGAATCACCAATAACATGGGCTCTTTCAACATGATTCTCAGTGTGTGCATCACTGAGTGAGGAGAATCGATTGGAAACCCTAACAGGAACGGTGAGAGTGGTATCTCTTTGCTGAGCGAGAATGCCACCAAGACGTCACCCAAATGCCCTGCTGAAAGGGCTCTACAGCCGGAACCAAAGTGTGTGTTTTGCTCTCTGTACTACTCGCACCCGAAACAGTATCTACCAGCTTCTCTTTCTCACTGATCTCCACTAGCGTTCGGATGCATGTCTCTTACTCATTAACCTTCGAGATTCGAGCTAGGCATCAGCAGCAACAGGTAAAATACATGCATATGAAAGTGGAAAAGCGGAAAAACCTGAAATGAGGTAAAATGACAAAGGATAAAATTATGAACGTATGAAAATAAGAATAAGCAATGCTAAGCAGCCTAAGCAGGCTACAAACACTTTGAAGCATGCTGTCAGCAACAGGAAGTCAACTGACGTCAATGAAGACATAGAAGAAAAAAATGTAACACACTTAGTTATCTCATCCATTGTAGGCAGATAAAAACTAGAGAGAGTAATTAAAGATGAATCTAACTGAACAGAATAAAATGCACTACATGCCCCATCGTTTTGTGTCATCAGTTGTTGGTGAATGTTTTCGATTGTATCATTAAAATCACATAAAACAGCAGAGTGCAGGTGTGATGGTATAAAATCAGGTGGTCTTAAATATTATTCACTGTGGAGAAGAATGTTCTTGTATTGTCCTCTTCCGCATTAATTACATCAGCATAATATTTTGATTTTGCCATGGAAAAGGCTTCTGTAAAGGAATTAGACGGGCAAGGAGGAGGCGAGAACCGGCTTGACAATATAAATATTATTTTAATAATTAACTTAAAACAAAAGGACAAACACACACGATGGACATGTCCATAAATGATCTCTCTCTCCTCGCACCACCGTCTGCCATCGGCCCTTATCCCGATTCGGGACCGGGTGTGTATCATAACGGCCCGGCCCCACCCTCCACCCAGCCACATTCCTCCCTTGTTCTTTCAGACTGGGGAGCCCCCGGCCTGACGTACATCCCCCCCCCCTCTTTCCCTGGGGAGGGGTGCGCCTTCCGCGCCGTCTGCTGGCAGGTCATCCTCCTGTAACAGTGTAGTACCCCCCCCCCCCAAAAAAAAACACTACAATTTAAAAGAGAGGGAAAAGGCCAATGCAGAGTGGCAGTGAGAGAGAGAGAGGAGAGAGAGATAAAAAAAAACCTACTCGCCGGTTCCCCAATACACCGTAGCTTGTTCCTCGGCCACTCCTCCACCCTCTAACGGAGGACAGCCGCGCCTCTCTGGGTGGATTGGAGGCAGTCCTCCAGCCCCTGGTGGACGGAATGCCCCGCCGCGTTCTCGGGGAGTCGAAGGGGTCTCCCCCGCCCCTGGCAGCAGTTCACCCGCTCCAGGCGGTCGGTCGCGATCCCCTCTCTGCTCGCGGTCGGTGGTCTCTGACCCCGCCGCGCTTCAGCGGCTGGTAGGGGCATCTTCCGCCCCTGGCAGCGGTCGGCTAGGAGCCCCTTCTCCCCTTGTGGTCGGCGGCCGTTCCTCCGCTTCCAGGCGGCTGGCGGCCTGTCCAATAAGAATAATGCCAATTCAGGGTCGGTTTTGATCCCCCAAAACCAAACGAAGGTCCCTTCAGGAATCAATGCCCTGCTGATGTTCACACTAGTTTTCGCTCGACCATGATCACATTTCCACTTAGCCAGTTGGAATTCAGTAGATAAATGTAAATTGGCTACTCTGAGTTTGTGTAGGAGTCGGTGTTGTGCTGGGAGCCGGCCGTTTGCTGGATTCCATCTCTAAGGTAACGTTACTTAGTGTTGCAATTTGTTGTCACTCTCTCGGGAGCGTGCATAAACGTCACTGTAACAAGTCTCGTTGTCGGGACAGGAAGGAGGACACGGGAACGGGGTTTCACTCTCAAAGTAAGTCTTTTAATTAAACAAACACAAACTTCTTATAACAAACTTATATTTCTTTCTAAAGTTAACGTGGGTTGCCAACACTGGACTGGCCTCTCTCCACTGGCAGTGTTGTGGCTCTTATATGCCGCTCTCCCCGTGCTCACTGAAATTAGAGACAGGTGTTAGACATATTTTAGCTCAGGTGCAAGCGCCCTTACCGCTCCCCCTCTCCGGACGGGCGCTTGACCACGCCCCCGCTGCCACAGTCACATCCTTGGATTTTCCCGGCAAAACCGACCTGCTCCCTTCACATGAAAATCAGTCTACAGGCTTTAATAGGCAACCTCAATTAAGTTGTGTTACAAGCCATTCACACATTGGCAAAAAAAGAGAGAAAAGGTGAATATTACATTAAACTTTTTACATGCTGCACATTTAAACTATCTTTAATATCATGTAGGAACCTTGACTCAGGAATTTATATTATTTAATAAAAGTTAATGTTTATCACTTTTTACATCTCCCTGGATGCCAAAATGTTTGTGATGTCACACACAATAATATGTTATAATTACACCCTAACCCTTATAGACATCTTGTGGGATTTTTAAATCTTAAGGTATAATTTATCTCTTTTTAGAAGCCCTTTATCTAAGTGACATCCAAAGGTCATTTTTGCAAAAGTTTTGCAATGTTTGCAAGGAAAATTAGGTGGAAAAGTACACACACTGATCAGATCTTACTTCACTCTGCATAATATGATTTCTCTGGTCATGGTTGTGCGAACAGGGTGATTTTGAGAGTGTGTGCTTAAAAACAGAACCAGGGGCTGATCGGCAGGAGTTTGCAGGATTTCACACAAAGAGCCATATACACAAGATATGGCTCATCCTGAGAAATTTGTCAAGAAAATACCACTGTTACATCAAAGGAGTGACGATTGCTGTATTTTAACACACTGAGGGGGAAGGGAGGGATGGATTAGTGCTGGATGAGAAATGGGGGTGATGGAGAGAATATCTGAGACAGCTGATGTCTTAAAGGTGCTTAAATCACCTTAAATAACCAAGGGGTGGTTGGTAGTAACACACTACATTTACTTGAGTGACTTTTTGAAGAAAAAATAATAATAGTAATAATACTTTAATGAATATGTTTTATGGTGGAAACTTTTCACTCTTACACAAGTACATTTCAGATTCAAATATTTTACTTTTACAACAATGGGTAGCATTCCTGTCGACAGCAGAACATCACAGCTGCAGGCTGTCACTCGAGTTGTGTTCAACACTACAGCAGCAAGTCCACAAAACAAACATTTCTTCAGTCCACACAATGCCTTCATTTTACACCAAGACAAGGATATATTTCAAGATTAAAACTGCAGCTCCAACTAAAGAAAGGTGAGGTATGTTTTAGAGATTGTGACAATGTGGGCTTGTCTGTGTCATGTTGATACTTATTCATTTTCAGCATGAATCTGTAACTGTGGGCTTTTTTGACCTCAGTTTCTAAATTTACATTATTATATCAGCACTGCAACATATCAGTGCCTACTTTTCTGCACGTGCAAGGTTAGCACACGCTCATCGTTTGACAGATACGGTGGCTTTGTCTTAAGGTAAACAAGATTCCAAACACAGAGATTAGGTGCAATTTAACCACAGTGTACAGAACTAATTATTTAAATTCTTTAGACACTGACAATGCTGGACCGTCACTGAACTAAATGCATGCAGGACGTAAAAAGCTGTGAAATAACGTCAGAAGGCATGAATAAAGCATGATCTTGCTTCATTGTGTAATTAAACATTATATATAATTTGGGACTGTATGATATTGTTCATATTTTTCATCGTAATAATTACAAGAAACTGGTTTCCAAACTTCTTTTCTAATTGCTAATTGACAGATTCGTCCAACTCTGAGAAGCATCCTTAAAATGATAGTTCACCTTTAATTAATATTCTGTCATCATTTCCCTGCCATCATGTTCTTCCAACCCTGTGAATCTTTCTGTATTCTTTAGAACCCAAAAGATAATAGACAGAATGTTAGGGACTGACAGTCTCAGTCACCATTCCCTTTCAAAATATGGAGGGGGAAAAAACATGCAGTGAAAGTAAATGCTAGCATTCTGTGTCTCATCTCCTTAAAGGAATAATTGAAAATTCTCATTTACTCACCCTCATGCCACACCAGATGTGTGTGTGTGTGTGTGTGTGTGTGTGTGTGTGTGTGTGTGTGTGTGTGTGTTTCTCCTGCTGAATACAAAGATGTTTAGAAGAATATCTCAGCTCTGTTGGTTCATAGAATGCAAGCAAATGGTGACCAGAACTTTGAAGCTCAGAAAGCACATAAAGGCAACATTAAAGGAATTCAAATGATACTGGTTCAATCTATGTCTGCAGAAGAGATCTGATAAGTGTGGGTGAGAAACAAATCAATATTTAAATCTTTTTTTTACTTATAAATCTCCACTTTCACATTTTTTTATTGTGTTTCTGGTGATTCAATTATTTGTGCATATCGCCACTTACTGGGCATGAAGGGGAATTAATTGTAAAAAGGAATTTATATATTATAAAGTTTCTCTTTTTCTCACCCACACCATCTCACCATCATATTGCTTCTGAAAATCAGTCATTTTAATTACTTCTATGCTACCTCTATGTACTTTTTTGAGCTTCAATGTTATGGTCACAATTCACCTGCACCAACAGTGCTGCTATATTTTTCTAAAAATCTTAATTTGTGTTCTGCAGAAGAATGAAAGTCATACACATCTGAGATGGCATGTTGGTGCGAAAATCAGAGCATTTAAATTTTTTTGTTGAATTTTCCATTTAATTTGATATATGGAAGAAAGTTGTCATATGGGTTTGGAACAACATGGTGGTGAATGATGGCAATTTCCATTATTAACAATAACATTAATGATAGTTTTATTATTATTATTATTATTATTATTATTATTATTATTATTATTAATAATAATAATAATCATTCTGTATGCATGTTAAATATGTATCATGTATTGGAATATAGGAAAGCAAACATCCATTATGTTATATGTAAAAGTAACTAGTTACTCTCTACTTGAGTATTATTTTTATTGGATACTTTCTCACTCTTACTCAAGTAAATTTTAACATTATTTATTTTATTTTTTTTAAAGTACTTTTACCTGAGTAAAATTTTTGGCTACTCTACCCAGCTCTGGCCACAGCTAAAGACCATTCAAAAGCATTGAGAGTTGGACTGAGACTCTGTTAACCTAGTGAGATGCCTTGCTGTGTGCACCCTACATACACTGCTACATTCAAATGCAGAATATTATTGGGAATGCTCTACATAGGTTATAATTCTGCACGTCATCAGTGCTCCTCACGTAAACCACACTTTTCTGGGTTCCGGCAATATGTTCCCCATTCATTTCTTCCATAGGCATTTCAATTAAAATCCTTTATAATTGAGTACGAAGCCATGATCTAAACCAACAAGCTCCAAGATGAATCACGCCAGAACAAACAAAAACAATTATAATTGTATATAACATTTCACTCAAAGTTGAATGGTAATGACATAATTTGTTAATTTGAAAAAACTAAAAATAAAATAGAAAAACAGGCATTTTTGCAACCTTTAAAAAAAAGGTTGCCAACCCCTGGGTGACCAACTCAATTGCATAATTCATAGTATGTCGTGCAAATATGTATGAGATACCTTGCAATTGCGTGGCTGTGAGTCTGACATATTGAGATAAAAATCTGAAGTCCACCCTCCATTGTAAAAGTTGGTATCGGTAGCGCTGGCCAGGATGCATGAACTCACAGTCGTTTATTATTACTGGATGAGGATTTTTAAAAAGGCTTTTATAGATAATGCTAAGGCGGATTTCATTCACATGTATGAATCCATACAATTATCAGTTTTTGTTAAAAATAACTATCCAGTGTAAAATGTCTACAAATGGATATAAGTTCATAGATTTAAATGCAGATGAATGGAGGATTCGGCTTTGAAGTGTCAAGCAAGATTAAAACTCACAAGACAGTCAGTGGCTGACAAATTTATTTCTCTCTCTGACACACTAATAATGTACACACATACAAGCAGACAAGAAGCTTTTATATAAACATTTCAAGTTTATAAAAGCATGCAATCCTTTAATTAGCGAGGGAGAACAGAGATGTAAGGCAGAGATTTGAATGTTTCAGTTACCAGAGATGACATAATTATGTGTTGTTTGTAAAAACCTCCTGGTATCAGCTGTCAGTTCACATATCAAATGATGTGTTCATTTTTACTTAGAAAATAAGTACTTAAGTAAATAAAACTTTTGTGTCAGTTACTGACTTGAATTTCCAAACCATGTTTGTATGTTTTTTCCTCTCTTTTTCTTAGCTTTTGGCCTTTTCTGAATAGTTGACAATGAGCCTTATTCATGTATCATGGGAAGAACTAATTTCTGTGCAAATAATTCATAAAAACATATATGTAAATTACTGCACTTGATTCAATACAACAATTTGCGTATAAACAAATCTAAAATAATAAACCGTGATTCTTTCAGCCCTCTCATCTCCCCTCAAATCTAAATTTTTAATTTAAAAAAATTAATTTTTTTTTTCAATTTTTATAAAACCACAATATTAAAATGCATTGCCTCTAAATGAACTGACGGCCAACTTGATTGGCATTGATCAGAGAAATAGGCCACACATGATTCATGATGCATTTTCGGTGTTATTATCCAATGATGTACTAGCCGGCCGAGGACACAAAGGGTTAATGGTTTGAATAAAAGCATCTGCTATTTCAGTCCATTAAATGTTACTTTATAACTATAATTATATAGAGATAATAATGTCCTGCGGGTGCACTGTGTTTTTCAAAAGCCCATTATCAGCTAAGTAACAGGGTGAAAGCAGGTAAATTTGATAACTTTTTGAAAAATCATCTAGAGAATTATTGAAATGTCCAAGCATATAATGCTCAATTTCCCAGATTGCTCTTTATGTACTAAGTCAAGTCTCTTTTATAATTCTGTAATTTCATTTTATTTTATTTTAAGTCCCAAGAACTATACACATGTCTGATGTCACCCTCCACATCAGCACTGTGGTCATGTGAAAAATCTAAATAGCCTTTTAATTAAATAATTTTCCAAATATCAGAAGTTTTCTTAGAGAGGATCCAAACATTATGCACAAAATTAGACTTTTGCTTTTTTTTTTATGAATATTTTAATCTTATTGGAAATGAACACTTCATAGCATGTCAGGATATTTATTGTATATTTTCCCTTCCAGTATCTTTAAAAAGGAATTTATCTCATGAAACTCAAAGTAATCAAATCAGCTGTGACACGTCAAGTTCAGTTGTGCAAAATTTTAAATTATTTACAGTGATTGACTTCTGAATCTTAAGCCAACATCAAGCACTGCTTGCAACTCATATTTACTTCCATAATCTGATATATTTCTAAATTAAACAAGATATTCAATAACAAAAAATGTAGGGTTACACTTGATTTTATTCATTTGGAACTGACTGGATCATGAAAAGTGGGCGTTACTTGGCAGAGTGGAGTCAGGTGGTTGGAGGGGAGGGGTTGAAAGGTAAGAGGGACTTGTGACATTAAATGATAAGGAAAGTTGCTTTAAAGGCAGTGGAAGTTATTCAATTTTTTGACGAAAGTTATGAAGAGAAGCTTTTTTATATATAATTATTTGGAATAAATAATACTAAGAACATAGGTGTTAAAATATATAAGTAACTAGGATTTAGGATGAGCCAATTCATCTGAATTGACCATATTTAACGGATTCCACTGCAGAAACATAAAACAGATAGAACATATGCATACATATAGGTCATCAACAGCATTTATAGTTTCAGTGCTGCAACAATAAAACATTACAGAAATAATACTTATGATTAATTTGTGTCTGCGATAATCTGATGTTCTTTTAAAGCCTGCTGAATATCTTAGCTTTGCATGGGACAATGGTATGTTTGGCCACACTGGTGTGATGAAGACCCATATGCCCAGATGAGCAGAGAGGGAGAGAAATAGATGGTAGTGGCATGCGACAGGTTGCAGAGGAAGGGAGCAACGGAATATGCAGCCACACACAGGCCTTTTTTTGATCTGATAGGCCATAACGTGCTGAAGACAGCTGGAGGTGTGAACGACACACATTCACACACACACACACACACACACACACACACACACACACACACACACACAAACAAACCTTCACTTCCACAGCCTGTCTGTCTGTTGTCAGCAGAGTATGCATTTCTCTCTCTCTCTCTCTCTCTCTCTCTGTTTTTCACTGTCTGCATATAGTTAGATCGACATCTGGCCATGTTACTGGCCAAAAGAGGGATACTTTAAAAATTTATTCTAATTTAAACAACTAACCATTGTGATATCCAATGTCACAATATGAAAGTAACAGAATTTCAGTTACTTTTGGATTAGGGGAACAGCAATACCAACTCGATGTACAGCAACAAAACAAACATGATCACCCTGGAAATTGTCATGTTTCATCCAAAAGTTCACTTATCCTAAAATCAATCACATCCAGCTGAATTACTGACAAGCTCCGTCCCCCATCAGACAATTGCATCAATTCAAGCATGAACATGTTTGCCTGTAGAGCTACTAATAGCGCTTTGCGCAATGTTTGAGACATGGGTCCTTGCCTGTGGGAACCAAAAAGTTATCTTGTTCACATAAACAATGGTGAGTGTGATTCAGAGATTTTTGCTCTTAAATTAACATTTTTCTCCACTGACGGTTTGGTTTAGGGTTGGAGTTAGTGGGCAGAGTTAAAAATGTATGTATTCCTATTGCTTATATTACTAGAGCTCACACTTGCTATGTATTCAACAACACTTCTAGCTTCAGCCACTAGGGGGCATACATTTCAGTAAGCACGGACCAATTTAAGTAGCAAAACTTTCAATCTACTGTTGCTGAATTCACATCCGAATCCTTCCCTAAAATATAGTGTGCCAAATTGAGTATGCCAATGGAGTAGTAGTGTGTCCAAATCCTAAGTATTCATAAAAGAGTAAGCAAGAAATACCTGGATGACCAACCATTTCTGATTAGATTCTAAGTGGCCATTGAATGGACACTTTACTATTCCATAATGCCTTGGGAGCTGAGGAGACATAATGTTCAAAACACTGTATTTTAAAAAAGGCTGAGAACCACGAGTCCGGCTGTTCTTTTCAGTTGCAAATGCTATACAGTACATACCGAGGAAGTTGCTAAAATGGTGCTTGTTTTAAAAAAAACATAGTATATTATTTTCATGGTTGTTGTTATTATGTCATATATTGTATCACAGGACAATGTCCACATTTCCATATGAAGTATGTCGGGAATATATTCATACTACTCACCTGCATCCAGGGCTGGACTGGGAAGACAAATCGGCCTGGGATTTTACATGGCAACCGGCCCAAAACTTGTTGAGTGTAGGGGTGGGGGGGTTGTTCACTGTCCTTATCGCGGCGTCGTTTTGTGGTCCGTTTTGCATAACACGGCAGCTCATTTAAGCTTACCCACCGGCCCGCTCGGTACTCAATATGGCCCCAAAGTGTGTCAGACACCCGGGAAAATGCCCGGTATGCCAGATTACCAGTCCAGCCCTGTCAGCATCCTTAATGTACTCTTTTACCACACAAGTAGTGCATCCTTCTTCAAATGCAGTACACATTCTGGCAGTTAGCAGGGACTGTTTGTTTTATGTTGTATTTTGTTTAGTGTTTTTTCTTAGAAAGAGAAAATTATTGTATTGTTCCCATTCAATTAAATTATTTTTCATTAGTGGCAATTGCAATGAGTTGGATTGGCAATGGTCTACATTGGCAAATGAACAATTACGTAACATTGCCCCTTTTGTATAGTTGTATCATATCGATTACGTAATGCTGTTCCAAGAAATTTGTCTTCCCAAAAATGTACAGTCCTTTACATTTTATTATACCACATATATTTATAGAAATAAACATTACCAAATATATTAAAAAGGTGAAAAGCCAGCACAATATAGCACATCTGACAGCCAGTCAAACATTTTGCATAAACAAAACTGAGTGAGGTTCACTTTAAATAGTAACTCAGTAAACTACACATTATACCCATAGCAATGAGTTAATGTAATCAGTATGCGTTTGGGGATGAACATAATTACTGAAGCTCAGGGGCTTATCTGTGCCGCTAATCATCATCATGTCATTGTGAAAGGGATTAATAAGAGCATTTAGGGTGAGATATCAAACACAGTGTCTTCTGTCATGAGTTAATACAAAGTTACATATCAGAATGGAGCCAGTGGCACAGCCAAGGGTGGGCCTGGGCCCAACCAAATTAGGCCCAGGCCCACCCAGACTTTTTTTGATCATTCTTTGACATCAAATATATATTTATATAATAGTTTTTAAAAATGCATAAATTCTGATTTCTAAAAGTGTGAAAGAACTGTTTGAGTGTGCTGCTTCTCTCTTATTAAGGAATATTTGGGAAAAAAAATAATAGCCAAAAACTTGGCTCATTCATTTTTATTTAGACCCACCTAAAAGTAATTTTAATTACTGTGCATTATTGTAAAATTATGACATTGCAACGGTTTCAGAATCTGTATGTTTAGAGGTCTGGGAAACAGTATCACAACTAAACCTAAAACTGAACAAATAAATATGATCAGTACGGGGGGAAAAATCCATTAATCTATACCAAAATAGTGTAAAAACAGATAAGATAGCATGTAATTGGCATAGATGAAAAGCTTAGAAAGTTTGAGTGGCCTTAGGCAAAATGTATCAAAACAAAAGATTTTTCACAATTTAATTTCCAAGTCCTCAAGAGAAAACGAGGCAGTAATTACTAATCTAGAGAGTTATGACGCCTACCTAATTGCACTTTTTGCATAAAAATCCCTCAGCACCAGAAACAAAAGGGTTCGCCCATGAAAAATGCACCCAGCAGCAAGACTTATATTTCATTAGCTTCTTTTGTCTTGTTCCTGCATCTCATTCCTAGTTATTAACACCCCTTTTTTCTGCACAGCTGACGAGTGAACGATGTTACATAAGACCTGAAATAAAGCAAACTTGGTGCCGCCAGCTACATGTGCTTGTATCTAATCATATTTCCTGGGAAGCACTTTGCTGTGGATTGCAACAGCTTATCTGCCCAGAGTTGGCTTCAACTGAATATAGGATGAGTCTTCTTTTATTGACCCACAATGCCCCCTGTCATACTAACTGAAGGAAATGAAAGGGTTTCTTATGACCTAATAGAGGGGTTCATCTGTTTTTAAATTGGTCCTAGTGTTTTTTTGAAACTCAGGAAAATGTATTTTTAGGGATGTTCACGTGGGTGTTTTACAATATCCCTTCTCGATTCATAATTCCATGTTTTTATGCAATAAAAAATTGGCTGTAAAGCTCTCTGGAAGAGATGGCAGTTTCTTCCAGCAATTCATCTATGGATGATTCATCTTGAACAATTCGCCGTCTTGCAGTAACCTCAACCAATTTCCTTGAAGTTAATCTTTACCATACAAAAAAAAAAACTTTCTGACTCTGCATGGTAGAAATGCTTTTGTCTCAAAGTGCCTGGCTCCACTAACAAGAAGGAAAACCACATGAGCATCCTTATCTTCTCATGAGCAGCCTCCACAGAGCAAACACATTTCATTTGGAGTGAGTTGGACCATGCTGACAAAGAAATTAGCAAAATCACACAAATTTTCCCCTAGATTTAGGGCAATCGAAATCTCTGCAGTGGGCAAGAATCTCTATTCTAAATTTGAATATCAGGGTAGGACTATATTAGGAATGCAATGAGGGATCTTTTCAACAGTGCTGCAGTAATAAGACTTTTTAAAGTAAAATTGCAGGACTATTCATTGTCTACATATGCAGCTTCCTGAAATGGAACCTCATGAGTAACTGATATGGAATGCTCTACACTCTGCATTATACAAAAAGTACATGGGAAATTTGGCCCACAATATTTCATTAGTTTAGCATTAGCCTGTTGCTAAGCAAACAATGTGAGACCCTAATAAGAATCTAGGGTACAATAGTCAATTTTTTATTGATGGAACTGTTTTCATCAAGAGTTCTCATTATTTAATAATTATATTAATATAATATAAGATGGGAACCTGACTATGTACTCCTTACATAGGCAGCACACTAGGTTTAGAACAGAATCATTTTTCTTTTTGTTAGCTTTTCCTTTTAAGTGGTTACATTTCAGTATTAACCTTTTAACCATATTTTTTATTATTATTAACCACTTGAAACTGTCAACAAATGCAAGAAATGCAAAACAAAAATATCCCTTACAAAAATTGAGAGTTCATGGCAACTTTGCTGCAAACATGCTGCAAATTCGCCTCTGATTATTTTCTCATGAATATGAGCTTTGTGGCAAACTTGCGGTAAAATATCCATTGTTGCCAAAGGTTTGCTGCAGGTTCACCATGACATTTGCTGCGAATCACAGGCTCATTTGCATGTGAAACTAATGAGTGGCAAATGTGTGCAAATTTGCGTCTAGATTGCCAGGACTCTAGATTTTTTGTAATGGATAAAATGAACACTTGGTGTGACAAGTTGATTCTCTTCTAGCTTATACAAACATTTGAACATTGTCTTACGTTCTAATCGAAGTTGAAAAATCCCCAGTCGTAAAACAATGAGACACACCAGAAATTCTTTCACTAGGAAGTGTGCAGTACACCTTGGCGTCCCTATAGACAGGTCTCAGACGTCAAATTACAGGATTCAAGCTGTGCACCCAACCACTGCTTTTCATGTCTAGAGCACATGAATCAAAACAGCAAATCTCACTTTTACTCCAGAACAAGCCTAAAGTTCTGTTAGACTATAATACTCTAGGCCAAACAAAGGGCACGCACTGCCTCACAAGGATAAAAAGTAATGTAAAATGAAGACGTCAAAGGAAAAATAATATGAGAGCCATTCCAGAATGATTGGAAGAGAGATAACTGATAAAGACCAGATGAGAGAGTGTCTTTAAAGAACCAGCTTTAGCCACTCCTTATCTAACTCAATGAGTTATAAAATATATATTGAAAAAAAAGAAGAAATTGGTTGATGTATATGATTCAATATTTTGTCATTTTCTGTTTCGTAAATTAAGATAACAGAACTGAGGCTTCTTGTGTGTGTGTGTATATATCTCATCTTATGCTGTTGCTAGTGTCAAGCAATCTGTGTACAGCTGTGCATTGCCTATACAGCTGGAATTTCGCTTAATGCCCCCTACTGAAAACAGGTGGTACTTCAAGCTTGAATTGGTCCGATGGTAAGAGTATTCTTTTTTAGTCCACAAACATGTTTAACTGTGTTAATTTGTTTTAGCATATAATTTTTTATATAATCAATATCAAAGAAATGATTAATTAAATTGACAGTGCTTTTTTTTCAAGGCGTAAAATGCCATGAGCAAGAATTTACCGGTGAAATAGCATGTCGGCAGGTATAACTACAAGTAATAAGCCTACATATTAAGTAAAATTAAAGAAAAAGCATTGATATTAACCAAGCATCCCCCTATAGCCTGTCATGCCTCAATTAAAATGTATTGCATTTTGTTACTTTATGACTTGATACCTTGTAAATAATACATCTTTCAATATTGATAATGCTGAATTTTTAGGCTTAATTTTTTTAATCATTGTGAACTTTAAAATTGGCAAATGATTAATGCTGCCTCTCACATTATACAGTGGGCCTACAAATGGAACAAAGGAAATCTAAATTTCAGAATAGGGCATATTTTGAGTTTTGGTAATGGGCAGGTTTTTGGGCTAGTTGTAAATGGGCTTTGTCACACAGACCTGGTAACCCCAAGTTTTGATAAACCTGGCTACAAAGCTGATTCAAGCCTACCCATAAATTCCTGCTCTTTATTGATATATATTTCAGAAGAAAAAGTTGTTCTTTTTTAAAGTAAGATAACTTGAGCATCTGTTATAGTCTATGCCTGATCTATGCCTGCTCTACAACTCCACATATATATTTGCCTGTGAGAAAAATCAATGGTAAATGCATCACAGATGATGCTTGGAGACATGAGTGAGCAGCATCTAAAGCGTTAGTAAGGTCACAGTAATGCTATACTACCATTATACACTTGAGTAGTGCACTTAAAGATAAATAAATTATAGATACATAATCACTCACCCTGTGCCAGCAATAAACAATAAACAAGAAAGCCAACTTTAGAGCCATTGCCTTTTTTTTCCTAAAAAAAATTCCATTAAATCAAATTGAGATATGTTTTACAACTCAATTACAAAAAGTAAAAAAATGTGCCATAGTAATTATGTTTATTTTTTTTTTATTTTTTTTAGAACAATACCATTATATTCATTAAAAAGAAATACACAGAGTCCTGTGTAAATACAATAGTATTACTATTTGATATCTACACTGTACAATTGTACTACCACAGTGCGTGTTTGTAAGGGCCCACGGCTTCTAAAGTCAAGCAACATGTTTTCTGTAATAGTGGTAAAGGATTTGGCTTTGTTGGGGCAGGTGACCCAGAGACAAAGGAAATAGGTCTGTTACTGAGAATGTGAAAATAAATTAATAAAAGAGTCTGCTTCCTGAGGTTTGCTCGACACTGGGGCTGAGAGCTCGGCCCGGGTTGAGGCGGAGAAGGGTGTTTCATAGCCGCAGGAGGACGCCCTCGGCGAGCAGACGGGGCATGGCCCATGGCGGCAGGTTTTCGGCGGGGCAGGATGTGAAATGGCCTCCGTCTGCTTCACCGCTGAGGACTGCTGGGCGGAGTTGTCAACGGAGCCGCCGAATGGACGGAGCTGGGAGACAGGGAGAAGGTGTGCCTTGTCTACCTCCCGTATTTTGACTAGGTCCGGTCCATAGATTGCATTTCTGGACCACAAGGGTGGCCATTGCCCGTTCAAGTGCTGGCACTTCTGACCTTCGTGGCCCGGGGGGCGTGGTTGGTCAGAGCGCAGTTCCTGCAGCACATAAAGAACCTAGCATTGGCCTAGCGTTGGTTGCAGGAAGGGCCGTGGCGTGCAGGGCGGAAGAGGTCTGGGACCGCTCCACCTAGAGGGTAGTGAGAGCGGAGAAGCGAGGAAGCCGCGGCTTTCCCAACTCATCATGCACGTCCGGGAAGAAAGGAACCGGGGGGTGTGGCTGTGTGCGGTGCACATGCCTGCGGGACCAATCAAGTAGCCGAGGGGGGGGGGGGGTTACCGGTCCAGCCTCATGCTCGCGGTAGCCCGGGAAAGCATAGCGGACCTCTGTGCGTCAGGCTCAGGCTGGGAGAGCAGACCCGAAGGTGATGGCCCAGGCAAGTCATCAGCATCAGACGCCACTGAAATGCTCTCTGATGCAGCGGTGATATCATCCAATTCTGAAGCAAGCAAGCGTGCCGGGGAGGCGGGTGGTTAGAGGGGGTTTACTCGGCGAAACGCAACCCATCATTATCCCCAAATCGCCTTCATCGCCCACGGTGCCTGTCCTAATCCCGTAGGAAGGTGGCGAGGCACGGTGGGGCGGCTGAAGTGGATTTCTCTCATGACAAAAGAAAGCCTCGACCGCAATGCTGGAACGGCCATGTTCTCGCACTGAGAACATGAACCATTCATAAAACGCTTCCTGCGTGTGTTCGCAGCCCAGGCACGCGAGGCAGCTTTTATGACCGTGAGAGGTGGGGAGAAATCACCGCATCCAGAAATTACACAGGGGCGGAATGGCATCTTTATAAAGACACGTCCTGAAAAGGCTGTTCAACGCCGCTGTGTATTGCTCTTTTAAAAGAAATATCACTCTTTTAATATGCTCTTGCACTGTCGAAGCGCCCAGGGACAAATTGCACAGCCGTGCAAGGAAGGAGAAAGCCGCTGTAGTGCGCCGTAGATCCAACAGCAGAGAGCGTCAAAGGAACAGGAACGGGTGTGTGACTCGTAGCTCGCTGCAGTACAACCATCGGCTCCGAAGAAAATTTCTGAATGTATTCGACGTATTTCCCCACTTTTATACCCGTATGTCCAGGGCGGGGTAAGCAAATATTGTCTGCCAACTTCTCATTGGCCTTTTTTCATAGACCAGAGGCATATTCGGCGCTCAAGAGAGACCCCTAGTGTCGCTTCTTCGACACGACGTCGAAGTGAGCGACAGACGGGGAAAGCTCTATTCTTTGCTCTTCATGACCAAAATCCACTTTGCTTGTATCACATTCAAAGACGCTTGCTTCTAATATGTGAAGTACATAATCACACAAACATGTGTGCCAGCATAAACAATGAGTACTGACATGCAATAACTTTAAAAAAAATTACAAAGAAAAACAGGGCTCAGAGGACAGAGTTTGTCTATAAAAGGTTGCCTTAACTTTGCTGAGATCTTTCAGACATATTCAAAGAAACTCAGCTTCTACAAAGTTCTATATTCTGATTTCTGTGAGTGGAAGCAGACCAGTACTATTTCAAGTCATGTCTCTTGACAAGATTGATCTTAATATCAAATGTCACAAATACAGCTGAAGTCAGAAGTTTACTTAGGTTGAAGTCATTAAAACTAATTTTAACCACTCCACAAATTTAATATAAGCAAACTATTGTTTTGGCAATTCATTTAGGACATCTACTTTGTGCACGACATGAGTAATCTTTTCAAAAATTGTTTCAGATTTCACTTTTAATTGATTATATCACTATAAAGCGATTTCAATGGAAAGGAGGAGGCGAGAACCGGCTTGGCAATGTAAATAATAGTTTAATGAGAAATTTAAACAAAAAGACACAAACACACACGATGGACATGTCCGTAAACAATCTCTCTCTCCCGCCTCATCCTCTGCAGTCGGCCTTTATCCCCCTCAGAGGCTTGATTAGCCTGATTAGGGACCGGGTGTGTATAATCATGACCCGCCCCCGCCCTCCCCCCTGTCACATTCACAAATCAAGTGGGTCAGAAGTTTACATACACTACATGTCAAAAGTTTTGAAACACTTGACTGAAATCTTAACAATCTTTTGATTTGAAGGCTTATGCATAAATGTTTGAAATGTGTTTTGTAGACAAAAATATAATTAAGCCACCATATTCATTTATTTAAGTATAAAACTGAAATTTATTAAAAACACATTTTTGAAATTGATGACTTGTCCAAATAATAAAGAAAAGCAGTCAATAAGTGAAAATGTCAAGAGTACATGTCTGAAAATTCTAGGCAAATGGTGACTGACTACTTTGAAAATGCTAAAATATAACATAGTTTTTATTTATTTTGGATTTTGTTTCATCACAACATAATTCATAACAAACATGTTCCATGTATGTTATTCCATAGTTCTGATGACTTTACTATTATTCTAAAATGTGAAGAAAAAAATATATAATAAAGAACAATTAAGTGTTTCAAAACTTTTGACCGGTAGTGTACACAAATTTAAACAGCTTGGAAAATTCCAGAAAATGATGGCAAGCCTTTAGACAATTAGCTTCTGATAGGAAGTGTGCTAAATGTGTACCTTTGAATGTATTTTAAGGCCTAACTTCAAACTCATTGCCTCTTTGCTTGACATAATGGGAAAATCAAAAGAAATCAGCCAAGACCTAAGAAAAAAATTATAGACCTTCACAAGACTGGTTCATCCTTGGGAGCAATTTTGCAAATGCCTGAAGGTACCATGTTCATCTATATAAACAATAGTACACAAGTATAAACATTGGGATAACATCCATAACACCGCTCAGGAATGAGACACATTTTGTCTCCTAGAGATGAATGTAGATTGGTGTGAAAATGTGCAAATTAAACCCAGAACAACATCAAAGGACCTTGTGAAGATTCTGGAGGAAACAGGTAGATAAGTATATATCCACAGTAAAATAAGTCCTATATGAACATAATATGAAAGGCTGCTCAGTAGGGCTGGGCAATAAAATGATATCAATATTTATCGTGATAAAAAAACTCCAAGATAACGACGAAAAGCTTTTGAGAAATTTTCGATATTTAGCCTGTGTTCTACATCTACACATGCATGTTGCTAAAAACGCTAGCAGTTTGGCTTTCTTGTCGTATGTTTCCACTGGAACTTTCAAATCCTTCCTATGGAAGCCGAGCGTCAAGCTCGCGAGGTGGATTGTAAAATTGACAGCAGTGTGGAGCAAGTGGTTCCCAAGCGTTGGGAGTGGCTTTGTGCGGATCTCTTCCGCTTCAGTGGAAACACAGCCTCAGACTGTATGAAGTTGCTACGCAGGCCACCACGTTCTGGATTCCAGATTGATTCCATCTCGACTGCAAGACATCATGACGATGGTTACGCCCTCTCCACGTCTCTAGTGAGCAGCACGACAAAACAACAGTGCCGGTTACATCATATCTGATCTTTCTGCGCAGTATTCTTGAATATTTTTCTCTAGCACTGAAACACGCTTCACTGATGCCCTGTCCCGGGCTGCACCCGCATCCTCTTTTCCCCACATGTGAGTAAACATGAGGTGCGTGTTTCCAGAGCGCCTTTAGAAAATAGTTTTTTTTCTTTCTAAATGTAGTTTTATTAATCAGCATGTTCCAAGCCTTTAATAATAAACAAATAGATTTTAGTTCTAATTTTGAAAAATTATTCAGATTTTACCATCTCTGACAACGATGAAAGACCAAACAATTACTAGTTTGTAGCCTAGTCTTTCTCATTTTAATGAAAATAGAAAAATGGTCCATTCAGACTTTTACATTTTCAAATGTTTCTCTCTGGAGATACACCTGAACCCCCATACAGTATCATTCCTCAGTCACAAGGGCTTCTATGCCCCTGTACGTGGATATCTGTATGTAAAGAAATATGAAAATAATTTTAATGTAAAAAAAAAATAATAATAATATATATATATATACACACTCATTATGATTCAAAATTAACAGTTCATCTTGATAAACTTTATAAAATATTGTATATATTTTTCATAGTTTTGTAAAGACTATTTAGAATTTTTAGGACTTTGTCTTCTCTTCTTTTTTGGAAATTTAAAGAAATATGAAATGTGCAAATCTGATTTAATATTGTGATAAATATCAATATCGAATGATATGAAAAAGAAAGAACACCATTCCAACCGTGAAGCATGGTGGTGGCAGCATCATGTTGTGGGGGTGCTTTGCTGTAGGAGGGACTGGTGTACTTTACAAAATAGACGGCATCATGAGGAAGGAAAATTATATGAATATATTGAAGCAACATCTCATCTGCCATGAAGTTAAAGCTTGGTTGCAATTGGGTCTTCCAAATGGACAATGACCCCAAGCATACCTCCAAAGTTGTGGCAAAATGGCTTAATGACAACAAAGTCAAGGTATTGGAGTGGCCATCACAAAGCCCTGACATCAATCTGATGATGAACTGAAAAGGCATATGTGAGCAAGGAGACCTACAAATCTGACTCAGTTACACCAGTTCTGTCTGTAGGAATGGGCCAAAATTCCAGCAAATGTGAGAAGCTTGTGGAAGGCTACCCAAAACATTTGACCCAAGTTAAACAATTTAAAGGCAATGCTACCAAATACTAACAGTGTATGTAAACTTCTGACCCACTGGGAATATGATGAAGGAAATAAAAGCTGAAATAAATATTTCTCTCTTCTATTATCCTGACATTTAACATTCTTAAAATAAAAAAGTGATCCTAACTGACCTAAGATGGGGAATGTTTTCTACGATTAAATGTCAGGAATTGTGAAAAACTAAATGTATATGTCTTACTTCAACTGTATAAGGAAAGGCATGATATGCACATTAATGAAAAACAGCCAATGCAAGTTACTTACTGTCTGCATATGCTTTCCTCTTTCCCAACTGTTTCATTGCAGTTATCGCCGAAGTTTCTTTCTACCAGTAATATTATATGGTCCCTAAAGGATCATTACAGCCATTTGAATACTTTTACCGACAGCGAATCACTCCCCTAGTCTTAACCAATTTCTCTTTATTCCAAAAGCTTTGCAAGGTCATTTTGGGACAATTACGTTTTCAGAGTAGGCAGTCAACAGACGTATAGGCTCATCTGGGCTCATCAACAGTATGTTGATGGGCTGTTAGGAATAGCCGTGTCTGGCACTCTCACGGGGACGAGCACACTGACAGAAATCCAGCATGCTAGTTAGCAAGCAGCAGAGCACTGTCAGGTGGCAAGAGTCAAATCAAATGAGAGCCAAACCACTCCACCCACAATGACAACCACTGTGTCTCATGAATTAAAGATGACTGCATGAGGAGAGGGTGGAGTCACAGAGAGAGAGCACCACTGATGGAAACAAAGATGGATCAATCCATTCCTCTCATAACTCTTTGTGGGCCACAAGCTTTAATAATATACTCAAGCGTAACATTAAAAGCTTATTTTAAGTTGTGGACACCAGATATGATGCATGCAATTTCTGCATCAGACTGAAACAGCAGTCTGGAGCACGTAGACAGATATGTAGACACACTCCTAACTTTAATGGTTTAAGTTGGTGATTTAAAAATAGATAATGAGTGACCTCCTTCCTACAAAAAGTCTCCCTCAAATTCAGCTAAGGCTGCTGGGAGAAACAGCCACCCCAGACATTTGCTCTTAATCTCAGTTTCCAGCAGTTTGATGAGCTAAGGGAGCCAAGGGCTGACAATATGACATGCTCGGACAGGATGATTTTCCTTGGTATTCTGAATATTTCCAGGGTACTGACGCTTTGCTATGAGAATATCTATATGTAGATGATGCTATGGAATGATGAAAATAAAAAATACCACAGCAAAAATACAAACCTAAGACCTGTCTTTCAGTTAAGCTTTACAAAATATTTGCTTCCTGCATTTAAGAAGTCAAACTGTGAATCCAACAAAGGGCATGTGTTCTGAATTTAGGTCTCACACTTGTCAGCTCTTTTCTGTGCGCATTGGAATTGTTTTCTAATAGTATGGTTTATGAGGGCCGGTTTGTGTAGCCAGTATTTGGATGTTTCCATTTTAACCTGATCATTAAGGCCCGGTTGCAGTGCATTTATTATCTAGAACCGATGAATATTTAAGTCAATCTTTCCACAAAAAAAAAACACATACTGCAAATGCCTCTGAGAGTATCATATTATAAAAGCCAAGATTGGAAATCAAGGAAAAACATAAAGATGAACTGGATGCTTTTAACAGCTAAATTGCTCTAACATGAACATAACCCCTGACACAGAAACATGAAGTTGTGATTTTGCATTAAAATAAATCCTTTCAGAATACTTCAATGTCTACCTAAGCTGTTAGACACGTTTTATATATATATATATATATATATATATATATATATATATATATATATATATATATATATATATATATATATATATATATACGACATCATCGATCTACATATGTAAATTCAGTTTACATATTTTGTTTTGGGAACCATCACCAGAGGTGCCATTATTATGATTGGTGTTTTAGTTTTTAACGCTCTAATAGAAGAACTATATGATCTCAATGGAAATAATGTGTTGTGAAGCAGACACAACATTACCCCAGGCTACTGGGAGACACAATGTATGGCATGATGTTATGAAAGCAGGCCCTGTGGGTTTTCTTAAAACCGGCCTACCAAGAAAGTTTCCACTTTGCCACAATACCATGTAAGCCATAAAAACAGCACCTTTTTTTATGTAATAACCAAAGCAACACACCTCATTCTTGTACCATTTTATTGGACTTAAAATACTTAAAAAAACACGAAGTAGCACCATTACTTAAGTTTTATCATGTAGAACTTTAAATGTCAGAAAAATAAAACTCTTGATACACTTTCAAATCTTGTTTCAGCAAATATAATATTAGTATTTGACCATGAGGTTAAAGGCCTTTTATCATAAAATAAAATATACTTTGTTCTTAAATTTTCCTCAATAAAGTACATATACGCTCAAGTAACTTCACCTACATATACATAAACAAGTGGTAAACAAACGTATTAAAATAGAAATCCTAAACCTATAGTGGTGCAACAGAACAGAACTCTGTGATACCCACTGGAATCTAATTCATACAAATTTTTAGAAAGCTTAAACGGTTCCTTTTTGTCTGAACGTACTAAGTTTTATACATTTTGTAATAATATAGAATAAAATATGATTTATATTACTGAATAGAAATATGCTGGGTGAAACGGATTCAAAAGACATTTTTTGCTGAACTTAGAAACCCTTCGTCACAACAGAATACTGTTCAATGCAAATACACATTTTGTGGTCTGAATTGCCATCCACATTTCGAGCAATATTAAAATAATACAGTGTTCGCTGCCATAAGGCCATACTAAAAAATAAAAAGATATTTGAACCCAGCTACAAAAAAAGTTCACTGAACTTAAATTAAAATATTTGTAAACATTTTTGCAATATGAAATATAATCTTTCAAGTCAAAAAAGAATAAAATACTTCAATCTGTATTAATGTCATTAATTTTTAAAACTTTCGTTTATCTATACATATATATGTAGGGTATGTTGCTGTAACCTCCCTCAAATAAGTTTGATCGTAAGCTGCAGTATCTTCCCCACTGTAAGTTTTTGTTCTTGTCAGTAAAGAAGCCGTCCAGATTTTAGAATCTCAAGATCTGCTACCAGTACATTCGATCAGCGAAATCAAAAGGCTTGTGTTTATACTAACAGCCAACAAACTGACAAGGTATCTCAGATGAGAGCGCTGTCCTTATTGTAACTTCATTAACGTTTGTGTACACTTTACTAAAACTATTAATTACTAGGCTTTAATATTTAAAACATGCATTAGATGTTGAAAATATTTGTCCCAAGCTACAGTACATTATAAACAATTACACCGGAGCCCTGGAATGGGTGTCCCATTAAATACTGCAGCTCTACATACATATGTATATACACGTATAATAACACATGTTATTAGGATTTCATAAAGCCATCGGTGAACTTTGAGTGTTCTGTCGCAATTTGTTGCGATTGTAGTCAGGGGGGGGGGGGGGGGGGGGTTGCGTTGTCAATTTACGAAAATATACGTATAGCCTGAGTAACTGCAGCATGGCAGACGGGGCATTTGGGCTCATTTCTATCGCAGATGCGGTTGGCACACTCCATGCAGAACAAGTTGTGTCCGCAGGGCACCAGGGCTGCGATCACCTCGCTTTCAAAGCAAATTGAGCAGTCCCGGCTACCCTTGCGGCTTGTCCCAGAGGAGGAGGAAGAGGAGGAGGAGGAAGAAGATGAGGAGATGGATGAGTCAGAGGGCACACCGGGGTGATGGGATCCTGAAAGCGCTGCAATGCCATTGGACAGTCTGTTGGCGGAGTAGCCTGGGAAGCTCAGGGTGCCCCCGCCCGGGTCGCTGCGCACCCTACGTGCCAGTGGGTGTTCTACAGCGCTGTTGGCTTGGTGCAGGGGAGGGGACAACCGGGACTGACTGGTGTATCCCACCCCATTGGTCCTCCGCTGGTTAGCCATCAGCCCATTGGCATTAGTGGAAGTGTTGGCAGGAAAAATGGCTGAGGAGGTTGTGATGGTGCCATTAGTGTTGCTTACCCCACGTTCGTACTGCGACCACATGAGGCCAGGCGGCGCAGGGGTAGGGTCAAATCCCGGCGAGGACTCAAAGGTTAGATCAGTGCATTCAGGCGAGATGACCTCGCTGCTGTAGACAAATCCATTGCCGTTCAGGTTGATGTTGTTATTGTTGTTGTTGCCATTGCTGGAGGCAGTGTAGCTGAGGGCGGGGCTCGGAGGACTATAATCGGCCAGCCTGGAGCTGCTGTTGTTGCCGAAGTAGGAATCAGTGGATGCACTACCCAGAGAGCTGGAGCTGTCATTGCGGTAGTTGGAGAAAGGCTTACGACCAGAGGTGGGCGTGACGCTGGAGTTGGACTTGCTCCACAGACTGGCGTTTCCATGCAGGTCAAAACCCACATCTGTGCCATTGGCGTGGAAGTCATTCTCATCTGTAAATTCAATGAGGCCCCCCGTGCGCATGGCGATGTGTGCTTCGATCTCCTCTCTAGCCCGGTCCACGTTCTCAGGCATGCCCGTCACCTCAAACACTGGCTCTTTGTCCCTACTGGGCGTGACTATGTAGGTGTGTGTCTGCTGCTGGATACGCTTGATGGTGGCCCCCTTTGGTCCGACCACCAGACCGACCACCCGATAGGGCACCCGCACTTGAATGGTGGTCTGACCGGGGAGATTGGGCGGACCAGGCACCGTTGAGCTCCCGTTCAGGGTGCTGTTTTTGTTCCGTGACGCTCTGATCATGGAGAAGTGCTCAGCTGCAGAAATTATCTCCCTCCTTGCCATGGCTACATCCTCTCGCCTGCCTGTCACAACAAAGACGGGCTCCTCTCCCCGCACTGGAGTCTTGATATACGTATTGGTCTTTGCTCGTAGTGCTTTAATTTTGCAACCTACAATTGCGAGAAAATAAAAAAACAACAATAAGATAAACAGTTACAGAAGCTGAAATCTGATACAATTTTATTTTTATAAAAATCAGGTTCCCCTATGATGCTGGCATGCATTCATCTACAAGCAGATGGATGCTTTTTGAGGCAAGTGCAAGCACATAGTCCAGGGGAACAATTCAACACCCCCCCCCCCCCCTTTTTTTTTTTTTTTTTTGTGCTGCATAAATTCAAACCACATGCTTGGCTACTTGACATACAGGGTCAAAAATAGCACAAGGGGGGGGGGGGGGGGGGGGGGGAAGGCATGCTGAATTCAGGCTTTTCCAGACCAAAACAAGAGTTTTTCCCCACACTTAAAATCACGCTGTCAAAAACTTGCTTTGCCCCTTTGAATATGTCAAATAACCTATGGTACATGCTTTCTTCTTGATCTAGGTAGTAATGGTTAGTTGGTTAGTTTCCTGGTTAACGAAGTATTTTCGTTATATACAGGGAATAGAGTGTAAACAAAGCCCATACAGATAAAGAAACACCCATTGCAAAAAGGAAACAGCCCTTCGTGATAGATAAATGGGCATGTTGTATAATATGATGGTATAGTAAAGCGTGTGTTGTGTCAGTGCTGTAACTACTCTCTTGCTTTTGTTTTGTCGGACATTAGGAGGGCAGTGCAGACGAAAATAGGCTATAACCTACATTGCGCTGCCTATACGTGCATCCCGTATTTGAACGTTATAACATCAGGTATGGCATGACTATAGCAGCACACATACAAGACTGCATACTTTGGTAATTATTATTTTAGTTCAAGATGATTACCTTGCCTTCCGACAATTTCGGCAACATGCTCGGAGCTGGGCACAGGAACGCATTCGGTCATGTTGACACTCTTTTTCCTGGGCTCGTTGTCATACAGGGCATTTTCATCATTATCTAGTCCGAGCAGGGAGAGCTGGTCCAGCGCGATCTGTAGGGCTCTTTGGTCGTCCAGGGCGTCCCCCTGCCCGCCGCTGCCACTCCGCTCCATGTCGGCGAACAGCGAACTAGGCATCTTGGATAGATCTTGAAACAAAGAAGGGAAAACTTGCGGAAGGAGGGTGGGATTGAGCAGGGAAGGGTTTGTTTTAAAAGCCCCACCGATACAAATCAGTGCTTTTTCCCCCCTAATGTCCAGAATTACATTTAAAAAATAATAATAAATCAGTGCAATCCCGAAGTGTGTCGTCCCGCACGGACGGAATAAGCGTTATTCCCGCAGACTGGAGACGATATATTCCCGTTCGAGTGCGCACCCCTCCCTTGCAGCAGTTCGATCACTCACTCACTCAGCTCTTTTCTGTTTGCTGTCTGACTTGCTGTAGTCAGACACGGCACTACAGGGGAATATGTGCGCATGACGTCACCCTCGGTCAGTCGGGGCAGGGACGGTGCGGCTCTGGGCTGAGATTTGCATACACTGCGCTGATTGGACGGATAATGGATGGCAGGGGAGGTGACCGGGTTCAGCTAGAGCTTGCAGCGTCCCGCCCTCTTCTTTTGTGGTCTTATTAAAAAGCAACATAAAAACATTTTATGTGAATTAAAGTAATTGTTTATTTTTTCTTTAATTTTTATGATCATCAAACCGTTTGGGTAAGACGTACACTTAATACACAGTTGTTGATTTCCATATACATACAGTAAACTTAGGTATATTGCTGTACATAAGTCTATTCTTGTCTGTTGTGCTTTCTTTGAGGTCTTCGTGGGTTACTGGCTGTATTTATGTTATTTTCATTCAGGTGAGCAATTTTGTAAAGCAATTCAAATGGGCACACTTTAAGGTCATTCATAATTCATAATACAGAATGCCACATTGCATCATGTGTACACTTTAAGCCTTTTGTTATTATTTACACTTGACTTTATTGCCCCCCCCCCAATTTATGTAATTGTATTAGCCTGTATCACATATACAGGAAACCTGGGCTAGTTGGCACGCTTTTTGCTCCAGAGAATGCTCCTCAGGTAAGTTTATTGTTGAGTCAATTTCTGCCTAGCCACATACAAGTGTAAAGTCTTTGATACAAAAAAAAAAAAAAAAAAAAAAAAAAAAGCTATTGAACCTTGCCACCATTATTGGCCATGGATAAAGATACAGTCCTTTGAACACATGTTGACCTTTTGTGACAACATGCCCCAGGAGTCACACGTATATAGGGTAGGTTGTCACAATGGAATCTTACTTAAACGGGTGGGATAGGCTTTAAGTGAACATTGGAGGGTGGACACATCACCCCATCTAACTTTTAGTAGTTGATCCTTGCCTGAATATATGCCATGGACAGAATTCACAAGTTCTCATTTTCCCAAGTGACAACTAGCCCTGCTCTACCCATGTCTGCATTATATCGGCATCAACCATTGAAAAGCCTCCTTGCAGTTCAAAAGCCTCAATGAACATGCCAGGACATGCTCGCTCTCTCTCTCTCTCTCTCTCTCTCTCTCTCTCTCTCTCTCTCTCTCTCTCTGAAAGGCATTTAGCATTCATTCACATTTCGGTTAAAGCACTCTTGTAAAGTGAACCACCAGATTTGTATGCTTTTATGCATTTATTCAAAAGACACAAATTCCCTGTCCAAATGACACAACCTCTCCTCCCCTCTCACAGAGCAACTTTCAATTAAATGAAAGATAATTGTTTAAAATTGTGTTAAAACTTTTCTTTTCATTGAGATAGCAGTTTTACACATCAGACAGTAATAGCTGGCCAAAAATATAAAAATGTACTTAAAAATATAAAAATGCTTAATAATTTGATTTCAAAAAGTTTAAAAATGGCCCCTTTTCAGAGCCCAGAAGTAAACAGATTGTCTTAACTGTCAGGTGGCGTATAACTTTATCTTGTGGCATATTAGTCTCATGTTTTGTGTTTCGAAAATCAATGCAAAATAAAGCAAACTTCATAATTTTGTTGTTGTTTTTTTTTTTTTTTTTTTTTTTGTAAATGTCATTTTAACAAAAGCACTCCATATTAATACCCAAACAAATGAGCATTAGCTTCACAGTTTAATATAATTTTGTTAATAAGCAGATTTCTAATCAATATGCCCATCCTATCCACAAATATTATCCAGTTAGCTATTAACAATACACTCAAGCACTCTGCAGTTGGCCAATATGTTAAAGAGGATGATGGAATTGCTTATTGGTGATCTCCAAATGGATCCCAATGCCTCTACAGGCAAATGTAGCCAGAGCGGGAAGACAGGGGTGGGGGTAGGGAGATCTGCTTCTCTTTAAACAAAGAAAATTTCAAACCAGTTCAGGGCCATTGAAACGAGAAGCACTTCCTTTGTCAAATCACTCCTAAGGAACACTTGGTATGCTAATATTAACTGTGCCCAAACCTAAAAATTGATATATATATATATATATATATATATATATATATATATATATATATATATATATATACACATACAGTATATATTCACACCGTTTTTATTATCTTTTATTTTTCGTTTAGTCCTAACTGGTTTACGATCTGAGCTCAAAAAAATCTGGAGGGGATAATTATGCATCAGCCACATAATGCTACTGTGGGGGGGGGGGATGACCTCTCTCATCACCAAGGTATTTCCATCCGCAGAACTGTGATTATCTAATCAGCCAGTCATGAGGCAGCTGTGAAGTGCATAAAATCATGCAGATACGGGTCAGGAGCTTCAGTTAATGTTCACATCAACCATGAGAATGTTGAAAAAATGTGATCTCAGGGATTTTGACTGTGGCATGATTGATGGTCCGCTCTGTACAATTGTGAGATGTTAGCACTGTTTTGGTGGCACGAGGGGGACCTACATATTATTATGCCGCTGGTTTTAATATTGTGTCTGATCGGTGTATACAGAGATGCATTTAATTTTTGTCTATGTATTTAACACTAGACTCTTACAGACAATGGGATAAAGTTGACTGCTTTGAAAGATATTGCATTGCTTGTCCAATGTCAATCAATCGAATTCACAGGCCCAGGAGAACAAAGAATGTCAAGCAGCCCATGTGCGTGCTGGCTTTATTTCTCTTTACACACAGATGCACATGCAGAGCCAGCGGTCAAGAGCTTCAGCCAATGAGTCAGTTTGAAAACCACCACTCTTTCCAGATCCATTTCAAAAATGGGTAAGACTGATGTCCGCTCTGCTACCCAGATGGAGTGACAGATGGAAGATCACTGTCATGACACAACATTTACGAGGACATATTTTTCCTGTTAAGCTTATTTTTGACAGCTCACCCATTTAATTGCATCCAGTTAAATAAGAAAACTCATTAAACAAAAGATGTGATGATTCTTCTCTGTGTTTCAGAAAATGTACAGAAATCCAGACCGGATATAGCTTTAGCTTTAATACATCCCCAAATTCTCCAATGGCAATTTTTGTACTTCCTAAGAAGTTAATCACTTGAATCGGGCATGGACATTTCACACACAGGGTGTATCTTGATCTTTCTTAGCTAAAGGTAAAATATAATGTTCCCACACTTCCATTTCCATTCAAGACTACTCTACTAAAACAATATCCATATTGGAAATCAAAATGCCTTTGAAGTAACAGGAAAGACAAATCTGAAATTAGATCTGATTAATATCTGGATTGTAAATCCTAGACAACAATAAGATTAAATAGATAACTAGTGGAGACTTTTGCATCACAAATGGTTCTTCTGAGAAAAAAACCTCAGGAATCTCAAAAGTGTTTCCTCTAGAATTTCAGACGATATCTCAAAAATGTCTATAATTGTGCAGATTTTGAGTCTGCAATCAGACTTAACCCAAACATTTCGCATCATATTCATCTGTTTAAATTGTCTGAGCTGTGCTATCCACACATTTCTAATAAGGAATTTTAGGAGAAACATATTAGACAAAGGTGATACTTAACCCTTGAGTTGTTACACAAGTTTAGAAGCTGGACTTTACAATGCATTTAGCTGATCATACATATTCTTATATAATGCTTTTTAATTTGCTGACACATAAGAACTGTTTTGTTCTCATCATTTGCAAATTTGTTATCACAACTATTACATTCAGAGTTGGTAAAACCATAAAAAGATGAGAGAGCCACCAATGGAATGGTCTCATTTAGTAGAATGCAGTGACCAAATTCTTTCACCAAACTGCAGTGAGTATTAGTGTATGAAATTCATAAATATATTGTAATAAACAGTTTTTTTTTTTTTTTTGTCATGTTTTTCCATATTACTTCCTAAAACAAACATATAACATAGACAATGACATATTGTAACTTACATCATCCTGATTCTAACAAGACCAAACACAACATAATATGATAAGTAGATCTTGAAATATTCCTCAAAAAGTGTACATGGAAAGACAATGCACAAAAGGGTGTGTGTGTGTGTGTGTGTGTTAACACACATCCACATACAGTATGTGCTCATCTAATGGATTGGGATGCTCCTGAACACTTAATATTTCTGTATGTTGTAGTCTAATTCATTCATTTCCAATGGCTGGTCATTTTTGACCAGGAACACAACAATGTGACAAAGTTAAAGAAAACAAATGAAATGAAATAAAATGGTCCAGTTTGTGTGTGTGTTTTCAGATACCATATGTGAACTGAGTCAAGGAATTTTATTACAATTGAACGAAGTCAAAAAATAAATAAATACATAAGACAAAAAAGAAAAGTCATCCAGATACAAATGACCACAACACAACATAGGATTAAAGAAAATAGAGCTAAGAAATCCAGTGTTCAAATTTTGTTATGATTTCCCAGTTTGCTAGTCTAAGTATAACCTGTTTCCCTTCTGAGGATTTTTTTTTATGGGTTGCATCAGTGCATTAAATGTTGCTTAGGGTGATCTCGGGACAGCACAAATGATCAAAGCACAAATGTCTACCATAGAAACAACATAATCCACAGAACCTGATGACATTCCTTCTTGTTTTTCCGCATATCCACCTTTGACAGTGTGAAGAGGCCGCTTTAACGCATGTGATATTTGCCGTTTTGCATTAGGAGATAACCAGCTGCTTAGACATGATTACCCAGCTGCTGTTTAATGAGAGGAAGAGGGACTTAACTTGGCATGACCCAGACCTGTCTGAGTGAAGTGTGGCCGTGGCGGAAAAAAAATTCAGGAACAAAGGAGGGAGGGAGGGATGGATGGGATGGACAGAAATTAGAGTAGTACTCGAGAAGAGAGTTCACAGGAAATGCTGCAAATTACTCTGAGATCATCTATTTTCTCCAAGAGGTCTTTGTTCCTGCTAAAAAGACTAGCGTTATCAGTAAGCAATTCCCATGTTGGTCTGGGCTCGTTTATGCTTGTTAGTGTTGGTTTGGTGCTGATCTAGCTAGTTGACCAGTATAGTCATATTTTTCACCAGCAAAACATGCTCGACCAATGTGTTTTATTTTTTTCTGGTAACGCTGGTTAAAGAAATAGTTCACCCAAAAATGTAATTCTCTCATCATTAAACCTCATACCCTCATACCATCACAGATGTGTTTCTTTCTTCTGCACAACACAAATTAAGATTTTAGAAGAATATCTCAAAACTGTAGATCCACACAACACAAGTGTTTGGTAACCAAAATGTTTAAACTTTAAAGGATTCAGGAAGTCTTGCTAGTTAAGCTAATCAAAAAGCTTTGTTGGTGCACCAGTACATCAGCACCCTGTGTTCAGGATCAGCATTCAAAACACAACATATGTTGGTGACCAGAAATGGTGTTTGATTTTAATTTTTTTCAGCAGGGATAATGCACTTACACTCCACATTCAATTGAATTCATTCACTTGAGATATGTGCATGTGCATGCATGCATGTGTGTGTGTTTTGTGATATGAACAGTGATCCTGCTTATATCAGCTATGCTATATAAACCCCAAATTTCTTTATCTCTTTGTTTGCTGTCAAGTGCAGACACATGGCAGTGTACATTAATTGAACAAGTTTTTTATGGCTTCACTTCACTGCAGCTTATGACTGCAGAAAAGCCCATCATAGACAGCTTCTTCTATGATGCCTAGACCCATTTGCATCCGTTTCTGAGAAGAATTCAATTCGAAAACAATTTCTTTAAATCCACATCTGTTAATAATGCCTGTCTGGTTGTACAGGTGAAAAGTTAACATAGGCCAGTGCTGCAGTGGTGCAGTGTGTGTATGTGCATTGGCCCATCCTTTCGCAGACTGCTACCCGCACTGACACACTGAACTCAAGTGCCACTGATTCGCCTCCTCCCATTGGCTGCCTGCCAGACGCCTGGAGAAGAAGCATGCAGCAGAGCAGAGGGCAGCGGCAGGACAGCTGGGGCCGCTCCCCCATAGTGCACCACTCCCTCCCCCATCACGTCCAGGCCCTCCTAAGCCATTCTGCCTCTGCGCTCAGCCCCTCCTGTGAACAGCCTCGCCTACATTGCTGCTGCAGAACCATTGATGTGCTGTATAACCCTCTCAGACTATTCTCAGCATGTCAGATGGTGAGAATGGGAAAAGCCCAGGCTTGTCGCTTAAATAATAAACAAGTGCAAAAAGTGCTGGCTCGTGAATATTTAGCAGTCTGGATCCGTAACAGAGCCTTTGGCCTACTGGCGCTGCATCAGGTTTGTGCATTTTACATAAACATCATCAGTGACACAATACAAAAAGGTTGTATTGTTGTATTGCATGTTAAGTAAGGGATAATGTACAGTCAGATGGTTGTAATCACAAAATAAAACTGGAGAGCTTGATCAGGATTGTGACACAGGATTACATGACTATTAATCAAAAAAATTAATTCATGGACAAAAAAAATATTGATTTGCTTTGAAATTATATAATTATGTGCGAAGAAATGAATCGCCGTCCTGCTCAGTTCCACCTCCAGTTTGCGCCGGAGTTCTGTTGGTTTAGTTTGAAATTAATGAACGTCTGTCTGCTCATTATCCAGATTATTAAAATTCTACTTATAAAATTAATAAATAAATGTTCATGAAACATTTATTTTAGCTTTAATTATATTATTAGCTTACTTGAAGAGATCGCACAGTGATCCGAGAAGTAAAGAAGGCTCGCAATACCCAAATGAGTGGTCTGATATGTGGATGTGCGGTTGTTCCTCAGAAATATCTGACCACTAGATGGCGCCATTGGATAATCAGAATTGAGTATTCCAGAGTGCCATATAATAACTTTAGTTAATGCAATTGCTAACATGAATTAACTTTAAACAACACTTTTGAAATGAACATTACTTTTACAGCATTTGTTAATCTTGGCTAATGTTAAAGTGATAGTTCACACAAAAATGATAATTCTCTCATTATTTACACATGCTGTCTCAAACTTGGTGACAAATTACTTTCTTCTGCAGAACACAAATAAAGATATTTTGAAGGATGTATGATCTGTTTTTGTGGTAACACTTTACAATAAGTTTCCATTTGTTAATATTAGTTAATGCATTAAGTATCATTAACAAACAATGCTACAAATTTCTCACATAATATATATATTAATCTTATTTAATTTTAGTTGCTAAAAATACAATTGTTGATTGACCCTGTTGATATTAAGATGCGTAATCAGATCACCAAAACCATATACAAATGTGGTCAAAAATGCATGTAACTGCATCATGTTTGAGGTGTAAATGCTAATCTATCCTCTATGCGTCCAGAGCAGCAGCGAAACGCCACCCCTCACCTGTCAATTGACCTCTGCCCTTAAACACCAGCTGTTACAAGCGGCTTTAAAAGGAAATAACAGTCTGATTGAAAAAAGTGTAAAAAAGCGGACCTTCATGGACCTTCTTTGGTGTGTTTGATACCAACATGCAGGCACACTCATGAGAAGCACGAACATCTCCAGCTCAGGCTAATACAGACAATCCAATAAAATAATGGACATTTCAGCTCGAAATGTTGCTTTTGTGCATAGATTAAATTTGAGCTGTATCTGGGAGAAATAGCATGCCATTGTTTTAGCAATTTCTTTGTCTTTTATGACATTGTGCTTAAATGTCATGAAGTAACGCACTGGCAAAGTGATTGATGTATGTCGTCATGAAACAGAATCCCTCCCCTCCAAATCTGATCACAAGTGGTCTCAGTAGACTCATGTAAGTGACCAGGTGTAAACAGTGATGTGTCTCGCCTGATCATATGCGATCAGATCACCTGAGATGCATCTTAATACCAGGTAGAAATGGGGTCAATGTTAGTTCATGTTAGCTCATAATGAATTAATGAATGTTAATATGCAACTTTTGATTTAAAATATGTATCAGAATGTGTTAAAATGAAAATGAGATATGATGAATAAATGTTGTAAGAGTATTGTTAGTTCATGCTAACTAATGTTGTTTACTAATGTTAACAAATGGAACCTTTCTGTAAAGTGTTACCGTTTTTGTACACGTACATGGATTAAATCACTTGAGTCAAATGGATTACTTTTATGCTGATTTGATGTCCTCTTTGGAGCTTGAAAGTTTTGGTCCCCAATGACTTGCACTGTATGGACAAAAACACATCATACATCCTTCAAAATATCTTTGTGTTCTGCAGAAGAAAGTCAGACAAGTTTGAGACAGCATGAGGGTGAGTAAATGGTAAGAGAGTTTTTGTGTGAACTATATTATATTATATTATATTATATTATATTTGTTGCAGCGGGGGCGTGGTCAAGTGCCCGTCCAGGCATTTACACCTGAGCTAAATTATACCTAACACCTGTCTCTAATTCCAGTGAGCATGGGGAGAGAGGCATAAAAGCAGCCACGCCACCAGCAGATGAGAGTTTCTGGGTCGAAAGCCTTAATGTGAAGCTGATGTGATTGTGTGAAGCTGATAAATTAGTGTGAAGTCACTGAGTTATTGTGAAGCTGTAAACCAGGTGAATTGCCAATTAAAAGTTCCCTACCTGTCTTTGAAGAATCTAGTTCCTGGTGTCTTCCTTCCTAGTTATAATATAATATACTATATAACTATATTATATTATAAATGATCATAAACTAATTTTAAGAAATGTTGTAAAAAATATTCTTTTTTGTTACCTTGCATTAAGTTACGACAGTGTTTTAGTGGCAAAAAACACACATTTTGAGAATAAAGGTAGAATTATTTGTCGTATTGTGTATTTCTATATATACTTATATTTTCTATTCACTTTGTATTGTTATCACTGTCTTGTTGTTGTATTGTTTGTGCACTGGAAGCTTCTGTTACCAAGACAAATTTCTTGTATGTGTAAATTTCTTGTATGTGTAAGCATACTTGGCAATAAAGCTCATTCTGATTCTGATTAAATTGAGATTTTAGATTTTACACTACCAAGAGATAGTGTGCTTGTCTGTGAACGATGTTGTTTGTGTGCCATTTGTCCCCTACAGCCTCACATTGAGTTATCGTGATTGTTACATCACTTCCTTATTCCTGCTTCATGTAGAGAAAATCCTCGTGCCACAGTCTGTTCTATTATTGTGATAATTACACACTGTTTTATTGGGATTTTTGTGAACTTTATTCACACAATGTACTACTTTATTCTCATAATACTACGACTTTAATCTCTAAATGCTACGACTTTTAAGAGTTTTGACTTTATTCTCAAAATATTACTAATTTAATTTCATAATGCTACAACTTTATTCTTGTAATTGACTTTAATCTCAAAATCTTGGCTAAAAAGCCATTGTATTTTGTTGAAAAATGATTGCTCTAGCAAACAAAAGGCTGTAAGTTATACAATGGACACATTAGTAGATGAAAATTAGGAATGGGGTGGCCCGGTGGCCATGCCCAGTAGCACGCTGGTTAATTGTGCTTCTAATGACCAAAGGGAAGCTGTGCCGCTTTAGCAGCCAGGGAGGTCAGTGGATAAGATGCAGACTGTGCCAACTTTCAGTGCCCATAAAGGGATGGGATTGGCGAAAAAAGGCACCCACTTAACCCCAAACAACAGGAGGAACAAGGGGTTTCACTGAATTTCAAACAACTCTGTAGCACTTGAGACTCTAATTTACTATGCAAGACTTTTTTAGTTGACGTAATACCAAAAGAACCAGGACCACCACTGTGGCACAAGGATTTTCTCTACATGAAGCAGGAATAAGGAAGTGATGTAACAATCATGATAACTCAATGTGAGGCTGTAGGTGACAAATGGCACACAAACAACATTGTTCACAGACAAGCACACCATCTCTTGGTAGTGTAAAATCTAAGATCTCAATTTAATAAGAATCAGAATGAGCTTTATTGCCAAGTATGCTTACACATACAAGAAATTTGTCTTGGTAACAGAAGTTTCCAGTGCACAAACAATACAACAACAAGACAGTGATAATAATAATAATAATAATAAAAACAAATAGAATAAAAATACAAAGTGAATAGAAAATATAAGTATATATAGAAATACACAATACGACAATATATATATATATATATATATATATATATATATATATATATATATATATATATATATATATATTGTTGTATTGTGTATTTCTTGTATATATATATATATATATATATATATATATATATATATATACACACACAACAGTTAGTTACGATCCTCGAATCTGATTGGACAAGAGACATTCCATGAGTGCTGATGGTTTGACACCATCAGCACTCCAACACTTCACTATTTGTGTATCACTCTGCTTGTGTTCGTGCCGTTCTAAACTAAAGTGTAAGAGCAGTGCAGATCTGTTTAAAAGCTATGGTTTGTCTTTTTTTTTACATATGTTAGCCAGCAGGTGGTGGCAAAAGATAATTTTTGTGTGTAGGCAGTAAGGTGACGTGAAGTGAATCCGCATCAGCCGTTTACATACAACAGCTCTTTGTGATCGCTTTCTACACTTACTACACTACATTACTAAAGCTAGGAAATAGCTTTAAATGGCTTTAATCTAATAACTCCTGCATTACGGCTCATCACAGCTGAAAGACACAACAGACTGATTAATTACACAATGGGTGCTTTTTAAAATGAAGGAGGACATTGCAGTTTCTATAGTGATCGACCCTTGTGCACCGGCTACTGCAAAATAGGGAGAAATCCCCCCGCTTGGATGCTATTTTTCCACTGAGAAAGCAGACCTTCAGAAAGCTGACAACATCTCTGCTTGGGTGTGGCAACAGTTAATCACACATGCTCCGTCTCTCTCTCTCTCTCTCTCTCTCTCTCTCTCTCCTCCTCCTTTCCCATTAAACCATTTACACTGATGCTGAAACCCAGGAAGGAGGAGGGATGAGATGTAGTGGTGTTCTCGCCACTACCATCCATACCAAAGGACCAGAGGACGGAGGAGCCCGGCCGCCTGGAAGCGGAGGAATGGCCGCCAACCGCGAGGGGAGGAGGGGGTCCCAACCAACCGCCTGGAGTGGCTGCCACTGCCAGGAGCGGGGGAGACCCCTACCATCCACCAAAATCTTGGCGGGGCGTTCCGTCCACCAGGGGCCGGAGGATTGCCTCCGATCTGCCTGGGGATGTGTGGCTTTCATCCATTAGAGTGTGGAGGAGTTGCCCGAGGACCAAGCTACGGCATATCGTTTTTTTCTCTTTCTCTCTCCTCTCTCCCTAAAGGGATAAAGGCCTGACTGGAGATGGCAGTGTGACAGAGAGAGATTTACACTACCCGACACCTGTGTGTGTGTTTTTCTTTTTGGTTCAGTTTTATATGAAACTATTATTTATATTGTCAAGCCGGTTCTTGCCTCCTCGTTTTCCCATTAACCCCTTTACACAAACTAACAAAGGACACTGCATCTACTGTATGTGAACTTCTGCAGTTAATCCGAGATGAACTTCAATGTCATTAGTCATTAATCTTACAGTTCATACAAAATCTTTTTGAATAACACTGACCTTTAGATTACCCATTTTTAACCAAGACTTAAACTGGACATAAATAACTAATATTGGCAATATATTCATGTTGTTTAGTCATAGAGGAACTGGCCCCCTGTAACGTTTGGGTGTCCTAGGAGTCAAGGAGGAAAGGAGACACGCTGGAGTAGGAACACACGCTGGAGTAATATCAAACTTAACTATTCGAACATGACAATCCAAACATCTCTATAAACACAACAAGGACTGACCCAGACTGACAGAACTAAAGGATATATATAGCCTAGGAACCAAACGAGGGAATGACATACAGGTGTGGATAACAATGGAGTGATTAGGGCAGTGAATACTGGGAAATGTAGTGAGGGAGAGAACTTCAAAAAGGGTGCAGACAGACTGTGACATTACCCCCCCCTTAAATGGGCGACTCCTGGCGCCCCAAGACAGATGATGGGAGGGAAACAGAGAAGAAAAATCCCAGGAGGATGATTGGGGCCTGGGAGGTGGCTTCAGGGCAGGGAGTGGATCAGGAGGCGTGGGAGGTGGCCGCAGCACAGGGACCGGTTCAGGAGGCCTGGGAGGCAGCTTCAGGGCAGGGAATGGATCAGGAGGCCTGGGAGGTGGCCGCAGGACAGGGACTAGGTCAGGAGGGACAGGGTCAGGAGGCCTGGGAGTCGGCTGCAGGACAGGGACTGGGTCTAGAGGTGTGGGAGGAGGCCGCAGGACAGGGACTGGGTCTGGAGGTCTGGGAGTGGGCGGAGTCATAGAAGGCAGAGCCATGGAGGACTCTGGGGTGGAGCCTTGGAAGGCAGAGCCAGGGAGGACTCTGGGGGTGGAGCCATGGAAGGCAGAGCCAGGGAGGACTCTGTGGGTGGAGCCAAGGAGGACTCTGGGAGCGGAGCCGTGGAAGGCGGATCCATTGAAGGTTCAGGGGTGGAGCCGTAGAAGGCGGAGCCAAGGAGGACTCTGGGGGTGGGGCCATATAAGGCAGAGACAAGGATGAGTCTGGGGCGGAGCCATGGAAGGCGGAGCCAAGGAGGGCTCTGGAGACGTGGAAGGCAACGGCAGAAACTGGGGAGAAGGTGCCCGCTTCCTTCTCTTTCTCCTTTTGCCAACAGGGAGCATGGTTACGGGGATGGTCGAGGCTACAGGCGTTGGCTCTGGGACGGTCGAGGCTACAGGCATGGCTCCCTGACCATGGCAGGCATGGGCTCTGTCTCGCTGACCTTGGCTGCTACTGCTGACTGCAGCAGTGAATCGACCACAGGAAACCGGATAGGATTAGCCCCCCCCCCAAAAAAATTATTTAGGGGGCTGCATGGAGTGGAGTTGACTTGGAGACAGAGGCCGTGGAAGGCTTGGGGACAGGGGCCGTGGAAGGCTTGGGGATGTCCACTGTGGGAGGAGATTCTGAGGCCTCATCCTCCACACCCACAGTGAAAAGAGAGCCGCTTAGCTTCAGTGCCATCTCCACAAAATTGCACAATGCCCAGTGAGGACCCGCCACATCCGCTCCCTCAGCGCACTATTCAGACCTGCTCTGAAGAAATAAACCGAAGAGTTGTCTTCATAGTGCACCAAATTAGCAAGATGGAGAAACTCACGCACGTGATCCTCGACTGGACGTTCTCCTTGTTCAAGGAGGAGGATTTGAACGGCTGGCAAATCTTTAATAATGAACACACTGGAGTAATGAACACACTGGAGTAATACACACGCTGGAGTAGGAACACACGCTGGAGTAGTATCAAACTTAACTATTCGAACCTAACAAACCAAACATCTCTATAAACACAACAAGGACTGACCCAGACTGACAGAACTAAAGGATATATATAGCCTAGGAACCAAACGAGGGAATGACATACAGGTGTGGATAACAATGGAGTGATTAGGGCAGTGAATACGGGGAAATGTAGTGAGGGAGAGAACTTCAAAATAAGAGTCCTAAGGGTACAGACAGGAGCACAAAACTCCATAAGATGTTGGTTAATGGATAAAAATCCATCCAATAACCATCCACAGTCACTTTCGTCTTGCTCACTGGGGTTCTAAATACAATTATTATTTATTTTATACACATTTTACAACCATATTTAATCAGACTCTAAGACTATATACAAATTATATTTTAATTTTCTTTTAACGCATGATTTTCTGTAAAGCTGCTTTGAAACAATGTGTTGTGAAATGCACAATACAAATAAAAATTACTTTTTTGTACCTTAATAGGGCAACGTATCCTGGGAGATACAACTCATATAAGTATATATATAAGTATATAAATAATTCCTTTGGATATCTGTTACTTAAGTCCAAATGATGTAAAAAGTGAAAGAGTAAGGTTTACACATCGCACAGCTATCATGTACCAGCTTGCTCCCGTTACACTCACCCCCCTAAACTTTACTCCCTACCGGGCCATGGCACCAATGTAACCAGTCCTGCTCGACCCCTTCTGAGCCAGAGTTGAACCGATATCAGTTGTGGACTCGACTGGGGGAGTAGAGCGAACATCTTCACCTCAGGGGAGGGGAAAGGTGCTATGCGCAAGCAATACACCTGGCCAGCTGTTGTCACCGTATTACCGTATTCTACGTGTTCGGACATGTCAAAACTCAGGACGAGACCTGCTCAACCCGGAGAAAATCTTGCAGTGTATTGAGTGTTGCCCAGCCCTCCACTCTGCAGATGTCTGCTAGAGAGGATGCCACACTCCTTGTAGAGTGTGCTCGAACCCGCAATGGGGTGGGCACAGCCTGGGTCTGGAAGGCAATGCAACGGTGTCCACGATCCAGTGGGAAAGCCTATGTTTGGAGGCAGCGTTCCCTTTTCGCTGTCCACCAAAGCAGACAAAGAGCTGCTCAGAGTGTCCTCCCGGGAAAGCGCTTGCTGGTTCACTTCCTGATCCCTGAAAGTGCAACTTTAAGGCATAACGCTGCCTGGTAGAGGGAGCTCCGGCTTCAGCGATCGTGTCTACGATGGCTGGTGGTAGACCATTTAGATCTTCCACATCCTGTCCAATGGCCAGACGTGAAGGTTCCAGAGGACTGGGTGTGAATGACAGAGGGTTCCCCGCCCCTGAGAAGGAAGGTCCTTCTTCAGGGGAATTTTCCAGGGAGGTGCTGTCGTGAGGATCGTGAGATCCGAGAGCCAATTCCGAGTTGGCCAGTGGGAGGTCCTCCCTGACCATGCACAGGACTTGTGCAAGTAGGCTCACTGGGGGAAATACATATTTGTGCAGACCACAGAGCCAACTGTGTGCCAGTGCATCTGTGCCGAGGGGGCTCCTGTCAGAGAGTACCAGAGTGGGCAGAGGGTGGAATCTCATATCTACCTGTGCTCTGCCAAACCGAGCCCAAATCAGCTGGATCACCTGAGGGTGGAGTCTCCACTACACCACAACATTGCCTGATGTGACAGTGCATCCGCTGTGGTGTTAAGGTTGCCTGGGATATGAGTGGCATGCAGCAACCTCAGCCATTGCTGACTCCAAAGGAGGAAATGGTGGGAGAGTTGCGACTTGCGACGATAGTGAACGCCGCCCTGGCGATTTATATACACTAGTCTCGCTGTATTGTCTGAGAGAATCAACACGTGCTTGCCGAGGATCAATGGCAGAAATCTGCACAGGACAAGAAATACAGCCAGCAACTCTAGGCTGTTGATGTGCCAACCCAGCCGGGGCCCCATCCAGGAGCTGTGAAAGTATGTGTCCTTCAGGTCTACCACTGCAAACCAATCTTGATGCCGGACGCACGTCAGAATATGTTTCTGCATCAGCAAATTCAATGGGAATCTGTGTAAGGCCCAGTACAGAACTTGCAGGTCCAAGATTGGACACAACCCACTGCCTTTCTTGGGTATGAGGAAGTAAGGGCTGTAGAAACCCTTCTCCACCTCGGCTGGAGTGACAAGCTTTGTCACGTCCTTGTGCAGAAGGGTTGCGATCTCCGCACGCAGGTAATGCGGATGCCGCTGAAATGGGGCGGGAGCCTGGCGAACTGAATCGCATAGCTGAGTCGGATTGTCCTTGCCAGCCACCGCGACGGGTTCAAAAGCGTATGCCATGCATGTGATGAACATGGTGTGGAGCCTCGTGGCGGGGGGAGCAGGCAACGTCATGTTGGGGAGCGTTGCTTCTTCCCGAGGTGGTTGTGCTGAGAAGAGGCTCGAAGCACTTACCTTGCTCCGTTTACCTGGCCTGGGGCGGGTAGGCGACTGAGGAGGAGGTTCTGTAGTTTCTGGGCACCGGCTAAGTGACCCAGAGAGTAAGGAAACTGTGACAACATGGTTACCGCAGCCTGTTGTGGGTGCAGCAAGCAAAGGAAAGTAAATAAAATATTCTCTACCTGGCCCTCCACCAGGGAATGGAGTGGTCTGGATACCAGCTCCGTGGCAGATGTCTCTCTCCCTGGGTTGCACATCTCTGGAGCGCTTGGGAGCCTTCTGGGTCCTCTACGGTGGGGCTTGGAGCTGGGCCCGAGCTGGAGCGGAGCTGCCTGGGATTTCACCACCGCAGGGGGATGCCCTCGGTGAGCAGACGGAACGTAGGATCTTGAGCCACAGCGGGGCAAGATGTGCTGAAAGCATCAGTCTGTTTCTTCACCATCGAGAACTAATGGGCAAAGCCCTCTATGATATCACCGAATAGGCCAATCTGGGAGATGGGGGCGTTGAGAAAGCAAGCCTTGTTGGGGTCCTGCATCTCGTCCAGATTCAGCCATAGATGCTGTTTCTGGACCACAAGGGTGGCCATCACTTGACTGAGTGCATGCGCCGTGAGCTTGGTGGCCCGGAGGATGAGGACGGTCACTAAGCGCAGTTCCAGCAGCATATCACGATCAGGAATAACCAAGTGCAAATCTCTTAGCGCCTTAGCCTGGTGGACTTGCAGGAGGGCCATGGCATGCATGGTGGAGGCGGAATTTCCAGCGGCGCTGCAGGCCTTGGCCGCCAGAGACGATGTCAACCTACAGGACTTGGAGGGTAGTGAAGGTTGTTCCTGCAAGGTGGTGACTTTGTCAGCTCATGATGCACCTCTGGGAATAAAGGAACTGAGGGAACACCAAACACAGGAACCAATTGTCTCACCACTAGGACTGAGGGGAGGACGGAGGGTTCCAGTCCAGCCCGACACTCGCGGAAGCCCAGGTAAGCATAGCGGACAGCTCGGCATCGGCCTCAGACTGGGCCGGCACACCTGAAGGCACTAGCTCAGTTGAGTCCTCAGCGTCGGAGTCCGCCAAGACGCACTCTGATGCAGTGGAAAAATTCTCATCCAGCTTGGGGGCTCTGAAAGAGACATCAGACTGGCCATAAGGCGAGCCGGTCTCATCTCGGAACCGGATGGGGACAAACGAGCGTGCTGGGGAACAGGTGGTCTGTGGGGATTTACCCAGCAAAACTGTACCTGTTAAATTCCCAAAATCACCTCCAGCGCCAGCCACGCCATCCCTATACTCATGGGTAGAAAGTGCGATGCGGGGGGTGGCTAGAGTTGCTTTCCCCCGGAAGAAGGAGAGCCGTGACCGCAAAATTGCCATGGTCATGTTTTTGCAGAGAGAAAATGAGCCGTCCACAAACGCTGCCTCTGTGTGATCTCTGCCTAGACAAGTGAGGCAGTGCCCCTGGCCATCAGAATTAGAGTGGTAACGACCACATCCAGGAACAGAACAAAGACAGAAGGGCATCTTCTTTAGGCTTGTCTTTAAAAAGATGTTCAACATCAATGTGTTTACTCTTTTAGATAAACATATATTCTTTTAGAGGGCTGTCGAAGTGTTCAGGGGCGTAGGGTGTGTAGAAGAAAAGAAAAGCCACTGAAATGCACTGCATTTCCAACAGTGATGCTCTTTAGAGGTGAGTGGAACAGCAGTGGGTTTTACTCAGATCGCTGTAAACACAACAGCTTCCCTCCTTTTATACACATATGTCCGGGGGAGGGGCATGCAAATTCTTTTCACCAATTCTAATTGGCCTTTTCTCAAAGAGGTAACTGAGGCTCTCAAGAGAGACCCCTAGTGTCACTACATCAACACAACATCGAGTGAGTGACAGAAGGGGAATAGCGCAATGTGTCGTTCACATTCCACAATGGTGGCGTGTCCTTCAGGCCATGCGTCTAAGCTTCCATGGCTCTGTAACCCATATTATACTACACATACCAAACAAACCATTACCCACCTAGTGATTGACTACAATCGGGGCATTTTAGGTCTTCCCTAAACAGTTCTCCACTAGCCTGCATCTCCACATCAGTCAATTTAATTTGAATATAGCCAACAATATGCCCTCACATCGAACACCTTACAAAAAAAAATTATATCACAGAGCGAGTTCTCGTTTTTATGCAGTGAAAACTTTTCAAACGAAACAACTGTTAAACTGTTCCTGTTAAACACTGTGTGGTCCCATGCTTGAGGATTCAGCCCGTTCGTTTTGCATAAGGATTTCTTTTAAAACGTAGCATATTTCACTTTAACAAGAATCAGGTGTCCTACATCGAATGCCATACAGGCCCATGCTTGCGGATTCAGCCACTCGCAGCACTCAAACTCAGTAAAATGCAGTATAAACCATTCTCATATGAATCGTATGCTCTCTCATTGAACTCTGTGCGGTCCCGCGCTGGATCCCCTTTTATCCCCAATTTTGGAATGCCCAATTCCCACTACTTACTAGGTCCTCGTAGTGGTGCGGTTACTCATCTCAATCTGTGTAGCGGAGGACAAGTCTCAGTTGCCTCCACTTCAGTCAGTCAATCTGCGCATCTTATCACGTTGTATGACACCATGAGACTTGCAGCATGTGGAGGCTAATGCAACTCTCCGTGATCCACGCACAAATTACCATGCGCCCCACTAAGAGCGAGAACCACTCAATTGTGACCATGGGTTACCCCATGTGACTCTACCCTCCCTAGCAACTGGGCCAATTTTTTTGCTTAGGAGACAAAACTGGATTCAAACTCGAGGAGTGGTATTCAGCATCAATACTCGCTACCCAGGTCCACGAGGGCTCACGGTTTTAAGCAACTTCAACCACTTAATTTTAATGCAGCAAAGGCTCTCCCGTTCAAATGCAGCAAGAGTCACCATGTCCAAGCAGTGGGCTCTCCTGTGCTAATTGCAGTTCCCCCACATTCGAATGCAGTGAGAGTCACCACGGGGGGGCCATGGGCTCTCCCGTTCAAATCACAGTATGGCCCTCATGTTTAAATGCAGCACGACTCTTCCATTCAAACTCAGCACAACACTTCCGTACAAACGCAGCACGACTCTCCCCTTCAAACGCAAGACAGGCTCTCCCATTTTGAATAGCAGTAAGGGCCCTCTAGTTCGAATGCAGCAAGAGTAACCACATGAAGGCTGTGGGCTCTCCCTTTCGAATCACAGTATGGCTCTCCCGTTGAAACACAATATGACTCCCCATTCGAATTTAGTATGGCTCTCCCATTCAAATGCAGTATGGCTGTCGAGGCTGCCTCTGCTGGAGAACCCCACTCTAGACCTATTCCCCTCTTCCCTTTTCCCCTCCTTGCTACCATTCTAATCTCCCCTACCCCAGAACGGTTCCTTGCACAAGGCTGCCTCAGCAACGAACGCGGTCCTGATTCCTTTCTCAGCTAAGCCTGACATTCCAGCTCACTTTCCCACATTCACACTACAAACAGCTATGCTTCTTGCTATTCCCTCAAACACTACAGTTCCAGAACCTCCACTAGTCTCCAACCACCTTCACTATCAAATTGTAGCAGAGATTTCGAGCCTTGGCCCCAGAAGCAAACATACACTCAGGTTTAAGTCATTAAAACACATTTTTTAACCACTCCACAGATTTAATATTAACTTTATTTTGTGCATGACCCAAGTAATTTTTCCAACAATTGTTTACAGACAGATTGTTTCACTCTTAATTGACTATATACCAATTCCAGTGGGTCAGAAGTTTACATACACAAGTTAACTGTGCCTTAAAGCAGCTTGGAAAAATCCAGAAAATTATGTTAATGCTTTAGACAATTAGCTTCTTATTGGATGTGTACTGAACTGGAGGTGTACCTGTGGATGTATTTTAAGGCCTATTCTCAAACTCAGTGCCTCTTTGCTTGCATCATGGGAAAATCAAAAGAAATCAGCTAAGTCTGATTCATCATTGGGAGCAATTTCCAAATGCCTGAAGGTACCCCGTTCATCTGTACAAACAATAGTAAGCAAGTATAAACACCATGGGACCAGGCAGCCATCACACAGCTCAGGAAGGTGAAGCATTCTGTTTCCTAGAAATGAACGTAGTTTGGTTCGATTAGTGAAAATCAATGCCAGAACAACGGCAAAGTACCTTGTGAAGATACTGGAGGAAACAGGTAGACAAGTATCTATATCCACAGTAAAACGAGTCCTATATCGACATAACATGAAAGGCTGCTCAGCAAGGAAGAATCCAATGCTCCAAAAACACCATAAAAAGCCAGACTACAGTTTGCAAGTGCACATGGGAACAAAGATCTTACATTTTGGAGAAATTTCCTCTGTTCTAATGATACAAAAATTTAACTTTTTGGCCATAATTACCATCGTTATGTTTGGAGGAAAAAGAGCACTATCCCAACCATGAAGCATGGAGGTGGCAACATCATGTTGTGTGGGTGCTATGCTGCAGGATGAAATGGTGCACTTCACAAAACACAGCGTACAAACATTAGCCACCTGTCAATCAAAAAGCACACAGCTACAGACATCAGGAAATAAAAAGTCAATCTTTTATATTTTATCTAGATCAACCAACCAGTGGTGGTCTTGCTATCTTGATCAATGTAATGAACACCCCTGGTCTAGATGTAGAGCAGAGGCTCAAACGTTTATCATTGGTATCAAGAACATCTCTCTCTCTCACTCTCTCTCTCACTCTCTACAAGGCTCCAAAGCTAAAAGTTAATTGTCCCATTTCCTGGCTTCTTTTGGGGGGTATTTGAGCTCGGGTCAAGGCTTGCGTCTCAAGCCCTTTGCTCAGGACAGCGAGTCAAACACATTTACACTATCCTCAATGCAGGATTACATTAAGTTGCAAACTACTGAAATGGAGTTTCATTAACAAGCTTCGGAAGAAGTAATCTGACTAATCACACTGCCAGAGTATTGCAGGATTACATTATCTTCCGAACTACTGATTTGATATGTAGTTCAATACACAGAGAATGTGTTTGGTACAGGGGCCACATCAGACATCAAAGGAATAATTCAAATAAATGTCAGCATAAAAGTAGCCTAATCCATGTGATTCCAGTGGTTAAATAATTGTCTTCAGAACAGATATGATATGTTGGGTGAGAAACAGATCAATATTTAAGTAAATTTGTACTATATATTCTCCTCTCTGCTCAGTCAATCTCCACTTTAACTTTAACTTTCATTTTCTTCTTTTGATTTTGGTGATTCACGTTCTTCTTGTATATCACCATCTACTGGGCAGGAAAAAGAATTTCTAGCGAAAATGTGACTTAAATGTTTATCTTTTTCTCATCCACACCTATTTTCTGAAGACATACACTCACCTAAAGGATTATTAGGAACACCATACTAATACTGTGTTTGACCCCCTTTTGCCTTCAGAACTGCCTTAATTCTACGTGGCATTGATTCAACAAGGTGCTGAAAGCATTCTTTAGAAATGTTGGCCCATATTGATAGGATAGCATCTTGCAGTTGATGGAGATTTGTGGGATGCACATCCAGGGCACGAAGCTCCCGTTCCACCACATCCCAAAGATGCTCTATTGGGTTGAGATCTGGTGACTGTGGGGGCCATTTTAGTACAGCGAACTCATTGTCATGTTCAAGAAACCAATTTGAAATGATTCGAGCTTTGTGACATGGTGCATTATCCTGCTGGAAGTAGCCATCAGAGGATGGGTACATGGTGGCCATAAAGGGATGGACATGGTCAGAAACAATGCTCAGGTAGGCCGTGGCATTTAAACGATGCCCAATTGGCACTAAGGGGCCTAAAGTTTGCCAAGAAAACATCCCCCACACCATTACACCACCACCACCAGCCTGCACAGTGGTAACAAGGCATGATGGATCCATGTTCTCATTCTGTTTACGCCAAATTCTGACTCTACCATCTGAATGTCTCAACAGAAATCAAGACTCATCAGACCAGGCAACATTTTTCCAGTCTTCAACTGTCCAATTTTGGTGAGCTCTTGCAAATTGTAGCCTCTTTTTCCTATTTGTAGTGGAGATGAGTGGTACCCGGTGGGGTCTTCTGCTGTTGTAGCCCATCCGCCTCAAGGTTGTGCGTGTTGTGGCTTCAAAAATGCTTTGCTGCATACCTCGGTTGTAACGAGTGGTTATTTCAGTCAAAGTTGCTCTTCTATCAGCTTGAATCAGTCGGCCCATTCTCCTCTGACCTCTAGCATCAACAAGGCATTTTGGCCCACAGGACTGCCGCATACTGGATGTTTTTCCCTTTTCACACCATTCTTTGTAAACCCTAGAAATGGTTGTGCGTGAAAATCCCAGTAACTGAGCAGATTGTGAATTACTCAGACCGGCCCGTCTGGCACCAACAACCATGCCACGCTCAAAATTGCTTAAATCACCTTTCTTTCCCATTCTGACATTCATTTTGGAGTTCAGGAGATTGTCTTGACCAGGACCACACCCCTAAATGGATTGAAGCAAATGCCATGTGATTAGTTGATTAGATAATTACATTAATGAGAAATTGAACAGGTGTTCCTAATAATCATTTAGGTGAGTGTAGATTAAACCACTGAAGTCTTATGGATTACTTTTGTGCTGCATTTATGCGCTTTTTGGAGCGACAAAATTTTGGCATTGTATCGACCAAAAGAGCTTGAGATATTCTTCTTAAAATATTAATTTGTGTTTAGTCACATCTGGGATGGCATAAGGGTGACTAAATGATAAGAGAATTTAAATTTTTGGGTGAACTATTTCTTTAAGTATTACATGGGGAGGCACATTTTACTCTTTTGAGATACAATGTTCCACACTGATTTAATTATTGTATCTTAAGCCCAACAATAGTTGTGTTCTCATTCTAATGCATGATGCACAATTTTCTGAAGTTTGTGACTGATGGAATGTTCTGCCTGAAATTTTGCTCTACAAAGGTTGATACTTTTCTATCAGGCATTAGAAAAAACACGATAAAGGCTAAGCATAATTATAAAATATTTCATCATCTCTTTCCTGGCAATTTATTACACAAATTAACACACTCTCTACAGGGGTCGGTATTATAAAAATAAAAAAAAACAACATATATATATATATATATATATATATATATATATATATATATATATATATATATATATATTGTAAAATATCTAGATCAACCAACCAGTGGTGGACATCAATCTTCTCACTCTCTCTCTTTCAGCTAAAAATTAAGATAGTTTCATCGCTCATCCCTATTGATAACATTGTATTAATCTCTCACAGCAACCATATAATCTCAGTGATAGATAGACAAATTACAGGCTACGTTAAAGACACAGAATCTAGTAAACAAAAATATGAAATTTACCTTGATATGTTTCTTCAAATTAGAGACAGGATTAATGCTGCTATTTGGCTTGAGCAAGTTAAACTCACATGACACAGTCAGGCAATTGGCCTTTTTCACTGCGAAAAGCCCTTTCATGTGTGGCCAAGATGTTCAGATTTTGAACTGTGCTTGAGGCATGTTCCACATCCATGACAGTTAGCAGAACCAGATCAACAGCTGCCGTTAATTTTTTTACATGTGATTTGATTTGATGGGAGTCACGAGACTCTACCTAGCCAATCATGTTGATAGATAAAAATAAAATCAGGACAGGAAATTAGACAGAAAACACATATTGTGGCACGGTGGAGGGCGGGGCCGGGTCGTGACTCAACACGCCCGGTCCCGTATTAGGCTAATCAAGCCTCCGAGAGGGTTAAAGGCCGATTGCGGAGGACGTGCGTGAGAGAGAGATCGTTCATGCCCGTGAACATGAACTTCTTTACATTAGTGCTGAAAGCCCGGGAAGGAAGAGGAGAGAAACCGGCTTGACATACAAACTAAACAGGGTAAAAATGTTACACTGTTTTTAGGGAAAGTCTTGAGGAATCAGATTTGAAGTTCCATTGACTTCAGGCTGCATTATTTGGCGCTTGAAAGATGGCAAGGCCTGAGGCTGCGGCAAGAACAGCAGTAGAGCCTGACTGCCTTTCTCTCTTTCTTGCCCTCTCACTGCATAGAGGAAGATCTCTCTCTCTCTCTCTCTCTCTCTCTCTCTCTCTGAATGCAAGCCCTGTTCTCAGCTTGTGGGTCTTTTTTCCAGAGCTCTGCTATCTGATCACAAACAGAGTGAGTGGATCCAGTACAACCTCGTGAAGGGATGATCTTTAAAGTCAACATGGAATCCGTATTTACATTCTTAAAGGAATATTCTGGGTTCAATACAAGTTAAGCTCAATCGATAGCATTTGTGGCTTAATATTGATTACCATGCCCCTCCTTTTCTTTTAAAAAGGACAAATCTAGGTTACAATGAGGCACTTTCAATGGAAGTGAACTGGGGCCAATTTTTGAACATAACCACTAGACATAAAGAACAATATGTGTGTTAACACAGTTTTTGTGTGATAAAATCACTTATAAACCTTTTCTGTGTAAAGTTGTAGCTAATTTTACAGCTTCGTTGCCATGACGATGTAATGACAACAAACCCTAAAACACTAAAATGGCTGTAAAAATTACAATTTAAACTTATGGTGCGTTCACGTGCTATGGTAAATATGATATTTTCCACTTGTGAACTGGTATTTACCAGTGTGTTGCGTTCAAGTGCTTTTGTTGTCATAATGTGGTAAAAAGATGGAGATTCACACACACACACACACACACACACACACACACACACACACACACACAATTGCAATCTTGACATCGCAGCCTGTTCATTATGCTGCGTTCACACCAAACGCGAATAGAGCGTAATTTATCGCTATTTAGAGTTTTATTTATTTTTATAACGTATATTCTCCGTGTAAATTCGTGCACCGGACCGCGCCGTTTCGATTCAATACGAATGTACCGTTCCACCCCTAGCTAACAGTAGCAAAAAAGGTTTGGTTTTGTACAATGCTTACCATTCAACACTCTCGTGTTGCTCTCCGCCATTTTGAAAAGGTCAAAGGTTATCTCATCTCGGCAACTCGGGCATCAAAATATTCTACGAGTTGCCCAGTGGAAAATACCACATGAGGGGGTGTTCATGTGCATTTTCCACGTCGGCTTTTGGTATTTACCATAATTACCATAGCACGTGAACGCACCATTAATACAAGTTATTCATGAGCTTTAACAGAAGAATTAATGTAAGTGCTTTTATAAAATTATAAGCTTCACATTTCTGACTTTAAACCTCCAAAAATTGGCAATATTCACTTTCATTGTAAGTACATCACTATTACCTTGATTTTGTATTTTTTTTTTTTTTTTTTAAGAAAAAAAGGAGGGACTAGTCAAAATAATTTGTGGTAATCAACATAATGCCACAAAAGTCAATTGCGCTTAATTTGTATTAAACCCAGAATATTCCTTTAATGCATGTTCCTGTCTACCTGTATTGTGTTTTTAAGATTAAGATTCAACTTTATTGTCATTGTGCAGAGTACAGGTACAGAGCCAATGAAATGCAGTTTTTTCGCATATCCCTACTATGCTGGGCTCTGAGTTCAGGGTCAGCCATGAAACAGCACCCCTGGAGCAGATAGGGTCAAGGGCCCAACAGGGGCTTGAACCTCCAACCTTTCAGTCAAAGCTTTTTTTTTTCCCACATGAGCTTGTGTTCTAAGGGGATAATGTGATGTTCAGCATTTTTAGTTTTTTAAACTATCACAAAAAAGCATGTGATGATCCTTCCAAGTAACAAGCGCGAGTTGAGGCGTTTCTTAGGCATGACTGGTTACTATAGAGGTTTTTGTGAAAATTTTGCCTCTGTAGTTTCACCCCTGACAGATCTCTTGAGTACAGAACGTAAGTTTGTATGGAACCCTGAGTGTGAGTCTGCTTTCCGTGCAGCTAAAGATCTTTTGTGTAACGCTCCAGTTCTGTCTGCCCCAAATTTCACCTTTCCATTTAGTCTGCAGGTAGATGCCAGTGCTTATGGAGCAGGTGCAGTGCTTCTACAAGAGGATAGCTTGGGTATTGAACATCCGGTGTGCTATTACTCTAAAAAGTTCTCAAAATGCCAAAGACGGTATAGTACAATCGAAAAAGAGGCATTAGCCTTGTTACTGGCTCTCCAGCATTTCGAGGTCTATGTAGGTTCTGGCAATGGCAAACCGATAGTGGTTTACACTGACCACAACCCTTTGATTTTTCTATCCCGTATGTCAAATGCTAACCAGCGGTTGATGAGGTGGTCCCTCATCATTCAGGAATTTAACCTGGATGTGCGTTACAAAAAAGGAGTGGAAAATGTTGTAGCCGATGCACTGTCCAGAGCTCATAATACTGAAAGTTAGAGGGTAAATAATAAATGGTTACAAGTCCTGTTTTGCTGGTGGCAAGGCCTGGCTTGTAAGTAAGGGTGGGTGTGTTACGTCCTAGGGCGTATCTTTCTTTTATTTCCTTGTTACATCTGTGGATGTAGAAATTGCATGTATATTGACTATACATTGTATGTTTTCTGTTGTCTCCCTTGTGTTCCCTGTTGTCCCAACCAGGTTAATTTACATCAGCTGTGAACGATTAAGATCGAGTGCTGAGCAGCTCTGATTGGTGCACTAACAAAAGAACATGGGAATAAAGCTGAGGTGGAAAGTCTGCCAGGAGTCTCTTTCCTCCTGCCCCAGCATTTGTAGACTTTGTGTATTGTGATGCTGTTGTTAATTAAAACCGCCAGTTGTATTTTTATGTTAAACGGTTTACCCATATTTACAATTATAAACTCCTTTGTTGGGTTTCCACCCATTGGTCTACGGAAGCGGTAGAGAGGTGGGCGCCATTTTCTTTTCTGTTTTACCTGTTCTTTTCTCCTGTTTATAGCTAGATAGGGAGTGAGGCAAGATTTATGTTGTTAATTTTCTATTTCTTTGTTGTAAGGGTAAGTAGTTTGTGCCTCCCTTTCATTTAGACTCATTTATGTTTGTTATTTTGGCCTGGTCCCCTCTTGAAGACTTTATGCTTCCTTTGTTTTGTATTTAGAAGAGGACCAATAAAATTGTTATCTGTTCCATAACCTGTTGTGGTTATTGTTTGCTGGGACAGGAGTGAAGACCTCCAAACCCGTTTCTTTTTTTTGTTTCTTCACTTTAAGTTCCTTTTAAATTGTTAGTTTTCTTCCCGACCCCTAGACGGGGAGGATTCGTAACACTCCATAGTGCCAAAAATTTAAAGCATTGGAATGACCTCTTTTTGGTTGGATGAAGTGAAGATATGGACAAGGTTAGTTACACTGATATTATGAACTACTTTGAGCTGTTATGACATCCAATAACTGCACACGTTCAACCTGATCTCATTTTTACTCCAACACTGAGGGTGCTTTCAAACTGGCAGTTTAGTTCAAAACAGAGCACGGTCCACATTAAAAATTGATAATTTGAAATCTGTCATGCGGACCGGGGTGTGCACCGTGGTTCCGAACCCGAGACTACCTGTAGGAGGTGGTCTGAGTTTGGTTGCAATGGTATGCGATTCGCTTGAATGTGAAAGCTACTCAGACTCGGGTGTACACTCGTTCAAGTAAAGTGAATTAAAGTAACCTGCGCATGTGTTTTAGCCGATGGCGACATCATTAGTTTTGACAACACACAAGGATCCACACATTCCTGAAAGTCCCAAAAAGTAATGACACCACAATGACATACAAGTACAATCAACAATATAAATACTGTCTGTCTATGTGTGTCTTTTTATCTTTTATCTACACCTTATAAATACTATATATAAATACTACAATAGGTTATAAATATAGGATATAATAGGAGATGACAGTGGCGATAACTTCACTTTGGACACAAGCGTGAGTAAGCATGCAGTGTAAACAAAGATGCAAATGAATTCCTCACAATCAGCTGTCTCCTCAAAAAACGCTGTTTGCGAGCAGCAGCAAGCTGCCTTCCCCTGGACATCTGATGATTTACGCCATGAAGCGTACACATGTGCACAATGGCACAAAATAACAAAAAAAAGAAAAGTATGACGAGTCTCCATGCGTGTTTGTGATGACGTAAGATGAACGCAAATGGACCGGGGTTCGATAGATTCAAGTGAGTGTGAAACCAGACCAAAGCTGCAGGGGGCACCGGGAGCAATCGCACTCGGAATCGGACCGCTGCAAACATGCCCCCTTAAACTAATTATTGTTCTCAACCTGGAACACTTTCAATAGCAGTTTTTGCATTTCTTCTTATGGAGACCGAAACCAGAAAACAGCCCAGTGGCAATTAGAATCAACATGTCGGGTATAGTTAAGGGTTAGTCAGGAAAACTGTGTATAGCATACACTTTTCACAATTCAATAATTTCCTGATGGATCTCACCTTTCATTTTTTTTTTTTTTTTTTTTTTTACTGAACATCCTGTTGCACTCAGAAATACATCAGATTAGGGAAGAAAAATTGGCAAGTAACATTTCACATTACCTTTAAATAAAATCCTTAAATAAAAGACACCTCTGTTTCATGTGGAAGAATCTATGCCTGTATCAATTCTGAAATTGACAATCAAGTCTGAAATGTGCTACCCCCACACTTGGACACACAATATATATCCCTATCTCTGTTCTCATTAACAGGAAAAATTAAACAAACGTCTTTCTAAAAGACACACAGAGACTTTGCAAAGCAGGGTGTTCATTGTTTGATAAGCAGTAAATGTGAAGACTGCAGTATTCTCAGACACCAGAGGGGGGAGCTTAATGTGATTGCCACACATAGACAAGGGTGCAGTCCAGTAAAAACTGCACTTCTATCAGCACAAAGTGTGTTCAGCATCATTAAAGAAGCAGCAAAAACTGGTCATAGATGAATTTCAACACCCATGGTGCCAGACTGCCAAGGTCATTATCTAGTCTAGAGCACTGTCTAAAAGAGGGGGATGAAAAGGCATGGTTAGATATTACTATTAGATTTCTCAGTTCTACAGTTCTACACATTATATTGTAAGATCTATAAAAAATTAAAAACGTCATTACTGGATTTTAACTTGTATTTTGTTGATTGGTGTAGACCTGTGATTGGACAGAATACATTATGTATTTATAGCCTACTCCAAACATAAACTTGCAGTTTTTATGATTTTTGATTATTTATTTATTGCACAGCTTTCTGAAAATGTTTTATTAAAAATGTATGTATTTTCTATGAATGTACTGATAAAATACAGTTTTTTTTTTTTTTTTTTTTATATAAAAGTAATACTTATTTATACAATATGTGTGTGTGTGTGTGTGTGTGTGTGTGTTTTAAAACGTAGTTGTTTAAAACAATAGTTAAACCCAATTAGTGTTTATTGGGGTGTGCTGGCAAGATGATCACAAGGGAAGTCGGCATGGTATTGGCCATATTATACAGGAAGTAATCACATTTGTATAATAAGTGATTTGTATAATAAGTGGTACTATTCAGAGGTTGCATTTTTCACTCAAACATTATATTTTTACTCCATTGATAGTTTTTGGTTTGGGATTTTATGATTTAGGCTGGGGGATTCAGCTACTCAAAATAGAATAAAATAAAATGCATTTCTCTTCACTGTAGAACAACTTGATTCATCCCTCACTTTTGGTGCCTCTATAGACATTACAACCAGAAAATGGAGTTCACGCATGTTCACATGCCCAACAAGTTACCACTTTGTCCACTGCGGTCAGTATCTCACATTTCAGTAAGCACAAACCGATTTTAACTAAAGAAAAGCCAACCTACTGTTTCCGATTTCACTGTGAAATCAGTCTGGTGCTGCATCAAGTGTTGGCAGGAGTGATATTTTCTGAAGACTCAGAAGAAGGTTAATAAACTAACAAGTGTAAAACTTTCAAGATGGAACATAATTAAATAAGGCATCACAGGAGTTAATATAGCCTTATATTTTTTGCATGTATCACATCTATAGGGCATAACGTAACATCTTTTGTTTGCCTAATGGTGAGAATTACTGTAGACTTGAAATAATTTCAGGGAGAAGCACTTATGATTTAGTGATGAGAAACATGCAAGTTCAATCAGAAGCACAGGTACTGCAGTGTGTGGCCATTTTAAAATGTCCTCTTCTAGGGCTGGACTTTGAAGTGGTATTCAGGATGAATCAGACACTGGAACAAATGATGTCCTGAATCAAACAGGAAACAAATGTTAGATGGTCACAACTCACCGCTAACCTCCTCTGGCATAATAAGCATCATTATTGTTGCTAGAACATAAAAAAAAACATGCAGCATGGAGACAATAGTTAGGCCACTCTAATGCTTCAATGGTTAAATTACTGAGATATTAAAAATAATGGCAGTGATGGAAGTTTCATTGAAATAGAGTTTATGACCTGGACAGAGTAGGACAATTATTCTATATTCAGTAACATAGATCATTTGATGTATCTTAGCTTATTTACACATTTATGGGGTTCCTCTGTTGTTTGAAGTAAATTGTTATTTTAATTGGCTGAAGTTTAAAATCTCTAAACTTTTATTATCACTGGCTGCCATTCTAGGGGTTGTTACAGAAATAATCCCAGCCCATCTGGCACCAACTATCATGCCATGGTACAAATCACTGAGATTAAATTTGTTCCCCATTCTGATGGTTGATGTGAGCAGTGCCACCGATTCTCAATAGGATTGAGATCAGGACTTTGACTGGGCCACTGTAGGACATTTATCTTTTTGTTCTTGAGTCACTCCAATGTTGCTTTAGCCTTGTGCTTGGGATCAATGTCATGCTGAAAGGTGAATTTCCTCCCAAGCTTCAGTTTTTTAGCGGATTGAACCAGGTTCTCTTGCAGTATTTCTCTATATTTTGCTCCATTCATTCTTCTTTCAATTCTAACAAGATACCCAGTCCCTGCTGATAAGAAGCATCCCCCCACAGCATGATTCTGCCACCACCATACTTCACTCTAGGATGGTGTGTCTTGAGGCATGTTAGAGCACTGAGTATTGAGGGATGGCCTTTTCTTGGCAGTGCCTAGGTGGTGTGGTGCAACTTACACTTCCTGATTTCTGATCCAACTGTGCTCACTGGGATATCCAATCATTTGGATATTATTTTGTACCCTTTCCCTAATCTATGCATTTATATTGCTTTATCTCTAACTTCTGTGGAATGCTCTTTGGTCTTCATTTTCATTCAGATTCACAGCCTGACAAATGATCCTTCAACAATGGGTTTTGTATCCAGAAAATGTGATTGCAACTTTAATAATTCACAGGTGGATGCCAATGGTAAAGTACTTGTGCAATTTCTTTCATCGGTGTAACCTGGCAGCTTCCACAGCACAGGGGCTGAATACTTATGCAAGCAAGATATTTAAGTTTTTTATTTTTACTTTAAATATTTCCCAACATAAAACCAATGTCACTTAACAATAATTGATTTTGAGTTTCAGTGTTTTAAAATAAAATATCAAGCATAAATTAAATTTAATTGCACCATTTGTAATTCAGTAATGTGAGAGAATTGGTCAGGGGTCTGAATGCTTTTGCAAGGCACTGTATGTGTGTGTGTGTATAATATATATATACACACACACACACACTCTCTGACCCCAGCTCAGCTGAAAAAAAAAATATTTTCACTGTATAAATGTAAGAAATGTATAATGTGTGACAAAATAAAGGCTTCTTCTTCTTGTCACCAAAGTACCACGATAACAGTTCACAGCTTGTATATGCACAGCCATCATATCTAAATGCGATTTTCCCATGCATGTAGCCACATCTACTTAATATATGCAGAGGCGGTTTTCATTTACACAAACAGCAACTCAAACAGTCATTTCAGATGTTTGCTTTCTGAAACAATCACAAAAGCTCCAGGATAACAGTTTAAAACTCATATACTTTAAGTGAAAACATGCTGATTGAGCATGATTATCCGTTACACGTAGGCAAGGCTTTTTATATTAGCGCTTGTCTCACACACACGCATGCACGCACGCACGCACACACACACAGTCTGAGAATTCAAGTGCAAATAAGCAAACTGGAATGCTGATATTATTTGTTCATTTGATTTTCCATCTATAAAAACAAAATAAATAAACCAAATACAGTACAGCAGACATATCCAATTTGTTCACATGTTAACTATATTATGTACAGTATTTAATTTTTTCATGGCAATAAATCAAAAATTAAAATAAATTAAAAAAAAATGCTCCTCTATACTCTGACCACCTCTACCGGTTGTGCCATGTCATATGCAAATTTGACTCACTCCAGGGGAATTTAGAACATAATCATGAAAAGACTACTAAAAAGATTGTAGGCACACAATTAGGCTGCTTTAGTTTGGTCTGCCGGAACCAGAAACCAGAAACATTGGTCATGATTTATAACTCCGCAAAAAATTGAATGGCATCTATGCTTATATTATGTTATTTGTTTCCCTGTCTCAACCTCAGGACTCCTATGCTGATGTCACCAGAACCGGCTGGATCCAGCACCATTCCTGCTTCGTGTTGGACTCCGCTGCTACGTGTCGCTGTGTGGTGATGACTAAATGCAGCCGGTGCCAGCCAAACATCACTTCAGTCTATTATGATGGACTTCAGAGTATGAACTGACGCCAACTCCAACCATAAGACATGGGATACTTCATATGCCATTGTTTGAACCTTGGATTTAGGATGGACCACACCGAACCTCACCAAAATTACCGGCCAGGTTGAACTGCGTTTCACATCCCTGACCTCTGCCTACATCACCTCTGTCTATTGATGGACTACAATATTAAAATGGAATGCATAGACTAACAATTGCCAAAAAAAGCCTTCATCAGCCAATTAACAAGGACAATTGCATCTATGTGAACTTCTGCAGTTAATCCAGGATGGACTTCTAAGACATTGGTCATTTATCTTACAGTTCAAACAAAATCGACGTTTAAACACTGACCCTTAACACTTACTTAGTTTAATCATTTTAATCCATGACTTGCACTATACATAAGTAATACTGACATTATAACCATGATGTTAGCCAGAGGGGAAATGGCTCCCAGAGTGAGTTTGGTTTCTCCCAAGGTTATTTTTCTCCATTAATCAACATCTTATGGAGTTTTGTGTTCCTTGCCACAGTCGCCTTCAGCTTCCTCATTGGGGTTATAAATACAATTATTATTTAATTATTTATATTTAAATACAATTCACAATTGTATTTTAACTAATTACACAATGATGATTCATCAGCATTATAGACATCACAGTTTTATCGTCTGTTAATGCCTGGTCTTCTGTAAAGCTGCTTTGAAACGATGTGTGTTGTGAAAGGCATTATACAAATAAAATTGAATTGAATTGAATTGAACTATACAGTATGTACTATGCAGCGTGTAGTAAGCAGTACACATGTATACCATTCTTAACCATGAATTAATAATTGAAACTTCAATAGAGTACTTTAAGACTTGTGTGTGTCTATTGTGAAAAGCACTATACAAATAAAATGACTTGAATTGTAAGACATATTATAACTGCATTGTTTTATTAGGCAGTATTGTTCCAATAGTTCAACGCCGGGGTCACAGGTTTGATTCCCAGGGAATGCACTTAAAGATAAAAAAAATGCTTTGGATAAACTGCTTGGCAACAATGTAATATGAATGCATTGTCAGAAGAAATGTTTTGTGAAAACTAAAAATATGCCAAAACAATAAACATATGAACAATAGGATCTGACAAGCTGGGTCTCATTTTGTTCTATCGACTTGTTAGATGATGCACTTGCTCCCTGTTTTTATTTCCTTGCTGTGAAGGGTAAAATCAATCAGTAACGTGAAACTCTATTGGATGACTAAACGTTTATTTATAAAACATAGTTTTGAAATTCTTGTTCAGACAATTTGTTTAATTTGCATAAAGACACTTAAAAGTTTGGTGGTTTGGCAAAAACATCCACTTGGCAATAGCAAAGCTCTCTGGTTGCTTTATGCCCACTGATAGCCAGACTTTGGAGGTTACTGTACTAGTTGTAAAAGTAAGAGCTGGGAGTCTGCTTCAGTGCAATCAAAGCCAACGGCAACAAAATATTATGAAATTGTCTCACACAGACTTTGCAATGAAAGTGACCCTTTAAAAAGTCCCTCTGTCACAGTCAGATCAATATCTGCCGACAACAAAACAAAACTTCACTTCATAATTAAGTGCTCACAGGCTAGAAAACTGCCTGTACTGAAATGAAAGAGAGAAAACAAGGGACAAAGATGGAAGGTAGAGAGAGGAATTGGCACCGTTCTCTCCCCTCATCCATTGCTTCTGTCAGTCCTCATCCATATAATTCTTAAACTCTCCTTCACTCTCAACTCTTCCATCTTCACTATAAATAAATGTTCTAATTGACCCATCGTTAAGCTCAATATTATCATAAACGGAATGGATATTATTTTTATGTGGGCCTGTATGAAGAGTGACTTAGTAATTAGAGATGCACCGATTGCAATTTTCTTGGTCGATTCCGATTTCCGATTTTTTTCCAAGTGTGACCTGCCGATACCGATTTTTTCCGATTCCGATTTTCTTTCTAAGAACTATTGACTGCATAAACAAACAACATCTACCTTTCTTCAATGCAAAATTGAATTTTCATAATAAAATAAATTATTAAACATTATAATTTCCCCCAAACAAAGTTGCAGGATCTTCTCTGACTTCTGATATATAGTGCTCTATGACTGGAAAGAGGTAGAAATAACAATTAACTGCAAATGAGTTGCTTTATATAACAAAACAGATGTCATTTTCCACTTTTTCCATTTTTATAAATGGACCTTTTTATATTTTTTACTCGTCTAACAAAACAATTCCAAATATTACAAGCCTATGAACAAAACTGAAGTGTCCAATACGCTCAACATTGACATTAAGCTTATGTTAGATACCAAATATCAGAGGTAAAACTGATTGCTGCTTCGGGATCGGCTTGTAACCATACCTCGTCACTCACCCCCGTTTTTCCCAAGAGTCTCCCGTATTTTACACCCATCTCCCACCCCCCTCCCGTTTTGTTATTTCTCCCGGGAAACTCCCGTAATTTGTATGGCCCAAACCACGTTATATGAATAATCACATCAATATATTATTTGCAAGGTTGTCCAGTTGCCAGATCTTGCATGAAACGCATCCAACTCACACAATCGACGCACCATACACATTTCTAATAATTTGTGACCTCAACCCGGCAACCAAAATCCAGCTGCTCTGTTGAAATCTGCGTAGGCAGTAGACACGAGAAGTTGAATCAAGCATCACCGGTAGATGGGAGGAGACTCAGTTGGAAAAAAAAAAATATATATATATACACATGTAAATTTAACAACAGCTGGACGAAAGCATTTAATTTCATATCCCGAAGCCATATCAACAATACCCACGCCTTTTGCAAAGTGTGTCGCACTGATTTTAATATCGGACACGGTGGGAAAAATTACGTTACTCAGCACATTAAATCACAACGGCACAATTTGTATGTATTTAGCCTGTCTCTGTCATCCAGCACCCCACTTCACCTCCCGGATTTGTGTACCCAAATGTTGACAGGTAACAGGCTGCGTGTGTGACATGACACTACGGAGACTCCACTATGGAGAATGGCTGGTCATCTAGGACCATGAATTCCATAATTTTCCTTGTAAATGCTTTGGTCTTTTCGCTTCTCATACCAAGGAAAGATAGGAGAGGCTGCTGACTTCTGGCTGGCTCTGAGCTCTGGCTAGCTTTAGCCGCTTAACTTTTTTAGCTTCTTTTTTAAAAGCGGTATTTTCAGCTGGGTGAGGGTGTTTTAAATGTCTAATTAGGTTTGTTGTTCCGAACGTTATCGTGGTGGTTCCCCATGGTTTACTTTAGCCTTACAAATATTACAAATTGTGAACTTTATGTATTTTTCACTCACAGTGAAGATCTCCCATGCCAATGTCATGTTTCCATGCGGCTGTGACGTTATTGCCTGCGCTGCTGGCAACAAAACGGACTGGCTCGGAATCGGAAAGACGTGAGACTGACCGGCCAGTTCCAGGCCGAGCATGCGGAAAACCAGCTGATTCCGGTCCCAGGCCAGTCGATCAGTGCATCTCTATTAGTAATGCATATTTATTTGAAGTTTTTTTGTAAAATAAATTGTTAAATTACACAGAAATTTGATTAAACACTGTGGAGACTGTAAATCAGAACCAAGGCAAATGATTATTACAGTCAATTGAAAAGAGAAAAACATATTTTAATGGAAATTACACATTTAATAACATTATCGTAAGTCAACAGATCTGTTTATAACATCTCATAACACACTAATTTTGATGCTGTGAACTGTTTATTTATTATTGCTTTCACTATGAATTGAATCAATACCTAATTAAATTAACGTTCAGTTATTAGCTTTAATTTAACTTGGAGCAAATGTAGGTGTCGTTGCAGAAGTTACATGTTCATTTGGGAATGAGTGCAAACACAGTTGAGTACATAACATGCTCTTCTCCAGATTTATTTAAAAATTATTTTAAAAAAAAGAAAGAAAGAAAGAAAGAAAGAAAACTGGGTAACTCCAGTAACAATCACAAAATATAGCTGCAAGCAGCGATGATGGGCCCAAGCGCCATGGGTCCATTATTCTAAACAATTTTGAAGCAATTTGGGTAAATACAAGGACTATTTAAAATTTTTCATAAGAGCCACACTTCCTGCTGCCAGGTGGTGACGCTATGACCGTGTCCAAAATAGTCACATCCATGTGATTAGCCCCCAAGTTTAAACATGCATCTCAATTTTGATCTAAATCATACATTGCACACAGAAGATACGAGACACTTCCTGTTTCGCCATTAATTTAATGGTTTGTCATGGCAACACTGTTCGATATATCAAAAATCAGTTCACAATTTAGCATCTTCAATGTCTTGGAACAATGTTTTATAAATGTGGTGACAGTCTCATAAATCCCCTAGGAGGAGGATTAAAAAATTCAGACTATAATCTAAAAAAAACAAACCAAAATGGCTGTCTTCCTGTTGGGCGGACCTAATGACTATAATTATGAGAGTTGTCCTGATTGATCAGAACTATATATGTACCAATTTTGGTGACTTTAGGTGAAAATGGGGGTGCTACAGAGGCCGTCTTACATGCCCATTTTGAACCCGTTAACTGTCACTGGCCAACATGTGGGCCGTTTGAGTGTGGATAAAAAACAAATGCTTTGTTTTGTATCAAAAACGTAATCAATGTGGTAACAAATTAAAGCTTTATTAATTAAACAATTAAGCAAATTAAATTAAACTTTCATCTTCTGCAGTCTATTTTGCAATTAGAATATCACAGTGAAAAACATATTTTAAAATGTTAAAAGAGTGCATTTGCAAAACATGCTACATGTGGGTGACAGCAGGCTACTTATGTTTCATGCTCTCTGCTTATGATCCAATCGAGTGGTTGAAGAAAAACAGCATGCATTTCATTAGGCTCGTTTGAGATGGACAAGTTCTGCACAGATCCGATCACCAGTGATTACCGACAGGTGTATGTCGGTTAGAAATCTGTCCGACTTGTTGTGATATCATGACCACATATGTCAAAAATACTAAAAATACAGAGGGAGGCGGCCGCAGTTGTGGCAGGCAGGCAGCGCAGTTGCATTTCCGAGTTGCGTGAACTGCAAGCGCAATGGGAAATTACTTGCTAAATACACAGCTGAATGCTCATTGGCTTAAACAAACATGATGGTTTGTTCTCTTTTAAAATGTTTGATTTTTTATCTCTAATATCATGTTTTTATGTGTATAAATTACATGTGAATATTCCTAACATTCGGATATTTGATTTGTATCATATTTCTGAAATATCTAAAGTACGTGTCTTTATTAAACTAAAATTAAATGTAAATTGCAGACTTTGTTTATGACGAGGTGGGAGCCACTGTGCAATACAGATGAATGAAAAACAAAAGAATAAAATATAATATATCCATGTTATGAATCACAATACACCAAGCATAATTAGAGAACACTTACAAGAACTGTGCATCCCAGGAAACCTGCAGCTGCACACAAAAAAAAACTACAGCCACTTGTCCTCGCATCTAGATCCAGAGTTGGTGTGTCCTGTTCAGGTGCATCACCCAGACACCCCTATGATTTATTTCCTTTGAAGACAATTACCCTCCACTGTAAGAGATTCAGAGAGGTGAAAGCTGATAAACGACAATCAGAACTCAATTTTTAATGTTGTTCTTATCAGAAAATCTGTTTGGAACGATCCTATTGCATGGATTTTACTCCCTTCAAAGTGCCCTGCCAAGGCTTGACCAGCACCAGTTGGAACTCATGTTGTAGCCAAATGTTGTAAGGGTAGGGTAAGTTTTCATTAAAAAAAGCATTTGATTGAACAGAAAGCTTGATGAAAGTCTGAAGTGTAGAATGAGTCATAGAAATGTTTGATCCGTATTGGTGGAAGAAAGAGACTGCAGATTTGATATGTTTGTATCTCATGAAAAGGAATTTTGTGAACACTTAGAAGTACACTAGCAAATAGATCACCTTAAAGGCTGGGAAAGACTGGGAAGAGAATTCGGCCCAGGATTTTACATAGAACCTGGCCCAAAAGTTGTTTGGGGGTTATGGAAATCTGGCCCAATAAGTTATTGAGCAGGGTTGGGGGGTGTTGTCACTCTCCTTTTCTGCATATCACTGCCCCCTTTGGCATATCGTGGTGCCGTTTTGTGGCCTGTTCTGCATAACACATCGGACCATTTCAGCTTATCGCGGCCCATTCGGCCCCATTTCTCCGCCAGCCCTTCTGGACAAGTCCCGCTTCTCCCGATGGCCAGTCCGCCCCTACTTAAAGGTAATAGGTATAGGTGAAAAGCAGCAAAACTTTAATTTTCATTTCACAGGAAAGTATTTATTTTTTATTAAAGAACACCCTTAAAACACGTTATGTGTTGCATAAAGTCCCTTAAGTGCCATTTTTCTAAGTAAACCTTAAGGTTGGGAAGTTAAAGGGTTTAAAAAAACAAGATGGATTAGTTTATATAACCAATTGACGAGTACAGTAGGTCAAGGCAATTTATTTCACTATAGAAAAACTATTGCAGGTGTACATATTTGACCATCACATAATATGAGAAATCGGCAACAAGCTGGAGAGTGATCTAATAGGAACACACACACAGAAATGTGCCTAGTCTTTTCTTTATAAACTGCATAAATGCAAATCACGATTACTCAGACAATTGTGCAGATGTGGTCTTTTGGGAATCATTCACCAATGGAGCTTGGTTGTCCTCTTTTGTACATTTCTGGTGCTGTGTCTGTATTAAAAATGACACCAAAAGGTAATCATTTATATATTGACCTAAAATTTGGATCAGATCTGGGTTAGACATGTGGCTTTTCTCTTCTTTTCTTTTTTTCAGATTAACAGTATTTATTGATTCACACAATTGACAAAGTAAAGCAAAACATATATTCACAGAATCAACATTTAGCCCTCATTAACATTCCCAGTCCCAACGCCACCCTGACCCTCAACAAATATCTCTGTGGTCACACTTGAATATACACAAAAAAAAAGAAAAATATATATAAAAAATATATATATTTAAATAATAATAATCACACACATTTAAAACTACACTTCTCTCTCTACTGCCCCTCCCAGAGAGCCCTCCAAGAAGGCCAAGTAGCTGCCCCATTTTTTATTAAATTAATCTAAATTGCCTAGCCTTCTACATGACATTTCCACGAATGCCGCCACCCTCCCCATCTCTGTGCACCACTCTTGAAATGAGGCCATCACACAAGGAAAATCATCCTCCTTTCTTATCGCAGCTGCTAATGTTTCCGGAACAAGACAGAACAATAATGGGGAAAGAGGGCAACCCTGCCGCGTGCCCCTACCCAAAGTAAAATAATCTGAAATTAATCAATTTGTTTGTACTGCTGCTACTGAGTGTCTATAAAGTAACTTTATCCATCCAATAAAAGTGTTCCCAAACCAGTAAATTTCCAAAATCTTAAAAAGATAATCCAATTCTACCATATCAAACGCCTTTTCGTCATCAAGTAAGATGGCAGCAACTGGAGTCTGGTCATTTGGCACTGACCACATGATATTGATAAAATGTCTAATGTTATCAGAAGAGCTACAGCCCTGAATAAACACCACCTGAACTATATGTATACGAGATGTCATAACTTTACTTAATCAGTTAGCTAAAATTTTGGACAATATTTTAACGTCTAGCTGAATCAGGGAAATTGGACGGTAACTCTTTCACATGCTTGGATCTTTGTCCTTTTTAAGAATCACACTGATTCAGGCTCATGTCATGATTGGCAGAAGCTTTCCATTCTTTAATGATTCAATATAAACTTCTAGAAAAAGTGGAGCCAGTTCTGTAGCATAAGATCTAAAAAAATTCAACGGCAAAGCCATCTGGCTCTGGAGCCTTGCCTGTAGGCAAGTCCTAAATTACCTCACCAAGCTGCTCCAAGGCTATCTCAGAATCAAGAGAATTATTTTATCCTCTTTGATAGACGAAGATGTGGAACTATAAAGATCAATATAGAATTCTTTAAAAGTATTATTAATATCAGTGGCCAAGGTAAATATTACACCACTAGCAGATTTCACTGAGGGAATGGTAGAAAAAGACTGTCTCTGTTTCTATAGCTAGCAAGAAGTTTCCGTGCTTTGTCCCCCGACTCAAAGTATTGCCCTGAATAGCCAAAACTCCACCTTCCACAACAAAATAGTTTTATATCTGTATTCTATATCTCTAGACAACATTGTGCACTTCAGTTCTGCCTAGGCACTTTTAATATTCCCTTCCAATTCCACGAGTTCTTGGGCTTTGGATTTTTTGGTGAAAGCGACTTACTGTATAATCCAGCCCATAAGAACCGCCTTAAGTGCCTCCTAAGCCATGCACACAGAGGATAATGAGGACCAGTTGGTCTCCATATAGACATTGATTTCAGACTTTAGCATTTGTTGGAATTCAGGATTTTGATCTGATCTGACACTAAAATGTTTCCAATTGAGCAATCAATAACAGATTAAATGAGGGATTTAGATATGAAAAAAAACTATTATATAGTAAATCTTATGGACTGATGAAAAAAATGTATAGTCCCTACCAGATGGTTTCAAAAGTCTCCAAATATCTGTAAGACCAAGATTTTTACACATTCTGTGAAGTGTCAATGCTGCTCTAGGGGGCTTGCACACTTTTGCTTCACTGTGATCAACGACTGAGTCCATCAAAACATTAAAGTGTCCTCCCATCATTATATCATGAAGGGTGCCAGCGGCTTGTAACATCCCTTCAAGATCTATAAAAAATGTTAGGTGCATGAATATTAGCCAAAATAAGACTTTTTCTGTCCCTGAATTTCAGCTAAAACAATAATGACTCTTCCTAATTTATCATTACTCTGTTTGAGAAATTTGAATTGTATGTAGATCTTTACTTATCAGTGTAATGACTTCCCTGCTCTTACACGAGCCAGCACTATAAAAAAATGCCCACCCCATATCTCTACGCTTCTGCGTAGAAATGTGCATTCCTTGAAGAAACACTTGTGACAGGGTGGAGGGTGGGGCCGGGTCGTGATGATAGACACCCGCTCCCGTATCAGGCTAATCAAGGCTCCGAGAGGGATAAAGGCCGATGGCAGACGGTGGTGCGAGTAGAGAGAGATCATTTACGGACATGTCCGTCATGTGTGTGTTTGTCCTTTGTTTTAAGTTTACTATTAAAATATTATTTATATCGCCCAGCCAGTTCTCGCCTCCTCCTTGCCTGTCTAAACCTGTTACAACACTATATTATATTTCTTACGCTTAAGAATAGAAATAACCTTCCTTCTTTTTATGGGGTGCCACAACCCATTCACATTCCATGTGGAGAGAGACAATCCACTCATATTAACATTTTAAAATTTGACATATGAGAAAAAATTGAAGAGAAATAGAAGACAATATTATAAAGACCACATTCCAACATTAGTGCAACATTAAAACCCTGAACATCCCCTAAAAAAAAAAAAAAAAAAAAAACAGAAAATAGAAAAACGTGCACTTATCCAAAGCGACAACCCTTATTACAGGGACAATCCCCCCCAGAGTAACCTGGAGTTAAGTGCCTTGCTCAAGGGAACAATGGTGGTGGCCATGGGGTTCGAACCAGCGACCTTCTGATTAGCAGTGCTGTGCTCTAGCCACTACGCCACCACCACTCTCACACTCACACTTAGGCGGCATCAGCACAAAAAAAAAAAAAAAAAAACGTGCAGTTCCTCAAACTGTCAAGCAGATGTTCAGTGAGCAGGTCCACTCAGCTGTAACATGAGTGCAAGCAAATGACTAACTCCAATGAATTTGCCAAAAATACAGAAATGCTAGGTGGAATAAGCACAAAGAGCATGTTGATTCATCCACAATACCATCCCAAAGGTGTGTTGGTCTACAAAATAAACTCCTGCTGCTAGGTTGAACCAGCACAAAAAGAGCACACGGAATCTTCAAACAGTCAAGCGAATGTTCAGTGAGCCGGTCCACTCGGCTGCAATGTGAGTACCACAAGATGACTCACTCAATCCACCGACTCCACGAAGGACATCACCTGCTGTGGGCATGCGGATGTTCCATGGCCATCCCCAGCATCTTCTCCCAATTTGGCCAGGAATATGCAAAGGTTTCCTGCATTCCTTGAATTGATCATGTTTCTCTCCTGCCGAACTCGCAAAGTCTGGTAACAAGAAAATGCTGTGATTTCGCCAAGAAATCTCTCCTTCACACCCCGCCCCATGCAACACAAGGTCCCCAGTGGATGATCACAGAAATCCATCCAGAATAGATCGGGGCCCATCTCCCTCAGCAGATCAGCAGGCCCTGCAAGCCTGCCTGACCCCCTGCCCATTGCCTGCCATGTCAAGCAGACTCGGAAAGAGCCCATCCAGGAATCCCACCACATCCCGCACCTCCACCACCTCTGGGACTCCCACAACACGGACACCATTCCACCGGCTACGGCCCTCCACATCCTCCAACCCCACGCAGACACATTACAAATCAATAACAGTCACCAGCAGACAATTACCAAATATGCCAAATATGCCAGATATGTAAATGATATATAAAATAATAAGTTATAAAGTCATAATCAGCCATTGTAGTCATGTTTTGTGTGAAAGTTAACAAAATGTACAATTGTTTTAGCGTCTCTCAGGAACCTGCGGCGAAACATAATTATAGTAACATAGTAACATTTTATTCTATAAGACTTTAGTTTGATGATACCAAACGTATGAGTTTGTTCATGGTTTCAAGGATGAGGGCATGACAAACAACTTGTCCATGTTGATATATACAGTACCTAATTTGAATATCTTCTACATGTGTCACAGATTGATTGATGGCAAAAATCATGTCAAATCAAATTGTTTTGTACCGTAAGGAAATTTGGTTTCGGGACCAAAGAAACACCATACAAATATATACATGAAATCAAAATGGTTGCAACCACAAAAACCCAACTAGAGTTTGATTGGACAAACAGTTTTACAAAAGTTAGCACTTATTTAGCTATATCAACTATGAATGATTATGTAGCAAATCACATTTTATTTGGATTAAACACTTTTGTTCCAAACAGAACAGACCTGCAACCCGTTTTTGGGTAATGACCCAACAGTTCAGAACCACTGCTTTAAAAAACTACCGAAACCAATACGCTGCTCTGAATAACCTATAATGTATCTGATCTCCAAAGACACATATTGCCAATTTAAGAAACCAACAGTATAGTGTAAAATTGTTCTTGATAAGAGGGCACAGCCAAGAACCTTTATATTTAAGATTGTACAGTGAAATTCAGTGTAACTTATTAGGAGAGCTTACTCTGTTTATCTGTTTTGGCACAGTGGCGTATAGTGGCTCGTTCACAAACTGTCCGATGCATCTCACTTAAAGAACTGTGATTTGTTGCTTTTCAAAATGTCGGGCTACATGAGACAAGGCAGCACACATCAGGTGCTGTCCGTGGTAAAAAAAAAAATATAATATTTTTTATTTTATATAACCATGTCCACTTAAGACATATAATATATATATAAAACCAATAAGGAGCAGAGTTGTGAGGGTGCAGTGTAAATGCATAAATCTAGGATTTCTTCAGGGTTATATTAACATCTATAAAAGTTTGTCTACAATAAAGCATCTTATTTCCACATTTCCATTGCAAATAATTTTTATGGGCTGGTTTTCAAGGATGTTGTTTATGTACTTGTTTTTTTTTAGCTTTTGTCAGAGGGTGCCTGATGTCTGGCCTGGCAGCTCTGAGAACAGTCGCTTATGAAATCCATCATGACATTAGCTGGCAGGGTTAATGTTTTTAAAGCCAAAGAATGACTGCTGAAAGAATGGAGAGTACAGTCAGATGCATAAACATCCCTTGTCTTTCATGAGCTCTGTTGAAGATGGTGAGGGTGAGTTGCCTCTATCCAAAAATTCAAAAATATCTTCCCCTGCCTCTCTCTTTGTGATATCTGACCAAGTACTGTGAGAGTTTGTGTTGGTGGATGGGACGGATACGTCAACGAGGCAGGTGTCTCTCGCTTTCTCTCACTGTGTATTGGAGTGTGGTAATTGAGAGGCAATCTAGCCAGGGTTCAGCCCAGATGGAAATTGAAGTAAAGAAAATATGAGTAGATATCAAAAAATGGGAAATATAGAAGTCGATACTTACACAAAATTCACCATTATAAAGGTCTATACTACACTTGATAAAAAATTCCACCGTCATGTGGTTCCAAACCCTTATCCAGTTATTTTGTCTGTAGAACACAAAAGGAGAATTTTATATCAATGTTGTTTGGTCACGAGACACCCAAGAACCGATGCCATACATTCAACCTGAGCAATTTTTGTATTTTTAAGTTAATATAAAATAACTAAAACATTTTTGCCAGCTATTTTGATTATTATTGCTATGCAAAAAAGCATTAGTTGTTTACAATGCTGCAAACCATAGAATTATCTTTATTGTGAACAGACAAGCAGAGTGATATAAAGACTAAAAAATGATTACTCAAGGATAAGGTGTTGGAGTGATTGCTGCTGGAAATGGGGCCTGTCTAGATTTTATAAAAAATTACTTTTTTCAAATAGTGATGGTGCTGTTTTTTTACATCAGTAATGTCCAGACTGTACTTTGTGATCATTTGAATGCCACTCTGGTGAATTAAAGAACCAATTTCCTTCTGAAACAGGAAAATCAGTACACTATTCAAAACTTTTGGCCATATTGTGTCATAACTTTTAAAATTGTAAAAAAATTCCATAGCAAATGCATATGGAATGTGTGTCTACATGCAGTCCTCTATACAGTACTGATTTCCATGAATTTAAAGCAATAGATACAGAGATATTAATAACATGGATCCGAATTTGTGTACCATTTACCAAATAGAATACCATGGTACATGCCAAGGTACTTGTTTAAAAAAAAAAGCATAGTATTGCCATGGTACAATATTGTAATGACCCGGCAGTCGGCGCTAGCAGCTGGGTGCATTATGGGTAATTGCTTGTTGGGAATTGATTTATGTGTTATTAACATAAGACGGTTGGGTTTATGTGTTAGTAAAGTTATGTGTATTCATGTTCAAAGTAGGCTGGGTGTTCTTAGTTCCTTTACAGCCTTGTTATGCAAAAAGGTGTCTCTCACCATCACAGAGAAGGGGGTTGTGAGGGAGGGACTTGGGGATGGGGTTCTTGCCTGTGTTGTTCTTGTTCTATGTTCAGAATAAATAAGGGAGTGGACGAAAGTGCTGCCTCCTGTTGGTTTATTCTATTCTTGAGACACTCATAGTTGTGCGGTGTATGGGACACGGGTGCTCGTATCGTACCGTCGCGATTCGTTTAGCTACTACAGCATCAGAGTGAAGTGTAGTTCCGTTTATCTCCATTCGCTTTCTTTTGAAAAAGCTGGCCGTTATTACAGTGGTGTCAGAAGTGGGATAATAACGAAACCGTTTAGAAAACGTTGTCATGGAGCGAAATATAGGCGATTTAGAGCGTGCCATTCAAGAGAACAGCATCATGCTAGACCGGCTGGCGAACGAAACGTCACCGAGGAGCAGGGCTCCGCGCCAGGCTGACGGCGCCAGTGCTTACCGGACAGAGTACCGCTCCCCTAGTCGCCGACGGAACGAACTTCTGGCTGTTACATCAATCTTGCAAACAAATGGCCGGCCGAGCCCCATCACACGAGCACCCGCTAAATTGCCAAGATATAGCAGGTTGACATCCCTGGAGCCCTACCTGGCACAAGTCGACTTGGCCGCTCTTCACGATGGATGGAGCCGTGAGGAGACAGCGATTCACCTGACCCTCGCCCTGGAGGGTCCTGCGCTTCAGGTCCTCATCGACCTGTCACCTGACGAGCGGCGCGATATCCAAGCCCTCACTGCTGCTCTCAGCCGGCGCTTTGGGCAGAGAACCTCCGCGGAACAGAGTAGGGAGGAGTTGGCTACCCGACGCCGACGTGAAGGAGAAAGTGTGGGCGCGTTCGCCGCTGACATCCGTGTTTACGCCCGGAAGGGCTACCCTATCTTCCAGTCTGATGTGAGGGAAGAGTTGAGCCTCCATGCTTTCCTGCGGGGCCTAACACCTGAGCGGCTCCGCCAACATGTCCGGCTATTGACACCCCGAGATCTAAGTGAGGCACTGAGAGAGGCTGAGCGAGCCGAGGAGGTGCTACAGGCTGGGCCGGTGATAGGGCAATCTCCACTCCAGCGTCATCGTACAAGAGCCGCCGAAGGGGAGGTGGATGGGGTCCGATCTGAGGAGGAGGTCAGCAGGGTTCAACCGGCGGCGACCCCCCGACGGAGGTCGTGGTTAGACCACTGCTACCGCTGTGGGGAACCGGGGCATTTTGCCAGGGACTGCCCTGCCCCGAGTCCCCAGCCCCGGGCAACGTCGCCCCCGGGAAACGACCTCGGAGTGAGGCAATGAGGGGACCCTCACCCCGTTTTTCAGCACCCCTCCATAACGATGGCCCTACTGTGGGGCGCTGCGGGTTTGCCAGAGGGCTGTACCTGGTTTGTGTTGTTGATGGGCAGCCCTGCAGTGCCCTGGTGGATACAGTGTCCACCATTTGCTTGCTTCAAAAAGGACTGATGACAGGAACGGCCGGTCCTCTGCCGGAGGACAGGACCCCAACTGATACTGAACTGCTCACGGTTACAGGAGAAAGGACAGTAATGCCTGGGAAGAAGTTAATGTCTGTGGTAGTGGGGATGAGCCAGACGAGCCACGAGTTCTGGCTCGCTGATATCAGAGATGATTGTATTATTGGCCTGGACTTGTTGGCCCACTGGGGAGCACGTGTCGACGTGTCGGGTGCCGCCCTATGCCTAGGTAACGAGACGGTGCCGCTCCGATTGGGTCAGCGCTGTCATGGAAGAGCTCCGTCCCCCAACCGTTACATGAGAGCTGTGGAAACCCAAGGGGAGCCTTGGGGGAGTATTGCAACTCCGGCCAGTGCTTCCCAGTCATTACCACCCCACGCTCAAACCGCCCCCCCCCTCACCTGAGACTGTTGCGGCTGTTGAGGAGTTGGGGCGGCGAAGCGGTGAGCATTTGAATGTGCCGCAGCAGCAGCAATTACAACGTTTATTGGGGGATTTTGTGGACATTTTTGCAGCCCGAGAGGAGGACTGTACTAGAACAGCTCTGATGCAGCATCACATTGACACCGGCCCCGCTGCCCCCATCCGTTTGCGGCCCCATAGACTGCCTCTCGCTAAGCGCCAGGCTGCTGAGGAAATGATCCGAGAAATGGCAGCTAACGGAATTATTGAGCCATCAGACAGTCCCTGGGCTGCACCCATGGTCATGGTGCGGAAGAAAAATGGGGCGTGGCGCCCTTGCGTGGACTTCCGGCGATTAAATGCAGTCACCCGCAAGGACTCATATCCACTGCCACGCATTGACGATGCATTGGATTATGTAGCTGGATCCTGTTGGTTCAGTTCCTTGGACTTGCGCAGTGGGTATTGGCAAGTAGAGTTAGCAATAGAGTTCCGGCCCAAAACTGCATTTACCATAGGGCAAGGACTGTGGCAGTTTAGAGTGATGCCCTTTGGACTGTGTAATGCTCCGGCCACCTTTGAGAGACTGATGGAGCGTGTCCTTAAGGACATTCCCCGCACGCGTTGTGTGATTTATTTGGACGATCTGTTGGTCCATGCCAAAAACTTTGACCAGGCTGTCCATAACTTACGGGAGGTCCTGACAGCCATCCGTAGTGCCGGGTTGCGGTTGAACCCAGCCAAGTGTAACCTGCTCACCCGCCAGACACAGTTTTTGGGCCACGTGGTCAGAGAGAGCGGAGTGGCTACCGACCCGACAAAGGTGGCTGCGGTGAGTGACTGGCCCCCACCAACCAACATCACGGAGTTGCGGAGCTTCTTGTAGAAGGGGGTTGTGAGGGAGGGACTTGGGGATGGGGTTCTTGCCTGTGTTGTTCTTGTTCTATGTTCAGAATAAATAAGGGAGTGGACGAAAGTGCTGCCTCCTGTTGGTTTATTCTATTCTTGAGACACTCATAGTTGTGCGGTGTATGGGACACGGGTGCTCGTATCGTACCGTCGCGATTCGTTTAGCTACTACAGCATCAGAGTGAAGTGTAGTTCCATTTATCTCCATTCGCTTTCTTTTGAAAAAGCTGGCCGTTATTACAGTGGTGTCAGAAGTGGGATAATAACGAAACCGTTTAGAAAACGTTGTCATGGAGCGAAATATAGGCGATTTAGAGCGTGCCATTCAAGAGAACAGCATCATGCTAGACCGGCTGGCGAACGAAACGTCACCGAGGAGCAGGGCTCCGCGCCAGGCTGACGGCGCCAGTGCTTACCGGACAGAGTACCGCTCCCCTAGTCGCCGACGGAACGAACTTCTGGCTGTTACATCAATCTTGCAAACAAATGGCCGGCCGAGCCCCATCACACGAGCACCCGCTAAATTGCCAAGATATAGCAGGTTGACATCCCTGGAGCCCTACCTGGCACAAGTCGACTTGGCCGCTCTTCACGATGGATGGAGCCGTGAGGAGACAGCGATTCACCTGACCCTCGCCCTGGAGGGTCCTGCGCTTCAGGTCCTCATCGACCTGTCACCTGACGAGCGGCGCGATATCCAAGCCCTCACTGCTGCTCTCAGCCGGCGCTTTGGGCAGAGAACCTCCGCGGAACAGAGTAGGGAGGAGTTGGCTACCCGACGCCGACGTGAAGGAGAAAGTGTGGGCGCGTTCGCCGCTGACATCCGTGTTTACGCCCGGAAGGGCTACCCTATCTTCCAGTCTGATGTGAGGGAAGAGTTGAGCCTCCATGCTTTCCTGCGGGGCCTAACACCTGAGCGGCTCCGCCAACATGTCCGGCTATTGACACCCCGAGATCTAAGTGAGGCACTGAGAGAGGCTGAGCGAGCCGAGGAGGTGCTACAGGCTGGGCCGGTGATAGGGCAATCTCCACTCCAGCGTCATCGTACAAGAGCCGCCGAAGGGGAGGTGGATGGGGTCCGATCTGAGGAGGAGGTCAGCAGGGTTCAACCGGCGGCGACCCCCCGACGGAGGTCGTGGTTAGACCACTGCTACCGCTGTGGGGAACCGGGGCATTTTGCCAGGGACTGCCCTGCCCCGAGTCCCCAGCCCCGGGCAACGTCGCCCCCGGGAAACGACCTCGGAGTGAGGCAATGAGGGGACCCTCACCCCGTTTTTCAGCACCCCTCCATAACGATGGCCCTACTGTGGGGCGCTGCGGGTTTGCCAGAGGGCTGTACCTGGTTTGTGTTGTTGATGGGCAGCCCTGCAGTGCCCTGGTGGATACAGTGTCCACCATTTGCTTGCTTCAAAAAGGACTGATGACAGGAACGGCCGGTCCTCTGCCGGAGGACAGGACCCCAACTGATACTGAACTGCTCACGGTTACAGGAGAAAGGACAGTAATGCCTGGGAAGAAGTTAATGTCTGTGGTAGTGGGGATGAGCCAGACGAGCCACGAGTTCTGGCTCGCTGATATCAGAGATGATTGTATTATTGGCCTGGACTTGTTGGCCCACTGGGGAGCACGTGTCGACGTGTCGGGTGCCGCCCTATGCCTAGGTAACGAGACGGTGCCGCTCCGATTGGGTCAGCGCTGTCATGGAAGAGCTCCGTCCCCCAACCGTTACATGAGAGCTGTGGAAACCCAAGGGGAGCCTTGGGGGAGTATTGCAACTCCGGCCAGTGCTTCCCAGTCATTACCACCCCACGCTCAAACCGCCCCCCCCCTCACCTGAGACTGTTGCGGCTGTTGAGGAGTTGGGGCGGCGAAGCGGTGAGCATTTGAATGTGCCGCAGCAGCAGCAATTACAACGTTTATTGGGGGATTTTGTGGACATTTTTGCAGCCCGAGAGGAGGACTGTACTAGAACAGCTCTGATGCAGCATCACATTGACACCGGCCCCGCTGCCCCCATCCGTTTGCGGCCCCATAGACTGCCTCTCGCTAAGCGCCAGGCTGCTGAGGAAATGATCCGAGAAATGGCAGCTAACGGAATTATTGAGCCATCAGACAGTCCCTGGGCTGCACCCATGGTCATGGTGCGGAAGAAAAATGGGGCGTGGCGCCCTTGCGTGGACTTCCGGCGATTAAATGCAGTCACCCGCAAGGACTCATATCCACTGCCACGCATTGACGATGCATTGGATTATGTAGCTGGATCCTGTTGGTTCAGTTCCTTGGACTTGCGCAGTGGGTATTGGCAAGTAGAGTTAGCAATAGAGTTCCGGCCCAAAACTGCATTTACCATAGGGCAAGGACTGTGGCAGTTTAGAGTGATGCCCTTTGGACTGTGTAATGCTCCGGCCACCTTTGAGAGACTGATGGAGCGTGTCCTTAAGGACATTCCCCGCACGCGTTGTGTGATTTATTTGGATGATCTGTTGGTCCATGCCAAAAACTTTGACCAGGCTGTCCATAACTTACGGGAGGTCCTGACAGCCATCCGTAGTGCCGGGTTGCGGTTGAACCCAGCCAAGTGTAACCTGCTCACCCGCCAGACACAGTTTTTGGGCCACGTGGTCAGAGAGAGCGGAGTGGCTACCGACCCGACAAAGGTGGCTGCGGTGAGTGACTGGCCCCCACCAACCAACATCACGGAGTTGCGGAGCTTCTTGGCCTGGCCTCCTATTACAGGAGGTTCGTCAGAGACTTTGCAACCATCGCCAGCCCTTTACATCAGCTGACAAATAAGGGTCGGCGGTTTGGGTGGTCTGAAGATTGTGCTGCAGCCTTCCAACAGCTAAAATTGGCTCTAGTCAATGCACCTGTCCTGGCCTACCCTGATCCCAACCAACCTTTCCTGGTGGACGCTGATGCCAGTAACGTGGGAGTCGGTGCTGTACTGTCCCAGATAAGGGAGAATGGAGAGCGAGCGGTAGCCTACTATAGTTGCAGCCTCAGTCGCCCAGAAAGGAATTATTGCGTCACCCGGCGGGAGTTGTTAGCAGTGGTCTTGGCGGTCCGTCACTTCAGGCCTTACCTCCTAGGCACCAGGTTCACATTGAGGACCGACCATGCTAGTCTCACCTGGATGTTAAATTTCCGTCAGCCAGAGGGTCAGGTGGCAAGGTGGCTGGAGATCCTTCAAGAGTACGATTTCGAGGTTCAGCACCGACCAGGGCGGCAGCATGCTAATGCCGACGCTCTCTCCAGACGGCCATGCTTCATGGATGAATGTCGGTACTGCAGTCGTCAGGAAGAACGAGGTCTGGGGCCATCATCGGCGGCAGCAAGGCCGGGTGACAGCAGTGGAGAGGGGGAGCCGTTCACTACCGAGCAGCTGAGGCAACAACAAACAAATGATCCAGTACTGGTGGAGGTGAAGGGTTGGTTGGAGGCCCAAACGCATCCGGACTGGTCAGCCGTATCCTCCCAAGGGCCCGAGATCAAGACACTTCATTCTCAGTGGGGTAGCCTGGAGCTTCACAAAGGCGTGATTTATCAGCGGTGGCAGGCCCCGGGGGGAGGGATAGACCGTCTGCAGCTCCTGGTCCCCCACGCACTGCGATCGAAGGCCCTCCATTGGGTTCATGGGGCAGTTGGAGCTGGCCATTTTGGGAATTCCAAGACAGTGCGACGACTGCGGCAGCGGTTCTACTGGCCAGGATGCGGAACTGTACGTGCATTGCTGCGATATTTGCACGGCACAGAAGGGACCTAGCCAACGCTCGCATGCGCCATTGCAGCAGTACTTAGTCGGGGCACCTATGGAGAGAATTGGGGTGGATATCCTGGGGCCGTTTCCCGTCACAGAGGCCGGCAATCGTTTTGTCCTGGTCGCTATGGACTATTTTACGAAGTGGCCGGAGGCGTATGGGGTGCCAGATCAGAGTGCTTCCACTACGACGCAGCGGTTAGTGGACGAGATGTTTGCTCGGTTTGGGGTGCCGAACGAACTTCATAGTGACCAGGGGCGAAACTTTGAGAGCCGAGTGTTCGGTGAGGTGTGTCAACGATTGGGGGTGAAAAAGACAAGAACCACCCCCCTTCACCCGCAAAGCGATGGACTAGTTGAGTGGTTTAACCGCACCTTGGCCACCCAACTTGCTAACTTGCCCAGAGGGATTGGGACCAGCATCTGCCGTTGGTCCTGTGGGCGTATCGGACAGCGGTGCAAGAGTCGAGTCTGTGTACACCGGCGGCACTGATGTTTGGGAGGGAGCTCCGCACGCCGGTGGACTTGGTGTTCGGGGCACCCCCTGAGCCGGAGATCGCTGGCGGGCCAGAATTGGATTATTTCCGGAAATTGAAAGAGCGGCTGAACACGGTCCACCGAATGGCAAGGGTGGCTCTAGGGGACGCTGGTGCTCGTCAGAAGCGGGCGTATGACGCACGGGCTCATGGGCCTACAATTGGGCCCGGAGACAGTGTTTGGGTGTTCTGTCCCCAGAGGAAGCGGGGGTTGTCGCCCAAGCTGACTCATCATTGGCAAGGACCTGGGGAAATCCTGGACAAAATTTCGGATGTGGTCTTCCGGGTCCGAATGCCTGGAAGGGGTAGACGGGTGGTGCTCCATAAGGACCGGTTGGCACCATACCACCCACTGGCCCCAGGGCAACAGGTTGAGGGAAGTCAGAAAGGCACCCCGAGATTCATTCCCAGCGCCGATACGGACAATAACGGACTCAGGGCTGAGCCTGGCGCTGGGGGTAGAACATTGGGGAGGTCAAAGCGTGTTCGACGCCTGCCGGGACATTTGTTGGATTTTGTTTTGGGAGATCAGGGTTGTGGGGACACTAACCCTCTTGGGGGGGAGCTATTGTAATGACCCGGCAGTCGGCGCTAGCAGCTGGATGCATTATGGGTAATTGCTTGTTGGGAATTGATTTATGTGTTATTAACATAAGACGGTTGGGTTTGTGTGTTAGTAAAGTTATGTGTATTCATGTTCAAAGTAGACTGGGTGTTCTTAGTTCCTTTACAGCCTTGTTATGCAAAAAGGTGTCTCTCACCATCACGGAGAAGGGGGTTGTGAGGGAGGGACTTGGGGATGGGGTTCTTGCCTGTGTTGTTCTTGTTCTATGTTCAGAATAAATAAGGGAGTGGACGAAAGTGCTGCCTCCTGTTGGTTTATTCTATTCTTGAGACACTCATAGTCGTGCGGTGTATGGGACACGGGTGCTCGTATCGTACCGTCGCGATTCGTTTAGCTACTACAGCATCAGAGTGAAGTGTAGTTCCGTTTATCTCCATTCGCTTTCTTTTGAAAAAGCTGGCCGTTATTACAATATGTACCATGACTCCGGGGACAAAGGAAAGTAGAGGGAACTGATGGTCACGAGTCATTCACTCTTTCAAAAGGCACAGACGTCTCACAGTAAGCATGTGCAAATGTTGAATGGTATGGACCAATGCTGCGGCACTCTCTGTACTGTATTCTCTCTGTACTGTGATATGAATGTGTGGGAGTACAAATGGAATTGGCCTCCTGGGGGTGGGGGGGAGGGACAAGGGAGAAAAATAAATAAAATAAGTAAAGAGGTGGTGGTATATGCTAGAGTCAGAGACAAGTAAGAAAGAAGAGGCCAACTAGGAGTTGGAAGACAAAGTGGATGTTGAGTCAGATAGAAATTATGGCTCCCCTCTCGTTTTCTCTGCCTACATAATTGGCCCATGAGCCTAGATTGTTTCATTCTAGTGTGCATTAATCCAGAGTTTGGCGACCTCTGTGGCATAATTACTTCTGTAAACTCACATGCACACACACAGATGCTAGTACACACTGCAAACAAATTGATTTCAGATTAAAGTGTGAGCAGGAGGTGTTCGAAACAGGGAGAAGAGATACAGAACAGCCCACAACTCGCTTAATGTTCCAAATCGAATCAGAGCGAATGGGTTTAAAATTGAATTTAAAGGGGCAAAAGGAAGAAGGAAAGGCTTGAAAACTGAGCCATTTGTGTGCGATAACAGTCAGCAACCCACCTCTGTACTTAGAGCTCAGAAAATGACTCTGAAACCATTCTTTCATATGGAAAAGTAAATAAGAGTTTACTTTACTTTCAGAATTCAGTAACATATTTAATGTCTGCCAACATTGTTAGTAGCGCTAAAGTTGTACTGGCTGGTGTAATGACTGTAATACTTAAATGTTTTTTTTTGTTTTGTTACAGTGAATGATATATTATCAAGGCTTTTTTTATTATCCTGCAAAGAGAATCAAGATAGATAATACAGAAAAGACAATAAAAAAATAGACAAGCCCATCAATGAAGTTCTTAATCAAAGTTGGTACATACTGTTTTTCTATAACATACTTGAAAAATTAACTTGTGACAACTTTTACCTTACATAATGTCTTTACTGAAATAACAAGTAACCAAACTTGTTAATAATAAGGGGGTGTCCAGATAATTCTGGCCATTAGTGATGTCCAGTTAGTGAACAAATCGTTCTTTTGAATGGTTCTTTTTATTGAATGAGTTGAACTAGTTCACCAATTCGGACTGTATCGTTTAAAACAGTTCACGTGTCAAGTCAACACTGATCCACAATTACTCTATCTTAGCCTGTCTCTCGGATGTGCCTGGCACTCCGAATCAAAATGAGCCAATAACTGGGAGTAATATGATCCTAGAACTGGTATTATTTGCTTTTGCCAATTCTTCTTTGCAATTAACCGTGTATTTTGCTGAACAACAGTGAGTGTAACAAATAAAACATACTGGAAATATGTTTTTGACTTGACTGTATTATTGTTTTATCAATGTATGAAGATGATCCAGTCTACAGCTCTCGGGTCTACAGTACACTGATCCGAGGACACCAGCTCTTGAGTCAACAGTACATTGAGTCGATCACAGCAATTCTCGAGTCAACAGTACACTGATCGAAGGACAGCAGTTTTCGAGTTACCAGTATACTGATCCGAGGACAGCAGCTCTTGAGTCAACAGTACATTGAATCGATCACAACAGTTTGCGAGTCACCAGTACACTGAACTGAGAATCGCCTATTTCGGACATAATACTGAGAACTGCTGATCAGTGAGCAGCTGATGATCATGCATGAACCGAGGACTTGAATGAGGGGGGAAAACGTGTCAGTCGAGAGATGTAAACAAATTTTACTATTGAGAATTGTGCATGCAGATTATATCTGAAGTTGTGATGAGCTGGATCATGGTTCACTTTTTATGCTTTAAACATGTGTAGAACATCCACATTTGTATATCAGTGTCAGTATTTGGTGCTTTAGGTGCAAAACTTTAACGTAGGATGTACTGAAAGATAACAATGAAACACTGTGTCACGGTTCGTAAATTCATTGTTTCCTTCTTGTCTCGTGTAGTTGTTATTGTGTGACTGTGGGCGTGACGGCTCGTTGCACTTGATCAGCGATCAGCTGATCAATCTTCTCTCCAGCTGCATCCAATCTGTTATTACTTAAATACTCATCGCATTCTCCTCTCTTTGTCAGATCGTTGTTTGATGTTCTTGCATGTGTGTGGTCCTGTTCCAGTCATCTGTGCAGCTTTGCGGTCTTGTTCCTGTCCTTGTGCCTGGCTTCTGTTTCGTGTCTGGATATACACCGTTTCGTCACCGTCACCTACACACCAGAGACTTTACCTTTTGTTCCGTCCAAATAAATAGAGTTACTTGCATTATTGCTTCCGCTTCATCTATCATGACAGAACGATCTGACCGTCTGATGGAAGCAGCGAGTAGTTCGTCAGCGTTGGAGGATTTTGTGAACACTAGTATTAGACGCATGGACAACCAGGAGAGAAGTCTTAACGACACATCTCGGGCTGTTCAAGCACTGGTGACGCAGGTGTCCGAGCTCACCCAGCAACTACAACATCTGCGAGCTCCCACTGCTCACTCACACCGTCCGCTCCCCCCACACCACCGGAGAGCGTTCCTCTGTCGGAGCCCCGCCTACCAGTTCCACAGTCTTATGACGGTGAGCCTAACTTTTGCAGAGCATTTTTAACCCGTTGCTCTATGCATTTTTCCCTGCAACCCAGAACCTTTGGCAATGAACAGGCCAAGGTGGCTTTTGTTCTCACACTCCTGACGGGGAGAGCAGCGCTATGGGGGACGGCGGTGTGGGAGAACCAAGACCCATGCTGCGCCTCATTCCAGACACTCGCCGCCGAGATGAGAAGGGTGTTCGATCGAGCCTTCGCCGGGAGGGAGGCAGCTCGTATGCTCACCGAACTCAAGCAAGGTGAGAGGTCGGTATCGGATTACTCAATTGAATTCAGGACCCTGGCGGCAGAATGTCAGTGGAACGAGGAGGCGCAGTGGGACATGTTCCTGCATGGATTGGCTGACCGCGTCCAGAAAGAGATCTATGCCCTGGACCTTCCTACTTCACTGAACGCTCTGGTGGACCTTGCCCTCCGAGTAGATGCACGCCTGACCAGGGTGGAACGTTGGAGACTGCCCAGCCGGTCTCTGGAGGGTGCCGAGAGTCAGCGGTCCAGCGGCGGGGACGCAGCCAGTCCCGTCTTCGATCACGAACCCATGCAGGTCGGGCAAGCTCGGCTTTCCCGGGAGGAGAAGGAGAGGCGGAGATCCCAAGGGCTCTGCCTGTATTGCGGAGCGCCAGGCCATTTCGCCTATAACTGCCCAGTAAAAGGCCCAGCCCAGCAGTAAGTATGAGGCTACTGTCGGGTGGGATCTCCGCTGCGAAGACCTCATCAACATCTACGCTCCTCCCGGTAAGACTAAGATGGTCTAGTCACAATCACGACTGTCAAGCACTGGTGGACTCTGGGGCTGAAGGTAATTTTATGGACCATTCATTTGCACGCAGATTTCAAGTTCCTGTTCTACCACTTTCACACAAGATAGCAGTTCATGCACTCAACGGCCAGGACTTACCCACCATTTCTCTCATCACCGGACCCATCACGCTAAATACATCTGGCAATCATTCTGAGACTATTTCATTTTATTTATTGGACTCCCCCCTTGCACCTATTGTTCTTGGACATCCCTGGCTCCTCAATCACAACCCTAAAATAGACTGGCAGCAGAGAGCAGTATTAGAGTGGAGCAGTAAATGTTATGAGTCCTGTCTTGTGTCTGCATGTCCGTCTGTTTCTGTCTCTGTCTTTCAGAAGGATGCTGTGGATTTATCTAACGTGCCCGCGGAGTATCTAGACCTGAAGGAAGTGTTCAGTAAGTCTCGTGCTGCTTCTCTTCCTCCGCATCGTCCCTATGACTGTGCCATAGATTTACTGTCAGGTAAGTCTCCGCCTAAAGGCAAGCTTTATTCGCTCTCTGTTCCAGAGAGGGAGGCTATGGAGAAATATATTTCTGATTCTCTAGCAATGGGGTTCATACGCCCTTCCTCTTCTCCAGCGGGGGCAGGGTTCTTTTTTGTGGGGAAGAAGGATGGGTCCCTGCGACCTTGTATTGATTACTGAGGGCTGAACAACATCACGGTAAAGAATACCTATCCTTTGCCGTTGATGTCTTCAGCCTTCGAGAGGTTGCAGGGAGCGTCTGTCTTTACTAAATTGGACTTACGTAATGCTTATCATTTGGTTCGCATCAGGGAGGGGGATGAATGGAAGACTGCTTTTAACACCCCCAGGGGGCATTTTGAATACTTGGTCATGCCTTTCGGGTTGTCCAACTCCCCAGCAGTCTTTCAGGCACTCGTCAATGACATGCTGCGAGATATGGTTGACCAGTTCATATATGTTTACCTGGATGACATATTGATTTTCTCGTCTTCTCTCCAGGAACATGTTCAGCACGTCCGGCGAGTGCTTCAGAGGTTGCTAGAGAATGGGCTTTTTGTCAAGGCGAAGAAATGCGAATTTCATGCACAGTCTGTTCCATTCCTAGGATACATTGTGTCGGCTGAGGGAATTTGTATGGATCCTGAGAAGATTAAGGCTGTGGTGGATTGGCCAAGTCCAGATTCCCTTAAGGCCCTACTGAGGTTTCTGGGGTTTGCCCATTTTTACCGGCGGTTTATTCGCAACTTCAGCCAACTATCCTCGCCTCTGACCGCTTTGACCTCCCCCAGAATGACGTTCAGGTGGTCAGACGCAGCTGAGGCTGCGTTTGCCAAACTGAAAGGCCGTTTTATTTCAGCCCCTATTCTCATTGCCCCTGATACATCACGTCAGTTCATGGTGGAGGTCGACGCGTCAGAGGTGGGGGTAGGTGCAGTGATATCCCAGCGTTCTCCCACAGACGACAGAATGCATCCGTGCGCGTTTTTTTCTCATCGTTTGTCCCCTGCCGAACACAACTATGACATTGGTAACAGAGAGTTGTTGGCAGTCAAGCTAGCGTTGGAGGAATGGCGTCACTGGTTAGAAGGGTCGGGGGTACCTTTTATCGTTTGGACCGATCACAAGAATCTAGAATACATTAAGACTGCCAAAAGATTGAACTCCAGACAGGCTCGGTGGGCACTTTTTTCGGACGTTTTGATTTTACTCTCTCGTACCGCCCGGGTTCCAAAAACATTAAACCCGATTCTTTGTCGCGCATTTTTGATCATTCCGAACGCCCGTCTACTCCCGAGTGTATTTTACCTGAGACTCTGTTTGTCTCCACTCTTGTATGGGAGGTCGAATCGAAGGTCAAGAAGGCCTTAGAAGGGGTAACGCCTCCGCCCGGTTGCCCACCGAATCGTTTGTTTGTACCGGAGGGATTACTGTCTGACGTCATCCAGTGGGGGCATTGTTCCAACGTGGCTTGTCATCCAGGAGTTAGTCAAACCAAGTTTTTGGTCAAGCAACGATTTTGGTGGCCACTTATGGCTCAGGATGTTCACGATTTTGTTTTGGCTTGCTCAGTTTGTGCCATTGGTAAGACCTCCAATCGACCTCCAGATGGGCTACTTCAACCGCTGCCGGTTCCTTCGAGACCCTGGTCCCATATTGTGCTAGATTTTGTCACCGCCCTCCCGCCCTCCCGAGGGAACACGGTAGTTTTGACCATGGTGGACCGGTTCTCGAAGGCGGCCCATTTCATTCCCTTGCCCAAATTACCCTCAGCCAAGGAGACAGCGTTGACCGTCGTGGATCACATCTTTCGCTTACATGGCCTCCCGACAGACGTGGTTTCCGACAGGGGACCCCAATTTGTGTCAAAATTTTGGCAAGAATTTTGTAAGTTATTGGGGGCGACTGTCAGTCTGTCCTCAGGGTTCCATCCCCAGAGCAATGGTCAAACTGAGAGAGCCAACCAAGATTTAGAGAGAACGTTACGATGTTTGGTCTCTAAGAATCCTTCCTCATGGAGCCAACAACTATCTATGGTGGAGTACGCCCACAATACGTTACCAGTGTCATCTACGGGTCTTTCTCCGTTTGAGTGTAGTGTAGGTTACCAGCCACCTATTTTTTCTAGCCTGGAGTCCGAAGTTGCGGTCCCTTCCGCCCACGCCTTCGTCCAGAGGTGTCATCACACTTGGACTAGAGCCCGTGAGACTTTACTCCAAGTGGGAGCATGCACCAAGGCCAAAGCCGATCGATCCTGTGCAGCTTTGCGGTCTTGTTCCTGTCCTTTTGCCTGGCTTCTGTTTCGTGTCTGGATATACACCGTTTCGTCACCGTCACCTACACACCAGAGACTTTACCTTTTGTTCCGTCCAAATAAATAGAGTTACTTGCATTATTGCTTCCGCTTCATCTATCATGACACACTGATGTTATAATCAGCAGTATGCCCTTACAAATGGCTTTATTGAATGTGTTTGTGCATGTATTCTATGACGCTGGCGTATTAATATTATATATAATGATGTCTTTACATGATGAAATAGAACCGGTTCGCGGAAAAGAATGAGACTTCCCATCACTAGTGGCCATGTAGTGTAAATGACCAACTCTGTGTGTCACAAGCTGATTATTTGAGCTTGTTATATGTTAGCTAATCAGCTCGCTCTCATGTGACATGTTAAGCCAATCAGATCATGGTGTAAGCTGATAGGTCCAATCAACTTGCAACTCTCGCTTTATCTAACATTTAAACTGCTAAGTTTTGTAGACAAACAGGTTTTTTTCTCTGAAACCAACCTCCACCACAGCTTCACTTGACTATTTCTGCTACATGGATATTATTTGTAATGTCAATTTGTACAGCAGCATGTCTTGTGTTTTGTCTTATTGTGCAGCAGCATGTTCTAATGCTTAATTCAGTATGTCTGTGTGTGGCAGGGCGGAGGGCAGGGTCAGGTCATGAGTCTACACACCCGGTCCCTTATTAGGCTAATCAAGCCTCCGAGAGGTATAAGGGCCGACTGCGGAGGATGGTGCAGGAGAGAGAGATTGTTTACGGACATGTCCGTCATGTGTGTGTTTTGTGTAGTTTGTTTTAGTTTATCATTAAAATATTATTTATATTGTCAAGCCAGTTCTCGCCTCTTCCTTTCCATTGAACTGCGTTACACTGTGTTTTCAAGCAATTCTCTATACTTTCTCTGCAGCAACAGCAGCAGCAGCGTAGCAAATCTAGTCCATCTATCCTATCAATATGTCATGCCCACATTAACATGCAAAATCTTCCAAAACGTTTTCATGATGTTAAAGTGAATAACATCTCAAATTTCAATCTATTCATTGCACACAAAGTGATCGTATGGCTTTGCAAGGCTTGGTACTAGTCATATCAACTACTTTTATTGTGGTTTATGGGGTTTTATTATTATTATTATTATTATTTTCATTTATGGGCAGTGACCTGGAGTCACTTTCATTATATGTCAAAAGCCGTGTGAAGACATTGACCTTTTGTTCCTCACAAAAGAATAAAATTAATACAGCTTAGGAGAAGAAACATTGAGTAAATTATGACAGAACTATATAGTAAATTGAAGGGACATATTACATAAGAACAGACTCATATATTGACATTTGGTTGATGCATTTATACCTCTAAATATAGAATCACCCTTAAAACAATGTTATACGGGCCATCAGCCAGCATGATCTCTCATCAGCATCAGCCATAACAGTCGTCCTCTATTTTGTACTATTTCCACATCATTCATCCCTAGTTAGTTATATAAAGGCACATACAGCATGCACATCCTTCGTTTTTGAAATACAAATGATCAGAAGAAAAACAGATACAGAAAAGTGTCTCTAATGGATGCAGAAGCGAGGGTGTTTTTTTCCATGTTCATGTTTTTCAGGGAGGTATAGGGCGCCGTTTCCAATGCTCTTATTGTATCTCTGTAAGGTGAACATACCTGCTGTTTTCCAAAGTGTAAAGTGAGTGATGTAGTGAAATTAAAGCCAGGTCATAACTACAAGGGATTCCTTCACCCTCAGCAGGATGATTTCATTACTTATCAGCAACACATTAATTATGAATGCAAATGGACAAGTTACATTACTCAAACAACAGAGAAGCTTGGAAGCTTAAGCTACCACCTGCACAAAAATATATTTATATCATAGTTAACTTTCATAATTTTATCTTATAATAAAAGCATATCTAAAAAACATCCTTACATTTAAATAAATAGTTTTAAATGTGTGTGTGTGTATATATATATATATATATATATATATGTGTGTATATATATATATATATATATATATATATATATATATATATATATATATATATATATACACACACACCCTGTATACTTAATTGCTAATAATTTAAAACAAAATGTTAGTGTCATGGTCCTGTAACCTCGTCAGGTTGGATTTTCCTCTGACGAGGACCATGGCATCATCATTCCCTGTTTGTTTTGTTCCAAGCATGTTGAAGTTTTTGTCCTCATGTGTTTCAGGTGCCACTGGCACGTGGAATCAGCATTTCCATGGGAACCGTGATTGTTTTCATTGGAATGCTGATCATATCAACCTTCAGCTGTGTGTGTTGTTTGTTCATGCATATATTAATCCCCTTGTGTGTCATTTCCGGTGCTGGATTATTAAATGTAGTTAGATGTTGAATGTTTAAAGTTTTTGAGCATTGTTGTTTGACGTTGAATACAAACCTCACTCTCTCTGTCTAGTTGGTACTATCTTGTGTATCTGTTGGTTGGCTGCGTGTCGGGATGTGGTTACCTTCCAGTTTTGATATTTGTCAGCTGGTCTTCCATGGAGGAAACCTCGTCTCTGCCCGCATGTCGGGAGTAAGACCACCCATCTCAGATGTACGTTGTTCTGCAGCTCACTAAGCTTCAACTGAGTATTACATGAATCTGTTCCTGACTTCCAAAATGCAAACACTCATCCTATGAACACACTCTTCACGGATTGCACGCTATCGGAGATAGCTTCCTGCTGCTGTAGCCAGTGCCTGGATCTTGAACATTCCACAGCCCAGTGAATGCTCTTATTTGCTGTTAATAAATCCTAGAAATATTTCCTTTGCTCTTGGAGTTTGTTCTCACTATAGCTCGTTACAGAACAATCTAGTCAAGTATGGACCCAGCTGAGGAATCCGCTTTTTGCTCCACCCTCTCTCAGCAGGAAGCTTTGATGGGATGTCAGCAGGATCAAATCTCTGCTTCAAAACTGGCTCTGGATATAATGGCTTTGCAGCTGGAGCTCACCTCTGTTGGCAGCAGCTCCGCCTACCTACCTACCGCTTGCCCATCTCTGGCGGTTCCCCATGTTTCTGGATGCTCAGAAGCCCGCATTCCCCTTCCAGCCCTGTATTCAGGTGAGGCTGAATCCTGTACTGCATTCTCTGCAAAATGTTCCTTGTTCTTCACGTCAAAGCATTCTGCTTTCCCTTTGGAGAGAATGAAGGAGGCTTACGTCATCCTGCTCCTCACCGATAGGGCCGCTGATTTGGGAACCACCATGTGGGACAATGAATGTCCTTGTTGCGCATAGTTCTTAGCATTTGCCATGGAGCTCCTCCGAGTGTTCGATCTGACCTTGCTGCAGTGTGATGAACCGATTACCGCCCGGAGGAGGAGGAGCCAGGCACCTGCTCCTCAGTCGCTGACAGCATCCACGGCCACAAGGGCCAGTTCTCTGCTGCTACCAGCATCTATGGCCACAAAGGCCATTCCCCTGCCACTGCCAGCGCCCATGGCCACAAAGGCCATTCCCCTGCTGCTGTCAGTGCCCACAATCACTGAGGACGATCCCGTGCCACTGTCATGGAATCCATTCCTCTGCTGTTGCCAGCACTGACAGTCACTGAGGCTGTTTCCCTGGTGCTGCCAGCATCCGCATACATGGAAGCTGTTCCTCAGTCACTGACAGCATCCACGGCCATGAGGGCCGTTCCCCTACCGCTGACAATATCCATGGCCACGAAGGCCATTCCCCTGCTGCTGTCATCGCCCAAGGTCACTGAGGCTGATCCCCTGCCGCTGCCTGCGCCCACGGCCACGGAAGACATTCCCCTGCCGCTGCTAGCACCCATGCCTGCCACGGTCAGTGAGCCAGTGCCCACACCTGCCATGCTCAAGGAGCAAGCTCCTGAAGCCTCAACTGCACCAGAACCAGTACCTGAAGAGTTGGTCATCCCAGTGCCAGCGTTCTTGGTCATGAAGGCCATTTCCCAGAGGCTGCCAATGGCCACAACCATGGAGGCTGTTGATCTGTCCCCAGTTTTTGAGCATAGTTGTTTGAAGTTAAGTATTTACCTCACTCTCTCTGTCTAGTTGGTCCTGTCTTGCTGTCTGTTGGTTGCCCTCATATCGGGTGTGTGGTTGCCTTCCAGTTTTTCTGCATGTCAGATGGTCTTCCATGGATATCTAGTCTCTGCCAGTGTGTCGTAGTAAGATCACCCATCTCAGCTGGGTGTTGTTCTGCCCCTTACTAAGCTTAAATGGATGATTCCCTGAATCTGTTCCTGACTTCCACAATGGATTGCCCCTTGTGTGGCCATGGCGTGCACGCTATTGGAGATCGCTTTCCGCTGCTGCAGCCATTCCACAGCCACAGCCCAGTCAATCAAGTCATTTTTATTGTATTGCGCCTTTCACAACACACATCGTTTCAAAGCAGCTTTACAGAAGATCAGGCATTAACAGAAGATAAAACTGTAATGTCTGTAATGTCTATGAGTCATCATAGTGTAATTAGTTAAAATACAATTGTGAATTGTATTTAAAAATAAGTAATTAAATAATTATTGTATTTATAACCTCAATGAGCAAGTTGAAGGCGACTGTGGCAAGGAATACAAAACTCCATAAGATGTTGGTTAATGGGAGAAAAATAACCTTGGGAGAAACCAGACTCACTCTGTAGATTGTGTATGAACTCTAGATTAATGACTGATGTCTTTGAATTCTATCCTGGATTAACTGCAGAAGTTCATATAGATGCATTGTCCTTGTTAATTGGCTGATGAAGGCTTTTGTTGGCAATTGGTAGTCTATGAATTCAATTTCAAGAGTGTAGTCCATCAATAGACTGAGGTGATGAAGGCAGAGATCAGTGAGGTGCATCATAGTTCAACCTAGCTGGTAATTTTGGTGTGGTCCATTTTAAGTCCAAGGTTCAGACAATGTTATATGAAGTATCCCATGTCTTATGGTTGGAGTTGTCTTCAGTTCATCCTCTGAAGTCCATCATAAAAGACTGAAGTGATGTTTGGCTGGCACCGGCCTCATTTAGTCATCATCACACAGCAACACGTAGCAGTGGAGTCCAACACGAAGCAGGAATGGAGCTGGATCAGCCGGTTCTGGTGACATCAGGATAGAAGTCCAGATGTTGAGACAGGGAAACAAATAGCTGCTCTTATTTCCATTTATATAATTTCTAACATTCATGTCACATTTTTTTAAACAAATTAATATCTAAATCAATAGTCGTTGTAATACAGCTTTTTCCAGAAAATTATCTGCAATATTCAGTTTAGAGGTCATGTGTGAAAATGACCTGTTCGAATATAATGGTACATTTTGCTCTGGCTATTTCCCTGAATGCAAAGCTGTAACATAATCTGAAATGTTTCATTTTGATGCTATATGTGAACAGAGGTATATAATTATTACATCTGAGCACATATGAGGTCAAGATGTGCTGACATAAGACGGAGATGATTCAGTTTCTCTGGAGTCCAAAAATGTCTTAAATATTTGATATTTCACAGCCGACTATAGAGGAATTCTCGTTGTATATGATGCTCCACAACTCAAATCTGAATTCATGTGGAGAGCAGGCAATGGAAATCGATCGCACAAGGCCACAACACTGGACCATGAAGAAATGGAGATGGTGAACAAACACTGAAAGCACTCATTTAATGCCATTCACCTCCAACTCGTGATTCAGTCTCCATCTGTCCATCCAAGACCGCACCCAAATGCGATTGGCCAGTACCTTTTGAGACTCGGAACAGAGAAGCAACCACATCAATGGCAGGGCTTCTGTAAATCCATGTTTGTTTTCATCTGTCATGTATCTCCTAGAACATGGCTTGTGTTTCCATGTGAGTTTGTGATCAGATTGACATTTCAGCAAGAGTGATCCTCAGTCATTAAATGTTTGATGCCCAATTTTTGTCTGAAACCATTTACATAGTCGGTAAGTGTGTGATAGCTAGTATTTTTATGTTCTGTTCAGATTTTAACTACATCTCAAGGTTGAATGGCATTTTGGTGCTTATATGATCACCACATGGATAAAAGACAGAAACAATTGTATGTGTGAATAGCAGATGTGGAACATTTAACAGTAAAACCAAATCAACAATTTTAATGCAATTTACCATGGTGCATCTGTGAAAGGGACTAAAGACAGCACGAAATGTGAAAAGTTAAAATTACACTAAATACAACAAGAATAGACCCTAATCTATAAATGAGGCTGAACAGGGAAAAAAAAGATAGAGAGAGAGAGAGAGAGAGAGAGAGAGAGAATATTAACATATTAAAACATATACTCAGTGACCACTTTATAAGGAAGACCTGTACACCTACTTATTCATTCATTCATTATCTAAACAGCCAATTATAAGGCAGCAGTGTAATGCATAAAATTATACAGATACGGCCCAGGAGACCATAAGAAAGGGGAAAAAACTTAGATCTCAGTGATTTCTGTTTGATTTTTGGTGCCAGATGGGCTGATATGAGAATTTATGTAACTGCTGATCTCCTAGAATTTTCATGTGCAATAGTGTCTAAAATTTCTAAAATTTACTCAGAATAGTGCCAAAAACAAAAAACATTCAGTGAGCGGCAGTTCTGCAGACAGAAAAGCTTTGTTTATGAGAGAGGTCAATGGAGAATGTACAGACTGGTTCGAGCTGACAGAAAGGCTATAGTAACTCAGATAACCATTTCGTACAATTGTAGTGAGCAGAATAGCATCTCAGAATGCACAACATTTCAAACCTTGAGGCGTATGGGATACAACTGTAGAAGACCATATCAGGTTCCACTTCTGCCAACCAAGAACAGAAAGCTGAGTCTGCAGTGGAACTACCATCTGTGTACAGCAGAAGAAATCGAGATTCTTCAGAGTATGCTATGTTTTTTCAGTCTTTAATTATCCAGTTTTGGTAAGCCTGTTACCTTAGCCTGTCTGTCAGCTCGTACAGACCAAAGCAGAACTCCTCACTATAAATCTTGACCTTAGCAGTCTCCTTGGGGACCATTCTTTCATGCGAACACTAGGCAAACACTAGGAAGTGTAATCTAGCTTGAAATCGTGCATAGAGACAGCAATAGCAAGATGTACAGTGAAAACAATTTTTGTATTTTGGTCTGTTCACAAACAAAATGTATTAGATTGCTAAAATACATGGATTAAACCACTGGTGTTTTATGGATTATATTTATGCTGACTGTATATGCGTTTTTAAGCTTCAAAGTTTTGGTTAACATTCATTTGCATTGAATTGACCTACAGAGTCTTCATTTTTTACCTGCAGTCAAATAAAGTCATACACATCTGGAATGGTGTGAGGGTAAAATAATGAGAGAATTTACATTTATTGTGTGAAATATTCCTTTAAGAAGGTGCTGCAAAGAACCATTAGAGAACATTTATTTTTCTTGTTCTATTTGCATGTTCAGAAATATTTTGCACATGTGTTGGCATGCAGACACATGCATTTCAAAATCCACATGGTAATTTGGGTTCAAAGTCTGGAGCGTGCCATTCTGCTGACCCTGCAACTGGTATCACTGCCTCTGTTCAAATGCTGAAGGGACGGCTGACATAACAATCGGCTTTAAATGAGGTTGAGCAGGCGGTCATAGCCATAATGGCACTGCCAGAGAAAACACATGACTGCTAAAGGTAACAGCTTATTTTTATGACAAATGGAGTCTGCTGGTAATGTGGCTTTACAACTCCTGGAGAGATTCAGTGATCTCATGAGCCTACCACAGCCCTGGGCTGTTAAAACAGCATATCCACACACAGCAATGAAGTAATCTCTTCTGCACAATGTTGTACATTGTGCTGCGGTTTTGCTGCAACAAGCAACGTTCAGTTAAGTTTACAGTATTATTTGGTGCAAAAGAGAGGTACTACTGTACAGTGGTCACAAAAAGAATATAGACACTTAAAAATATTTAGATGCCATTGCAATATTAGACAATAAAATATCAAACTATGTGGCATTCATTTTAAAGAAAGATGGCACAAGCACACTTTCAAAGCAGAACATTTCACAAAAAGGAGATTTCTAGATTTCAAATGATAAAACACTAAACAGTCTTTTCAAAATGAAGAATTTGGACATGTTCTTTTGTGGTTAGAGGCACATAGCTAATGTCTGTATTGAATGTGATGAGCTACACCTGTGTTTACTCTGACAGGACACCTGTGTGAAATTATGGGGAAATTATTTTCTACTAAAGTTTAGGGGATTTGATTGAATTATATTTCTTGTAAAACTCCTTAGGATAAATAAACATAGGTAAATATACCAAATAAACACACAATTTGATCTCGGAAGGATTAGATGAGAAAAGTGTCTGTTTTGAATTAAATGTGATCTTAGCACAATCTGAGACATTGTGTTGAAATCGCTTCTGAAATTCTTTTCAGATACATGTTTGAGATTACTGGGGAAACATCTGACAAGCAGGAGAATCAAGAAAACATCATAATAGTTTTACATAGTGCCATCATTTTTAAATCAATAACATTATTCTCAATGCTTTATGGGATGAGTAATAGGCTGTAAAATTAAGTATACAGTCCTTCTACCTTATATAGTCCTTATATTTTGTTTGTTTTTTTAGATTTTCATATACTTTCTTACTTCAAATAAAATGAATGAAGTTCAGTCTGATAGGCTCTTTAAACTTGTTTTCTGTTAGCCAGTCAGCTCACTCAAATTATATCTGTCAAGCCAATCAGTTCATTTGGTGTGAGGTGATAGGTCCTTTGGCGTGTAATTGGGTAGCTAGTCAAATTGCGTACTTTATTTATTTTTTTTCTTGCCTAACATTTACATTTTCTCTGTTTGAAAGTAAGCCAGTTTCAATGTGGTGCACTTCCAGTTTTCTCTGAAACCCTCCTCCTCCACAGCTCAACATGTCTACATCTGTTACGGTGATTTTATTTGTATAATTGTGAAGCAGTATGTCACACATTCTTGATGCAACATTTCTTGTGTTTTTCTAATTGCAACAGCATTTCACCACGGTGCAAATAGACACAAATAGTCATTTTAAATCTCTCAAGATGAGGCATTTCTGCACTTTTCCATAAGATTAAGTGAAGTGAATAGGAACCAAGGTTATCATGCTCCAAAATAGCAGCCAACCAAAAAAGCAATCCGAACTATTCTTGCACTAGGCTTATATTCAATATGATATTTTTAAAATCTGTTTAAAAATCCTTTTTTTAGCTGTAGTTTATGGCCCTTTTAATTATTATCAGGACATACAAAGACAAAATAACCACTCTCAAATACTCCTAGACAAAGTCCAGCAGTAGTCCCACATCCCTGGACTGCCCTCACCTGCAGCCTGGCACTCTGCAGCTGGGATTGAGCTTCAGACTTCCAAGCACCTACAAGCATATTACATTGCTCTCCACACCTCTGCTTAGCACAGAGCAAGACTCGCAATACAACAGCCTGTTAACATCCTCTGCAGCTGAGAAGATTTCTGCTGCCTCACAGTGGGACCTCCACTCAACTCTCGAAATGCTCTGTAAGAGCAGGAAACAAAGAGAAGATAAACGCATGGAAAAAAGATGTCATGCTGGAGCTCTGGGAAACACATTAGCTGTCGATCATCTCAGCACACTCCTGCCTGTTTCTAATGAACCACTAGAGAGAGAGAAAGAGACTAGGATTAGGTTTTATTACAATATTGCCCTGCACACAGTATTCAGCCATCTTAAAGGAAATAAAAAATAAAATTAAAATTAAAATTCAGACAACATTAACACGTTTTTCCAAACCTGTATGAATTTTGAAGACTGTTTTTCATACATTTACTTAAGCTTTTGAACCTCAAAAAGTATGCAAAACAGCATAAAATTATCATAAAAGTTGTTCATATGATTAGTGTGTTATATTTAAAGACTTGACAGACTGATAGCTTTGTTTAAGGAAGAGACCAAAATGTTGCTTTTCACAGAGAATCTTGACATCCGCTCTAGATATCCTTGGTGTTTCGATATTTTGATTGTCTAGATATCCTTGGAGGCTCCTTTGAGTCTGATTGTTTGACTTCAGAAGACTTGGATTGTAGCACATAAGTTGTATAAAGTATCTTTAATTAAACTTGAAAACTCAGTTGTAACACTGGAATTGCATAGCAAAGCAAAAAACATTTACAGAACAGTCATTGTGCATCAACTCAGTCCTACACAAAGTTTGACTAAAATGAATACAGTGAAAGGGGGTTGATGGTCTAGCATTTTTATTCAGCTTACTTTATGTGTGGTTCACTGGTACACTCAAAAAATAATTTAATTACCTTTACTTAATTGAATTCTAGACAGATAAGAATTTAATTCTTTGGCTAGATAAATCAGTTTCAATGAGCCAACATAAGTTGGATTCAGTTAAATTAACGTACTAAACTTCAATATGTTTGTTAAATGTTTTATTTATTTATTTTTATGTTGTTATTATTTATTTTATTAATCATAATATTATATACCAGGTATACGAGTGTAAGTATAGTGAAACTACTGCACTGTAAATTTATTTGCAATTGCATGAGCAGCACTTGAGCCAAATATCACTTGAAAGTGAAAGTCCATGCTCAACCTAAGCACAAGTGCCATTCTTCAACACTATGGTAACACCCAAAAGTCCAGCATAACAGACCCTTTTTTAAAATACCAATATAACAGAACATTGAATGTGAACAAATCTCTTCTTATTTTCATCTTGCTCAAAAATGCATTAAGACCCAACTTAAATGTAATAAGTAAACTTCCATTTTACAAATTTAAATAGAACACAAGGAAATCGTTGAAAAAAATGTCAATAAGTGTGTTGACTTTGTTGATTTTAATTAAGTAAATAGAACAAGCTCTATTTAGGGAAAAAGCTCACGAGATGCAACTCATTTTGTCAAATGAAGTAACATCTGAAAATATCCCATTCTGAGTGTGTAAGGAGCATTGAACACTGTGAAGGGACACTGTGAATCAGAGTACAGCTTAGAAAAATCTATTCGCAAAAGCAATGGAAACACAAGCCTGGTTTGTTGAGGTGAGAGTTACGGCTGCACTCCCTTGGGGCTTCAGGCATATATAAAAAAAAGGAGTGAAAAAAAAGCTTTTGTGAAGTGGAGAGAAAAGCAGCATCTGCTGCAATGCTGAGCTGAGCGCCAAGGCAGCGTGACCACAAATGCTGATGACCCCCCCTTGCCTCTCATTCTTTCATCAGGTTTTTCTACGGTTTGGGTAACAGCAGAGATCGATGAGGTAATGCCAGAGATGGCTGGCCTCACAAAAGCCTCAGAAACAAAGGTCATTAATTTCTGCTCAAAGAAAATGGATGCACAAAAAAAAATCACACCCTACAAATAGACAGTGCACAAAAGAATAAAGGCAAACAAATCTTTTATATATTTTAGTTGCATGCGGTGTTTTTTTTTTAGAAATGATGCAGTTTTGTAGGTATGATAAAATTAACCTTAACATCTGTGGAATTATGTCAGAAAAATCTTATTCATCTTTTTTTTTTAAAAAAGAGTAACATATGTAAGTAACAACATATAAGTAAAAAGAAAACAGTGAGTTGAACTGGGACTTCCAAGGACAGTTCACTCCAAAAAAGACAATTGTCAACATTTACTTACTGACATGCCATTCCAAACCTGAATGATTTTATTTCTTGCCTGACACACAAAAGGAGATGTTAGGCAGAGTGTCAAAGCACACAATGACCAGGGGCCACGAGTCCATATGACTCTTGCGCTGTATTTCAAGTTTTATTTTTAAACCGTACAATAAAATTGTGACACAGTACTCACTTAACAGATTTAAAGGGGTAAGGCATGCCAAAAATTCAGCCATTGTTTACTTGCCCCCGTGTTGTTATAACCCCATTTGGCTTTCTTACTTTTTCTTAACTCAAAGGGAGAAATTGTGAAAAACGTAGGCAATTTTGGGAATTTAACGGGCACGGTTTTGCCATGTAAATCCCTGCGGACCAACCGATCCCCAGCCCATTCGTCTGCCCCCGTCCGGTCCGAGACCGGCTTGCCTTAAGGCCAGTCTGATGTCTCTTTCGGAGCCAAAGAGCTGGATGAGAGATTCTCCCCTGCATCGGAGAGTGTCTTGGTGGACTCTGGCACTGAGGACTCGACTGGGCTAGCACCTTTGGGTGTACCGGCCAAGTCTGAGGCCAATGCCGAGCTGTCCGCTAAGCTTGCCCGTGCCACCGCAAATGTGGGGCTGCATTGGAACCCTCTGTCCTCCCTTCAGCTCTCGCGGCAAGATGATTGGTTCCTGGGTTCGGGGCGCCGCGCACAGCCAGGCCCACCCCCACCTTTCTTCCCAGAGATGCATGATGAGCTGACGAAGTCTTGGAGGGTTCGACTGGCACTTCCCTCCAAGGCCTGTAGGTTAACGTCGTCTCTGGCAACTAAGGCCTACAGCATCGCTGGACAGGTTGCCTCTGCCCTGCATGCCATGTCCCCTCCTGCAAGTACACTAGGACAATGCGTTAAAAGATATGCACCTTGGTATTCCTGATCCTGATATGCTGCAGGAAATTTGTATTCCTTTTCTTTGTTTGTCACACCCCCAACGGGCTGCGGTACCCTTGTTGTCAAAAAAAGAGCAGTTTCCTAATTCCCTGGGTCACTTAGCTGGTGCGCACAACCGCCATTCTCACTGCGATCAGACGCCGAGCACCGGCAGTTGGGCCCACATGAATGCGGACTTCCCGCCTTCATTTGCCCAACTGCACCACACTCGCACCTCAGGCCGGCAGGTGGTGATGAGTCTAGAGTTCGTCGCTACAGAACCTCCTCCTCAGTTGCCTACCCACCCCAGGCCGGGTACGCGTAACAAGGTAAGTGCTTCTCCCCTCAGCACAACCAGCTCAGGACAAAGCAAAACTCCATGGCTTGCGATTTCCATCCCATCATGGTGGCTGGCCAGGACCATCTGACTCAGCTACACAATTCAGTTTTCCAGGCATCCGCCCCGCTTCAGCGGCATCCACTTCACCATGGTGCAGGGCGAAAACTCCTCCACCCTGTGTGTGGAAATCGAAACCCTTCTGCTCAAGGACGCGATAGAGCCTGCCCCTCCAGCCGAGGTAGAGAAGGGGTTCTACAGCCCCTACTTCATTGTACCCAAGAAAGGTGGTGGGTGGTGGCCAATCTTGGACCTGCGAGGTCTGAACTGGGCCTTACACAGACTCCCATTCAAGATGCTGATGCAGAAACGTATTCTGACATGCGTCCGGCATCAAAATTTGTTTGCGGTTGTAGACCTGAAGGATGCATACTTTGACATCTCAATATTACCCTGTCACAGACCCTTTCTACGGTTCGTCTTCGACGGCCAGGCGTATCAGTACAAGGTCCACCCATTCAGTCTGTCCCTGTCCCCTCACGTCTTCACGAAATTCACAGAGGCAGCTCTTGCCCCATTAAGGGAAATGGGCATTTGCATACTCAACTACCTCGATGATTGGCTAATCCTAGCACACTCTCGACAGTTGCTCTGTGCACACAGGGTCCTCCATTCCCTGATCGAGGGAGCGAGACGTTGTGTTCTTCCAGCCACGACGCTGAACCGAGCCACTGTTATGGCTGAACCTCAATCTTGGCTCCTCAGGGCAAAAACCTGAATGGACAGATACATATTTCCCTCCCTTTATACCTGTATGTCTGGGGGCGGGACATGCAAATTCTGTCTACCAATTTCTCATTGGCCTTTTCTCAAGTTCAGAGATGCGCGAGGCTCTCAAGAGAGACCCCGTCTCGTTCCCTCCATCAGAGAATGGAACTTGCAATAGTAACCTAGGTGTTATGAAGACATGAAGAGAAAAGATTATGAAGACAACTCTTTTTTTTTGAATAACATAAACCGATGTGTCATGCACAATAAGACCAGGAATGTGTGTTAAAGAAATAGTTCACCCAAAAATGAAAATTATCTAATTTACTCACTGTTATGCCATCCCAGATGTGTATGACTTCCTTTATTCAGCAGAACACAAATGAAGATTTTTAGAATAGTTCTCAGCTCTTTTGGTCCATACAATGTAAGTGAATGGGTGCCAAAATTGGGATGGCATGATGATGAAAAAATTATGAGATCATTTTCATTTTTGGGTGAACTTACTATAACAAAGGGAATAGGGTTAATTTGATTACCTCCAATGTTAAATATTAGAATTACACAGAAGTAGAACAATCTTAAAGTTCAGGGAATTCAAATCGCATGGGCTTCATTGCTCCATGTGGCCCAATGATGTCTGAAGGAGGGGTCCTGGTGGACTACAAGGTGCGGAAGCTCATCAGGTCCATTCAAACTGTTCTCAACTCTTGTCAATCACAATAATTCCTCTGTCCTACTGTTGGACACCTGTTGAGATCGTCCATCAGTATAACAGGCAATTATCAATCACTCTGAGCCTGCCCACACTTCAGCAAGTGTGTTTAGCCTCTTTTGTGTGTCTTCTCGAATTGCATGTTTGTGAGTTAAGGAATCCTCCCCCGTCTTTCTCTTGCTCTTCTATTCTACATTTCAAATGTGGCTTCTAATCTTATTTGTTCTTCCATATTTCTGACTGTAAGCAAGATAAAGAATCTCTAATAGGCTGCTCTTTAGCCATTTATTGTCCTTGAGTGAAGAGGAAGGACACTAAATGGCAAAGAGCAGCTCATCAATTTTGACCCAGCCCCAAGTGCAAATGTGCAAAAATAGATTGCACATACACAGATTACGATAACACTTAGTAACTCTCTGTCTCAGAGGTCTGCACTTTGCACTAGAGATGGGTAGTATGACCAGACTCTTTAACTTAAGTAACTTTATATCCCGTTGACAGTCTATATCTCACTGTGGTTATTTTGTTGGACATTCAATGATAAATGGTTTAGATTTTAAATAACCATGTGATAATGCCTTTTTTTTAATATAATCCAGTTGATTAAATTATTTTCATATGAAAGTTACTTCATCTCATTTGATTGTGTACGCTTTTTATCTGGAACTTGGTTGGTGGAAAGCATAATACAAGATTAGCTTCAAATTACGATCTTGGAGGGTCTCACTTTGGGTGCATTGCGTTTCAGGATCTCATGCCAGAAAAACTGTATTTGAGGATGTTGTTTCAAGTTAAATGTTGAAAAACGACTATAATGTCTGAGTTGTCTTTCAACGTAAAAGCACGCCATCGGTGAAAGGCTCCTTTTTCATTGCACCAAAGAGGAGGCTGCTACATCATTAATGTGTTAAATTGACAGCCCTAGTTAAAATACTTTCATCTATCCCTGTTTTAGATGCAGAGACGACTATGAGCAAGTCAATCATTGGTTGATTCCCATGAACCAATAGACTCTGTGCATTATCAAAACATAGTTTGGTTTGTTTGTCTGACCAGTCAGAGATTTAAAGCCGTATTTTTTGTGCAGTTTTGTTTGTTTACTCAAGTGCGGCACATATAAACACACTTCAACTTTAATTATTTATTGAACATTGGCATATTTTATCATTTATACCAATGATCTTCTACTAACAACCTCATAAATGTGGTAAAATGTTTATAACTTACTGATCTGGTTATTTCTTTTATTCTTCTTAGTGGCATTTACTGGCAGTTCAAATGATGGCAGCAACACAAATCACAACTGTTGACCCTGATAAAATTCTATCTGAGATGCAGTTTTTCAGTATTTCAAAGGTTATATAATGAAACAAGTGATTCTAAGGAGCTAACATAATGGGTTTTATAGACCTTCAAAATACCTATTTATAAATTCTAAAAAGCATCCTCTTCAGAGTGCTGGTATGAAGTGCTACAGTACATCCCTTCTCCCCACATGTCCGGTATGACAAGTCTGAAGTTGTAAAAAAAGCTTTTGAGTTTAATAGCTGTAAAGCCCAGAGTGGAACTTCCTTTTGCATTGTTAAGTTAATCTGTAGCATTTGAAGGCTTTGTCTGTTCGCCATTAATTATGTTAACTTTATGTAACATGGAGGTCATTACACACTGACTCCTCTGCAGAACTGACCCCCGCACTCAACATACTGTAATGACTACTGTCTGATCTGGGGTCATCCTCACTTGTGGAAAATCCAATCAATATGCAAATACATGTAAGATAGTTTCTTCTTAAAAATAATAATACAAAAAAAGTATTATAAAAGGTATTTCTTTGCTATCATATATTTATGTTCTTAAGTTCTTAAAACATCACCGTGGAGCTGGGTACAACTACAGTATTGCCTTAACCATCGATAACAAGCTAAATTTCACAGACCACATCTCAAAGACTGCAAGATCATGTAGCTTTACACTCTACATTATCAGGAAGATAAGACCTTTCCTCTCTGTACATGCCACACAACTGCTTGTTCAGTCACTTGTCATAACTAGACTGGACTACTGTAACACTCTCATTGTAGGCCTTCCTGCATGTGCAATTAGACCTCTTCAAATGATCCACAATGCAGCAGCACATCTGGTCTTTAATGTACCAAAGAGAGCACATGTTACACCACTCTTTGTCTCTCTCCACTGGCTGCCGGTTGATGCACGTATTAAATTCAAGGCCCTGATGCTGGTAATTGTTAAATGTTATTAAAAAAAGAAAAAAAAAATAACAACATGATTTTAATGGTTATGTGACTGACACAAATAGGCCATGTGAAACCAGAACGGACAAACCGAAAGCACATTCTACACACCAAAGACAGCATGTGTGTTCAGTCAAGTTTGTTTCCAATATCTTGGTAGTAAATTTAAACTTTTTGTTGTTGTTTGATTTTAACATTAAACCAAAAGAAAAACATGTATAGTATTCTGCAGTTTGCAGTATTATGGTACATCCTTGCAAAATATTTGTTCTTTTTTTATTATAGAATTAAAATCAGTCTCCCAATACCATTCAATTTGTGTTTCAAACTAATTTAATTAAGGATTTAAATATTTGTAAGGGAGAGATGGTGAAATTCATTTCACGGCTGCTTTACTTCAAACTAATTGAAAGTGTATTTCAAGAGGACTCTTAAATTATGCAAAGCCGGACCCCAGCACATGATACCAAACATGCAATGAGATATGCCATGATTCACAAGCATGTCCCCTTAATTTTTTAGGTTTAATCCTGCTTTAAATAAACTGCTGAAGGAATGTTTGTTTAGGGAAAAAAACTCACACATAAATCTGCAAAGGTCTTTGTGCATTTGCACCAAGCAAAACAAGACTTCCACAAGGAGAAATCACACAATCCTTCAATCCAGTCCAGTTGAGTAATTCACTGCAATTACTGTATGATACTTACAGCATTATGTTTAAAGTGTAGTGCAAGTGTTGCACAATAGATTAATTGATGATGAATATAGAATAAAAACATTATATTCAGTTGTAATTCAGGTCTATCTCACCATGTGCACTTCAGGATTTTAGCAATGGCTTTAAACCATTTTTTAGTTTTCTACCAATTCGCAATATGAAATGTATGTGTAAGATCCAACATAAACAAAATAGTGGATTGTTATAAATTAAAATTAATGTAAATTTCTAACCAAAATATCTGAATCAGCACCCTGTCAGTTTTAGCCAATTGGTTGGTCATTAGAGAGATGTCTAAATAAAATGTTAAAGGAGCAGTTGTGTATATGTCAGGCTGTAAGTGGCATCCAACAAATCACTGGACTTCATTCAGGAAAATCTTTCACAAATCATGCAAATAGTCATATTAAACAATCACTGCAATTTTCAACAATCCAACAATTTATGCACAAATTATGTTGTGAACAGTTTATGTCAAAATGTATCCTTCTCTTGTTTCATGACTGAAGACAGTGCTGGACTGGTAATCTGGCATACCGGGCATTTTCCCGGTGGTCTGACGCAATTTGAGGCACACAGCTGGCCCCGGGGGCTGTGCAAGTACGCATTTCCCCCAGTGAGCCTTCTTGCACTGGTGCTGTGCAAGGTCAGGGAGGACGAGGAGACCCACCCGGGCCTGGTTTTCGGATCTTACGCTCCTTGCGACAGCACCTCCCAAGAAAATTCCCCTGAGGAAGGACCTTCTTTCTCAGGGACAGGGCACCCTCTGGCACATGCGTCCAGACCTCTGGAACTTCCACGTCTGGCCCCTGGATGGGATGCGGAAGATCTAGTGGATCTACCACCTGCAGTCGTAGACATGATCAACCAAGCCAGAGCTCCCTCCACCAGGCAACTTTACACCCTAAAGTGGCGCTTGTTCGCGAATTGGTGTTCTTCTCAAGCCAAAGACCCGCAGAGGTGCGGAATTCGGTCAGTGCTTTCATTCCTGCAGGAGAGGCTGGAGGGGAGGCTGTCCCCTGCCACCTTGAAGGTGTATGTAGCTGCTATCGCAGCCCACCACGACGCAGTAGATGGCAAGTCCTTAGGTAAGCATGACTTGATTATCGGGTTCCTCAAAGGCGCCCGGAGACTGAAACCTAGCCTATTTCCCTCCTGGGATCTCTCAGTGGGACCTCAAGTGTTCTCTGTCAGCGACACCTGCCTGGATTTAGTCCGGCACATTTTCATGTTACACTGAGGCCGCGACCGGGCTACGTGACAAAGGTTAGGTGTCCAGTACATGCTTTGCATATCTATTTGGACCGCACGCAGAGCTTTAGATGTTCTGAGCAGCTCTTTATTTGCTACGGCGAATGGCGGAAAGGGAACGCCGTCTCGAAACAAAGGTTAGCTCACTGGGTCATTGATGATATTTCTTTAGCTTATCACACCCAGGCCATGCCCGCCCCCTTGCTGGTTCGAGCACACTCTCCGAGAAGTGTGGCATCCTCGTGGGCACTGGCCCATGGTACCTCCTTAGCAGACATCTGCAGAGCAGCGGGCTGGGCAACACCCAATAATTTTGCCAGATTTTACAATCTTAGGGTTGAGTCGGTCTAGTCCCGTGTTTTGTCAGGTCCGAGCCGGTAGAACTCGGTAACGCTGCACAACCGACCTGGTGTTCCGCATGCACACAGCACCCTTCACCCAGTTGATCCAGTGCATCTTCTATCCCAGGTTAGCCACTAAGCATTTCTCCCTGGATGTTCTCCTCCATAGCCTTCTGGCCTGCGAATTCAGCGGAGCAATTCGCGTCCAGACCCACTAAGAGTCTCAGGTTCTCTGTACTAGGGTCGGGCTCCACGGGCTTAGTTCACTTTTCAGGCAAACTCCCCATGATGTATTCCCCGCGGTACGGTTCCCCTGTCAGCGGACCCGCGTTTCCCTTGGGCAGCCCTGCTGCCCCAGTCACCGTGCTTGTAGAGTCCCCCCTCATTAGGCTGGAACTACCACTGCGCCATTTCCCACGTACGGCTTCACAACCCTCGTGTTGTATTTGCCACATGTTACCTCCCCCTAGACTGGGCAAGATGTGGCCTCCGCAGGGTCTTTTCCCCCTGAAAGAATAGGACCAGGAAAGACTGCCTTCCCCGACGCATTTCATAGTGTTAAGATAGCCCCAGCCACTTCACGTCCTATGTGAGAGACATAGTGAGAGAGAAGGCCGCAGCTGCCAGGCTTGCTCCCATGCTAGTCATGTAGCAACTGTTCCAGGGGTGCAGGGAACCTAAGGTCTGTTTGTGACACCTCTTTGGGGGCGTTGGGGAGGGCTGACACAGGTGCCTCTAGCATGCAGTAGCCTGCTTGCACCTGTCTCGACAGTTCACATAACACAGTCAGTGCGTGCCGTTTTTATATAGGACGTGTGACTTGTGTCACTTCATTCGACACAACGTCGAGTGAGTGACAGAAGGGGAACGTCATGGTTACTGTTGTAACCTCCATTCCCGAGGGAAGGAACAAGACGTTGTGTCCCTCCTGCCACAGCACTAGACCTACCACTGAAAACGGCCATACCTTATTTTCAGCTCCTCAGTTTAAAATACTGACTGGCACTCAAATTCTGTCTGCCAACTTGACATTGGCCTTTTCTCAGGTTTAGAGGTATGTTTGGCATCTCTGGAAGACCCCTTGTGTCACTTCATTCGACACAATGTCTCGTTCCTTCCCTCGGGGAATGGAGTTTACAGTAACCATGACGTTTTACTGTTTTTATGTATTTATTTTGTTTTTATTTTTTTTTTTTATTTGTGTTTTATATAAGAATTATTTTTCATTTATTATGAATAATCTTTTGGTTTGCCTCCATCAAGCATCAAATAAAAAGAGAACATAATCAAATGACAAGTATTTAATTCACTGAATTATCCCAAAATAAATATATGAACCATTTTTGGTTTCATTTCCAGCAAAAATATATCATGATATACAATATTACATGATAAAAAATAACTCAATAATGTGATTTTGGTCATACTGTCCATCCCTAACATAATGTTAAAGAGAAACCGGAAAGGATTTTTTAGGATGATTTTTAAGGTTTTCTCACAAATAATCAGCTATCTACTGTAAATTGTTTTCAGTTAACTGTAAGCTTAAGTCTGTTGATTAATTGTAGTTGGCACCACAAGGTTTTCTTGCAATCCAGTTTTCACTTTCTTTGTCTCTCACTCTCTCTCATTATAAAAAGAATACTAAATGATCCAGGGCTGGACCAGACTATGCAGTTATTCGCCGAGTAGAGATGAACATAATGGCCATTATAGAAGCAACAGTGAGACCATGTACCATCACACACACACACACACACACACACACACACACACACACACACACACACACACACACACACAGAGCACTGTAAGCAGGTTCTCGGTGGATGACACAATCCCTGCAGTAACACGCACACACTTCCACACAATATGAGCTCATGCTCAAACAATAGCCCGAGTGGTACAATTACTGTAAGAGTCCAATGGGGCCCCACAGCGTGGGCTCCGATACCTCGGGACAGATGGCAAGGGGCAACAACGGTCTGATTTTTTTTTTCAGAACACAGCCAGCGATTCAAGAGCATCTGTGGCAAACATCACTGATGGATTAGTGTGTGTGTGTGTGTGTGTGTGTGTGTGTGTGTGTGTGTGTGTGTGTGTGTGTGTGTGTGTGTGTGTGTGTGTGAATAAAAGCCAACTCAATGCATCGCATAATTTTCATCATTGATATTGTTTATTGCATTACTTCTAGTTTAATAATGTAAAGTTATAGGCAATCACACTGCTTTGTATTTTGTGGAAATCTTCAACGTGCAAGTGTATTAACTCTGATTTAGCTGATTTAAATGTCTACTGTGCTGTTTTTTCCATTAGCTTCCTGCAAATAGACAAGTACAGACCAGTTTAGACTTTAGACTTTAGATAAATAGGTTTCTTATCGTTGGTCTGTATATTATGTGATTTAAAGAACATTGTACAGTAAGAACCAATCAAACTAAATTAAATCCTTACTTAATTGTTTTAGAATCCTTACTTAATAGGTTTTCAGTGGACTTTTGTATTTCTTGTATTTTTGTTTCTGAAATTAAAGTTGAACTCTTTAACAACCTTTTTGTCTTTCACCTCTAATGACGAGGAAGAAACTTTAACTCTTGCCAAATACTGGTAAAGAGAAAAGGCACTTTTGGACCTGTAACTATGGCTACATTCAGACAGTAGCAGAAAACGAATGCCAGTCTTGTTTTGCTGTGCTAAATACACACAATATTCACATACAATGCAGTTATGAACGAGAGTGATAACTGATTTCTATGCCAAAATGACCCTCTTAAATTTTGAGGACTCACACCCATGATTAGAGAGTGATTTTAATAGAACTGTACTATATGGAACCATGCTGGAAAACAAGTTATTTTCAATGCCATACAGTGTGACAGCCACTCTTGTGAGGTTTGTGGTAAATAGGAGGCATTGGGAAGCCGCTGTTGATTTATTTGAAAAAGTGGTGTCAATTATGAAAGGACTTTCCAGTGTTATGGAAGTCACCATCTTTGATATTTACTGTAGTTACTGTCACTATTACAGATGGTATTCATGGCTATCATCACAGGAAGAAAAAAGGGAGCTTGACTTTAAAGTAGTTTTTATCCATTCACAAAGACTTCTAAAGAACTTGGTGTCTGCTGATCTTTGATTCAATATTTGCTTTTTTTTTTGCATTCTGTTTTATGTTACTCATCTAATTCTGGAGGACCTGCCAGACTGGGTTTGGATCCTTTCTTTTTGCTCCACTGAGAATCTTTTGTAACATCTGTGCACTCATTCAAGCAGAACCCAACAAGTGACGAGGTACTTTTTATACCCCCCTCCCCATGCACAATCTAGTGAGCTGCCTTGCTGTATACTGCCTACATAGGCAGCTGCCTTCTAAAGGGGTGATCACACAAACTATGATTTACAGCAACCAAGTGACCAGAAGTCATTACATTTCAATTAGATTGGTAATTTCCAGTAACATGTTGCCAATGTGAATTAGGCATGTCCTGTGACTATCAATGGGAGTAAAGACAATGGATGTTCCATTTACTATGAGATACTACTTGTATTGACAGTTTATGGTAGACAGTTATGGTATTATTTATGACTCACTGTACAGTTAGACATAGAGAGGACAAAAATTCTGCAAACAGATGTAAAAAAAATTAAACAACAAATAAACATGTGGACATAAATCAGTATACTTGATGTACCATGAGTTGTGACAAATGGTGTGTGGAGCATTAGAGACAGTTTGAGCGATTGCTCACAATTTCAGTGTGACAGGGCGGAGGGTGGAGCCGGGTGGTGATTCTGCACACCCAGTCCCTTATCAGGCTAATTAAGCCTCCGAGGGGGATAAAGGCCGACTGTGAATGGTGGTGCGAGAGAGTGAAAGATTGTTTATGGGCAGCTGACCATAAACGATCCCTCACTCGTCGCACCACCATACTCGCGTCTGTCAACACGTGCTCTCTGTCAGTCAAACATTCACATTCTAATATATGTTTGTCACATACCACTAATAACAGCAATAACTGTCCTCATGCAGTTGCTTAATAATTAGTGATTTGATTGAAAAGATTTAAAAAAAGATAATGATGGTAAACAATTCATAGATACAATTTTTTTTCTATCTGGAGCAGTTTTGTAGATATATCTCTCTCACATTTAATTGCTGTATGTCATGCTCTCATAATATATATATATATATATATATATATATATATATATATATATATATATATATATATATATATATATATATATATATTTTAATGCACTTTTCTGTGCAATTTTTTTAGATCACTAGCACCATTGCTAACACCTAAAAAAGTAAATGTACAGCCCTGGCCTAGTGCCAGCTTAAACTTCTACTGACAGCTTTGTCAATAGTGCACATTTTGTTTGTTATTAATAAAAATTGCATATATCTGTAACATCTAGATGTGTTTTTGTTCATGTTTTGTTTATGTCCTTTATTTTGAAAAGTTTGTTTGTGTTCCATGCCATGTTTTGTTCCTGTTTCCTTGTCGTGTGATCATCCTGTTTCCCTCCATGTTCATGTGTCTTGTTTTCATTGGTTCATTGTTTAATTACTTTGTTATTGGTTCTAGTTTGTCATTGGTTTATGGTTATTAGTCCTGTTATCTTGTTTAGTATTCTGTTTGATCATTGGTTTATGTTCCCCCTTGTCCATGTATTTATGCCCTCATGTTGCCATTGTCCAGTGTCGAGTATTGTTAATGTAACATTGTTTTTTTGTCATAGTCATAGCCAAGTTAAGTCAAGTTTATGTTCATTGTTCTTGTTAATGTTTTGTTTAGTTCACGTTTTATATAAGGGTTAATTGTTATCACGTTTGAAAAAATAAACTGCACTTGGGTTCCCACTTCACTATCGTCATCATCTCCTTGTCCTTGCCAGCATTGTTACAGAATATTCGACTGCCCATTATGAAACCAGCAGTTCAGCTTCTTCATCTACGTCAGGGGAGTCGGCCCCTTGAGGATTACGTGGAGAATTTCTGTGCACTGGTATGCCTGGTGAACTTTGATGAGGTGGCCCTCAAAGACATTTTTTGTTTTGGACTGATTGAGTCAGTCTCTTCCTTAATGCCTAGTGGTCACAGTCCCCTCAGCCTGGCTCAATATGTCGACCTTGCCCTACAGATCATTGAATCCACGTTCACTGTGGGGGAGTCGGACGCCGAGCCAGAGTTCCACATCATGGCTGCCTGGCATGGAGCAGTCTGAGGCTTGGATGTGACATGGCATGGAGCAGTCTGGGGCTTGGTTGTGACATGGAGCAGTCTGGGGCTTGGCTGTGACATGGCATGGAGCAGTCTGGGGCGTGGCTGTGACATGGCATGGAGCAGTCTGGGGCTTGGTTGTGACATGGAGCAGTCTGGGGCTTGGCTGTGACATGGCATGGAGCAGTCTGGGGCGTGGCTGTGACATGGCATGGAGCAGTCTGAGGCATGGCTGTGACATGGTATGGAGCAGTCTGAGGCATGGCTGTGACATGGCATGGAGCAGTCTGGGGCATGGCTGTGACATGGCATGGAGCAGTCTGGGGCTTGGCTGTGACATGGCATGGAGAAGTCTGGGGCGTGGCTGTGACATGCCATGGAATAGGCTGAGGTGGGGCTGTGACATGGCAGGGAGCAGGCTGTGGCATGGCTGTGACATGGCAGGGAGCAGGCTGAGGCGTGGCTGTGACATGGCATGGAGCAGGCAGAGGCATTGCTGTGACGTGGCCTGGAGCGGACTCAGACGTGGCTGTGATGTGGCACGGAGCAGGCTGAGGCGAGGCTGTGACATGGCAGGGAGCAGGCTGAGGCATGGCTGTGATTTGGCAGGGAGCAGGCTGAGGCGTGGCTGTGACATGGCCTTGAGCTGACTCTAGCTTGGTGGCAGAATGGCCTGAAGCTGACTCTGGCTTGGCGGTGACATGGCCTGGAGCTGACTCTGCCCTGGCGGCGACATGTCCTGGAGCTGACTCATGGCCCGGTCGCACTTTGGTTCCCACTTCGCCATCGTCATCGTCTCTTTGTTCATGCCAGCATTGTTACAATATCAGCCATTAGCCAGCCTGTTTCTAGATATCTGTATTGACATTAGCCATTACAAACCTATACCGGTTGACCACAAGAAAATTCTGCCTCTTTTCTAATTAAACAGATGAGCAAACAATCAGAAAAAAATCTGTCATTGTTATAACTTGCTATTTTTTATGCTCAGAACTGTCCTGCTGGTCATTATTATGATCATTATAAAGTCGGATAATTGTTATATAATACACAACAATCCCGGAAAATGGAAATGAGACAGAAGGTTTTAATGAGCAACCGTCTGTCTCTGTCTGCGATGGGTGGACCGTGTGCGTGTGTGTGTGTGTGTGTGTGTGTGTGTGTGTGTGTATGTGATAGAAGCACTAACACTGAGTGGCACAAACTGTGTGTGAGACACCAATGGTCCAGTGTCTTTGTCCCTCTTACACAATTAGATTATGTTGACCTGAAATGTGGCTCTGCTTGCGTCTTGCCCATGGCCATCACTGATTAGTGTGTGTGTGTGTGTATGTGTTAGTGAGATGCCAGGGGCAGGCAGACACTTGGCAGACAGATTGAGGGTGGACTCACAGTCCTGGCATATGTGTCTAATGGTGTCTAATGGGCTCTCTGCACAGTAGGGGACGAACACACACAAACTATGGAAGTGCTGCTGTCAAAGGCTGACATCTGCCCACACACACAAACACACATGCAAGCACTCAGACACATGCATGGATGCATGCAGGCTGTCAGACAGAGTGTGTAGGTTTTCTGAGATGTGGCAGCAAGCGGGTGAGCTTTCACACTAATGGTGGAGCGTCCTGCGTTTGGCACCTTTTTAACTTTGTGGCTCTTAGCTGGGAGAGACAGGCAAGAGGACGACAACAAAAGAGATGAGGAAGCACTATCTGGACTAACTTTACAAGACTCCGGTCAGTTATGATTCCCACTCACCCGCTCTCTTTCTCATTTCCTGATATATCAGTTGCCCTGAAATGGATCACTATAATGCCTTTAGCAGACAGACACATGTGAAACCACATATCAATAACACATGCATGTTTTTCACAGGATAAATTATACATCTACTTAGAAATGGGAGTAGCGCACCCAAAAATTTAAATTTTGTCACCCAAATGTTCCACTTTTTTTCTCCCATGGAACACAAAGGAGAACTTTGGAATAATGTGCATGTTGCTCTTTTCCGTACTAGTGAAGTGAAAGGGGACCAGGGTTATTATAGTTTTATTAGTTTTTACTTTTATTTTTTTCAATTTGGTTAGTTTTAAAGGAATATTCCAGGTTCAACTCAAGTTAAGGTCAAAGTGAATGGGGGCCAATTATTGGAGGGTTTAAAGGCATACATGTGCAGCTTATAATTTTAGAAAACACTTTCATTAATTCTTCTGCTAAAACGCATGTCGCCATTTTTACAGTCATTTTAGGCTTTTAATGTTTGTTGATATAACATGAAGTTAAAAATAATTTATAACTTTACAAAGAAGAGGTTAGTAAGCAGTTTTATTACACTAAAATCAAGTTTACACACATTGTTTATGTTTGTGGATATACTTTTGAACTAGTGAGTATTTTAACGGCTATCTAAAAGTATTTGAGCAGCAGTGGCTCAGGTGGTAGAGCGGGTTGGCCACTATTTGCAGTGTTGCACATGCCGAAGTGTCCTTGGGCAAGACACTGAACCCCAAGTTGCTCCCAATTGCAGCCTAGTGCCTTGCATGGCAGCTCTGCCATCATTGGTGTGTGAATAGGTGAATGAGATGCAGTGTAAAGTGCTTTGGTAACCACTAAGGTTAAAAAAGGTGCTATATATGTGATGACCATTTCACGTTTACAGATTGGCCGCTTTGAAAATCATTGTAAGCACCTCAATGTAACCCAGATTTTTTTAAGAAAATGAGGAGCAAGTCAAAATTGTTTTTGTGGTAATCAATATTATGCAACAAATACTGTCGATTGATCTTAACTTGTAATGATCCCGGAATATTCCTTTAATGGTGCATATCTAGGTTTTATTTCATTAGTATTTTTAAAAATGTTTAATTTTTAGTTTGCGTTTAGTTTTAGTATAGTTTTAGTTTTCATCCGTTATAACACAACAAAACAGTACCAGTAACCCTTTACAATAAGGTTGTATTTGTTAACATTGGATAACTATCAATGAAACTCTCAGCACTTCTTAATATTATTTATTGTTAATTCTAACATATGCTAGAACATTTTGAACATGAAAAGTTGGTTAATATATGGTATCTGTTAACATTATTTAATGCATTATGAACTAATATGAACTAAAATGAACAAATGTAAATTTATTAATTAACATTGACCAAGATAAAAAAAAATATATATATAAAAAAATGTCTTTGTTATTTCACGATACCTAATGCATTTAAATATGTTAGCATGAATGACCTAATTGTAAAGTGTTATCAATATTATCTACCTGTGATGACACTTGGTCTCACTTAAAAATTCATGCTCAAAACAAGACCAAGACCAAAAGATAAGTTAAAAATGTTTTTATTACACTCTTTTATGTTAGATTCTGTTTGAATAAAATCACAGCACACAACAAAGGCAATCTGAGTAAACACAAAATACAGTTTTTAAATGATAATGTTGTTTATTGAAACAAAAGCCATCCTATACCAACTGGGCCTTTGTAAGAAGTATTTCCTCAAATCTAAGAAAATGCATTCATAATGGGCTTCAGCTTGACTAGACAAACCTAGGGCCTGATTACTGCCAGCCATGTTCAGTCAAATCAACCCTAAATGGAACTTTTTCAGCAGCATGAAATTGGCTAAAAGGAATCACCCTGTAGCACACTAAGGTCCAAAGATATTCCAGAAAGAATGAGGAAAAGGGTGATTGAAATACATCAGTCTGGGAAGGGTTACAAAGCTATTTCAAAGGCCCTAGGACTCATCAATAAAGTTCACTGTTGTAATGCCTAACCAGCAGAGAGAGCTCTCACCAGAGTACTGACTGTGATCCACGCCCTCTGCTTCCTCTACACTAATTTCCTGTTTGCCTGCCTTTTTATTCAGAGACCATGCTTGCACTCTTCGCGAAGTATTGCTAATTGCTGCCTTACCAAGCGTTTTTGTCAGCTCTCTATTGCCTGCCTGCCTGCCTGCCTGCCTGATTCTCTGTTTCACAATCCTTGGATTATCCCTTTGTTTTGGTTGCCTGTTTGGACTGATGTTACTGCTTGGACCCCTTGCCTGCTTGCTGTCATGCCTTTTGGATCTCCCCACTGGATGTGAATCTATCTGACTGCTACTTTGGTTTATACCCATTGCCAGCCTTCTCACGATTGTTTAAGGTGAATGTCTCCAATAAACTTCCGCAAATGGATTCTCACTCTGCCTCTGCATCATCATTACAGAATACTTCGCCAACTTTGAGTCCAGCGGAAGTTTCTAACATGCAAGCAGCATTTGCTTATCAGAGCGAGGTATTAAAGGGCTACCAGGAACAATTAACTAAACTTCAGTTGTTCAACGAACATCTGACTCATTACATCCACTCTCTTCCACTATCCACACCGAAGACGGTAAATTTAGCACTTCCTGAGAAATGTGAAGGTTCTGCCAAACAATGTAAAGGCTTTGTTCGTCAAGTCAAGCTTTACTTTGATCACCAAGGGGAGAAATTTGAATCTGAAGGAAAGAGATGTGCGTTTGTGCGATGTGCATGTGTAATGACACTGTTAACAGGAAAAGCTATTGACTGGGCTGCAGCTGTTTGGGACTCTGTTTCACGATTCCAAGGTTCAGTGGATTATTTCATTCAACAACTCCGTGATGTGTTTGAATACCCCGCTGGAGGTAAAGATATATCCACACAAATAATTCACATCATGCAAGGTAACCGCACTGCCGCTGACTATGCTATTGAGTTCAGGACACTAGCTGCACAGAGTGGCTGGAATGATGTTGCTTTAAAGGCCATGTTTCAACGCAGTCTCAATTCCGAGTTACAAACTGAACTAGCTTGTAAAGGAGAAGAAACCTCCTTTTCAGAATTTGTCACTCTTGCCATAAAAATTGATAATCTCATGAGACAAGCCCCTACATGCAAGAAAAGCAGGGGAGAGCCACCCCACTTTCTGACCCCCATCACAGCAAGACATTTTCCACATGACGAACCTATGCAACTTAACGTCTCCCGGCTCTCTGAAGGAGAGAGAGAGAGACGCCGGCAACATCAGCTGTGTTTTTACTGCGGTGAAGCAGGTCATCGCAATCTCGGATGTCCACATAAATCCATCACCACTCCCAGGGTAAATATTGAGCATTTCTCCCTTCTCAGTAACAAATCACTTACCTTACCGATTACTCTCAAGATTGGCACATTGTCCTTTGAATTGACAGCGATGACAGACTCCGGAGCCGCTCTGAATCTAATAAATAAAGACATTATCACAAAGTACAACATCCCTGTTCAACCATGCACACCTTCCATCAAGATCAAGGCCATCGACGATACGCTCATCGGAGAGAGGATCACTCACCAAACAAGAACTATCACTCTCAAAGTCGGCTTGCTTCATCAGGAGTCAATTTCACTATACGTCGTTGACTCTCCTAAACTCCAAGTCATTCTGGGACATCCCTGGCTATCTATTCACGACCCTGACATTTCCTGGCACCATGGTGAGTTGACTCATTGGTCCCCGTTTTGTTTAAATAACTGTCTCCCTATGAAGCCACTGCCATGTCTCACCACCAGCGTAGAAAGCCCTGACACCATGAAAACTGTGAACATCCCAGCTGTTTATCACCATCTCTCTGAAGTTTTCAGCAAAACCAAAGCTACACAGTTACCACCACACCGACCATGGGACTGCGCCATCGATCTCCTTCCCCATGCCATGCCACCCACCTGCAAAGTTTATTCTCTTTCTCGAACCAAAAGTGAATCAATGGAGGAGTACATCGCTGAGGCTCTGGACTCTGGTTTTATCCGTCCATCTACCTCTCCAGCCGCTGCTGGATTCTTCTTCGTTGAAAAGAAGGATGGAGGATTAAGACCCTGTATTGACTACCGGGGACTCAATAATGTAACTGTTAAATTTCGTTATCCCCTGCCTTTAGTACCCTCAGCCCTGGAACAGCTGCGGGAAGCCACCATTTTTACAAAATTAGACTTAAGAAGTGCCTACAACTTAATCCGAATCAAGGAGGGTGACGAGTGGAAAACTGCTTTTCACACCACTAGGGGGCACTATGAATACCAGGTTATGCCTTATGGACTTTCTAACTCACCTGACATCTTCCAATCTTTCATCAATGAAATCTTCAAGGACCTCCTGCACCAGTTTGTAGTGGCATATATTGATGACATTTTCATCTACTCCAAATCCGAAACGGAACATATCAACCACGTGAAGGTAGTTCTCTCTCGATTACTTGAGAATCATCTCTACATCAAAGCGGAAAAATGTGAATTCCATGTCAACCAAACCTCCTTTCTAGGATAGCACATCAGTCATCATGGCGTGAAGATGGATGAATCTAAGGTATTAGCAGTCACTGAATGGCCCCAACCCACGACAATCAAGGAGTTACAAAGATTCTTAGGCTTCGCAAATTTCTACAGACGTTTCATCCGCAACTACAGCACCGTGGCGGCACCCCTAACATCACTTCTGAAGGGTAAACCCACAAAGCTAAAGTGGAATCAAGAGGCAATCCAGGCATTTGTCACCCTAAAGGAAAGATTCACGTCAGCCCCCATTCTGAAACACCCCGACCCCAGTTTACCTTTCATCGTCGAAGTGGATGCCTCTGACTGTGGAATTGGAGCTGTACTCTCCCAGAGACATGGTCAACCAGGCAAAGTTCATCCATGTGCATTCTTTTCTAGAAAACTAACCACTGCAGATCGAAATTATGATGTGGGGAACTAGGAACTACTCTCTATGAAAGCAGCCATCGAAGAGTGGCGACACTGGTTAGAGGGGGCTATTCAACCATTTCAAATCATCACTGATCACAAAAATCTAGAGTACATCAAGGATGCAAAACGCTTAAACTCACGTCAAGCACGATGGGCTCTTTTTTTCACTCGCTTCCAGTTTACAGTAGCCTATTGGCCGGGCAGTCAGAACGGTAAAGCAGATGCACTCTCTAGACGACATGACCTTCCCTCAAAAACCATCACCTCGGAATCCATCCTTCCTCACTCTATTATCCTAGCTCCAGTTTCATGGGATATCATGGAAGAATTACGACAAAAACAACAACTTGAAAACCCAACCTGCTAACTGTCCTCCGGACAAGGAGTATGTTCCGCAAAGTCTATGTCCACGCATCATGCAATGGGTCCATACTTCCCTTAGTGCAGGCCACCCCGGCATTTCTCGCACTATTTATCTTCTACAAAATTAATTTTGGTGGCCTACCATGACCCGGGAAATCACCGCTTATGTCAAATCTTGTCAAGTCTGCGCCCAGTCTAAAACCCCCAAGGAATTACCCTCAGGTCTTCTGCAACCAATACCCATTCCCCAACGACCATGGTCCCACCTATCCATAGACTTTGTAACTGATCTCCCTCCATCCAACCATTTCACCACTATTCTAGTAATCATAGACCAGTTCTCCAAATCTTGCCGATTAGTACCACTAAAGGGACTACCCATGGCCATGGAAACAGCCCAAGCCTTGTTCAACCACGTCTTCAGAGTATATGGTCTTCCGGAGGATATCGTCAGCGATAGAGGCACACAATTCACTTCCCAGGTCTGGAGAGCTTTCTGCAAACAGTTAGATATCAATGTTAGTCTCACATCAGGTTATCACCCACAAGCCAATGGCCAAGTTGAACGCCTTAACCAGGAAATCGGCAGGTACTTATGAACCTACTGCAGTCGAGAGCAACACCGCTGGTCTGAATTCCTACCCTGGGCTGAATATGCTCAGAACTCCCTCACACACACATCTACAGACTTGACCCCCTTCCAGTGCGTCCTAGGGTTCCAACCCCCCTTGTTCCCGTGGTCAGGCGAACCCTCTTCGGTCCCAGCTGTGGATGAATGGATTCAACGTAGTGAAAGGGTGTGGGACAGTGCACACGTCCGTCTCCAACGGGCCGTCAGAACACAGGAGTTCCAGGCCAACAGACGACGTCGCCCACATCCTCACTACCAACCAGGACAACAGGTCTGGCTCTCGACGAAGAACATCAAGCTAAAGCTGCCCAGTAGGAAGCTCAGTCCTAGGTATGTTGGCCCTTTCAAGATTCTTAAAAGAATAAATGAAGTCACTTACCAATTAGAGCTTCCTACTAACTACCGTATATCTCCCTCCTTCCATGTTTCCCTCCTCATACCGGTCCACCCGAATGCTGACCCGGGCCATGTGAACCCTGAACCACCACCTCCATTGGATATTGATGGAACTCCTGTGTATCAAGTCAATGAGTTACTAGACTCAAGACGAAGAGAGGGTCGGCTCCAATATCTGGTGGACTGGGAGGGTTATGGACCTGAGGAGAGATCGTGGGTAGCCGCCCGGGACATTTTGGACCCTTCCCTCATAGAGGACTATCATCGAGCCAGACCTGACCGACCAGCACCTAGACCACGGGGACGGCCACGTCGAGCTCCAGGAGTCACTCCTAGAGGGAGGGGTTCTGTAATGCCTAACCAGCAGAGGGAGCTCTCACCAGAGTACTGACTGTGATCCACGCCCTCTGCTTCCTCTACACTAATTTCCTGTTTGCCTGCCTTTTTATTCAGAGACCATGCTTGCACTCTTCGAAGTATTGCCAGTTAATCCTGCCTTACCAAGCGTTTTTGTCAGCTCTCTATTACCTGCCTGCCTGCGTATTATCTTGCCTGATTCTCTGTTTCACGATCCCTGGATTATCCCTTTGTTTTGGTTGCCTGTTTGGACTGATGTTACTGCTTGGACCCCTTGCCTGCTTGCTGTCTTATGCCTTTTGGATCTCCCCACTGGATGTGAATCTATCTGACTGCTACTTTGGTTTATACCCGTTGCCAGCCTTCTCACGATTGTTTAAGGTGAATGTCTCCAATAAACTTCCGCAAATGGATTCTCACTCTGCCTCTGCATCATCATTACAACTGTTCATTACTCCACTATCAGAAAGACACTGGCCAAAAATGCCATCCACGGTAGAGTGGCAAGGCAAAAACCACTGCTAACCCAGAAGAACATTAAGGCTCATCTTAATTTTGCCAAAAAACACCTTGATGATCCTCAACTTTTGGGAGAATGTTCTGTGGACTGATGAGTCAAAAGTGGAACTGTTTGGAAAACAGAATTATATGAGCAAATTGTTGCATGGCACAGGAACTATTTTATTCTTCCACTCATCTTGATGCACAGAACTGCTAAAATTTACTAGCAGTCAGACAGCGCTCACCCTTTCAGTCATAACGCTTGTTAAAATAGGGAGAAATGCTTTCCTGAGGCAATGACAGAAAAACAGCATCTGGAGATATTCACACTAAGTAATGACAAACCTGTGTGACCATTTTTACAGGTTTATATAAATTGTAAGATTTGTTAAAACATTGATAATGATCTGTAATCCTTGTTAATATATGATACCCCTATGAAAACTTGTGGACTTTGTTTTTTGTTTTGTTTGTTTTTTTGGCTGTAACCAAAGTTTTGATATAATTAACCATGGTTTTACTACAGCATTACTGTATTATCCATGCGATAAAATGGTTGTAGTAATAGTAACCATATAATAATATCTATGGTTAATTTTGAGGTTTTATATGTGGCTTTTACAAACTAATTTTTTAAGGGAAACAAAGCAGCCTAATAATTTTCTGTTTAGCCCATACATATGTAACAAATGTAAATAATAATAAATATACTAATTTTATCCAAAGAATTTGTAAAAATAAAATTTAATAGAGGTTAAGTTTTGGTAAAAATATTGCTAATATTGGCCTAAAAATACTTGGTATTGGACAGAAAAGAAAATAAGTGGTATCGCCTATCCCTAACCTATGGTCAAGCATGGTGGTGGTATTGTGATGGTGTGGAAATGCTTTGCTGCTTCAGGGTGACAGGTGATAATTGAGGGAAACATGAATTCTGCTCTCCACCTGAAAACCCTAAAGGAGAACGTCTGGTCATTAGTCCGTGAGTTGAAGCTCAAGTGCAGCTGGATAATGCAGCAAGACAATGATCCATATCATAGGAGTAAGTCCACCTCTGAATGGCTCAAAAAGAAAATGAAACAAAATGACCAACAGACATATTATAGTTGAAAATTATTTAAAATAACTAACATGTTTTTTCAACTTTTGAGGGAAAAGGGTGCCATTTTCCACATATATGAACTTCATGTTTATATTCGTGCTCACGCAGAAAACATTTATTGATTTTTTTATAGTGACCTATCAAACGAAAATAGAGATGCTACTCTTTGCAACCAAACAGGTTTCAATGAAAAAACTTAGAGGTTTCTTACCATAGACACTTTTTTGTGCAGCGCCAAAATAAAATGAATCCAAAATGCAATGTCCATACTTGTGGACATGTGGTCACATGAGGTTAAGAGTGGGGTTCAGGCATGTTATGTAGCATTTTTATTTTATTTTTTTTCACTAAGAACACCCTTCCACATTATAAAATCACTCTAAAGCATGACATTTCTTGGCTAATTGATTAAATAACACTCGATGAACTCCCATGAGGAACAATCACACAACACACAAACACAGATGGTCTTAACCTCATCAGCCACATAATTGATTTTTTTTAAAGCATTAAAGCATGAACTTTTCAATGAAAAGATTTTTAAGATCATGAAAAACTAATTCAGTCAAGTATATCCCAAATTTTGATAGGTAGTCTATAAGGACAAGTGCCGAATATTTACAGTAGAGAGCAGCATGAAAGTATAAAAAAAATATACTAATATATATATATATATATATATATATATATATATATATATATATATATATATATATATATATAAGTATAATTAATAGTAAAGTATAAAGTATCATTGCCCACTTTTTAAGATCCAATCTAATCCTGATGGATAAAATTAAGCCCTGGTTATTACCTGCTGAGTATACTGCTTCACTCAGAAATAAGTCACATTATGGAAGTATACATTGTGAATGCTTTTTCAAACATTACCAGAGGTTGAGTAGTACTGTAAATGGGGATGAGTGAATCCAGTTATACACAATGTATGTGTCTCTGCCTCATAATTGTAAAGCACAAATCAATGTAGTGGGGTCTTTAGGTTCACTCATACACATTCACTGCCTGCTTAACTCTGTCAAGGTAAACTTACTTTTGCCAAATCAGCAATATCAACATTTGACGGCAGATCAATATGACTTAATCTAATTGATTGGCCTGCATGTATCATTTTCTGTTTCTCAGCCACATGTAATCACATATTATCAGGCATCTGTATGGACAGCTGAAAGGATTAAAGGTCTAAACACACACACACACACACACAAGCACGTGCACACACACACACACACACACACATACATACATATATACACACAGTTAATTCTGATGTTTACATACACTTAGGTTGAAGTCAATAAAACCAATTTTTTAACCAATCCACAGATTTCATATTAGCAAACTATAGTTTTGGCAAGACGTTTAGGACATCTACACTGTGCATGACATGAGTAATTTTTCCAACAATTGTTTACAGACAGATTAATCACTTTTAAAAACTATATCACAATTCCAGTGTGTCAGAAGTTTACATACATTAAGTTAACTGTGAATTTAAGCAGCTTGGAAAATTCCTGAAAATTATGTAAATTAGACAGGCTTCAGACAGGCTAATTGGCTAATTGAAGGTGTACCTGTGCATGTATTTTAGGCCTACCTTCGAACTCAGTGCCTCTTTCCTTGACATCATATGGAAATAAAAAAAAAATCAGCCAAGACCTCCAGTAAAGTCTGGTTCATACTTGGGAGCAATTTCAAAATGCCTGAAGGTACCATATGTATAAACAATAGTATGCAAGTATAAACACCATGGGACCACACAGCCTTCATATTGCTCAGGGAGAAGATGCATTCTGTCTCCAAGAAATTATGGTAGATTGGTGCGAAAAGTGCAACTCAATCCCAGAACAACAGCAAATGACCTTGTGAAGATTCTGGAGGAAACAGGTAGACAAGTATCTATATCCACAGTAAAACGAGTCCTATATTGAAATAACCTGAAAGGCTGCTCAGCAAGGAAGGTGCCACTGCTCCAAAATCACCATAAAAAAAGCCAGACTACAGTTTGCAAGTGCACATGGGGACAAAGATCTTAATTTTTGGAGAAATGTCCTCTGGTCTGATGAAGCAAAAATTGAACTGTTTGGTCATAATGACCGTCGTTATGTTTGGAGAAACAAGGTTGAGACTTGCAAGCCGAAGAACACAATCCCAACCGTGAATCATGGGGGTGCCAGGATCATGTTTTGGTGGTGATTTGCTCTAGGAGGGACTGGTGCACTTCACAAAACAGATGGCATCATGAGGAAGGAAATTTAAGTGGATATATTGAAGCAACATCTTAAGACGTCCACCAGGAAGTTAAAGCATGGTCGCAAATGGGTCTTCCAAATGGACAATGACCCCAAGCATACCTCCAAAGTTGTAGCAAAATGGCTTAAGGACAACAAAGTCAAGGTATTGGAGTGGCCATGTCACAGTGTGTCTCCATTATGTTTCCAAGGACTCTTATTTTGATATAGGTATTGTCTTCTGCCCTCTGTTTTCCATGAACTACATTTCCACAGTGCACTGCCCTCATTATAGTCATCTGTTCCCCATTATCCTCACCTGTTCTCCATTCCCTCATTTATTCCTGCTTGTATAAATACCCTCTAGTTTTGTTCCTTCTTTGACAGTTGCTGCAAGTTTAGTTCTTGTTTGTTGTTTTCACATTTCACATTTATTTGTATTACTATCATCATCGATATAAAAAGCTGCACTTAGATCCAGCATCTCCCATCTCATCCCGATCCTACCCTTGCCCTGTGGCCACCTCCCAAGGCTCCAGATCATTCCCAAACTCCTCCCTGCCCAACTGATCATCCACCAATTCTTCCTGAACCTCCTGATATTCCCCTGGATACTTCATCATCTGCATCTTCCTGCCCTCCTCTTCCATCTTTAACCCTCTGGGGTCGATGGACGCGCCGGCACGTCCTGCTGAATTTTTTCGCCATTACAGTGGAAACAACATAAAATACTTTTGGGGCATACAGATAAGTGTAAGACATTAGAGACTATAAATGGTCTACTTTTATTTTTGTACACTCACAATAACAACAAAACTTGTGCTTTTGTAAAATAAAGAAAATAAAAATGGTGTGCTTTCAGCAGTCTCTGTGTCAGCGAGCATATTTCTGAAACACGTCAAAAAATTAACTGAAACTCCGTCAATACTTATCACACAAACATGAAACATGGGCCTAAAGAAAGCTTAAACTGTCTACTTCTAAGTTAAAAAATTAAAATTTAAAACAAATATTCTCCATTCATACAGTAATGTGCTGAGACGATCGATGCAAATGGTAAACACCCCCGACTGTGCCTTAAAAACATCAAGTTCATTCACTTTTCTGCATGTTTTGAAGATAGCATGATACGCAAGTGAAGAAGATCCTCAGAAGAAGAGCGGGACTCCGATGAAAATTTGCATTTTGAAGAGTGTCTTGATCCAGCTGAGAATACATTTTCGGATGAGTATGAAATTTAGTTTTACTTACATATTAGTTGACATGCTATTTTATATAAACATGTATATATTTTACTAGTGGGACTGTTTCCAGACTTGCCAGCCAGGATTCAGAGTATTGAAATTTGAAATATGACTCCTAATAAGCAAATTTTAGTTACATTTAAATGCTGTTTCGACTAAAGCAGGCATTTAAATTGTATGCTGTGTGATATAAATATGATATGTAATATGATATAAAAATAATATGAATGTTTAGATTATATTTTAACTAGTGTTTATGCTGCCTTATTATCATCTGTTCAGGTGTAAATGAGTAAAATGCACTTTTAAATTTTCTAAATATTAGATATAAAATCAGCATATTATAATGATTTCTGAAGGATCATGTGACACTGAAGACTGCAGTAATGATGCTGAAAATTCAGCTTTTATCACAAATTGCATTTTACAATATAGTCAAATAGAAAACTGTTCTTTTAAATTGTAAAAAGAGTTCACAATATCTCTGTTTTACTGTATTTTGGATCAAATAAATGCAGTCTTGGTGAGCAGAAGAGACTTCTTTTAAACGGTAGTGTTCGTCTAAAATTAAGTAAAGTCTTTATGTAAAGAAAATGTATAGTCAGATTACTTCTTTTAACTTAAAACTTGATTTTGATCATTAAGTCTCCTCACATGCATTCTCTCTCTGTCACATTCCTCAGTAATAGGCTATACTGAAATCTATACTTTGGATGAAGATATCATTACGAGCCAGAGTTCCTCAACATGGCCGCAGCCGAGCTAGAGTTCCTTTACATGGCCACCTCCGATCCAGAGTTCCTTGACATGGCCGCTGCCGAGCCAGAGTTTCATGTCATGGCCGCCAAGCCAGAATTTCACATCATGGCCACCAAGCCAGCATCCCACTTCATTGCCAACGAGCCAACACCCATGCCTGCCACAGCCAACAAGCCAACATTGCCAGCCTCGTCTGTCCCAGAACCTGCTCCGCCAACGGAGGAGGAGGAGGAGAGGGGATTTCGTCTCTGAGTCTTAGCCTGTGTTCATGACCACAGAGGTTGTTTCCGAGTTTCAGTCTTTGTCCCCGACAACAGAGGTCATTCCAGAGTCTCTGTTTACACCAGAGTCAGCTCCAGGCCATGTCACAGCCATGCCAGAGTCAGCTCCAGGCCATGTCATAGCCACACCAGAGTCAGCTCCAGGCCATGTCACAGCCACACCTCAGCCTGCCCCATGCCATGTCACAGCCACGCCTCAGCCTGCTCCATGCCATGTCACAGCTGAAACTCAGTCTACTCCATGCCATGCTCATCTCAGCCAAGCTCAAGCCAAGCTGTTTAATAAACTGCACTTGGGTTCGTTACTCCATCGTCATCATCTTCATCCGTGCCAGCAGCGTTACACCATTGCCTACTTATTTATTAATTATTTATTTGTGGTGGTTCTTGTAAATTGAAACATGATTGTAAGTGATTTAATGATAAAAAGGAAGTAAATTTATACCACAATTTAACCATTTACTTAATTAATGAAAATGTTTGCTACTTTTAATTTAATGGAAGTAAAGCATTTTCAAGATATTTATAACGTGCATTATAATTTATTTACACAGTAATAATAATAATAATGATAATGTCAACAATAATAATAGTACCAATAATGCTAGGATGGTTAAAGCAACATTTTGGCCCCCCCAAAAAATAAAACCCAGCAAATAAGTTATTTAATAACCCAATTTATTGGGCAAAACATGCTACCCAATGCATTGGGTTAAAATAACCCAACAATGGGTCGGTGCTATATCAACCCACCATTGGGCTATGTGTTGGGTCATTTTAACTGATTTTACTGAGTAGGGACTCAAGCTAGCGAGCATCGACCAAAACAATGATGTGACGTACAAAGAGACAACGTGATTCACCGGCATCATGCTGAAAGATGAGTTAGCATAACTAAAATATTTATGATTGTTTTACTACAAACTTTGAGACTGTATATTATATTTGACTCTCCAGTGCTGGATCAGGGCTTAAAATAAGTGTGGCTATAGGTCTGGCTAGGCAAGACTGTAGTTTGAAGTAATAACTTTTCTTTGCATGATACATTGACTGCATTTACATGATAGCCTATGTCGGTGTTAGCTAGCTAGCCAGCTTTAACGATAGCTGTTAGCTACATTTGGTGGATGATGATTATAAAATAGACTATACATTATAAATCTGTTGACACAATTCAGTATTGATGTGATTCCATCACAACAGTCATTTTGATATATCAATGCGCTATTGTTTTATAATAATAGAATGTATATATTTTCTGTATAACCAAGTTACGTTATACTAATGAATGAAGCTTTTTTTTGCATTATCTTGTACATTGTCTAGCATTTATTAATGTATTATTGAAGTTTACCTTGCTGAAAAATTACAGATTAACATGACATTAACCTTACTTTTATTATAAGTAGAAGATCGTTTTTATTTGAAAGTTACGAAGCAAGTCCTTATGGCACTATATTTCACATGCTTTGCAGTTATGTAAGCTTACCTGTCCAATAAGAACGCCAATCCAGGGTCGGTTTTGATTCCCAAAACCGAACGGAGGTCCCTCCAGGAATCAAATGCCTTGCCGATGTTCACTCTAGTTTTCGCTCGACCATGATCACGTTCTCTCTTATCCAGACGGATTCATTAGATAAATGTTTGTTAGTTTTTTTTGGCTTACTTGGAGTTTGTGTAGGAGTCTGTGTTGTGCTGGGAGCCGGACGTTTGCTGGATTCCATCTCTAAGTTAACGGTACCTAGTGCTGCAGTTTGTTGTCGCTGTTAAATAGCAGAAAAAAGCTATTACAGTCTGTGGCAAGGCTCCCAGGAGCATGCATAAACTTCACAAAACAGCGCCAACCTGCATCTCAGAATAGCATTCAGAGCGGTTATCTGAGTTACCGTAGTCTTTGTCAGTTCAAACCATTCTGGCCGTTCTCTGTTGACCTCTCTCATCAACAAGGCATTTCTGTCTACAGAATTTTTTGGCACCATTTGGAGTAAATTCTAGAGACTGTTGTGTTTGAAAATCCCAGGAGATCAGCAGTTACAGAAATACTCAAACCAGCCCATCTGGCACCAACAATCATCCATGCTATTATCTAATCAGCCAATCGTGTGGCAGTGGTGCAGTGCATAAATTCATGCAGATACGGGTCAGGAGCTTCAGTTAATGTTCACATCAACCATCAGAATGGGGAAAAAATGTGATCCCAGTGATTTGGACAGTGGCATGATTGTTGGTTCCAGATGGGCTGGTTTGAGTATTTCTGTAACTGCGTATCTCTTGGGATTTTCAGATAACCGCTCTGTACCGTTGTAGTGCTCAGAATAACATCTCAGAATGCTATTCTGAGATGCGGTTTGGGGCTGTTTTTGCGACATGAGGGGGACTTACACAATTTTATTAGGCAGGTGGTTTTAATGTTGTGGCTGATCAGTGTATGTATGTGTGTGTGTGTTTGTGTGTGTGAAGTTATAAAGCTGCTAAAACACTGCTGACACTGACAATTTGAGCAACTATTAATCGGTTAATGAAGGTCTGCTATGGTATAAAAACTAATATAATTTACATATTATACACAAATCATTCATGCTGCAAAATCCCACACAACACACAAAGTCCACAAAATCTCACACACACACAGAAAATCAATCATCCCTATAAAACACTCAAACACAATCAGATGTTTATAGATTAATCTGCTGTGGACATCCTTCTCCTTTTGCTAATACAAACAGCAGCAGAGCGATCCACACGCACACACACACATTCACATACACATGCGCGCGCACACACACACACACACACACACAGATTTGGAGAATGCATGGAAGTGACATGGGTGGAAACTCAAAGAATGTGCATATCACAGTTCGGCCCCATAGATCATAGACCTGCTCACACTGTAGACCAGTGTGAAGCTCTAGCAATAATACCTGATGACAGACATCTATGGGAGGTTATGACCTCTGTACATCTGGGGTCACCTCTATGCTGCTTTGTTTCATAAATCTGTTATAGACCCCAGATAAAGGGAAACATCTTGGAAAACACAATTTTCCTGGCTCTTAAAACAGCTTTAAGTCCCTCACAATGCAAAGCTAAATCCCGAGTACAGTAGACTATTTAGTGAAACTATCCTACAATCAAAAATAATTTATATAATCATAATTTATAATAACATCATAACTACAAGGATATTATCATATTACTATCCATTTATACACAACAATGCCTCCTCAGGAATACATAGCCTTTACATTTTAGGTGGTACCTTCAGGGGATTCAAGCCTTAATTTTGGGTACAGACCCCCTATCACCCCCATAATTTATGGAAACTGACTTTGAAGAGAAAGTAAACTGGTCAAGCAAAAAGACAGTACATTACAACCACAATTGTTTTTTAGTGGACAACAGCTTGACTATAAATTGGCTTCAGTTGAAACAATAAAATATTTGTACAATAAAATATGCAGAATATGGCTCATGTAAGAGCTTTGTGTGTGAGACGTATAATCCATTTATCTTGTCTAGAAACATCTGTAATACATACAACTGGATATCAACAGAGTGACCTAGTATTATCTGGATATGGAAAAACATCCTGCCAGTGAAAAATTGTAAAGTTTATATGTTTTATATTCAGAGCCATTATCTCCCTTAATACACTCCATCTGCTCTCTCAAATACTTCCACTCATTGTATTTACAGAAAATAAATGCCTGCAGTTCATGCAAAGTCTTTGAACTTTTTTTCTGGGTGTACCAATGCAACAAGCAGCAATTGGTAAGGTAATTTACACCATTTGTCAAAATATTTATGTATTTTCTCCCCTTCGCCACTGGTCGTTGATTTTCACAGAGGTCTTGGGTTCTCTTGGGGCAGGATTTCCATACCTACTCAACCAGGTTCATTAAACACAAGTGTGTTGGCCAGACAATTTCGCTTTTGTTCTGGAACCTGGGGCTATGACATCACCACATCAGTGCATTGCTGTTTCACATCAGCTTCCAATTAAGGAATGGGGAGAACTATTTCCTCTTGCACGGTATATGGCCTTTTTTTCCTCCATGTGAGAGCCAGTGGATCTGTTTAAGAAGGGCCGATTGGCATGTCATCTATTGATTAGAAATTTTTAAGTGGCCGATCACATCTGTTTGCAGGCTTGATTAGCTCAACAAGCAAAATGTAAATATCTGAGAAGCCTATAACTATTCTGCTCTTGTAAATATAATTTTTTTCTGGGTACAGAATTTATGTGACAGCTGGGAACCATGATTTGCTACAGTACTTGCTATTTCTAGTCAATTGCACATTGCATTACGAGGAGGGACATTATAATTTGAATACTAATGTATTACATATACTAATGTTTGTCCAATTAAATGCTCCTAATTGGACAAACATTAGTATATGTAATACATTAGTCATCAATATTTGTTTTGTTTTATTTTTTTTATAACTTAGAGTAGAAAATTGACATTTTAAGTGTCCGAATACCTGTTGGGGCCACTGTATAGATCAAGCTGACAGAAATGGCCTCAAAGCCAACAGAAATGGATTAAAAAGCCCCAAGCCCTATTATAGAGTGTTTAAGAAAGACTGAGTTGTGGCTTTAAAAATTCTGAACTGGGTAAATCAAGAGTTTTTTAAAGATTGAATACGTTTCTTCTTACCTAGGACTACAGATGCACATATATCACGCTTTCTCTTCTGATCTGATTCCAATATCGGAAATCTCAGTATCGAATATAACGATCCAAAGCCAATACCAGAGTTGTTTTTTTCAGTTTAGAATATCTTTACCTTATTGTATGGAATTAATTGGGAGTACTCTTTAATATGTAAAGAAACACAAACCTCTAACTACACTTTATTTCAAAATAAATGTATAGATTATTAAGAAACACTTTATTATGAACTAGTATACTGGATAATGTAGCAGCAAAATTAACAGTAATTCCAGTCTTCAAGTCTTCAGTAGAAAAGAAATGTCATGGTTACTGTTGTAACCTCGTTCCCTGAGGAAAAGTACGAGACGTTGTGTCGCAAGGCAACACATTCTCACACCCAACTCGTCACATATTGACGATTTTGACAGGACCCCTTGGCGTCACATTTAACGCCCTGGGTATAGCTTTGGCGTAATTTTTCGACGCGTTGGATAGTCTTAACCAAAACCGCATTCAAAGGTGAGTTTAACAACGCTCCACGGCGTGTGCAAGTAAGCAGTTTAAGTGTTTTCTTAGGTACTGGTAACTAGAGAATGCTGGATAACGTATTTTTATCGGAGGTTTGTTGATGTTAATAAATATATATAATATGCTACGATTGTGTTCAATTAATCAAAGTTTTTCATATTTTTATTTTTATAATTTTAATCAATTAATCAAAGTTTTTTATATGTTTATTTTTAAAATCCTCTATAGAAATCTATCGGACTACCCAACGCGTCGAAAAATGACACCAAAGGGGCGTTAAAATGTGACGCCAAGGGGTCCTGTCAAAATCGTCAATATGTGACGAGTTGGGTGTGAGAATGTGTTGCGCAAGGGGTCTTCCTGGGACGCCAAACGTACCTCTGAACCTGAGAAAAGGCCAATGTCAAGTTGGCAGACAGAATTTGCATGCCCCGCCCTGGACACACGGGTATAAAGGGAAGCGAGGCAGCGAGTGCCATTCTGGATTTTGCACTGAGGAGCCGAAAATAAGGTACGGCCGTTTACAGTGGTAGGTCTATTGCTGTGGCAGGAGGGACACAACGTCTCGTTCCTTCCCTTGGGGAACGGAGGTTACAACAGTAACCATGACGTTCCCCTTCTGTCACTCACTCCACGTTGTGTCGAATGAAGTGACACAAGGGGTCCCATATAAAAACGCCATGCACTGACCATGTTACGCGAACTGCCAAGACAGGTGCAAGCAGTCTACTGTGTGCTAGAGGCAACTGTGTCGGCTGAACGTAGACCTCCCCAACGCCCCCAAAGAGGTGTCACATACAGACCTGAGGTTCCCCGCACCCCTGAGGGGGGGAACAGGTGCTACATGACTAGCATGGGAGCAAGCCCGGCAGCCGTGCCTTTTCTCTCACTATGTCTCTCACATAGGATGTGAAGCTTAACGCTATGAAATGCGTCAAGGAAGGCGGTCGTTCCTGGTCCTATTCTTTCAGGGGGAAAAGACCCTGTGGAGGCCACATCCTGCCCAGTCTAGGGGGAGATAACATGTGGTAAATACACCACGAGGGTTGTGAAGGAAATGGTATGGTGGTAGGTCCAGCCTAATGAGGGGGTACTCTACAAGCACGGCGACCGGGGCAGCGGGGCTGCCCAAGTCAAATGCGGGTCCGCCGACAGGAGGACCATACCATGGGAAATACATCATGGGGAGTTTGCCTGAAAAGGGAACTAAGCCCGTGGAGCCCGACCCCAGTACAGAGCACACGTGACTCGTAGTGGGTCTAGACGTGAATTGCTCCACTGAATTCACCGGCCAGAAGGCTAGGGAGGAGAACATCCGGGATAGAAGGCACACTGGATCAACATGGTGAAGGGCTATGTGTGCAAGCAGAACACCCGGTCGGTTGTGCAGCGTTACCGAGTTCTACCAGCTCGGACCTGACGAAACACGTGACGAGACTGACTCAACCCTGAGATTGTAAAATCTGGCAAAGGAATTGGGTGGTGCTCAGCCCGCTGCTCTGCAGATGTCTGCTAAGGAGGTGCCATGGGCCAGTGCCCACGAGGATGCCACACTTCTCGTAGGGTGTGCTCGAAACCGCAAGGGGGCGGGCACGGCCTGGGTGTTATAAGCTAAAGAAATAGCATCAACGACCCAGTGAGCTAACCTCTGTTTGTAGATGGCGTTCCCTTTCCGCCGTCCAGAAAAAGAGCAGAAAAAGAGCTTCTCAGAACATCTAGAGCTATGCGTGCAGTCCAAGAGGACAGCTGAGAGATCCCAGGAGGAGAACAGGCTAGGCCGGGAGGGTTCAGTCCCAGGGCACCTTTCAGGAACCTGATAATCAAGTCGTGCTTACCTTGGGACTTGCCATCTACTGCGTCATGGTGGGCTGTGATAGCAGCTACATACACCTTCAAGGTGTTCAAGGTGGAGGGGGACAGCATTCCCTCCAGCCTCTCCTGTAGGAATGAAAGCACTAACCGAATTGCGCACCTCTGCGGGTCTTCGGCTCAAGTGGAACACCAATTCGCGAAGAAGCGCCACTTTAGGGCATAAAGTTTCCTGGAGGAGGGAGCTCTGGCTTGGTTGATCATGTCTACGACTGCAGGTGGTAGATCCACTAGATCTTCCGCATCCCGTCCAGGGGCCAGACGTGGAGGTTCCAGAGGTCTGGGTGTGGGTGCCAGAAGGTCCCCCATCCCTGAAAAAGGGAGGTGCTGTCACGAGGAGTGTAAGATCTGAGAACCAGGCGCGGGTGGGCCAGTAAGGGGCCACCAGGATGACCTGTTCCTCGTCCTCCCTGATCTTGCACAGCACAGGTGCAAGTAGGCTCACTGTGGGAAATGTGTACTTGCGCAGCCCCTGGGTCAGCGGTGTGCCAGCGCGTCTGTCCCGAGAGGAGCTACTGTCAGGGAGTATTAGAGCGGGCAGTGGGAGTTGTCTTGGGAGGCAAAGAGATCTATTTGTGCCTTGCCAAATTGGTCCCATATCAGCTGGACCACCTGGGGGTGGAGCCTCCACTCTCCGCTGGGCGAAACCTGCCGTAACAGCGTGTCCGCTGTCATGTTGCGGTTGCCAGGGATGTGAGTGGTGTGTAGCGACCTGAGTCGTGGCTGACTCTAAAGGAGGAGATGGCGGGTGAGTTGCACACGCCGCCTTGGCAGTTTCTGTACGCTACTGTCTGAATGGATCAAGACATGCTTGCCCCAGATTAGAAACCTGGGAGAAACCTCCGAAGGGCAAGAGATACAACCAACATCTCTAGGAAGTTGATGTGCCAACACTGTCGGGGTCCTGTCCAGAGGCCAGCGGCAGTGTGCCCATTGCACACGGTGCCCCAACCCTGTCAAGAGGTGTCTGTGGTCACAATGACACGTCTGGACACCTGCTGCCTGTCTGGACTTTAAAGAATTCAGAAAGCGCTGTCGAAGTGCCCAGGGGTGTAGACTGCACAGCGTGCAGAGAGAGAGAACGCCAGCTGGAAACGCGCCGTAGATCCAGTGAGGTGAGTGAAACAGTGGTGAACTCAGCTTGCTGTTGCACAACCGTTCGGCTCCGAAGAAAAAATCTGACTGGCACTCGCTGCCTCGCTTCCCTTTATACCCGTATGTCTAGGGCGGGGCATGCAAATTCTGTCTGCCAACTTGACATTGGCCTTTTCTCAGGTTCAGAGGTATGTTTGGCGTCCCAGGAAGACCCCTTGTGTCACTTCATTCCACACAACTTCGAGTGAGTGACAGAAGGGGAACCAGTGTTTTATTTTGGCCTTTTTTTCCCCTAAAATATTTCAACTTGCATCTGGACTTTAAAGGATTCAGACCTCTTTTTTGTTCAATTTAGTTGTAATTTATCAGTCCACAGTAATTTTATAAATTGTTATAAATTGTAAACAATACTAATGATAATAATAATAATAATAAATTGTTATTAATATTATTATTGACTTTTAATTTGAAATACAATGGTAATATATTTAAATCATGCACATTTTAAACCCTCGTGCTTTTAATTTGACACCCTAATCTCTCCAGGAAGTCCTGTATGTGTCTGTTTGTAGGCAATTTCAAAGTAGTTTTATTTGCTTCTAATTCAAATTCAGGTAAAATGCACCTCCGTTGCCATTCTAAATGCATATTATAAATGAACTGAACTATTGAGCATCTACATCCGAGATGCTGTTCTTGAGTAACGCTCAAATATTGCGCACCACTGTGAAGGCTAAACAGTGCATCACCAGCATGTGCATAAGTTTGTGTCAACAGAGCAGCACCATTCACTAATGCGCTGGTGCTGCGCATACTATATATTTACTTATCAAACACAGCCTTTTGTGATTCACAGAGCTATCCCACGTCTTCAAGTGGCTTTGAATAAAATGCAGGAGTCATATGAACTGCTTTAATGGTGTTTTTATGGTTCTTTTATGACATTTTTGGAGCTTGACAGTAACGAACATGACTACACACAGTACCGGATTTGGATTGGGCTCGTTGGACCGATACCCATCTAAAAGCTTCAGTATCAGAGCTGATATCGATCCAGGTATCGGATCAGTACATCCCTACCTAGGAACTCAACAGTGGCAATGATCTCACAGGTGTACATAGCAGCCATTAGCCATTGAGGTTTGGTTTGGAAGACGTATCAGCAGGCCTCCTTCACAGCAGCAATGAGTTGCCCTGAGAACGGCACGTAACAGTCCACTCTGCTCTGCTCCTGCTTTGATTAGAGCCTGTGGTTGACAAGTCTGTCTCGTGCATATCTTAAAGTTCAGAACTTAAACATTGATTGTAATTTCTTGTCTCTGAGTCTTGCTGAGCTAGATATGTGAATAAATTCATGTCCCCGGTCTCTACCGAGAAGCAGACCCCCCATCAAATGTTCTTCAAACATGGGGCCAGAAAGCGTGGCCAACTGCAAGCCACTAAAAATGCTGCTGTCAAAGTATCTAAGAGTGGTGGCCTCAGCTTTCTCCTTCTCTCCTTCCAGACATTGCCACAGGTAAGGCCTCAACAGGGAATACCCTCAAAGCTGTTGAGAAGAACATTTGGCCAGCAGCGGCGAGGACCAAATGCCCAAATATGCTGCACTGCACCCCTCCATTTGTGGCCTTGCATGTGGCTCTCCAACTTTACTCTGAAGTCCTGGATGTTTTCCAGAATTTTATAGTTGATGTCCAGAGTCTTGCCCTCCTAGGTAAACAGGCTGAACAGCTCCATTGTGCAGATAAGCTCTACATTGTCCTCCAGAAGGTGGGCGACTTCCTCAGGAAGACCATGGCCATCTTGTTAGGGGTGGTGAGCATTACCAGATCAGTGGAATCCACCTGTACACCTTCAGGGTTCTTCTTGTTCCTCCTTTACCTAGTGAATCACAGTAACCTTCTGTTGCTTGCCCAGCTCCTCATTGACCATGTCCACTTTGGGAAGATGGACCACCATCTCATGGAATGTTTGATAGGTTCGGAAGCTTGGATCTCAGTTTTAGCAAACCTTGATGACCATAAGAAAATAAGATTTAAATACATATCAAAAGAATAATGTCAAATGTACTAATTGCAAACTTTGGTCCCAAGTTGATAAAAAATATAACAGTACAATTCTTTAAACTGGCATGAGTACCATCTCAGTTCGATACCCAAGTTCTGTCTGACAGACAGGCAGCTGCTTTTGAAGCCTATTCTGTATGCATGCTCTGGAAGAGCATTTGCTCGCTGAATGGTCAAAGGCAATTCTTGATCAAAATTTCTGCCTTGGTGAAATATTATTTTAAACACATACAATTTGTAATAGATGCATGTAAAAGAGTTGACAAAATATCAGATTTGTTTCAAATATCGAATCTGTGCAATAGGTCATAAAGTATAATGGTCACAATATAGACATCTATCTATCTATTACAGCATTAATATTGTTAAATAAAACAATATTGACACAAAAAATAGAAAACTGCTCACTCATTTATATTTCTAGACTATTTTTCCAAAATCATATACTCATATTGTTACTTTGCTTAATGTTTACTTAACTGAGAATAATTGGAGGCTACATGCCATTGTTTTAATTTATTTTGATATTATTTACATTTTTAAATGAGGTATTTTGTTCAATAGCACATTATTCTTTGCTGTGGTACCGCAATTACCTTTGAGAATTGGAACATAGAATTGAAATAATAATAATAATAAGTTATGTAAAAAGCCTTATTTTTCAAAGCAACTAGGAGGACATGAAAGAAAGTTAGTGCTGGCGTTAAGCCAACAGTAAGAGCCAAGCTCTGATTCTTCAGCAAGTTGTTATGGAATAGTAAAATCTAATTTACAATCGCCCATTCATGCAGAAAATATTCAAATACACATTAATCTCTTTCTGTCTGTGTAAGGAAACACAACCATCCTAAAACAACCAGACATAAACATACTGCCGTATAGTGCGGCACTAACTTCTAAGAATATTATATACACTGGGAGAGGCCCAGACAGAATACAAGGTTATATAGTATGTGTTATATTTGTATGTAGTTACACATAATGCATGTCTTGATATATGATAATGGCCCAAATCTAATAAGGGACATAAACACTCTGGGTCATTGGTTAATTCTGACAGTTAGCCACTGAGGTCTCATGGGTCACTAGGCTTTGTTAAGTAGAGCAGATGGTTGACATGATTCCTGTCTTCTCAGAGACAACACAGGGACTCCAGTAATCCAGTTAGAACCAGAGGATGATGGGACTGTTTGGGAAGCAGATGATCCTGTGGAAACTGTTTAGTAGAAGCCTCCTGAGAGAGCGAAGCAGAGCTGAGAGTGAGACCGGGCAGTCTGAAGGCTATGCTGTCTCACCGCTGACAGCTCATGGTGTGAACTGATTCACACTGTAATCTTCCTCGTGCTGTGTTTGTGCCATTGTCTTCCTCTTCAACAACATTATTTTTTGTTATTTACAAACTTATAAATGCATTTGAAATTAATAATTTCATCTGAAAAATCTTGCTGAAGGAATTTTAATGTTAGAAACTTCAGAAATGTGGTGTGAACCAGTGGTACTCCTCTGGTTTTGCTTCTAGAGGTGATTTAATACAATATCTAAAAGTTGCAGTTGCCTTATAATATTATTTTAAGACGTAATATTAAGGGTGTTTGGTTTTGCTTTATGTTAACATATTAGACTTGAAATAAAAGAGCTAAGACTTCATAATCATTCTGAACACAATCAAATCACAGTTTATTCCACAGATAACATAAAACAATTAGCAAATTAATGCATTTGGGACAATTGTTTATAATCTCTCGATGATATTTTTGCACATTTAATTCTGAGTTTATCCATGTTATGTTGCATCCAGATACAAAAGTGCATAATAAAAAGCATTTACAAGGCAAAAACTAAATAATTGTGAAAACAACTAAATGCTCGCCCAAACAACAATATGCTTAATTCAGTCAAAACAATCAATTACACATATTTAAACTCATTATGTGAGTAAGCACCACACTGATACAAAATTACATCATTAACAGGCATTTCAATCAGAAGAAAGCACAAAAAATTGTCCATCAACACATCAGAGGACTTCTCAAGCTCATGCGATCTGGCAGTTGACCTATTTTCTGGCTGTGAGGTTGTGATGTCATTGTCCCGAGACTAAGGGTATAACACAACCTCGCTTTGAATCGCTCAAGGACAGGCGCAGTGTCACTGGTCTGGACAGGCTATCGCTGAACTGCTTTGACATTGGAGTCTGATGATATAATTTTAAACGCCACTCAGACTCCAACAGGTTGTGGGGTAAATACTGCTGTCACCATCTCCTGACCTCAGGGTTGACCCCTTCTGCCCCCAACCTAACAGCTCAGGGTCTGATGGATTCTCACCCCTAGCTTTCCTCTTATGAGCCATTAGTGTGAGCTAGTGACCATATAACACTCCATTTAGAGAAAAAACCTGATCACATAGGAAGTCGGCATGCTGTTTCCGAGAGTTCCGGTACCCTTGGACCGAACACATAATGCTGACTCAATGACAAATGACATTGCCTATAAGACATTTTCGCATGGGCTCCAGCTTGTGGCACAACCAGAAGCACAGTGCATCAGCAGTATGGGAGACCCAGGTCAAATTAAGTATACATTTACAGGCTTGCGTTCGACTGTTTGCACACATGGTAGGATTAATAGGAAAATTATCCATTTTAATTTTGAGAGTAAAACCATGTTTAGTGTAGTCTGGGTCATATGTTCTTTTACCTTGGAAAGTGTTGTTCATTAATTTCAAAGATAAGGGCATGTCACGCAACAATGTTGGAGTCTGACAAATTTGGCTAGCTTCTTCCAAGTGACAGATTGAATTTGTGCCAAAATACTGTACCATTTGATGGGATGCAGAGTGGACAAGCCTAATTATTTTGGGATCCTAACTAAGCACAATTATACAGTTAGCTGCAATTTTCCTGCAGTCCATGAATCAGAACAGTTCCAACAGTTGAGAACCACTGCACTAAACCACAGCGCTAAGCTTCCATGTTTTTAAAAATTAAATTGGTTGGTTAGGGTTAAGTGGAATGGCAGTTATTTTAAAGAAATGCCACTTTTGAATTTGCTTGTACATTTACATTTGCTTGTTTCATCCTGCTCCTGCAAATTTCTATCCAGCACCCGAACACCTCTGATGAATTTTGATTTTATTTCTGACCACTCCCGTACCCGCAACCCCGCATTTGTTTTCCACATAGGAAAAAAGCCATACAAATAGACAAGTGTACAAAAAACATTTTATTTTCCTGTTATTGCTAATGTAACGAGTGTAGCTGGCAATGGCAATGATGAAGTCCAACAAACCATAACTCCAAACGTGAACAAAGCAAAACCATGAACTTGACAATACTAGACTAGAACAAAACATAAACATGAACTTGACTTGACTTGACTTGACTATGTACTTGGCATGAACAATAACAAGATGTTACACAAACAATACCTGACAAAGGACCATGGAAAACATGAAAGCTTAAATGCTTGACATGGGAGAACACATGACAAGGATTCAATTAAAAAGACAAGACTAATAACAAAGTAATCAATCAATGAACCAATGAAAACAAGACACGTGAATATGGAGAGAAACAGGAAGATAACATGACAAGGAAACAGGAACAAAACATGACATGAACTTTTCAAAATAAGAGACATGAAAAACAGGAACCAACAGAATAAACATGACAGCTATTATCAGATGACACATGATGCCCTTGACTTGCCTGAGGTTCTTTTTTAACACTAAACGGACCATTTTATAATCTGATTTTCACATCCTATGATGTACACGATTTGGTTTTCCATTCTGTTAAAGCCCGTTTGACTAACTGCATAGCCTGCTCTAAATATTAGATAATTTGATGCATGTGCTGTATGCACATTTTTACATTGTTTTTGTTATAAAAATTAAATTAATTGTAAAATAAAATAATAATCACTGTTTTTTTTTTTTTTTTGCACTCATATGAGTAACATGAAAAATATATCCACATCAGATTTTTCAGGCTCTTCTCTGACTGCCCGCTTCTACACACCATACACTTGAAGTACAGTGCGCTCTGGCCTTCAACTCAGAAATGTAATTTCGCGATGTGAGAAATCTATTAGGGTCCCGCGGGTTATGCGGGAGTTCCACGGGAATGCAGACCTCTACATGTAGCACACGGGGAGAGTAAAAATAAATCAATCAAAAAGACATCTTTGTTTTCTTCGTACATATTTGAGAAAGGATGTGAGTTAGTTAGAGAAGAGGCAGCAGATGTGTTGAGGCCAAGAGAACAGTATTTGGAAGACTCCAAGGCATTTGGAGGTTGCATTTTTGTTAACCTGCTTGAGCTGTCAAAGCAGCGAACCTTACTCGTTCCTACACGATAGTGAAAATTAGAAAGAACTGTTGAAGTCAACATGAAATGCCCTTCACATCCCATTTTTACTTGAGCAATCGGAAGCATTTCAGAGTGAAACAGGATACTGAATGAAAAAAAAAACAATTAGGGAGGTATGTGATTTATTTATCAGGGATTGATGGGTTGTGAAAAGTGGACATAATATCAGAATGGGGCCACGTGGTTGTGAATGTGTTGGTGAATGGTGTTACACCCGGTGAGCCACATGATTTTTAACAAAGAGCCACTTGTGGCTCGCGAGCCAAAGGTTCCTGACCCCTGCTATAGGCCATTTTTGCCTATGGCTAAATCCGTCCAGGCATTCACTCATGAATTGTGCACAATTGCACCAGGAGCATGTATTAAGAAAGTAAACAGGGTCAATTTTGATTTCATAATAACTTTAATTCTAACTAGTCTGCTAGTCAATTGACCCGTCACTAAGCCCCACCTTAAAAGTGCTTCTGACAATCCTGTCTTTTACCCTGCTGCTATTAGTCTGAGACATGTTTGCTATTTTCCAATGACAGCCTATGGAAGTAATGTGCGTTTGAGTCATTTTAAGCAGGATTTTATCAAAATAATCCAAAAAGCGTAAAACACGATGTTGCCGGGTCATTTGTAATAGTGAAACAAACTACCCCGAGAGGATGCCCAAAGTGTTTTTCTTTCTTTAAAAAAATAAATATTTAATTACATCTGGAGAAGAGCATGTTATGGATTAAACTGTGTTAGCCCTCATTCCCAAATGAACATATAACATCTGCAACGATACCTCCATTTGCTCCAAAGTAAATTAAAGCTAAAAACTGAACGTTAATTCAATTTTGTATTGATTAAATTCATAGTAAAAGCAATAATAAATAAACAGTCCACAGCATCAAAATGAGTGTGTTATGAGACGTTATAAACAGCTCTGTTCACTTACGCTAATGTTGTTAAATGTGTAATTGCTATTAAATGTATAAGTTTTTCTCTTTTCAAGTGACTGTAATATTAAATTGCCTTGATTCTAATTCACAGACTACACAGTTTTTAATCAAATTATTGTGTAATTTAACAAATTTATTTGACAAAAAACGAATTATGCATTACAATGTCACTCTTCAAACCTGCCCACATAAAAATATTATCCATTTTGTTTATGAGAATATTTTGCTAAAAACTGTGTCGTTTATGGCAATCTCCCTTTCATTCCAATTGGGAGTTTTTCAGAGCGAGCTACCGTAACCAAGGGTTGGCAGAGATTAGCAAATGATCAATTACACAACCTTCTGAATAGTTGATTTTGTAAATGCATTCCTACATTCACTCATTAAGTCTGGAAGAGGAGAGGGAGGGAAGTGAGAAGGAAAGAAAGAATGAGAGAGAAATGGGCAAAGAGAAAGACAAATAAGTTGTTCTTGTGTAAAAGGGACATATCTCAATCAATAGGGAGTTTAAGCATGTTTATGTACATATTATGCATTAGTCTGAGCTTTTCCAAACCCTGACAAGATGGCCTCCATTACAGTCAAGCCAAATTACGCCTCTGAGAGATCTCACCCCCACCCCCCCACCCCCCACCATTCAATGGCCGTTAAACACGCTCGAGCTAAGAACGTTTGGGCAAAAAGACATTCATTACGATGGAAAACAGCACAAAATAACACGTGGGCTAATTTACAGGCCCACAGCTTGAGGCAGAGCACCAGATGGGGAGTGTGTGAGAGCTCATTTGTGTCTCCTTACACCATTACCAGATTTTTTAGCAAAATAATGTCGGTGTGATTTCACAAGCCAGTAACTGTTTGAACAAAGCCAAGTCAGGATCCTTCAATTTAATCTTACATCCACAAAATGTGTCATATTGCTCACTGGCTTTTCTTTCTTTTGAGTACATGTGTCTCTTACTTACTCATTTGTCCCGGTCTATTTGCTCTTGCTTTTCATACTCTTTGGCATAATACATTGTCAATTGTTTCTAGACAAACAACAAAATAACAAATCATGACACACAGCCAACATTGTACCATAGCAGCATAGATATCACAACAGGAGACATTTTGGCATGTTTCCAAAAAGCCTGGCCATTTAAAAAAAAAAAAATTATAATACAAGCAAAACAGAAGAGCTTCACAATTTCTAGTCACCTAATTTACATTTAAAATGCACCAAACAGTTACATAAACAGTGCCAAGAGTTATCAAAATCTCCCAAAGAATAACTTTGTTTCATTTGCATTTTAGTGACAATTTGTACTGTCACAAAACAAAAGCATTCTCTGATTTGTTTTCTTTCTACAAATAAGAACATCTCAGCCTCCACAATTAAAGGAAATGGAAAAATGAAAATCCTGTCATTATTTACTCATCTTCATGTCATTCCAAACCTGCATGCTGTTATTTTTGTATTATATTTTATTAAATTCTTTAGTATGAAACAAAAGTAGAATCGTTATGCTGCTCTTGCCATTCAACAGTGGTTCATAGTGACATCGGCTGTCAAGAGTTTCTAATTTTGAACCAATAATATCTACTTTTGATGAGTAAATAATGACTTTCGTTTTAACAATTCTTTTTAAATTTCAACCAAGGCCTTTACCCTGAAAACACTGAAATGTCTTTTCGATATGTGAAATTTTATCTGGTAGATGCACTGAGCTCATCTGCAATATATCGCTAAAACATTCCCTGTTGAGTGCTAGAACAACATTTAGTAGATGTGTTGTGACATTTATGATTTAAATGTGTGTAACTTTGCTCTGTTTAAGATGTTTATCAGATGTGTTTTACAAAAAACTGTTGCATAAAATAGAATGCAAATTGGTCTAGATGATGTAAGCATTCACAGATGTCATGGTTACTGGGTAGAGAATACTTTATATTATTGATTGTTGTTTCTCTTCTGCCATGTGAAAAAAAGAGACTAAATCTTACTAAAACTGTCAAGAAATGCCAGAGTCATATTCACCTAAAAAAATAAATAAAAATAAAAATAATTAAATAAATGTTTTGCATTGTTGCATTACTATTTAACAGATGACAGAGGCAAAACACAGGGCAGACAACAGTGAATCTTGACAAGAACAGTGTCCAGTGGACGCACACTATAGAATCTTGCAGGAATTAGTTGGTCATACTGTTTTTGGCATAATATATAGAAGGGACGTATAAATATTTGGACAGCTTCAGTCTCCAGACTGGAAGATTTTCATTATTGCAGTAATGGGAATTATATATTTTTTGCCCTTAATTACAAAGATGACAATTAGATAATTTGGCATTGTAGTTAACAACTTTGGATGTAAAATCTAAAATCTTTATGGTCCTAAAAATAGGCTTATTCGTTTTCTGCTAAAAATTAATTTAGATTTTTTTTTTCCCCCTTTTGATTATGAGGTGATATATGACCCAGATATGTAGCTTTTCAGATTCAGCCAATTAGAAATATAATGCTATAGAGACATGACCAGAGAGAATTCCACAAAATTGCAAACACTTAATTGACAAACCAATTTCATGCTAGTAGGTAACAACTAGCAGCGAATCATTTTGACAGGCTCTCTTTAAGACCCACAGGCTGACCTAGATTAAGGATTTATATTTAGACATTATTGAAGAAAAGGCCCAGCTAATGATATGCAAGGGCAGATGTGATGGATTAAGCAACTAATGCTAACACCGCTCTAACCAATATTTAGCATGTGGTGCTGCTAATTTATGCAAACATGCTGTTTATCCTAAGTAAAATTCAAGGGCGAACCAAATGTTGACTGGTTTCTTATAAAAATTGGGTGAAAGAATCTACAACTTTTAAATTCTATTTAAAATAGGTTTCTTTTGTCAGATCAAACTGTCAAATAAGACCACTGTGATATTTTGTTTAACCGTCATGACTTAAGGGATAGTTAACCCCCAAATGAAAATTCTCTTATCATTTACTCACCCTAATTATATCCCAGGTGTGTATAATTTTCTTTCTTCACCAGAACACATTTGAAGAAAAATAGAAAAATATCTTAGATCAGAAGGTCCTTAAAATGCAAGTGGATGGTGATTTCTCTTTTGAAGCTCCTAAATTATAGACAGTTTGCATAACACACCAGCTGTTAAAATAATATCTTCTAAAGAGACACGATCGCTTTTTATGTGAAAAAGATGAATATTTAACGCATTTTTGGAACCCTAAATCATGCTTCCAGTCGGCAGCGGTATGCGCATGTGACGTAATCGCATTGGCATTTGAAACAAGCGAGAACTAATGCATGTGCGTCATGCCCGGGAGAGCAGTGCTGTTTATATGTGAGGAGGAATGCTGTACAGTTGCTTGGTTGGTTTTGGTTTAGATCTGTATTTATCTGTTTCTTGTGTGCTCATCCTGGATGTCTCAACCGAGATGAGAATGTGAGATTACATCCGTATCATGGCAACTCGAATATGTCACACGAGAGACCGCTTGAACTCCACCCTCTCGTGAAGCTTACCGGAAGTGATGTTAGAGTTAAAAACTAATTAAATATTGATATTTTTCGCACCAAAAGCAATTGTATTGTTTAGAATACATTAATTTAACAGCTGGAGGCATATGGATTACGTTTATGCTGACTGTCTGTTTTGGAGCTTCAAATATCGGATCACCATCCACATGCATTTTAAGGATCTACTGAGCTAAGATATTTTTCTATTATTCTTCAAATCTGTTCTGGTGAAGAAAGAAAGTCATACACACTTGGAATATCATGAGGGTGTGTAAATGATGAGAGAATTTACATTTTTGGGTGAAATATCCCTTTAACTAGCCATCAGAACTAAACATTTTAATAGTGTTGATCTGCAAAAGCTTGATTGTGATTTAATACTGTAATGCACTATTCTCAAGAGATTTTTGACTGTAGACATACTGTTTTATAAATCCTGAGTATGATCATTTCTCTCTTTTGGATAGTGGTAGAACATGGGTAGGACGGCGTTAACAACATTTTGGCAAATTAAAAACATTGGCTTTACTCTGCTGTTTGTGTGTGTGTGTGTGGGCATGTTTATGTGGTTTACGAGGAAAAATTTTTAGGTTACAAACTGGTAATTACAAGGAAATTATGCTATAAATGTGGTTTATGAGGACATTTCTAGTGTCCCCATAACTTAAGTAACTTAAAAAACATATTAAACGATGCCTTATTGAAAGTGTAAAAATGCAGAAAGTTTTCTGAGAGGGTTTGGTTTAGGGGTTTTGTTAGGTTTAAGGGATAGAATATATAATATTTTACAGTATAAAATACTATATATTGTACAGTATAAAAATCATTATGTCTATGGAAAGTCCTCATAATGATAGGTAGACCAACGTGTGTGTGTGTGTGTGTGTGTGTGTGTGAGAGAGAGAGAGAGGGAGAGAGAGAGAGATCTGTAAGAACAGGCACATTTCAGTGGCAAAATAATGCAAAAGCGTCTAATGACGGATAAAAATAACCATGACAGAAACTTTTCAACTCATATCCATCCAAGTGATAGATACTTTGCAATAGGAGCACAAACTCTAACTGGCGACGCTCGAAAACTCTCTAAAATTTTTAATGGTTGACACATTTTTTACAGGCATATTATTTTAATGGATGAGGTTAATCCTGGAACAGCGAACAAACATAATGACCAATAAGAGGACAGACATAGTTTTGGTCCGTTTTGAAATGTTACCTTGTGAAAGCGGACCAAACAAAGAAGAAAATGCAACATTGTAATAGTTTAATCCCAGTTTTGGAACAAAGCAAAGGGTCTACAGGTCATAAAATGCCCTAAATCTTTGGAGTTGTTTTACTCAAAATCACCTAAATGTCCTACTGCCGCATACACAATGTCACAGTGGCACAAAAACCCTATGAACAAAAACTGTGTGGTGCTTGTCTGCACCATGAATAATTCGCTGAGCCAGTTTGTGTTGAGAGCGAGTTACAGAGGCGTGAATCATTTTAAGCCCTGCAAAAGTACAAGGAGCTCAATGCTCACAGACATCAAGAGGTATTGATCTGAGAGCACAACAGTGAAAGATAGAAGAAGAAAAAATCCATGAGAGAGAATGACAGGCAACAAGAGAAATATAGTGAGTAAAAGCAACCTAGTCTCAAAGAATGAATGTTACTGTAACATATTTTTGCAAACTGACTTTTATGTTCATGCCACGTACTACGTTTCACCACAGGTTCCTTGTAAATCAACACTATCAGGTGCAAATCAGTTGCAACAAAACAAATCATGACTACAACAGCTTGTTATGACTTTATAAACTCTATTGGTTAGGATTAGGTGTTGGTTAATGCCGAGTTTACACTACACGATTTTAAGCCAGAATTTTGCCCACCGACAGTTTTGTGGAGATCTCCGAAAAAAGCCTGACATCATGGGCAAATCAGAGCTCGCTCCCGTGAGCAACAATCGCAATGTATGAACTATCAAAGACGCAATTTGAGTGAATCGTCGATGCGTCGCCGATGTCAGCGAGATATCTAGAATGCTAAATATCTGGACCTGTCTGCGACTCCAAATCGTGCAGTGTGAAATATGTTTTGACTGAATACAACAGCAGCGTTGACCTACAGCCAATGAGAGAGCAAGAAACAGGGCACGGGAAGTTAAAGTGGGAGGAGTCCTGATGTACCTGTAACAGAACATCAACTAGCATGGCTGCGGTATTAAGAAACTCTAATTGGACCGAAGAAATGTTATGTTTCCTCTGAACTGTACCACAACCAGGTGGAGAAAGAGAAGAGTTGGAGAGAAATTGCCATTCTCTTGGACAGTCAGGTAAGAAAATAGGTAGATATTTCAGTAAGAGCTACTTTTTCATATTGTAACCAAATAAAATATATTATGCCTTGAGGCGATTAAAAACATACACATCATATTCTGAAATGCATAACATATGATCATGCATTTGTTGTCCTATCTCGTATCACTTCTCGCATGTAAAAAAAATATGTAAACGTAATTTGGATTCCAGGCAGAGTCGTCTGGGATTTGTCAATAGTGAAATGTCTTGTAACGTGTTCACCCCAGTCATGGATTTGTTGTGTAATTAGAAAATGCTACGACTTCAGTGACAAGACAGACAGTTTTGGAATACGAAAGGTACCACTATCTGACGTCTTTGAAAGTTGTGGAGCCATTAGGGTAAGAAATCTGTTTTGTTCACCTCTCATTTGCTTTTAGGACACTAATGGTTAAGGTTTAGGTTAAAACTTTAGGTTAGCAAGGTACATTTTACTCATTAAAAACTGCATCTAATATTCACCTTAAAAATCTTGGCTGGTTACTACACTGTATCACCCCCCAGACCCCAACTGCACATTTCACTGGGAATCACACTGACAATTAATCAAAACTTTAGAGCAAAGCCTAATTCATTTTCATGAGCTAAGCCTTTGCTATTCAGTGACATCACAACAAGTCTGTGCACCCCCCCACCATTTTGTGATTTTGCAAATGATGCAGTGTGATTTAAAGACTTAGTGTGGTCATAAAAACGCATTTGTGCATGGAACTTTCTTACGTGACGGATCAGAATCTGTCATTGCTGGTTCAAACCAAATGATGCATCCAAGCCTTCGATAGTAATTCAAAAATGTAACTTCAAAAATAGTATCGACTTGTGATGTTTCTAACAAGTTATTGGATAATCAAGGATGGATGTGTGTGTGTGTGTGTTTGTGTGTGTGTGTGTGTGTGTGAGAGAGAGAGAAAGAGAGAGAGAGAGAGAGAGAGAGAGAGAGAGAGAGAGAGAGGAAGAGAGAGAGAGAGATGGAGCATGTGCAATCACCTGTTGCCACACCCAAGCAGAGATGCTGTCAGCTTTCTGAAGATCAGGTTTCTCAGTGGAAAAGCAGTTAAACAGCACGTCCTCTCCAATTTGGATAGTCCGGTATGAGGTAAGCACCACAGGTCAACCATAGCGTGTTATTGGAAGATATTATAAGACTTTTAAACTTTTGTGAGTTTTTAAAAAAATATATTTTTAGGGCAATGAAGTTACCATATATGGTTCCTCACCAGTCTAGGGTAATTTGTTTCCCCAAAAAGTGTATATATAAAAATATAATAAAACACATATACATACACATATACATTTGTTACAAACATAAAAATATTTAGTTAGTAAAATTTTTTTATTATTTAGGAACATTTTAAATTGTTATTAGGAACATTTTAAATTATTATTAGGAACATTATTATTATTAGAATTTTTTTTCAGTCCAGTGAATTAGGACAGTGCTTCGTGGTACTTGATGAAGCAGTTGCGGACAGCATTGAGGCACAGATGGACCTTGCAGACCCTGCAGACCATGTTTGATCTCATGATATTCCCCTTCCTGCTGCAGTACTTGCTGGTCTGGCAGTTAGTGTAGACAGGGGCATGGAACAGGGACATGTCAAACCGAACATAACTATCTGGATTGTAGCTGCTGTGTCCCCAGACAGGTGTGGGGATGTCAGCAGAAGTGCTGAGGCTGCCTGGAGATACTGAGCTCCTTCGGGGATGTGATGTGACTAACCTCCTGCTGGTGACTTCCCTGAACACCTGGATCCGAAAATGTTTTAAAGACAGGCCATTTTGAAGGCCAATAGCCTTGCAGTCCCACCTGTAGAATATCCAGGCATTCGTGAGGCTAACATCAACAGAGTAGGCAAACATGCACATGTACCACCTCTTTGATTTCATGGGGGTGCGGTAGAGGTGGACCAGAATGTCACTCTTGTCAATGCCCCCCATGTTGGCATTGTAGCTCTTGATGACAGCAGGGTCATGTCAGATGACAGCAACTTGTTCCTTCCTCTTGGTTTCACTGCAGTATCGGTAGACAGATGACATGGGCTCCGCCCCCATGTCTGTTGACAGCAGAGTGACGATCCTGTTGTCCTTCCACCTGAGGGCCAGGATCCCATCGTCACTGGTGACGTAGTCATACGTACCACGAGGGACAGCCTTATTCTCCATCTCCTTGATGGACTTGAGTGGAGGCTTGCCTATTCTGTGGTCTCTGGCTGTCCCTGTATACCTGCAGTTCTTGTCCTTGAGGTACAGCAATATCTCCAGGCTGGTGAAGAAGTTGTCCGCAAAGATGGCTGTGGTGGTGGATGAGGACATGGTGCTGGCTAGGATGGAGACTATCTGGCTGGTGAGGCATCAGGGGGACACCGTGGGCCTCCAGCGTATCCTTCCCTTGATACAGCACCATGTCATGGATGAAGCCATCCTCAGAAGCCCTGGCAAACAACTTGAATCTCCATTTGTCCAGCTTGTTCTTGATGTACTGCCTCAGGTTGCCAGCTGTCTTGCCTTTGTAGGCAAACATGACCTCATCCACAGACTGCTTGGTGGTCTGTGGCTCACTCCTGAAGGCAGCATTCAGGTGACTGAACAGGGACCACACCTTGAAGAATCGGTCGATGGTGCCAGGGATCTGGGTGTTGTCATTGAAGTGGACAAGCCTCTTCATCAGCCTGAACCTCTTCAATGACATGAGGTTTGCGACTTGAGGGACCCTGGTATCCATTGCCCAGTAGTCTTCAACGGCAGGCAGCTCAGCAATCCCCATGTAGGTCAGGATAGCCACAAAGTTCATCATCTCATCTTCAGTGGTGGTGAAGGTGGTGTTGACGTTCTTCTGGGTTGCATATAAGTTGGTCTGGTACGTTATGTGCTTGATGATTTGGGGGCTGAAGTACCTGCTGAAGTACTGAAATGGAGTCTCAATGAAGTCTGGGGGACAGTGCTGGTACTCAGGCAGGGTGGGGTTGTCCAGGTCAGCATCCTCCAGGTGGTTAGCCTGGCTGCTGTCTTCCCCTTCTTAGTTGGCTTCTTTTCTTGTGGTGCTGGCTCTTCATCGTTGTCGTAATAGTCATCCTCGTCATCTTCAAGCACCTCCACTGCAGGCTGCACACACTTCCTCTTGGCAGAGGGGCCCATTCTACTCAGGCCTGGAGTCTCCAGGTTGTGGGTGGGTGGGAGGAACATCATCATCTTCCTCCTCAGAGCCGTCATCATCATCACTGATGCTGGGGTGGGCTGGCACAACAGTCTCCCCCTTGCCATAAAAGATCCGAGTAGACACCTGCAAAGAAAAGAGAGTACATTTTTGAGTTTTGAGTACAGTTTGAGTTATTTGTGAAGTAACAGTGAAGTGCAGATCTACTGAAATATAAATAAGAAAAAAAAAGGGTGGTGCGAACTGCTAGAAACATCACCGGAGGTGAGCTTCCCTCCCTCCAGGACATATATAACAGGCGGTGTGTGAAAAAAGCTTGGAGGATCATCAGAGACTGAGTCTTGAGTCATGTGCTGCTCTCACTGCTTCCATCAGGCAGGCGGTATCGCAGCATCAGGACCCGCACCAGCCAACTACATGATAGCTTCATCCTCCAAGCAATCAGACTTTTGAACGCTTGATCTCTCACGATCAACAATCAGCACTGCACTTTATTAATCTTATTATCTCACACTGGACTGTCAATATATTCTCCACAATATAACAACTGCATATATATTTTTATATACTCTATTTTTTTATTTTTATTGTATGTGTATTCTATATTGTGTGTATTGTTCACTGTACATTGTATAATAGGACTGTGTTGTGCAAGTACTTGAGTATGTACATTTGATATGTAAATTGTGTTGTGTAAATATGTTGTTTATTGTAATTGGTATGTGTCTCGTCACTGTCATGACTGCTATGTTGCTCGGAACTGCACACAAGACTTTCACCTACTGTTGCACTTGTGTACATGGTTGTGTGACAATAAAGTGATTTGATTTGTTTGAAATAAGGCATAAAACTGACATATAAAGTGTAAATATATATAATAAAAAGTGCAAAATAGCATTATAAGTACTGGTGGTACCACATAGTATAGCAGTAATAAGGCAGAAACAAAAAAACACCTATATATGCCATTTAAATAATAAAAACTGTTATAAGGCCATACAACTGACCAAAACCACACATATTTCAATATCTTTGGCTTGAAAATGTCTATAAATGTGTTACGTTTCCCACTGGATCACTGTATAATGTTATTCAAACCTGTGATAACATCCAGTGCACTAGTAAATACTATTGTCCTATGTTATAATGCATTATTTGTCGAAACAATATCCTAGTATGACTTTCTATACGCATAGGGCGTATGTCTAAAAATTGACTTGCTGTCACTTGCGCTAATCTTACGTGAACGTGGCGTATGATCAAATATGGTCTCCTCATTTTTCATGCCACTAATGTCACTACTTTCTAGAAATCCTACGCAAACAACACCTATCTCAACATGTTGCACAACTATTCAACCATAGAATGTGTGAGTTTCATCATCTTACCATTTTTTGTTTCAAAGTTATTATTGTTGATGTGAGATTAAGTACTAGCGCATAACCTCACTTTCCAAAATCCGGAACGACACTGAAGTTTGAAATGCTCCGGGCAACTTCTGACTGGTCAGATGCCATGGTGTGACCATCAGTGACGTAGCCTGATCTTCGCTGATTGGCTTGGAGATATCCATTTGCTCATATGACAACAAAAATCAGCCAATGGGACGTCAGTTTGTATGTCTGATTAAGTTACCAAATATAGTTCTGCGCCTGATAAGGGGTTAAGTTGTGTAATTAATCAGTCTGTTGTGTCTCTCAGCTGTGATGAGCCTTAATGCTGAAATTGTTTGTTTAAAGCCTTTTAAAGCTATTTCCTAGCTTTAGTAGTGCAGCAGTAATACGAGCGAACATGTAGTGCTGTTGTATGTAAACACTGGTCCACTGATGCGGCTTCACTTCACATCACCTAACTGGCTCATATTACACACAAAAATTATCTTTTGCCTCCACCTGCAGGCTAACATATGTAATGTAAAAAAAAAAAAAAAAAAGACACACATACAGTAGTTCTTAACACATGCACTGCTCTTACACTTTAGTTTAGAACGGCATGAACACAAGCGGGGTGATACACACGGTGAAGCGTCGGTGTGCTGATGGTGTGAGACCATCGGTGCTCAGGGAACGTCTCACGTCCAATCAGATTCGAGGACCGTAACTAACTGTTGTAACCAATTACATATTGTATTAACCAATAATATCAGGCAAAAGATCAGAGATAGATACAGATCAACCTGCAAATGGTGTGTGTGTGTGTGTGTGTGTGTGTGTGTGGGGGGGGGGGTTCAAAAACCTCATACTTTGCACCAGCTTCGGCATCTCACCTACACACACACAGGCTTTTCTATAAGGCTTTAAGTTAATGCTGTGCTAAGAGCAGTGACGTTATGACTATGAGAACACTGCAAATAAAGATCTTGAGTCTGCATTTGTGTGTTTACCGGCAACTCAAAAGGGAAGCTGAAATTATGGTTATGAAATCCTGTAACATGAAAAAGGGTACTCAGGAACAGTTATCACCTCCACAATGATGCATTGTTTGAGAGTGGGTATTTGTGTGTGTCAAACAAGAGAGATCAGACAGTTCCTTGGTGTGCTGAACTGGGAAACATTTATCTTCCTCATTACTGCTGTGCTTATGACTAATGTATCCCATATGAGTGACTGTGATGCTTTGAGGCTGAAGAGGTTTCCATGCCATCTCTGACACTACTAATGAGAACGACAACACCACCTGTATGGGCCTGGGGCAATTACCATTAAAATCTTGTTAAGGGATATTTGCTCCATAGAGACAGCAGAGCATAAGACATCTGATTCTTGAGATAAGTGACAAAACATGTCTTACACACAAATGTCATCTTTATGTAAAACAAATTACAAATAAATCATAATAATAAAAATATAGAAAATTATAAATCTAAAGGAAATGTGTATACTCTTATATTACTTATATTTCTAAATAATTTCATAATAATTTATTTAAATGCATGCTCTACACTTGGAAGCAAATGCAACTTAACCTGTCCTCAGCAATAGGTCACAAGGTTAAACTGCCAAACAAAGTGTTTAAAAATGCAACAAATTCATAAATACAAACACAAAATGAAAGGTAGGGATCTGTAAGATATCAAACAATACATTAAGTAAACTTTAAATTATATTTTCCATAAATGAACTGCATATCAAAGTTGTGTCCTCACTATGAGTCAACTCCTTCAGATTTTTTTAATAATCCTGAATATGTCAAGTCAATTCTTGTGGTTTTTATTGTCGTTCAACCATATAGTTAGTAAAGTACACAGCAAAACGAGACATCGTTCCTCTAGGACCATGGTGCTACATAAAACAACATTGGACAAACACAGAACCACATGAGACTACACAGACTAAATCATATTTATACATAATATTCCTACATAAAGTGCACGTGCAAACATGTGCAAATAAGTATGGGACAGTACAATAGACACAGTAAGAGACAGTGCAGCGCCGACCAGTACACATTTTTAATGAATAGTGCAAAAAGATGACACTTCTAAAAATGCCAAATGTAAACATAACATACTATGAAATAGTGTTCTATGGACATAGCAGTTATTGAGGTAGCAGCCAGGTATAAAGTGACAGTGAGTAAAAGTGCAACTCTGGACATGTGCAAAAGTTGGATGTTGTACACGTGTGTGTGTGTGTGTGTGTGTGTGTGTGTGTGTGTGTGTGTGTGTGTGTGTGTGTGTCAGTCCAGTCACTGAGTATTGAGGAGTCTGATGGCTTGGGGGAAGAATCTGTTACACAGTCTGGCAGTGAAGGCCCGCATGCTTCAGTACCTCTTGCCAGATGGCAGGAGGGAGAAGAGTTTGTGTGAGGGGTGTGTGGGGTCGTCCACAATGCTGGTTGCTTTGCGGATGCAGCACTTTGTGTAAATGTCTTTGATGGAGGGAAGACAGACCCCGATGATCTTCTTAGCTGTCCTCACTATCCTCTGCAGGGCTTTACGGTCCGAAACAGTGCAAGTCCCAAATCAGGCAGTGATGCAGCTGCTCAGGATGCTCTCAATCGTCCCTCTATAGAATGTAGTGAGGATGGGGGGTGGAAAATGTGCTTTTCACAGCCTTCGAAGAAAGTAGAGACGCTGCTGGGATTTATTGGTAATAGAGCTGGTGTTGATGGACCAGGTGTGGTTCTCCGCCAAGTGAACACCAAGGAGTTTGGTGATCTTGACGATCTCCACAGAGGAGCCGTTGATGTTCAGTGGAGTGTGGTCACTCTGTGCTCTCCTAAAGTCAACAACCATCTCTTTAGTTTTGTCCACATTCAGAGAAAGGTTGTTGGATCTAAGCCAGTCCATTAGCCGCTGTACCTCCTCTCTGTATGCTGACTCATCATTCTTGCTGATGAGACCCACCACAGTTGTGTCATCGGCGAACTTGATGATGTGGTTTGAGCTGTGCATTGCTGCACAGTCGTGAGTCAGCAGAGTGAACAGCAGTGGAATGAGCACATAGCCCTGGGGGGCCCCAGTGCTCAGTGTGGTGGTGGTGGAGATGCTGTTCCCGATACGGACTGACTGAGGTCTCCCAGTCAGGAAGTCCAGGATCCAGTTGCAGAGGGAGGTGTCCAGGCCCAGCAGGTTCAGCTTTCCAATCAGGTGCTGGGGAATGGTTGTGTTGAATGCTGAGCTGAAGTCTATGAACAGCATTCGAACGTATGAGTCCTTTTTATCTAGGTGGGTGAGGGCCAGATGGAGGATGGTGGCGATGGTGTCGTCTGTTGATCGGTTTGGATGATACGCAAACTGCAGTGGGTCTAGTGAGGGGGGAAGCTGGGTCTTAATGTGCCTCATGACGAGCCTCTCGAAGCACTTCATGATGATTGGTGCGAGTGCGATGGGGCGGTAGTCATTGAGGCAGGACACTGAAGACTTCTTTGGCATGGGGACGATGGTGGTGGCATTGAAGCACGTTGGAACGACGGCACTTCTCAGAGAGATGTTGAAGATGTCGGTAAGAACATCTGCCAGCTGGTCTGCACATACTCTTGAGCACTCTGCCAGGAATGTTATCTGGTGTAGCAGCCTTCCTTAGGTTGACTCTACATAGAGTTTTCCTCACATCGGCCGTGGTAAAACAGAGCACCTGGTCGTTGAGAGGAGGGGTGGTCTTCCTCGCCACCACATCGTTCTGCACTTCAAACCAAGTTTAGAAGGAGGCATCTTTAAAAAGGCAACTGATGTTGTCCTGTTGTTGGTGATGACCTGGATGCTCTGCCACACGCGCCACGTTTCACTGCTGTCCTGGAAGTGACTGTGGATTCTCTGGGCGTGTGCACGTTTTGCCTCTCTGATGGTCAGAGACAGTTTGGCCCTCACTGTTCTTAGGACTGCCTTGTTGCCTGCTTTGAAGGCGGTGTCTCGGGTCCTCAGCATCGCATGCACCTCCGCAGTCATCCACGTCTTCTGATTGGGGCGTGTGGTGATGGCCTTGGAGAAAGTGACATCATCAATGCACTTGATGATGTAGCAGATCACTGATGCTGTTTATTCCTCCAAGTTGCTAGAGTCGCCATATGTTGCAGCCTCCCTGAACATGTGCCAGTCAGTACACTCAAAACAGTCCTGAAGAGCAGAGATGGTTCCTGCTGGCCAGGTTTTCACCTGCTTCTGAAGCGGTTTTGTGTGCCTGAACATAAGTAAACAAGATCAAGCATGTTTGCCCCTCTCATTGCAAAGTCCACATACTGATGGAATTTAGGGAGCACTGTCTTGAGATTCGCATGGTTGAAATCTCCGGCGACAATAAACAGTCCGTCAGGGTGAGCATTCTGCAGTTTGCTAATAGCCCCATACAGCTCACAGAGTGCTTCCTTAGCATTAGCACTGGGGGGAATGTAAACTCCAGTTATAATGACAGTGGTGAATTCCCGTGGTATAAAAAGTTCTGCATCTAACAGTCACAAGCTCCACCAGCGATGAGCAATAGCTAGAATCTAGCATAGAGTTCTTGCACCATTCCGTGTTGATGTAAACACACAAGCCACCACCGCGAGTCTTACCGCACAGAGCTGTATTTCTGTCAGGAAACGAGGTGAGCCTGTCTAGCTGAATGGTGGCGTCCGGAACACTGTCGCTGAGCCACGTCTACGTGAAAACAAAGATACAGCAGTCTCTAAACTCACGCTGCGTAGTCTGCTGGATAAATAATAAATAATAATAATAAATCAATAAATTAGACAATGTTATGCTATAACTCTGAGTACAGTTTTCTCACTTCTTGCTCATGGTGAATTCAACCATAGGACATGTGGACTGGTAAGTTTTATATTTTAAACAAACAATGTTTAAGTCTCTACGGTCACAGCTTCAACAAGTGTCAACACCATCATTCCCATTATGATAATTTCTGTTAAAAATGTGGAATAATTTTAGTTTATTAATTTAGGCTATAGAGGCAGCTGCAACTGAGGAAAATTAGCTCCAGTCAGAGCATGTGAGTGGAGTGGAGTGGTGATGATTCCACCTGAGCGGAGAGTGGCTTTTTGAAGAATCCACTCCTCTCGCTCAGGCCACTCACTCAACCCAGAATGCGCTTTGTGATATGCCGGTTTGGGAACCTGCGAAATAAGCAATAGGCATGGAGTAATGGAGTTTAAGCATTGTTTTAGTGATGTTGCAAACATTATAGCATACATAATTGCGATGTTAGGAAATTAAAAGGGAGTGTGGAGAGATAGTGAGAATTAGCAAATATTCCTTTTGGAATCGTACGCATCACATTGCCAGAAAGCACGATGATGTGCAACACGAATGGCTACACTGCCATTCGATAATAAATAAGTAGATAGTAAGTTATCTTGTTGATTTGCAATCATGTCGGTGCAGCTGCCAGCTAGATGCAAGCCAGGTTCTGTTGGGTTGTGAACGTTAGAGCACCCTCAATTGAATATGTAAGCTTAATAATAGCCTACTTTATATTGGCAAAGCATATTTCCTTGAATCCCGGCGAACACACACAAAAAAATCCCTGCATCAAATCTAATAAACATGCGTGATCTTGCATATCAGTGTGTCCTAATTTGGAGGCACAGTATTCTGCTTTCATGCCCCCATTGTAAAATTGAGCATTTGACTGGTAAATATTTCCGCTCTCACATAGATAATTTCACAGCGGAATTATCTCACTTAATCGACAACCTTTTGCTTTCAATTTCTGAATCAGGATAAAGTGGCACATAATTGCTGGTCAGTTTCTCAAAGCCAAATCCACATCTTAATGATTAGTGAAACATAAAAATATGACATTAGATCAGTGGTTGCGGATAAAATCTTCCGACACTGGTTGCTGCATTCATGCAGAGAGAACCAATATATATATATATATATATATATATATATATATATATATATATATATATATATATATTTATATTTATATTTATATTTAAGTCAAGTCAAGTCAAGTCAAGTTTATTTATAGAGCACAAGTTTAACACAACCGTAGTTGATCCAAAGTGCTTTCCAGTACAATAAAATAAATCAATCAAATAAAGACAAAGAGAAAGATAGTGGAAAAAAAGAAGATAAAAATCAAGTATCAAAATCACTTCAGTGTATGTACATACATACATACCGTAGAACACTGACTAATTTAAAATACATACACGACATTACTCGAATGCAAGAGAGTAAAAATAGGTTTTTAAGCTGGATTTAAAAGCAACCAGAGATGGAGAGGTCCTGATGGCTAAAGGTAAATTGTTCCAGAGCTTTGGCGCGACTACAGAGAAAGCTATATCACCTTTTGATTTACACCGAGAGAAAGGGACAGATAAAAGTGACTGATCACAAGATCTTAATGACCTTGAAGCTGTGTATGGGCTAATAAGATCACAAATATAATCTGGGACCGAGCTATGTAGAGCCTTGTATGCAAAAAGAAGGATCTTAAAGTCGACTTTAAATTTTATTGGTAGCCAATACAATGAGGCAAGAACAGGGGAGATATGATCCCTTTTCTTAGTTCCTGTTAACAATCTGGCTGCTGAATTTTGAACCATCTGTAACCGAGACGGTGTAGTTTGAGGTAGGCCAACGTACAGAGAATTAGAGTAGTCCAATCGAGAGGAAATTAGTGCATGAATCACAATTTCAAGGTCTTTACTAGAGAGAAAGTTTTTCACTTTTGCTATAGATCGGAGTTGAAAAAAGCTACTCTTTACAACTGTATTTACATGCTTGTCAAATTGGAGAAGGGGATCAAAATGGACTCCAAGAGTTTTTTGCATGATTGTGTAGGTTGTTACTTAAGGGGCCTAGCTGTGTTTTAATGGAGTTGTTGTTAGCAGCAGGACCCAGTAGAAGCACTTCGGTTTTATTTTAATTTAGTTGCAGAGAGCTATTTGTCATCCAGGTCTTGACTTCCTTGAGGCACGTGAAGAGGTTGTCTAATGAAAAGTCATTTCCTGGTTTGATTGGGAGATATAATTGGAGGTCGTCAGCGTAACAGTGATAATTTATGTTATATTTCTTCAATATTGAGCCTAAAGGTAACATGTAGAGAGAAAACAAAATAGGGCCAAGAATGGAACCCTGTGGAACACCACAATGGATCGGCGCAGAAGGTGAAGTGAATGACCCGATATTTACAGAGAAAGTCCTTCCCTTTAAGTATGAGGCGAACCACTGCAGAGCAAGGCCCCCTCCAACAACATACTCCAGTCGTCTTAGAAGAATATCATGATCAATGGTGTCAAATGCGGCACTCAAATCCAAAAGTATCAGGACAACAGAAAACCCAGAATCAATGGACAATAGAATGTCATTTGTAACCTTCAGCAGTGCTGACTCAGTGCTATGCAGTGGTCTAAAACCAGATTGAAATGGGTCTAGAATATTAAAAGTATCCAGGTATGAGGTAAACTGTAAAATTGCAGCTTTTTCCAAAATCTTTGAAATGAATGGGAGTTTAGAGATAGGCCGGTAGTTGTTATGCACGGTCTGGTCAAGGTGATGTCCTTTCAATAAGGGCTGTACAATAGCATGTTTAAAACTTTCTGGAAAAACTCAATTTATTAAAGAGCTATTTATTATGGCTTAGAGGATGGGGCAGATTGTGTCTAAAACCTCTCTAAACAGACGTCCAGGCAATACATCTGATTGACAGAATGTGAATTTCATCTGAGAAATTATTTTAGGTAATTGAGATGAGGACAATGGTTGAAAGTTTGTAAAGCTATAGGGTGTAAGGACCAATTTAGAGTGATCTATGTAAAGAGGAGAGAATTGTGATCTAATATCCTGTATTTTCTGAACAAAAAATTCAGAAAATTGCGTGCATGTCTCAAGATTCACATCAGAAACTGAACAAACCACAGGATTAAGAGCCAAATGTATGGTTTTAAACAGAACTTTTGGCCTGTTGGCATTTTTTGCAATCAAGTTTGAGAAATATTTAGATTTTGCCTCACTAACAGAGTGTTGATAGACTGTTAAGCAGTCTTTCAAAATTTGGTAGGAGACTTGAAGCCCATCCCTTTTCCACCTGCGCTCAGCCCTCCTGCACTCTTGTCTGAGAGTACGAGTAGCTGTATTTAACCAGGGCTGAGGACTAGATCTGACCTTACACTTCTCGCATTTAAGTGGAGCAACTGTGGGAAATACAACATGCGGAGTTGAAAGTTTCAACCAGTTTTTCAGTATCCATACAAGGTGACAGATAAACATTGGAATTTGAAAGTAGTTTGGATAAGACTCAGAAAATTCGAGAGCAGTAGTTGCATGAAAAACACGAGAGTAGTGTACAGGACGAGAAAGGATAGGCTGAATATATGAAATAGCAGGCTCAAACACCACAGGGAAATGATCAGAAATGTCAGCATCAAATACTTCACAGATTTGTACAGAGAAACCATGAGACAAAACAAGGTCCAGTGTATGGCCTAAAATATGTGTGGGCCTGGAGACAGACTGTACAAAATTGAGTGAGTCCATGAGGTTCAAAAAGTTTTTAACCATCGGTTTAGATGGGCAGCAAACATGGATGTTGAAATCCCACAAGACCAACAGCCGGTCACAGCAAGACACTTGATTTGACAGAAACTCAGAAAACTCGTGAATAAAGATTGTATTGACTTTAGGAGGTCTATACACCAAAACACAGAGTAGGGGGCCATTTAGCAAAATTTTTAGGAGCTGTGCCTCAAAACTAGAAAAGGCGTCTATAGGCATAAGTCCGCATTTGAATGAGTCTCTAAAGATCGTGGCTAAGCCACCACCGTGTCCACTTGGCCTAGGGGTATTATAGAAAGAACAGTCAGATGGTGATAGCTCACTAAGAGATGACTGTTCACCATTTTTTAACCATGTTTCAGTCACAAATAAAATATCCAGGGCATGAGAAGTAAAAAAGTCATTTAAAATGAAGGTCTTATTTGACAATGACCTAGCATTGACTAGAGCCATTTTGGGCACCTTTGATGATGTGGGAGTGTCCAGTGGAGCCCTTGATGAAACATATTGCAGACGACGGACATGTGCAAAATTTATATTCCCATTTTCTAGACATGTTTTAGTATGCAGTCGGCGAGAGGAAGACCAAACAATGGGAATAGGACATCCATCAGCCGAGATTGTAGAAGCGTTTTTTGCACACTGTTTGCGACAGGAGCCCCTGTGTATATAGCGAGGCCGGTGAGCAATTCCAAGAGCAACACAGTTATTGTAGAGTTTGGTTGGCAGTTTTGGCCGGGCTTTTGAGTTTAGATGATACAGATCCAAAGAAGAATAAAAAAACATATTATAAATCCACAATCCAGAAGGCAGCAAAGAGACCTGGGACTCTGTGCAAAAATCAGTAAAAGCAGAAAAAAGACCCACGATGAGCATCAAAAGGAAACGCATCCTACAGCTGCGTATATTCGCAGAGACACTAGCCAGATTTTAAAACCGCGTTAGCCAGCACGCCAAGCAACTAAGCCACTTCACAGTGCAAGTATATGAAAAAGGCAGCCCTTTCTAAGACCACCTCAGCCAAAAAGTTACGTAACCGACCACCGATAAACTGAAAGAAAGTGTTAACTTACTCACGGAAGACGGAAGGACAGCCCATTACGCGGCAGCCGGCGTAACTAGGCAGTTAATCCAGTTTGAAGGGATTATCCAAGACAATATGTGGGTCGTCGTGTTGGAGCAATCAAACATGAGACAAAGTCCAAAGTCCAGATCTCAACAAACATATACCGAAGAGCAGCGGCAGTCACTCAACCATCCAATCATGTACTTTGCTGTACATATCAAGGAAAACAAAAGGGGGCACATATCAACTAATATAATAATTATTATATAATTAACCACAGTCCTTTTGCATACAACTTGTACATATAAAATTGTAGGGAATATTAATCAAACAACAACACTGAAAAAGAGCAAAACATTCACTGCTCATTTCAGAATAACTAAATATGCCCTTTACAGCCGAAGTCAAGTCAACCTTTATAGAGCCATTTAAATTCATCAGAAGTTGACCCAAAATACATAAATAAACAATGACAGAGTGATATATATCACTCTGTCATTGTTTATGGGGGGGGGGGGGGGGGCTTTGTGGGGGCCATGACATCTGTTGCAGGGCTCCCTGTTCTTCTATTCTAAACTTTTCTATTTGCAAAAGTATTGTCTGAGTCTAACACTTATATTTCCTATTGACACACTAATGCTGAAGAAATAAATAACCATCGTAAGACAAATGCTTTAGTAAAACATCTAATGTGCTTTTGCAATATATATATATATATATATATATATATATATATATATATATATATATATATTATTTAAAACATAATACAAAATACAAAAATACTTTTAAATTCAGCATTATGTATTTACCTATTTCAACCCATTCAATTACCTATTCAAAAGCTACAGAATAAAAATATGTTTTCAAAGAAGATTTATGGCTAATGAAGAAGCTGACCTCACATGGAAAGGGAGACTGTTCCAGAGATTAGGACCTATCACAGAAAAGGCACGATCTCCCTTAGATCTATAGCGACAATGAAGAACCCTCAAAATAAGTTGATCAGTAGACCTGAGTGCTCTAGTGGGGGACTAAGGGAGGAGAAGTTCACTATTAAATTGGGGTTCAAGAAACTGAATTTCACAGAAAGCCAGTGTAAAGACACTAAATAAAGGAAATGTGATCCCTCTTTCTTGACAAGCCTAGCTGCCGCATATTAAACCAGCTATAGGCGGGATAACGCAGTTAGAGGGAGACCAATGTTCCAATAGTCTAACCTTGATGAAATTAGTGAGTGGATCACAATTTCCAGGTCTTTATTGGAAAGAAAATGTTTTACTTTAGTGATAGATCTGTGTGTAGAAAGCTACCCTAGACAACAGCACTGATCTGCTTATTGAAAAGTAACAAGGAGTCTAAAATCACTGCAAGAATCTTTACATGATCTTGTACTTTCTACGACAGAGGACCTAACTGGGCAACCAGGCCAGGTAAGGAGGACATGGAGGAACCAAAAATCAGAACTTCAGTTTTGCTTTCATTTAATTGTAAAAAAAAAATTTGCCAACCAATGTTTAATATCTTTGAAACAATTTAGGGGGTTATCAAATGAACACTTTTTGTTTACGCTCACTGGGAAATAAAATTGAGAATTGTCAGCATAACAGTGATACGCTACACTGTACTTCTGAAAAATAGAGCTCAGAGGAAGCATATACAGGGAACATAGTAAGGGTCCTAAAATCGACCTTGGGGGACACCACATGGTAATTGAGCCGACATAAAAGAACATTTTTCAGAAAACATCCTTTCTTTTAGATAGGAGGCAAACCACTGGAGGACCATACACTGGATGCCAACCATACACTCAAGACGAGGGAGAAGAACCTGTTCACCTGTAAAATATAATTAGTGACATTCAGCAATGCAGATTCAGTGCTGTGCAAGGGTCTGAAGCCAGACTGAAATGTATGTAAAATGTTAAATGTATTTAGATAGGAGTAGAGCTGCGAAAAAACAACTCTCCAAAATATTGGAAATAAAAGGCAGTTTGAAAATAGGTCTATAATTGTTGTGTATTGCTGAACACAAAATTAGGATGAGAAATTGCTCACTCGATGTTGTGTCGAATGAAGTGACACTAGGTGTCTGTCTCGAAGTCCTCGGTTACCTCTGAACTTGAGAAAAGGCCAATGAGAAATTGGCAGAGAGAATTTGCATGTCCCTCCCCAAGACATACGGGTATAAAAGGAGGGAATCGTGCATCTGTCCATTCAGATTTTTTATTTTTTTGTGTGTTCAGCAAGCTGGTGTTCCAATACTGTTCCACTCACCTCTAAGAGCATTGCTCTTGGATCCTACGGCGAAATACCAGTGGCTTTCTCCCTTCTCTGCACACCAGTGCAGCCCACGCCCCTGAGCGCTTCAACAGCATTTCCTTAAAGAGCAAATAGACCTGCAAAAGAGTATATTTTCTCTAAAAGAGTATACACATTGGCGTTGAACATCTTTTTAAAGACGCATCTTTTTAAAGATGTCTTTCCTCCTTTGTGTAGTTCCTGGATGCGGCAGATATCTCTCCGCTTCTGATGTTCATAAGAGCTGCCTCGCGTGTCTGGGCTGTGATCACATGCAGGCAGCGTTTTATGAATGGTACATGTTCTCATTGCGAGTCTGAAGTTTCCCTCGGACCCTGCAAGCTGGACGTTGATTTCACCGCTGTATCGGAGAGCGTCACAGCGGTGTCTGATGCTGATGGCTCGACTGGGCCACCACCTTCGGGTCTGCTCATCCAGTCTGAGCCTGATGCACAGATGTCCGCTATGCTTACCCGGGCCGCCATAATCACGGGGCTGGACCTTCGTAAGAGCTGCCTCACGTGTCTGGGCTGCAATCACACGCAGGCAACATTTTATGAATGGTTCATGTTCTCATTGCAAGACCAACGTTGGCAGTCGTGGCTTTCTTTCCTCTGAGAGAAAGATACTTCAGCCGCCCCCCATGCCACGCCTCCTTCCTACGGGATTGGGGCCGGCACAGCTGGCGTTGAAGGTGATTTGGGGAGTGCAGAGGGCTCGGTTTCGCTGGGTAAATCCCCACGAGCCACCCGCCCCCCAGCATGCTCATTTGCTTCCGTCCGGGCCCGACACAAGTCCTGCTCGCCGGCTCGCTTTAACCGGGGCCCAGCTCTCAGCCCCAGCATAGAGCTTCCCACAGGAAGCTGACGCCCCGTCTCACGAACCACCATCGGGACCCAGAAGGCTCCCAAGTGTTAAAAGATGATTAAACCAAGGAGCGAGATGGCCTCTACGGAGTTGGTATCTGGACCACCCCATCCCCCGGTGGAGGGCCGGGATGGAAATCTCTTGCCCCCATGCACCGTTCTCACGGTGGTCTGGCGCCAAACACCTACAGTCATGGCCCCCTTGCGGGATCAAGCAAACACTACGAGCAGAGTGGCCTTCTCTTGGGCACTGGCCAATGGCACATCCCTAGCGGCCGCAGCCGATTTAAAGCTTTGTGAGAAAAATAGAGAGAGAAAAGGCACGGCTGGCGCGGCCTGCTCACATGCTTGGCACATCACTTGTTCCCCCCCTTCGGGGATGCCAGGAACCTAAAAAGTTTATAACACTTGGGAAGGGTACGTGCGGTCTGAAACATCCTGCTGCTTTGGCACGCAACTGTCTGCCCACACCTGCGTCAGCAGTTCACGTACACGGTTCAGCCCATGGCATGAATGAATAGGGTCCCCTAGTGTTGCATAATTCGACACAAAGTCAAGTGAGCTACAGACGGGGAACGTCTAGGTTACTATTTTAATATTTAACTGATCGAGGGAACGAGACATTGTATCCCCCCAGCCATGACGCTGTACCGAGCCACTGTAATGGCCAAACCTTCTTATCAGATCCTCAGTGCAAAACCTGAATGGACAGATACGCGATTCCCTCCTTATATACTTGTATGTCCAGGGGAGGGACATGCAAATTCTGTCTGCCAATTTCTCATTGGCCTTTTCTCAAGTTCAGAGGTAACCGAGGCCTTCAAGAAAGACCCCTAGTGTCACTTCATTCGACATAACGTCTCATTCCCTCCATCAGGGAACGGAGGTTACAATAGTTACCTAGATGTTTTATCACTAGTAAAGGCATGTTTGATGACTTGTTTAAAGTAAATTAAGGTCATTTAGAACTAAAAAAAAATATTAAGCCATTATTTGAAGATGTTCAATGGCATATGTGCTAACAGAGAAATATTTGTTTGATTACAAATGATAAGGAAGGTCATGTAGACCCAATTATCTAACAGCCATTTTAAACCATTACAAAATAGATAGCAAGGTTTACAGTATATACTAAAACACAACAATACAATCACATAATTTCAGATGTGTACATTACTATGCATTGATAATTTAATAAATGTCGTCCTACAGCCTAGCCTATATTTCACCCAGAGGAGAACCTCAGCACTTGTGAGCACAGGTGCAGTTGCTCTGGCCTCTTTAGCCACCTCCCTGTGCACGTGCCTGGAAGCAAGTGCACTACAGAGAAATTTGGATTGTCACAGCACTCCACTTTACTCACATGCTCTGGCTCCAGTGCACAACACATGGTTATGATGGAAAACATTACATTTTGTCAAATTTTCAGAATAGTGTGAAAACAGAAAAAAGCTGAGACCTCTACAAATATATCCATTTCAAATCCATTTTGTAAAAACTAAGATTTGAAACCTGTTTTGTCCCTTATCTCAAGAATCTTGTTTTTGCATCTTTATTACAGTTACTCATTAGCTCTGTTCCAAATTCATAGGTGATGGGAAGGCTGTCCTCATTTTGGACAAATTCAAAGCAACATCACATGTATCCTTTACAGTGCCTGCTGGTCCTAGCATGTTTAAGATGGACTTAGCTGATTTAAGTTAGTCAACCAGCCAGGCCAAGCAGCTGATATTGCTGGGAGGCCGGCTGAAAAGTGCTCAAAACCCCTTTAAAATTGTAAGTGAAATGATAGGTGTGGGTGAGAAATGGATGAATATTCAAGTCCTTTAATACTATAAATTCTCCTCCCTGCCCAGTAGGTGGCAATTTGCATGAATAAAAAAAAAAAAAAAGAAGAATTAAGAATTATATATTGCATTGTTTCTTACCCACACCTATCACGTCTTTTCAAGTCGTATGGATTACTTTTATGCTGTTTTTATGTGCTTTTTGGACCTTCAGAGTTTTGATCACCATTCACTTGCATTGTTTGGATCTACAGAGCTGAGATATTCTTCCAAACATCTTTGTGTTCTGTAAAAGACAGAAAGTCATATGCTTCTGTGAAGGAATGTGGGTGGTAAATAAAGAGAGAATCTTCATTTTTGGGTTAACTATCTCCTTAAAATGTGTGTATGCTTGTTTGAGAATATGATGGAGGGGGAACTGAACAGTAAATAACAATACAAAATTTGGGCTGTTCCTTAACCAAAGCTTTTGAATGGCTTCAGAATAGTTGGAATATTGCGCACATGTCTTACAGACTATTTTTATGATGCTATTGTTGTCTTTTTCCTTTAGTGTTTCACGGAAGAAAGAAAGTCACATGGGTTTGGAACAACAAGAGAAATTAAGGCATACTATTAATTACAATATCAGCTATATTACAATTATATATAAAAAAGAGTGTGTAGTTGTGCCATGGGGCAAACAAGTACTCTCAGTGTTTGTGTGTGACTTGTGACTGGTTTAGCTCATCAACACATACTTGGATGCATGGGCTCAACTGCTACTCTGACGATGGGTGTGGCTTCAAAGTTGAGTGGCGTGAAGGGCGGGCAGGCTGGAGATGTAGAGATGGTGACTGTCTTGAGAATGAATTCCTCCATTCCACCAATACCTGCAGAGATACAGTACAAACAACATTAAACTATGCATCATTCAACAGATCATTGAAAATGTCAAATAAGAGTAATGCAGATGGTTTTAGACCTTGGGGCTCAACACTCCAATAATGTTACGTGAAAGGAAGTTTTTTCTTCTTTTAAACACTATTATCTTCACAACTGCTGCCTGTTACAGTATAACAAAGGCCTCTGTGTGAGTCTATGGAGGAGGTTTTGTGATTGTGTAAGCATGTGTTTGTTACGCATGGGCCGAGGAAGGAAAACACACCTTGGGGAACTTTGACATTTGCAATTACAGTTATTGTATATAAGCAGGGCTGTCATGACCAAGGCTGTGCACCATTCTGAACAGAATTGAGATTTGTTTTTAAATTCCAGTGCAGTTGCAAAAAAGATGCAGAATTTTATTTCACAATTTGATTTTAAGGAACTAAATTAACTGCTGTTAGTGTATTTTCATTTTTTTTTTTTATGTGATATTTTTTATTGCAACATACAGTACATAGAGAGTACATACGAGGAGTTTTTTAGTGTAGTTTTTAATAATACATTGCATCATTTTCATTCAAGAAAAATGAAATGAAAAGCACACGCTAAACATATGAGGTATTTTCAGAGCCAATAGATGATATTAAGATTCAATGTTCAACCATTAACATCAATATAATATAATATAGGCAATAGTTTTATATTCTGATGATAAAATTACATTTTTATAAATTGATCTGAAAAAAAATGTGATGGGCATTTTGTGATGGTGTATTTCAAAAATAAAATCTGTTTATAGTTTTGACAGCATTGAATTGAGTTTCGATAAAGACTGTATGTTTCTTCAATTCAGAAAAAATTGAATTCCACATATCAGGGAATAAATAGCCATAATTAGTTTAAAGTAATAATGTTTAATTTAACTATTTATATTTTAATAAAAAAATTGTATTAAAGAAATTATTCTTGTTGTGTGACTGTGAACTTTCTTTGAATTCAATAAATTACTCTTTTTAACTCAGGAATTTAAACAAATAAATAAATGTAATTACAATAATAATAATAAATAAATACAGTATTCAGTTGGTTTTCATTCATTTACATTATGAGTTGCAGATAAGCAAAAATACAACGTCCAAGCCAAAAAAGGCTAACTGTAAAATATAATTTTAAACAAGGAGGTAGAAAAGTAGAAACTGGAGGCCAATCTCGCTATGATGCATTATGATAGATACACCTTGCTGAGGTATTGTTCATCCCTAAAGCAATTTCGTCAATTGCTTCTGTTGCACTTTTACGCGCACATTTGCACAGCAAGAGTCTCCATTTATGAACAACTTTCATTTTCCCCCTCATAACAAAACTTTTTGTAACTGATTGGAGGGCAGTGATCGAAGAAGGTGCATTGTTATAAAAGCTGTCGGATTGGGACAACTGAATGGAGCAATTCAGTAGCTCAGCAGGATGATGATTTCACTCGCCCCTCGAATCCCATTCAGTAAAATTACATCAGGTCCAGAGTGCTTCCATCAGGACAGCAGAAACCAAACCCCGGAGGCGAGTTTATTCAGTTCGCAGAACCAGCTATGAATCAAGAAATTCTGTCACAGACTGGGATTAAGGGGCAATTTCAGCCTGCAATCTTGTTCATGAACAAACACCTGGAGGCTGTAAAGTCGCTAATAAAAATGGCTTGATGGTAATCACAGCACAGGCTTCCTGAAGCTAATTTGAGAATGAAGTCTTAAGTTTGAAGATTTGGGCGACGTTGATTGACTGGGTCAATTTCTCCCACAAGATCAGCATCTAACCATACATATGACATCAAAGATAAACTCACAATGGTTTATTTTAGCACAACAGCTATCCCGACATACTACATATAGAAAAATAAACATAACAGCATATACAATGTTGGATCTGCTAAGTGTTAAGGTTGACTTAACAGAATTGCAAAAACTATTGACTGTTTTGTGTACACTACCCCCAATTTTCATTGGTCAGTTAAAACAGAGAGTCTCACTTCAAACTTATGTCACTGGTTGAGCTAATGTTACTTAATGTTGATTTAAAGCATTTACCATTAACACAGCATTAACCAGCATAAACGCTGGATGGAAGGGCGGAACTCTGTAATGTGTCAATACACTGACTCACACACAACAACACCACATAGAAAAATAAATAAATGCATTTTGAAAGGAAAAGAAGAATATTTATATTCAAATTTCACCACTTTTAAAATCTGTGATTAATTGTGATTAACTACAAAAAATATGCAATTAATCACGATAAAAAAAAATAAATATGGACTGACAGCACTATAAAACATGCATTCCTGTTGACTGTTTTACATAATTTACAACTCAAAATTCAACTTGCTTTCTAGCTTCGACCACCAGGGGGCAGTTATTCAAATTTCAGTAAGAACAGATCAGTTTTAGCAGTGGAAACTTTCGACCTGCTGTTGCCAAATTCACATTGTGATTAGTCTGATCTTTTTAAAGCACCAGAGAACCTTAGCGTTTACAGATTTTTGGGAAATCAAGTTAGGAATGGCTTTCTTATCAATTTAGTCAGGATAGATGCCATTAAAATTAATTTTGCAACTTTAAAAGCGAGGTGTGTATAAACCCATCTTAATATGCAAAGACAACTATAGGGCTGTAACAAACCCAAGACTGGAGGCTGGTTAGAATCCATGTTGCAGAGTTATTTATTGTGAATGACAATAAACAGGCAAACAATCCAAAGTATTGAGCAAACAGGCGACAAGGCAAAAACAGTGATCAAAAGACGTAATCCAAGTAAACAGGCAAAAAGGGTCATAACATGAGACATAAACAGTGAGCAAGGGAAAATGCTTGGTAAGGCAGGTAAACTGGCAATATTTCGCAATCTGGGTGTGTGAAAGCACAGCTTATATATATGTCAAACAGGAAATGACATTGTTCAGAATTCAGGTGAGGGCTCCCTCTGGTGGACGGGAGACCGCTCAACCATTACAAGGGCTTAGTCAAGTTAGATGGCATATTTAATTTTTCACAAATAAAAATAAAGGCTGTAGTCAATGTACAGTCAGTTCAATATGTTGTTTAATACCTTGGTGATGCAAAAAAAATAATAATAATTACATTACACAGATAAAAACAGGGAGTTTAATAATCAGATATAATCGAATGTCATTATAATTTTACAAAAATTTATACAATTCCTGATAATAAATAAATAAATTATACACATTGGAGGGATTCGTATATGTCTTGCTTGGACATTCTTTTTATAAGTGCCTGCATGTGTTTGGATCAGGGCACACTTTTTTTCGTAAGGGCTGGATGTTGCACAGATGCCTTGAGGCGTGGGAAAAAAATTTCACTAGGCTTCAACACAGATAATTTTTTTCATCCAATCAGCTATTATGAGTATTTATTACATGAATCTGGAACACTTGATTCTGATTGGTCAATCAAGGCATTCAAGTAAAAATGTTTATTGTGTGTGTAATAAACATTTAACCATATAACTAATGATTGTTCCAGGCAAATTACTTCCTAAAAAGCTAAATTGTATCACAAAGTGGTCTCTTTCTTCTTACATAGTAAACTAATTTAAACTGAAATAAATATGTCATGCCCATTTATTGACTAATTACTAAATATTTGTGTAACATATAATGTACAGTCATCCACTAACATTTTATCCTGCGTGTTACTCGTTCATTACCTAGAGTCAAGCCAGATGCAGTGGTCAGTCTAGACACAAGAAGTCTTTGTGTGTGTGAGTGTGTGACTCTTTAATACATCTACCCATGGCCTGAGGCACACTGCCATATTTATTCACTGCACTGATAATTTCCTGTTTGTTTTGACCCCTCACACCCCCTCCTCCTAGAGCACTGGTTCAGGGCCATCTTGACCCCGTCTAGCCGATTATACATCCAACAGCTTGCAATAGCCAGTGAGCCAACCAACCAATCAACAAACCAACCAACCTGTCAGCCAGCCAGCCAGCCAGCCAGCCAGCCAACCAGGCAACCAACCAATCAACCAACCAACTTATCCGTCATTGAACCAGTGCATTTATACAGTCGCTATGATAATTTAAATATTTTGATTTTGTCATGTGGCATCCATGCCGTTTGGTGTCAGTATAAAGACCAAAGTATACTTTGGTTTTCCACGTGCAGGTACATTTCATGCACAGTGAGTGTGATGCAAATGTCATCATCAGCACAATAGGAGTGGACTGTCCATGTGAAGTCTATTTTTTCTAGAATGCCAGCACAACATAAAACAAAAATTTTAAATACGTAGTGCACCTTTCAAGTTTTAAGTAAAATCATAGATATCTTAGGCAGTTTTGATCTAATCAAGTGGCAATAAACTGTACAGATTTTATACACTTCAAACATTGTTTGTAAAAATCCACTGATGAGCCTGAGAATAAAGAGCACAAGAATGACCCTTATAGAAGGAGCTCCAAAATGTCTAAATTCTGAAAACAACCTAGTCTGATACGAGCTGATCCCAGAACTGAGGACATTGCTCACTCTGCTCTTTATAACTGTTAAAAAGAGATGCTCTTTCAACATGAAACATGAGAAGGTAATTACTCCAAGGTGACTTAGTCTCTGAGGCATTTCTCAACAAAAGCAGAGAAAAAAAGAGAGGGCTGCAGGAATAACCTGGAGAGAGTAACATTGTGCTTACATTTTGTAAAGCTACAGTAGAAGCCTTTAAGAACAGACCAACTGCAGAAATCTGGGCCACACATTGAAGAAATCAAAGCTGAATTTAAAGTTTTGAAAATTAAGAACAGTTACATCTTGGCAGAAATTATGTTCATGAATATTTTCTTTATTATGATTATTAATTTAGTTATTATTATTATGAAAAGCACTTTAACAAAAAAGATGCCTGAGAAATAGACTATTTTGAAACTTTGTTAACCTGCCAATACCTTAGAACAGTTGTGCTGATAAGATAGTATTTACCTTTTTTTTTTTTTTTTTTTAAATATTAGGAAAGTGAAGACATAAACACAGATGATCTGTCTGCGACCACCAGCTAATTTACAAATGCTTATTATACAGCTCTCTGGAATACTCGATTCCGATTGGTCAATCATGCCATCATGTGGATACATACTTTTTAACAATTAAACTCATCCGGGCACAAAAGCTAACAAAATTATTTGAACTCAAATCGACATTTCATGTCCATTTATTTATTTGGCAAGTGGTCGTGTAACCAGTGAGAGTCAGGCTGTCATTATCGCACCAACATGGAAACTTTGCAGTCTCTTTCTTCTCACATGATGAACATAATTTCAAAGCAAATCAAAAATATGTATTAAGGTCCTAAAAACAGGAATCACTCAAACAACACAAGCAGATAACAAACACTTCTTAGTCACATTTGTCGTATTGACATGCTCTTTTTATAATCACCCAACACACAGAACCACACAATACTGAAACAACCATAAAGAGAGAAACTCCATTTATGTTCACCTAAGTTGACTTGGACATTACGCTAGATTTAATTATATCATATGGAACCAATCCAACCGATATAGATATTATACCGCAAAATGATGATGTCACTGATCATTACATGGTAACTTGCATACTACGTACCACTGAAATCTGTCATATTGCGCCACGTTATCGACCAAGCAGAACAATCCTTCCAACCACAATATATAGATTCTCAAATAGCTTACCTGATCTATCTCAGCTGCTCAGTGAACCCAAACAAACAGATGAACTAGAGGAAATGACTAGCAGTTTGAGCACCATTTTCTCTGGTACATTAGAAATTGTTGCACCAATTAGATTAAAAAAGTTTAGAGAAAAAACTAGAGCACCATGGTACAACAGTGCTACGCATGCTATCAAGAGAGAAACTCGTAACTTGGAGCGTAAATGGAAACAAACTAATTTAGAGGTCTTTAGAATCGCATGGAAAGACAGTATGTCACGTTACAAAAAGGCTCTAAAAACAGCCAGGGCTGAGCACCTCCGCATACTAATAGAAAATAACCAAAATAATCCAAGGTTCTTATTTAACACCGTGGCTAGACTAACAAATAAACAGAGATCACCTGAGCAAAATATTCCGTTACAGTTTAGTAGTAATGATTTTATGAATTTCTTCACTGAGAAAATAGAAAACATCAGAAACACAATTGTAAACACAATTGTTAATGTACAATCTTTTATGGTGTCTTATGATTCAGCCTCAATTATCGCCCCTCAAGAACAACTACACCGCTTTACAACTATAGAACAGGAAGAGCTAAATAAACTTATCATTGCATCTAAAACAACAACATGCTTACTAGATCCAATACCCACTAAACTACTGAAAGAAGTGTTACCTGTAGTGGAAGAGCCTCTTCTCAATATTATTAACTCGTCTTTATTTTTAGGTCATGTTCCAAGAATATTTAAGCTGGCAGTTATAAAACCTCTCATTAAGAAACCACAATTAGATCCAAATAACCTAGCAAATTACAGACCCATCTCAAATCTTCCATTTATGTCTAAAATATTAGAAAAAGTTGTGTCCGCTCAATTGTGCTCTTTCTTGCAAGAAAATGATATCTATGAAAAATTTCAGTCAGGATTCAGACCGCATCATAGCACAGAAACTGCGCTAGTTAAAATTACAAATGATTTACTTTTAGCTTCTGACCAAGGCTGCATCCCAATATTAGTTCTACTCGATCTTAGCGCTGCATTCGACACTATAGATCATAAAATACTCTTGGATCGACTACAAAACTACACTGGTGTTCAGGGACAGGCATTAAGCTGGTTTAGATCGTACTTATCAGACCGTTACCATTTTGTCTGTTTAAATGGGGAAAAATCGAAGATGACGTCAGTAGACTATGGAGTGCCACAAGGATCTGTGTTAGGCCCTCTATTATTCTCAATATATATGCTGCCACTTGGTAAAATTATAAGAAAACATGGAATTAATTTCCACTCTTATGCTGATGACACTCAATTATATATCTCATCACGACCAGATGAAAACACTAACTTATCTAACTTGACAGAGTGTCTTAAAGATATAAAATGCTGGATGACGCGTAATTTCCTGTTATTAAATTCCGATAAAACGGAGGTATTACTTATTGGTCCAAAAAACTACCCACAAAATCCCTTACAATACAACTTTAATTTAGAAGGATGTCCTGTTACATTATCCACTACAGTAAAAGACCTGGGTGTTATACTAGACCGCAACTTGACTTTCGAAAATCATATTTCATCTGTTACGAGAACAGCCTTTTTCCACCTTAGAAACATTGCTAAGCTACGTAACATTCTATCTGTTTCTGATGCAGAAAAGTTAGTTCATGCATTCATGACCTCGAGACTAGATTACTGTAATGCTTTATTAGCTGGTTGCCCTGCAGCCTCAATAAATAAGCTACAGTTAGTCCAAAATGCAGCCGCTAGAGTTCTTACTAGGTCAAGAAAATATGATCATATAACACCGATTTTATCATCTCTACACTGGCTACCTATTAAGTTCCGTACTCAATTACAAAGTATTACTACTGACCTATAAAGCCCTAAATGGTTTATCTCCTGTGTATTTAACGGATCTTCTATCGCCATACAATCCATCGTGCTCTTTAAGATCACTAAATTCGAGGCTTCTGGTCATACCTAGGATATCTAAGTCCACTAATGGAGGGAGGGCGTTCTCACATTTAGCTCCTAAACTCTGGAATAGCCTTCCTGATATTGTTCGAGGCTCAGACTCGCTGTCCCAGTTTAAAACTAGATTAAAGACACATCTCTTTAACCAAGCATTCACATAATGCTTACTTTTTATACTACTGCTGAATCAGTTATAATGCATTAATATTATGAACATCAGCTATGCTAATTATTTCCCATCTGCTTTTCTGCTGTTATCTCGGGACGCCAGTCCCGAGGTAAATAGCGTTCGTCAGCTCCAGTTTGTATCCAGCCTCTCACGGAGACTTCAGATGCCCCATCACCATGGACTACGATCTTGAAATGGGATACATAGACTAACTATTGCCAACAAAAGCCTTCATCAGCCAAACAAGGACAATTGCATCTAAGTGAACTTCTGGAATTTAATCAAGGATGGACTTCAAAGACACTGGTCACTAATCTTGCAGTTCAAACACAATCACTGTCTAAATACTGACCCTTAACACGTAATAAGTTTAATAATTTTTTTAAATCATGTTTTTTAGCTATAAATAATTCTTATTTACATTATTCATGATGTTAGCCAGAGGGGAACTGGCCCCCCACAGTGAGTCTGGTTTCTTCCAAGGTTATTTTTCTCCATTAACCATCATCTTTTGGAGTTTTGTGTTCCTTGCCACAGTCGCCTTCGGCTTGCTCACTGGGGGTTATTAATACAATTATTATTTAATTATTTTTAAACACGATAAAGAATCATATCTTATCTAATTCCACAACAAGGCTCCAAACAAAAAATCAATTAAGGAGCCATTGGCTCCTATAGGGGGAAAACAGGCGCCAAATATTTTCATTTTTAACTCCTTCCATTCCTTTTCGTCCCGCAGCTCGCATGCAAGAAGAACTGCACGTGCTAACAGTGTAGTCTGTGGAGCATTCTTCGCAATTATGTGATCACGTGCATTTTTTATGCTTGTTACTGTCACCGTGTTTTCTCACAGTCTCTTTTTTGAAATGGTTAGTTCCTGCAATGAACTCCGTTTTCCCCGCTATTTCTTTGATATAAACTTTTGTAATGTATTTCGGGAAATGTAATGCAAATTTTTAAATCAAAGGGAGTAAATTTTTACTGTCGCCAATGGCGACCTTGACAGAAATTACACTCGCAAATAAATTTATTTGGTCGCAAATGCGACCATTTTTAGTCGCAGTTTGGAGCCCTGCACAATGATGATGATTTATCGACTTTATAGACATTACATTTTTATCGTCTGTTAATGCTGAACTTCTGTAAAGCTGCTTTGAAACGATGTGTGTTGTGAAAGGCGCTATACAAATAAAATTGACTTGACTTGACTTGACATTACCTTTTGCCAGTTTCATTGAAACAGGTAATATTAGTAAATGTCAATAGCCAGACTCAAACTCAATGTGTGGGAGTGTTTACAACTAGCCCACAACTTTGACTCATTTCTGTATTTTCATATTGAAACAGGAAAATTTATTGATTGAAGGGATCATGCATTAAAATAAAAAATCCACCCAGTAGCCTTTAATTTTCTTCACAGTCATGAAATATGATTTAAAAGGTAGTATTATGGAAGAAGGGACATTCTTATTCTAGAGATTATTAATTAAAAATGAAATATTTGCATTTGTCCAATTAGGACAACAAATTTGATATGACAATGAATTCAAAAATTATTGCAAATTTACATTTAAATTTGCTGAAAGATAATTTTGACCATTTTTAGCTAGTACACTAGCATATAGATGGCCTCAAAGCTAACAGACAAGGATTAAAAGACGCAAAACTCCAAATTTGGATTTTATGGAAGGTCAGTGTTTTTTCAAAACAAATGCGATGCTAAACATCATGAATTTTTCCAAAGACATGTTTAGACAGTTTACACAAACCACATCACACAATAGATCAGATTTGAAATGGTGATTAATAGTATTCTTCTTTTTGTTTTAAAAAATCACAGCTTCCAGAAGTACTGTACTGTGGGAGATCATGATTTAGTCTAACAGCTTTGGACAAATGCCAAGACTTCTCCTCAGCAAACAAACAAACGTGTTTCCTTCCCTCTGTGGAGTCTCTCTTGGCAAGTGTAGTAGGCAAAGTTCAAACTGACAATCGCAGGCTGTTATAGTCCTCTGAGGACAGCCAGAGGTCAAAGGTGAAACATTATCGCCCCAAACTGACTGTTTCCGCTTGCACCGCAGCATCAGTGCAGAGCTTCGGTTGGGCAACGAGGCCTTGGAGGCTTTATTTGGATGTCATCCTGATTGCTAGTGCAGGTCAGGAAAGAGAACTTTACATATGTCTGAGTGCTTGGAGGGGATATAGGAGGAATAGAGAGGATATATGAGGAATAGATAGAGCATAGCAAAAAAGACGGGCAAAAGGGCAAACAAACAAGAGCTGGAGAGAGAATGAGTGAGAGTGATCTCAATGACTCAAGCAAGGAGAAATCTCCTCAAACCACAAATACAGCTGCCCCAGCACAAGTTATATAAAAAGCATTTTTTTGCTTGCGGTGCCTTTGGCAGCTGTGGTTCTCTGAGTGTTTTCATAGCCAAGAGAAACCTGAATAATCATGCCTAATGTTTCCGACAGATTTTGGTCTAGCATGTTCCATCATGATTAATTGCATTTTCTTTTTAATTTAAAGGAAATTCAAATTAATTTAATGACATAATAAGGTAGACACACTGAATATAAAATCATTAAAAGCAAAAAAAGGAAAGTAGCACTCTAGTATGAATCACAAAAGGTCTGTTTTATGGTACATCAGAGCAGTTTCTGGGAAGTTGATTTAAAAAAAACTCTAAACGATAATGAGATTGCAAATTGATAAATAGAAAGTCAGAAGTTGTCAAAACAAAAGATGGCTTACCAAAGCATTGTTTAAAATGTTCTGGGTGGTTGCTAGACTGTTTTAGCTGGTTGCTAGGTATTGCCAGGCTGTCCAGACTGGTTGCTTGGCTCTTCTACCTGATTGTTAGGGTGTTTTGGCTGGTTGCTACACATTGCTGTAGTGTTCTAGCTAGTTGTTGGTTGGTTGGTTGGTCGGTTGGTTGGTCGGTTGGTTGGTCGGTCGGTCAGAGGTGAGTGACAGGTAGCCCCACCCTTACTGAAATCTCATTTGGCTGGTTGCTACACATTGCTGTAGTGTTCTAGCTAGTTGTTGGTTGGTTGGTTGGTTGGTCGGACGGATGTGAGTGACAGGTAGCCCCACCCATACTGAAATCTCATTGGTCTAAAATACAACTCTACATAGCCCTTTATTAGCACAGCATTTTTGCTTTCAATGTAGACAGACAAATGGCATATCCCTGGAAACTTGTTGCAATTGGTTAGACTGATAGACACCATTATGCCCCATACAGCCCCTGACAAAAACTATGGAATCACCACACTTAGAAGATGTTCACCCTGCTTTTTTCTTCATAGCAAATAAACAAATCACGGATATGACACAAAAAATTTTTTGTTTAATAGCTGAACATTAGGTCTTCTTGAAACATCCCTCAAACAAATTCAATTACATTATTTTTATTAATTGGCATATTTTCATTCCAGATCAAGTAGAGTAAAAAAAAAATATGGAATCACTCAATGTTGAGGAAAAAATTATGGAATCATAATAATATTTTTTTTTTTTTTTTTTTTTTTTAATCACAATTTATACTTTGTTGCTCCTCCTCTGGCTTTATTGACGGCCTGAATTCTTTAAGGCATGGACTTCACTAATCAAAAACAATATTCTCAATCAAGCTGGTTCCAAGTTTCTCAAATAGCTGTTGAAAGATTAGCTTTGCAGGATGGAGCCTTGTCACGGACCAATCTTTTCAATTTCCACTATAACTTTAACTTTTCAGTAGGATTGAGATACGGACTCTTTGCTGGCCATGCCATTGAGTGGATATGCCTTTCCTGAAGAAAAGCTTGAACACTCTTTGCTCTGTGGCAAGATGCATTATCATCCTGAAAAATGACTTCATCATCACCAAACCTATTTTCTATCAATGGAATGAGAAAAGTGTCCAAAATTTCAATGTACACCTGTGCATTTACTGGTAACGTATCTCCCCAGGTCCTTTACCTGACATGCAACCCCATATCATAAATGAATGGGGAAATTTGATTTTCATTCTCCAGGCAATCATCTTTGTATGTTTCATTAGAACAGCACCAGACAAAAGCTCCAGCATAATAATATTGGTGATTCATCACTGAATATCACTTTCATCCAATCACCCATTGTTTTCCAAAGCCTTGTTTTCTTCTGTTTAGGTATTAGTACTGGTTTTTATTTGTAAATCATATGTAAATAAACCTTTTTCATTAATTAAAATAATGTAATTTAATTAAGAATTTGTTTCATGAAGCTGAATTGTATAGCTATTAGTCATATGTGATTTGTTTATTCACTACGAATTAAAAAAGCTGGGTGAATATCCTCTAATTTCTGCCAGGAGTTGTATAGGAGGGACTCTAAGTAATGGTAGTACGTTATTACTATTCTCTGTAAACAATAATGAAGTGATGTTGCCCTGCATTAGAAACACACAGACACCACTAATAATAAGGCTAAAGAAAAGCATAAGGAAATGAAAATGACAACTATTTTCACTAGATGAAACCATATGGGGATTAAAAATCATGTCATGATTTGTTATGAAAACACTTCAAAGAAAGTGGTTAAAGGTCGTTTTATTTTATCTTACATTATATCTGCAAAATCTGTTAAGACACTCAAGGAAAAAAAATAATCCTTATCCTTCTGGAGCCAAATTTACCAAACTATTCGCTTATGAGTCCAGCATTGGCATACCCGCTCACTGGCACAAGTAGAATCCATGTGGGGAGGCACAGTGTCTGCAAATATTACCCACAAAAGCTGAAGTCCGAGTTTTATTCATACCTAATCGACTAAATGAAGCGCAAAATGTCTCTGAGGAGCAATAGGGGTCAGGTGAGACTAGTTTTGATGGATTGAGCCTTTGTAAATGCCAGACAAATTTACACACTATTTTCTGCTCACAGCAACAAAGACATTTACTCTTTAAAAGGGGGCTTGAAAAAACTGTATAGAATAAAGTGGAAACACAAACACACACACATACATTCTGATAATGACATCCAAAAACAACTGAAGTTAACCAACATACAACACAGATGTAATTCCTTTAAAGTAGTAACATTTACAAAGAACCATAGTCATATCATAATTTTTTTGGACATGGTACCATAGTATTATTTAGTCCATATTTATACACAGATTTCTCTGGAACACTTTACAAAAAAGTTAGATTTGCAGGGCCGCCACTCCCCATACATGTCTGCATAGGGCAGCAACCCCCAAGGGGAATACCATCTTAACCTAGGTGGGCACCAAAAAGTTCACAGGCTGCCCTCCCTTGCACATACATTGCTTAAGGACCCTACAGCAGTCACAGAACCCTCCCCCATCAAACGATCTCCTAATTCACCCCAACTCTGCCGCTTCCCCATCCCTTGAGAAAATCATGGAACTTTGTGTGGGGGCACCAATTTGACCAGCACTGGCCCTGTCTATTTGTTCACATTATGTAATGCATGACTGAAGTTCAGGCATGAAACTCTACATGTCGCAAGTTGATAAATTCTTTGAACTTCTTAACTATTAATTAATCGGCTTGTTCACATGTGATATGTTAAGCCATTTGGCTTGCATGGTGTAAGCTGATAGGTCCTATGACATGTCATCGAGTAGCAAATCAACTTGTGTACTGCAAGGATTTTTCTCCAAAACCTCCTACTCCCCAGTACCACAGGTCTAGATCTTCTACACGGGGGTTGTATGCATGTCTAATTGAGCAGCAGCATGCCCTACATGCTTAGCTCAGCATGTCTGTGTATGTTTTAGCAATACGAGTAGCGTAGCAGACCTAGATTACCCCTGAATATGGCAAATGATTACAGTATTCTTTAAAGTACCTTGGAGAACCATGTAATTACTATAGTATATGAATATGGTAATCATTCAGTACCAGTATTACCAGTATTACTATTCCTATCTGATAACACGATTACTTTCACACAAAAAAAGAAGATTACTATCACAAAAGAGTGAATGACAACTGACAGATAATGAGGAAGGGAAGTTTATCAAAGCTATCATATGGCTTCAGAAGATATGGGATATAATGCATGAACATTAGACTACTTTTATGGTGCTTTTTGTTCGCTTTGGAGCTTGACAGCCCCTGGTTAGTGTATGTGTTTGTTGCTTGGGAAAAAAAATTGTGTGAACATTCTTCAAATCTTGTATTTATGGTTTACAGATTAGCCTATAACACCCGCTGACCAAATGAATGAAAAACAGCCATCTTTCTGCTCTTCTTGGAGATTACTGTAATTTTTGTACAGTTTTTGATGTTGTCACGGCTGGTTTATCCATGCATATTCAGAGCTGGCTTGACCACTGTGACAGCACTCGAGAACCAAATTGAATCAGTATTACTGATACTGTATAAACACTGGTGATTTCATTCAACTGGTACCAAAGTATCAGTACTTTCGACATCCCTTCAGGCTAGGAAAGGAAACAATAATAAATACCTCATTATATCTTATTAAAACCTCAACAGTGTGTCAAAGAGACTGAATATGTTTAGAAATTATTTTAAGCTATACATTAATGCTCAATATTTCAGTGATGAAAGTAGCCCAGTTCTAACAATCTGGGCCATGAAAAGAAAAAGTAACTTGTTATATAAACAATTCCGATATTGCGGCCAAAATACGTCTATTCTTTACGGAAATCTTTCATCACTTAGTTCTAAACATGGGCTGCACTTGGTACTGAAAAAACAAAGCATTGTACCCCTGCTGTAAACAACAAAATGAAATGAAACGTTAAACACAAACTCTCGCTGATGAAATCAACCTGCATCCTAATTTTGAGAGTGGCCATCTCATAAGCAGGAAACAAACACAGAGGAACAAAAGGAAGGAAGGAAGGGTTTGAGTGGCAGACCTGTGATTTAGACTACATCTGTCAGAGATAAGCAGTCTTGAGCTCTTACAAGACAGCAGGCAGAAATCAAGTATTTTAGAGAGGTTTGCGAAGGGTTTGTATATTGTGTATGTTCAGCTAAATTAAAGAAACATGCTCACTAGACAGTTAACAGTACACAGCTAAAGATCCAACAGCAATATGCTTACAACAGCTTAGGTTCTACAGCTACTTTTCAAATTATCACGTTTTTCACTAACCTCTACTCAAACTTATCTCTAAACAGTAGCTATCTGCATCAGCAAATATCATGCAAATAGTTTTACCACTCTCTAAATCAGTGACTCTCAACTAGTGGGTCATAGTTCTTATTAGAACACACCAGACCATGTTAAATATATATAGGTTTACTTTCAAGAAGGATACACAGGGCCCTATCAAGTAAGTTTTGTTTGTATTATTATTCAGTTTAAATGTTTTCCCAAAATTCAGATTTTTTTTTTTGAATTCCATGTTTTAAAGTTTAATTACATTTGACAATTAAAGTAATCCATAAAACTTACAGTCGCACTGCATTATTTATTTTTTTTATCTTACAGCTCAATCTAAAACACAAGGTGTTTTTTTTAATACAGTGCTGCACATGAGAACATCACAGTATTAATAAAAGCATTACTGCAAAAGTTATTCAGCCCCACAGTACTCTTGCTTGTAAGATATTGCTAAAATATAATGTCATTATTATCTATTTATTATCATCTTTATTATCATTATGTTTAATATTAATGTTGCATTTAGTAATTTTTTTGTCTCATTTAAAGTTTTACTTCAAAACAAATAAATAGTAGTTCCTCGATATTGTGTCGATTGTAGTGAAACTAGGGGTCTCTTCAAAAAGCCACAGTTACACCTGTACTTGAGAAAAGGCCAATGAGAAAATGGCGAACAGAATTTGCATGTCCCTCCCCAGGATATACGGGTATAAAAGTGCATCTGTTTAGTCAGATTTCTTCTTCGGAGCCGAGCTGACGTTCACTACTGTTCCATTAATCTCTTCCAGAGCACAGCTGTTGGATCTTATGGCGCATTACCTGCTTTTTTTTTCTCTTCCTCTGCATGCCAGTGCAGACTACGCTTCGACAATGCTTCTAAAAGAGCATTACCCTCATAAAGAGTAAAAATTTCTATTAGAGCAAAACACATTTGCTCTATGTGTGTTGTTCCTGGATGTGGCAGATATCTCTCCGCTTCTGACGGTCATGGGCTCTGCCTCACGTGTCTGGGCTGCTATCACACTGAGGCAGCATTTATGGATGGTTCATGTTCTCGCTGCGAGAACATGACCATGGTAACACTGGGGTCGCGGCTTTCCTTCCTCCGAGGGAAACTTTAGCTGCCCTTTAGCTGCCCCTCTGCGCCTTCTTCCTACAGGATTGAGGCCGGTGTGGCTGGCATTGAACGTGATCTGGGGAATGCAGCGGGTGTGGATTCACCGGGTAAATCCCCACGAACCACCCGCCCCCAGCGGTTTTCAGCAATGAAGAAACAGACAGAGGCCATTCAACACATCATGCCTCCTCGTCGCACAAGAGCAGGTACTCCTTCCGGGCCCAGCTCTCGGCCCCATAGAGCTCCCTGCAGGAAGCTGACGCCCCCGTCACACGAACCCCTTCATGGACACAAAAGGCTCCCAAGCGTTTCTGAGATGATCGGCTCAGGGAGCAAGCTAGCCTCCAGACCGCTCCATCCCCTGTTGGAGGGCTGGGAGAAAAACCTTTTGCCACACCCTGACCGGGCTGTGGTACCCAAAAGAGCAGCTTCCTCACTCCTCACGTTCTCATGGCGGTCTGGCACCAAACACCTACAGTCACGTACCATGGACGCGGTCCCCTCGCCTCCACGCCTTTGCTGGTATCCCGCTTGCGCATAGCGCATTTCCCCTCCACTGAGGTGAACATGTGCGCTCTCTCTCCCAGGCGAGCCCACTAAACTCATGCTCCTTGGATGTCTTTCCTCCCTACCCCTCTGGCTCGCGTATACACCAAAGGAATACCTGATCAGACCCACTATGAGTACTAATTACTCTGTACTGGAATAGGTACTCCACAGGTGTCGGTCATCATGGTAACCCCCTGTGTCATATTTTCCGCTGTACAGTCCCCCTCTCGGTGGACCTGTGTCTCCCTTGGGCAGTCCCTTCTGCCCTGGTCGCTGTGTTGTAGAGCTCCTCCCTGGCCAGGCAGGACCTACCACCGTGCCACTTCCACGTGTGGCTAATAATCCCATGTGACGTATTTGCCACATGTTGATTTCCCCAGCCTGGGCAGGATGTGGTCTCCACAGGGTCTTTCCCCCCTGAAAGAATAGGATGGAAAAGAACACCTTCCCCGATGAACGTTATAGTGTTAGATGGCCCCAGCCGCATCTAACACTCTATGGAGAAAAAACATTGAGAGAGAAAAAGCTGCAGCTGGTGCGTCCTCCTCCCATGCTTGTCACGTCGCTTGTTAACCGCCTTAGGGATTTGGGGAACCTAAAATGTATATGACGTCTTATGGGGTGTTGGGGAAGGTTACATGCTCCTTTGGCATGTGACAGCTTGCTCACACCTCCATCAGCAGTTCACGTAACATGGTTCAGTGTCGTGGCATTATTGGATAGGGACACCTAGTGTCACTGCAATTGACACATCATTGAGTAAGTGAAAGAAGGGAACCATCTAGTTTACTGTTGTAACCTCCATTCCCTGATGGAGGGAACGAGAATTTATATAACGATTAATAATCGGCCAAACCTTATTCTCGGCTCCTCAGTCCAAAACCTGTCTAAACAGATGCATGATTCCCTCTTTTTATACCTGTATGTCCGGGGAGGGACATGCAATTCTGTTTGACAATTTCTCATTGGCCTTTTCTCAAGTTCAGAGGTAACTGAGACACTCGGAAGAGACCTCTAGTGTCAGGTTACAACAGTATCCTAGATGTTTTGAAACATAAGTATAAAATCATGACCACTTGTGAGATAAATAGTTTAGTCATATCAATAACCTTATAAAAGCTCATTTATTCTACATGGGTCTGGGGTGCCTCATAGGGGCGGTCATGTTAGCATCACATGACCAGCTGAATACTTCTCGCTTAATCTCAGTATTCACCCTGATTCTGTACACTTTCATTCATGGATTAAGTAATCTTGGTTAACTGTTCATAGTGAATTTCTACAATGGCATTGGTACCTGAAAACTACAGTGTTTGAATCATGCAGCAGCCAGGCCACTGCACCTTTAAATTACTATACATTAGTAATATATTTCTGTTGCTTGTTTAATATATTTTACTCGTCTTTTATTCTGGGGGAAAACGGAGTGAACACCCTTCAGTTTCAGTGTGTTTTTGACAACAGTTGCTCAACTCCAGATAAGCAGTTAGCTATATGGCCTGAAGTGTATATTAAGCTCCAAAAGGCTGTGATTTAAATACTAAAGAAATATATAGTTTGCATGTTCAGCACACTTCAAGGTGAAAGAGCGCTCTGCTCTCTGTTATCTGCTACACACAAAGAGCATACGTTATTTGTGCGGCTGGCTATTATTATTTTTATTTAATTAAATCTCAGTCTTTTGTGGTTTAACAATCACACTATGACATATTAATTTCAAATTCCGTGGCATTCCACATTTTATAGCTTTGTTCTTGACTGGATTCCATGATTCTGCCCATCTTTTCGGAATTACTAGATTATTAAATATATTAAACGGCAATATTTGAGGTTTTAAGAATTTATTTGTTACTTTATACATTAAAAAAAATGCTGGTACAGCATTTGGTTGCCACTTGATGTCCTGTGTAAACTACACAAAGTAGTAAACAAAATAAAAATAATAAATAATTCCTTTTTTTTTTGTTTTCAGAAAGTTCAGCTCTTTAACCATAAACCATATAATTCTCTTACTACTGCAAGCTAAATGAAAATTGCTGCAAAATCTTAACCAAATAAAACTAACCTGAAGTATGATCAATGGTAATAGTGATACTTGCTCTAGCTTCAAGATTTAAAAGCTTTTTATTCAGTCTTACTTTTTCTAAATTCTTAAAAATGTAATTCACAAGTCTCTTTGAAAATAAAACAGAGTAAACCAGTTTATTGGGCTTGTCAGTGTTTGAAAAGCAGCATTCCCCAGTGAATGTTCTTCTACATGGGATCATATAGAGCTGTGAAAAAAGCTCTTTCTGGCTCCAAAGCAGCATGGAAAGTCCCCTCAGTGGAAAGTCCCTCTACTAAACTTGACAGATTGTGGATGTGTAGGATCATAAGGGGCCGAGATGGACTTGCCCTTTGGCCAAAAAACACACACTGAATATTATATTACATTAGTCTCCGGCTCTCACAGTCTCTCTCTCAAAGACACACATACACGCAGAGACATAACGACTTTCTCTTCTCCCTAAAGATCATAACTAATTGTATCACAACACATGCATACCCAAGAAAAAGTGCAAGCAAGGGGAAAAAAAGATAAAAGCAACATCTGAGAGGCGGTGGACACAGGGAGGCATTTTCTTCACATATATCCCGAACATGTCAGTAACAGCTCTGACAAGCAGCATGTGGCAGCAATATGACTACCATCACCACAGGAAATGGGAATGGAGAGGAAGTGAGTGATTCTGCAGAGGGAGCAACAATATGAACATTGTATGGAGTGAGGCGGAGGAGAGGTGAAGAGGTTCGGCTCTGACTGCACTATGTTAATGGCTTCTGAAAACAACTTGAGCTTTCTTCGATATCCGTGTGTGTCCTGAATGTGTATTTGTAACAGTTCTGTTTGCAACGTGAAGGCCATGTCCATTTATACATTTTAGTAAACTCCAAAACTCTTCTATGTCTAACTTTGTTTAATATCTCCAGAAGATTGATCAAGCATTTCACCATAATTAAAAAAATAAATAAATAAATTAAAGCTTGTTGAGCTTTTTCTTATCAAGAATTTTCTTGACTTTTCGAGTTCTTGAGTTGGCTATGTGGTTTTTCAGAGATATACATTATCGGTTCTACAAATCAGTAGGTTTCTGTGTACTTTAAAGATGCAAGTTCATATAGATGCAAATATAATTGCAAAAGACTCTGCTAATACCAATATGGACAATATTGGTATCAGCAGAGTCTTTTTGCAATTATATGTCTTTTAAAACCAATATTCAAAGCTGATAATATCAGGATATATACTCTCTCTCTCTCTCTCTCTCTCTCTCTCTCTCTCTCTCTCTCTCTCTCTCTATATATATATATATATATATATATATATATATATATATCCTGGTAGTATCAGCTTTGTGTACAGCTGGATTAAGTACTACAGTGCATCTCCTCCTATTTACATTTACAGTATATACACATTTTTAATTCAGAGACGGAGCAAGTTATACGTTTTTTTTTGGAACAACATGCATCAATGGTTGATGTAACATTGACTTCACAAATTCATGAAAGACTTTTTGAACAGCTCCAGAGAGCATAAAATGAAAGCATTATGCAGAGGATATAAACTCTCGCCGGAGAAGTGAACTCATCCGTTTGTGCTCTGACAGGCCCTCTATGACCCCATTGCTGTCTAGAGGGCATGTAGACCATTCTGCTGAGCTAGCATGCATTTGACACACACACACACACACACACACACACACACACACACACACACACACACACACACACACACACACACAGAGACACACACACACACAGAGAGAGAGACAGTAGTGCTGGAGCCCAAATCAAACGCATACATTCATCTGGACCCCCTACATACACACAGTCCAGATGCTGGGAGGGGCGTCAGTTGTTCAAGTGAGTCATTTCCATCATGTTGCTCTTAAATGTGCTTTTGTTCTACATCTGCTTTTCAGATTAGCTCTTCAACTGAACTTCATTATCCATCTCTGCCTATGTTTAGTTTATCACCCTCTAACCTGGAAGCTTCATTTACATGGACACCAGAAAGCAGGTTATTGCGAGAAAGCAGCGTTCATGTTTACTCTCGTATACATGCAGCTCAGTCAGTAAGCAGATTTCTCCACAGGAACATAATTCTCCCACAACGCTAGTGTAAATAACAAACATGGCATCCGAGGAAGACTTTGCTATTTTATTCTCTGTTGCTCCAGATATTCCAGAGTTCCATTCGCTTCTCTTAATCCCTTAAACGGCATCAGGAATCAGTGTTCTTGTTTGCATGATGTTTCAGAACACTGCTTTCTGCTAAAACCCTGAAATAAACCGTTTTCTTAAGTGCATGTAAACGTGGTCATTGGAGGAACAATGTATATATGGTACAAAATTAAGCTTTAGCCCCACATGCTATTGGTGTGTTAATTGAGAAAATGTATCGGCCATAATAATTTTTTTATATTGAATATTATGAAACAATAAGTGTGCTCTCACTGGCTTATCCAATGTGGCCAGTTGTTTTGCTCATGCCTGTTAACGTTTTGACATCAAAAGCAGATAATAATCCAATGATTTCAAATCTCATGCAAACGTTGGTTTCTTACGTTCTCATTTCTCAGACAATCCAACAACACAAGAAAACTGTTTACATGATATTTGAAATAATAATGGATATTTTCTGCTTCAGATGCCAAAATGAACAAACACAACACTTGTGCAAATTTGACAAGATAGAATACCAGTAAAGGTGTTTATATGAAATGTAAAATTAGGGTAATGGGCAAAAATGTACATCTGCTGATCGGTTTATGCTTAAACCGTTTATGACTTTACCCCGATAAAGGTAAACCGTTTAAGGCTTTTACATGACCGTACACATTATTGGCTTAAGCATTATCAGTGTAGGTTTACTAGATCGTGCATGTAAATGTGCTCATTGACAATGGAGTTATTTAGCTGTTTTTTCCATTGCATGTTAGTGACAGACAAAGTGGCAATTACTGTGTCACTTGCAGCATCATATGCAAGCTAGTCGCTGAGTCTCCGAAAAACGTATTTTTTGCACTATTACTATGTTATAACAAAAGCCTTTTACTATAATGTACAATTTCAAAACTGATCCATTTTAATGCTTGTACTACAGACACACCTACATTTACACACTTATTCCAGTTTTTTGACACCATTGGTAAGGTTTAGACATTGGGTTAAGGGTAAGAAGGTCTGTTTTGTGTCCCCTTAAAAACCATGCCTGATTACAACACCATTTCACCGTTTAATTTCACTATTTCAAATGAATTATGAATCTTATAGTAATATAACTAGAAAGATGTTGCCCCAATGTAGATAGTGACTTCTCGTTAGTAACTTGAAGTGTAGTTAACTACTTGTTCAAAATGGTAACTTGACTGTAGTTTAGCTACTTTGAATTATGAGCCTCTTGTAGTTTTGTCACAGTGTATCCTCCCCAACGACATTTAAATCACTTTCCTTTTCTCATTTAGTTACTGTTGAACCTGGTGTGGCTTAATGTGAAAGCTGAGTCACCCTGTTTGCAAGTACACATCTAAAAAATGTGGTTGGTGTTAGTTTGTTATCATCTGGTAGTGGGCAATGACAAAAGAGGTTTGTTGTAAAGAGATCTGAGGGGTACTGGCACAACTGGTGTGCACTAAACAAAAAACATAAACAGTATTTACACTGGCACTGCCAACCTAAACACACACTCAGAACGCCTGGTGCTGTTTGCATTCTCAATTGGTTCCACATGTCTGTAGCTGCTTGTTCAAAACACCCAATATCAGGTATGTTTGGTCTAAGAGATTGTGCTCTCTTTCTTAAAACAGTGGCTTGCGACCCAATCAACGGGTAGCAGGTCTGTTCTGATAGAGACATAAACAGCAGGGAAAAATGTAAATGTAAATTATAATATGCAACTAAACATATAATCAAACATATTTAGGATCACAAAATAAATGTGCTTTTCAAAAAGGGAGAAGACGCATTCCAGATCTTTTGCTGTCAATGTAAGGCTGTGCATCCAATCAAACACTACTGTATTTTGGCACAATCTCTCACTTGGTAGAAGAAAGCCAAATTAGGCAGATGTCAAAATTAACAGGTGGCATGACATCCATCATCCTCAAAAACCACTGACAAATCTAAGGAATAAAACACGACACATTTCACGTTAAATTTGGGTTAACTTGAAAGACAGTAGGTTTGTTCTAAACATTGTCAAATGAAACCATACTGCGAACATGTCTGATTATATATGTTTGCTTTTGCACAATATAATTAGTAAATAGTATTCTGCTGAGCTAGTAGTGTCATTGAAGACACACAGTTCTTTTTTTTTTTTTTTTTACAAAAAGATGGAGGGAATAACGCTCAGGGGATGATATGATGGAAGAGGAGAGGGGGTTTTGGGTTATTGCGGTATAAATTATTAGTTGTATATTGTGAACTGAAACCAAGATGATGACAAATATCTTCTTGATGCAGCTTTTACAGTCGGTATGGACATATCCAAATTATAATAAACTATGGAGCCTCAAAATCCAATTGAACAAAAACAAAATTTATAAATAAGCTCCCATTTGAATAAAGAGATGGAATTAAAGTCAATTTGCCACACCCCATGGGATGCTGAACTGGAGTTTATATGTGCTTTCAAATGCTCACGCTTGTAAGTATGTGCCGTTACTCCTTTTATACTGAAATGGACAATTAATCAAATTTAAATGGTGATGTGTCCTAGTATGATTATTAAACTGTAAATTTAAATAAATAAAGACAGTCTGCATGTGCCGCACGCTTCAGCACACACGGAAATGTGTGAAGACGCTTGTATGCTCACAGTCTCATCAAAACACCACATTTTACGAACATGATGCATTGTGCTTGTTAAAGTAGGTGACAGAAGAGTGCACACATTTACTGTAAAGTGCACAGGAGTACGCTACCGTCGCGGTGCTGTCTGAACGGATCAAGATGTACTTGCCCCAGATCAGCAGGAGAAACCTCCGCAGGGCAAGGAATACAGCCAGCAACTCAAGGCAGTTGATGTGCCAAAGCAGCCGGGGCCCTAGCGCGTTGCAGAAGGCACCCAACCCCATTGAGAGGTGTCTGTGGTATGTCTGAACACCTGCCGTAAGGGGCCTCCAGTCTGCAGAAAACAGAGGTCTGTCCAAGGGTTGAAAGTCTGTCAGCAGGAAGGGGTTATTAACACAAGTTCCCCGTCTGTCGCTCACTTCGACATCGTGTCGAAGAAGCGACACTAGGGGTCTCTCTTGAGCGCCGAAAGATACCTCTGATCTATGAAAAAAGGCCAATGAGAGTTGGCGAACAGTATTTGCATACTCCGCCTCCGGATACGGATATAAAGGCGAGAGAAATACGCTCGTTCATTCAGTAATTTTCTTCAGAGCCGATGGTCGTGTGAATGCTGTCTGCTGTGCTACACACAACTTACCCTGCTTCTGATCCTCTGACGCGCTGCTGCTGTTGGATTTACAGCGCACCTTCAGCGGCTTATCTCTTCTCTGCCGGCGTGCAGTTTGCCCCTGAGCGCTTCGACAGCGCAGTGTTTAAAAGAGTTTATTAAAGAGCAATTTTCTCATAAAGAGTTTATTTCTCTAAAAGAGCAATACACAGTGGTGTTGAACGCCCTTTTCAGGGCGCGTCTTTATAAAGATGCCATTCAAACCCTGTGTAGTTCCTGGATGCGGTAGAGTGCTCTCCGCTTCTGACGGCCACAGGCGCTGTCTCGTGTGTCTGGGCGCCGATCACACCGAGGCAGCGTTTGTGGACGGTTCATGTTCTCATTGCGAGAATATGACCGTGGCAGCGTTGCGGTCACAGCTCGCTTTCAACAGAAAGCACGCCACTCCTGCCGCCCCCCCGTATCGCTCCTTCTTCCCACGGGATTGAGGACGATGCGGTTGGCGCTGGAGGCGATTTGGGGAGGGCAGCGTGTGCAACTCCGCCGGGTACGCCCCCTCGGACCACCCGCCCCCCGACACGCTCGCTGACCTCCGTCCAGTCTTGAGGTATCGGCGACTCGCCTCCGGGCCAGTTTGCCTATCCTCTAGAGCTTGAAGCCGATGAGCTCGCCGCTCCATTGGAGAGCGCGGAGTCTGACGCTGACTCCTCCCCTGGGCTGCCGCCTTCGGGCCAGCATGCCCAGGTTGAGGTGGATGCGCAGATGTCCGACATGCTTGCCTGGGCTGCCGTCGGGGTGGGGTTGGACTGGAAACCTCCACCCTCCCCACACCCGTCACGGTAGGACGACTGGTTCCTGGGGTCAGGGCGCCGCTCACAGCCACGCCCCCCCCAGTCCCGTTTTTCCCGGAGGTGCATGACGAGCTGACGTCGTCATGGAGAGCCTCGCCCTCCGTCCGTCAAAAGCCCTGCTCGTCCGCTCTCGCTACCCTCGATGGCGGAGAGGCTCACGGGTACACGGCGAATCCCCGGGTGGATAGGGCGGTTGCACTTTGCCCCGCTCCGAGTAGCCGGCATCCGCATACTCAACTACCTCGACGACTGGCTCATTCTGGCCCACTCGTGAGAATCACTATGCGCTCACAGAGACCAGGTGCTCAGGCACCTCAGCCGCTTGGGGCTTCAGGTCAACTGGGAAAAGAGCAAGCTCACTCCAGTTCAGAGCATCTCTTTTTTCGGGATGGAATTAGACTCGGTCTCAATGACGGCGCGTCTCACCAACGAGCGCGCCCAGTCAGTGTTGAACTGCCTTGCCGCCTTCAGGCCGGGCACAGCGGTTCCTTTAAAACTTTTCCAGAGGCTCCTGGGGCATATGGCATCCTCCGTGGTGGTCGCGCCACTGGGGTTGATTCATATGAGACCACTCCAACACTGGCTTCAGACCCGAGTCCCGAGACGAGCATGGCGCCATGGCACGCACCGGGTAACGATCACCCCCGTCTGTCGCAAAGCATTCAACCCCTGGACAGACCTCTGTTTCTTACGGGCTGGAGTACCCCTACAGCAGGTGTCCAGACGCGTCCTGGTCACGACCGACTCCTCCAGATCGGGTTGGGGCGCCGTCTGCAACGGGCACGCAGCCTCAAGCCGTTGGAAAAGGGCCCAGCTGCGTTGGCACATCAACTGCCTCGAGTTGTTGACCGTCCTTCTAGCCCTGCGGCAGTTTCTCCTGTTAATTCGGACGAACATGTCCTGGTCAGGTCGGACAGCACCACTGCGGTCGCGTACATAAATCGCCAAGGCGGCGTACGCTCCTGCCACATGTTGCAACTCGCCCGTCCTCTCCTCCTTTGGAGCCAGCACCGACTCAGGTTGCTGCGTGACACTCACATCCCCGGCAACCTCAATGTGATGGCGGACGCGCTGTCATGACAACGCTTGCCTGGAGGAGAGTGGAGGCTTCACCCCCACTCGGTTCAGCTGATTTGGGAACGGTTCGGCAAGGCCCAGGTAGACCTGTTTGCCTCCCGAGAGACCTCCCACTGCCCGCTCTGGTACGCCCACTCAGAGGCTCCCCTAGGGGCAGATGCACTGGCACACAGCTGGCCGGTGGGGCTGCGCAATTACGCATTCCCCCCAGTGAGCCTTCTTGCACAGGTGCTGTGCAAGGTCAGGGAGGACGAGGAGCAAGTCACTCTCGTGGCTCCTTACTGGCCCACCAGGGCCTGGTTCTCGGACCTCGTACTCCTCGCGACAGCCCCTCCCTGGCAAATTCCCCTGAGGAAGGACCTTCTTTCTCAGGGACGGGGCACGCTCTGACATCCGCACCCAGACCTCTGGAACCTCCACGTCTGGCCCCTGGACGGGACGCGGAAGATCTAGCTGGGCTACCACCCACAGTCGTAGCCATGATCAACCAAGCCAGAGCCCCTTCTACCAGGCAACTCTACGCCCTGAAATGGCATCTGTACGTGAATTGGTGTTCTTCCCGGACAGAAGACCCACAGAGGTGCGCAGTTAGGTCTGTGCTCCTGTTCCTACAGGAGAGGTTGGAGGGGAGGCTGTCCCCGTCCACCTTGAAGGTGTATGTTGCCGCTATCGCAGCTCACCACGACCCAGTGGATGGAAAAACCCTGGGTAAGCACGACTTAGTCATCAGGTACCTAAGAGGTGCCCGGAGGTTAAATCCCTCCCGGCCAAACCTGTTCCCCTCCTGGGATCTCTCGGTGGTCCTTGCCGATCTTCAGAGATACCCTTTCGAGCCGCTAGGATCAGCTGGACTCAGGGCTCTCTCTTTAAAGGCGGCCCTGCTGATCGTGCTCGCCTCCATCAAGAGGGTCGGGGACCTGCAAGTGTTCTCTACCAAAGACACTTGCCTGGAGTTCGGTCCGGCAGACACTTATGTGATCCTAAGACCTCGACCGGGCTATGTGCCCAAGGTTCCTACCACGCCCTTCAGAGATCAGGTAGTGAACCTACAAGCACTGCCCCGGGAGGAGGCAGACCCAGCCCTCTCACTGCTGTGTCCGGTACGTGCCTTGCGTACCTACCTGGAACGCACCCAGAGCTTTAGGCGCTCTGAGCAGCTCTTTGTCTGCTTTGGAGGACAGCAGAAAGGGAACGCTGTTTCCAAACAGAGGCTGTCTCACTGGGTGGTGGAGGCCATTCAGTTGGCCTATCACACCCAGGCCGTGCCACCCCCTTTGCGAGCTCAAGCCCACTCTACCAGGAGTGTGGCATCCTCATGGGCATTGGCTAGAGGCACCTCGCTAGCAGACATCTGTAGAGCTGCGGGCTGGGCAACACCTAACACCTTTACGAGGTTTTACAATCTCAGGGTTGAGTCAGTTTCGTCCCGTGTTCTCTCAGGTCCGAGCCCATAGAACTCGGTACACGCCGACGATCTGACCGGGTGAATCGCTTGTTTCCAGCGCCGTTTCCCTCTCCGAGGCAGAACAGTGCGCTTAGGTCCCTGGTTGATTCCTCCCTAGCCCTCTCGGGCCCGCAACAGTTCAGCGGAGGAACTTGCCGGCCCAGTCCACTATGGGTACCTCCGGCTACCCCTACTGGAATAGGTGCTCCACAGATCAGGCCTCCTACGGGTCTCCTCCTGTGTGTATTTCCGCGGTACGGTCACCTTGCGAGCTGACCCGCGTCTCCCTTAGGCAGTCCTTCACTGCCCTCCGGTCGCCGTGTTGTAGCAACTCCCCCCTCCTCGAGGTTGGATCTACCACCGCGCCATTTCTTCCCACATGCCCAAAGTGGCCATGTGATGTATTTTGCCACGTTTACCTCCCCTGCTGGGTGGGTGTGGCCTCCGCAGGGTCTTTTCCCCCTGAAAGAATAGGAATTCGGGTAAGACCCCCTTCCCTCGATGCGGTAAGGGCCCTGGCTGCTCTTGCTCTATGCCGAGAAAACATAGAGAGAAAAGAGGCCCAGCCAGGCTTGGCCCGTTCGCTAGTTGGGACTGTCACCTTGTTCCCCCATAGGGTGACCAAAAGGATTCTGACGACTCTTTCGGGGCATTGGGGAAGAGTAGGTGCAGTCTGAACACAGTTGGTCACTGTGCACGTAGAAATACCTGCCCGCTCTGTGTAAGCAGTACACGTACACGGCTCAGCGCATGGCGAGTTTTGAAGTGGACCCCTAGTGTCGCTTCTTCGACACGACGTCGAAGTGAGCGACAGACGGGGAACGTCTAGGTTACGTATGTAACCTCCGTTCCCTGATGGAGGGAACGAGACGTCGTGTCTTCCCGGCCATGTCACTGAGCCGAGCCGCTGAGGTGCCCGGTACACTCCCGGCTCCTCAGAAAAATCCTGATTGAACGAGCGTATTTCTCTCACCTTTATATCCGGAGGCGGAGTATGCAAATACTGTTCGCCAAGTCTCATTGGCCTTTTTTCATAGATCAGAGGTATCTTTCGGCGCTCGTGAGACCCCTAGTGTCGCTTCTTCGACACGACGTCTCGTTCCCTCCATCAGGGAACGGAGGTTACATACGTAACCTAGACGGTATGAGTCATTGCGCCATGCCCATCTCGGGACTTGAGTCTGAAGCCAGTGCTGAAGCGGTCTCATAAGCATCAACCCGAGCTGTGCGACCATGGCCGAGGATGCCATATGCCCCAGGAGCCTCTGTTTTAGAGGAACCGCTGTGCGGGGCTCGAAGAGAGCAAGGCACCAGAGCACTGACTGCACACGCTCATTCATGAGGCATGCTGTCATTGAGACTGAGTCTAACTCCATGCCGAGAAAAGAGATGCTCTGAACCGGGGTGAGCTTGCTCTTTTTCCAGTTGACCTGAAGCCCTAGACGGCTGATCCCTGTGAGCGCATAGTAACTCTAGAGAGTGAGCTAGAATGAGCTAGTCATCGAGGTAGTTGAAAATACTGATGCCCAATTCCCGTAGTGGGGCAAGGGCTGCCTCTGCAACTTTCATGAATACGTGAGGGGCAGGGACAGGCCGAAGGGGAGGACCATGTACTGATACACCTGGCCGTCGATTGCGAACTGTAGGAAGGGCGGTGTCCAGGCATGATGGAGACGTGGAAGTATGCGTCCTTCAGGAAACCAATCTTGATGCCGAATGCAGATTAAAATGTTTCTGCGTGAGCATTTTGAATGGAAGTTTGTGTAAAGCCCAGTTGAGAACTCACAAGGCCAAGATTTGCAGCATCCCACCATCTTTTATAGGAACGATGAAGTAAGGGCTGTAGAAACCCTTCTTCATCTCGTCCCGAGGCTTGGGTGCTGTGAAAAGACACAAAGCACTTACCTACCTCTGTGCTCCCGGCATGGGGCAGGTTAGAGACTGAGTAAGAGGTCCTGCAGAGGCGTCTTCGGAACTCGTCAGTGCCAGCCTGCAGGGATGGGCAGTCGCGGGTCCGGAGGCGAGGTGATTGCGTACGGGGAACTGGGACTGTAGGATTTTGATGCCGGAGCACCGTGAGAATGGCAAAAGATTATTTTTGTGTGTAATATGAGCCAGTTGGTGACGTGAAGTGAATCTGTTAGTCACTGTTTACATAGAACAGCGCTCCGTGATTGTTTGTATAACTACTACATTACTAAAGCTAGAAAGTAGTTTAAACAAACAACTTCAGCATTAAGGCTCATCTCAGCTGAGAGACACAACAGACTGATTGATTACAGAACTCAAGGTGCTTACCTCTTACCGGAGTTTCCACACTGGATACATACTGTTTAAAATGGCGGAGGACATTGCGGTTTCTATAGTGAATAACTCTTGTGCACCGGCTACCGTGAAATAGAGAGGAATACCCCCACTTGAATGCTATTTTTTCACTGAGAAAGCTGACCTTCAGAAAGCTGAAAGCATCTCTGCTTGAGTGTGGCAGCAGGTGATCGCACACATTCCATCTCTCTCTCTCTCTCTCTTTCTCTCTCTCTCTCTCTCACACACACACACTCACACATACATCCATCCAATTTTTATCCAATTACTTGTTCGAAACAGCACAAGCCATGATACTATTACTGAAGTGACATTTTTGAATTACTAACAAAGGCTTGGACGCATAATTTGTTTTGAACTAGCAACAGCCGATCCTGATCGGTCGCGTAAGAAAGTATTTCCATGCACAAATGCATTTTTATGACCGTACTCAGTTTTTCCTAATTTTTTTACATTTACTCGTTCATTTAACTGTTGTATATAAGCAATATCACACTCGCAATTGTGCAATATGGCCCTAAATCAGCACTGCTGTGATTACCTATGGACGAATCACAGCAGTGCTGATGTAGGGCTATGTCGCACTCTTGTTTGTGTGATGCTTAATTATGCTACCTAATCTGTCAGCATGATGTTGGTGAATCACATCGAGCCTCTTTGTACATTACGTTATTGTTTTGGTTGATGCTCGCTCGCGTCCCTCTGGAGTGTGTGTGCGAGCACGAGCAACAGGTAGCTGGCTGCAGTTCACATATTGGCCACAGTTGTCATTAATAACAAGGGTTTCTGAATCTTACATACTGCACTTTAATTGAAAAACTCTTTAGTGAAACATGCAATTGTTTACAATTGTTTACAATACATTTAACTTTCTTATAACCCACTGTTCTTTAGAAAAATTCTCCCGGTACTGCAAGTCTTTTGGTTTCCCAACAGTGGATATCTGATGTTCTGTTTAGGTTATTGTTATTGTTATTAGTTTTCTCTGTTTTATATTGTAATAATGTGTCCTAAAAATAAAATAAAAAATATACAAAAAATAAATATAAATAGTGTTGGATCGGAACAGTATCGGCCGAAATCAAAAAAGTCAGCTACAGATATCGGATCGCAAGAGAAAAAATGGGATAGTTCATCCCTAATCAGTTTTGCTACCTTAATTCAAATTGCTAGAAAAATATTTTATGAATCAATTCTCAAGTATCTTATGAATATGAGAGTGACAGTCTTAATGAAACTTTAATCAAAATCAGACAAGAAAATAAGAGGAAAAAATGCCTTTTTCAATGGGTGCCACATTTTTGTAGCTGCTTGAGTTCTACACCCAATTTCAGTCCCTCCCGCTTTACACGTTTCCACCAAAGAAAAGGCAGTTCTTGGCTGGACATATCAGCTCTGCTCCATCCCTTTAAATCTGCTAGTCTCTAACCAGGATCAGTTAACTAAAGAGAGATAATATGAGATAATAACTTATATAATATTAGATCACTCCCATTATAATCAATAAAGCTGCCTATAGTGGAAGCCAATGATGCATAATGGCTCAACGCAATGTGATATGCATTCACTTTTTGTTATACTACACAGCTACTCCAGTCACTTTATTTTCACATGTCTGATAAAAAATGACTTTATTTACAAATAACATATGTGAGAATAATTTTCCATGAATTGTATTATACGGTTAAATAACATCTAAGTGTAAAATCAAAATCAGCTTGCAATGGCATTGATGGCAAGTTGGAGAATTAAATGAGTTTGGATGTTGAAATGTGAATCTATGAGTAGGACTTTTAAATAAAGAGCCTGATGCACCTTTCTTGTTTGTAGGCAGGCTATGTACTAATCTTGCCAATTATGTTGTTATTCAGCTCTCAAGTTGGTTCATGTGGGTAATTTGGGCTGTTTCTGAGAGCAATTCACAAATCCTCTGGAAGTTACCAGCACTATTTCATACTCAGTTTAAATTCAGTTTCTTTATACAGTAGTTTTAGTGTAGTGTATAGTGTTAATAAATCTGATCAGGTTTAATACTGTCATTGTAATTAAGATTTATTTCACTCAAATACCCCTAAATACTTCTCTGATTAAATTATACATTAACTTGATTGTATATTTGGAAAGCTAGTGCCCCTGTTAAATAGCTTCAATATAGTTAGCTGCTTTTTGTTAGTAGTTTGTAGTGTAGCTAACATTTCAAAAAGAGTATCTTAACTGTAGTTTATTTACTTTAAAACTGTAGCATGCCAAGCTATAAGCAACACATTATTACTGCTCATAAAGTAGCTTCTCAAACACTGTTTTTCTTGATCAAAATAGTTTAAATGTACAAAACTATACAGGTTCTCTTCATGATCTAAAAACAGGATCAGAGCTCAGGCAACAGATGCAGTTAATATGTTTCACCTATAAACACTGAACATAATGTGTCCTAATGATTAATCGAAAACAGAAAATAATGCGGGTAGAAAAAACTCCTCTAATATTCTGATTCTTGCCGATGTCTGGAGTTATAAATATACAGCCAACGCATATATTTGAGAGCGAGGATGTCTAATGATAGAGCCTTGAGCACAAAAGTGTGGGAGGGAATGAAGAAACAACAAAAAAGAGAAAGAAAGGAAAAAGGACAGATACAGAAAGAAACAAATGACACCTCCATAGCTAGATGTGCCTGTTTGTCACAATTTGACCTCAAGCCGAAGATTAAAAAAAAAATGGCCTTTTAGAGAGTGACAGATTTTTTTTTATCATCATTTAGGCAATACTATATTATCGACCTGTTATTATTTTTTTCAATGTTAAAATACTTTTTCGTTATCACAGCTGTTCAGCTTGGAAACAGCTTGGAAACAATAATTATTTTTGAAGTTACGTTTGGTGGCACAGAAATTTCACAATTCATTTGCTTCATAACTAATATGCATAATCAATTTTACTTATTTTTTCATTTCTGCTTTTGACAATATTAACTAAATAATCATTAGTCTTTAATAATAAAAAGCACATTATAATTATGCCATGGTTTGTATTATGTAATTATATTTATACAACAGTTAGTAAAATCTGATTGGACGAGATGCATTCTAATAGTGCTGATATAGCAGTCCAACACCACTGTGATGCTTCACTGTTCGTATCACTCCCCTTGGTTTGTGGTGTTAGACACCATAGTAATGAGAGCAGTACAGACAGCTAGAGATGGGGATTTTGCTTCATCCCTGTGACATTAAATTGAACAAAAGACAAAAATATGGCTAAAACAATAATATTATAAAGTTGTTACAAGATGTTGCTTATATGTAAAGGGATTAATGGAAAGGAGCCGAGAACCGGCTTGATGATATAAATAATAGTTTAATATAAAACTGAATCAAAAAGACAAACACACACAGGTGTTGGACAGCTGTCCATAAATCTCTTTCTCTCTTGCACTAATTAGCCTGATTAGGGGCCGGGAGTGCGGAATCATGACCCTAACCCGCCCTCTGCCCTGCCACATTAAATTTGTTACTTTTTTCCATCTTTGTTTAAGCTCAACTGGTTTTAGGCTTTGTCTAACTGTTTAAGCTTATAATACAACACGTATCTTATTTGAGAATGTTAAAATCTGTAGATCTAAGATTTAAGTGTCAAAATCTCAATTGAGTACAAAATTGAGGCTATGGGGAAAACCCATAATCCATTTCTCCATTTCTCTTTTGCAATGTTAAAATACTTTTTCTTATCCCAAAATGCTTTTCCCATAATCCATATCAATAATCCATTATCCATATCCATAATCCATAAATCTGAGTGATTTAATCATGCTTCCGTGGTCAAAGGGAACCTATGGGGGCATTTAAATAGTTGTTATTAATAATTTCTAGAGGTTTTAGATATTTTGTAGTATCCTTAAAGTTGTTTTGTTGCAAATGGTTGTTTCATGTGATTGGTGTCCCTCACTAAACTCTATTTTAGTTCACCTTGTGCATGTGCAATAGTAAAGGTATATATGCATTTCAGTTCAGAATTAAGTTTATTTAATGATTGATCTACAATTGGTTATACAGTATTCTTCTTTATTTGAACTGTTATTGTATGACCTAAATTGGAGTAAATTCAACTAAAATTATTAAATAAAAAACAACAAAATCTAAATAGAAAATCTGAGTTTAGTCTACTTATATTAAATTAAATAATAAAGGTCATTCTATATGAGCACCAAGTTAAGTGAACTTTACACAAGATTTGGAAATGCCATTACTCAATTCAATTGAGGGAAAGTGTATACTCAATCAGCTCATTTATCTTATTAGGGTTTTTAACAGACCCTTATATTAAAGACCCAACAAAAAATTATTGGTCTATATCTACAGCCTTCCATCCTGATCTAACTATGTGCAACGAGGTGTGCGAAGGAGAAAGGGACAAGGTGACAAAGTGAAGTAACAGAGGGGTTCCTGTTGGCATTGGCATCAGATTGACTAGTCCACACTGCTCCCTGCTAACTGGCACTGCTTCTAGAAAGCTATTCTGGCTTGGGTAAAAAAGCAGTGGGCTTGCAGCTGCAGTCTTGCCTATTAAAACCTCCAGTTATTATGGGAAACCCAGTCTGATCGCACCGCTTATTAGCCACCCTGCCATGTTTCAAAGCGTGCTCCTGTCTTCTCCGATGTGGACTCAGAACAAAAAGGCTAAATTTGGCTTCATTCAGACACTTAACAACAAAGCAACCATTACAGACAAATTGAGACCTCGAACGATGTAAATTACTATAATTTAGCTGTTGCATGAAGTAATTTCCTTCATAATTTAAGTGAATATTTAAGTGGAAGGTTTGTCACACTCACTATCTTTTCGCTGCATAGTGAAAAATGTGTTGAATTCACAAGTGTCCTTCACAATTGTTGATGTCATACTAAGGGGAAATGTTGACAACAAGACTTCATTAGAGTGTCTCGCACTTTGTATGGCTTTCAGATGTTGCCATCCGATTCTGACTGACAATGAAGCACTTTGTGATTTGCTAATAAGCCAATTAACTGCTACCAAAGAGTTAGTTACTGATGTACTCAGTCATAACTTGCAATTAGTTTAGCAGTGTTCATTCAGACAGACAATGGAACTCAGCATTTCAGGCAACTGTGAACCGCCATGCGGGCTTGAAAAGCTTGTAAAGAATGTGAAGATGTACATAGATTTAGAATAGTTATTATAGACATATTTACTTAGCTTTTCATGGTGTGCATAGTTTAGAATTGGTATAGATACTCACAATGAATGGCAAATAAAAGGAAATAGATTGAGTATTAGTGTCCACTTTATATATATATTACACACACACACACATACATACATATATATATATATATATATATATATATATATATAAAGAAGTTAATATACAGTCAAGCTACTTAAAAAAAAAAGTAGTTAGCTGTGCTACTACAAAAATTAGCTAACAACATTAAAGCTATTAAAGGGGCCGATATATTTAAAATTACATAAGAGACTACGTCAGATTTTATAATTCATAATTTAATCAGAACACCATTTCTATGACTCAAAACACAATGAGGATTTTAGAAGGAATGTCAATTCTATCAGGAAGACTTGCAAACTTGAGTGAGATTTAAGATGACATTTATGTAAGATTATATATGCAGAAGAATTCCAGCAACATGAGTTGAATCTATGAAAAAAACCCAGCATTTTAGTTTGTAATGTGTCAACGTCATAAATCACAGGCTTTCACGGAACCTCCACCAGGCTGTTCTGTGTAAGGATACAAGGACCATCAGATTTGCACAACTCTAAGACATTTCATCTTAATCTAGCCTTGTAATATGTATAACTGACAAATTAATGATGATAGCCTGACGTACACATAGCGATGTGCAATCGCCTGAAACTGACAAAAATAATCTTTAATTTTGTATGATTCATCTCATTCTACTAAGAATGGTAACTATAAGGTTTAACTTGATAAAATACAATGATGTGTAAAACCAATATGATTTTGTAACCAGGGATTTACATTTTTTATTACCTACACGTATAACATCCATAAAAAAAAAATGTCATGTTTAGTATGTAAACATTTGTTTGGGTATGAAGAGAAATGCGGTGAAAATGAATATCATGTCTTTTGTACCATTCTCAAGATATAAAAACTCATGATTAAACATGCACTATTTTTGAGCAGGAAATTTTTAAGTGTCTGAAACAAAGGACCATAAGTCAACTGTCGGGAAAGACAGCCCAGTTGACCATGTGACTCTGAAAAGTCACTTCTTATTGGAGCAGGACACCTTTGGGGGGATGTGGCCAATTTAATTTCAAATAGTTCCAAACAGGAAGAACACTCTTGCTCTCTTCATCTCCTCACTATTCTTCGGCTCTTCGCTCTTCTGCCTGCACGCACCATGTGAGGTCCAAGGGAGCTCGGGACTCGATGACCCAAGAAAGCTCATCACTCTCTACGGTTCACAAACGCACAAGAAGCCTCCATACAGACAATAAATTAGATCAGACAAAAATCAAAACATCGGCGGAACGAACTTTCGACCAAGCGCAAAGAACAAGCCACACAAAGAATGCAAGTACATCTGCAATATTGTGCTCAAAATGCTGGTGTATTAATTAAATAATTTGGGTAATCTGATTGCAAATCGATGTAGACTCAAATAAGGATAAATGGTTCTTAAGGTTCAGACTCCATAAAGTTCATTTTCACTGTACTGATAATTTATCACACACTCTTCTCACCAACCTGTCTCATGTATATATGTGTTAGATTAGATTTATGTTTAGAATAGTAATAAAGTTTGTCTGTGTTCAAAGACTTGACTGTGGTATATTTTGATAAATAATCTCATACATGTTTCTACAAAATTTTGCTTCAAAACTGTACCTAAATACATGTGATATTACTTTCAATAAGCCTTGAGAATAATATCACTCCAATAAGTGAATTAATCATAATTCACTTATTAAAGCTAATTCCTTTTTTTGTGATTCCTTTGAAATTGTGAGCTGATACAACTAGACGGTGTATTACGATTTCAATGGTGGAGAATCTATTAAGACAAATAATCGAGTTATTTGTTATTTATCTAATTTATAATGGTTGTCGAACACAACTAATTCCGTTATACATTTCATTACCTAATAAGGACAGTTTCATTTAGTTCATAGCTCACATATTTCAAGACCCTAAATTCCCTCCTAAATATCACATTTCCTAAATTCCCTGCATAACTGATCCCGTCCATATCTCTAAATTATATATGTAATACCCTACATTTATTTGATGAATATAAAACAGAAAAGTAATGTCTCTCTTTGGCGTAGGCCCTGTCTGGCGGCCCGAAGAAGTTGTACTCGGAATCGTCATATCCTGCCATAGATAGTAGGCAGGGGTGAGGAGACTACCCCCATGCAGGACGTGTGGTGGTGGGGGGTTGGAGGTTGACGTGTTAGCACACTGAAACAGCAATTTGATAGATTGTAAGCAGACTTATAAAGCAACAGCTTACATGTGATAGGCTGGGAATTACCCAACTAATGGTGCGATGATGTACAGCTGCTAGTCTTCTCGCTAGAACTATACTGCGCTTACATTGACATTAAATTTAAACTAAATAAAACTACAAAAAAGTTACAATTTAGTCAAGCTAATAAAAAAAACATAGCAGCAATACAAATGACAAATAAAAAGTAGCTAACGACACTTTATTTTATTTACGGGGGCACCCATTACATTATTTATGGGGACAATATATTTTTAAATGCAGAATAATGTTTTTAATAAATGTTTAAATAAATAGGGTGACAGTATTAAACTTGAGCAAAAAATTACAGTAAATATGAAAAGAAAAATTTTATAAAATCTAATTCATGATGAAAACATAAAAAAACAGCTGTTAATTACTTTGTTAAAAAAAAGACCTAAAACGCACAGGGACTGAATCACTAAATGAATCAGAGAACTGTGCTTTAAACTGGCTGATATACTGTATATGAATTGCCTTAACAGACTAACTCACTAAAATGAATTAGACTTACTAATGCTAATTTGGAGAGTGTATTTAATTATTTTCTCAGCTCACTCTACTGTAAAGCTGATGCAATACAAAAAAAAATAAAAAAAACTATGTTGTGCTACAAAAATGTTTGCTGACCTAAGCAGCTTGTCACTGGAAAAGCTACACTTTTTAAAAACAGCTGAGCTACTGTCATGCTACTTAAAAAAGTAGTTAAGCTGGTAGTGAAATTACATGTAGTTACTCTCCAACACTGGTTGCTTCTAAACATTTATGGCAGTGCTCGAAGTGGGTCGGTATACATGTTATGTTTTTTCGGCAATGATGCACAAATGTTTTCATAGTATTGGCAGCTATTCTTGCATATACTGTCAGCTCTTATAAGGTGCCAGTAAGGACTTATAAGTCCTGCTCCAGATAAACGATTCAGGGATCCCCTCTTGAAATATCATTCATTTTCATTTTCTGAATAATCTTTTGATGTGCCCGCATCAAGTTAAAATATATAAATAGATCGATAGAAAAACTACATACATTAATAAATAATACTGTGATATAAAATGTTAATATGAAAAAAAAATAAAAAATCATTATTTGTGTATGAATAAATCTGTTGCGCAACAATTGAATTGATGTGTCACATTCCCTGTTGTCTTTTGTTTGGGTACTTTTATGTTGAAATTCTTGTTTAGTTCCTGTTTCCTAGTTATGTGATGTCCTGTTTTCCCTCCATGTTCATGTGTCTGGTTTTCATTGGTTCATTGTTTGATTACTTTGTTATCAGTTCTAGTTTGTCACTGGTTTTAGTTCATTGCCTTGTTATCTTATTTAGAGTTCTGTTTGTTCATTGGCTTATGATTCCCCATGTCCATGTATTTAAGCCCTCAAGTTTGCCATTGTCTCTTGTCTAGTATTGTTGTTAGTTTGTGGTTAGTTTGTGTAGCAGAGCCCTAGTTACGACCTGTTCCTAGTCCAGTCTCAGTATCAGCTTTATTGCCAAGTATGCTTACACATACAAGGAATTTGTCTTGGTGACAGGAGCTTCCAGTGTACAACAATACAAACAATACCAAAAACAGCAGCAAGACATAGGTAGTTAAAAACAAAAAATGAAAAAAGACTAAAAATATACATATATTATGTATAATTATACATATACGTACATACACATAGTGCAAATCTATTACAATCTGTTATATAAAGAACAAAAATACAGTATATTATGTACAGAGCAATGTAAGTAATGGCATAAGTGGATATGTTGGATAATATAAATAGACTTAAACTGTGTATTGCACATAATTATTGCTCAATGGGGCAATTTAATTGTTCATGAGATGGATTGCCTGAGGGGAAAAACTGTTCCTGTGTCTGACGGTTCTGGTGCTCAGAGCACTGAAGTGCCGGCCAGAAGGCAACAGTTCAAAAAGGTAGTGGGCAGGGTGAGTGGGGTCCAGAGTGATTTTACCAGCCTTTTTCTTCACTCTGGAAGTGTATAGTTCTTGAAGTGGGGGGGCAACCAGTAATCCGCTCAGTCCACAATCATCTCCACCGTTTTGAGCGTGTTCAGCTCCAGGTTGTTTTGACTGCAACAGACAGCCAGCCGTTCAACCTCGTTTCTATATGCAGACTCATCATCATCCCAGATGAGTCTGATGACAGTGGTGTCGTCTGCAAACTTCAGGAGCTTGACAGAGGGATCCGTGGTGGTGCAGTCATTTGTGTAGAGTGAGAAGAGTAGTGGGGAGAGCACACATCCCTGGGGGCATCAGTGCTGATTGTACAGGTGGTGGAAGTGAATTTTCCCTGCCTCACAAGCTGCTGCCTGTCCGTCAGAAAGCTGGTAATCCACTGACAGGTAGAGGTGGGAACAGGGAGTTGGTTTAACTTAGTCTGGAGAATGGCTGGGATGATTGTGTTGAAAGCCAAGCTGAAGTCCACAAAAAGGATCCTTGCATATGTCCCCGGTATGTCCAGATGTTGCAGGACGTGATGCAATCCCATGTTGACTGCATCATCCACAGACCTATTTGCTCGATAAGCAAATTGAAGGGGATCCAGAAAGGGTCCAGTGATGTCCTTCAGGTGGGCCAACACCAGTCTCTCAAATTAATTCATGACCACAGATTAGTCATTAAGTCCTGTGATTTTAGGTTTCTTAGGGACAGGGATAATAACTGAGCATTTGAAGCAGCATGGGACTTCACACTGCTCCAGTGATCTATTGAAGATCTGAGTGAAGATGGGGGCCAGTTGGTTAGCACAGGAACGAAGGCACGCTGGTGAGATGCCATCTGGGCCTGGAGCCTTCCTTGACCTTTGTTTCTGAAAGAAACGGCACACATCGTCTTCACAGATCTTGAGTGCAGGGTGTGTAGCAGGAGGGGGGAGGAGGGGGGTTGCAGGAGGTGTTAATGATTGTGTGAAATGAAGGTCCGAGTGCATGTGGGGTGTGAAATTGGGCCTTTCGAATCTGCAATAGAACACATTCAGGTCATCAGCCAGTCGTTGGTCCACTACAGGGTTGGGGGTAGGAGTCCTGTATTTAGTAAGTTGTTTCAGGCCACTCCACACTGATGCAGGGTCGTTAGCTGAAAACTTATTTTTCAGCTTCCCAGAGTAGCTTCTTTTAGCAACGCTGATTTCCTTATTCAGTGTGTTCCTTGCCTGATTATACAAGACTCTATCCCCACCCCTGTAAGCATTCTCTTTGGCATGACGAAGCTGTCTGAGTTTTCCTGTGAACCATGGTTTATCATTGTTGAATGATAAAAATGTCCTAGTAGGGATGCACATACCCTCACAGAAACTGATGTATGATGTAACAGTATCTGTGAGCTCATCCAGGTCTGTAGCTGCAGCTTCAAAAACACTCCAATCAGTGCAGTCAAAATAGACTTGTAGTTCCCACTCTGCTTCATTAGTCCATCTCCTTACAGTCCTTACAAGTGTCTTTGTTGATTTTAATTTCTGCCTGTAGGTCGGAAGAAGATGAACCAGACAGTGATCAGAGAGTCCCAAAGCTGCATGTGGGACAGAGCGATATGCATCCTTTAATGTTGTATAGCAGTGATCCAATATATTCCTGTCTCTGGTGGGGCATGTAATGTGCTGTCTGGATTTGGGCAGTTCACGTGTGAGATTTGCTTTGTTAAAGTCCCCAATAATAATAATAACTGAGTCCGGGTAAGTTGTTCTGTGTCTGAGATTTGATCAGCCAGCTGTTGCAGCGCTATGTTCCCAGACGCGTTTGGAGGAATGTAAACACCAGAATAAACGAAGAAAACTCCCGCGGCAAGTAGAATGGCTTACAGTAAATAAAGAGCACTTCCAGGTTAGGACAGCACATCTTCTTTAACGTTGTTACATCTGTACGCCAACTTTCGTTGATGTAAAAGCATGTTCTACACCTCTCGTTTTCCCCGTTAACTCCACGATGCGATCCGCTCTGAACAGCTGGAAGCCCGGCAGATGTAATGCGCTGTCCGGAATGGCTTCACTCAGCCAGGTTTCAGTGAAGCACAGAGCAGCAGAGTTTGAAAAGTCCTTATTTGTATGTGTGAGGAGATGTAGTTCGTCAGTTTTGTTGGGAAGAGAGCGGAGATTCACGAGATGAATGCTCGGCAGTGCTGTTCGAACACCGCGCTGACGCATTTTAACCATAGCGTGTTTAAACAACACCTCAGCGCTTCCGACTAAAATGTCCATCAAAACGTCTGAATATTCAAAAACCGGGAAAAGATTATCTGGTATGTGCTGCCAAATGTTCAGCAGTTCGTCCCTGATAAACCTGACTGGTAAAATATTTACTAAACACAGGACAAACAAACAATGTTCCTGTTTCCAGTTTATGTCTAGTTTATTCCACGTGCCTAGTTCTTGTTCACTGGTTTAGATAAGGTTTTCTTGTATTATCACCGTTTTTGTTAATAAATCTGCACTTGGGTCCTACACATCACCTTCGTCATTGCTTTTGTCAGCTACACAATGTTACATGATGTTGGAACACTAATCTATAGACAATTAATTATTTCAGTAGGTATAGGTTATAATTACTTGGACAGTCTGAATAGGTTTGCGCATTTCATTTAGTTTTTAAGTGTAATTTGTCCACTAGATACAAAAGAGGTTGAAAAAAAGTTGGTTACCTTATCATATATAAAAAAATTAATAAATAATAATAATAATATATGTTTTAAGATGTAAAAAGCATGATTTTACTGTGTAATTAACTGAAAAAAAAAATATTATGTTTTAGAATACATGTACTTTTTCGTTAAATTATGAAATTGTTTAAACGGATAAAATTATGGTAAAAATAATAACTGTGCATTCCCAAAAGTTACTGCGTCTGTGTCCCATCACATTTAATTATATTTTATGCAAATAGTTATGTTTCTTCATATTTTTAATATTGGTTATGTAAATTGGGGTGTTCTGTGTTATTTTTATTATAGTTTAGTTAATTTTTATTGCATTATTTTAGAGTCATCTGCGTTACCCTGATGGTGTTTTGTGTTTGGGTGAGTGACACTGTGCACTACAGGTCTTAGACCTGTTTTTATTTCAAATGTTAGTTAAAAGTTTGTGCTAAATGGGCTCAAGAGTGGCTGAGAAGCAGAGATAAACAAGCAACATGCAGGTAATAAAAATAACACTCATTGGAACATAGACAAACTGAAAACGCAAATGACCTTTGACCTCAAGCCATATGACAAGTAAATTAAAACTGTTTTCCCCAGTGTTAGTGGGAAATAGAGAAAGGACATCTTTCTTTATGAAAGATTTTATGACTCCAAATTGTTTGGTTTTCAGGTTATAAATAGAAGGTCTGATTTTCTCAGAAGCCTCTTGGTACTAAGATCTTTTGCTTGATCCACAATGTAAGAAAAGAAGTCTAATTCCCTTGATCCACTTAGAAAATGTTTCTCTGTCAAGCAGTAGAATATATGAAGCCAGTCGTATTTGTTCGAAATATTAACTGCACTTCTGTCTGGTGTGAACAATGAGAATATAAAGAGATTAATGGCATCACCTGATAAGCCTGTCCACTTGACTGAGTAACAGAACAGTTCATGTTGTAGTTTTTTTTAAATGTTACTAAATACTGGCCACCCTTTTCTCTAAATATCGGTTGAACCAATCACTAGCTAATCATTTAAAAATTATACTCTCGTGGGTTGTGCTGAGAGTACAAAACTTTTATATTAACAATGAAATAAGTTATGCAAAATGTGTAGTTTAAATTAATGTATAAACATTAGCAACATGATAAATAGATGTAATGCCAGTTATTAGATCTTGATGTTGCTAGCACCATGCTACCAGTTGAGCTACAGAAACACTGTATAAAGGTTAAATGTTTGCAATATATGAATGTCATGAAGAAGAAAGTTAGTGTGAATCCCAGAGTGTTAAATATCAAAGACACAATTTAATCGTTCCAACTGACCATTTTCACAATGTGCTTATCATAACCAGCTGCACACGCAATAGCAAAAGATTTTAGAAGTTACAATGAAAATGTGTGTGTGAATGTGCGTGTGCATGTATGAGCATGTTGTTGCCTGTTTTTCCCAGATAATGTATGTGGATATTAAGATGTCTCCTCACTTCAGCAACAAATGAGCTCTTAGAAAATCCAACAGGGGAAAAGGGCAGTGCTTCATTAAAAGTTCATGTTAAATATATACCTAACAGTTCCAGTAACCATTTTCATTAAGATTAGCACACAGTTGAAGTCAGAAGTTAACATACACTTAGGTTGAAGTCATTAAAACACATTTTTTAACCACTCCACAGATTTGATATTAGCAAACTATAGTTTTGGCAAGTCATTTAGGACATCTACCTTGTGCATGACATGAGTCATTTTTCCAACAATTGTTTGCGGACAGATTGTTTAACTTTTAATTGACTATATCACAATTCCAGTGGGTCAGAAGTTTACATAAACAAGTTAACAACTTAACTCTGCCTTAAAAGCAGTTTGGAAAATTCTATAGAATGCTGTCAAGCCTTTAGGCAATTAGCCAATAAGGTTCTGATTGGATTATTGGCTAATTAGAGGTGTGCCTGTGTATGTATTTTAAGCCCTCCCTTCAAACTCAGTGCCTCTATGCTTGACATCATGGGAAGATCAAAAGAAATCAGCCAAGACCTAAAAAAAAAATATTTGTGGATCTCCAAAAATCTGGTTCATCCCTGGGCCCTGAACTCAACCCAATAGAAAATTTGTGGGCAGAACTGAAAAAGCTACACTCAGTTACACCAGTTCTGTCTGGTCATTCGTTTTTAAATTGCTCTTTCAGGGCCAAAGGTGTGTACAGTTATTGTGTTTGTACATTTTGTTCAGTGTGTGTATGTGTGAACTGGCTGCACTGCCTTTTTTGTTTTGTTTTTGGTCAAGGTCTAGCGTTGTTAGACATGTGGTGAAGTGGAGTTTGAAATCACTGTACTCAGCAATCCAGCCCAGTTAATGGCATTCACATCTGTGAGGTTATTTGTAGCTTCCAGAACCTTCTCCCTGTCTCTCTGTTTCTATCCTCATAAAATACTTTGCCAAACATACTGGAGACCAAAGCCTACATGACTCCAAGCACTTTAGCTCAGGTGAAATAAGTGGTATAGCGGTAACAGGTAATTCATGCAGGATGATAATCGTCTAGGTTACGGATGTAACCTCCGTTCCCTGATGTAGGGTACGAGACGTTGTGTCGAAAAAGCGACACTAGGGGTCTCTCCTGAGAGCCTTTCACATCTCTGATCTATGAGAAAAGGCAAATGAGAAATTGGCAGACAGAATTTGCATCTAATGCGTCTGTTTCATTCAGGATTTTTCTGAGGAGCTGACAATGAAGTTGGGCAGGCAACAGTGACTCAGTTCAGCGACGTGGCTGGGAGGACACAATGTCTCGTTCCCTCCATCAGGGAACGGAGGTTACATCCATAACCTAGATGTTCCCCGTCTGTCGCTCACTTTGACATTGTCGAAGAAGCGACACTAGGGGTCCAATTTAAATCACGCCATGCGCTGAGCCATGTATGTGTACTGCTGACAAAGGAGCGGGCAGGAATTTTACGTGCCAAAGCGACCGGCTGTGTCAGACTGCACGTACCCTTCCCCAATGCCCCATAAAATCATCAAAGCCTTCTGGTTCTTTATCCCCAATAGGGGGGAACAAGGTGACATGCCAAGCATGGGAGCAGGCCACGCCAGCTGAGCGTTTTCTCTCTCTATGTTTCTCACATAGAGTTAAAGCGGCTGAGGCCATCTTCACACTATCATACGCTTCGGGGAAGGCGATCTTTCCCAGTTCCTATTCTTTCAGGGGGAAACGACTCTGTAGAGACCACACCTGCACAGACTGGGGGAGGTAAAGCATGGTAAATACATCACATGGGCTTTTAGGTCACATGTGGAAAGTGGCGTGGTGGTAGATCCTGCCTCATTGGGAGGGAGGAGTTCCTATAGACACGGCGACCAGGGGGCCGTGGGAACTATCAGTACAGGGTAGATTGAGTACCCGCATTGGATTTGGTCAGCAAATTCCTCCGCTGAATTCGTGGACCAGAGGGCTCGGGAGGAGTCGTCCAGGGAGCCGAGTTAGTGGAATCTCCTGGGATAAGAGCACACGGTTTTTCCTCAGCGGAGGGAAAGGGTGCTAGGTGTAATCGGTCCAAACAGTCAGTTTGTCAGCGTGTACCGAGTTCTACCGGCTCAGACCTGAGAAAATACGGGACGAAACCGACTCAACCCTGAGATTGTAAAATCTCACAAAGGTATTGGGTGTTGCCCAACCCGCTGCTCTTCATATATCTGCTAGAAAGGTGCCCCTGGCCAGTACCCATGAGGATGCAACACTTCTTGTTGAGTGTGCTCGGACCCGCAAGGGGGGGGGGGGGGCACGGCCTGGGTGTGATTGGCCAATGTAATGGCGTCCACTACCCAGAGGAAAGCCTCTGTTTGGAGACAGCATTCCCTTTCCGCTGTCCACCAAAGCAGACAAAGAGCTGCTCAGAACGTCTAAGGCTCTGTGTGCGGTCCAAGTAGATACGCAAAGTATTTACTGGACACAGCAACGAAGGGGCTGGGCCTGCCTCCTCCCGGGGCAGTGCTTGCAGGTTCACTACCTGGTCCCTGAAGGGAGTGGTTGGAACCTTGGGCACATTGCCCGGTCTCGGTCTTAGGAAAACATGAGTGTCTGCCGGACCGAACTCCAGGCAGGTGTCAGAGAACGCTTGCAGGTCCCCGACCCTTTTGATGGATGCAAGCGTGATCAGGAGGGCCGTCTTCAGGGAGATGGCCTTGAGTCCGGCTGATTCTAGCGGCTCGAAGGGGGGTCTCTGAAGGCCCGAGAGGACCACTGAGAGATCCCAGTAGGGGAACAGGCTTGGCCAGGAGGGATTTAACCTCCGGGTGCCTCTTAGGAACTTGATAATTAAGTCGTGCTTACCCAAAGACTTGCCATCTACTGTGTCGTGGTGGGCTGTGATAGCAGCAACATACACCTTCAAGGTGGAAGGGGACAGCCTCACCTCCAACCTCTCCTGCAGGAATGAGAGCACTGACATAACGGCGCATATCTGTGGCTCTTCGGCCCGGGAAGAACACCAATTTGTGAACAAGCGCCACGTCAGGGCATAAAGTTGCCTGGTAGAGGGAGCTCTGGCTTGGTTGATCGTGTCTACGACAGAAGGTGGTAGATCAGCTAGATCTTCTGCATCCTGTCCAGGGGCCAGACGTGGAGGTTCCAGAGGTCTGGGTGAGGATGCCAGAGTGTGCCAGCGTGTCTGCCCGAGGGGAGCCTCTGTTCAGGCGTACCAGAGCAGGCAGTGGGAGGTCTCTCGGGAGCCAAACAGGTCCACCTGGGCCTTGCTGAACCGTTCCCAAATCAGCTGGATTGACTGGGGGTGAAGCCTCCACTCTCTGCTGGGAAAGCGTTGTCGTGATAGCACGTCCGCTACCACGTTGAGGTTTCCCGGGATGTGAGTGGTACGCAGCAATGGAGGAGACGACAGGTGAGTTGTGACATGTGACAGGAGTGTACGCTGACTTGGCGATTTATGTACACTACCGTGGTGGTTCTGTCTGATTGGATCAAGATGTGTTTGCCCTGAATTAGCGGGAGAAACCTACACAGGGCAAAAAGTACAGCCAACAACTCTAGGCAGTTGATGTGCCAGTGCAGCGGGGCCCCTTTCCAACGGCCCATGGCTGCGGCAAATTGGAGGCGTCTGTGATGACCAGGCACTAAGGGCATGATTATTTTTGACATACCCAGCGGGGCTTCGCAGCGAGGCTTCGCAGGTAATGCAGCGTCGGGAGGCAAGGGTGCGAGAGACAAAGGAAATAGCTCTTTTATTGAGAATGTTGGTACCGCAGCCTAAACGGGGTGAACTTCTTGTTCTCTGTGTCGGGCATCTCAGGAATGCTTGGGAGCCTTCCGGGTCCTTGAAGGGGTCTGTGAGATGGGGGGGCGTGTGCTTCCTGCAGGGACACTCGACATAGGGGCTGAGAGCTGGGCCCGGATTGAGGCGGAGCTGTGCGTTTTTTGAAAGCTGCAGGAGGATGCCCTCGGCGAACAGACGGAGCGTGGCCTGAGGCGGCAGGTTTGCAGTGGGGCAGGATGTGAGATATGGCCTCCGTCTGCTTCTTCACCACTGAGAACCGACCGAACTGGGAGACAGGTGCGTTGAGGAAGCGTGTCTTGTCCACTTCACGCATCTCGACCAGGTTCAGCCATAGATGTCGTTCCTGAACCTGAGTGGCCATCGCATGTCCGAGTGACCGCTCTGTGACCTTCGTGGCCCTGAGGGCGAGGTCGTTCTGGGTTTATTTTGGGATAGCAAACGGCTGACTGTACATTATCTCTTACTTAATAAACTTTTATGTGTAAAGTTATATTCAATTTTACAACTTTTACAACATACCGCTGTAAACCTTAAAACTCCGAAACTACTGAAAAAACTATTTTAACAACTTTACAGCTAAATAATTTCACATGTTGTAAGTCCTTTACTATAACATCAATTATAATTTTTTTGTTATATTTTTTAAGAAAAAGAGTATTATTGTATTCCTGAAGGGTGAATCTAAAAAAAAACCTGTCAAGAACATGTCCAGGTCATATCTACATACATTACAGTAACAAGACTTTGGGTCGGGAATGTGCTTAACTGATATGGAAATAATGTCACTATTCAAAAACTCGTAATGGCTAAAAACATGCTACACTCTTTCAAATGCAAAATATTATTTCTTATTTCTTATTGTTTTGGGTTGAAATGTGTCCTAGACACGTTCTTGATGGGTTTTTTTTTAGATTCACTGTTGCAGGGCGGAGGGCGGGCCGGGTTGTGATGCCACACACCCGGCCCCTAATCAGGCTAATTAAGCCCTTGAGAGGGATAAGAGCAACCTGAGATGGCAGTGTGACAGAGAGAGAGAGATTTACATGCAGCTGCCTGACACCTGTGTGTGTTTCTGTCATTTTGGTTCAGTTAATATTATTTATTGGTTAATATTAAACTATAATTTATATTGTCAAGCTGGGTCTCGCCTCCTCCTTTCTGGCTTTCTACACCAGTGTAAAGAGATAAATGGAAAGGAGGAGGCTAGAATGGTCTTGACAATATAATAATAAATAATTAATACTAAACTGAACCAAAAAGCCACAAAAACACACAGTTATCGGGGCAGCTGACCATAAATCTCTCTCTCTCTCTCTACTGCACTGCCGTCTCCGGTTGCTCTAATCCCTGTAAAGGGCTTAAAGGGTGTATAGCATCATGACCCGGCCCCGCCCTCTGCCCTGCCACATTCACCTAATTAGATCATTACTCTTTATGCACAATCATCTCAATAATTAAACGTGCATGAACATGAGGAATCATAATGTATCAAGCAAGAGTGTGCTTGGGTCAGTATGTCTGTAGAACTACCCATAGATGCAGGGGAAGCAGAAATTCAGAAGCTGTTCTCAAGTACACTACCTAGATGCATCCTTTATCTCAGTGTTTCCCAAACTTTTTTTTCTGCCACGGCACACCTTTTATGACTAAACAATTCTATGGCACACCACTATCCCACATAGGCTAAACATTGTCAATATTTTTCCTTTTTCAAGAAGTTGTCCATGTTTTCAGTCTGTCTTAGTAGCATGTTTACTTGTAATTTTTAAAATTCGGCTATGCAAAAATTTCTCAAAAATTAGACCTCATCGTCTGTCATATTGATGGACAGGGTTGTAAAAATTCTGTCATAATCTATTATTACCCTTCATTTTAATTTTCATATTATAATGATAATAAGACATTTAATAGCTTTTAGTTTCATTCACATTTTCATTTTGAATCAAAAATTTACTGTACGAGCATATAGCAGACTATGTATTTATTAATTTATGAAGAGAACTCAAACTCAAACCTTCTGCCTGGTCTGCATCAACTTAAATGGGGTGCTCGCCTGTACATACTCAAATGCATCAAGGGAGTAAGAGTGGAGGGGGATAAAAAGGCCAATCCAGACCGCTGAATGAGAGAGAGAGAGAGAGAGATGCAAACAACATAAATGATCTGTGTGTTTATGTGTTTTGCTGAAAAGCAAACTAGTTGACACTTAAAAGTGTGTTAAAAATAAAGACTGACGATGGACATTTACCCGGCCCTCGCTTCCTCCTTCAAGAGAGTAAGAGAACATTTATTATTATTGTTAATTACATTTATTAAGACAATAATTAATGGTACTAAACATTGTGGTCAGCGCAAACCATTCTTCATATTCTTGTTGCAATTGGACACGTATTTACAGTAACATAGTCTGGTAAGAATATTCTTTTACCTTGTGTAGTTTAGTTCATGGTTTTTGGGGATGAGGGCTTGTCAAGCATCCTGTCCATGTTGGTATCTGTCTAAATTGGCTACCAAATGGCTGATGAATTTGTGCCACCAAAATATTGCACTTGAGGAGGACAAAGGCTCTGCATCCAAAAGAAACCTAAATATATGGGAAGTGTTTCCTCTTTCATTGATATGCCTATTTATTTATATGGTTAGTTGCATGTTATTATTTGCATTCAGCATTGTCTTTTCTCTGCTGTCTGTGATCCTATCCGAACAGACCTGTGACCCATTTTTGGTTTGCAACCCACCAGTTGAGAACAGCTACACCAGGTTGCTTTACTTTGTTTTTATTGCTGCCTTGAGAACAACGTTCTCCTGGATATGCAATACTGACATCCAGCATTGTTGGGTGAAGTTGTGTATGTATTTTCCATGGGTTTGAGCAGGACTGCCAGAAAAAAAAAAGCCATTTTGAGCCAAGAACCAACAAAAAAGGGGTGACAGTGGCATGAGTACAGACATTCTATCCGTCCAATTTACAGGCAGCTGCAGAAATGCAAAACCTTTTTCCTCATCGAAGGCTAATTTTCAAAAACAGAACAGTTGATGGTAACAACATAACTTGGTGAGATCTCGCCAAGTTAAAAATCTAGGTCACACTGGATTGAAAGAGTTGAAGAAAAGAGTGTGTGGGTAAAAAAGTACAAAAATGGTCAATAAATTTAAGGAGAGAGCAGAGGGAATGTTTAGGTGAGCATATCTCACGGCTGTATGATTATTCTGCAAGGGTTTATGAGTGAACGGGAGGAAAAGTGTGTCACGGTTGATTGAACACAGGAGTGATGAGTCAGTAGCTCTGTTCCTAAACCAACTGAACTGCTTTGCTGCCTACATAGGTAGCAATTCTCCACACTACACTAAAACATTCCACTAGAGAAACACACGGAAGCGTCAAATCACAAATAAGGCCAATAAAGTTTGATGTTAGCATGTTGCTAAGCTAACACTGCAGTAGGGATGTGCAAAACTACCATTTTCATAATTGATTAGTCAGTCGGTAGTTTGAACGACTAGTCTACAAGTTGGTGTTAAGGATACTATTGTATAATAAGGCTACATTATGTTCACATAACGCCGATCAGACATGTTTTAGAGGGATATACAAACGCCAAGCGTAGCACTTCTACATTGTAACTAACAGAGTCAACAAATAATTATGCTATACCTATAACATCTTATTGCACAAAACAATCAAAGTAAGAAAAGTAAAAAAAAAAAATGATAATTTTATTAAGAAATGCTGCAATACTGAGAGGGACAATAAACAGTTTATGTGTATTCTAGTGGTGTAACGGTTAAAATTTCTCACGGTTCAGTTTGTATCACGGTTTTAGAGTTACGGTTTCAGAATGGTTCGGTATTTGTTATGTTCATTTGACCTTTCTACAAATCACCATGGTTTTACTACAGTAACCATAGTTTAAACATTGTATTTGTAGTAAAATCAAAGTAACTTTAAAACTAACATGGTTACTGTCATGATAACAATTCAATTGTAAAATCAATATTACAATATGGAAACTAGAGTATTACAGTTGTAAAACAATGGAATAAAACTGATTTCTGCCAAGAAAACAATATTGACAGGAGTCAATGTTACTTCAGTCACTACAATATTACTATAGTAAAACATATAGATTACTTATGTAACCTTGGATCCCTGACATGAAGGGAACAAGACATTGCATCACTAAGCTGACGCAATGGGGAGTGTCCTTCAACACAACCTAGTTGAAACCTTTCTACAATAATGGCAGTATCGCCTATGGTGTTTAAGCCCCGCCTTTTAAGGTCAGAAGCTGTCTGGTACAAATGAGGGAGCGCAAACACCATTCCTCAGAATTTACTGGCTAAGAGACAATGAGCGCATAGCTCACATTCTCAAACACTTTGTCAGTTTGAACAAGTCTGGACATTTTCTGCTGACCTCTCTCATCAACAAGGCATTTCCATCCACAGAACTGCCCCTCACTGGATGTTTTTTTTTTGTTTTTGGCAACATTCGGAGTAAATTCTAGAGACTGTTTTGTGTGAAAATCCCAGGAGATCAGCAGTTACAGAAATACTAAAACAAGCACATCTGGCACCAACAATCATCCATGCAATTATCTAATCAGCCAATCGTGTTGCAGCAACGCAGTGCATAAAATCATTCAGATACAGGTCAGGAACTTCAGCTAATGTTCACATCAACCATCAGAATGGGGAAAAATGTGATCTCAGTGATTTGGACCATGGCATGATTGTTGGTGCCAGATGGGCTGGTTTGAGTATATCTGTAACTGGGATTTTCACACATAACGGTTTCTAGAATTTACTCCGAATGGTGCCAAACAAAAGAAAATATCCACTGAGTGGCAGTTCTGTGGATGGAAAAGCCTTGATGATGAGTGAGGTCAACAGAGAATAGCCAGATTGGTTTAAACTGACAAAGACTACGGTAACTCAGACAACCTCACTGTACAATTGTGGTGAGAAGAATATCGTCTCAGAATGGTATTCTGAGATGCGGGTTGGCACTGTTTTGGTGGAACAAGGGGGACATACACAATATCAGGCTGGTGGTTTTAATGTTGAGGCTGATCAGTGCATTTATAAACTATGGTAAAATAGTATAAATTAACCTCTTCCCGAACACAGTCGGGAAGGAAGTTTTACTGATAATGAAAGTGCTTGTGACTTTGGGAGATACAACGGCCTGAATGCAGACTTAAAAAGAGGGGCAGAAATTTATGTTTGGCCAACGAAATACCAAGCGCTTTAGAGAGAGATGACATGTGATGAGAGAGATGTCACATCAAGGTTGTAAATCCTAGCGAATGTGTTTTGAGAAGATCATCCTGCTGCAAAACTTGTCTTGTAAGGAGAAACCATTCATCTATGCCCATGACGATCAGTGTGCTTTAACACAAATTGGGCAATTTGCACCCTGTGACTCATAAACCAGGGTGATGGCATCAACGATCCAGTGAGAAAGTCTTTCCTTGGAGATGGATATTCCTTTCATGTCATAGCACACAAAGAGCTGGTCAGACAATCTGAACTGGCGAGTGCGCTTAACATATGTGTGTAGCACTCACACAGAGCATAGCAAATAAAAGGACTCTCCTTCATATGAATTAAATGGAGGAGGGAAAAAGGCTTGAAGGTTAACCACCAGTGCTGAACCACCAGTGCTCTGAAGGGCGTGGTTAGAACCTTAGGCACATAGCCTTTTCTCTCAGAGATCCCTCCTCAGCGGTGTTTCCCATGGAGGGCCGTCTAAAATCTAGCATTTCTGGAAACCAGGACTGATTGGGCCACTTCGGCGCAACCAAAATAATCGCTTCCTTGTCCTCTCGGACTTTGCATATGACAGTGAAGGAGGCATATTCCTGGGGAAATACGTATTTGTGTTTCACAGGCCATTTGTGGGCCATTGCATCCACTTCTAGCAGAGCTTGGGACTTGGAGTACCAGAGGGGACAGTGGGTGTTCACCAAGGAGGCAAACAGATTGATCTCCTCTATGCAGATTTCCAAATCCTCAGGACAGTCTGAAGATGAAATGTCCATTTGCCCGTCATCGCCCCTGCATGTGACAATAGATCCGCACAGTAATTCAGACGGCCTGGGACATATGTCGCTCGCAGGGAGAGGAGATGGTGCTTCCTCCACAGGAGGAGGTGACGTATCAGTCTCATCATTGGTAGGGAATGAATTCAGCCTTGACAGTTTATGTTGTGTTGTCTGAGCGAATTTGAACATGATTATTCGCTATTTCGGGCTGAAAAGCCTTTAAGGCTAGGAAAACACACAACAGCTCCAGGCGATTTATGTGCCATGCCTTATCCAAACCTGTCCAGGTGGCGAAAGTCAGCCGTCCAACACACCACACCCAACCTGTATTGGAAGCATCCTTGGTCACCACTTTCTGCTTGAAAATCTGCCTCAGGATGACACTTTGCTGGTAGAAGGCAGGAGCTGTCCAAGGTGTTAGATCAGCTAGACAGTGGCGAGATATAATGATGTGCATATGCCCTTGGCACTAGGTATGCTATGACACATGGCGCTTGAGCCAGCACTGAAGAGGTCTCATGTGAAAGAGACCATATGGAAACAGCCTCAGTGGAAGTGTTCTCCACAGTTTGAACTCAGACAGACACTGGAGAATGGCATGAATTTGCTTGCTTGTGAGATGCGCTCGCTCGCACTTGGAGTCAAGTCGCTTTCTTAAAAAGGAGATCTGTTGGCTGAGGAGAGCGTCTTCACCCAGTTTACATTGACAAAAGCTGTTTAGATGTTTGGAGCAATAAGTCCTGGTGCTGGCATAATAGAGTCTCTGACTGGGTCAGTAATAGTCAATCATCAGGATAGTGCGCATCAAAATGCGCATGCCATTCAGTTTCAGAGGGTCGAGAATCACATCGCTGCACTTTGTGAATGTGTGAGGAGCAGGGGTGGACTGGGAGGGGGGGTTGTTGCTGTCCTTTTCTGCATATCGTGGTGCCATTTTGTGGCCCATTCTGCATAACGAAGCAGCCTGTTTCAGCTTATCGCGGCCCATTTGGGGACAGTCCGAAGGGCAGGACTTTTAATTGAAAGGCAGTTCCCTCAAACGGGAATCTCAGAAACATCCTGTGATGTTGTACATTTGAACATGAAAGTACTCCATCTTTAAGATCTATCAACACAAACCAAACATTTGGGTGGACATGCAATAAGATATTTTTCTGAGTAATAATGTTGAATGGGTGCTTTGTATGTGTGCGATTCAAATGTCTCAGATCTAAAATTGGCTGAAGCCCAACATCTTTCTTCGGGACAAGGAAATATCAGCTGTAAAACCCTTAGTGGGTTAAACAATTTGGAATAACCTTTATTGCTTTCTTTGCTAGAAGACTGTGTATTTTTGCTCATAACTCTGGCGCAGCTTCGGACAAGACCGTAGAAGACCAGTTAAATTAGAAGAACACCATTGAAATGGGGCGGCTGATGTGTAAATTGGATACACATACCCGGGACAGCGGGTAATTTGATTTGTTCATTGTATGATATATCACACCATTGGGAAGAGGTTGTGCATAATGTGTGGGCTTTGAAGTGGCAAAGTGCTCATTATTGAAAATGTGTGAGCATCTTGTGCATGTGCAAGAGGAGCGCTGTACTATTTTTGCATTCTCTAGGAATTTGGGGGGGGGGGGGGGTTACCTCAGTGCAGCGGTGCAGCTTTAAAAAAACGTTTGCTTATTACTAACTCAATATTGATGTGCATATGCCCTTGGCACTAGGTATTCCATGGCACATGAAGCCCACACAGTGGTGTCCTTTGGCGCTGAGGATGAGGATGCTATGTCTATGGTGTCGTCGGATTCCAAAGATTTCACCGGCGGGCAGGCTGAAGCCTTGCCTCCTAGCAGTCAGATTTCCAGGCTTTCAGTAACTTATACGGAGTTGCTCGAGTTTATTACATGTGCAGTGGTGAAAATTCACCTGGACTGGCCAGATGAAACGCAGTCGGATGATCGTAAATCGATCTTGGACGACTGTAATTTAGTGGGCCAACACACCGCCACACCTCGTAGACCACTCCCTTTTCCCCATACAAATGTATTTTTGGAATTCCTGTTTGTCATTCGGACAGTATTGGGTTGAGTTTGCTGTTGTACATGCCTCGAACTCCCGAGAGTCAGATTATTGTTCAGTTTACCCCCACAGTTTGCCAAACGAATTCCATTATGCATGTCTCGAGACCTTTGGTCATGGAGACAGATGCTGAATTTCACTCTAATGATGTTAATTCAGAATGATGAAGCAGAAACAAATAATGTCACAAGTAAAGACGGGGGACTGGTTTTTGACAATAGATTTGAAGGAGACTTCCACATTCAGATTGCACCGAAGCACAGGCACATTCTCAGATTCACTTTAGGGGCAAATCAAATACATTTTGTGTCCTTCCGTTCTGACTTACTCTGGCACCATGCACTTTCACAAATGCATGGATGTGGCTTTGATGCCCTTGAGGCTTCGAGACATCCGTGTTTTTACTATTGGTTGGTGTTAGCCCATTTGGAGACTTTGGCTGCTCAACATTGAGATGGTGTTCTCAGCAATTTGAGCAATCGAGGGCTGCGTGTAAACCCGGATAAGAGTGTTCTCTTGCCATGGCAACATACCCTGTTTCTAGGGGTGGAACTGAATTCATGAACGACGCAGGCACATCTGTCTCCAGCTCGCATTCTGTCTTTTTGCCAGTGTCTACCGATGTTCAGAGTGGGATGCATTCTCTCTGTAAGAACGTTTAACAGGCTTTTGGGGCTCATGAGCATGGCTTCTGCTGTCATTCCCCTGGGCATGTTGTGTGCTGTACATTTTCAATGCTGCGTGAACTCCACAATGGGACAACCAATAAGGCATGTCTCTTCAAAAATGCGTGGGTGCTACCAAACTCTGTTACCATGGAAATGGGCCCACCTTCTAATGTCGGGCATTCAGTTGGGACAGTTGTGTAGCCACAAGGTTATAACGGCAGATGCCTCCTCCATGAATTGGGGCGCTGTGTATGAGGGTCATCCAGCCTATCAGGTTTGGATGGGCCTGTGGCAATAATGGCACATAAGTTGTCTGTAGATGTTCATGGTGCTGCTGCCGTTTAAGATTTTATACCCAGAAATTCAGGACAGCCATGTCCTCGTCTGGTTGGACAACAGGATGGTGGCATCCTACATCAATCGCCAGGGAAGGGTGCGCTCTCACGCCATGCTGAGGCTGGCACGTCGCATTCTTCTGTGGGCAAAGGACAATGTGTTGTCACTATGAGCCGGGCCGGTTCTTTTGAATGATGGGTTATACCCCACTGTGGTTGATACCATTCTAAATGCTAGAGCTCCATCAACTAGAAGGCTTGTGTATTTTTGCTTCTTGGGGATTTGATTCTAGTTCACTGCCCTATTGGCACAGCACTGGAATGTTTGCAGGAGCATTTTGGGGCTGGGGTTGCCCCAACAAAACTTAAAATCTATGTTGCTGCTATAGCATCTGAGCACACACTTATCTATTATCTTGTCTCTCATTTTATGCTCTTGGTATGCAGGCTTAGACCGTTTAGTCCCGTCTGCATTCCTATATGGGATTTATCTGTTGTTTCAGAGGTGCTCGGGTGCTCCGTTTGAGCCCTTAGTCAAGTTTCTCACTTTTAAAATGGCCCTGCTATTGGTATCGTTTAAGAGAGTCAGTGATTTGCATGCCTTGTCAATCAAATCCATTGAGCACCACGGTCTTCAAGGGACTTGTTAAGACTTCATTTGCACTACGGTACTTGCCAAAGGTTATTTCTATGTTATTTTGCTCACAGATCATTAATTTTCAAGCTTTCTATCCTTCCCCATTTGAGGCAGAGGAGCATGAAAGGTTACATATGCTTTGCCCAGATCGGGCACTGCAAGTTTTTGTTGACCATATTAGCCAGTGGCGTATATCAGAGAAGTTGTTTGTGTGCATTGGTGGCCACAATAGGGGTGTTTCGGTGTCCAAGCAAAGACTCAAGCAAAACAAGTCTCATTAGCTTATTTATGCAATTTCAAGTGCCTAATTTCAAGGCATCCTCATGGGTTTTGGCTAGAGGTGCATCCTTGGAGGACTTTTGTGTGGCAGGGTGGTCCTCTCCACATACATTTGTTAGATTTTATAATCTGGACGAGGGTTTGACTACTGCTTCCCAGGTTCTCTCTGTTGGAACAGGAGTAAATTGCTTTTTTTATTTAGATGCTTTAGCTCGCTTGCCACAAGGGCTTAGACAGTTGGCAGCTACTGTTTGCTGGTGGTGTGAATGTATATCGTTCCCATAGCGATTACACAGCACGAGTTTCTATGAAAGGGAACGTCTCGGTTATGTGGAACATAACCCGAGATGCTGTGTAGCTGGACATAATCTCTAGCATTTGCATTGGCTCGTGCCTTCCTGCAGAAAATCTGACTAGATAGCGCGAAAGCGAGCACCTTTATGGAGCACGTGACATAGCTCCCTAAGGGTGTCACTTAAGCACCATCAGCCAATAAATTGGTGTTATTGTATAAGGGCTTCAGACCATGTGACACTCAGTTGGTGTTCCACAGCAATTACACAGCATCTCGTTCCCACTCAGGGAACCAGGGTTACGTTCCACGTAACCGAGACGTTTCCCTGCAGGTATATAATTTAACATTGCTCTAATATTATTGTAATAATATAATTAGGTAGACACAAGAATTAGGTAGACACAAGACACAACATACTGTTGACTGAATGTAAAGTAAATGATTTCCGGTTTATATTTTATTATTTGCAGTAATTTGGGGCCAGACACCAAAGGTGCTGCAGCCCCTATTGTATCTGTTAGTATCTTCCTCTCCAAAGGAAAATTATTAAATGTGGCACGCTGATAGGGGTGGGTATGAATAGCCCCTAAACAAAATTTGGGGTCTCTAAGGACAAACTCTATAGCACCAACACCATAAAATTCACTTTTCTATTGCGTGTATATTTTGAACCATTTGTCCTAGAAACAAAATTATTTTTGACTAATTATTCTCCTCTTGATGATTCAAATGGACCCATACATTACAACTCCACCCACTGCAGAGGCCGCTATGTTGGATTAAGATGTTTATTGTTTTTCCATTACTATTCCTTGAAATGTTGTCTGATTTGCCCAAAAACACACAGAATAAATAATACAGAGTTTTGATTATTTACTTTAAGTTATGTTAACACAAAATTCAAGATGTCGACATAAAAAAGGAAGTGAGGCTATTTCTAAGCAAAATTTTGTCTTATCAAATCAAAACTTGGTATGATTAATTTAGACCATGATCTGAGGGTACATGCAAAGTTTGGTAACAGTGTCACTTATAGGTCAAGAAATTTGAAATTGTTTAATTTAAAACATGAACTTGGTGTCTGTGGATTCCTTGGATCATGACGATTTCAAGGATACAAATTTTTCCCATTTAGGCCATATTGAGTTTTATTAAAGTTAAATATCTTTTGAATGCATTGTTGAATTTGAAATAATATTATCATTGACATTATGTCCGGAGGATGCCTGAGCAGTTTGGAGACAGTGCCACCTATAGTTCAAAAGATAACCTAAACTTATGTGCTGACTCTAACCCTTGGAAGTGTCTTTCCCCAGGAGTAATGGGTTCAATCCCAACCTGTGTAAATTATGCTGTTAAAAATTTCAGTAGTTCTGCTGATGTTTGTATTGTGCTTACTAAATGGTTGCTGGACTTTTCCCCCCAAGCAAATTTTCATTCTAAATTTGCCATGTACCTTTGCCAACTGTCTGTGTTGTGGCTCTCTGGTGCAGTTGATTGTGCACAGACCTCTGGAACAGATAGGCATATGTTCAAATCCATTCTTATGCAACTTTTATGCGTATTGTTCTTACTGAATGGCTGCTGGGATTTTCCCCAATTTAAGTTTGATTTTCATCTTTATTGAAAAGTTATATGAATATATATAAATATATAAAGTTGATCATGGTCACTTCAGTGCTTGGTTGTGATTTTCTCTGCTTTGTATGTCCCTCTGGTGACTCTCAATGTTGTAGCTGTGTAGTGCTGTGGACTGTGCACTGATCTGTGGAATGAAAAGGCATCGGTTGGATCCATTCTGAGATACTTGTAATGTGATGTGCGTTTACTCTCTATGTCATATGGACACTATGTGCTCTTTGGGTTGTGCTAAGTGTTGTGCAATAGTTCCGATGTTGGTGCTTGGCCCCGTAGTTGTTTCTTGCAGCTATATTTGTTATATTATTTTTAGCATAATGCTTTTTTTATATATATAATTAACATAAAATATAATTAGTATATTATATTGTATGTTCTTGTTATAATATCCTGCTTCCTAAATTTCACACTCCAACATGCACATGTTGCAATACATTACAGGACTGCCTTCTCCCCAATGGACATTTGCGATGTTGCCCTTGAATTTGCCTATGCCTATGCTTCCTTAAAATGCTCCCACTATCAGTAGCTCACTAGGTTTTGGAAGGGAGCAAATTAATCTTTCTCTCTCTCTCTCTCTCTCTCTCTCTCTCTCTCTCTCACACACACACACACACACACACACACACAACTATCAATGTACACAATGAGAGATTTAGGCAAGAGAAAACTGCCCTGTCATCTAATCACCCGTCGACATGCCACATCTGCGGTCACCTTGATTACAGTTTGTATATAACCAAGTGAGCTTGCTGAGGAGAGAATCAAGCTTTAATCGCTGTAACTCAAGAGTTCAGATGTCCAGACACAAGTAAACATGAGCGTAGAAGCGTAAAACAAACATTTTCATAAAACTCACCACCATGACTCAGCATTATTTATCTCGCCTGGTCTGTAGTGCAAACCAAAGTCACTTTAAACCAGAGACCAAGGCAGTTGCTTCACAATGTGGCCTAGTGAGAACAACCCGCAATCATAAAAAAACAGGAGCTGAGCTGCTACAGTCGCTGTACACACATCAAACAATGTGGCCGTTTTCTGGGCCGCACAGACAATCATTCCCATACCACAGGCCTGTAATCAACATCTGCTTATTCTTCTGATCTCACACTTGTATCAGTCCTTTGGTAGAGAGAGTCATCCCTGTGGTGGGGATGTTTCTGAGTGCACCTAAAATTACTGTAATACCCAGACCGCTGTGCAAAATGTTTATATTATTATTTTTTTGGTTCCTGCGTAGTAAGTTTTAAGTCCTAATTGTTTATGCCTCAAAAGTATATAAAATGGCTATTATTCCCCACAAACTTTGCTTTTGTGTCTATCCGCAGTGATATTTTGAAATTTACCTATTTTCCAGAACATTCCCGATAGATTCAGTGCTGAGTAAACTTGGAGTAACTTCTAGAACTTTCTAGACCTTTCTAGAGCTTTCCAGTAATATAAATATAAATAAATAATTAAGCCCACCAGTTCAGTTTAGTTCCAGCTGCCTACATGGATACATATCTGCATTTTTCTGAGATGGCATCAAGAGGCTGTAAGCATCCGGCAGACGCATCTGCGACCAATTTATCAAGACAAGAGTGAAAAACTACTCCGTGGAAGCATCTGCTAAGATGTGTGAGGCCTACAAGGCATATTTTGGCATGCCTGTCAGGGATCAAGGCAAACCCTGTTCACCTCAGTTCACCAGCAAGCACTGCAAAAAAAAACTCTGGAAGGTAAGATGGACAATTGTTGTTTGGAAAATATTTAAATTTTTAAAATTGTAAGCATTTTTAATTTTAAATGCTTTACAATTTTCAATTTATTTATGAGAATCTCTTAAGCATTAGTCATGGGTGAAATAAATGTATTTTTGTGGGATGGAACAGAGGGGAAAAGAGAGCCATGAAGTTCGACATCCCAAAAAATTGGTGGGAAACGTCTCGGGTTACTTGTGTAACCCTTGTTCCCTGAAAAAAGCAGAACGAGATGCTGCGCTGCTAAGCGCTATGGGAAACAATCTTATTGTGAGCTGCTTCTGAACATGTGTGTAACACGTCAATGAAATTGACTGGAATTTATAGCCTCGGTTGGTGAGATCATTGGACGCACCTGTGACGAGGCTATAAATAGAAGGCGTCACCAGAGTGTCATCAGATTATTTTTCTGAAGAGCGGTCCTGGGACGTCCCAGTGCGGCAAAAGAAGCGCAGCATCTCGTTCCGCTTTTTTCAGGGAACAAGGGTTACACAAGTAACCCGAGACGTTCCCTTTACAAAAAGCTTCACTTTGATGCTGCGCTGCTAAGCGCTATGGGGAACGAAATGCCCACGCCGCTGCACTGGGGCTGTCCGGACCCCTGATCGTTGTGAAGTGTTTTCACAGAACGCAAGAGGTTCCAAACATAAGCTTGAGATGTCGACTCAAGGGCATAAGCCCGGAGTAGCAGAACATCTAACACCATAAAATCCGAAGAGTGTGTACGGAAAGGACTAGCCTGCCGTATCACAAACCTGGTTTAGACATGAGCTTGAGATGTCGACTCAAGGACATAAGAGTCCGGAGTAGCGGAGCATCTAGCCCACAAAGTCAAAAGATGAGTTTTAGAAGCCGATTCAAAGGCTCTAACTCAAAAGTTCGTACCATGAACTTGGATTTGGCATGAGCCCGGGATGTTGACCCAAGGACATAGTCCGGGGTAGCAAAACATCCCAGCCAATGTAGAAATTGTAGAATGTGTGTGGAAGGGACTAGCCCGCCACGTCACAAACTTGCTCCTGCATGAGTTTGAGATGTCGACTCAAGGACGTAAGAGCCCGGAGTAGCATGAACATCCAAACTATAGAATATAATGAATGTGTGCGGAGAGGACCAGCCTGCCGCATCACAAACTTGCTGCAGAGGGACCCCTCTAGCCAAGGCTTTAGAGGAAGCGACCCCTCTGGTGGAGTGAGCCCTGACACCTACTGGCGAAGCTTGACTGCGCGCCTCATAGGCCAGGGCAATAGCATCCCTCACCCAATGTGACATAGTCTGTTTACTAGCGGCCGCCCCCTTGTTGCGGCCCCCATAGCAAACAAACAATTGCCCTGACTTACGCCACTGGCTTGTGCGGTGGACATAAATCTGAAGGGCACGGACTGGGCAGAGTCCATGAAGTCTTTCCTGCTCCGGCGTTAAAAACGGCGGGGAGCAGAAGGCTTCTAAAGTGACAGGATGTACTGTCGAAAAAGGAACTTTAGGAAGATAATCAGGGTGAGGATGCAAAATTGCTTTGGCCATACCGGGGGCAAATTCTAAGCAGGTCGGCAGAATAGACAGAGCCTGTAGATCCCCAATCCTCTTAAGAGAGGTAATAGCCATAAGGAAGACCATCTTGAGAGTCAGAAGTCTGTCAGACGCTGACTCCAGAGGTTCAAAAGGGGTCTCGACCAGAGCCTCCAGGACTATAGTTAAGTCCCACGAAGGAGTTCTGGCCCTAACGGGAGGCCTCAGTCGCCTGGCTCCACGAATGAAGCGGGCGAGTAGAGGATGTCTCCCTAAAGGCACCCCGTCAATCAGGGCGTGGCAAGCCGAAATGGCGGCCACATAAACCCTGAGAGTAGCGGGGCATATGCCTGCTGACAGTTTCTCTTGCAGAAACTCCAGAACTGAAACAATTTGGCAGTTAACTGGATCTGCATCATGAGAACTGCACCACCTTTCGAAGACACCCCATTTATTGGAGTAAATTCTTCTGGTGGAAGGAGCCCTAGCACTAAGAATGGTTTCAATAACCCCAAGCGACAGCCCTGTGTCCCTCAGTTGGTACCCTTCAGGGGCCAAACGTGAAGTTTCCACAACTCGGACCGGGCTTGAGACAGAAGGTCCTTCCTGTCCGGAATCGCCCAGGGCGAGCCGTCTAGGAGAGACATCATTTCTGAGAACCAAACCCTGTTCGGCCAGCGAGGCGCTATCAATAAGAGGCAAGACCCTTGCTGGCGAACTCTGGCCAGGACTCCCGGGAGCAGAGAAACCGGAGGGAACGCATACAGGCGCATTCTGGGCCATGTATGCGCCATCGCGTCCAGACCCAGGGGGGCTGGGTGACTCAGAGAGAAGTAGAGGGGACATTGCGCAGTCTCTTGAGAGGCAAAGAGGTCCACTTCGGCTCTGTAAAATCTCTCCCAGATCTGTTGTACTACCTCGGGATGGAGTTTCCACTCGCCCGATGGTAAGATATGTCTGGACAGAAAATCTGCTCCCACATTCAGGCGTCCAGGGATATAGACTGCCCTGAGTGACAGTAACTTGCCCTGGGCCCAAAGGAGAATCCGACGTGCCAGCAAATTGAGGTGGCGAGAACGTAGGCCTCCTTGATGATTTATGTAGGAGACTGCCGCTGTGTTGTCCACCCGCACAAGGACATGGCAGCCTCTCAAATGTTGGAGAAAGTATTTCAGAGCCAGAAATACTGCCATCAGCTCGAGGCGATTTATGTGCCAATCGAGTTGATGACTCTCCCATTCCCTTTGGGCTGGACGACCACTTAAGACCGCACCCCAACCCGTCAGGGAGGCGTCTGTCGTAAGCATCCTGCGACGACACAACGCACCAAGAGTGGGACCCAAGGTGAGAAACCGGGGTCTGAACCACATAGAGAGGGAACGAAGCACTGGGCGCGTAACCCTTATTTGCCTGAGGGGACTGGCCCTTGGATGAAACCCTCTGGCATTTAGCCACAGCTGAAACGGTCTCATATGGAGAAGGCCCAAAGGAATCACCGTGGACGCAGACGCCATGAGACCTAATATTCGTTGGAACTGAAGAACAGTGCAAACTTGACCTAGCCTGAGAATGCTCAGGGAGTTCTGAATGGAGATGACACGAGCGGGAGACAACTGTGCCTGCATCGTGACCGAATTCCATATAACCCCCAGATAGGAAATTTTCTGGGTCGGGGAAAGAACGCTCTTTTTGCCGTTGAGTCTCAGACCCAGAGAACCTAGATGAGCCAAGACGATATCCCTGTGCTGAACTGCCAGTTCTTGAGACTGGGCTAGGATCAGCCAGTCGTCTAGATAATTCAGAATGCGGATGCCCTGGAGTCGCAACGGAGCCAGTGCTACATCCATGCATTTCGTGAATGTGCGGGGTGATAGGGCTAGACCGAATGGAAGGACCCGATACTGGAAGGCTTCGTCCCCGAAAGCGAACCTCAGGAACTTCCTGTGCTGTGGCAGAATTCCAATATGAAAGTATGCGTCCATGAGGTCGATCGTGACCAGCCAATCGAAACGTTGGAACTGAGACACGATGGACCTGACTGTTAGCATCTTGAACCTGAGCGTCTTGACCGAGCGGTTCAAGGCACGAAGATCCAAGATGGGACGCAACCCCCCCCCCCTTCTTGGGGACCAGGAAGTATCTGCTGTAATAGCCAGACTCTTTCTCTGGAAGGGGAACATGTTCTATGGCCCCTTTCTCCAAGAGATTTTGCAGTTCTACCTGAAGTAGACATGCCTGTTCCGGGCTTACGGTAGTGGAAACCACGCCGTTGAAGCTCGGAGGGCGGCAAGCGAACTGAATTCTGTAGCCTTTTTCTACTGTTTTTAGAACCCACATAGAAATACCTGGCAGAAGTTTCCACGCTGCCAGGTTCTCTGAGATGGGAACTAATTTCAAGACTTCCTGTCGAGGGGGTGTAGAATGTTCCGTGTCCTGGAATATGGCAGGAAGCGACGGTACATTCAACATTTTGTTGGAAACCCCTGTCACCCGAAACACCAAGGGTGGCGGGAGTGAAGAGGTTTCGTGAGGGTATCGGGAGGGCCGAAGTGAATGATACACACGCCCCGTCCCGAAGGGAACTACCCTCACAAGGTTGGATACAAGGACATCAGGGCTTCTTTCTCTTGGAGATAACAGCCCTGAGGTCTTGTTTGGGAGGTTGCTGAGGACGACGAGCCTGTCCCCAATCTTTGCGAGGGGAGCACGACTTGCCACGCTCTGCTTCTGAACCTCCCTCCTCATAGAATCAGGGCGAGACTGGGTGACCGACGGCCTCGCCCCCTGAGTGCGACGAGGAAGGAATTTTCCAAAGGCCTCCTCATGGCTTTTCGCCTCCTGGAATCTGGAGATAACCGTGTTCATGGCGTCTTCAAAGAGACCAGAAGGCGAAACTGGGGCATCAAGAAGGAAAACCCTGTCCTTATCCTTGATGCCGGATAGATTCAGCCACAAGTGCCTTTCAGTGCTAACCAAAGCGGACATAGACCGGCCAATAGCATGGGCTGACTGCTTGGTGGCACGGAGAGACAAATCAGTAGCTCGACGAAGCTCAGAGAAAGCTTCATCGTCGAGACTTCTTCCAGCACTCAAATCTTTTAGCAGGTCAGCCTGGTATGCCTGCAAAACAGCCATGGTGTGCAGCGCAGCACCAGCCTGACCAGCCGCTTGATATGCTCTCCCGACCAGCATGGAGGTTACCCTGCATGGCTTAGAAGGGAGAGCAGATTTATTAAGTGATGACGTCAAACCCGGCGAGAGATAACCCGCAAGTGTCTCTTCGACCGGTGGCATCTTTAAATACCCTCGCGCCTCAGCGCCAACGATAGTCGAATATATTGACGTCGAGGGCACGTGAATGCGCGAAGTATAAGGCTTATTCCAAGAACGAGAAAGCTCGTCATGGAGATCATCAAAGAAGGGAAGGGACTGACGAGGTGTTCCCTTCCCTTGGTCACCAGACAGAAATCTGTCCTCTAATTTAGAGCGCTTGGGGGGAACTTGGTCACGTGGCCAGTCTATTTGAAGCCTGGCCACCGCGCGAGTAATCACATCGAGCAGCTCCTCCGAAGATTTTGAATCGCGATTGGAGCGCTCAGATGCGGTTAACTCTAAATCTGACCCAAGGGAAAGGAGGTCCCCCTCGTGAACTGAAGAGGCGCCGAAGCACGCTTCACGATCACGCGAGGGACCAGCAGGATCTGGGGAGAGAGCGAGCGAAAGGGGCGAACCCGTCTCTCGCTCCTCAGCCAGATCCATGCGAGAGCCCCACGAATGAAGTGTGGGTGCCGGCTCTCGGAAGTAAGCAAGGCGAGCGCGAAGCATCCCGACCGAAAGTAGGTCGCAATGCGCGCACCCGCCCTGTTCCAACGCGAGAGTAGCGTGCTCTTCCCCCAAGCAAACAAAGCAAAATTGATGCGTGTCCCTGTCAGACATAGAACGCTGACAAGGAAACACGCATTGTTTGCCCTGTTTTTCTGCCATTTTCCCCTTTTTTTTTTTTATATATATATATATATATATATATATATAAAGAGAGAAAGAAGGAAAGGCTTAAGATTTTTAAACAATTTCTAGCAAGAGTTTCGTGAAAACACACAGAGAGAAAGCTCTGAAGAAAAATGTCTGACGACACTCTGGTGACGCCTTCTATTTATAGCCTCGTCACAGGTGCGTCCAATGATCTCACCAACCGAGGCTATAAATTCCAGTCAATTTCATTGACGTGTTACACACATGTTCAGAAGCAGCTCACAATAAGATTGTTTCCCATAGCGCTTAGCAGCGCAGCATCAAAGTGAAGCTTTTTGTAAAGGGAACCCTGACCACTCAAGCAACTGCTACTTCTGCATGGTGGACCCTTCCAAACGTCGGACTGGCAAGAATGCACCTGCAGTCACGTATCTGGACCTTCCTTCATCCATTTCCCCAGAGCCGAACTGCAATGCTCCCCGTAACCACTCCTCCAGAGAGAATACAGCAAATCTTTAGAAGAGAGCAGCAAGGCAGAGAGCGAGGAAGACATTGTAGATCCAGATGACAATTTCAGAGGTGGAGCTGAGGAAAGAAACCCATACTATCCCAACGAAAAAGACCTCCTTGACTTGATTAGAGATCTTGGTCTCACCAAGCTTTTGATGTCTTCAAAATAGTGGCATTCCTGATGGGTCTTTGGATGGTCCTTTTCTTATTTGGCCCAGTGAACACGACGGCTGTGTTTTTAAAAAAAAATTTGAAAAGTGGACTCATTGGCCCAAAAACCACTGTTCTACTTTCCATATAAGATGAGACCAAGCCCAGAGAAGTCGGCAGCACTTCTGGACAGTGTTGATGTAGGGCTTCCGCTTTGCACTGTAAAGTCTTAACTTGCATTTGTGGATGCAGTGGCAAATAGTATTGACTAACAAAGGTTTACCAAAGTAATCACAAGCCCATGTTCATGATATCCATTACAGATGAATAATGCTTTTTAAGTGTAATAAAGTGATGTCTGAGGGATCAGAGATCACGCACAATCAGAAGTGGTTTTAGTCTTGCCCTTTACGCAATGATATTTGACCATATTCCTTGAATCTTTAAACTATATTGTACACTGTAATGTGGACATATGGTGGAATGCCCAAATTCCTTCCAATTTGTCTTTGGGGAACATTGTTCTCAAAGTGCTGGATTATTTGCTGAAGCATCTGTTGGCAAATTGCCAAGTTTCAAATGATCCTTGGTCTTGAAGGACTAGGCTGTATTTGGAGGCTCCTTAAATAGTATGACATGATTGCCTCACCTGTTTATCATCTCCTGTTTCACATTGCCTTGTTATTTCAACTCGTCAAATTATTATTAGTCTTAAATTGCCCCTGTCTCAAATTTTTTGGAGCGTGTTGCAATCATAAAAAAATACAAATAAAATTCACAAGGTAAAACATCAAATAATGTGTTTTTAAAGATGCCATTCTGCCCCTGTGTAGTTCCTGGATGAGGTAGAGTTCTCTCTGCTTCAGACGGCCACAGGCGTTGTCTCGTGTGTCTGGGCAGCGATCAGTGTTTGTGGATGGTTCATGCTCTCACTGCGAGGGCATGACCATGGCAACGTTGCGGTCGCGGCTTGCTTTCAAAAGAGAGCATGCCACTCCAGCCACCCCCCGCGTCGCTCCTTCTTCCCACGGGATTGAGGATGATGCGGCTGACGCTGGAGGCGATCTGGGGATGGCAGTGGGTGCAGGTCGTTGTCTCCTGTCCGTGCTCGAGGCAACAGTGGTTCGCCTCACGGCCGGCCTGCCTATCCTCTAGAGCTCGAGGTGGATGAGCTCGCTGCTACTTCGGAGAGCACACAATCTGACGCTGATACCTCCCCTGGGCTGCCACCTTCGGGCCAGCACGTCTAGGCTGAGGCTGAAGCACAGATGTCCGACATGCTTGCCTGGGCCACTGCCAGCGTGGGGTTGGACTGGAACCCTCCATCCTCCCCACAGCCATCGCGGTTGGATGACTGGTTCCTGGGGTCTGAGCGCCACTCACAGCCTCGCCCCTCCCGGAGATGCATGATGAGCTGACATCTTCGTGGAGAGCCCCTCTCTCCACTCGTCACAAAGCCTGCTCATCCTCTCTCGCTACCCTCAACGCGGAGAGGCCCATTGGTATATGCCGATTCCCCAGGTGGATAGGGCTGGTGCGCTCCATCTATGTCCTGGAAACCCTACCACCTGGCGGGGTCGCCCTGTGCTCCCTTCTAAGGCCTGCAGGATGACATCATCATTTACTGCCAAAGCCTACAGCGCCACTGGACAGGCTGCATCCGCCCTGCACGACATGGCCATCCTGCAAGTCCACAAGGCCAAGGCGCTCAAATATCTGCACTAGGGTAGCCCTGATCCGGATGTGTTGCAGGAACTGCGCTCAGCGACCGACCTCGCCCTCAGGGCCACGAAGGTCACAGTGCAGTCACTCGGGCAGGCAATGGCCATGCTTGTGCGTCATCTGTGGCTGAACTTGTTCGAGATGTGTGAGGCCGACATGGCTCGCTTCCTCAACGCCCCCCTCTCCCAGTTCGGCCTCTTCGGTGACACCGTCGAGGACTTCGCCCAGCAGTTCTCCATGGTGAAGAAGCAGACGGAGGCCATCTCACATATCCTGCCGCATCGCAAGCCTGCCGCCATGGGCCATGCCCCGTCTGCCCGCCGAGGGCATCCTCCTGCGGCAAAGAAACACCCTGCTCCGCCTCAACCCGGGCCTAGCTCTCAGCCCCAGTGTCGAGCACACCGCAGGAAGCAGACACCCCCTGTCTCACGGACCCACTCGAGGACCCATAAGGCTCCTAGGTGCTCCTAAGACGCTCGAACCAGGGACCAAGACGTTAGCTACGGATATGGTAAGACCACTCCGTCCCCCGGTGGAGGGCCGGGAGGAGAATCTTTTGTTAAATTTATTTCATTTGCCACACCCCCTTGGGGCTGCGGTACCCACATTCTCAGTAAAAGAGCTATTTCCTTTGTCTCTGGGTCACCTGTCCCACAAATGCCGTTCTCACGGCACTCTGCTGCCAGATTTCAACAGTCCCAGCACGCTGGACACGGACCACCCACTTTCAGCCCCACGACTGTTCCCCAGCTGGCCGGTTCCAAATGTCGACCTGCCCCCTGCCGGGTGAATGGAGCAAGGTAAGTGCTTTGAGTCTTTTCTCAGCACCAGAGCCTCGGGGCACATCTTCGCCTCCCGACGCCATTTTACCTGCTCTGCCCTGCTGCTCTGCCCTGCCGGGTACGTCAAAAATAATAGTCTTACGACCGATCTTGGACTTGCGAGTTTTCAACCAAGCGTTGCACAAACTCCCGTTCAAAATGCTCATGCAGAAACACATTTTAACCTGCATTCGGCATCTATATTGGTTTACATCCACGTCTCAATTCTGCCTCGACACGACCCTTCTTACGGTTCGCGTTCGCCGGCCAGGCGTATCAGTACAAAGTCCTAACCTTCGGCATGTCTCTGTTCCCTCGCGTCTTCACGAAAGTCGGAGAGGCAGCCCTTGCCCCGCTCCGAGAAGCCGGCATCCGCATACTCAATTACCTCGACGACTGGCTCATTCTGGCCCACTCACGAGAGTTAATATGCGCTCACAGAGACCAGGTGCTCAGGCACCTCAGCCGTTTAGGGCTTCAGGTCAACTGGGAAAAGAGCAAGCTCACCCTGGTCCAGAGCATCTCTTTTCTCGGCATGGAGTTAGACTCAGTCTCAATATCAGCACGTCTCACCAATGAGCATGTGCGCAGTCAGTGTTGAGGTGCCTCGCCGCTTTTAGGCTGGGCACAACGGTCCCCTTAAAACTTTTCCAGAGGCTCCTGGGGCATATGGCATCCTCTGCGGCGGTCGCGCGCTGGGGTTGATGCATATGAGACTGCTTCAGCACTGGCTTCAGACTCGGGTCCCGAGACGGGCATTGTGCCGCGGCACGTACCATGTGATAATCACCCCTGCCCGCCGCCAAACATTCAAACCCTGGACAGACCTCTGTTTTCTACGGGCAGGAGTACCCTTGCAGCAGGTGTCCCGATGCGTCTTGGTCATGACCAGATTGGGTTGGGGCGCTGAGTGCAACGGGCGTGCAGTAGCAGGCCATTGGAAAGGAGCACTGCTGCGCTGGTACATCAACTGCCTGGAGTTGCTGACTGTTTTCTTTGCCCTTTGGAAGTTTCTCCCGTTAGACAAACATGTCCTGATCAGGTCAGACAGCACCACTGCCGTAGTGTACATAAATTGCCAAGGCGGCGTACGCGCCCGCCACATGTCATGACTCACCCGTCGTCTCCTCCTTTGGACTCAAGTCACTGCGCGCCACTCACATCCCCGGCAACCTCAATGTGGTTGAGGATGCGCTGTCACGACAACGCTTGCCCGGTGTAGAGTGGAGGCTTCACCCCCAGTCGGTCTAGCTGATTTGGGAACGGTTCGGCAAGGCCCAGGTAGACCTGTTTGCCTCCCAAGAGACCTCCCACTGCCTGCTCTGGTATGCCCAATCAGAGGCTCCCCTCAGGGCAGACACACTGGCACACAGCTGGCCTGCGGGACTGCACAAGTACGCATTTCCCCCAGTAAGCCTTCTTGCACAGGTGCTGTGCAAGGTCAGGTAGGACGAGGAAAAATTCACCCTTGTGGCTCCTTATTGGCCCACCCGGGCCTGGTTCTCGGATCTCGTACTCCTCGCGACAGCCCCTCCCTGGCGAATTCCCCTGAGGAAAGACCTAGCTGGTCTAGCTGGTCTACCACCCATGGTCGTAGCCATGATCAACCAAGCCAGAGCCCCTTCTACCAGGCAACTTTACACCCTGAAATGGTGCTTGTTTGTAAATTGGTGTTCTTCCCGTGCTGAAGACCCACAGAGGTGCGCAGTTAGGTCCGAGCTCTTATTTCTGCAAGAGAGGCTGGAAGGGAGGCTGTCCCCTTCCACCCCGAAGGTGTATGTCACCGCTATCGCGGCCCACAACGATGCAGTAGATGGCAAGTCCTTGGGTAAGCACGTCTTAATCATCAGGTTCCTAAGAGGTGCCCATAGGTTGAACCCCTCCCGACCAAGCCTGTCCCCCTCCTGGGATCTCTCAGTGGTCCTCGCGGGCCTCCAGAGACCCCCCTTCGAGCCGCTAGAATCAGTTGGACTCGGGGCCCTCTCTCGAAAGACGGCCCTGCTGATCGCTCTCGCTTCCATCAAGAGGGTCAACACCTGCCTGGAGTTCGGTCCGGAAGACACATATGTGATCCTAAGACCACAACAGGGCTACGTGCCCAAGGTCCCTACCACGCCCTTCAGGGACCAGGTAGTGAACCTGCAAGCGCTGCCCCGGGAGGAGGCAGACCTAGCCCCTTGATTGCTGTGTCCGGTACGTGCTTTGCATACCTATTTGGACCACACACAGAGCTTTAGGTGCTCTGAGCAGCTCTTTGTCTGCTTTGGGGGACAACAGAAAGGGAACGCTGTCTCCTAACAGAGGCTATCCCAATGGGTGGTGGATGCCATTTCATTGGCCTATCGCACCCAGGCATTCAAGTTCAAGATGTTATCTCATGGATGCATACTTTCATATAGAAAATTTGCCACAACACAGGAAGTTCCTGAGGTTTGCATTCGGGGATGAAGCTTTCCAATATCAGGTTCTTCCATTCGGCCTAGCCCTATCACCCCACACATTCACGAAGTTCATGGATGCAGCACTGGCTCCTTTGCGACTCAGGGGCATCCGCATTCTGAATTATATAGACAACTGACTGATTCTAGCACAGTCACAAGAACTGCCATTAAAGCACAGGGATGTCGTCTTAGCTCATCTGGTTTCTCTGGGTCTGAGACTCAACATCAAAAAGAGCATTCTCTCTCCCACTCAGGAAATTACCTATCTGGGGGTCGTATGGAATTTAATCATGATGTGGGCACAATTGTCTCCCGCTCAAATCGAGACCATTCAGAACACCCTGAGCACAGTCAGGCTAGGCCAAGGTTGCACTGTTTGTCAGTATCAATGAATACTAGGTCTCATGGCATCTGCGTCCTTTGTGATTCCTTTCACCTTTTGCACATGAGACCGTTTCAGTTGTGGCTCAAAGCTAGGGGATTTCATCCAAGGGCCAGTCACCTAAGGCAGATAAGGGTTAAGCACTGTGCGCTTCGTACCCTTTCTATGTGGTTCAGACCCCGGTTCCACACTTTGGGTCCCACTCTAGGTGCATCTTCACGTCGCAAGTTGTTAACGACAGATGTTTTCCTGATGGGTTGGGGAGTGGTCGTAAGTGGTCATCCAGCTCAAGGGGAATGGGAGGGTCATCAGCTCGATTGGCACATCAACTGTCTTGAGTTTATGGCTGTATTTCTGGCTCTGAAATACTTCCTCCAATATCTGAGAGGCTGCCATGCCTGGTGCGGGTGGACAACACAGCAGTAATCTCTTACATAAACCATCAAGTAGGTCTATGTTCACGCAAGCTGAACAGACTGACACGGCAGATTCTCCTTTGGGCCCAAGGCAAGCTCCTGTAATCAGAGCAGTTTATATCCCTGGATGCCTGAATGTGGTAGCAGATTTACTGTCCAGACAGAAAATACAGTTGGGGGAGTGGAAACTCCACCCCGAGGTAGTCAAATTAATATGGTTGAGATTTTACAGAGCAGAAGTGGACCTCTTCGCCTCTCAACAGACAGCGCAATGTCCAACAATCTAAACTTCTCTCTGAGTCACCCAGCCCCCCTGGATCTGGATGCGATGGCACATACATGGCCCAGAATGCGCCTGTATGCGTTTCCTCCGGTTTCTCTGCTCCCGGGAGTTTCGGCCAGAGTTTACCAGCAAGGGTCTTGCCTCTTGCTGATAGTGCAGCTCTGGCCGAACATGGTTTTGTTCTTGGAGATAATGTCTCTCCTCGACGGCTCACCTTGGGCGATTCCGGACAGGAGGGACCTTCTGTCTCAGGTGCAGGGGACAATAATTCACCTCCGGACCAAGTTGTGGAACCTACATGTTTGGCCCCTGAAGGGTACCAACTGAGGGACACTGGGCTTTCATCTGAGATGATCGAGATGAAAGATGAAAGTTCTAGGGCTCCCTCTACTAGCAGAAGTTATGCCAACAAATGGGGTGTCATTGAATGATGGTGCAGTGCACATAATGCAGATCCAGTTTACTGCCAGATTGCTTCAGTTCTGGACTTTCTGCAGGAAAAATTATCAGCAAACACATGCCCCACCACTCTCAGGATTTATGTGGCAACTCTATTGGCTTGCTATGTCTTGTTTGATGGGTTGCCATTGGGGAAACATCCTCAGCTCGCTCGCTTCGTTCGTGGAGCTATGCGATTGAGACCTCCTGCTAGGACCAGGATCCCTTCGAGGGGACTTAGCGATAACCCTTGAGGGTCTGGTTGAAAACCCTTTGAAACTATGATAAACTTCTGACTCTCAAGATGTTTTTCCTTATGGCGATTACCTCTTTAAAAAGAATAGGGGATCTGCAGGCTCTGTCTGTCTTGCCATTCTGCATAGATTTTGCCCCAGGAATAGCTAAACCAATATTACACCCTCATCCTGACTATCTGCCTAAAGTTCCTTTCTTGTCCATACATCCAGTCACTCTTGAAGCCTTCTGTTCCCCGCCATTTACAACACCGGATCAGGAAAGACTTCACTGACTGTGTCCAGTCCATACCCTTCAGGCTTATGTCCACTGTACTAGCCAGTGGCGTAAGTCAGGGCAACTATTCGGTTGTCATGGGGGCCGTAATAAGGGGGCGGCTGCCACCAAGCAAGCAATGTCACATTGGGTGAGGGATGCTATTGCCCTGGCCTACGAGACACGTGGTCAAGCTTCGCCAGTAGGTATCAGGGCTCACTCTACCAGAGGGATCGCATCCTCTAAAGCTTTGGCCAGAGGTGTCCCTCTGCAACATGTTTGTAATGCAGCAGGCTGGTCCTTTCCACACACATTCACAAGATTTTATAGTTTGTATGTTCATGCCACTCCGGACTCTTATGTCCTTGAGTCAGCATCACAAGCTCATGTCTGAGACCTCTCGAGTTCTTGTGAGCACAACTACACAACTGTAAGGGGTCCAGACATCTGCAGTGCGGCGGCGTGGGTATTCTCGTTCCCAAAGCATTAAATCAGCATCAAAGTATAACTTTTGTTAGGGAATGTCTCGGGTTACTTAACTGTAACACCTGTTCCCTGAAAAAGTGGAATGAGATGCTGCACTTCATTGCCACACTGAGGATTCCCCAGGACTGCGCTTCAGACAAAATACCTGACGATGCACCTGTGGCGCATCTATTTATTGCCCCTGTACCAGCATATCCTGATGATGTCACCGGCAGAGGCTGTAAATTCTAGTCAATTTCATTGAAGTGTTGCACACATATTCACAGCTGGTCACTCCTAAAGACATTCCCAAAGCGCTAAATCAACGCAGCATCTCGTTCCGCTTTTTCAGGGAACAGGGGTTACAGTTAAGTAACCTGAGACGTTTTGTCTTTAGGGGGTATCTGACTGCTGCATGGTGGCACTGACTGACTGTACATTATCCCTTACATAACAAACACAACTTTTGATTTAAATTGTTAGTTCATGTTAACTAATACAGTGATCTAATTTTAACAAATGGAACCTCATTGCAAACTGTTACCAATTTTTGTTTTATAGCAAACCTCCCATTTCAGAGAGGGTTGGGGAGATATTTATTTTTTGTGCTATGGCAAAAAAAATAAAAATAAATCAATCAATAACTTATTTAGAGAGGGAAAAAAAACAGAATCATGACATTTGGTTCTGTTAATGGTTCTTGAATGTATGCATTACCCAGCTGATGTCAATGGAACACAATTCTAAAATATTCTTGACAGTTTTGCCTGTGTCACAAACTCACAAGTGCATCTACAGTGTAGTCCGTTTTGCATTTGAAACTTCGCCTTTAAAAGCATTTCTGACCAATCCTGTCTTAGCAACTATTGCCCTGCTGTCATTACTCTGAAACACATTTACTATTTTCCAATGAGAGCCTATGGAAGTAATGTGTGTTTGAGTACTTTTAAGTGTGATATTATCAAAATAATATATATATGTTTTGTTTTTTTTTAAAGTCAAATGTCTTTTTTTTATTTTTATTATCTATAAATAAATCTGGAGAAGAGCATGAAATAAATTGTGCCAGCCCTCATTCCCAAATGAACATACAACGTCTGTAAAGATACCTACATTTGCTCCAAGGTAAATTAAAGCTAAAAACTGAAGGTGAATTAATTCATGTACTGATTCACGTCATAGTAAAAGCGATAGTAAATAAACAGTTCACAGCATCAAAATTAGTGTTATGAGACATTATAAAATAAACAGCTCTGTTCACTTATGCTAATATTATTAGATATGTAATTGCTATTAAATTTCACTTTTCTCTTTTCAAGTGACTTTTCAAGTGACTTTATTCTGATGCATAGTCTACACGGTTTTGAATCAAATTACTGTGTAATTTAAATCAAATCAATTCCCTTTATTGTCACAACACCATATCCACGAGTGTACAAGTGTCAAAATCTTGAGTGAATGCTCACCAACTATGCAGGGTGGATAAATATCAGACCACAAAATACACAATAGATGCATGTATATTATGAACATTATTTACATATACAATATACACAGATATACAATTAGATATAGTACTAATGTACAGATAATATACAATTTACAGTGAACGAGATGAGTGTTGAATAGTATTGAAGTGTATTATTTGTAACTTACCAGGGTAAAATGCTCCTTATTTGCTTTTACATGCAATTATCTAATCAACCAATCACATGGCAGTTGCTTCAATGCATTTAGGGGTGTGGTCCTGGTCAAGACAATCTCCTGAACTCCAAACTGAATGTCAGAATGGGAAAGAAAAGTGATTTAAGCAATTTTGAGCATGGCATGGTTGTTGGTGCCAGACGGGCCGGTCTGAGTATTTCACAATCTGCTCAGTTACTGGGATTTTCACGCACAACCATTTCTAGGGTTTACAAAGAATGGTGTGAAAAGGGGAAAACATCCAGTATGCGGCAGTCCTGTGGGCGAAAATGCCTTGTTGATGCTAGAGGTCAGAGGAGAATGGGCTGACTGATTCAAGCTGATAGAAGAGCAACTTTGACTGAAATAACCACTCGTTACAACCGAGGTATGCAGCAAAGCATTTGTGAAGCCACAACACGCACAACCTTGAGGCGGATGGGCTACAACAGCAGAAGACCCCACCGGGTACCACTCATCTCCACTATAAATAGGAAAAAGAGGCTACAATTTGCAAGAGCTCACCAAAATTGGACAGTTGAAGACTGGAAAAATGTTGCCTGGTCTGATGAGTCTCGATTTCTGTTGAGACATTCAGATGGTAGAGTCAGAATTTGGCGTAAACAGAATGAGAACATGGATCCATCATGCCTTGTTACCACTGTGCAGGCAGGTGGTGGTAGTGTAATGGTGTGGGGGATGTTTTCTTGGCACACTTTAGGCCCCTTAGTGCCAATTGGGCATCGTTTAAATGCCACGGCCTACCTGAGCATTGTTTCTGACCATGTCCATCCCTTTATGGCCACCATGTACCCATCCTCTGATGGCTACTTCCAGCAGGATAATGCACCATGTCACAAAGCTCGAATCATTTCAAATTGGTTTCTTGAACATGACAATGAGTTCACTGTACTAAAATGGCCCCCACAGTCACCAGATCTCAACCCAATAGAGCATCTTTGGGATGTGGTGGAACGGGAGCTTCGTGCCCTGGATGTGCATCCCACAAATCTCCATCAACTGCAAGATGCTATCCTATCAATATGGGCCAACATTTCTAAAGAATGCTTTCAGCACCTTGTTGAATCAATGCCACGTAGAATTAAGGCAGTTCTGAAGGCGAAAGGGGGTCAAACACAGTATTAGTATGGTGTTCCTAATAATCCTTTAGGTGAGTGTGTGTGTATATATATATATATATATATATATATATATATATATATATATATATATATATATATATATATATATATATATATATTATTGTAATTTTGTTTTCATGTTTCATTGTAGAGACAAATATATTTGTATTTAATTACTAAGGTAACACGGTTATGTTCAACATTTCTTTGCTAAATAATCATATTTTGTATCTCTATTGATTTACAATGAAATGAATATTCTCTGTTTAAGGATACAGTACATTATCAATGTGTTACTGAGGCAATAAACACACAGTTTTTCCCCCAAAGTAAGTCTTGCTATAATTGCTGTTATGTGTTATTAATGTCTGTGTCAAGAATTTGTGTCTGTAATAAGTACACCTAAATTTAACAAACCACCACAAACTTTTTTTTACAGTAGATCAAAGTCCAATGCCCATAAATGTACTTAGTAATCATTAGTAAACCTTTATAAAAACCTAGTAAACCTTTATAAAAATTTACAGTTTTAATAGTTTATAGATGTTAAAAATCGCAAAGCCATATAGGAATGAAAGCTTAATTACGTTTGTAAATATTTTAGCTTACATTAACTAATGATCTGTTAAGTATTACGTAATGTCAGTGAAATTCATTAGTTAACATTTACAAGCACAGTATCTCATATTTCTAACTATTTGAAAATACATTAAAGGTGCAGTATGTAAGATTCAGAAACCCTTGTTATTAATGACACCTGTGGCCGTTAAGTGAATTGCAGCTAGCTACTTGTTGCTCATGCACACACACAGGTAGCATAATTAAAATTACACAGTTATGATTGTTTTACTAAAAAAAATGTTTGACTAAACTAAAACTACTCATCAGCTAACATAGCATACTGATACACACATACAGCTACATACTATCAAACTATTCTAGACAGTTTACTGTAGCACTGCACTGTTATGTTGCACTATTGTATGTTTTGTATGTCATATGTTGTACTAGCATATTTGCTTAAATTTATCCTGTATACCTTATATTGATATGGCAGTAAATTGGAATTAGTATAAAGAGAAGATCATTGAAATTATTTGAAAGTTACGAAGCAAGGTAACTTGCACTTCATCAGCGATAGCAGGCAAGATCAAGTTAGCTAAAATTACACAGATCAATCCTTACGGCACTATATTTCACATGCTTTGCAGTTATGTAAGCTTACCTTTCCAATAAGAAGAATGCCAATTCAGGGTCGGTTTTGATCCCCAAAACCGAACGAAGGTCCCTCCAGGAGTCAAATGCCCTGCCGATGTTTACTCTAGTTTTCGCCCAACCATGATCACGTTTCCGCTTAGCCAGATGGGATTCAGTAGATAAATGTTTTATTATTTTTGGCTTACTCAGAGTTTGTGTATGAGTCGATGTTGTGCTGAAAGATGAACGTTTGCTTGATTCCATCTTTAAGATAATGTTACCTAGTGTTGCAGTTTGTTGTTGAATAGTGGAAGCACTGAGGCAAGGCTCTCGGGAGTGCGCATAAACGTCACATCCTTTGGATTTTCCAGGCAAATGTGATTCGCTCCCTTCGTATGTAAATCAGTCTAAAGGCTTTAATAGGCAACCTAGGAAATCCGGAAGGCTCTTTTTTTAAGCTGCATTACAAGCTGTTCACACATTGGCAAAATAAAAAATGTTTACATATTGCACTAAATAATGTTTGTTAATGATTTATAAATTAAAGTTATTATAAAGTGTTACAAACACAATAATAATAGTTAAAATATGTTACTAAAAACAGTGTTGTTTTTAAATAGTGCTTCCTCAAATGTAATAAAAGAATCATTATGGAACCATAATTATTAAAGCATGGTTACATTAACCTTTGCAGGCAAAATACAGTAATCTCATTAGGAATTCATGATCGCACAATGGAATTCCAGTGGTGAAGAATTTGGTAAATTTTGACTAAGGAATTTGTTGCACTTTCCAATAGTTTCTTGGCCAAACCAGTTGCTTGGTTTGGCAGTGAACTCTGAACAGTAGTACCCTGAATATTAAAGGAATATTCTGGGTGCAATACAAGTTAAGCTCAATCAACAGCATTTGTGTCCTAATGTTGAATACCACAAAAAAAGAAAAGAAAGACCTATTCCTCCTTTTCTTTAAAAAAAAGCAAAAATCACAGTTACAGTGAGGTACTTACAATGGAAGTGATTGGAGGGTTTAAAAGCAGAAATATAATGCTTAAAATTTTATAAAAGCACTTACATTCATTCTTATGTTAAAACTCATGTATTATTTGAGCCGTAAAGTTTTTTAAATCTTAATTTTTACAGTCATTTTAGGATTTGTTGACATCGTCGTGGTAACAAAATTGTAAACATTGGTTAAACATTGGAGAAGTTTAGCAAGTAATTTTTTTTAATACTAAAATCATGTTAACACATATTGTTTGTGTTTTGTAGCTATACTTTTGAAAAAGTGGTCAATATTCAATATTCAAAATATGGCCCCATTCACTTCCATTGTAAGTGCCTCACTGTCACCTAGATTTTTGATTTTTTATTAAAGAAAACGAGGGGCAAGTAAGAATACATTTTTGCAGTAATCAATATTATGCCAGAAATACTGTCAATTGAGCATAACTTGTGTTGAATCCGGAATATTCTTTTAATAATGGATTAGGATATCATTTTTAATTTTGGTGTTTCTTTTTAACTTTACTCTCTCAGGGTATAAAGTGCAGTATTAAAAAGAGGCTGCTTGGCAATTAGTTTCACAAATGATTCCAGACATGCTTCACATCTGCCCACGCCATTTTTGACTGCGGAATACTAAATGTGACAGAATAAGTAATTATTAAATTTATTCTGATTCCCATCCCTGCCCTAAAAAATATTATGTCATGCCAAACATGTGGAAGATTGCATGGCACTTAGTTTATTGTGTGGCAAACTGTTTCCACACACACACACACACACACACACACACACACACACACACTCACACAATCCTCCACTGACTCGTGAGGAAGGCACTGGGTAAAGAAATGTCTAAGCCTCTGTCACTCCTTGAACTGACCTCATAACTGTTATGAAAGAATGCATTTCCGGCTAACACTTCTGCAATTATTCTAAACCAACTGACTCTTCTGACATACAAGCGCTTGCTAAGACAATTCAAATCTGGTTAAGGCTGTTTGGAGGCCTGACGCTCAAACTGAATTATGAAATATAGCTCAGTAATGCCCACTCAGAGTTACAGCATTTTACTGACGAGAGCCTATGTTCCACTCAAGAGCTTGCATTAGAAGAAAATGTTGATACATTAATGTGCCTCTCCTGCATAATTTATTAAAATCTCATAAAATAAACTGGGACTGGGTATAAGACTGGGCAGTTGTTCAATGTGTTGCCGTGTGGATAGATCTGAGCAAAGTCAGGCCTTTGTCATGCAACAGACTTAAAATGAAAACTAAAAACCTATGTGAGATGTATATGGTGCTAAATCAAGATTGACCATGCAAGCTAGCCAATACAAAACAATCATTAATACAATAATTATGCCATTGCATATCAATAAATTCTAATACTCTAAATATGAATAATTTGTTTTAACCAATAAAGCTTAATACAGGCGCCACACGTTTTGAATGAATAGAAGAACTTTGTACATTATACCTGTTTTCACCTGGTATTAAAATATGTTTTTAGTTATTCGATCACATGTGGATAGATTTTGATGGGAGGGTCTCTGATTTCATGACAACATACATCATTCATAGTGTTGTACCAATCAGGAAATTTGAGGCCTGTTTGAGGATAACATTTATTTATATTATTTATATATGTATTTATGATTGGTTTACCGCCTTTGCTGTCTTGTTACAATACAAATCACTAATTATAAAGCAAATGCCTGACGACTAGGTGTAGTTAGTAATGTTAAACAGTTACATCTGTTATTAGTGGCATTGCAACCAACATCAGTCTGATTTAAATTGGGATCCTCAATTAAATTGGGAATAGTGCTGAGATGAGTGACTGATAAGATATTGAGAGCACCTGGAGAGCGTGCTTGTTTGATTGACACAGAGAGCGCTCATGTTGAAGGGGGAGAAGATAATAATGCTCGTGGTCGCTGAAACAGTCTCTATCGCTCCTCACACCAGTCATGACTGTCATGACTCACGTTACATCACATATACTCAGATTTGTATTTGCATGTTTATTGGTTGTTTAATTCATTTTTATGCCAATTTGCAGTCCCTTTATCCTCTCTCTGCTCACTGTGCAGCGAGTCAGAATAACTACCGTATTGAAAATGTGCTTAATATTCGTACACGTTATTCTTACACATGGTTTAAAACAAACTGGCATATTCATCTAAATTACAGCATGTCTGAATTAAAAATTTGTGAATGCTTAGAATTGCCACCAACTCACCCTCCAGTGGCCACACTCTGTACTTCAAGGGCTGAGCAAGCGCACATTCATTAGGGTAGCAGTGTATGCATGAGACAAAAAAGATTTGCCCTGAATCTAGGCACGATTGGCCGATTGGTGGCTGATGAATCGGTGAATCCTAAATCAATCACTATGTCATCATACTACTGCATATAAACAAGCTGTATTAAAGTCATAAAAGTGCATAAAAAATAAATAAATGTCCAGTGTTTCTCTCAGATGAGGTCGCCACAGCAATACTAAAGAACAGAGCACAACATAGCTGCACACAAACCAGAGAACTGAACTAACAAAACATGTCTGAAGAGTTTTTAGTTCAAGAATAAATGCATTTCTATGCCTAGATTTTTTATTTTTTAAGCCGGAGTACTCAATCAAACTGAGCGAGATCCGAAAACTAAATCAGTTAATGGCTTAATTGACAGCGTTTATGAATAAATTGAGCTCTTCAGGGAACTTGTCTCAGGACAGTTGGAAGAGCACCTTATTTTCATCCAACCTCTATACAGCCTCTGAAGGCAGCATTTTCCTGTTTTCATATGCAGCCATAGACAGAGGTGGCTGAAGGCATCCACAGTCACACCGTTTCCTAACCTAATGGCAAACGACATGCAATAAAGTTATCTTTTCTATGTTAATCAGATTTTTTGTCCTAACTAGCCATGACAAGCGATGATACATTCTGTCGTTCGCTTGGTTTCTATTTTCAGCATTGCGCTGTGTCACCCCGCCCACTGTGAACTGGCACCGATTACAAAAACATTCTTGTCGCACTTGTCTCGCTTCCATGAGCCAGCGCCCACTCTTTCATCGTGGGGCTCTTGCATAGATCTGGTAGAAGAGACACTTGCGGGTTATCTCTCGCCTGGCTCGGCATCATCACTAAAGAGACCAACTCCACGCTTGTGGGGAAGGCTTATCAGGCAGCAGGTCAGGCTGGTGCTGCTCTGCACACTATGGCATTGTTATAGGCGTACCAGGCTGATCTGTTGAAGGACCTGAGTGTGGGCACTACGGTCGACGAAGAGGTTTTCTCTGAGCTTCGTCAAGCCACGGATCTGTCTCTCCACGAGACCAAGCAGATGGATCATTGGCCGGTCTATATCTGCTTTAGTCAGCTTGGAGAGACAATTATGGCTCAACCATTCGGGCATCAGAGACAAGGACAAGGGCCACCCGGCCCCACCCCAGTCCTTCTAGAAGGGAGGCTCAAAAACAAAGCGTAGCGAGTCATGCTCCCCCTCGTAGAGACTGGGGGCCAGCTCATCACCCTAAGCAGCCCCCAAAGCAAGACCTCAGGGCAGTCATTTCTAAGAAAAAAACCCTGACGGTCTTATGCCGAGTCTTGTGGGGGTAGTTCCCCTCGGGTCGGGGCGTGAAGCATTCACCTGTACCTTCCCAATACCCCCACAAAACCTCTCCATTCCAAATGTTCAAAATGTTGGGTATTCCGTTGCTTTCTGCCTTAGTCCAGGATGAGGAATATTCGATATCCCCTCAACAGGCAGTGTCAAAATTGATACCCATCTCAGAGAACATGGCAGCGTGGAAGCTAATGCCAGTTGTTTCTATGTGGGTTCTAAGAACAGCAGAAAAAAGGCTACAGAATTCAATTCGTTCGCGATCCTCTGCGTTTCAACTGCGTGGTCTCCACTACCGTGAAACAAGAACAATCATGTCTACTGTGGAAAGAACTGCAAAATCTCTTGGTCAAAGGGGCCATAGAACATGTTCCCCTTCCAGAGAAAGAGTCCGGTTACTACAGCAGATACTTCCTGGTTCCCAAGAAGGGTGGGGGGGTTGCGTCCGATTTTAGACCTTCAAAGCTTGAATCGCTCAATCAGGATGTTCAAGTTCATGATGCTAACTGTCAAGACGGTTGTGTCTCAAATTCAACATCACTCATTGGTTGGTCATGATCGATCTCATGGACGCATATTTTCATATAGAAATTCTGCCACAACACAGGAAGTTCCTGAGATTCGCTTTTGGGGGCGAAGCTTTCCAATATCGGGTTCTTCCATTCGGCCTAGCCCTATCACCCTGCACATTCACGAAATGCATGGATGCAGCACTATCTCCTTTGCGACTCCGGGGCATCCGCATTCTGAATTACATAGACGACTGACTGATACTAGCACAGTCACAAGAACTGGCAGTTCAGCTCAGGGATGTCATCTTAGCTCATCTGGTTTCTCTGGGTCTGAGACTCAACGTCAAAAACAGCATTCTCTCTCATACTCAGGAAATTACCTATCTGGGTGTTGTATGGAATTCGATCATGATGCGGGCACAATTGTTTCCTGCTCGAATCAATTCAGAACACCCTGAGCAAGTCAGGCTAGGGCAAGGTTGCAATGTTCTTCAGTATCAACGAATACTAGGTCTCATGGCATCTGCGCCTTCGGTAATACCTTTGGGCCTTCTGCACATGAGACCATTTCAGTTGTGGCTCAAAGCCAGGGGATTTCATCCAAGAGCCAGTCTCCTTAAGACAGATAAGTGTTACATGCAGCACGCTTCGTACCCTTTCTATGTGGTTCAGACCCCGGTTCCTCACTTTGGGTCCCACTCTAGGTGCGTCTTGCCATCGCAAATTGCTAATGACAGACGCCTCCCTGACAGGCTGGGGTGTGGTTTTAAGTGGCCGTCCAGCTCAAGGGGATTGGGAGGGTCATCAGCTCGATTGGCACATCAACTGCCTCGAGTTGATGGCGGCATTTCTGGCTCTGAAATACTTCCTCCAGTATTTGAGAGGCTGCCATGTCCTGGTGTGGGTGGACAACACAGCAGTAATCTCGTACATAAACCATCAAGGAGGACTACGTTCATGCCATTGTTACCCACCTCATGCCAGGGTAGATTGAGTGGATAATTTAAAGTTGTATAGGGAACTGTAGAAAGAAAGAGATATATCATCAAACGATAAGTGGGTGCAAGCTCTGGCAGCGTTTAATTGAATCTGTTCATAATAGATTTTCTTCCTATTCAATGTCAAAGTAATATTATCTTAATTTATCCAATGCATAAGCACTCTTGACATTCACTGTAGTTTAAACATCACATGTCTGTTAAGCAGAAACACTCATTAACATAGACAAAAACTATCCAAGTTCAATACACACATTTTCAATAGTTTTTTAAGTTCCAGGTATCTTTGTGCATTATTTTTGACTCATTAGAGTTTCAACACGATACAATATGATCTGCAATATTACATTGTCATAATAGTCTGTAAAGAAATATACATATATTCAGTTCACACATTTAGCATTTTTCTTGTAAATATTAATAACACTGGTTGTGTTTACATAACTGTCAGAATAAAAGATTAATGCCATTTACACATTGAATTCAGTTTCACATTGACCACGTTTCACACATGGAGGCTGCCATCTTGGATCGAACTCATTACATTCAGCGCCATTTTGGCTCTGCACCACTCACAGTAATTTCAATTTCAGACTCCCTCACGTTTTCTCCGAACAGGCAAATTAACATACCATCTACTTTTACAACATTTTTAAACTCGTTTCGTTCATATATTTTCAAAGATTGGAACTTTAAAACCCTTATCTTTGATTACTAATTTTTCTTAAATGCATGAATCCAACATTAGGTGAACATAGACATTAAATAAATGTTTTTACACAGAGAAAGAACATCTTATCACATTCCCTGCACACTCTGTTTACTTTCTAATAACACATACCGTTTACTTTCAAATAATTAATTTACATTCTTAACCCATTTGCTCACCTGTAGAAAGAAAGAGAAATATCATCAAACGATAAGTGGGTGCAAGCTCTGGCAGCATTTAATTGAATCTGGCCAGATCATGCAACACCTCTTATATGCAAAGCGCCCTCTACAGGAGGCCATAATAATTTAAACTCAAACCTCTTATTTCAACCCATACCTCTCTTAATACATCATAAATGTTTTAATTGAACAACTGAACTTTGTTAGTTTGAAATGGTAATAAACAATATAAAAATAAAATTAAAAGGGGGGTATTTTCTTTTTTGGATATAATATCCAGCCCACTACACCAGCTCAACAGACTGGCATGGCAGATTCTCCTTTGGGCCCAGGGCAAGCTCCTGTCAATCAGTGATATCCCTGGATGCCTGAATGTGGGAGCAGATTTACTGTCCAGACAGAAAATACCGATGGGGGAGTGGAAACTCTACCCCGAGGTAGTGGAACAAATCTGGGTGAGATTTTACAGAGTAGAAGTGGACCTCTTCGCCTCTCAACAGACAGCGCAATGTCCCCTCTACGTCTCTCTGAGTCACCCAGCACCCCGGGTCTGGATGCGATGGCACATACATGGCCCAGAAAGCGTCTGTATGCATTCCGATTCCGGACAGGAGGGACCTTCTGTCCCAGGCGCAGGGTACAATATTTCGTCCCCGGCCCGAGCTGTGGAACCTTCATGTTTGGACCCAAAAGGGTACTAACTGAGGGACACTGGGCTTTCACCTGAAGTTATCAAGACCATTCTAAATGCTAGGGCTCCCTCTACTAGAAGAAGTTACACCAATATATGGGGTGTCTTTGAAAGATGGTGCAGTGCACATAATGCAGATCCAGTTAACTGCCAGATTGCTTCAGTTCTGGACTTTCTGCAGATTTTTGATAGGGAACGTCTCGGGTTATAATAAATGTAACCCCTATTCCCCGATAAAAGCGGAACGAGATGCTGCGCTTCATTGCCGCACTGAGGATGCCCCAGGACTGCTCTTCAGACAAAATACCTGACGATGCCCCTGTGGCACATCTGTTTATAGCCCTGCTACAGGTGCATCCAATGATGTCACAATTAGAGGCTATAATTCTGGTCAATTTCATTGACGTGTTGCACACATATTCACAGCTGGTCACTCCTAAAGACATTCCCAAAGCACTAAATCAGTGCAGCATCTCGTTCTGCTTTTGTCAGGGAACAGGAGTTACATTTAAGTAACCCGAGACGTTCTTTAGTATCACTGTGGTGGACCTGGAATGCCACATTTCAACAGCAGGGATTTGATTTGCACCTAACGTTAGTGTATATTTTCATAACAATCATGATTCTCATGGGATAATTTATTAGACTCCTGAATTATACTTCTGCATTCTTTTGAAGCTTGAAGAGGTGGCCACCATAAACTGCAATTTTATGACATCACAGAGCACAACAATTCCCTTTACGTTAAGAAAAAGTAAGAAAGTCATTTGGGCTATAACAACCCAGGGGTGAGTAAACAATAGCCCCGTTCACATGCAACCAGGTAAATTACAGGAAAATCATTGGGCTGCCTTTACTGGTAAATGTACTACAAGTGCTGTACACACATACCATCAGTATTAAGGTATATTGCCAGAGAACAATTTACCAGTATTTTCAAAACGGTCATATTCACCCATGACCTCTAACCTGAAATTTGCTGGTAATTTTCTGGAAAAGGCTGTATGTGTGAAAGGGGCTAATGATGGAATTTAACATTTTGGGTGATCCATCCCTTTAATGACAGAAAGTCAGGACCTCAATTTAACGTCTCATCCTAAGCACAGTGCCTTTTTTTTTATATAACAAGCCTAATTTGTCCTAGAACATCTGCTTGTAAAGTTAATTATTGTCAAATGAGCTCTGAAATACCATAAACAAAACAAAATTTGCATTCACAACATATTCATCCATTAAGTTGACAAACATTTAAAAGATTCCCATATAACCATTGAGCACTTGTGCAAGACACGTAACCCAAAGTGTCTCTTTCTATACAATTAGAATAACTAAAAGTTGTTTTGAATAAAACCTCTCTACAAAATGACTAGTAATAAATAATTCAAAGGCTTCAAATAATAACACATTCGCCACAGACAACAGATTACAAAAACAGGAGCTAGTGTTTTACAACTGTCCCGTTTTAGCCAGGATGTCCCATATTTTGAGAAGAGTATAGCTGCAGGCATTGCTCCAAAAAGGGGCGGTCTCTCCAAAATGCAATTGAAGATATAGGGAGCCCCTTATCTCTTTGGAGATTCCGCCCCATTTGGAGTTCCCCGGCCTGCAGCTATACCTACATGCATATTTTGGTTGAAATTATGATGTCCCATATGGGACGCCCATTGTCCTGTATTTTAGTGGATTGAAGGCTTTGTTTCCCATATTGAATCACAAAATGGTCAGACAGCCAGACTCTTTATGAGTTCACAAGTCCTGTAATGATGTGCACAATTGTTGCATATTTGCATGAGACATTCAATATCTTATCACAGCTCACAGCCGGTGTGTGTTACCACACCATATTGCATCTCTTTCAAGATTTTTCTATTATTTTTTAAAGAGGTTTACAGTGTTTTAGCTGGCCTGTAACATGCTGTAGAAATGGCATATGGTGTGCTCCATTAAGAAGTAAACTTCCATACGCCCTGTTCCCCTCAAAGACCTTACCTTCCACTTTATAACTTTTACAATGTTTTTAGTACCAGTGCCAAGCCAACACATAAAAAAATTATATCACCAATTACCTTGCGATACAATACACAATGCAGTACATGTCTTGACTTAAAGCAGTGGTTCCCAAACTTTTATCAGTGGCGTACCCCTTCAAACATTCAACATCCTTCCGCGTACCCCCTCTCTAATGCATAGATAAAATTCACACAAGGTTATTTGAAATATGTCTGTTTAACACAATTATCTTTGTAAAACAACTCCCTTATATTAAACAGGTTATATTTTTCATGTTTTGTACATGTTATATTAATCATAGACATACTGAATAAATTACTTACTGACTGAGATGGATATGCAGATATGATATAACTGGATAACTTGAAAACTCCCCGCAAAAGATAGGGTTATTTCATAGCATATTTTTTCTGACTTTTACGACACAACCATTTTGGTGTTTCTAATCTAGAGGGCACACAAAATATTTTTTGTCAGTGAGAAATACATGAACTGGGTTTGTATGTTATTTTAGACGTTGATGAAATTGAAAGATGGTAAATCTCAGAACGTAATTTGCATACCCCTATTGTCACCTCACGTACCCCCAGGGGTATACATACCCCAGTTTGGGAAACACTGACTTAAAGTGATAGTTCACCCAAACATTTTAATTATCTGATTATTTTCTCTCCCTCATGATATCCCAGGTGTGTATGACTTTATTTCTTCACTAGAACACATTTCAAGGAAAACAGAAAAATATCTAAGCTCAGTAGGTCCTTAAAATGCAATTGAATGGAGATTTCTCTTTTGTAGCTCCAAAAATCACAAACAGTCAACATAAACGTCATCCATATGACACCAGCTGTTAAATGAATGCCTTCTAAAGCAACACAATCGCTTTTGGTGTGAAAGAAAAGATCAATATGTATGTACAATACAATGCTTCGGGTAAGCTTCACGAAAGGGTGGAGTCCAATTGTCTCTTGTGTGATGTAGTCGCGTTGCCATGATACAGATGTCATCTTACGTTCTCCACTCAGTTGAGACATCCAGGATGAGCACATAATTACACCATTGTGAGTAAAGAAACAGATAAATACAGATCTAAACCAAAACCAATTAAGCTACTGTACAGCGTTCCTCCATCTGTAAACAGTGCTACTTTGCCAATGCGATTACGTCATACGTGCATACCACTGCTGACCAGAAGCATGATTTGGAGCTACAAAAAGTACCTAAATATTTATATTTTTCGCACCAAAAGCGATCGTGTCTCTTTAGAAGACATTAATTTAACAGCTGGTGTCGTATGGATGATGTTTATGCTGACTCTCTGTTCTATTTGGAGCTTCGAAAGAGAAATCTCCTTTCACTTGCATTTAACCCTCTGGGGTCGACAGACGCATCGGTGCATCCTGCTGTATTTTTTCGTCATTACAGCGTAACAACATAAAATTCTCTGTTATTTTGGAGCATACAGATAAGTGTAAGACATGATTAGAGACTATAAGGGGTCTACTTTTATTTGCGTATACTAACAATAACAACAAAACCTTGTGCTTTTGTAAAATAAAGAAAATAAAAAGGGTGAGCTGTCAGCAGTCTCTGGGTTCGCAAGCATATTTCTGAAACACGTCACAAAAATGAACTGAAACTCTGCAAATACTTATCACGCAAACATGAAACATATGTATAAAGAAAGCTTAAAATGTCTACTTTTAAATAAAATAATTCAAATTTAAAACAAATATTCTCCTGCAATATTTGTATGAAACAAAGCGATGTAGAGTTTCTTTTGGCTCAGCTAATTTATCTCTAATGTGATCACACCCACCAGCAGAGCATCCTATTCATATGCTAATGTGCTGAGACGATCAATGCAAATGGTACACGCCCCAGACTGTGTCTTAATAACAAGTTTGTTCACTTTCTGCGTGTTTGAAACTCCTGGATAGTGACGAAGAGTAACAATTTCCTCAGAAGAAGAGCAGGACTCTGATGAACACTTGTATTTTGAAGAGAGACTTCATCCAGCCGAGGATACAATTTCGGACGAGTAAGTCATTTAGTTTTAATTAGTTGACATGCTATTTTATATAAACATGTACATATTTTACTAGTGGGACTGTTGGGTGACTTGCCAGCCAGGATTCAGAGTATTGAAATTTGAAATATGTCCTAATAAGCAAGTTTTAGTTACATTTAAAAGCTGTTTCAGCTAAAGCAGGTATTTAAATTGTATGCTGTATGATATAAATATGATATGTAATGTGTATGATATAAAAATAATATGAATGTTTAGATTATATTTTGTTGCTTCATTATCATCAACAAAGCTTGTGCTTGCAAATATCTGTTCAGGTTAAATTAGTAAAATGCATGTTAAATAAGCCCATATTAGAAAATCAGCATATTATAATGATTTCTGAAGGATCATGCAAGACTGCAGTAATGATGCTGAAAATTCAGCTTTGATCACAAATTGCATTTTACAATATATTCAAATAGAAAACTGTTCTTATAAATTGTAAAAATAGTTTTTAATATCACTGTTTTTACTGTATTTTGGATCAAATAAATGCAGCCTTGGTGAGCAGAAGAGACTTCTTTTAAATGGTAGTGTACGTCTAAAATTAAGTAAAGTCTTTATGTAAAGAAAATGTATGGTCAGATTACTTCTTTTAACTTAAAACTTGATTTTGATCATTAAGTCTCCTCACATTCATTCTCTTACTGTCACATTCCTCAGTGATAGGTCCAGGGGAGGGGTCTTTTGTCTCCTCAGGTGTGAATTACAATCAATATTCATTATAGTTCACGGCTCCTCGCATATGACCTTTCTAACACAAAGTGTCCTACAAAAGTTCAATTACTACATCGTTTTGTATGAATGAGTGATCAGGATGGTTTTGTCATTATTTTGTAGCAAAAACTCTAGGCTACAAGATTCAGTTCTCAAAAGGCTTGTGAACAAATGTTTAGTATGTGTTATATGGCCTTATTTCAATTAACTAAAATCTTTGTTTTTTTCAAAAACCATGCATAAACGTTATTTTCTCAAAAATACAAACATGTAAACACATGTTGCTCACATATTATTGTAGCCTGAATAGTTTGTGCTGAATACAGTGTTATCAGACTTTAGCCATTAGTGTGTTTTTAAGCAACTGAAAAAAGCACAAATGTCAAGGCATGTCAAAACTTCTCCAAGGCCCAAAACACCCTCAGACCCCAGAGGGCTAAGGACCTAATGAGCTAAGGTATTTTTCTGTTTTTCTTCAAATGTGTTCTGCTAGAGAAAGAAAGTCAGACACACCAGGGATATCATGAGGGTGAGTAAATATTGAGAGAATTTACATTTTTGGGTGACCTATCCATTAATAGGTCATGATATATCACAATATCTTAGTTAGATTGTAAATGAAACTGTGATAAGCACACAAGAGAGAAACTGATTATGCAAGATATTTTTCAACATCTGAGTGTAGGTGTGTAGCAGCAACAGCAGCTCTGGCCACACTGAAAAATGCTGGTTTCTTTAGGTCACTTAATTAAACAACCTGCTTCCTAATATATCTATTGGAAATTATATGAATGTACACATACAAAATGAATTACTGTACATCAATACAAGGGTCAAAAGTAGCAATATCGATATCAGATTAAATCACCATTTCCCGTTATATCAAACAACAGCGTGAGGCTAATGTGGTTTAAAGAGGGGACTGAGGTTTTGGAATGAGAAATAAGAAATGAGAAAAGGAAAAGGAGCGTAATCAGTGCATTACACACACACACACACACACATCTATGATGTTAGGAATGCTGGGAATCATAAATTAAATGTAATTGCTTCTGCCTTTATCTGGAGGCTTACTCAGAACTATGGGAGTCCTGGAAAAGTATCACACAGATCTCCCAATGTTAGATGACAAGCCAGACTGGCGATCTTCCCACAGAGGTGAAGACCACAGCAGATACACAACTAAAGCACTAGTCTGACTTTGTTGTTTAGGAATGTTTTAAGCGATAGTTGTGAGGTTTTTACTAATGTAATCCAGAGATAAAGACTAAGAGGGAATCTGAATGATATGAGTACAAATTGTTGAACCAAGTTGTCCTTTTGAACTATAGTTTTTTGAACTGATGCATTCAGGCTATTTTAGTCCTAATTTGATGCATGATTTTGTGTTGAAACATTTGCGAATGTGAACACAGACAAAACTGGGATGATGAAAAATATCTGGAAAAATGTCCTAATTCAACCCATGTTACCAGGGCAACAATATCCAAAAGTCTGCTTCCTGAGGTTTTTCTTCTCTTTGTGAAATCTGTTATTGTTTGGTGGTGTCAAGTTAGTTACTGGCATTGCAACACAGATTAAAAAGGGAAAAATAAATGAAAGAAAATGGATTTAAAACCATGAAGCTATGATATTTTTTTTTGTTGAACATATTACATATTAGAAGGTTAGAGGTTCGATCCTCACAAGGAGCAAAAACATTGGGCACTGTGCAAGACACATAGCATACTTCAAGTGGATTGTTCCTGTGAGCATTCATGACATGGAAAAAAAAAAGAAAAAAAAAAGTACATTATTAATAATAACGTCTAGGTTACATATGTAACCTCCGTTCCCTGATGGAGGGAATGAGACGTCGTGTCGAAGAAGCGACACTAGGGGTCTCTCTTGAGTGCCGAATATGCCTCTGATGCATGAAAAAAAGGCCATTGAGAAGTTGGCAGACAGTATTTGCATACCCCGCCCCCGGACATATGGGTATAAAGGCGAGGAATTACTATTACTATAATTACTATTGTTAATTCAGGATTTTTCTGAGGAGCCGGGAGTGTATGGCCACCTCAGTGGCTCGGCTCAGCGACGTGGCCGGGAGGACACGACGTCTCATTTCCTCCATCAGGGAACGGAGTTTACATAACCTAGACGTTCCCCGTCTGTCGCTCACTTCGACGTCGTGTCGAAGACACTAGGTGTCCACTTCAAATCACGCCATGCGCTGAGCCGTGTACGTGTACACGGCCTGGGTGTGGTAGGCCAACAGGATGGCGTTCACCAGCCAAAGAGCTGCTCAGAACGCCTGAAGTTGTGCATGCGGTCCAGGTAGGTGCGTAAGGCACGTACCGGGCACAGCCAGGGAACAGTCGTGGGGCTGAGGGCGGAGGGTCCCGCGTCCAGCGTCCAGCGTGCCGGGACTGTTGAGGTGTGGTGGCTTTGTGCTGTGAGAATGGCATTTGTGGGCTAGGTGACCCAGAGACAAAGGAAATAGTTCTGTTATTGAGAATGTGGGTACCGCAGCCCCGACTAGGGGGTCCTCCATCGGGGAACAGAGTGGTCCATCTCGTCCATCTCAGGAACGCCTGGGAGCCTTCCGGGTCCTCGAGGGGGTCCTTGCGACGGGGGGTGTCTGCTTCCTGCAGGGCGCTTGACACGTCGGCTGAGAGCTGGGCCCAGGTTGAGGCGGAGCAGCCTGGTGTTTCTTCGCAGGGGGACACCCTTGGCGAGCAGACGGGGCATGGCCCATGGTGGCAGACTTGCAGCGGGGCAGGATGTCAGAGATCGCCTCCGTCTGTTTCTTCACCACGGAGAACTGCTGGGTAAAGTCCTCGACGGTGTCGCCGAAAAGACCGAACTGGGAGACAGGGGCATTGAGAAAGTGAGTCTTGTCGGTTTCACGCATCTTGACCAAGTTCAGCCATTGATGACGTTCCTGGACCACGAGCGTGGCCATTGCCTGCCCGAGTGACTGCGCTGTGACCTTCGTGGACCTGAGGGCAAGGTCGGTCACTGAGCGCAGTTCCTGCAGCACATCGGGATCAGGGCTACCCATGTGCAGATCTTTAAGCGCCTTGGCCTGGTGGACTAACAGGAGGGCCATGGCGTGCAGGGTGGAAGTGGCGTGCCCGGCGGCGCTGTAGGCTTTAGCAGTCAGTGTAGATGTCGTCCTACAGGCCTTGGAGGGCAGCACAGGGTGACCGCCGTGTACCCGTGGGCCGCTCCGCCATTGAGGGCAGTGAGAGCAGATGAGCGAGAGGCCTTGTGATGGGTGGAGAAGGGTGTCCTCCACGAACTCGTCAGCTCATCATGCACTTCATGCACTTCCAGGACAAAAGGGTGGGGGGGGGGGGGGGCGCTGCTGTGAGCGGCACGCAGACCCGAGGAATCAATCATCCAGCCGCGAAGGCTGTGGGGAGGACGGAGGGTTCCAGTCCAGCCCCACGCTGATGGCAACCCGGGCAAGCATGTCGGACATCTGGGCGTCAGCCTCAGACTGGGCGTGCTGGCCCGAAGGCAGCAGCCCAGTTGAGTCATCAGCGACAGACGCCGGACTGCTCTCCAATGCAGTGTCGATCTCATCCGGCCTGGGGAGCTCAAGAGGTAGGCAGGCTGGCTGTGAGGCGAGCCGCTGTTGCATCAGCCTGGATGGAAGTCAACGAGCGTGCTGGGGGGCGGGTGGTTTGTGCATTAATCATCGTGCATTAATCATGACTGACTGTGAATACTAAATTTAGACAATGGCATCTGAAACTTAAAACTATTGATTTTAAATTATTCTGCATCCTAGCCGCTAGGTGTCAGTGTAATTCCAAGACGATACAACAAAGCTGATGCAATTTTGTTAAAAAAATAAAAAATAAAAAATGGAGATCCAGATTCCAATCTGTAATCAATCCAGATTCAATGCAATGACTCGAAAGATTTTCCGCTATGCCATGGCATTAAAAAAAGAAACAATTCACCATTCCACATATTTAACTGGCATATTGTTTTCAGTTATGACACTCACGAAAACCATTGACATTTTAACAGCAATGACGTCAAACTAAGTGAGATACATTGAGGTGCCATTTTTACATCTGAACAACATAATTGAATGAGATTTCAGAGCTTTCAACTACATTTATGTTATTTTTACAGTGTTTTCACTTTGGAGCTTGACAGCCGAGGTTTTTCTGGGTGAATGATTCCTTTAAGAACCGATGATGGCTGAGTTGTATGCACACACATCTCTGAGTCTTCAATGAATTATCAAATGTATGAGACTTTTAATAGTTTGGAGGTAATGATGTAATAATTAGCTCCAGACAGCTTCGAACATGAGGAAATTAATTGGAAATGAACCCGAACACAGCAGTTCATTTTCCAGAGTTCAAGTTCATCAGGGTTAAGGATTATTAATTGTGCCATAATTATATTATGAATTGCATTAATTCTTGGATAATGTTTCTAGAGCTCATGTGGGGTGATTGTGTATAAAATGAAACTGCATGAAACAGTAGGAGAGCGTCAGCAGTTATGAAGACAGATGAACGCTCACTGAATTTAGTGTGAAAAATGGGTCGTATTTGGGTCCGAGCATAAACACCTTTTGGCCTTTCCTAATGGCACTGCTGTAAACCTGTTCTAAGGCCACAAAATGCTCTTTGCTTTCCTCTTTAACTGCCATTTTGACCGAAAGAGCCACCGTCTGTTCACACAGAGCATCTGCAGGTAAACATAAAGCAATACACACTATTAGAGGGACTGATTTTAACAATACGTTTCCCTTTATTTCAGCCTGATGAATACATGAATAGACTTGCATATTATGTATTAATTAAACAAATAAATAACACAAAGTATGGGAATGTTTTTTGAAAATGTTTAATATATATATATATACGTATATGTTTTTATTGATAGAAGGATTTATTGAACTGAGCTTATACCTGTGGAGTGCACTCCCTGCGGAAAATAAACAAAACAAAAAACAAAAATTGCAGAATAAATTAACAACCAATTGCTTGATCTGAACAAAATAGGCATTGTTTTAAAGTTTTGAATGTGGGCTTTATAATGCATATAGCTGATCCAACCCATTCTTAAATAATGCTTTTTTTTTAATTTCCTGACAACTAAGATCTGTTGTTCATTTGGAAATTTATTATCACAACAATCATATTCATCAAATTTTACTCAGAGGTCAAACTGTAGAGTATAGTAGTGTATGAAATTCCCACAGACACACATGAATACAATAAACAGGAGTGTCTTTTTGTCAAGTTTTTCCTTATTCCATCCTGAAACATACATTTAATATAAACAAGGACCTCTTCTACAATATAAAACAGCACCAATTCTCCTACTTACACCTGGACAGTTTTTTTTTTTTTTTTTCAATTACTTCTGTCTCTTTGTGTAATCCCAGACTGACCCGATGTTCAGTGGGGGCTCTATGAGGGCCATGCCATCTTTTGCAGGGCTTCCTGTTCTTCTATTCTATTCTATTTTCAAAATTAATGTTTGGGAGTTTAAAATGTATATTTCCTATTGACACACTAAAGTATATAGTATACAGATATATAAATAACCATCTTAAGACAAATGTTTTTGTGAAACATCTTATGTGCCTAAGACTATATTCATATATATATATATATATATATATATATATATATATATATATATATATATATACACACCGATCAGCCACAACATCAAAACCACCTGCCTAATATTGTGTTGGTCCCCCTCGTGCCGCTAAAACAGAGCCAACCCACTTCTCAGAATAGCACTCTGAGATGATATTCTTCTCACCAAAATTGTACAGAGCAGTTATCTGAGTTACCGAAGACTTTGTCAGTTCGAACCAGCCTGGCCATTCTCTGTTGACCTCTCTCATCAACATGGCATTTCTGTCCGCAGAACTTCCACTCACTGAATGTTTTTTGCTTTTGGCACCATTCGGAGTAAATTCTAGAGGAGATCAGCAGTTACAGAAATACTAAAACCAGCCCATCTGGCACCAACAATCATCCATCCAATTATCTATTCGGAAAACCAATGTGGCAGCAGTGTAGTGCATAAAATCATACAGATACGGGTCAGGAGCATAAGTTAAGTTCACATCAAGCATCAGAATGGGGAAAACGGCTGGTTTGAGTATTTCTGTGACTGCTGATCTTCTGGGATTTTCACACACAACAATCTCTAGAGTTTTACTCAGAATGGTGCCAAAAATATCCAGTAAGCGGCATTTCTGTGGACGGAAATGCCTTTTTGATGAGAGAGGTCAACAGAGAATGGCCAGACTGGTTCAAACTGACTACGGTAACTCAGATAATTGCTGTGTACAATTGTGGTGAGAAGAAAATCGTCTCGGGTTACATGTGTAACCCTTGTTCCCTGAAAAAAGCGGAACGAGATGCTGCGCTTTGCTAAGCGCTATGGGGAATGACCAGTCGTGAACGAGCTGTGAATATGTGTGTAACACGTCAATGAACATTGACCGGAATTTATAGCCTCGGCTGATGTAGTCATTAGACGCACCTGTGGCCAGGCTATAAATGGATGCGTCACCAGGTGTCGTCAGATACTTCTTTTTGAAGAGCAGTCCTGGGACGTCCCAGTGCGGCAAAGAAGTGCAGCATCTCGTTCCGCTTTTTTCAGGGAACAAGGGTTACACTTGTAACCCGAGACGTTCCCTTTACAAAAAGCTTCACTATGATGCTGCGCTTTGCTAAGCGCTATGGGGAACGCAATGCCCACGCCGCCGCACTGGGACTGTCCGGACCCCTGACCGTTGTGAAGTGTTCTCACAAAACGCGAGAGGTCCCAGACATGAGCTTGAGATGTCGACTCAAGGGCATAAAAGCCCGGAGTAGCAAAACATCTAACACCATAAAATCCGAAGAATGTGTGCGGAAAGGACTAGCCTGCCGTATCACAAACCTGTTCAGACATGAGCTTGAGATGTCGACTCAAGGACATAAGAGTCCGGAGTAGCGAAGCATCTAGCCCACAAAGTCAGAAATGAGTTTGAGATGCCAACCCAAGGACATAAGAGTCCGGGGTAAAGCATCTAACTCAAAAAGTTTGTACCACGAACTTGATTTGGCATGAGCCTGAGATGTCGACCCAAGGACATAAGAGTCCGGGGTAGCAGAGCATCCAGCCCATGAAGAAAATTGTAGAATGTGCGTGGAGAGGACCAGCCTGCCGCGTCACAAACTTGTTCCGGCATGAGTTTGAGATGTCGACTCAAGGACGTAAGAGCCCGGAGTAGCACGAACATCCAAACTATAGAATCTAATGAATGTGTGCAGAGAGGACCAGCCTGCCGCATCACAAACTTGCTTAGACATCAGCGTAGATGTCGACCCAAGGGCATAAGAGCCCGGGGTAGCAGGAACATCTAGCCAAACCATAGATCCTGAAGAATGTGTGCGGAGAGGACCAGCCTGCCGCATCACAAACTTGCTTAGACATGAGCATAGATGTCGACTCAGGGGCGTAAGAGCCCGGAGTAGCATGAACATCCAAACCATAGATCCTGAAGAATGTGTGCGGAGAGGACCAGCCTGCCGCATCACAAACTTGCTTAGACATGAGTGTAGATGTCGACCCAAGGGCATAAGAGCCCGGGGTAGCATGAACATCTAGAAACATGACCATGAAACCAGATGAATGTGTGCGGAGAGGACCAGCCTGCCACATCACAAACTTGCTGCAGAGAGAGACCTCTAGCCAAGGCTTTAGAGGAGGACAGCCCTCTGGTAGAGTGCGCCCTAAAACCTACTGGTGAAGCTTGACCGCGCGCCTCGTAGGCCGGGGCAAAAATGTACCTCACCCAAAGTGACATAGTCTGCCAGGAAGTGACCGCCCCCCGGTCATGGCTTCCAAGTGAAGAATTGCTGCCCTGATTTACGCCACTAGCAAAAGCGGTGGACATAAGTCTGAAGGGTACAGACTGGACAAAGTCTGAGAAGTCTTAGCTGCTCCGGCGTTACAAACGGCAGGGAGCAGAAGGCTTAGAAAATAACCGGCCAAGGGTCGCTAAAGGCACCTTGGGCAGGTAGTTAGGGTGAGGGTGCAAAGAATGCTTTTGGTCATTCTGGGGCAAACTCTAAACAGGCCGGCAAAAGAGACAGAGCCTGTAGGTACCCAAGTCTCCTTAGAGACGTAATTGCCATAAGAAAAACCATCTTGAGAGTCAGAAGTCTACCAAACGCTGACTCTAGAGGTCTAAAAAGGGGGTCTTACCCTGTGAAGAGGTCCTAGCAAGGACGCCTCTTAGGGGGCACCCCGCCCACCAAGGCGTGGCAAACCGCAGTGGAAGCCACATAGAACCTGGCAGTGGCGAGGCAAGTGCCCGCTGACAGTTCTTTCTACAGAAAATCCAGATCTGAAGCAAACTGGCAGTTAGCTGGTTCTGTAATATGAACTTAGGGGGGGGGGAAACTGGGCGACTCGGGGAGAAGTAGAGGAGACATTGCACTATCAAAAGAGGCGAAGAGGTCCTCTTCTGCCCTGTAAAATCTACCCAGATCAGTTCCAAGTGGAGGGAGCCCTAGCACTTGAAATGTTCTCGATAACCTCAAGAGAAAGCCCTGTGAACCTCAGTTGGTACCCTTAGGGGCCAAGCATGAAAGGTTTCACAATTCGGACCAGTGATGAGAAGGTCCTTCCTGTTCGGAATCGCCCAAGGCGAGCCGTCAAGGAGAGATATTCGAGAAACATATCCTGTTCGGCCAGCGCAGCGCCATTAGAAGGAGGCAAGACCCTTGCTGGCGAACCTTACCAAGACTCCTGGGAGCAGAAAAACCGGGGGACAAAAACGCATACAGATGTATTCAGGGACATGTAAGTGCCTTTAAGCCCAGACCCAAGGGGGCTGGGTGACTTAGGGAGAAGTAGAGGAGACATTGCGCTATCATAGAGGCGAAGAGGTCCTCTTCTGCCCTAGATTTGTAAATCTGCTCCCACACACACACGGGCATCCAGGGACGAAACTGTCCTGAGCTGCCCTGGGCCCCAAGGAGGATCTAACGTGCCAGAAATTCAGCTGACGTGAACGTGGATCCCCCCGATGGTTTATGTAAGAGGCTACCACTGTATTGCCCACCCGCACCAAGACATGGCAGCCTCAGGAGGAAGTATTTCAGGGCCAGAAATACGGCCAGCAGCTCGAGACAGTTACTGTGACAACCGAACTGACGACCCTCCTATCCCTTTAAGCCGGACGACCACTCAAGGCCACTTCCCAGCCTGTCAGGGAGGCGTCTGTCGTTAGCAGCCTGCGACGACAAGACGCACCTAGAGTGGGACCCAAGGTAAGAACCGGGGTCTGAACCACATAGAAAGGGAAAGAAGCACGTGGCGCGTTACCCTTATTTGCCATAGGGGACCGGCCCTCGGATAAAACCCCCTGGCTTCCAGCCACAGCTGAAGCGGTCTCATGTGCAGAAGGTCCGAAGGGATCACCGCGGACACCAACGCCATGAGACCTAGTATTCAATGATACTGACAAGCAGTGCAACCTCGACCTAGCCTGACCTTGCTCAGGGTGTTCTGAATGGACACGATTCGTGCAGGAGACGATTGTGCCTGCATCGAGACCGAATTCCATATAACCCCCAGATGCGTCAAGACGATATCCCTGTGCTGAACTGCCAGTTCTTGGAACTGCGCTAGGATCAGCCAGTCGTCTATAAAATTCAGAATGCGGATGCCCTGGAGTCGCAGAGGAGCCAGTGCTGCATCCATGCATTTCCTGAATGTGCGGGTTAATAGGGCTAGGCCAAATGGAAGAACCCGATACTGGAAGGCTTCGCCCCCGAAAGCGAACCTCAGGAACTTCCTGTGCTGTGGCTCTATATGAAGATATGCGTCCATGAGATCGATGGTGACCAGCCAAACGTGATTTTGGGCTTGTGACACGATCGTCTTGATAGTCAGCTTCTAGGACTTGAACACTGAGCGGTTCAAGTCTCGAAGATCTAGAATCGGACGCAACCCCCCACCCTTCTTGGGAACCAGGAAGCATCTGCTGCAATAGGCCGACTCTTTCTCTGGAAGGGGACCATGTTCTATGGCCCCTTTAACCAAGAGATTTTGCAGTTCTTTCCACAGTAGACATGCCTGAGCAAATAGAATTCTGTAGCCTATTTCTACTAATTCTAAAAACCCACATAGAAACACCAGGCAGAAGTTTCCACGCTGCCAGGTTCTCTGAGATGGTATTATTTCTGACACTTCCTGTTGAGGGGATGTCGAGTGTTCCGCGTCCTGGATCAAGGCAGGAAGCATCAGTACACCCAACTCTTTGATGGAAGCCTCTATCACCCGAAACACCAAAGACGGCGGGAGTGAAGAGGTTTCGTAAGGGTATCGGGAGGGCCGAAGTGGATGATACACGCGCCCCGTCCCGAAGGGAACTACCCCCACAAGGCTGGGTACAAGAATGTCAGGGTTTCTTTCTCTTAGAAATCACACCCCTGAGGTCTTGCATTGGGGGCTGCTGAGGGTGACGAACTGGACCCCAGTCTTTACGAGGGGGAGCACGATTCGCCACGTTTTGTTTTAGAGCCTTCCGTCTAGAAGGACCGGGGCGGGGCTGGGTGGCCGATGGCCCCTCCCCCTGAGTGAGGTGCCCACACTCAGGTCCTTCAACAAAAGCCTAGTGCGCTTGTAACACTGCCATAGTGTGCAGAGCAACACCAGCCTGACCTGCTGTCTGATAAGCTTTCCCCACAAGCGTGGAGGTGGTCCTGCACAGCTTTGTGGGGAGAGTAGGTCTCTTTAGCGATGATGCCAAGCCAGGTGAGAGAAAACCCGCAGGTGTCACTTCTACCGGCGGCATCACCGAATACCCCCGAGCTTTAGCACCCACGATAGTTGAATACACCAACGTCGAGGGCACGAAGATACGGGAAGTATACTTTTTTTTTTTTTTTGGCCACCAGACAGAAATTTGTCTTATAGTTTGGAGCGTTTGGGGGAGGGTCTCTTGTTCGCGTGGCCAGTCTAGCTTTAGTCTGGCCACAGCCCGCATAATACCTCGAGTAATTTCTCAGCCGCTTTATTATTGTGCGTGAAAAAGTACAGAGGTTCAGCGCTCTGCCCCCCTCGTGAACCGAAGAGGCGCCGAAGCGCGCTTCGAGATCACGGGAAGGACCAGATGGGTCTGGGGAGAGAGCCCTGAATGAAATGTGACGACTCCCGGAAGTAAGGGAGGCAAGCGCGAAACATTTTGCCCGAAAGCAGATCGCAATGCTCGCATTTGTCTCTTAATTCCACAGCCGCTTTATTATCGCGGGATTTACAGAGATTCAGTGTCCTCGTGAACCGAAGAGGCGCCGAGGCGCGCTTCAGGCTTACGAGGATCAGCTGGGTCTGGGGAGAGAGCGAGTGAAAGGGACGAACCCGTCTCTCGCTCCTCAGCCAGATCAATATGAGAGCCCCACAAATTAAGTGAGAGTGCTGACTCCCGGAAGCAAGCGAGGCGAGCACGAAGCACTTTGCCTGAAAGCAAATCAGTGCTCGCACCCCCACTGCTGCAACGCGAGAGCAGCGTGCTCTTCCCCCAAACAAAGTCATTCTCTCTTTCTTTTAAAAATATATATATATTCTAGACAGAAGAGAAAGGAGAAAAGGTTCACTTCACACTGTTTCACAAATTCTAAATCCTAACAGATGAAAGAAAGTTTTGACAGGGTTTGTGTAACACACACACACAGAATCGCTCTGAAAAAAGAGGATCTGACGACACCTGGTGACGCATCCATTTATAGACTGGCCACAGGTGCGTCTAATGACTACATCAGCTGAGGCTATAAATTCCGGTCAATGTTCATTGACGTGTTACACACATATTCACAGCTCGTTCACGACTGGGTCGTTCCCCATAGCGCTTAGCAAAGCGCAGCATCATAGTGAAGCTTTTTGTAAAGGGAACATCTCAGAATGCTGGTTGCAGTTGTGGCGGCATGAGGGGGACCTACACAATATTAGGCAGGTGGTTTAATGTTGTGGCTGATCGGTGCATATATGTACAGTATATACCACTGAACAGATTGATTACCATATCAATGAATGATTTGTGTGATATTATTTCAAATAATACTATGGTACCCATGTCCAAAAAACAAACAAACATGGTAATATGTTTTATTACATTTGTGTTTGTTGTAAAAGAGTGACTGTTGACTTAGGAAAAATTACCTGTGACACACAAACATTCTCAACAAAAACACACTTACTTTACTCACTCAAACACAATTTAAAGGCTTTCATTCTTGCCTGTGACACTACTGGTGACTGGGGCTGCTAGAAGTCTCTCCAGCATCAGATGACCCAGAGGTTTCTGTGCTCTTGTTGGCTGCTTGTCTCACGTTGTGTCGTTGCCTGGCCACTTCCCTTCTCTGGGAAATCTCCTCGTGTCAATGCCCTGAAGGTACAAAAACATCACAAAACTTAATTAATTTGTATGAACTGCAGAAGTGTCAAGAAGCCAACGTGAAAGACCAGTTAGAGAGGAGGGGCAACAATGTTTGTTGTTAGCTTAGAGGTTGCCTGAGTCACTTGTTTGCAGATAAATTGGACAACCTCTCAAATGTAATATGCCATACATCTCATCTGATATGCACAGATAACTTTTAACAGATAATATTACAGTAATCCTTATGTTTAACCTAAATTCAACTAAAAAGGGACATTTGAGGATTCTTTTTTTATAGAACACCAAACTATTACAAATGTTTGACATTCATAGTCTGATTTTGGGATGCAAATCTCAGATTGCTTAAAGTCAGACTGCAGATTAAACAGAACAAATGAAATACAAAAAAGTTACCATCAAAATCACAGATTGCGTGATCTTACAATGTCCCATTGATCCTAGTAGCCCACTGAAAATAATAATTTGCTTAAATGATTTTAATCAGTAGATCCAACAAAAGACATAAATTAATAGTTCACCCAAACATGAACATTCTCTCATCATTTTCTCACCCTCATGCCATCCCAGATGTGTATGAATTTCTGCCATCATCTGGACACAAACAAATATTTTTGGAAGAATATTTCAGCTCCATAGGTCCATAAAATGCAAGTGAATGGGTGGCAATTTTTGGAATCTCAAAAACGCACATACTGTATACCCACCATAAAAGTAATCCATGCAACTCCAGTAGATTAATTAATGTCTTCTGGAGCAAAATGCTAGGTGTGTGTAAGGAAAAATTCACGAGGAGTAAGGTCACGCAGCCTCTCGTGTGACGTAAGCACTTTGGCAAGTTAAAATGAGAACTAAAACGTGAAATACGGAAAAATACGAAAGCACATTGTTGTTTACAACAGAGGAGCATAGATAATCATACATAGAAGTGTCATTCGGCTGGTTTGGATATGTCAACTGTGGCACCATTTGGAATGGTCGACAAGGAGAGCTGTTTAAATTTGTTTAAATGCAAGTTAATTTCCATTCACAGAACTGCCGCTCACTGGAAGTTTTTTGCTTTTGGCACCATTCTAGAGATTGCTGTGTGTGAAAATCCCAGGAGATCAGCAGTTACAGAAATACTGTGTGTATATATATATATATATATATATATATATATATATTTGGAAAATTGTAGACTTGTATATTGTTGGAAGTATGTGTACACATTGCAGCCCAAACTATTTTCTGCCTATTGACTGCCTTACGCCATTAATAAAAAATCAGGCAAGCCAACATGTCAGCGTTCCATGCAGGGATGTGTAAGAGTTGCTGACAACACTCCTACACACCAAATTACATACCACACACATTGCTCATTGCTATGGTAACCCCAAAGGTGGAGGAATGCATTCGTTTAGCAGGTTTCTTGAAACAGTTTATTCAATTGGAAAGAAAGGTGTTCAAAATATCAGACTTGACCTGACTATATGTCAAGGATGTGCACCATTCAGAATTAAATAGAGAATTCCAATTCCTGAATTTGAACTGAAAAAGCAAACATGATGCAGAATTATAATTGAATGCAATGCATGGAAATTGCTGTGTAGTGAAATTGTCCAGTACTAATATCCATTAACATGTTATCATAATCATACTTTACAAAAATAAAGGATATTTCCAGAATCCTTAGAATAGATTATATTAATAATCAATGATTGAAATACCAGCAATAGTATTTTATTTTTATATTTATCAATTATTTTAATTTATTTATATTTAATATATTTACATGAAAATAATGTGGTCATTTAGTGGTGCTGCACGGTAAAATATGTTTGGATGACAGTGTTAATTGTTTTGAAGGTATTTATTTTAGTCTAGAGAACTGTCTAATCTGTAGACAAAAAAAAATAAAATAAGATTTTAAGAAGCATAATAGGTCCAACTAAATTACATACTGTATACAATCATGATGTGTCGCATTATGTTTCGTTACTTGTGTCTTGTATCTGTTTTGACTTTGTCTTACTCATTCCAATCTTCCTGTGGGGCGTGGTCATTTCAATTCAAATCCCAATTTATGATTTGAAAGGGAGACCATTTTTAAAACTGAATTTTGCCCACACCTGCAAGCATGCTTCCGCTTGTGGTTTCCACACTTTACACAAAGAACACAGAGCTCAAAAACGTACAAAACGATATTCAACAGAAGGCTCTACCTGAAATAAAGTCAATCAATTGCAAGTGGCATTGTTTATTTTATTTGTGAAATTATTTATATAGCCAAGTTCTCCCTTCAGAATGATTTTCTGATATATAAAGTTTGGAAGAGTGCCTTTGAAATGTGGGTCAGGTTATAAAAGGACATGCAGCTGCTGCCATCGCAACTTTACAAGCTGAAATTTGAGATCTTGGTCTAAATGAATGCTTTAACTCTGTTTTCTCAGTCTCTTTGTGTCTGCAATGCCTCCTTGCTTTTACTTAAATTAGTTCACTTAAAAGTGTCAAAGGTCATCTGATGTTTGTGTGTCTATGTACATTTGATGTTATCAGGCTCTCTCTCTGCAATGCTAATGTTCTTATGGCCGATCACATTTAGATATGATGTTTTGAAAGAAAATATGGAAGAAAAGCTAATTTACAAGCTAAAAGCATACCTCACTGAAGATGATGTCATTCTTCAGACCAGACACCCCAATTTGCAGCAGAAATGCTTTAAGCACTAAGATCATAAGTGTATGTGTGAGTGTGAAGGACATAGACTCCAGAGACATGAGACAGAATAAAGATCATCACAGGTCAGGAAGAAACTTTATGCCTGGGTACCCTAATGCTGACTGCTTCAAGCTCAGGTAAAAACATGAGACAGAGAGAAAAAGAGAGAGACAGACAGACAGAGAGATGGGGAAGGGAGGGAGATAAGGCGGAAAAAACAGCAAGGCAATGAGAAAGAGCATCTGGGGAAAGGAGAGAAAATACGATTGTGTAAAATAGAAGAGTGGAAAACGAAGCAAACGAACCACAAACAAGCAAAAGACATACTGAGGGCAAGAAAATATTGTCCTCTTTCCTCCAGAGCCACCCACCACCTCGGGCCTGCAGAGCATTCTTCACACTTGCCAGGGTGGATTAGTGATATGTTTATCTTTTATCCCTCCATGTATAATGTAAATCAAGGTTTCTTACACCAGAAACCTCAAACAGGCCCCTCAAGCAGTTATTCATGTCACACTTTGCTTAATATGACACTAACTGTTAGGATTAGGTTTAAGGTTTAGGGTAGGGAGGTAGGTATTGTTGATTTAAAACTCAATATATCATTGTGCTTTGAATCCTCAGCTGTTTTTCATGCCACATTTGCTTTTAATGACACTATCAGTTAGATTTAGGCTTAAGGTTTTGGATAAGGAGGTTGGTTCTGTTCATTTAAAACTCGAAAGAGCCTTAAAAACCTCATCTGTTTGGTAAAAAATGTAACTTACTTTTAGTGCCACAGAGTGGTCATTTCACCTCAGAACAGCCATGATAAAGAAAATGTTGCCAGAATTATGTAATTTTCATGAGATCAGGCTGGAAATACGTCAACACAGGACTGAAAAATGCACTTGTCTAGCGATTTCATGGGGCTTTTTGGCATGTAATTTTGCTACAGTAACTTTTAATAAGGAAACTAATAATACAGAGACTATTGATCAGCATGTTCTTTTCAAAGACGCACTCAATATTTTTCACTCATAGGCTATTCGACATGCAGTCGAATGACAATATGACAATGCACTGATGACAATAACCCTTATTTAAATGTTTGATCCTGAAAACCATGACACTGGGATGTTAGAATTATGTACTAATGACGTCATTACATGATGATTTTTTGAACCAATTCATGTAAACAAACTGTCTGAAAGACTTCTCATCACTAGTCACCATACACACAAAAATTACAAAGGTGTTTGTACTTCTTCAAGAATAAACAGACATTGATGAGTTTGTAGGTTGGTGTATGAAACTGGTGTAACTGCACAAACTGAATGACTTAAAATGGCGACGTTTATTATGGAATTTCTCTGCATGTAGACTTGAATAGGTTTCATTCAAGGTGTCAAACCAGAAAAATACATACTTGCGAAAGTACGAAAGATACATACATGCAATATATCATCCAGTGATGCTAGAGAAAATAATCAATGTCCTTTGTTAATGTTTTGAATCTAATTTAAATGTAAAACTATGCGAGTTTCTCTCTGTAGTACTAAAGAATTTAAAGCAGCCTCCAGACGGCCGTGGCGGCTGTGTGCGTACCTTCATAGAAAACAACTTTTTCGACTTTTAGAATGTGTCCTGTCATCTGCTAGACACATCAAGTGCACAAAACTTTTTAAATGAACCTGCCGTTCACACTTTATCAAAGTTGAGTTGAGAAATATGTTTGAAGAGACAAAAACTACAGTTCAACAAGAAGCCCAATTTATTTCTGAAAAATAAATAAATACTGATATAGATCATCTGGAATATTTTCTGTTCCCTGTCTGTCACTCACTCGATGTTGTGTCAATGAGTGGACACTAGGGGTCGCTCAGACATTTCTGATCTTGAGAAAAGGCCAATGAGAATTGGCGTGTTGAATTTGCAGGCCACTCCCCCGGACATACAGTATAAAAGGAGTGACGCTGCAAATACTCATCAGATATCTTCTTCGGAGCCGAGAGAGCAGTCACAGAGCTGAATTCCTCTGTCGTCTTCATTCATCTCTCCAAGCTGTTGGTTCTACGGCGCTTTCCAGTGGTTCTCCCCCTCGCACACTACGTTATGCTGAGCACACACCCCTGGGCACTTCAGCAGCAGAAAAAGAGCTCATGGGGTGAAAAACGTTGTTTATATATATATATTTATATTCCCATATACGTTATATATATATATATATACAGTATATATATATATATACTGTATATATATATATGTTTATATATAATATATATATATACTGTATATATATATGTTTATATATATGTTTATATATATATATATATATATATATATATATATATATATATATATATATATATATATAAACACAAATAAAAGAGTATATTTCTCTAAAAGAGTGACGCCTTTATCGTTTGTGTTTCCTGGTTGCGCTCGTTACTCTCTGATTCCCACGGCCACTATCGCTGCTTCTCGTGTTGGGCACTGCCCACGCAGGGACAGCATTTGTGGATGGATCATGCTCTCACTGCGAGGGCATGATTCTGGCAACGTTGCGGTCGCAGCTCTCTCTCTTAAGATGGAAAGCCTGGCTCCCCGACCCAGTCCTTCTACCAATGGGTATGAGGCGGGGTCGGTTAGCACTGGGGGCGATTTGGGGATTTCAATTGGAGCTTCTCTGCCGGGAAACCACCCACGGACCTCCCATTCCCCAGCACTCTCGTTTGCCTAAGCGAGTTCGCGATGTGACAGCCGGCTCGTCTCAGGGTGAGTTTGTGGTCGCGTTCACAGATCGCGAAGTGGATGAGCTTTCGATTACAGCATCGGAGAGTGGGTTGGTTCAGTCTGTCGTCATGCGCAGCTGACGGCTATGCTTGCGCGGGCAGCTGCGAGCGTCGGGGTGGAGTGGAATCCTCTGCTCCCCCCTGAACCCTCGTGGCTCGGTGATCGGTCCCGGGGCTGAGAGGCAGCCCTTGCCCCGCTAAGGGAAGTGGGCGTCCGCATCCTCAACTATCTTGACGACTGGCTAATCCTAGCTCACTCGCGGGACATGCTGTGTGCTCATAGGGACCTGGTGCTCAGGCACCTCAGCCGCTTCAGGTCAACTGAGAAAAGAGCAAGCTTGCCCCAGTTCAGAGCATCCCTTTTCTTGGTATGGAGTAGACTCTGTCTCAATGACGGCGCGTATCACCATCGAGCGCTCGCAGTCAGTGCTGAACTGTCTGCATGTGTATCAGACAGAACACGTTGGTCACACTGAAATCCTTCAGAGGCTCCTGGGGGACATGGCATCCTCAGCGACGGTCACGCCACTTGGGTTCATGCATATGATACCATTTTAGCACTGGCTACAGACCCGAGTCAAGAGATGAGCATGGCACCACAGCAAACACCGTGTCCTTGTCACGCAGGCTTGCTGCCACTTTCTCAGCCCTTAATCAGATCTCGCGTTCCTACGGGCAGGAGTTCCCCTAGGCCAGGTCCCTAGGCACGCCGTGTTTATGACCGATGCCTCCCACCGGGGCTGGGGCGCCGTATGCAACGGGCACTCAGTCGTCGGCACTGCCTCGAGTTGCTGGCAGCGCTACTTGCCCTGAGGAGGCTATTGCTGTAATCCGGGGCAAGCATGTGTTGATCCGGACAGACAACACAGCGACGATTGCGTACATCTGCCGCCAAGGCGACCTACACTCTCGTTGAATGTCACAACTCGCCCGTCGTCTCCTCCTTTGGAGTCCACAGCGGCTCAAATCGCTGCGAGTCAGCCACATCCTGGGCCACCTCAACAGCACAGCGGATGCGCTGTCGCGACAGGTTATGCTCAGGAGAGTGTGGAGACTCCACCCTCAGGTGGTACAGCTGATCTGGAGTTGATTCGGCAAGCACAGATAGACCTGTTCGCTACCCCAGACTCCTCCCACTGCCCACTTTGGTACTCTCCGACCGAGGCTCCCCTCGTCACAGATGCCCTGACACACAGCTGGCCCCTGGGGCTGTGCACCCCCCCCCCCCCTTGACCCTAATTGCACAGTTGTTGTGCAAGGTCAGGGAGGATGAGGAGCAGATCCTCTCAGTGGCCACATATTGGCCCTCCCGGATTTTATATGCTCCTCACGACAGGACCCCATCAACCTTGGCCTGAAGTGGTGTCTGTTCGCTCAGTGGTGTACTTCTTGAGGTGAAGACCCTCAGTAGGGTCAGTGTTTTCCTTTCTGCAAGAAAAGTTGGAGGGACGGCTGTCCCCTTCCACCTTGAAGGTGTATGTAGCCGCAATAACGGCACATCACGATGCAGTGGAAGGCAAGTATTTAGGGAAGTACAATTTGATCATCAGGTTCCTGAAAGGCGCGATGAGGTTAAACCCCCACAGGTTGCACCTCGTTCCCTCCTGGGACCTCCCCGTGGTCCTTCAGGGCCTTCGGGGAGCTCCCTTCGAGCCCTTTGAGTCAGCAGAGCTAAAGGCGCTCTCTCTGAAGACCGCCCTCCTGACAGCGCTCACCTCCATCAAGAGGGTAGGAGACCTGCAGGCATTCTCTGTTAGTGAACTGTGCCTAGAGTTCGGTCCGGCTTACTCTCACGTCATCCTGAGACCCCTACATTCCCAAGGTTCCAATGACCCCCTTTTAGGGATCAGGTGGTGAACCTGCAAGTGCTGCCCCAAGAGGAGGCAGATCCACCCTTGCTGTTGCTGTGTCCGGTGTGTGCTCTTTGCATCTATTTGAACCGCACGCAGTGCTTTAGAAGCTCCGAGCAGCTCTTTGTCTGCTTCGGCGGACAGCGGAAGGGAAGCGCTGTCTCCAAGCAGAGGATCGCCCACTGGGTCGTCAATGCCATCACTATGGCATATCACACCCAGCATGTGTTGCCCCCTGCTGGCCTACGAGCCCATTCTACCAGAGGAATTGCGGCTTCTTGGGCGTTCTCTCTAGCAGACATACGTAGAGCTGCGGGCTGGGCAACACCTAACACCTTTGCGAGGTTCTATAACCTCAGTGTTGAGCCAGTTTCATCCCGTGTGTAATCAGGATACACAAACAGATAAGTTTGGGTCAGCTGGCCTGGTGTATCGCTTGTGCATAGCGCCTTTCCCCTCCCTTGAGGTGAAGACGTGCGCTTTTTCCCCAGTTGTGTTCACAGGAAGTGTGAAACCTGGACGTTCTTCCTCCCTAGCCTAGCGGCCGTCGAGTCTTCGGAGAGGCTCGCTGCCGCCCTGGTACAGGCGTCACTAGGCCCCCGTACTGAGGTAAGTTCTCCACATGTGCTGGTTGTCCCCTTGGGCAACCCCGTGTGATGTATATCCCGCAAAATTGTATCCCTGCCAGTAGAGGGTCCTCTGTCCTGGGTCACCGTGTTTGTAGTAACTCCTCCCCCCTTGGGTAGGCTCTAACATGACGCCGCTCCACACGATGTGCTTCTGCTCCTAACCGGTAAGACCATGTGTGTATTCCACCTAAAATCCCCCCCCCCCCCCCCCCTCAGGGATGGGTGTGGTCTCCACGATGTCCTCCTCTTTGGAGGGACACCCCCCAGCTTGGACCATATATTTGGACCCTAGCCGAATGTTTTTGTTCCTTTTACAGGGGAAAATAATAGAGATAAGTCCCCGACTTGGCCAGCCAGTCCTTCTACTTCTAAGCAGTTAGCCGTTACCCTAGGTGCAGGGGACCGCTTCATGCCTGCCAGTGTGTTGGGGTAGATATGTGACGGCTTGCTGCGTTGGCTACGAGGCACACAGAGGTCTGCCCGTCTCGCACCGCCAGTCTGCGTAACTTGGTTCAGCTCTTGTAACGTTTTCCATTGGGACCCCTAGTGTCAACTCATCTCAGTTACTGATGTAACCTCCATTTCCTGATGGAGGGAACGAGACGTTGTGTCCCTCCGGCCACAACACTGAACCAATTGCTGAAAGCACCGGGTCTTTGGCTCGGCTCCTCAGTGCGATACTTGATGTGTATTTGCAGGGTCACTCCTTTTATACCCATATGTCCAGGGGAATAGCATGCAAATTCCACACACCAATTTTCATTGGCCTTTTCTCAAGATCAGAGATGTCTGGGCTCTGCAGGAGCGACCCCTAGTGTCAACTCATCGACACAACGTCTCGTTCCCTCCATCAGGGAATGGAGGTTACGTCAATAACATTACGATTATCTATGTGTGAAAAAGGCATCAATCCCAAGTCTACTTTTAATGTACCTGCATTGTTCAAACTTTCAATCATCAGAGGGTGCCAAAATGTGCTCATAGCTCATGAAATCAAAATGCAATGATTTCTAAATGACCTGTTATTTTCAGTTGAGTTTCAATAAACTGCAGTGTACAAAAGTGTACTGGAGAAGGTAAAATGACTAAATAACAGGCAAACGATCAACTGTATGGGGCCATAAAACCTTGTCATCTTTTATCCAGAGCCGCCCATCTTCTCTCCTCTCTGCCTGCGTTCCACACACTTGCCAGGGTGGATTAGTGGCGAGTTGGCAGTCAGGGTTGAAATACAATGGCATATTAACTGCAGCATTCTTGGTTGAGGGAACAGTATGATGTTAGTCTGAAAAAACAGGAGTATATTACTGCGCAGAACTCTTTTTCCATTCATAATCGTGTTCCCTACTCTAGGGACTCTAGGAATTGGAGTTGATCTCCACCAAGTCAGACGCCATTCGAAACACTTGGAATTGGAGGTATTTAATCATCAAAAGTGCTTTTTGAAAGCCATTTGAAAATGACTGTGCTAAATTTAACATGACTTGATCTAGCTCAATCTGTCTGTTTCCTTCAGTCAGGGAAAAGGTGTTGTTTGGGGAAGAAAGTGTTTAAAATAAAATATCTGCGTACGCACACATTTACAGGCAAATATGTATTAAAGGAGTAGTTTACCCAATATACAAATTCAGTCTCCATATACTCACTCTCATGTCATTACAAATCAGTATGTCTTTCTTTAGTGGAACACAAAATTATAATATTTTTATAACCGTACCGCTCATTTTTAGAAGATTCCAAGCTTCAAAGAACATAAATGCACCATAAAAGCATTATATAAGTTGTCTGTACAACTTGGTGTCATTTTAGAATTTCAATTACTTTCTTTGAGGAACAAAGGGAAATTTAAGTTGTTATTCACATCAGTCTGAACAAATCTTTTAGACTGGATTGGTGAATAGAATCAGCTGATTAAGATCCAACTTGAAAAGAATGATTCTACTTGTCTAATGGACTCTCATAAACACAGAGCTAAGGCTAATTAAAAATTTCTGTCTGTTCCTCACACAAAGCTATTAAATGGCTTCAGAAGACTTGAAATATAGGGAAAAGTTGAAATGGACCACATTGATATTTTATGGTCTGTTTGCATCCTTGTTGCAGTTTGAAATGCTCAGTACCCATTTAAAAAACAGTGAGTACAATGCCACAAAGTCTCTCATTTTGTGTTCCAGGGAAAATAGTAAGTCATACAGGTTTGGAACAACCTGAGAGGGTGAGAAAATAACAACAGAAATTAAATTTTGGGGGTAAACTACTCCTTTAAGTACATCCTCAAGTTAAAAGAGCCACATTCTACACTTCTGTAGCACCCCCATTGAAATACGGTTATAATGTTAATCAAAGTTTCTTCAATATTCTAAAAAGTAATATCATTTTAACACCAAGTAATTTAATTTAAACACCAAAAAGTCATTTTTATCTATGCAACCATTTCCCATTGTCTCTCAGAAGTGTTTGGGATGGGATTATCTGTGTGTACAATCAATGGAAGATGGTGGGAGTGTTCTAGAACCTTTTTGAAAACAGCACATAAAGGAATATACTGGGTTCAACACAAGTTAAACCAAAGTCTCTGTAGCAAGTCAGTCCACTGTCAACCATATTTGGAACACTCTTGGGAGGCTATTTCCAGTCATGACAGTGCAGCTCCTATCTAGTTGAATGGGGAAAGACTGAAATCTCAAAAAAGGTTGGCCAAGGTTACGATCAAAGAACATATTTCGAATCAGCAGTCAAATTTGCAATACTGGAATCATAAATTATGCTATTTTGCCTTATATTACACTAACAAACACAATTTTCCCAGCTTATATAGCTAATGCACATGCGCGTTCTAGAGTTGATCAACCGGCGATGTCTGTATCTAAAAGGTGATTGGCTCTTTTACCTGTCAGGCAGGACTTCCTTTCTACAACCGTTGACCATTGGGTGCTAGAGCTTCTTGCATGAGAGTTCCAATTTCTCCAATTAATTTTATTAGAAGTGGCCCATCTCTGCTAAATACTTTCTGGTAAAAGGAATAGTTCAGCTTTAATTCTCACATGATTTACTCACCCTCCTGGCATCCCAGATGTGTATGACTTTTTTTCTTATGCTGATCAGAAATTAAGATTTGTAGAGAATATTCAGCTCTGTAGGTCCTGATGCCCTCACAGAAAGGAGCCGTGGAGGGCATGGAGATAGGAGCCATGGAGGTCACTGGCTCGTTTAACCATGGCAGGCATGGGTGCTGGCTCGTTAACCATGGCAGGCATGGGCGCTGGCTCGTTAAACATTGCTGGCATGGGCGCTGGCTTGTTAACAGTGGCTGGCATGGGCACTGGCTTGTTAACCGTAGCAGGAATGGGTGCTGGCTTGTTAACCGTGGCAGGCATGGGCGCTAGCTCGTTAACCGTGGCAGGCATGGGCAGTGGTTGTGGCCCGGGGTTCCCCCCATAATTCAGAGTGTATGGGGGAAATGCAACTTTCATGGTCACTACCGCAGACAGCAGAGGGGAATCGACTAACGGAGCTTGGAGTGGGTGACCCCAACCCCCCCCCCATTTATTTAGGGGGAATGTATGGAGAGGAGTTATCTTGGAGACATGGGCCATGGCAGGCTGTAAGGAGTGATGGATGGACAGCGAAGGAATATTCCCCAGCTGTGGTAAGATGAAAGTTCAAGCCCATTCCATAAATGGCAATGAGGTAGGGGTCCGAGATAGTAGAGGAAGTGAAGAGTTGACAGAATTTGATGGTGTAATCCAGGAGAGGAAGTTCTTGTTTGAATAATTCCATGATTGAACCAGTCAGCTCCATGACTCCTGTCAGTCTGGTCTTGAAGAAGAGGAGCTACAGGAGTAGAAGGTGGATAGGAATCCTGGATAGTCTTGCGAGGAGGACGTTGGGAGGAACAGGTGTAACATTGGTTTGAGGAGTGGAAGAGAGGATACACAGGAATAACTTGCATTCTTTTAATAGTAGGAGTGGAACAAATACAAGGAATCAATCAAGGTAACATGCTGAAGTGGAAACAAATATTTGACTTGAAATTAATCAAGGAAATACACTAGAGTGGAACATCATACAAAACAAAACAACGTAACAATTCAACACCAACTACTGTATATAACACTTTAAGAACTGACAAAGGAAAGGACAAAACTAGAGGGTATTTATACACAGGTGCTAATGAGGGAATGGAGGACAGGTGGGGAGAATTGGAAACAGATGGCAGTGATGAGGACAGTCCATTATGGGAAATGTAGTAGGAGAAAAGCTGAGAAAAGACATAAGACAAAAAAAAAAACATTTCAAAATAAGAGTCCATAGAACAGAATGGTGAATAACTGTGACAATTACATCGTAATGGCAACAAAGTTGTAAAATTGGCTATAACTTTACACAGAAAATGTTAGTAAGCAATTTTATCAAACTAAATGTAAAGAAATTGATAACCATTTACTTCCATTGTAAGTGCCACATGGTTACCCAGATTAATGCTTTTTTTTCTTTTTAAAGTAGGGGAAAGACAAAATAAATGTTTGTGGCCACAAATGCTGTTGATTTGAGGTTAACTTGAATTGAACCTGGAATATTCATTTATTGAATATCTTGGGCCGTCTTTTCAACACAATGGCATTTGATAGTGACTCACTTTAAAGCTTAAAAAATGACCCAAAAGTTTCATTAAAGTAGTCCCAGCGACTCCTGCATCACATTCCATCAAGTGATCTCTATGTATAGGTTTGGATGAGAAACAAACCAAAACTTACATTTTTCAGTCAAAAATCATTTTTCAGGTAAACTCTTGATGCCATTGCTTTCATGAGTACTGAGAGAAGATTGTTTACATTGGCTAACATTCACACGAGAACACATTATTTAGCTCAAAAAACAATGCAGCGTTCTTGTGTGAACATATGTGCCAATGTGAACGAGCTTCTCTATTAGCTTATAAATGCGCAACGGATGGCAAGATTTAGGGGGGAATTCACTAGGAATGATTTATGATAGGTAAAAGCGGCCGTTATTTTCACGCGCTGCTTACACTGGTTTACTGCCTGCTTCACTAAAGGAATTTTGCAGATGCAAACGACTCACAAATTTTGTGCTGAAGGCAATTTGCACACGCAATTCCGATCTTGCACGACAATTTTTTGCAAATAATTCAGCAGATCCACGTGATCTAACTTTGCCGGGAATGTACAGCATCATTATGTTATACTGTATTTTGCTGTGTTATGTTGTGTAGTGTTATGTTGTGTCATGTTATGTTGTGTCATATTATGTCATGTTATATGTTATGATATGAGCTTTAAATATGATTGAATTTTCATTTTTGGGTGAACTATTTCTTTAAGAGGTTTGCAAAGGTCAGTGCTTATATGAAGTTTAGTTGTTTAAGGCATCCAAGCAACTTCGCAACTTGAAGCATCAATATATAATTAAACTGACGTGCAGTCAGAGAGGTGCGTATACTGTTTTCTTTTTAAATGGCTTCAAACATAACATAATCCAATCAGAATTTAAAGAGTCAACTTTCCAATATCCATCCATCGTCAACCGCTTATCCTGTACAGGGGTCACGGGAGTCTATCCCAGCTAACATTGGGCGAAAGGCGGGGTACACCCTGGACAGGTCGCCAGTCCATCGCAGGGCCACACTTATACAGAAAACCACTCACACTCACACTCACATCCACGGCAATTTTTTTTTGGGAGACATCAATTAACCTAGCCTGCATGTCTTTGGATGGTGGGAGGAAGCCGGAGCACCCGGAGAGAACCCACGCAGACACCCACGACCTTCTTGCTGTGAGCTGACAGTGCTAACCGCTGCACCACTGTGCTGCCCTAACTCTCCAATATATGTTTCAAAATGTTAGTTTTGGTAGTCTTTTGCTTCAACTCAGTGATACTAGTAATTCATTTGTGATGAATATTTTAGCTTGTGTGCATCAAGTCCATTATAAAAAGAGAAAATAATCACATGAGATAAGAAGTGAGAAGTATATTTAATTCACTAGATTACCCACTAGATTAGATTAGTATTTAATCCCCCCCCCCCCCCCCCCCCATTAATTACATTAAATAATTAAACATTAATTAATGTTTAATTAATCTATTAACTATTGTTTCATTGCATTTCCAACAAAAATAACTATATTGTGGCATACACTGTGATGTCAGTATTTTGGCCATACTGTCCACCTCTGCAACACAGTCACTTATTTTCAAACGTGTTAAGGAAGACTAAGAAAAGAAAAGAATGAGAACAAAAGGGTTTAAAACATTGGACAGACGCTTCACCAATTTAAGTGTAAAATGTTGTGAGTGGGTGAAATGTTTGAGAGGACAGAGTAAAACAGATCCGGTTGACTGAATGACTGGTGGCACTGCCTAATTTCAATTGAAGTTGTGATAATCCAATGAATAATGGAACATTTCTGATCTGAGGTCAGCCCTAAAGAGGTGGCCTGCCAGGGTTCCCGCCAGTGAGCTGTTTGACACACTGACTCCAGAACAAAGAGTCTGAGCAGCTTGTGTCCTCAGATTTGAGGTCATATGAGGAGTCTGGTGTAGGTTTGACTAACTGATAGCACCATCTAGTGTCTCAAATCTACACCAGGGCACTGTTAAATGAGGCATTGCTCCTTGACACTGTCTACAGTCGATTCAAGCTGACACATCAGGTTGCTTATAATGAAAACTAAAAGCATTTATTTCTGTTGAGTCCAGACACAAAGGATGCCAACAGGAATGTGATCCAAGCGGGCATAATTACAATAGGGTATATTTTCATTGTCCAGCAAGTAAATAAAAAAAGGAAAAAATAACACTGCCACACACTCATGCTTTCTCTCTCTCACACACACACATACTCAGTAAGCATGGTGCTGTATCGATCAACTGCTACATCACTGTTTGGCCAAGGTCCATTAAGTTTGTAGAACCCAAGGGCTATTGCTAACTTGCTCACACACACAAAACACAAACACAAACACACACACACACACACACACACACACAAAACACAGAGACTTGTTATTTAGGTTCCTAAAGCTCAATCTCCTAAAGGAATGGTGAGAATCAAAAAAGATCTTACTGGAGAACTTGAAATTTCAACAGGATTAAATTACTTTATTCTTATTGAATCTTATTTTTATTGGAACCCTTCTTGTACTTCATTGGAACTGCTACTAGACAGCTTAAGAGAATCACAGCTATACAAGTTTTAAAGGAATTTTCCAGGTTCAGTACAAGTAAATCCCTTCAGATCCTGCATCCACTGGAATGGATCACATATTTTTTGGTGTAAACCAATAAAAACACAAGCTTTTATAATATGAATTATGCCTTGTCACTGATTAGTCCCGGATCAACCAATCACAATGAAAAAATGACTAACTTAATCTGAAAGAGCTTCAGGCATCATATTAGACAGGCATGGCGCACCAACTAGACATTACCTTTTAAAAACAAATGTATGTTTATGGTAGCCTCGTCAACTTGCACCTGCTATAATCTTTATAATATCAAAAGAACTATTTAAAGTTAATTTAAAAGTATCAGTGTGCCAAGTGGTAAAATAATTTCAGAGCTAAAAAATATGCTACAATTTGACAAATATTTGTTTTTATAATGTCTATAAATATATCCAATGCAGAGCTTGTGATAATATCTAGAAATTAAGTTTGTTACAGCATTGGCTTATAGAGATCAGCCAATGCAAGGAGCACTGAGGCATCTATCGGACATAGCTGTCATTTCCCCCAGACCCCCAATGCATGATATATTTAGATGTTTTTACACTCTTTCAGTTTAGTAAAATTAAGATTTTTAGTAAAGTGAAGATAACATAAAATGTGCTTATTTTATATGAAAATGAATGGTGTAATTTAGTCGTTTACAGCCAAATCAGGTCTAAATACCATAAAACTCTCCCAAATCCCTCCCAAAGATGCACAACTTTGGTGTATTTTACTTGTTTATTGTTTTACACGTGTGACTCTAAAACGATGAGTGCACAGCACCATGCAAAGTGGTACATTGGGTCTCAAAACAGCTAGTACTGGATAAATCAGAACCCAAGTTGGTCTCCACCCAGCTATGGGAGCAAATACATTTCCAAGAATGTCCATATGCTGGGAAGCTGGAATGGATAGTGCCATTTTTAGAAACACCATGTCCCGTGGCAGATTCTTCCAGCTATGGACACACTTGCATTTGGTCAACAGTTTGGAGAAGCTGCTACAATACAAGCATGTATTTTTCAAATCAACCAGCAAGTACACATAAACACACCCACAAACGCACACAGACATATACACAGACACTGACTCAACATCAACCGCATTCAAGGAACAAAAAGAATCCAAACTTTTTTGCCATACAACAACCCTTTTTCTTAAATTTTACTGCATTATTTATTGCTGCAGTATATGTTCTTTCCAAAATCTTTAAGACTAGTTCACACACTGATCAAAAAAAGATCATAACGGCAGGCCTTAACGGCAGGCCTTCCACGCCCTGGGAAGTCCTCCGACCCCTGGTGGACAGAATGCCCCTCCACATTTCGGCAGATGGTAGGGAACTCCTCCACCCTTGGCAACAGCTCTACCGCTCTAGGAGGCCAGCACAAGCCTCTCCCCTCATCTCGGACAGCGGCCGTTCTTCTGACCATGCCGTGTTTTGGCGGCCAGAAGGGAACTCCTCCGTCCCTGGCAGCAGCCCCACCGCTCCAGGCGGCCGGCAGTGAGCCCAGCCTCCCCTCGCGGACGGCGGCCGTTCCTCCGCATCCAGGCAGCCGGTAGCAACTCCTCCAACCCCTGGCGGATGGAGGCAGCTGCTTCTTTGTGGAGGATAGTGGTGGCGAGGACTCTACGTCAGCACATCCCTCCTCCTTTCCAGGCTTCGGCACCAATGTAACAGGGTTCAATGGAAAGGAGGAGGTGGAAACTGGACGAAGCATCAAAGTAATGTTTTTAATAATCTTAAACACAAAGACACACAAACATGAATGCATACAGGGCAGCTGCCACATCTCGTTGCACTTATTCCTCTCCTCGGCTGATTAGCCCGATTGGGGGCCGGGCATGCATCGTCATAGCCCTCCTCCTTGTCACAACTCACTTCTTCAAAAATCTATCTACAAGACATTTAACAATATGCATGCTAACATGATTTTTTGTGTGATTATAATAACTTACTAAACTTTTCTGTGTAAAGTTATAGCCAATTTAACAACTTTGTTGCTATGACAATGTAATGTCAACAAACCCTAAAATGACTGTAAACATTGCAAATTTACAGCTCAAATAATGCATGAGTTTTAACAGATGAATGAATGTAAATGATTTTATAAAATTATAAGCTTGAGATCTCTGCCTTTTAACCCTACAAAAATTGGCCCCATTCATATCCATTCTAAGTGCCTCACTGTAACCTCAATTTTAGCTTTTTTTAAAGAAAAGGAGGGATGAGTCAAAAATTATTTCTGTGGTAATCAATATTTATCACGGACATCATGGGCTCATGTTCTGTCTTGTGTTTCGTGAATGCACTTTATATGAGTGGATGCGATTGTGAGATAATGCCGTGCACTCTTCGGTCAGTCTTGTTCATGTCCGGATCCTGGTGTCTGGATCCTGACTTCCTGTCTTGTTCAGTTTTGGTCTGTGTCGGGATCCGGAAACTCATGCTCCATGCTCTGTTTGTTTTGGTCTAATTGTGTTGATGTTTTCCCTCATGTGTTTAGGATGCTGCTGGCACATGGAATATGTGTTTCCATGAGAACCTTGATTGTTTCCATGTGAACGCTGATCATGCCAGCTTGATCCCTTTGTGTGTCGTGTCATTGGCTGGATTGTTGAATGTAGTTTAGTGAATGAATGTAGTCTGTAGTAATTGTTTGTGTGTTATCATTATAGAAAGCTGTTTGATGTGAAGAAACTTAACTCACTCTCTCTGCCTAGTTGGTCCTATCTCGTGTATCTGTTCGGTTGCCCGTCTCTGCCCACGTGTCAGGAGTGTTGTTGCCTTCCAGTTTGCTCTACGCTTGTTCTCTGTGCTCACAAATGTTCAACGGTGGATTCCTCGTCTCTGCCCGCATGTCGGAAGAGTGGTTGCCTTCCAGTTTGCTGTACGCAAGAGGCTTCAGTGGAGGTTTCCTCAAGGCTCTGCTCCTCACCGTCACGGCTCGTGCGATCGTTTGCGGGAGTGCTAGTCACGGAGCATTCCTCATAGCTCTGCTGAAGTTATTATTTGAACTGTAAATAAATCCGTAGAACTGTTCCTCTGCTCTTGGGTCTCTGTCTCACTCTCTGAAAATATTATGCCACAAAGGCTGTCGATTGAGCTTAATTTGTGTGGTATTAGTTGTGTGGTATTAGTTGTTTTGTCTCTCTCTCAAACATTTCATCCTATTAGATACAATTACAGAAATCGTAATGATAATACCAAAATGTCTGAAGTTGATTAAAAAAATATAAATATTAACTCTCACTAAGCAAACGCTAATTTTAGCTTTTTATTTCCATCTTGCAGGATCCGTCCTATTAATTATCTTGCTATTGTGCAGAAGTTTCAGTTTGTGAGCTTGAGCATATTTCTGAAAGCCTGGTTATACTCCTTTATACAACCCTTTCTTAAATTGCAACACGATTTGTTATTGAGCTCAAAATGTACTGCATAACAGGAATGACCCAGATGGAGCCTGGCGGTAGGAAACGCAGAGTGAATCATGTTGTCTGCTTAAAGGTTCTGTGCTGTAGCACTCAACACACACTAACCTCTTTTTAGCTCTTGCGTCTTCTCGGGAAGGGAGTTGAACTCATCAGCTTTTCCACTCTCTCAGTCACTATCTCGGCAGGGCTGGGAAACTTTTCACACACCATCGCTGAGAGACGTGCTTATAGAAAACACACAATTGCCACTTTCCATGAGTAGTGTACACATAGGCCATGCAAAGTTTTTTTTTTTTTAAGAAATGATCAGTAAAAGTAGGTGCATGAACATCCACAACATGATGATCGTAAACATCAAGAGTTTTTTTTATTTTATTAATCTAATTTGTTACCTATGTTACCTAATTTTGGGGCATAAATACCTGATTTGCTTGATTATCTTATTTTTCAGCAATATACAACATTTATACAATATATATATATATATATATATATATATATATATATATATATATATATGCACCTTTATGTATCAGACTGCTCATCCTGCTATATACGAGCCATCGTTCCTGCTTCTCGGATCACTGCACATTCTCTGTAAGTAAGCTAATAAAACATGCAGTATTTAAACTATATATAAATATACTGTAATATACAGTATATATAATTTTGCAGTGGTCTCAGAATATTTTTCCAGACCTCTATACAGAGCTGTACACAGCTAGAAAAATTAGGAGACCACTGCAAAATTATCAGTTTCTCTGGATTTACTATGTGTTTGAGTAAAATGAAAGTTTTAGTTTTATTCTATAAAGTAATTTTGGAATTTGCATACCACTCTCCCAGACATATGGGTATATAAGGAGCTGAAAGTCAACCACTCATCAGATGACTTCTTCAGAGCCAAGTGGTTGTATTGCACTGAGCTGAATTACTCTGCCAGCCATTCATCTCTCACTCTTATGAGCTGTTGATTTCTATGGCTGGTGTTGTGCAGAGAAACACCCCTGAGTGCTTCAGCTGCAAAAGAGTATATTTTCTATAAAGAAAAAAAAGAATTTTTCTCTAAAGAGAATATTCCTACTAAAAGAGTGACACTTACGAAAGCGTCTTTTTCAAGATGCCTTTTCGTTTGAGTGTTATTCCTGGATTGTAGATATTGCAGTCGCTATCTCTCCGATTCTGATGGCCACGATCGCTGTCTCACATGCTTGAGTGCTACCCATGAGGAAACAGCGTTCGTGAATATTTCATGCCCTCATTGCGAGAGTATGACCATGGCTATGTTGCGGTCGTGGCTTTCCTTCGTCAGAGGGACTGACGGCTCCCCAGCGGCTCCCTGGCTCAGTCCTTCTATCTACGGGTATGAGGCGGAGTCGGTTAGCCCTGGGGGCGATCTGGGGACTTCATTGGGAGCCTCTCCGCTGGGAAAACCCCCACAGACCTCCCATTCCCCAACATGTTTCTATGCCCCAGTCGAGTTCTGGCATGAGCCTGCTGGCCTTTCTCAGGATGCAGAAGACTCTGCTGGACTCCCACCCTCGGGTGAGGTAGCCTAGTCGAAGGCTGACACAGAGCTGGCAGATATGCTTGCCCGGGCAGCTGCACATGTTGGGCTGGAGTGGAACCCTACGCTCCCCCCTTGTGGCTCAACGATTGGTTCCTGGGGCCAGAGTACCGCTCACGGCCACGCACTGGCCCTATTATTTTCTTCCAGGAGGTGCATGAGGAGCTTATGCGGTCATGGCAGGCAGCTTTTACTACCCGAACCCAATTTGCGAATTCCTCCACTCTCACTACCCCCGATGGTTGGCCGGCAAGGGTGTACTCGCCGATTCCTCAGGTGGATGAGGTTGTCACCTCTGCGATGTCCACCCTGGTGGTCCAGGAACGACACATTTGGCTCAACCTGGTTGATTTGAGAGAGGCTGACAAGATTCGAATCTTTGATGCCCCCAACTCCCAGGTTGGCCTCTTCAGCGACACAATCGGAGACTTCACCTGACAGTTTTCGATGGTGAGGAAGCAGATGGAGGCTATTTAACACATCCTGCCCTGGCACGGCTAAAGATCCCACACCCCGTCTGCTCATCGCCAAAGGCATCCCCCTGCAGAGGTAACATTGGCTCCACAACAGCCTACCCTAGTAGGCCGGCCTTGGCATGCAGCCACCCTCAGGAAGCAGATGCCACCAGGCTTCAAAGCACCCCTGAGACGGGCAGCCAAGGAAGTCTGGAATCTGCACTTCAGGAGCTGGTATGAAGACCACTCCTTTCCTCGGTGGAGGGCCGGGTGGAGAATCCTTATTTTCCTTTCCTTTTGATTTCACCTCACGCACAACAGACTGCGGTACCCACTTTTTCAAGAAAAGACCAGTTTCCTCACTTCCTGGGCCCTATTCTTGATGTCCACGGCCGTCGTTATCACGACCGTCAGGCACCATTTCCTTCCGGCTGGTTCGGCACCCAGGTTTTCCCAGCTGTGGCACAAATCCGCCCAAATCCACCATAATACAGAAGGACGTGATAGAGCCTGTTCCTCCAGCCGAGATGAAGAAGGGGTTTTACAGCCCCTACTTCATCGTACCCAAAAAAGGCAGCGGGTTGCGGCCAATCTTGGACTTGCAAGTTCTGAACCGGGCCTTGCAAACACTTCCGTTCAAGATGCTGATGCAGAAATGCATCTTAGCGAGTGTTCGTCATCAAGATTGGTTTGCGGCGGTAGACATGAAGGAAGCGTACTTCCATGTCTCGATCCTTCCTCAAGACAGACCCTTCCTTCGGTTTGCTTTCAATTCTAGCCTACTCGAGGAATCTGTTGTGTGCACACAGGGACCTGGTGCTCACATGCCTCAGTCGTTTGGGGCTTTGGGCTTTGGACCAACTGGGAAAAGAGTAAGCTATCTCCGGTTCAGAGCATCTCTTTTCTCGGTATGGAGTTAGACTCACGGACGAGCGTGCGTGGTCAGTGCTGAACTGTCTGTGTACGTTCAGGCAGAACACATCGGTCCCACTGAAATCTTTTCAGAGGCTCCTAGGGCATATGACATATTCAGCAGCCATCATGCTGCTCGGATTGATGCATATGAGACCGCTTTAGAACTGGTTTCAGACCCGAGTTGCGAGATGGGCATGCCACCATGGCACCGTGTGCTCATCACGCAGATCAGCTGCCGTTTGTTCAGCCCTTGGTCCAACCTAGCGTTCCTACGGGCAGGAGTTCCCCTAGGCCAGGTCTCCAGGCAAGTTGTGGTTACGACGGATGCCTCCAAGAGTGGTTGGTCCGGACGGACAACACAGCAACTATTGCATACATCAAACGCCAAGGCGGTCAACACTCTCGTCGAACGTCGCAACTCACCAGCTGTCTTCTCCTTTGGAGTCAGCGACTCAAGTCGTTGCGAGTCACTCATAACAGCACAGCAGACACGCTGTCATGGCAGGTCACTCTCAGGAGAGAGTGGAGACTCCACACTCAGGTGGTACAGCTCATTTGGAGTTGATTCAGTCAAGTGCAGGTAGACCTGTTCACTTCCAGGGAATTCTCCCACTGTCCACTCTGGTATTCTTTGACGAGGCTCACCTCGGCACAGATACGCTGACACACAACTGGCCCCTGGGGCTGCACAAATATGCGTTTCCCCCATTGAGCCTATTTGCACAGACGTTGTGTTAAGTCAGGGAGGATGAGGAGCAGGTCATCCTAGTGGCTCCTTATCGGCCCAGCCAGACTCGGTTCTCGGACCTCACGCTCCGCGCATCATGTCAGGTACACAATTTAACACAAAATTCACAACATTGGAACCTAAAATTCTAAATACAATCCCCACATCTCAACATTTAAAGGAATGATCTGGGTTCAATACAAGTGTAACGCAGTTCAATGGAAAGTAACAGTGTAGTACCCCCCCCCCTCCAAAAAAAAACACTAAAATTTAAACGAGAGGGAAAAGGCCAAGGCAGAGCGGCAGTGAGAGAGAAAGAGGAGAGAGAGATGAAAAAAAAAAAAACACTTACTCGCCAGTTCTCCGATACACCAAAGCTTGGTTCCCGGCCACTCTCCAACAGACGACAGTCACGCCTCCCTTGGCGGAACAGAGGCAGTCCTCCAGCCACTAGCGGACAGAATGCCCCGACACATTCTCGGGGAACAGAAGCAGTCTCCCCCACTCCTGGCAGCAGTTCTCCCGCTCTAGGCTGTCGGCAGCGAACCCCTCCCCAGTCGCGGTCGTTGGTCTCAGACTCCGCCACGTTTCAGCGGCTGGTAGGGGACTCCTCTGCCCCAGGCAGCGGCCCTGACCACTCTAGGCGGTCGGTTAGGTGCCCCTTCTCCACTTGCGGTTGGCAGCCGTTCCTCCGCTTACAGGCGGCCGGGCTCCTCGTCTCCCGGCTGCTCCACTGGGGTGGACAGTAGTGGCGAGAACTCTACTACGGCCTATCCCTCCTCCTTCCCGGGTTTCGGAACCAGTGTAACGCAGTTCAATGGAAAGGAGGAAGCGAGAACTGGCTTGACGATATAAATAATATTTTAATGAGAAACTTAAACAAAAGATACAATCACACACATGACGGACATGTCCGTAAACGATCTCTGTATCAAACATTTCAGAGAGCCGTGTAATAAGAATGTTAATGTACTCTTGATTTCCTAACCTGGCCATATTCTGCTGCACCTGCTGTGCTTTCCCAGCCCCAAGGGTCCCAGGGCCTGACTGGCTTTCTCTCTGAGCCTGCATTTTATCTACATAATTAATTCATGTAGAGGCTGATGAGTAGTGGATGGCCCTTGCAGTACCACACTAAGAAGCTGGGAACTATCTCACATCTAGCTATCTACACTTACCATTTTGTGAAACACTAACGTTCCCTTCAACATTAACGTTAGATGGACCCGCGTTCAGGGTACCTCTATACAGGTTCACTAAATGCCTTGCTGCGTTCTGTATTTCCACCTATTTTCAGTTATTATCAAAGACAGAAAACACATATATAAACGCACAAAACATCTTACAGCTACAAAAACTTAAAGAGAAATTTAGAAAGAAACCATAACTTCTTTACTGTATGCCATCATCCGATTCCCAATCTTCACAGTTCCCACTTTTGGAAAAATAAAACATATTATATTAGGAAATCACAGTTAGTGAAAGAGTATGATAAGGGTGGTATCAACCCCTTGGACTTTGAATCAATGTTTGGGGCATTTAAGAGTAAATGGTTGAAATCATACTTATCACAACCTTGTGGTTGTGATGGTTTCACATACCTAGATTACTCTATTTAATAAAATAGGTGGACTTCAATTTCTTTTAAAATGTGATTTTGAGGTAACTAAGATTCCTCTTAAATGATCAAACTTCCCAAGTTAACAACTTCTCCAATACTGTAAAATTATATTTACCCACAAATTTTCTCCCCATGGATCCACCCTATGGAATAACAGGGTCATTACAATTAATAGGAAATCATTGTTTAAAAGTGATTGGTATGAGACGGGTATTGTGTTTGTGAATGATATATTAGATGATAATGGTAACTTCTTGAAACATATAGCCTTTTTGCTGAAATATAATCTTAACCGCACTTATAGAGAATATAATAAAATGTGTAAATCAATACCATTACCATTATTGCAGTTAATCCAAAACAAATAGATGTATGTGAGAATAAGACTTTCACCAAGCTTACCAAATCTAGTAATTAATGAATGTAATTTACATTACAGTAAATGTAATAACAAATGTATTAATGATTTTTTGAAATCTAGAATGTTTTTGGACTATATTAGAGGATTGTGTGTACAAGTTCCAAATATGAATGCCTTGTCCATAGATAACCCACATTTCAAATTCATCAAATGGCCCATTTCCCCTAAAGTCAAAGATACTCACTATAAAATAATTTATAATATATATCCGGTTGCTGACTTTCTTAGAAAGAGGTTTAAATTTGAAGTAGATCCCTGTGAATTTCGGAACACTTGTTTTTTTATGTCTTATGGGTAAAAGCTTTTTTTGTCATTTAAGACTGAAGACATCCCGACGTTTGACTTATCACAAATTCTCTTTTATATGGATAATATAGGTTCATCCCTATCTGATTTGGTTAATATGATTGTTCTCATGGGTAAATATCATATTCATTGTAGTAAGTGGAGATATTCGAAGCCTTCTTTTTCATGGTTTATGAACAATTATAATTGTATTTTCCTCACTGAAAAAGTAATGTCTAGTAAAATTGCAAGAATGATGTGTAGTGATATATTCATACAATTGTTTTGATAAATATCCACGGGAATCTTTCAGTAAATCTTTGTTAGTCAACACCAGATGCAATTAAAGCCTTTACAGTGCAAAGCAGACGCCATACATCAACACTTTCCAGAAGTGCCGCCAACTTCTCTGGGCTCAGCCTCATCTTAGATGGAAAGTAGAACACTGAGGCCGTTGTGCAGAAGGCTCACCAGCGCCTCTTCTTCCTGTGACAGCTGAGGAAGTTTGGAATGAACCATCACATCATCACACGGTTCTACACCAGTACTGTAGAGAGCATCCTGACTGGCTGCATCACCACCTGGTATGGCAATAGCACCGTCCACAACCGCAAAGACCTGCAAAGAGTGGTGCGAACTGCCAGAAACATCATCGAAGGTGAGCTTCCCTCCCTCCAGGACATCTATAACAGGCGGTGTGTGAAAAAAGCTCGGAGGATCATCAGAGACTCCAGCCACCTGAGTCATAGGCTGCTCTCACTGCTACCATCAGGCAGGCGGTATCGCAGCATCAGGACCTCTTCCTCCAAGCAATCAGACTTTTGAACATTTGATCTCTCATGATCAATAATTAGCACTGCACTTTATTAATCTATTATCTCACACTGGACTGTCAAATATATTCTCCTCAATACAACAACTATAATTTATTTTATGTGTATTCTATATTGTGTGTATTGTTTACTGTGCATTGTATATTATTATTGTGTTGTGTAAGTATGTGTACATTTGATTTGAAAATTGTGTTGTGTAAATATGCTGTTTATTGTAATTGGTATATGTCTCGTCACTGTCATGACTGCTATGTTGCTCGGAACTGCACACAAGACTTTCACCTACTGTTGCACTTGTGTACGTGGTAGTGTGACAATAAAGTGATTTGATTATTGATTTGATTTTGAAGAGCAAGGATGGGTCGAGGCCATCACCAGATGCAATTAAAGGCTTTACTGTGCAAAGCATATGCCATACATCAACACTGTCCAGAAGTGCCGCCGACTTCTCTGGGCTCAGTCTCATCTTAGATGGAAAGTAGTTGAATCAAGTTTTGTGGTTTGACGATTCCACATTTCAAATAACTTTTTGGAAAAACAGCCATCGTGTGGCCAACATGGATCTACCTGCCTACAGTCAGGACCTGTCTCAAACTGAGAATGTGTGGCACATTACGAAGCACACAATACAGCAAGTTAGCAACGAAGGCCCTGTAAATTTGTGTGGCTGATGACATGCATAATTAAATTCTGCTTGCATAACTTAACAAACTTGTGTCTACAGTGCCCAAACGCTTAATAAGTGTTATTAGAAGAAATGGTGATGTTACACAGTGGTAAACACTTGTGTTGCAGTCATATAATTGAAAGAAGTAAATAAAAAAATAAAGTGTTGTTTAAGTGCTTTCAAAATAACATAGGGTGAATAGAATTTACAAATGACTCCTCTATTTTTTTTATTAGCATTTTGCATATTGGCCCAACTTTTTGGGAATTGGGGCTCTATATATACTGTATATATACACAGTTTTACTTAGATTATTTACTTACAACAACTGGGGTTGAATAGCTGAGCTAGACTATTTCAGTCAACACTGCAATTTGTGTAAAAATTAAGAACATGGAACAATAAAAAAATTTTTTTAAGGTAATATTATTATCTTCTAAGCTATAGAAATTATGTCTTGTCAAACTTATGGTACTTCTTAGGTGTCAAAATTTTAAGTAAAAATATATTTGTTTATTTATTTTGTAACAGAGGAAAATCATGCGATTATGGGGTTAATTGGAAAATGTGGATACAGCTAGGGCAGTCATGATTATGAAATTTGGCTGACGATTAATTATCAAACACATAATTTTGATTATGATGATTATTTGACTGTTTTAGGGCTTTCCCGATTAATTGAAATTAATTTCTTAAGATGTGCTTTTTGAATGTGTTTCATACACTTTAAGAAGTAATTTTTACATATTTAACTTGAAATATATAAATCAAATAATAAAATAGAGATATGTGATTTCCTTTTAAGGCTTTATAAACTTATGAATATTTTAAATATACAAATATTTCAAAATACTTAAAATATGTCTCTCTCATGGGCACATGCATTAATCTGAGGGTATGCACAGACGTAGATGTCTGCACGGGCCTTACCCTGTCTTTCAATTGGGGTGTGGGACCATAACAACTTTCCATTTTTGGAAGTTAATGTGTTTGGACAACATGAGGGTCAACACTATGAGTCTCATTCTCATCAGAGGAGGATGTCTTATAATCAGGGTCCTCCTCAACATTATCCTCTGTCTCAGACAAATTCTCCTCTATGTCACTTTCACTGCCAAAGTACTGTGAAAAAACTTCATTGACAGAAAACCTTTGCTTAGATGCCATTTTCAATAGTGATAGAGCATAAAGAGACACCCCACAGAGCACTAAGAGAAAGGGTTTAGAAGACTGCTGTGCAAGCTTTCATATGTTTGCTCCTCCCATATGTTGGGTGAACTATCAATGTACTCATGAGAATTATGTTTTCCCCTCCCCATATAGTGTGAACTGTCAGTGGTTCTCGCAACACTACAGGTATGGTTATGGTAGGTAAGGGAGGGCCTACCTGTCAACACTCCCATTTTTCCCGGGAGTCTCCCATATTTCACACACATCTCCCGCCCCCCCTTCCATTTTGTTATTTCTCCCAGGAAACTCGTATGGCCCAAACCTTGTTATATGAATAATCACATTAATATATTATTCCAAGGTTGTCCAGTTGCCAGATCTTGTATGAAACTCATCCTACTCACACAATCGACACATACAAATTTAACCCATTTGTGACCTCAACCTGGAAACCTACAACCCAGTTGCGCTGTTGATATCTGCGCAGGTAGTAGACGTGGGAAGTTGAATCAAGCATCACTGGTAGAAATATTACATTACTCAGCACATTAAATCACAACATTTGTATGTATTTAGCATGCCTCTGCCATCTAGCCCCCCCACCCTGCTCAGAAGTCTACCGAATTTTGGTACCCAAATATTGACAGGTCTGGGTTAAGGCCCTAAAGCAGAGTTAAGTTTTTTGAAGAGTATAAAACATAATCTATAACATAATACATGTTATAGTGACCTCAAAATCATCCAAAACAACCAAAACAAATTTGTAAAATTTTTATATTTTGTATATGTTTTATAAGCTGAAACAGCCTGGGGTCAAATTGACCCCAAAGAACACTAATGCTACAAAATGTGTACAGAACATTGAAATCATTTCATCATGTTAATTTTATGTTTAACCAGTAATCCCCATTAAATTAGGAAAAGTAATTAAATAAGAAGCAAAAAAAAAAAAATGTCAATCATGTATTTAGAGGTGTTAAACATTGAATGGGGTCAAATTGACCCCAAAGATAATAGGAGGGTTAAAAAAAAGTCCACAGAAGTATCAGAAGTAGTCTATATGTCTATATGTGCACTAGGTCTTCTGAAGCCATACAATAGCTTTGTCTGAAAAACATAACTAAATTTAAGACTTTATTAAATGATAATATTACCTGCCAGTAGAACTGCATTTACTTTTGTGTTTAACAGAAGAAAGAAATTAATATAGAGTTGGAACCACTTGGAGGTGAGTAAATAATGGCAAAATAATCATTTCGGGTGGACTATTAGTTTAATAGCATATTTTACACAGAAATGTGCCAAATAAACTAATTTGATCAGAATCACAAAAATCTTTGACCTTATTAGATAAAGCAGTTCATATAGTTACCTTCTAGTGACTACAAAATCACACAAACTCCAGATATTATCCAAGCGGCAAAAAGCTGATTCTTTCCATTGGCCTGTGACAAACAAAGGCTGACATTAGGACAGTATGTGGGACACTGTAAGGGTTTATTTACACGGAAAAGAGAACACATTCACAAACTAAACCATCATGTAAGCAGGCTGTGCATGTTCATTACCCTTTTAACCATTTCATATGTACCATCACACATATGTGACGGTTAGTAACTGGGACCAGCTGAGTAGCGTCACACATATGTGTTTCTGCAACAGCCATTTACAAGCTGCCCGAATCAAATCAGCATTCGTGCCAACACAGGCTGCACTGGTAAAGCGTCTGTCATATATATTCACTCAAACAATAGTCTTTTAAACCACAGAATACGTTTATTTTATATACATACATCCAACTCATCACCAAAGTACCACGATAAAAAGTTTACAGTTCTTATACTCAGTTCAAACACTATATCCGATGCATGCTGCCATTTGTTTACATTAGTAGCAGTTGTCATTGGTCAAATAAACAGCTACTCAAAGTCTTTTCAAGCATGTTTATTTTATGTAACAACAGCCAAATTGTTACCAAAGTACCATGATAACAGTTCACAGATTGTATATACGTGATCTTCCCATGCAAGCAGCCACGTCCGCTTAGGTGTAGATGAGGTTCATTCTCACAAACAGCAACTAAAACAATCTTTTCAGGCATATAAAAGTTTGTTTTCTGAAACAGAAAGCCAAACTATCACAAAAGCACCACAATACCAGTTTAAATCTCGAATACTCAGACCCTGATCAAGCAAGAACATCCATGCATGCAGCCAAGTCTGTTTACGTTAGTGCTTGTCTCACACACACACTCACAATGTCTGAGATGTCAATCAGTGCATAGGCAAACCGGACTGCTGATATTATATGTACATTCTTTTTTACAGCTATAAAAGTGAAATAAATACAACACAAATTGTACAGCAGACATAACCAATTTATTCACATGTTTACTATATACTACCCCATCTGTGCAGGGTCACATGCAAAAATAACTCACTCCAGGGGGAACTGCAGGGGAATTTAGACCCTACTCATGAAAAGGTTAAAGATGAACTAATAAAGATATCAACTACTGCTCATTCAGAAATGTATTAGACTACCCCTGATGTGACTGAATGAGGTCAAACTCTCTGCTATAACTCCACTCATCTGTGCTCAAATTAGTTTAAATGCTTAAGTTGGGTTAGACTCTGTCAGGCCCCCACAAATCAATGTCATTGTCTAGAGGTCACCTCGCCTGCTGCATAACAATATTGCAGAACTCTTAGAGAAAGAGATCTGTCTACTAGAGTGGAATAATGTGTGTGATTGATCAGTATGGGATAAAGATCTCATATTGTGTGTCCTACAACTGACAAGCCAAATCATCTTCTAACTGCAGGTTGAGGCCAATATCTTTAAATGATTTATTATTCCAATTTATCCGCCTGCGTTACTGTATCTGTTTGAGTGTTCTTGTTAACTATTGCATACTGATGGTCAACATCTTCTCATTATGTTCATGGCTCTATTAAAACTTTTAAAAATGTAGTTTAAAAGTCATTAGAGGCTTTGTTCTTTAAGGAGTGACCATATGCACTGAATGCAGGGTACTGAATGAAGCTATTTTCACACATGGAGTATGGACAAAATGCAAACTGGATGTTGGTGCCCTGGCCTTGGGGAGTAGTGCACATGCTCTGATATTGTATCCTATTTTTTAGTGTTTATATGTTATACTTAAACATGATAATATATGTTATTAGACAAAATGCAAATATAATGTATACCTGACAATGCCATGTGGTGTAATAGTCAGCTACAAGTAACATCTTCTTTACACCAGTAATGTGCACAGATTTTATTTTCAACACATTTAGCAATTTAGCAACACATTTTTTTAAATATTATATACATTTTTAAATTACACAATATTTTTAAATCACAATTTTCATGCATCTTGGCATGCTCTCTACCAGTCTTTCACATTGCTGTTGGGTGACTTTAAGCCACTCCTGGTTTTTGTTTGATGGATTGTGGCCATCCATCTTCCTCTTGATCACATTCCAGAGGTTTTCAATGGGGTTCGGGTCTAGAGATCTAAGTCTCTTGATCTGGTGGTCCTCCGTGTGATTGACCTGGCTGTTTGGCATGGAGCATTGTCCTGCTGGAAAAAAAACAATCCTCAGAGCTGGGGAACATTTTCAAGCAGAAGGAAGCAAGTTTTCTTCCAGGATATCCTTGTACGTGGCTTGATACATGCGTCCTTCACAAAGACGAATCTCTCCGATTCCAGCCTTGATGATGCACCCACAGATCATCACCGGTCCTCCACCAAATTTTACAGTGGGTGTGAGACACTGTGGCTTGAAGGCCTCTCCAGGTCTCTGTCTAACCATTAGATGACCAGGTGGAGGATTGGTGATGATCCAGGGGTGCTTAATATTTTTATTTGGAATTTGGGAGAAACGTTGATCAACATCAATGCTAAAAAAATATGATATTTAAAATATTATAATATTTAAAAAAAATATTTATGCATTTGGCAGACACTTTTATCCAAAGCGAATTACAGAGCCCTTATTACAGGGACAATCCCCCTTGAGCAACCTGGAGTTTAGTGCCTTGCTCAAGGACACAATGATGGTGGCTGTGGGGATCGAACCAGCATTCTGATTACCAGATTACCACCACTCCACTCAATGATGGTGCGCAGATGGCCACCTCTCCAATTCTTTTGTTGTTTTTGTTTGTTTGTCCTGTGTTTAGTAATCTTTTTCCAGTCAGTTCTACCAGGGACGAACTGCTGAACATTCGGCACCACATACCAGATAATCTTTTTCCGGTTTTTGAATATTCAGACATTTTGCTGGACATTTTAGTCGGAGGCGCAGCTGTGTTGTTTAAACGCTTCGAGATTCAGGCGAGTGAAACGAGCCGGTGCGCTGGTTAAATTCTGTCAGTGTGGCGTTCGAACAGCACTGCCGAGCATTCATCTAGCGAATCTCTGCTCTCTTCCCAACAAAACTGACAAACTACATCTCCTCACACATACTAATAAGGACTTCTCAAAATCTGCTGCACTGTGCTTCACAGAAACCTGGCTGAGTGAAGCGTTTCCGGACAGCGCATTACATCTGCCGAGCTTCCAGCTGTTCAGAGCGGATCGCAGAGTTAACGGGGAAAATGAGAGGCGGTGGAACATGCTTTTACATCAATGAAAGTTGGTGTACAGATGTAACAACATTAAAGAGAATGTGCTGTCCTAATTTGGAAGCACTCTTTATTAACTGTAAACCGTTCTACTCGCTGCGGGAGTTTTCTTTGTTTATTCTGGTGTGTGTTTACATTCCTCCAAACGCGTCTGGGAACATAGCGCTTGCAACAGCTGGCTTATCAAATCACAGACATAGAACAACAATACCCAGACTCAGTTATTATTATTATTCTTGGGGACTTTAACAAAGCAAATCTTACACGTGAACTGCCCAAATCCAGACAGCACATTACATGCCCCACCAGAGACAGGAATAAATTGGATCACTGCTACAAAACAATAAAGGATGCATATCGCTCTGTCCCACGTGCAGCTTTGGGACTCTCTGATCACTCTCTGGTGCATCTTCAACCTACAGGCAGAAATTAAAATCAACAAAGCCAGTTGTAAGGACTGAAAAGAGAAGGACTAATGAAGCGGAGCTGGAAATACAAGCCTGCTTTGACTGCACTGATTGGAGTGTTTTTGAAGCTACAGCTACAGACCTGGACAAGCTCACAGATACTATTACATCATACATCAGTTTCTGTGAGGGCATGTGCATCCCTACTAGGACATGTTTATCATTCAACAATGATAAACCATGGTTCACAGGAAAACTAGTTCAAATTTGTCATGCCAAAGAGGATGCTTACAGGGGTGGGGATAAAGTCTTGTATAATCAGGCCAGGAACACACTGAATATGGAAATCAGAGTGGCTAAAAGAAGCTACTCTGAGAAGCTGAAAAACAAGTTTTCAGCTAACAACCCTGCATCAGTGTGGAGTGGCCTGAAACAACTTACTAATTACAGGACTCCTACCCCCAACCTGTGGTGGACCAACGACTGGCTGACGACCTGAATGTGTTCTACTGCAGATTCGAAAAGCCCAATTTCACACCCCACATGCACTCGGGCCTTCAATTCACACAAACATTAACACCTCCTGCAACCCCCCTCCGCCCCCCTCCTGCTACACAACCTGCACTCAAGATCTGTGAAGATGATGTGTGCTGTGTCTTGTGGAAGCAAAGGTCAAGATGGCATCTCACCAGCGCGCCTTCGTTCCTGTGCTTCCCAACTGGCCCCGATCTTCACACAGATCTTCAATAGATCACTGGAGCAGTGTGAAGTCCCATGCTGCTTCAAACGCTCAATTATTATCCTTGTCCCTAAGAAACCAAAAATCACAGGACTTAATTACTACAGACCTGTCACCCTGACATCTGTGGTCATGAAGTCATTTGAGAGACTGGTGTTGGCCCACCTTAAGGACATCACTGGACCCTTTCTAGATCCCCTTCAATTTGCTTATCAAGCAAACAGGTCTGTGGATGATGCAGTCAACATGGGAATGCATCATGTCCTGCAACATCTGGACAGACCGGGAACATAAGCAAAGATCCTTGTTGTGGACTTCAGCTCGGCTTTCAACACAATCATCCCAACTATTCTCCGGACTAAGTTAAACCAACTACCTGTTGCCATGTCTATCTGTCAATGGATTACCAGCTTTCTGACGGACAGGCAGCAGCTTGTGAGGCAGGGAAAATTCACTTCCACCACCTGTACCATCAGCACTGGTGCCGACCAGGGATGTGTGCTCTCCCCACTACTCTTCTCCCTCTACACCAATGACTGCACCACCAAGGATCCCTCTGTCAAGCTCCTGATGTTTGCAGACGACACCACTGTCATCTACCTCATCCGAGATGATGTTGAGTCTGCATATAGAAAGGAGGTTGAATGGCTGGCTGTCTGGTGTAGTCAAAACAACCTGGAGCTGAACACGCTCAAAACGTTGGAGATGATTGTGGACTTTAGGAGGAACACCCCAACATTGTCCCCCCTCACCATTCTAAACAGCACTGTGGCAGCAGTGGAGTCATTAAGGTTCCTGGGCACAACCATCTCACAGGACCTGAAGTGGGAGACACACATGTAAAAAAGGCCCAGCAGAGGTTGTACTTCCTTCGCCAGCTGAGGAAGATCAACCTGCCACAGGTGCTGCTGATCCAGTTCTACTTAGCAGTCATTGAGTCTGTCCTCCGCACTTCAATAACTGTCTGGTTTGGTGCAGCTACGAAATCAGACATCAGAAGACTACAGAGGACAGTTCGGACTGCTGAGAGGATTATTGGTTGCCCCCCTTCAAGAACTAGACACTTCCAGAATGAGGAGAAGGGCTGGTAAAATCACTCTGGACCCCACTCACCCTGCCCACTACCTTTTTGAACTGTTGTCTTCTGGTTGATGCTTCAGAGGTCTGAGCACCAGAACCGTCAGGCACAGGAACAGTTTTTTCCCTCAGGCTATCCATCTCATGAACAGTTAAACTGCCCCAATGAGCAATAATTATGTGCAATACACAGTTAAATCTATTTATATTATCCAACATATCCACTTCTGCCATTACATACGTTTCACTGCACATAATATACTGTATTTTTGTTCTTTATATAACGGATTTGTAATAGATTTGCACTACGTGTGTGTATGTGGGTATGTATGAAGGTGAGTGTATTTATGTATATGTATAATTATTTATATTTATTTTATTTATATATTTTTTTGTTATTTGTTTTTAATTATCTATGTCTAGCTGCTGTTTTTGTATTGTTGTTCACTGGAAGCTCATGTCACCAAGACAAATTCCTTGTTTGTGTAAGCATACTTGGCAATAAAGCTGATTCTGATTCTATTTCTGATTTTGTCATTATAGAATGAAACAAAAATGTTGGTTTTACTCAAACACATACATATAAATAGTAAATCCAGACAAACTGATAATTTTACAGTGGTCTCTTTATTTTTTTCCAGAGCTATATATATATATATATATACACACAAATACAACAATTAATCCCTGTTCTCGAATCTGATTGGACAAGAGATGTTCCATGAGCACTGATGGTCTGACACCATCAGCACTCCGACGCTTCACTCTGTGTATATCATTCTTCGTGCCATTGTAAGAGCAGTGTATATGTGTTAAAAGCTTGTTTGTCACTGAAAAGCTGTCCTTTTCTACCTATTGCAGTGCCATTTTGTGCTCTGTTCTGCATAACGCGACAGCTCATTTTAGTTTATCATGGCCCATTCAACATGTTTCCCCTTGGTTCTCCCGATGGCCATTCAGCCCCTGATCAGCCACAAAGTGCGTCAGTCCACTGGGAAAATTCCCGGTATGCCAGATTACCTGTCCAGCCCTGGCCATGACTCAATACCCACACTTGCTTGCTTGATACTTAAGCAAGCAATGCATGTTCTGCCTTTCTAAAACATGCCAAAGCTCAGTGCACTTAACCCACACTAAATATACTCTAGTCCGAATACCGCTTCGGAGCAGTCTTTCAAGCTAAGTGTATCCCAGAGTTCATCATGTTCAGGAGCCCACACCGTGCTTACCCAAGTGTAGTTAGAATCACACTGGCACCAATTGAAATCAACTGGGCCACACACAAGACACCAAAATATGTGGTGATTTTTTTATCACACTTCAAAAGGAGTTTCACCTTAACAGTAAAAGAATTATCCATATGGACCATTCAATACATTATAAATATGTAAATTCAGGGAGCTGGTCATCTGTTTATTCTGATGAAGGAATTATGAGTTTTGGCCTAACCATTTAGAGATCTTCTGTATCATCAACCCAAGCAACACACAGTTTTAATAAAAAATTGTTTTATTTTCAAAAAGATCAACAATAATAGCTAACAAAACTACAAAATTGTACTAATATGTTAAAGAATAATATAAATAAATAGGTAAATAAAAGTACATAGGATGGGAAATGTGGTTAAATTGGATGTAGCAATGGGAAAGCATGACTATTATCTTAAAAAATATAAATATAAATTGCAGTTTCTCTATTAATTAAAGGGTTAGATCACCCAAAAATTATCCCATAATTTACTCACCCTCAAGCCATCCTAGGTGTATATGACTTTCTTCTTACAGCCAAACACAATTGGAGTTATATTAAAAAATGTCCTGGCTCTTCTAAGCTTTATAATGGGAGTGTATGGGAGTGTATCAATTCGCTTCAGAAGGCCTTTATTAACCCCCTGGACCCGTATGGATTACTTTTCTGATGGATGGATCCCCTTATTTGGGCTTCAAAATCTAAGGTACCATGCACTCCCATTATAAAGCTTGGAAGAGCCAGGATATTTTTTAATATAACTCGTATTGTGTTTGGCTGAAAGAAGAAAGTCATATACAACTAGGATACCTTGAGGTTGAGTAAAATATGGGATAATTTTCATTTTTGGGTGAACTAACCCTTTAATAAGGTGAAAACCTTATTTCTATTTAAACAAATAACTCAAAGATTATTTGCAAGACACAGGTTATGCAATCTATGGAATATTACACAATCATAAACTGATAGAATACACTAATGCCAAGGTCTCTGGAAAGAGGTTTAGTAGTGATATTTACATTCTCCTTGATCGAACTATGTGTTCGTGATGGCGAGGTCTTCCACTGGGGCTCAGGGCCACATTACATAGGAGGATTACATTTCAAAAGCCTTGGACATGAAGGAGCTGAGAAATGCTGATCTCCTGGTAGCACAGAGAGGCTTCTTGCAATCTGGAACACACAGATATACAGCCCTTATGTCGGTGCAAGATTCATCATCTGGAGCATGCAGATGCACAAAACTTGAAGAGAAAGTTTGCTCACCAGAGCTATAGGGATTCCGTACTTGCCGTTCAATAGTCTCTTGTAGTGAGACTTCTTCTGTTGCTTGGATGGAGACTAAGAACGTTGGATGATCTGGTATCCTCTCTCTTATGGAGTGAGGCTTAGCACATTGGTTGGTTTTTATTCTGTTATATTTCCTAACACTTAGGCCAGAGATTCAGAATATTCATTATTATTCTGTTATTGCCTCTCTCTTGTAGATTGAGACCAGTACAAAAATGTGGATGTTAAGGATACTTTATAGTTTCCTGATGAGGAGGATATTTCAGATTGGTGCTTTCATATTTCAGGGTCATGACTGGCTGTTGAGATTGGAGGGGGCCCACACAGTGTACTTAACCCTCCCTTCTCTGTGTAGAACATTTGCATATTTTAAAGTACATAGTTAGAGCAATGTATTTAAAGACTCATCTATGCATTGCACCTTTCCCAAACCTCTTCGAAAATACTCTTGGAATTTTGGAGTCAAATTGTGTCAACTATTGTGCTAATTGAACAACTGAAATTTACATAAACAGTTCTGTGAACAAAAATGTGTTGCAGTTCATGTCCATATTAGGAATCAAAATTTGTGTAAAGATTTGTCTTTGTGGCTTCTTTGCTGCTTCGAGGGGTATTGTAGAATTTTATGGTCCTACTCACATCTGGCCTTAGGAGGGTGAGCTTGCTAAGAAACCACTCATGGACCAATGAGAAGTCTTTTCCAACATGTTGGAAAGTCTTTCCTGCCTTGTGAGGGGTGTCTGGCAGTTGTCCAAGCAGCTTATCTGATGGCTGTGCTTGGCATTTGTTTGTGTTGGTTCTGCCATGATCCAATCAAAATGGAGACACTCTTCTTTGCCTTGACAGTTAGAGAGTGGCTCTGCCATAAACTGGCTCATGGAATGTCATCTGGTCTGATGGTTCACCACACAAGTTATTGGCATATTTTCACCAAGATAGTTTCAATAGAAGATATTTATTATAATCAGATAGTAAAATCTAAGTGATGAATATATTTATTTTTGTTTATATTAATATATTCAACATAAATCGCAATATAACATTCACAACTAGTTGGAATAGCAGCATCATAATTCCTAAATATCTATTTGTGTGTATATTTATATACATATTTGTTATCCAACTCTGTCACGGAGAAACTCGTGGAGGCAGAGGGATAGACTCAATTGTAGGGTTTATTAACAGAGGGAATGGACAAGAGGAGTAACAAACAGGTGAGGCAATCCAGACACATGTATGACACGAACAGCAGATGAGTAAACTCCAAACAAGGAAATATAACAATATGCAGATGAAGGAAAAACTAAAACTTTTTTGGTCTTTACAGGAAATGTAAACGAAACAGGAGAATCCAAACGCTGGAGTATAAACAGAGGATTAACTAACATTAAACTCTGACGAGGGGAACAATAACAAGTATATAATTACAGATAAGCCTAGACAAACTAGGGAGTCCGTAGTCTCTGGGGGAATCACTGACAAGAACAGACAAATAACTGAGTGAAAGTGGGGTTCTTATGCAGTCCTTGATTAGACACTGATGAATTGCATGTGTCAACTCAGGGAAGAGTGAGCGCTGTGTGGAGTGAGGGAGAAGGAACAGAGTGTGGCGTGAGAGGGAGTCTGGTGGATCCATGACAGAACCCCCCCAAAGGGCGACTCCTGGCACCCAAAGATGGAGGAGGGCAGGAGGACACTGATGACAGGGGAGGATCCAGGAGAACAATGAGGATGAATTGGTGGATGATCCGGTGGCCAGGGAGGAGTTTGTGGATAATCAGGAGACCAGGGAGTTGACCATTGAGCAGGGACTGGATCAGGAGGCTCGGGAGACGGCCATAGAGCAGGGACAGGATCAGGAGGCCTGGGAGGTGGCTACAAAGCAGGGACAGGGTCAGAAGGCCTTGGAGGTTGCCACAGATAATGAACAGGATCAGGAAGTTTGGGAGGCAGCTCTAGGAAGGGAACAGGGTCCAGCGGTTTGGCCGCAGTAGGTGGAAACTTAGGGTGCGGAGCCATAGGCGGATCCAGAGAGCATTAGTAGGGACTTGAGATCCCAATGGCGGAGCTGGAGATGGGTCCAGAGATGGAGCCACAGGAGGATGGAGGATTTGGGTCTCAAGAGGAGAAACTGGAGGAGGAGCAGGCAGAGCCACAGGAGGATCGAGGATTTGAGATGGAGATAATGGTGGAAGCTGGCTGAACTGTAGGAGGTGGCGTTCCAGGAGGTGAGGGCAGAGCCATGGAAGAGCCAAGATTCTGAGGGTGGAGCCATGGAAGACTCTGAGGGCAGAGCTGAGGGAAGCTCAAAGAACAACAGATATCAAGTAGCCAACAGATGCTCAACAGGCAGAGCCAAAGAAAGTGGATCAGGAGATGCCTGAGGGGAAGCCATGGAAGGTGGAGCCACGGGAGATTTGAGGATTGGTGCCAGGGAATGCTCGAAGGGAGGAGCCAAGGAAGACAGAGCTACGGGCGGCTCTAGGGGCAGAGCCATGGAAGGAGGAGCCACGGGAGGTTCGAGGAGCAGAGCTGTGGAAGGCTTGGAGTAAGGAGCCGTGGAAGGCTTGGAGCAAGGAGCCGTGGAAGGCTTGGACAAAGGAGCTGTTAGTGACTGGGAACTGACCTCCGTGTTTGAAAGCCAGACAGAGACTGGAAAGATAGATAGATAATTTTTATTGTCCTCAAACAGGAAATTTGTTTCCACCGTCGGTGCATAGAAAAACATAAACACAATAACACCATACATATTAACGTCAGCCATACGTCAAAACTATCACAAACATAGAGGGAAAAAAAAAAACAAAACACAAAAACACACAAGATCATACAACAATTGCCAGAGCATACGATGGCATCATAATGGTTGATTACCTATGTGTTTAAAGCTCATATAGCCATAGGAACAAACCTCCTACCATAACTGGCCTTTCTGCACATGGGTAGTCTTATCCCTGTGGCCAGAAGGAAGGAGGATGTAATACTGAAAATTGATAAATTCAGGTTAGGAATACCAATTATTTTTCTTGCTAGATTAGTTATCTTTAAGAGGTTTTTCTTATTGGTAACTGTTAGCATATGGAAAAAACAAATGGCACCATACATAAGAACTGAACTGACAGATGTTTAAGTTTACGAATAACTGTCAGTCTCTGTTGATAGCACTTGTAAATACCTAGAGTGTGCTGACTGAAGCTGAGCTGTTTATTTAATGTAATGCCAAGATACCTGAAATATTCCACCATTTCCACCATCTCTCCATTAATGATAATACTGGAAGGATGGATCAGTGCTTTGGAAGAGCTAAAAACCAGTTCCTTAGTCTTTGAAATATTAAGATAAGTTATCATCACACCATGTACTAAAAAATGCTATGGAGCACTGATAGACCAACAACGAATCATTGTCCTTATTAAGCAGTGCAAGAATGGCAGTATCATCTGCATATTTATAGTAATGAGTGGTAGTAACTGGACTCTGACAATCATTTGTATAGAGAATATAAAGAAATGGGCTACGTACACACCCCTGAGGGGCGCCAGTGCTGAAAACAATAGTAGGCAATAATGCATTGTCTACCTTTACCACTTGTGATCAATTCGAAAGGAAATGATAAATCCAATGTACTAGTGGTGATGGAACTACAAGCCACTGCATCCTCTGTACCTCTCTTCTGCTTATATGCAAATTGGAGACTATCCAAAAATGGTGAGACAAAAGGAAGCATGTTTTCAAGTCAAGTGGTTTTTATTGTCGTTCAACCATATACGGTTAGTACAGTACACAGTGAAACGAGACAATGTTCCTCCAGGACCATGGTGCTACATAAAACAACATAGGACAAATACAGAACCACATGAGACTACACAGACTAAATAACATACCTATATAAAGTGCATGTACAAACAAACCATTGTCTGAACCATTTGAACCATTGTCTCAAATAATTTAATTAGGATGGAGGTTAACGAGACTGGCCTGTAGTGATTCAGGTCTGTTGGACATGTTTTTTTGGAACAGGAATAACAACTGATGTTTTCCATATGATTGGTATTGTTGAAGTACAAAGAGATTGAAGGAAAAAAGAATGAAGTATAGGGGTTAATTCCTGGACGCAGTTTTTCAAGACCCGACCTGGAATTCCATCTGGCCCAGGAGCCTTATTCGGTTTACACCTAATAAGCTGGAAATAGACATCCTGCTTAGTTAGAAGGGACTCATAATTCAACTCATGAGAAGGCAAAGAGTCCAAAAGGCTATTACACTCAGCTGAAAAATCAGAGGTATTAAAACGGGCGTAAAAATTATTAAAATTAACAGCAAAGGTGGTGGGATCTAATACAGAAATTGTCTGTTTAACAGCGTGTCCAGTAAGAGACCTGACTCATTGAAAAGCCTGTTTTGTGTTCATATTTGCAAAATCCTGCTCCAATTTGTTTCTATACTTCTTTTTTGCCTTAAAGATTTCATTTTTGATGTCCTGATTTATTATTTTAAGTGCAGCAAAGTCCTTCTGCATAAAGGCAAGTTTTCTCTTGTGGAAAATATATTTTATCAATGAGTTGATCCATGGTTTTGAACTTGGGTATGTTCTGATAATCTTTACCAGTATCAAGGAATCCATACAGAATTTAATGTAATCGGTAATAACTGAAGTCTGCTCATCTAGCTCTCCCTCGAAGACTTCCCAGTCTGTACAGGCAAAGCAGCCTTGAAGGCATGCAAATAGCATCCTCTGACCATTGAGGGACGCTGTGTATTACCGGCCTGCGTTGTTTCAGCTGTTGTTTGTAAACAGGAAGTAAATGGATAACATTATGATCCACTAATCCTAGTGGTGGGAGAGCTCTAGCTTTATAGGCATCCGAGATAATACTGTAACACAAATCTATAGTTTTATTAAATCTTGTTGTTACATCTACATATTGGTTGAAGTCTGGCAATGAGTAATTAAGGTGACGGCTGTTAAAGTCACCAAGTAGTAGTACTGGAGCATCCGGATACTTGCTGAGCATAGCCTGTGTATTATACGCTATCTGCTCAGCCACTACCTTGACATTGGCGCTTGGTGGAACATACACACAGCTAAGCACAACAGTCGAGAACTCCCTAAGGAGATAAAAGGCATGGGCGGACAGGGTGAGCAGCTCCAGATCTGGATTACAAATCCTCCCGTGTACTTTGATGTTAGTACACCAACGCGAGTTGATGTACATACACACCCCACCTCCAAGAATAATCCAAATCCAATTTCCTATGATGTTTCAGCCATAGACAAATAAACAAACAAACAAACAAACAAAGTTTCATTAGAAACTTCCTCTGTGGTCGTGAGCACTGGCAGCAACTGGGGAATGACCTCTGTGGTCGTGAGCACTGGCAGCGACAGGGGAACGACCTCTGTGGTCACGAGCACCAGCAGCGGCTGGGGAGTAGAAGCCCTTCTTCTCCTCTTCTTCCGTACACATGGTAGTGTTGTTACGGGGATGGTCGAGGCTACAGGCATTGGCTCTGGGATGGTCGAGGCTACAGGCATTGGCTCTGGGACAGTCGAGACTACAGGCATTGATGATAGGACGGCTGAGGCTAAAGGCAAGGGCACTGGCCATTTAACTGTGGCAGGCATGGGCACTGTCTCATTAACCAAGGCAGACATGGGCATTGATAATCCGTGAGGAATGGTCTTCATGGCAAAACGTACCAACATCAGTGGGGGATCATTCACTTTAGAAGATGCCGAAAACAATGAGGTAAGCTCCGTGGTCTTCGGAGCATGTGGCGGTGGTGGCACGGGGTTCCCACCATACTGTAACCCACAGTGTAAGGGGAGAATGCTGGGATAAGAGTTACCTTGGGGGTGATGGGAGTGACCTCCTCTGTCCTGCGTGTTGATAATGGCGAGGGGTAATTGATGGCCAGTGTGGCTCAGACATAATCCGCAAAGGAAAGACTCTCCTACCGGAAGGGGTGTCAATGAAAGTTCAGTCCCCTTCTGTAGATGGATCTGAAGTAGGAGTCCTATATTGTGGTTGGGGTGATGAGTTGACAGAACTTTGTTGTGTATTCTAGGAGAAGAAGATCTTGTTTAAATAGCTCCATCAACGCACCTGTCAGCTCCATGCTCTTGGTGATTGTGCTCGTCGTGCTAGTGGAATAAATGCTGAGTCCTCTATGGTTGGTCTGTTCTTCTGGCATGGGCGTGTGATCAATTCAGGGGAGAGTGAGCACTTTTGAGTTGAGCAGAGTGTGGCGTGAGAGAAGGAGTCCAGTGGATCCTTGACACTCTCATCCAATATTTACCTTATTTTGTTTGTTCTTGCCTAATACTGTAGGTGATTTCAGTAATTTATCAGCCATTATGTAATAAAATATAAGCTTTAGAGAAAATTTGCTTTAACATTTTTAATGTTTTAACTAATACCACAGTTTCATTCTCATGTTTATGTTTTTAAAATATATATTTTAATGCTTTTTACTTGTTGTATGAAATCACATAATGATAAGTTGTGTTAAATTGTCTTTGGTTCTTATATAAATGGCAAGCCAAAGCATCATTTAAATGGTTTCTAGTAGTAGCTATTAATGGATCACACAGGTTTATAGAATGCAAAGAATTGCGGCATTAGCTCAGTTAATTTAGGCCTATTGTCAATAAATTCCAAAAAGAGGTACAAAACCTGCTCTAGTTACTAGATATCAAGTTGGTAAAAAAGATCTAATGCAATATTTAGCGATAATATATGGGTTACATGAGATTCATAAATCATTTTAATGGGTCAGTCATTTTGACATGGGAACACAATGAGGAACACAGCGCAAGGGTTAAACATCACATTGCTTCCATCAATGTTCTTCAGAAGCAAGATATCATTAACATTTAGCATAAAAAAACATCTTTCTGACAGAGCCATGGAGCAGTGAAGTGCATGTATATCTAAACATGTTGGTGTCTGGCCGTGGAGCTAATCCAGGTGATGCATGTTTGAATCTGGCCTGCGACATGTCCCATTCCTAACATGTGTTAGGAAAAATCTACAATATAATTACTATAATAAAATCTTTAAAACTGCTGGAAGAACTTGAAGCTTCAGTAGACATTTCCATTTAAATAACTTAAGTCACTTTGGTTTAATTGATTTACAATGTTCGTGTCATTGATTTACTAGGATCGTTATGTACTATAGCATTAGTTCAGCACAGCTTTACAATGTCTGGAGGTCTCAGAACAAGGTCTCTTTACAGTAACACTTTTTATCAATTGACTGCAAGGAGTATACTTTTGACTGCAAGGAGAACACTTTTAGGCCATATGCTAATTTATGCTGCCTTCTAAATGGAACAGTTCAACCAAAAATACTGTAAAAATGTGTTCATCATTTACAGTACTCACCCTCATGTCCTCATTCCAACCTGCTTTATTTTTTTTGCCTTCCTTGGAAAAAGCAATGTTAGGCTGAATGTCCAAGCTTCTGTTCTATATAAAAGGAAACAATGGTGATTTATACCAATTTACCAAGATCTGAATAAATCAAAAACTTTCATAAAAGTGACATTATAGTAGTCCAAATGATGCGTCCACTATATACCAAGTGTTCTGAAGCCATAATATAGCTTTGTGTAAAAAATAGAAAGTCATCATTCACACTCAAATTTCATTTGCAGTCACAAATGGCTTAATTTTGTCTGTTCCTAACACAACGTTTTTGAATGGCTTCAGAATAATTGGACTACAATGCACAAGTTATATTGACAACTTTTGTGATAATTTTCTAGTGCAGTTTTGTCCTTTTGGAGCTTGATAGTATAAATGATCATCCGATGGCATTGGAAAAGAGCAGCTCGGACATTCTGCCTAACATCTCCTGTAGGGTTTCGTGAAAATAGAAATGAGTTTGAAATGACATGAGAGTGAGTGAATAAGACAAAATTATAATTTTTGAGATAACTATTTCTTCAATCATAAAACTGAAAATATGTACTTCACTGCAGTGTGCTTTTGCAGCATAAAACATACTGAATGTGGTGAGTTTTGGTGTAAAGCACACCCTTGTGCTCACCAAAGTGTTCTGTCATCTTTTATGGTTGGTCAGAGGTTGTAGACATATCCACCTACATCAGCCAAATTTATACTTGCACTTATTTCAAGTATCTAAAACACTGTTGTGTAACGCTTCAAAAACGTGCAACACATTTCAAGGGGTGGGCAGTCGTAATGTTGAAGTCTTGTATAGCAACTCCATCTTGTGGGTCATAAGAAGTACTACAACCATAGCCAGCATGTAAAGTCTTGCTGACTGAAGGTATCTCCGTTTATAAAAGAGTGTATAACATACCTGAAACCCCAGCCATTTATAGCACTGACAAACACCACATTGCCCTGGTCAGGGCTGAAGTAGAGGTCAGAGTCATCAGTTTCTTCCAAATCTGCACTCCATTCGTATACCTGATCTCCACTGCTGTTCTCTGTATAACTGCTCGGAGCTTCTGCATCTTTCTCTGCTTGCTCCTCCAGCACGTTAGAGGCAAACAGAGTGCCTGTAACTGCGTTCACCTAAAGAGCAAGCAAACTGGGTTCAATACAAATTACGCTCAATCTACAGCATTTGCTGCATAGTGCTGATTACCAGAAAATAAATTTTAACGTATCCCTACTTTTCTTTAAAAAAAAAATCTAAATCAAAATTACAGTGAAGCAATTACAACGGAAGTGAATGGGGCCCATTTTTGGAGGGTGAAGCTTATAATTTTATAAAAACACATTAATTCTTCTGTTATAACTTTATTTAAGCTGTAAAGTTGTTTAAATTGTCATTTTAGGGTTAGTTGACATTACATCCTCATGGCAAGTTTCACATTTCTGTGTTTAAACCCTCCAAAAATTGGCCCCATTTACTTCCGTTGTAAGTGCTTCACTGTAACCCAGATTTGTGCTTTATCTTAAATAAAAGGAGGGATGAACTTAAAATAATTTTTGTGGTAAATAACATTGACACAAATGCTGTCGATTGAACACAAAATAATCCTTTAACCCTCCAATTGTCTTCAGAAACTGAACCATTTTTGACCCGTATTGAAAATGATTCAAAAAGCATAAATTCTTGATTACTGTACACCGACACTAAAGGCCCCTGTGGCAGCGGGGGGGTGGTCAAGTGTACATCTGGAGAGATAAAGAGCGGTAAGGGCAATTACACCTGAGCTAAATTATGCCTAACACCTGTTTCTGATTTCAGTGATCACGGGGAGAGCGGGATAAAAGGGCGACATAGCCAGCAGTTCGGGAGAGAGAGACCTGTTCGATAATGCATTCATGTTGTTTTGACAAAATGCATTCATGTTGTTAACAAAAGTCCCAAAATGTAGAATAATAGGGGAAAATGTTATATACACTTAATATTAATGGAGTAACATATACACACACACATATATATATATATATATATATATATATATATATATATATATATATATATATATATATAGATTTTTTTTTTTTTTTTTATAAGAATAAAAAAAGAAAAGAGTTTAAAAACTTGGCAAACATTGGCCAAGAATGTCTCCGTTTACATTTATTTCAATTACTTTGGCACTGTATTACAACAATTTCTGATTTATTCTGCTTGTGGAAAATCAACAGTGTATATTTTTGAGTACAATTTTAGCACATGCCAATTAAAAAACAAATATATATATATATATAGAGAGAGAGAGAGAAAGAGAGAGAGAGAGAGAGAGAGAGAGAGAGAGAGAGAGAGAGAGAGAGAGAGAGAGAGAGACATTTTTATATTTAATTTTATAAAAAAATATTTCTAATATTTAATAGGTATATTACCATTGGGTGGCCTTTGGCCCCATAGTACCCTATAATTTAAATCATGTTAGTAAACTTATTTACTAGCATACCTGTTCAAAACTGTAAAAACAAAAATATATATTTCTCTCTGTGTGTTTGTGTGTGTGGAAATGTGCATGTGTGCTCAAACCCCATTTGAGAGGAAAGTATGCAACAGGTTGGAAAGTTGCAGTAACCAGTGAAGAAGGTGAGGAAGCTAGTGAACAGTGTGGAGCTAGGGGCTAAATTTGAAAAAGTTTTTTTTTTAAGCTGACTGTAAAACATCCAGAAAATCACAAGGATATAAATCACAACAAGTTCATCTCCAAATGGGTCAAAATACCCATTAAGACCATGGAAAGAACAACTTGTTTTAAATTGCTATTTCTCAAAACAATTATTTTTTATTTATTTATTTATTATTAAAAACATTTTGATGTCCTTGACAAAGTCTCAATATTTGGCTCCTGTACCAAAAACAATGCAGTATTTATAACATATTCTTTACCTGACACTAAGGATAACAGAGCTTCTAAAACTTTGTTCAAACAGGAAGCAAAAAATCTGATGGGTTTTAGCATATCTGGCTAATAGAAGTTATTTGAAATTTGAACAGCAAAACAAGAAAAACAATTGTTTTTAAAGATGTATGATATGACCCCTTTAACAAACAATTGCCCTTCAAAATTAGTGTTTGTTATTCTGTGGTTCCACGCTCTGTAGCTGTGTCTCACCTGCTCTAGTATGTCTAGCAGGTGTGTGTATGCCTCTTGTGATGTGAATGTCAGCTCCACAATCAGCCGGTCATTTTGATAATGATGAGGATTGGATGGATATTCTCCAGCCAAGCTTGTTGTAAAACAACTTACATATGAAGCAGAAAAGACATAACACTATTAGAGAGTTATGTGGCCTAGTGGTAAAATTAAAGATGCTTTTACAACATAATGGAAACTTAATGGTCAAATAAAAACACATTTAAATTATTGTGATATGTACTGTATATGCAGTTAATATTATGAATATTCAATGTACTGCTCACCCTCATTACTTAATGATAAATCCCAAAGATAAATACCAACAACACAGAATTATAACAAAAAAATAAACTAGTAATAGGCAACTGCAACATAACCGCAAAAACATAGTAATAAACAATTATCATTTTCCATTGAATATTGTGTAAAATAAGTGTGCATTTCATTAGGGCAATTCTATGTATACCTCAGTTTTTTGTCATCAAATTATTTTATGCATATGTCGGAATTAGATCGCAATCTGCCTCTCTGCTATCTAGATATCAGTATCAGCAAATGAAAAGACCATATCGCTCAATCACAAACTCGAATGGCGCCAATGTACTGGCACTTGCATATGAATACACATGGAAAAATCATGGTCAATACCTGTGGACATACTCCCTTAACTGCATTAACAACAACAATAGCTCCATCACACAGTCTGATGGCAGTTGAAACCTCAGAGGTGAAATCCACATGACCGGGAGAGTCGATCAGATTAATGAGGTACTCGTTTCCACCTAAAATGGAAATGACAGAGAACTCAACAGAATGATAATAAAGTGCATGATGCTGCAGCAGTGTAAGGACTGCACTGAAAAAAGCTTGATTTAATCATGTTTCTACATAAATTATGTTACATCAACATATTTTGTTTAGCTGCTTAATTCTTTGTCAGAAAACATACTTTGTTCAAGTAATTTCAACATAATGGAATAAAATTATTTTTAAATGACCCAATAAACTAGCCTCAAAGTGATATTATAGGTGTTCCTAACAATATTCATTTAATATTAAATATTTTTGTCATATTATTGATTTATGTTATAAGGTTAAGCTAATTTTCAGCTAGCAAATAAGCAATAGGCATACATTAGCATGCTAAATGCTTAGTAACTGCTCCTTGAGAAAACCAACATATGGTGAGTGTGTGTGTGTGTGCGTGTGTGTGTGTGTGTGTGTGTGAGTGTGTGTGTGTTTACCAGTCCTCAAGCTAAAAGCTTCTCTCTTCACCAAAATGGTAGCCCTGCATAACAGAATTGGTTCTAAATCCCAAAATAACGTTAAACACTATTCAGTTTTATGCAAGTCAAACATGCATAAAATAACATTTAATTTCATTATTTTTAATCTCCACATCAAATAATAATAATAATAATAATAATAATAAACGCATTACAGTGAGACACTTACAATGGAAGTGAATGGGGACCAATTTTTTAACATTAAAATATTCACTTTTTTCAAAAGTATCGCCACAAGACATAAATGATATGCATGTAAACATGATTTTAGAGTGATAAAACCACTTACTAACCTTTTCTATGTAAAGTTATAGCCAATTTTACAACTTTGTTACCATGACGATGTACCGTCAACACACCCTAAAACGACTGTGAAAATATCAACGTATTCAACTTTACAGCTCAAATAACATATGTTTTAACATAAGAATAAGTGATAAGTGCTCATATCAAATTATAAGCTTCACTTTGCTGTCTGACAGGCTGCCAAACTAAGAACATTAAGTGTTGAACAGTGGAAGTGAATGGGGACCAATTTTTTAACATTAAAATATTCACTTTTTTCAAAAGTATAGCCACAAGACATAAATGATATGCATGTAAACATGATTTTAGAGTGATAAAACCACTTACTAACCTTTTCTATGTAAAGTTATAGCCAATTTTACAACTTTGTTACCATGACGATGTAACGTCAACAAACCCTAAAACGACTGTGAAAATATCAACGTATTCAACTTTACAGCTCAAATAACATATGTTTTAACATAAGAATAAGTGATAAGTGCTCATATCAAATTATAAGCTTCACATTGCTGTCTGACAGGCTGCCAAACTAAGAACATTTCAGAAACATGTGTCGCAAAATAAAGAAATGTTTACACTCCACTCCTATGTTGAGAACAACTGTTAACAGTAAATCAAGTGTTGAATACACTCATTTCAACAGCATGAGAACTGAAAAAACACCCACGTGTTTCACCAGTCCAGGAAGCACAGTAGTGCGCTGCTAAGACATTCGCCCTTGTAGTATGTAATACGTCACGCCGTCGTTGCCAAGACGCTTCGTTGGTTGCCAGGGACACGGGACGCTACACAGAAGCGCTACTGAGATGCAGTCAGTGCGTCTGAGTAAGGGTTGAAGATAAACAGCGAAAATACACTTGATTTCCTCAGTACATTGGGAAAAATGACACGACTCTGTCTCTGTGAGCTGTGCAGCTGCGGGTAAGATTATGTTTTGTTTTTTTGTTTTTAAGTCTGAAGCAAGAGGAGGTGTTTTGAATAATTGATATGGAAATGGTCAAAAGAATATCAAGTAATGAACCAAATCCCGAAACCATGAGGAGCACAGAGGTGCAAATACTTAAATGTATTAATTTCATTAATTTAATCAATTAGTTTAATAAAAAGTGTAACTTAATTTTAAAACTTTTATTTATTTTGTATGCTTTACATTTTAAAACAATGAGAAATTTAAGGGAGTGATAAAAACTAGGTATAAAGAGAAGTAAATATTACGTTAATGAAGGAGGTGAAGAAAGGTGCTTTTTTTATTATTTAATTGCATTTGAATAGCTTTAAAACAGCAGATCTTGCATGAATTGGCAATACCAAGAAACAATAAAAAAAGGCTAGAGATTTAGTCTTTACAGGTCTTGTTCATCACATTGTGCTATCTTTCTTTAACATATTTGCCCGTATATAGACTTTACATGCCCTGTCTCATTAATATGAATATTTGTTTTATATTTGAAAGCTTTTAAAATTGAAAAAATTGGAATGCAATTGCAATACAAAGAGATCAATATAAATTTGTGTGTGAGTGTGTGTATGTGTGTGTGTGTGTGTGTGTGTGTGTGTGTGTGTGTGTGTGTGTGTGTGTGTGTGTGAGAAAGAGAGAGAGAGAGAGAGATCGGTAAATATGGTTTACAAGGACACTTTTTTTTTTAGGAGATTATATGCTATAAGCATGGTTTATCAGGACAACTCAATTGTCTCTGTAATTCAAATGTCTACAAAAACTATGCTTACTTTTTTTTTTTTTTTAAATGTAAAAATACCAAAAGGTTTCTGTGAGGGTTAGGTTTAGGGGTAGGATTAGGGGATAGAAAATGTATACACAAAATGTCCCCATGAGGATAGTAAAGCCTGAGATCACCTACATTGTGGGGCCCAGCCAGTTGTCCCTATGAGGGAAATGTCTTATTAAACATATTAAACGAGGTGTTTTGAAAATGTAAAAATGCAAAAAGGTTTCTGTGAGAGTTAGATTTAGGGGTAGGGTTAGGTAATAGATATTATCGTTAGATCTGTATAAAATCCATAAAATGCATTGAAGTGTATAAAGAGTCCCCACAATTATATAAAAACAAGTTTGTGTATTGAGGTCAGTATAAAAACCAAACCATCTATGGACATTTCTAAACCGTATATACAAGCATGTGAGTGTGTGTGCGTGCATGAGTGTGGGATTGTAAGTGACAGATTTTGTTGAACAGTTGTTGCCCTGGACAACATGAACATGTTAAGGCACTGCATGTTCTGAGACATGTCTGTTTTTTGAAGGAGTGTGATGCTGTATGTAGCTTCTCAAACATAATCGTTTTTAAATTAAATGGTTCATCAGCCTTAAGTACTTCTCCATTATCTTCTTCAGCCGTCACCATTGCCCACACCAGCCCACAGCACTTTACACAAAAGGAAGTCAGAATAATATGTTGACGGAGTACACAGAGAAGTACCCTGCTTATAAAGGTCACACCCGTTCCAAGAGTCTCAAGCCCCAACATGTGTATAAAACTCACCAGGACCGGATGGACGGAACAACTACCTTCAGGTATGTTCTGTGACCAAGACATGGCATAAATTAAAATGTATTTGGATCTGCCTTGCAAAGCACTGCTAATTAGTTCAAAATATCACAATTTTGTCTCCGTTCCTTAACCTAGTAAGCTGCCTAAAAAGGCTAAATTTAAAAACTGAAGTGTGTAATATCTCTTCCACTAGCAGCACCAATAATGTTTATGTTTATTTTTAAATGCCATTGCTCGAACAAACATACCCTAAACTCATGCCATTGTTTCAGTCAGTGTTGTTGTCAGGCTGAACAGGCTGCTCAAACAAACAGTACTTTTTTTAATAAAAAAATTAATAGTAATCCATTCATGATGATGAGATGATGGAGAGAAATTTCAATTATAAACATACTTAAATATTATTTCAATTTCGAAAAGTATTGCTAAAAATAATCCAATGCAATTAATATTTTATTTACTCAATATTTATTTCTGTTTTTTAATTTTTAAGCAAATAGGCTATGTCCACACTACAAAGTTTTCATATGACAATATTTTGTTACGTTTATGCCCCTCATCCAAACTAGAATGGAATTTTTCTCCAATGACCTTTGAAAACACTCTCCATAACTGCATACTTAGGCGATGATGGCATTAGGAAAATTAAAATGGAGGTTTCAAACTTATATGGATTAGTGTGGGCGTGGCATTAAGGCCAAAGTATATTTCAGTTGTCTGCGTTGCTGATCGCCCCTCGCACAGTATGCAAGATGCATATTTTATCACCAACACTTCCAGCACAGGTATTTTCTCAAAATGTGGACAGTCCTCATCAGGGCGCATCACCAGCGCATGCGCCTGCTGTTGACCGAGCTAAAAAAGTAACATAAAGCAGTCATAGAGCGCATGTGTCAAATGCTTTCATATTCGCTCACGGCCAAAAGAGTATACTTTGAAGGGCAATGTAGTTGACCAGGCGTGATCTGATCCGGAAAACGAAAAATTAAGTATGCCTAGGCCTTTAGATTAGCGTGTTATTAGCTTAACAACATACTTTATTGAATCAATTGTGAGTCGAGTCTCCTGTGCACTTCAAGTGAGCTGCACTGTTTGCATGAGTTCCTGGCTAAGTACTGTAGTGTAGAGCAGTGTTTCCAAAACTGGGGTATGCGTACACCTGGGAGTAGGTGAGGTGACAATGGGGGTACGCGAATGACATTCTGAGATTTACCGTTCTGTCAATTTCATCACAGTCTAAAATAACATTCAAACCCAATTTGTGTATTTCTCACTGGCAAAAATATATTTTGTGTGCCCTCTAGTGTAGAAACACCAAAATGGTTGTGTCATAAAGGTCAGAAAAATATGCAATGAAATAACCTGATATTTTGCATTTAAAAAATGCATTTACTCATGCGTTGTGCGTCACACAAGTATCTTTTTTCGTCAGCCCAGCCCAGTGCTAGGTGACGTAGCTTAGTGATAGCAAGCAAAATACTTAACTGTTTTACCAGACTCGCACATGTCAGTTGTCCACGATTTATTTAAATTTTTTTGCAGTTTAAAACGTAATTTGTATTTAAGGTTCCCCGTCTGTCGCTCACTTCGATGTCGTGTAGAAGAAGCAGTGGTCTCTCTTGAGCACCGAATATGCCTCTGGTCTATGAAAAAAGGCCAATGAGAAGTTGGCAGACAGTATTTGCATACCCCGCCCCGGACATACGGGTATAAAAGCGGGGAAATACGTCGAGTCCATTCATTTTTCTTCGGAGCCGATGGTCGTGTATGCAGCCAGCTGCGAGTCACACACCAGATTCCTGCTTCTGTTCCTCTGATGCTTTGTCTGCTGTTCGATCTACGGCGCACTTCAGTGGCTTTCTCCTTCTCTGCACTTCCCCTGGGCACTTCTTATATTTGAAAGAGTGATTTTCTCTGTAAAAGAGTTTATTTCTCTGAAAGAGCATTACACAGCGGCGTTGAACGTCCTTTTCAGGATGCGTCTTTTTAAAGATGCCATTCCGCCCCTGTGTAGTTCCTGGATGCGGTAGAGTGCTCTCCACTTCAGACGGCCACAGGCGTTGTCTCGTGTGTCTGGGCAGCGATCACACCGAGGCAGCGTTTGTGGATGGTTCATGCTCTCACTGCGAGGGCATGACCATGGCAATGTTGCGGTCGCGGTAGAAACCCCCCGCGTCGCTCCTTCTTCCCATGGGATTGAGGATGATGCGGCTGGCACTGGAGGCCACTTGGGGAGGTTCTGCCGGGCACACCACCTTGGACCACCTGCCCCCCTGGCACGCTCGTTGACTCCCGTCCGTGCTCGAGGTAACAGCGGCTCACCTCACGGCCAGTCTGCCTATCCTCTGGAGCTCAAGGTGGATGAGCTCGCCGCATGCTGCATCGGAGAGTGCGGCGTCTGACGCTGATACCTCCCCTGGACTGCCGCCTTCGGGCCAGCATGCCCAGGCTGAGGCTGACGCGCAGATGTCCGACATGCTTGCCTGGGCCTCCGCCAGCGTGGGGTTGGACTGGAACTCTCTGTCCTCCCCACAGCCATCGCGGTTGGATGACTGGTTCCTGGAGTCTGCACGCCGCTCACAGCCTCATCACAGCCCGGTCCCGTTTTTTCCGGAGGTGCATGATGAGCTGACGTCTTCGTGGAGAGCTCTCCACTCGTCACAAGCCCTGCTCATCCGCTCTCGCTACCCTCGACGGCGGAGCGGCCCATGGGTATATGCCAATTCCCCAGGTGGATAGGGCTGTTGCGCTCTGATCTATGCCCTGGAAACCATACCACCTGGCGGGGTGCCCTGTGCTCCCTTCCAAGGCCTGCAGGACGACATCATCGTTTACTGCTAAAGCCTACAGCGCCGCTGGACAGGCCGCTTCTGCCCTGCACGCCATGGCCATCCTGCAAGTCCACCAGGCCAAGGTGCTCAAGGATCTGTACGAGGGTAGCCCTGATCCCGACGTGTTGCAGGAACTGCGCTCAGCGACCAACCTCGCCCTCAGGGCCATGAAGGTCACAGCACAGTCACTCGGGCAGGCGATGGCCATGCTTGTGGTCCAGGAACATCATCTGTGGCTGAACCTGGTCGAGATGCGTGAGGCCGACAAAGCTCGCTTCCTCAACGCCCCCCTCTCCCAGTTTGGTCTCTTCGGCGACACCGTCGAGGACTTCGCCCAGCAGTTCTCCGTGGTGAAGAAGCAGACGGAGGCTATCTCTCACATCCTGCCCCGCCGCAAGCCTGCCGCCACAGGCCCTGCCCCGTCTGCCCACCGAGGGTGTCCTCCTGCGGCCAAGAAACACCCTGCTCCGCCTCAACCCGGGCCCAGCTCTCAGCCCCAGTGTCGAGCACACCGCAGGAAGCAGACGCCCCTCGAGGACCCCCTCGAGGACCCGTAAGGCTCCCAGGCATTCCTGAGAGGTTCGACCCAGGGACCAAGATGTTAGCTCCAGAGATGGTAAGACCACTCCGTCCCCCGGTGGAGGGCCGGGAGGAGAATCTTTTGTTCAATTTTCATTTGCCGCACCCCCGGCGCTGCGGTACCCACATTCTCAATAAAAGAGCTATTTCCTTTGTCTCTGGGTCACCTGGCCCGCAAATGCCGTTCTCACGGCACTTTGCCACCGGATCTCAACAGTCCCGGTATCCTGGATGCGGACCACCCGCCTCAAGCCCCACGACTGTTCCCCGGCCGGCCGGTTCTGACGAGTCTAGACGCCTACCCTGGACCTCCTCCTCAGTCGCTAACCCGCCCCCTGCCGTGTGTGCGGAGCAAGGTAAGTGCTTTGAGTCTTTTCTCAGCACCAGAGCCTTGGGACGCATTGTCGCCTCCCGACGCTGCTTTACCTGCTCCACTCTGCTGCGAAGCCCCGCCGGGTATGTAAAAAATAATCGTCCCCTTGTTGCCTCTAGCGCGGAGTTTGGACGCGTGGCTCTCACTTTCCAATCCATCTCGCTGGCTGGCCCGGACCATCCAATTTGGTTACTCAATTCAGTTTGCCAGGCCTCCGCCCCCCTTCATGGGCGTCCGCTTTTACGCAGTACACGGCGAACATGGCAAGTCCCTGCATGCTGGAATCGACACACTTTTACTCAAAGACGCAATAGAGCCTCTCCCTCCAACCGAGATGAAGAAGGGATTCTACAGCCCTTCATCGTACCCAAGAAAGGCGGTGGCTTACGACCAATCTTGGACTTGGACTTGGCGAGTTTTCAACCAAGTGTTGCACAAACTCCCGTTCAAAATGCTCACGCAGAAACACATCTTAACCTGCGTTCGACATCTAGATTGGTTCGCAGCGTTAGACCTGAAGGACGCGTACTTCCACGTTTCAATTTTGCCTCGACACCGACCCTTCTTACGGTTCGCGTTCAACGGCCAGGCGTATCAGTACAAAGTCCTCCTCTTCGGCATGTCTCTGTCCCCTCGCATCTTCACGAAAGTTGGAGAGGCAGCTCTTGCCCTGCTCCGAGAAGCCGGCATCCGCATACTCATTCTGGCCCACTCACGAGAGTTACTATACGCTCACAGAGACCAGATGCTCAGGCACCTCAGCCATCTGGGGCTTCAGGTCAACTGGGAAAAGAGCAAGCTCACCCCAGTTCAGAGCATCTCTTTTCTCGGCATGGAGTTAGACTCAGTCTCAATGTCTCAGTCTCACCAACGAGCGTGCGCAGTCAGTGTTGAGGTGCCTCGCTGCTTTCAGACTGGCACAACGGTCCCCTTTAAACTTTTCCAGAGGCTCCTGGGGCATATGGCATCCTCCGCGGCGATCGCACCATTAGGGTTGATGCATATGAGACCGCTTCAGCACTGGCTTCAGACTCGAGTCCAGAGACGAGCATGGTGCCGCGGCACACACCGTGTGACGATCACCCCCGCCTGCCACCAAACACTCAAACCCTGGACAGACCTCTGTTTTCTACGGGCAGGAGTACCCTTACAGCAGGTGTCCCGATGCGTCTTAGTTATGACCGACGCCTCCAGATCTGGTTGGAGCGCCGTGTGCAATGGGCACGCAGTAACAGGCCATTGGAAAGGGGCACCACTGCTCTGGCACATCAACTGCCTGGAGTTGATGACTGTCCTCTTTGTCCTGCGGAAGTTACTCAAGTCGCTGCGCGCCACTCATATCCCCGGCAACCTCAATGTGATAGCGGACGTGCTGTCACGACAACGTTTGCCTGGCGGAGAGTGGAGGCTTCACCCCCAGTCGGTCCAGCTGATTTGGAAACAGTTCGGCAAGGCCCAGGTAGACCTGTTTGCCTCCCGAGAGACCTCCCACTGACCGCTCTGGTATGCCCGCTCAGAGGCTCCCCTCAGGGCAGACACACTGGCACACAGCTGGCCTGCGGGGCTGTGCAAGTATGCATTTCCCCCAGTGATCCTTCTTGCACAGGTGCTGTGCAAGGTCAGGGAGGACGAGGAACAAGTCACCCTTGTGGCTCCTTATTGGCCCACCCGGGCCTGGTTCTTGGACCTCGTATTCCTCGAGACAGCCCCTCCCTGGTGAATTCCCTTGAGGAAAGACCTTCTTTCTCAGGGACGGGGCACGCTCTGGCATCCGCACCCAGACCTTTGGAACCTCCACGTCTGACCCCTGGATGGGACGTGGAAGATTTAGCTGGTCTACCACCCACAGTCGTAGCCACGATCAACCAAGCCAAGCCACGGCAAGTCTCTGGGTAAGCATGACTTAATTATCAGTTTCCTAAAAGGCGCCCGGAGGTTAAAATCCTCTCGTAGAGCAGCGGGTTGGGCAACACCTAATACCTTTGCGAGATTTTACAATCTCAGGGTTGAGTTAGTCTTGTTCCGTGTTTTCTCAGGTCCGAGCCGGTAGAACTCGGTACGCGCTGACGGTCTGACCGGGTTAATCGCTCGAGGCTGGATCTACCACCGCATCATTCTTTCCCCACATGTGACCGAAGAGGCCATGTGATGTATTTCTTCAACTTTACCTCCCCTTTCGGGCAGGTGTGGCCTCCGCAAGGTCTTTTCCCCCTGAAAGAATAGGAAACTGGGTAAGACCCCCTCGATGCGTGTAAGGGCCCCGGCTGCTCTTGCTCTATGCCGAGAAACATAGAGAGAAAAGAGGCCCAGCCAAGCTTGGCCTGTTCCCAGGTTGGCAAGCGTCACCTTGTTCCCCTCTAGGGTAACCATAAGGATTCCGATGACTTTTTTGGGGCATTGGGGAAGGGTACGTGCAGTCTGAAACACAGTTGGTCGCTTGTGCATGTGAAATACCTGCCCGCTCCTGTGTCACCAGTACACGTACACGGCTCAGCGCATGGTGTGATTTAAAGTGGACCCCTAGTGTCGCTTCTTCGACACAACGTCGAAGTGAGCGACAGACGAGGAACGTCTCGGTTACATATGTAACCTCTGTTCCCTGATGGAGGGAACGAGAAAAGCCCCTTGAGCTGACCGCGCAATTGCACAGATTCTTACCCGCAATGCTCTAATTTGGCAATGATCCACAATTCCAGGCACAGAACCGAATGCTATTCTTGCATACCGTGATGAGGGGAGTTTTCAAGTTATGCAGTTATATCATATCTAGCATTCCCATCTCAATCGGTAAGCCATTTATTCAGTGTGTCTTTGATTAATATAACATGTACAAAATATATAACATAAACATATGACATGTTTAATATAAGGGAATTGTTTTACAAAGATAATTGTGTTAAACAGACATATTTTCAAATGACCTTGTGTGAATGTTATCTATGCGTTAGAGAGGGGGTACGCGAAAGGATGTTGAATGTTTGAAGGGGTATGCCACTGTAAAAAAACTTTGGGAAACGCTGGTGTAGAGCATTCAAAATCGGTTACTTATGAGATTACATTTCAGTTAGAAATCTAGAAGTTATCTGCCTATGAAGATGGTAGATAGCAAGGCCACTCACTAGACCTATGTGGCCTTCTATAAGCTTCAGATCATCATATAAGCTATACACATCTTCCTTTTTTTATGTTTTCACAGGACTGACTATATCCCATATAAGGTCACCCGTCGCCCTGAGAGGCTGCAGGTCGAGTACAAGCCCAAGCCTGGAGAGATTGACTTAGGAACGACATATAAACAAGATTTCAATCTATACGAAGTGCAACCATTTGTTCCTTTGCGGCCTAAAGAAAGAGTCCATACCATGAATGTAAAACTAGACACTGTGCCCACCTACAAAGGTAATGACACAATAGTTAAAAATAAATAAACAAAAAAATCATGCAATGTTTTCAAAAGCATGCCATTTCAAAATGCATACTGAACAACTTGAGCATGTTATATACGTGTGGCGAGCACAAAATGGCTGAGCGAAGACGGTGCGGAGCGAGGCCAGGATGGACACCTGGGGTGAATTATCTCTCGCAGCTATTGGCGATTACGGTGTTAGCAGGTGAGAGATGGTGCCAAAACCCGGGATTTGGCAGAGGAAGATGCTTTCCTGGAGTCCTCGACGCTGGCTGAAGATTGCGACGCTGAGGAGACACCCGATCTGGTGGCACTGGACCCACTCCACCATCACTTTTGGTAGCCTGCTGAAGAACTGCTCCAGTACCATCAGATCGGGCATCTCCTCAGCATTGCGATCTTCAGCCAGTGGTGAGGACTCCAGGACAGCGTCTTCTTCCTCCAAATCCCGGGATTCGGCACCAGTGTGGTCAACCTCTGCCTTTCCTAAGAAGGAGGAGGCGGGATCTGGGTAAACAATCTAAAACTTTATTATAAACACCATAATCGGCAACAGCTGCGAGAGATAATTCACCCTTTCTCCACACCTTCTTCGCTCGGCCACATCCTGCTTGTCCCAATACATAACCTCAACTAGTTACCTGTGATCCCTTTTTTAAATGTGCACTCAGTATCATTTGAATAATGTTGCATACCAATATGGCAGTCACCTTGGACTCATACTGACAACTAGCTGTGTGGATGCAGTGCCATGCAAAAGCAATAGTTTTTGGTTACCAATGCCATTGTAGGAAAGCACTGCAGCCAGCTATCATTCATTTATTCCATGAGCAACAGTTTGATAATAGGGGGGGTTACAAAGATAAAATAAGTAGTATTCAACTGGTCATGTGATCTCAAAATTGTGGCCCACATTAAGGTAGGCTAACTCCATGAAAATCAGTCAGCTTTTATTAGGATACTGATTTGACTTGATTCTTCATATCATGTGAGTGTACAGTACATGATTTTAAACACATTTTTCAAAAGTACTATTAATTTCTTTAGTGGCAAAACTTTTTAATAAGGACAAAATTACTGAGTGCACCTTAAACATTGTCTGTACCTAACACCAATTAGTCACTCCTATTGCACATCTACAGTTTGTAGATTAATTCGGCAAACAAGATAATATTTATGTGGTAAAATGTTTTTATCGTGTTTTTCAAAGAGGATTTTCGTCAGTGGGAAATCAGCAGACGGGAATTATCTAAACCTGATATGACGTATCACCCCCCTGTTGCAAAGTTTGGAAATTCAACAACATTCCAGGATGATTTTGTCAACAAAGGTCTTGTGCCACGTGAGAGCTACAAGCCCCTTAACATAGGAAAGCTATCCGATGCTCCTTTTGAAAACATGACCAGCAACAAGCTCTCATACGTACCACATCCTATAGATGCCCGGTACGTGAAACCACCAGAAGAGTACAAACCTAGTGGCCATCCTTTCCAAGACCTCACCACCCACCGACAAGATTACCAAGGCCTGCCTGGACAACTACCCAAAAGCTGCAAACCTGAGCAACTCAAGGCGGTCTCCAGCATACCCTTCCAGAGCAATACGGAATTCCGTGACCGTTTCCAGCAGTGGCCTGTCTCCCTCCCCCAGGTCCACAAGTCAATGGAGTACACAAGTCCCACGGCACACATGGAACTGACCACCACCTCGCACACCGATTACATCAAGCACCAAATCCAGCCCTTTGTTGCCGCCAAACCCTTCTCGCTCCCTACAAAGTCTTCCGGGTCTTTCCAGGGCAACACCACCATGAGAGATGACTTCCAGCCATGGGTGGTACCACGTCAAGGCATGATCCGAAAGCAAGAGGAAATCCGACATTCCAGTGGGAAAATGGAGGATATGACCACCTTCAAAGCTCATTTCATCCAGCATGAACTGCAGCCCACACTCAGCTTCAAGCCCCATAATGCACGAATGCGGACAGATGCTCCACTCGAGAATGAGACCATGTACCGCACAGAGTTCACAGCCAAGAGGATCAGCCAGTGTCCAGCCAGTTTCGAGTCTCCACCAGGGTTTGTTTTCGATAACTGCGATGATCGAGGCCACCAGTTCTTCCGCAAGTTGATGTCCACTGATAGGATTGAGAATCCTAAAGCATTGGCATTGACGGCTTAAGAAAGTCATCATATTGAGTTTCCATAAAAGGTGACTCAAGCTAGCATGCAAAAGTGATCTCTCTGAATTATTCTTATCCCACAGGGAATTTTAATGAATCAGGACATGTGGAATGGGTCAATGAATCAACCCAATTATCTTTCATAAAAAATTGATTGTGTGCATATCGAAATTCTTAGTAATTTGAACTATTTAAAAGTAGTTTTTTTTATTTTTTTTTCAGTAGGATGAAATTGTGGCCAACATAAAGTAATATTCTAGGTTCAAAACAAGTTAAACTCAATCATTAGCATTTGTGGCATAATGTTGATTACCACAAAAATCAATCCTTTTCTTTAAAAAATAAAAGCAAAAACCGAGGTTACAGTGAGGGACTTGACACAATGGAAGTGAACGTAGCCAATTATTGGAGGGTTTAAACACAGAAATGTGAAGCTTATATTTTTATAAAAGCACTTACGTTAATTCATGTTAAAACTCGTAAAAACTTTTATGAGCTGTAAATTTGTTTAAATTGTCATTTATAAATTAAGAGTTATTTTAGTGTTTGTTGACATTACATCGTCACGGCAATGAAGTTGTAAATTTAGCTTCTACTATGATAAAGTACAATATAAATATGCAGAACAAAATCAAGTACAATATGGCTTTGCTCAGTCAGGTAGCAAAAAAAACATTATTCTTTTTTTTTGATGTTTCCGACTCTATATATGTTTGTAGATTGAAAAGCAAAAATACACATTAAATCATATTTTTACAAACCCAATTCAAATCACATCCATACATGGGTCTAAATACGACAGAAATCAGATTTTTAGTTATGCATTCAAGTCTGAATGCAGATCAGATTTCAATGTTTTCATTTAACAGCATACGCAAAGCACAGTAGTGTTTACAGCTGTGTTATGCACACATGGGCCTTCACTATGTAATAAATGGTCAATTAGTGAATGACTGAGCAGTTTCAAAATATGCATGAATGTGTAAGGTAATGCCTCTGATACTGTGAAATGTTGTCTAAGCGTCTCGTGAGTTCAGCACATTGGTGAGATGTCGTAAATGGACATTACTGTCAAAATGACCCTAAAGATTGAATAAAAATAATAATAATTGTAATTGGGTGCAGTGTGAACAATGTAAATTAATATAACTCTGTATGACTCACACTGTTTAAATCAAGCATATTAAAAGGATATATAGTAGCTTACTACATACAGAATGTGATGCTAACATTTGACACGATTGTATCATCACAATATAAAAGACAAATAATCAAGACAAATAAAAGCAATAATAAATAAGATATATACAGTGATTGGTAAAACTGTGTTTATTGTATTTGTATCACATAGAGAGGTTTTTTTTTTAGTTTTTGCAAACTGCCGTTTCTTCAACAAAGTCATGTAGTGATGGTTGCTCATGTGTACAGTAGCAATAAAATGCAATGTATTAACTTCATACATATCAGTAGCAAAGAAAATATGGCATACTATCTGCTTTTCTGTGGGTGGCCATTACAACTTTGTTCCCATGTAATTAAATTGCATGCATATAAATCCAGTAGGAAACCATTATATTACAGATATGGATAATCCACATCAAGTGCTATGTGTATGTAGGTTTTTGCTGATTTTAATCTTAAATATGGATTATAAAGACAAACTAAACAAGAGGTAAGAAAATAAAATCCAAACTTTCTACACTCAATGTACAATATTGCACTTAAAACACATTATTTACAAGACATATTTTACAATGCAGCACATTGGTTGGAAAAAAAAACTACATCTAGAAGACAGCTGAGGAAATGACTTGCCATTTAATACATTCTACAGTACAATTCACCACATTATGTCCACCCAAGATGCATTCATTTTAAACTTCCTTCACATAAGTGAATGGTCCAACAGGATTTGTCTTCTCATATCCAAAGCAAAAAAAAAAGAAAAGAATAATAATAATAAATGCATTTCTCTTAAATTATAACATATACAATTACTTTTAGGGCTGAGATAAAATGAGATCTGAAAATCAGGTGAAGAGAAAAGTCTCAAGTCTTATGAAGTGTTTATCTCTTTGGACATCTGATATCTCTTTGGACATCTGATGACTCTCAGTTAAGTTTAGTCCAGAATTCACTCATCGGCCACCTATAAACACATATTGTATTCCAATGCACTCCAAGTGTCCAAGAGTTCACAGGATTTAAACAACACTATTCTGTATTCCAAAAGACAATCAATGTGATGATTTCAAAGAGCTTCTGCTTGAGATTTGAGCAGTCCCTCTGCTGTTCACTAGGTGGCGATAATGTCCTGTGAGCAGGTCTGGCAGCAGCGTTCCCGGTACAGGTCCACGAGGCATAGATTGAGACTTTTTACCACAGAACAGTAATGAGTTCTGTCTTTACACTCACCTAGAGAAATAAAAAGAGAACAAGGGTTATTTAAACAAGAAATTAGTTTGTAAAGCTTGATAGTAATACGTTTTCAACAGACACTATACATTAAAGGAATTAAATTATTTACTCACACTCATGACGTTCCAAACCTGAACGACTGATTTCTTATTTATTAAAACATCTCCTTTTGTGTTCCTCATATGAAAGAAAGTTGTATGGGTATGTTTAGTTGTAGAGGGTGAATTTAATTTCTGGGCGAATTGCTCCTTAAAGGAATAATTCACCCACAACTGATAATTCTCTAATTTACTCACCCTCATGCCAACAGTGATATGTATGACTTTCTTTCTTCTGCTGAACAAAAATGAAGATTTTTAGAAGAATATTTGAGCTCTGTACGTTCTCACAATGCAAGTGAATGGGTAAAAAAGCACATAATCGGATCAATATTCAAGTTCTTTATATATATATAAATTCTCCTCCCTGCCCAGTAGGTGGCAATATGCATGAAGAATGCGACTCAGCAAAACAAGTAAAAAGTGAAAGTGGGGATTGATAGTTTAAATAAAAAGACTATTGAAATATTGATCTGTTTCTCACCCACACTTATCAGATTGCTTCAGAAGATATGAACTTAACAACTGGAGTCTTATGGGTTGCTTTTATGCTGCCTTTATGTGATTTTGCATCGTCAGAATTTTGATCACCATCCACTTGCATTGTGAGGACCTACAGAGTTGAGATATTCCTTAAAAATCTTTAATATTTAGCAGAAGAAAATAAGTCATACATATCTGGGATGGCATGAGGGTGAGTAAACAATGAGAGCATTTTAATTTGTGGTTGAACTATTCCTTTATGAGAGCACCCAGGGGTGGGGTCAGAAGGGTGGCATGGGGTGGCAGCTGCTAACCTAAAAATGAGCTTTGCCACCCCAAATCTGACGTCGCTCACATCCTGGAGACAGTGCGCAATGACTTAAACCATTCTAGGAGGACACAGCATTCAGCATCAGTAGACACCCCCCACCCCCCACCCCCGTCCGTCCGTCAGGTGAACTTACTGGATGCCACCCCTTACTAGACTCTTGCCACCCCTTTACCACCCATTGCAAAAAATCCTGGACATGACCCTGGGCCACCTTGTCAAGTACAGCATAAGAATACTGTCAGTTCCTTAAAATGACACCTATATCCTTTAGCCAGCCATGACACTCAAACAACACCAACAAATGAGCTGTATTGTTTTAAATTAAATATTTCTGCACCCAGCAATTGAGGTGACTCAAAAAGGACATTTCATTACATTTCACAATGGAATAGTTAGTTACAAAAATACAGCTGTCAGAAGGATTTCTGAACAAGCTTAAAAAGTGGAAAAACATTAGAACAAGAGTGAGGTCTCTCGGGACTTTGAGTTAACTTAAAAGAAAAAAAAAACAGACAAATAGCAGGCCTTCGAGACTGACAGAACAGGCAAGTATATTTTGCCCTCATGTCAATAACATTTTCCCTAATAAAACATGAACACTCTAACCATGGTGAAAGAGGAAAAATATCTTTTGAACTATATTGATCCTCTAGTTGGTTTTTAATGAGGAGTTTGAGAACATGCTGTGAAAGGGAGAGCAAAAGGGAAGAGACCCACTGCTACAGGAAGTGATGTTGCAGTGTTGCCAGGTAACAGGCCGCCGTTGCCAGGCACAGTACTGGTCGGGGAGAGTTTTTTTGTTCTGCCGATGGACGCATTCCACTCGGCGGGACTGGAAGCCGCTGCCGCAGGCCACCGTACACGTTCTCCATGGCAACACCTTCCAGTGTACGTCACATATCTTGGACAAACAGTTCCTCACAGAGAGTGGCCTGAAAAAGTGTGTGTAAGAATAATAATAAAAAAGAAAGATAATGAGTTAAAGATCTTATTCTGTGAAAGAATATGTATTGTTGGATTTTCCACAGCTTGTTCTGCACCTTTCTTTTGGGTCACATGTTTTGGATGTGGAATTGCTGAAATGTCGGCATGACACTGTCCGGCTCTGTGTGGCCATCGCAGGCCCCAGACAACGGCCCGTGCACTGTTGAAAGTATCATAGCACATGCATTCCCATAACAGCAGGAGGATATGTTGAATTGAGGTTAAGTTTAAGAAATGCAGCTGGATCGAAACAGGTGGACACTAAACCAGGTATAACCTACTGCATTAAAATGTATTACATTATTTTAGATTTTCGGTTAAAACCTGAATTAATATAATACATTCCTTTGATACATACAGTGGATATAAAAAGTCTACACACCCGTTTTAAAATGCCAGGTTTTTGTGATGTAAAAGAATGAGACAAAAATAAATCATGTCAGAACTTTTTCCACTTTTAATGTGACCTATAATGTGAACAATTTAATTGAAAAACAATCTGAAATCTTCGTGGGGGAAAAATAAAAATTAAAAACCTTACAATAACCTGGTTGCTTAAGTGTGCACACCCTCTTATAACTGGGGATGTGGCTGTGTTCAGAATTAACCAATCACATTCAAACTCATGTTAAATAGAGACCATTATACACCTGCCATCATTTAAAGTGACTCTGATTAATTACAAATAAAGTTAAACTGTTCATTGTTGAAAGATATCAGTCAGGAGAAGGCTACAAAAGATTTTCCAAAGCGTTAGAAGACAGTCATCATCAAGTGGAGAAAATATGGCACAACAGAGACATTACCAAGAACTGGACGTCCCTCCAAAATTGATGAAAAGATGAGAAGAAAATTGGTCAGGGAGGCTTCCAAGAGGCCTACAGCAACATTAAAGGAACTGCAGGAATTTCTGGCAAGTACTGGCTGTGTGCTACATGTGACAACAATCTCCCATACTCTTCATATGAATGGGCTATGGGGTAGGGTGGCAAGACGGAAGCCTTATCTTACAAAGAAAAACATCCAAACCCGGCTGAAGTTTGCAAAAACAAACATCAAGTCTCCCAAAAGCACGTGGGAAAATATGTTATGGTCTGATGAAGGTTGAACTTTTTGGCCATAATTCCAAAAGGTATGTTTGGCGCAAAAACAACACTGCACATCACCCAAAGAACACCATATCCACAGTGAAGCATGGTTGTGGCAGCATCATGCTTTGGGGCTGTTTTTCTTCAGATGGAACCGGGTCTTAGTCTGGGTGGAGGGAATTATGAACAGTTCCAAATACCAGACAATTTTGGCACAAAACCTTCAGGCGTCTGTTAGAAAGCTGAAGATGAAGAGGAAGTTCACCTTTCAGCACGACAACGACCCAAAGCACACATGCAAATCCACAAAAGCATGGCTTCACCAGAAGAAGATTAACGTTTTGAAATCGCCCAGCCAGAGCCCAGATCTGAATCTAATTGAACATTTGCTAATAGATTCCTACCCAAAAAGATTGAGTGCTGTAATAAAATCAAAAGGTGCTTCAACAAAGTATTAGTTTAAGGGTGTGCACACTTATGCAACCAGGTTATTGTGAGTTTTTATTTTTCCCCCTCAAAGGTTCAGTTTGTTTTTCAAATGAATTGTTCACGTTATAGGTCACATTAAAGATGGAAAAATTTCTGACATGATTTATCTTTGTCTCGTTCTTTTACATCACAAGAACCTGGCATTTTAACAGGGGTGTGTAGACTTTTTTATATCCACTGTAAGTGACCTGCATTTCGCAATTTGTATTTTTTTTTTTTTTTTTGTATTTTTTTTTTTTTTTTTTGCAGGTCATTTAAAGTCAACATAAATCAAAATTGATAATTACTTTTTCATACATGTCACTTGTCATACTGTGTGAAATTCATTGGTTGTTCAAAACAATTTGAACTGCATGAATACAATTGTACAATAATTAGAATTCTTCAAGGGATAGTTCACCCAAAAATGAAAATTCTCATTATTTACTTATCCTCATGATATCACAGGTTTGTATGACTTTCTTTAATCAACAGAACACATTTGAAGAAAAATATCTTAGCTCAGTAGGTCCTTAAAATACAATTGAATTGAGATTTCTCCTTTAAATCTCCAATAATCACACACAGTAAACATAAACGTCATCGATACGACTCTAGTGGTTCAATTAATGTCTTCTAAAGAGATACGATCCCTTATGGTGCAAAAAAAATATAAATATTTAAGTACTTTTTAACTATAATCCTATGCTTTGAAGCTCTCATGTGATATATTTGCGTTGCTATGATACCAATGTCATCTCACGATCTTCTCATGGTTGAGACATCCAGAATAAGCACACAAATGCCCCATTTTGAGTAATGAAACAGATAAATACAGATCAAAACCAACCAAGCTTCTGTTCAGCGTTCCTCCATCTCACTTCAAACAGCGCTGCTCCTCCGGCTGTGCCGGATGTGCATTAGTTCACATGTGTTCAAAATGCCAATGCGATTACGTCACATGTGCATACAAAACAGAAGCGTTATTTAGAGTTTGTATCTTTTTTGCACCAAAAGCAATCATGTTGCTTTAGAAGACATACATTTAACAGCTGGTGTTGTAAGGATGACATATATGCTGACTGTCTGTAATTTTTGGAGCTTCAAAATCGGATCACTATCCACTTGAATTTTAAGGCCCTACTGAGCTATTTTTCTTCAAATGTGTTCTGCTGAAAAAAGAAAGTCACACACACACCTGTGATATCATGAGGGTGAGTAAATAATGAGTGAATTTTAATGTTTGGGTGAGCTATCCCTTTAATTGTAGTATAGCTTGATGTCACATTATAGGACATGTCACTTATTATGCACAATAATGAATACAAATTCACTTAAATATTTAAAACAAATTGTTTATGATCCATTGATTAAATTAGATTTTGGAACTGACACAAGGCAAAGGTAACACTTCTGAACTAAAATAAATAAATAAAAAATATTAGTAAGATTTACATAATGTAAATTTTTTAAGCATTTTTACACACCATATTTTTAAGCCAATTTTAATGATATATAATTAAGTATAATCTAATAAACTTAATGACATAAAATTGATTAAAGGGAGTAGATTTAACTTAAATGTTTCAGTTAATAAAGTAACTTTTACTTACAAATCTGATGCACAAGATACTTAAATATACTAAGTAAGATCTTACTAGAACACATTTTAAAAAAACATGTTAATTCATGTACCATATGACATGCATAAGTGTTCCACAAACAAACTTAAATGTATCCTATGTAGTCTATAATACAATATCACTTTGTGTACTGGTGATAATATTATGAAACAGAGCTGCATGCACAGACCTCAACACTTGGTGCACAAAACATAATGATTATAACAATAAACAGATAAATTTATTGATCATGAAAGGGACATTTAGAGTAGAAAATGATCTTCAGACTTCATAAAACAAGACGTTTCTAAACGTAACAACAAAATCAACCATAAAAATTGTGTAATGAACTTGCAAACTGTGAAGCTCAGTGAATTATTCAAGCACAGTGCATGCTGGAAACGCTAGTCTTCTAAAAGTTGTACTAATATTGTTTACCTTTGAAATGTACTCAAATTAGCTAATAAAAATCCTCTACTGTAGGACTGATTCAAAATGACGCATTTGAAAGATAAAAACTGTCAAAAATAATTTACTTATAAGCTAGAGCATACATTGTTATATGTTTGAATTGAGTACTAATATAAAAGTTACTTAATATATTCAAGTTCATGCTTAAACTACCTGATTCAAGTGGAAGTTTTTTCTGTTATATACAGGTGCATCTCAAAAAATTAGAATATCGTGGAAAAGATCCGTAATTTAATTAAAAAAGTGGTACTTTCCTATATTCTAGATTCATTACACATAAAGTGAAATATCTCAAGCCTTTTTTTGTTGTAATATTGATGATTATGGCTTACATCTCATGGAAATCAAAAATGCAGTATCTCAAAATATTAGAATAAAAAAATTATAGCCAATACAGAAATGTCAACCTTCTGAAAATGTTAATTTATGTACTCAATACTTGGTTGGGGCTCCTTTTGCATAAAATAAATAATTATTGCTCAGTGGTACAAAGTCCTCTTTTCAGAGAAAAGAAAATTTTGCATTTCATTTGGAAATCAAGGTCTCAGAGTCTGGGGGAAGAGTAGAGAGGCACAGAATCCAAGTTGCTTAAAGTCCAGTGTGAAGTTTCCACAGTCAGTGATGATTTGGGGTGGCATGTCATCTGCTGGTGTTGTTCCGCTGCGTTTTCTCAAGTCGAGAGTCAATGCAGCCATCTACCAGGAGATTTCCTTTTCCAGCAGGACTTGGCACCTTCCCACAGTGCCATAACTACTATTAACTGGTTTGCTGACCATGGTATTACTGTGCTTGTTTGGCCAGCCAACTCAACTGACATGAACCCCATAGAGAATCTATGGGGTATTGTCAAGAGGAAAATGAGAGACACCAAACCCAACAATACAGACGAGCTGAAGTCCACTATCAAAGCAACCTGGTCTTCCATATCACCTCAGCAGTGCCACAGGCTGATTGCCTCCATGCCACGCTGCATTGATGCAGTAATTTGTGCAAAAGGAGGCCCAACCAATTATTTAGAGCATAAATTAACATACTTTTTAGAAGGTTGACATTTCTGTATTATAAATTCTTTGTTCTAATATTTTGAGATACTGTTTTTTTTGATTTCCATGAGCTGTAAGACGTAATCATCAAGATTACAACAACAAAAAAAAAAGCCTTGAGATATTTCATTTTATGTGTGACTTTTCCACGCTATTCTAATTTGTTGAGATGCACCTGTATAATTTCACCATAAAATATGATTTAAGTGTGTTAATCAGCCAAGCATGCACAGTTACCAGCATGTTCTGACAATTACCAGATTACATCTGATTAATCTGCCTCACTATCCCACATTAAAGAAGTTAGAATGAAACATAGCAAGAATGAAACATAGCAGTAAAGAGCAGAGTAATGTGGACGTACCTTTGCCCAGGGGCCAGCAAGCCACTCCACACAGGTGTGTGAGGTGCAATTTTTCCTATCTTCAGGTCGAGGTGTCCCTTTACAGGCTGAGGTGGGCAGAACCCTCACACCCCCAGCTACATCTACCTGCTGACAAGAGACCCTCCTTTCTCTGAAGCCCCGTCCACAGGAACTGGAGCACTTTGACCACACTGTGGACACCCAACTAACATATAAAGATAACACATTGTTCAAAGTCAGAATAGCTTCAGCACTAGATAAAACTGGTGTGTATTATTATTTTCTTTTCCAGTCTTAAAAAACATTCTCAACTTCGCTCAACCTGGATAAGTGTATGTTACTGATGTGCAGCAATTGAATCAGATTCATATATACAGTATTTTCAACAGTCTTCCAAATTGGCGAAATGTACAGCTGGATATATTTGGGCCTTGCACAAGCACAGCTTGTATCGGCGTGTCTGGGGACATGGGAGCCTCTGCGGGGCATATGGGGTTGTGTTAGAGCAAAAGAAACAGTAACAAAGACATGCTTTGTGTGAGGATCTCCCGTTGATGGCTCTAAACTGACGCTAAGCACTTTTACAGAGCAGTATGATTCATGCACTAAGCCCAGGCGCATGGCAATAATCAGATGATGTTTTTGGCATGACCATGCATATAGAAATCATTGTGTTCATGTGCACTATCTATCCTGAGTTTTCTGTGAAACGCTGAAAGCCTCTTTTAATCAGCACATTATATAAAACGTGGAGTATGCTAATGAGTCTGGCTCAAACAGCTGATTCTGAACTTTTCCTAAGCAAAACACCTGCTTGTTCATAAGAAAGAGTTAATATGAATACTAAAAAATGGTTTACATTACCATTTACTTTCTAAATAAATGTTCCTGAACATTAAACCTGTGAGATTTCAGATTGATCTCACAGTGAAATCGGAAACAGTAAACTGACTTTTCTTTAGCTAAAAATCGGTCTGTGCTCACCGAAATTCGAAACACAGCCCCCAGAGGCCAAAGTGGTAACTGTTGTTGGCATGTGGGCAATTTTTAGTTCCATTTTCAAGGTGAAATGTCTGTGTCAATGCGTAATGCGCTCAACAAGCCACGTGATACGATATGTGGATTGATGGTCTCAGACACACTAAGCCACCACAAGGACTTAGAGCGCATTGGGAATTGGGCATTCCAAATTGGGGAAAAAACATCTTATTGGTTATCTGTGAAAAAAATGGTTTCAATGTTTATATCCATCTATTCAAAATGGCAGTGGACTTGCACAAAAAAAGTATTGTTATGTTGGAATAAATGACAGCTTATTTCAATAAAGTAAAAGTGACAGTAATAATTATATTCTTACTGATATTTTAAAATGAGTATTTGCTGAATATAAGAAACTTATGCTTGGTTAAAATTTTGTATATTATTTAATTGAAAATGCATGTTGATCAAATATGATACAACAGGCTGTAAAAACAAACGATATACAACACAAATGCATACAAGGCAGCTGCCTGTAGCTCTCCCTCTACCAAACTGCCACCTCCGGCCACCTTCATCCCTCTTGTCGGCTTGATTACCCTGATTAAGTGCCGGGTGTGCATCATCACGGCCCGGCCCTGCCCTCCTCCTTGCCACACAGGCTCTTGAGGTACATCTTTCAATCGCCATTATATTCCATTCATGCTCACCACAAAACAAAAAACAACACAACACACACAAAAAAAAAAAAATAAATCACAGAGCATTGAAAATTCTGGCATATCCTTTTTATAATATATATTTAAATGTGAACTAATATTTCTGTGTATTTTCATATATGCAGCCTCCTCTGTCATTATAAAGATCTCATTATTTTACAAGCTATTATGATGTCACCTTACCATAAGTTCCTGAGACCCAGTAAAAAAAGTTTTACAATTTCCCTTTTTTAAATGTCAATATAGTGTTTGGTGCATTAAATACATATGATAAAAATTGTTTATTAAAAAAATATATATTTTATTGTATTTTATTTGATGTGCTGAAGTGAACTGTGATACATTTAAATCCATATGTGGCATGTTCTTTAACTCTCTTAAAGGAGGAAGTGGGGACTGGGTGAACACTCCAATGAACTTTAATTGTACAAACACTAAACACTTTTCAGAGTCACACATAACACACTGACACGCACACAGCTGTGTGTCTCTCTCCCCATCTTCCACTGCTCCTCACTGGAATGTGAGACCGGTGTGGCGCAAAGGTGGATGTCATTCACCACTTATCTTCCCGGACTTGCTCTGCCCAGACACTGCTCAACCACACCCTGCTTGCCACATACCCCCATCACCAAACTCAGGCCAGCTCTGTGTGAGACACAGCTCTATGTATCTCTCTCTCTCCCCATCTGCCACTTTCTCCTCCTTAAATACTCCTGCCACTCTTCACTGGAATGCGAGGCTGGTGTAGCGCACAGGTAGAACTCGTTCACCACTAATCTTCCCGGCCTCACTCTGCCCAGTTGCCGCTCAGCCACGCCCACTCAGGCTGACTTACTCCCCACCATTTCTAGGGAGGGAGTGTTGGCTTCTTCAGCCCAATATGGAACACGTTCCATTGGCTGCATGCAATTCTCTCTCTCTCTCTCTCTCTCTCTCTCTCTCTCTCTCTCTCTCTCTCTCTCTCTCTCTCTCTCTCTCTCTCTCTCTCTCTCTCTCTCTCTCTCTCTCTCTCTCTCTCTCTCTCTCTCTCTCTCTCTCGAGAACAAGCGTCTCCGGCTCCTCTTTATCCCTAACACGGAATGTAGGCTGTCATCCGCGCAGACTGACTGAAGCAAAGTGGGCACGTTTGGTGTTAAATCAAGTGACACACTACATTTTGTCCTGCTGAATATTCCATTTCTTTCAGAAATACATCACATTACAGAAGTTTAATGCACTGTGTGAATGCTGTTTCATGTTATCTTTAAAGGGATTTTTATTAACAAATAATAGACTCTTCTCTGGCCCCATTTGGCACATGTGGTTCATTGAGTGTCTGCTTAGCCCCTATGAAGACTGATGAGAAGGGAATGATAGATGTTATTTGTTTATGGAAAGAGGCATTTTGGTTGAGAATCTGAGGACTAGGGTGCTTCTAGCAGTCAAATGCATCACAGCTCTCAAGATTGTGAAGGGGCCTGCTCACTTTTTATTGAAGTTTACAGAGAGATCCATCATGCTTATTTATCTTATTTATCAGAGCAAGAGTGACTGTCACTGTGTCTGACTTCTGAATCTCTAAAAGTTCAGAGAATTCAGCTAATTTTACAGTAGGTTTGATATCACAGTCTAAAACCATCTGTACCATCTAAAACAGGGCTGGATATGAGATTCATCAGCCCATTCACACTTAATTGTGTACAAATCTCTAAAAGTTCTTTAAAAGAGGACAAGGCCCAGGGGTGCCCATGCAAAGGTCTGTGGTTGACATTTAATGGGATCAAGTACAACAATTTACTTACTGACTTATATTACCGAAAAATAGAATGTATATGTATTTACATGATAAATACATTCATTGTTATCATTAAAACACATTTCACCTTGTCATCTGATTCTGATCCCCATCCCCCCGCTGTTATTGTGTAAATGGTGCGGTCGAAAAACCTGGCCAATCAGATGTGCGGAACACACACGATGTGCATTGTGCAGCTAATGTAAAGCGGGGACTGAGTAGAGAGTTAAAATGACTCACCATCTACCTAATTAAAAAAATAAACAATCGCAATTTTCCTGCCATGTAGACAGTAGGGATGGAACTGTTTCAAGGTTTCACTATATACTGTACATCGGTTTTAAATTGGATGGTTATTATACCGTTGAAATCTTCTCATTGATGGTATTGCATGAAGATCAAGACTTTCAGAACTTTTCTAAAATCCTAATCAGTTTAATTAAGACAGAATCTGTGACATTTACACATCATCTTATAAACTTGGCTAGATAAAATAAATCTTTAAATGGCTCCTTCCTCATGTTGCATTTGACTGTCACTCAGTTTTATAGGTGACATACAGGTATTGTGAGCACTGCGCATTTTGAGCACATCAGAAGTCCAGCACGAGCGCATCATTCAGACATTTCCGGGCAAGCCTGAACCTTTATTTTCGCTTTCTGGGATTACTTGGCTATGTAAAAGACCCACAAAGTACATCAATGTTGATGGGTACCTAATCAGTAAAGTTTGCAGCAAAAATTATCGGCTCAGGCGGGAAACACTTCAAAGCTTAAGCACCATTTCTGTGAGCACCATCCCACTGAATTTGCGGAGGCGAATGTAAGTGGAAATACAGTACACGGGATAATAAATTATAGCCCGTTTCATAAAAACACAAGATTCAATGTAGTTTTATATGATTTGTAATGACTAGTTCGGCTAAAGTTATGTTTATGCTTTCTGTCACATTCACAAATGCAGCAAATTGATTTAAAACCTCGTTCAACATTATGATGTGCCAACTGTTCTTTTGCCTAAGTGCAGCGCAACAACAGGCCAATGTGTTTGATAATGCTAATAATGCGTTTTATTTGTAAAACATTGTACTAAATAGGGTTTACAAAATGCATGGCTTTTGGTATTCAGGAAATTTATATTGACCATATGAATGCAAGAAATTGACAGTGAAACTGTGGCAGAAATTGTCAGTATTGGACAAAATGCCAAAAAATAAACTGCACATGAATAATATATTTTCAGTAGGTTTTGTAGAATTGAACTAAATCACAAATGCAACAAATTACTGAATGCATGCAAATGCATATTTGAAGTGTTAACCTTGGCAATAATCATTACAAATGATTACAATTCAATTTAATAAATAATAAAATAACAATAACAAAATATTTATAGTTATAATCATCTGACTACTGTACAAGTTTCTTTTTCTTTTTTTACCTTGTCGGATTAAGAGAGTGTCCTGATGTTCAAGATCAAAAGTTAAAGGATTAAAGTTGAAGAAATTCAAAATAAATTTCAAGAACTGGTTCTAACCGAAATATTTATGTGAGTGTTTATCAGAAATAGCCTATTTTCTAACCAAATATTGAACTGCTTTTAATATTATCAAGCACCTAAATACCGTGAAACTGTAATACCATGGTAATTTTTGTTACGGTTATCATACCAAAGGCAAAGCTCTCGATCTACCGGTCAATTTTTGTTCCTACCCTCACCTATGGTCATGAAGGCTGGGTCATGACGGAAAGAACTAGGTCGCGAGTACAAGCAGCCGAAATGGGCTTCCTCAGAAAGGTGGCGGGCTTCTCCCTTAGAGATAGGGTGAGGAGCTCAGTCATCCGTGAGGAGCTCGTAGTAGAGCCGCTGCTCCTTTGTGTCGAAAGGAGTCAGTTGAGGTTGTTTGGGCATCTGGTAAGGATGTCCCCTGGGCACATCCCTAGGGAGGTGTTCCAGGCACGTCAAGCTGATTACATCTCCACACTAGCTTGGGAATGCCTCGGAGTCCCCCAGTCAGAGCTGGTTAATGTGGCTTGGGATAGGGAAGTTTGGGGGCCCCCTGCTGGAGCTGCTGCCCCCGCAACCCGACTTCGGATAAGCGGTTGAAGATAGATGGATGGATGGTTATCATACCGTTACACCCTTATTAGGCCGCAAAGACAGTGACAGGTCCACCTGCACTTGACCCACATGTGTGCAGTTTGATTGACATCAAACACGGCCCCTTGATTACAGCCTTCCCTGCTTTCTTCACAGCCATTGGATACAATTATTTTATTGACATTTTAGATTTGTTTCCAGTGAGATATTGAGTTTATATAGTGACTTTGCTGTTGAAAACATTACTGTTGCTACTCAAAAAAGAACAACATTCTTTAAAAATACTAATATATTTTTAGCAATTATTTAGTAAAACATCGTTCACAAAATTATTCGAATATTCGTTTTTTGTATCCAGGTTGGCAATGAGCACGTACAAGCACTCCGCACAGTTTAACCCCAATTTGGAAAATGTTGTTCCCCTGTCCATAAATCCTGATGGAGGTACTGGTCTTAGGCAGATAATTTCCAACATAACTGTGCTAGCATCATGTGTCATGTAGCACTCCCCAGTCTCTTTCTTTTCCCATAATGAAAATAAATTCAACTCAAGTCAACCAAGGTTACCTGGGAGGACAGTCCAGGAGGTTGCAAGACTGTGGTTGGCTGATCAGTTTGGGAAGATGACGGCAGACTGAGGAAGGCATCTCTTGGCCATCTGACGTCAGACATCGCACCTTCCTCATCTGAATCCCTCTGTTGCCACAGGAAGCATTGCATGCACTCCACTCCCCCAAACGCCACTCTACCTCTATGCCCAGAAAAAGGACATTGATCAGTTTTGAAAGGAATATATGTACAATGTATTTATGTATCCACCAAAACTTGTGCAAATATTCTCTATAGCAGTCATATAGGTTCTGTTCCAAATCTGTTCCACTATGGCAGCAAATCAGTGCGTCATTTACATTGCACTCTTCATGCACAGCACTCTGAAGACACAACTTGCAACTGATTTCGATATGTATGATATGAGAGGAACGATGCAATACTCTAATGAGCATAAATGCACATACACATTTTGGGTAAAATGTTCAGTCTTATATAATTTTAAACTATTCAATAATAAAAAGTATTGCTAAAATAAATAAAGTATATTTATAATGAAAATTCCACTTGTTTCCACCATCTTGGATATATTTTTCTTCCATGCTCATTACAGTGCATTCCAAGATTTCCTATGCAGGGAAAAATACATACAATGCTATTTTCTCCCCTTTTTCTCCCAATTTGGAATGTCTAATTCCCAATGTGCTTTTTAAGTCCTCGTGGTCGCATAGTGATTCGGCTCAATCCGGGTGGCAGAGGACGAATCCCAGCTGCCTCCCTGTCTGGAACCGTCAACCCGCGCATCTTATCACATGGCTTGTTGAGCATGTTGCCACAGAGACAAATCGCATGTGGAGGTTTCACGCCATCCACCGCAGCATCCACGCTCAACTCACCACGTGCCCCACCGAGAGCGAAGCACATTATAGCGATCACGAGGAGGTTACCCCATGTGACTCTACCCTCCCTAGCAACCGGGCCAATTTGGTTGCTTCGGAAACCTAGCTGGATTCACTCAGCAGGACCTGTAGCCAGGTCTTTACCACTGAGCTACACAGGCCCCCATTAGCATGTTGACTTTAAAGCCTGTGAATTACAAATAGCCAGGTAAAGAATCTAGTAAGGTGTGGATCAATATCCTTGTATCAGAGAAGCACTATCAGACAAAAATCATGATCAGTCAAGTGGCTGCCAAATCGCCTGATTCAAAGTGAGAGGATATAGAGACCATATACAAGCCCTTATAGGTTTATAGGAATCTGGCCCTGAATATCCACACAACTGTCTCTGCCTTTTAAAATTCCTGGCTTCGTGCGAGAACTGAAAGGAAGACATGAAGCTTTAACAAGACACAAATGAGCTCTCTGAGCAGTTGGTTTTCTACAAGACAGAACTGAAGTCTAATGTATGTCCAAGTCTTAAACATAATGCAGTCTGTTTCACTTTCCTGTCAATCCTTTGTTTTATCAGGATTCTACAGCTATTACTTTTCACCCACTTTTTTTAAACACTTTTTTTGTGCTTTTCTTTGTTTTTAATCTTTATTCAGCCATGCAACTCTATGTGGCGCAAGCTGATACAGTTGGTTCTCTGAGCTTATTATATGTAAACCAATCAGCTTGCATGATGTATGCTGATTGGTCGTTTGACATGTAATCAGCTAGCCAATTATCTTTCGTCTCTCTCTTTGAGCATTGCTCAGTTTTGCAGATAACCCAGTATCACTGCAGTGCGCCGCGAGAGTTTTTCCTTCTGAAAATGCCATTTGCTCAGGTGGCAGCTGGGGCTATTTTTCTATCAGCTTGCATGGTAAGGCCTGCTTTTGGCCATGGCACACAGAAGCGCATCTTTAAGAATTTAAGCCTTAGCCAAATCTGGATTGTCTTCTCTTTACCGCTCTCACTCTAATATCACTAAAACAGAAATATTCCAGAGACCGGTGATTCTCATCACAATCAAATCCCACTAACCTTGTGAGAGCACATGAACCCAAGCCGTGAGCTGCTGGTTGTTGGTCTGTGTCTGGCACTCGTAGCGGCCAGAAAATTTGCCTCTGTGCGAGTTCATCTCCAGAACACGCCCCCCCACCAGCATGCGGTACCTCACGCCTGGGCTCTGATTCAGAGTCTGGTTCTGATAGAACCATGTGATGGGCTTCCTGTGGTTGGGAACCACTGGACAACCTAAGGGGGTAAGAGTAAAATTTTAAGAGGAAATAGTGTCAAGGTTTCCCGTAATTTGTAAGTAGTCTTGACGAGCAGGAGGCTTTTAGTCACTTAAGAGTGCCAGAAAATGCTATAAAAAGAGCAGGCTATTTAACATTTTGTTTTGTTTAAGGCTCAGTTAAAGTGCATGACACTTGACATACACACTATATCTGGCTTGCATTGTTGTGTATTCATTTACTAGTTATTAGTAAATGAATACTCTGAGCACCTAGTAGTTTTTTGTTTTTGTTTCGCTGGCTGATATGAAAGTGTTCTTTTGACTTTATACTGACACCTATGGGTTTGGAGGCATCATCACACAAAAGCAAAATTTTTCAATTACTAATGTCATTTTAAAAATATCCTTTTCAGTGTCACCCATGGTTGATTAATTCCTGGATAAAGTAAGTGTTTTTTGGTCATGTGATGTCATCACTTCCCTTAGACTGTGTCAAGGTCATAGAGTCTTTATCTCATGTGAGTGTCATTAATTTGTCACATAAGTACAATTTATTTCACTTAACTTCACTAACCTGACATAAATAATTTTCAAGGAAAACAGGATTTTCAATGAAAAAAAGTAGTAGTAAGGACTTTTTAAATGCAAAAAATTTATAGGATCTTGAAAAGTGGGCCAGGGGCTGGAGAGGAGGGGACAGGTTGAAAAGGAGAGTTAATTAAACATTTTGGAGTTCACGCTGACTGTGAATCATAAAACATGTAGGTGTTAAAATAACTTTGGGCACCTTTAAACTGTAAATTATAAATCTTCATTGTTTCAATAAAACAATGGGTAATTAAATAGGTTAGGAAATAACCGGAGAAGAACCGGTTATTCCAAATTCCAAAAAACCCATACTGTTGTGATAACATGAAAAATGGTGTACCTATTCTTAACATGTCTCCAGGTTTGACTGTGATGCTGGTACCGATCAGAGAGGCCATCAGAACTCTCCTCCTGTTCATCTCTTTTGAAGGCTGGTGCTCAGATTCACCCACAGTTCCTCCTGTCATCAAATTTTTCACCATCAAATTACATCTACCAAATCCTGACAAATTGTTCAGCATTAATCATAACTATAGGTACAGTAGATTATTTCTTTATGGTTGAACAATCTCTTGTTTATTAAGAGGATTGTTGTCCAGTCAGCAGTCAAATTATGGCTAGTTTTAACTATGGTGAAGGCAAAAATTTGAAAATTCACATTATCCACAAGAAAAAAAAAAACAAAACAAAAAAAAATTGTGTTTGCGTGAAGTGTAATAGGATTCCAAACAAGAACTAGGCTGACACCAAGTCTGCTGAAAAGGCTAGCATAGTATAGCATAGTTTAAAACATATATGACTTTCTTTCTTTCTTCTGTGGAACACAAAAGGAAATAATTTAAAATCATTTCAGTCTGTTTGGCTCACTTCATTGCAATAGCAGTACATATAAGGACTAATTTTTTAAAAGCATCATAAAAGGTAGTTCATGTGACTTTTGCGTCAAAATCCAAGGGCCCTATTTTAAGAGCGCTAACACCAAGCACAGCGCTATGCCATAAGTCATCAGCACAAAGTCAATGGGCATGGGCATAATGTTTTGGTATTTTCGTGAAAGTACAGTATGCCCTAATTCTATGTGTAAGTTGGTTCGGCGAAATCACGCATGCTAATGGACTGGGTGAAGTGAAATTTAGTTCAGAGGGTCTTCTACCGTTATTCCTCTGTCTGTGTTCTATTATATTTTCCATTCCCTCAAGCATCAGTGAAATAAACAAAGACAACACATTCATAAGAAGTTGTTTGTGTAAAATCATTAATGAAGTTCATAAACAGCACTGAAATCCAACTTGGCAGCTATGTTGATAATTTCAAAGCTTATTGGTTCTTGCGATATGACATCTAAGCCAACAGAACATACAATACATTATTTAATTTTGTGTTCTACAGTAGAACAATAGAAAGTCCATGGGGGTTTGGAATGATATGAGAGTGAGTAAATGATGACAATATTTTTACTTTTGAATAACTATTCCTATAACCAGCCAGACTTCCTTGGTCAACAAGCTTCACTTGCCAAGTCTTTCTGTTTTGCCAACATCTTGATTATGCTGGTTTACCAGCTAGACAACCACTAACTAACATTAACCAGCCTGGTCCAGCATGGATTCATAAATTCATCCTGGTCTAAGCAGGTCTTTTCAGAAGGTCCTCCGTTTCTGTTCTCTCACCACTAACAAGTTTGGCCTATAAGATCTCTATAGACTGACATCTTGAATAAAGAGAGCCATATTTCTTCATTTTGCCACATAGATGTATTTTACCACCCCTGTAGGGCCAAGAGAAGCCAATCTTTAATGGACCCCGCTCTGTCTCACACGTTATTTCTCAACAAGACATGCCAAATGCCAATATCAATACACAACTCACAAATCTCCAGCTGAGATAGCTGACTTTGTCAAAAACCGAGCCAACCCACAAAGTGTGGTTCACTTAGCACTGAAACGCTGTCTTGCAATGAGTTCCCTGTAACCCAGAAAACTGTTGACGGACATATGGGTGTACAGTGTATTGCTACTCACCCAACACACGTAGCAGGCTGGAGGCCACCGATTTTCCAATATTGTTGGCAGCCACGCAGGAGTAGGTGCCGTAGTCCTGCAGCGTGAGGTTACTCATCAGTAAAGACCCGTCCAGGAGGGGACGAGTGTTGGTGCTCAATGGGCCCTCCTTGCGGTGCCAACTCACTGTCGGCTGAGGAACACCTGTTCAAAGAGAAATGCCAAGTCGCTCTCAATCAATCAATTCACACCGAGTTCAAAAGCCACTACTAATCGCACTGGAGAGAAATGCCAAGTCCATCTCAATCAATCAATTTATGCAGGAGTCTAGGGCCGCCAGTAATCGGGCTGGTCCAGTAGCAGCTTCGCAAAACAAATCCTGATGTCAACATCTCAAGCTCTTGACAAATCATTCTATAAGGTCCAGTATTTAGGGGAAAATTATATTTTGCCCTTAAGCATACAGTATATGTCAACTTCAAAGCTTGCGTGGAATTCTTCAAACCACAGAATATGTTGATTCAAAGAGCAGATCAGCAAGAAGCTTGCAGATTGAAAAAAAAATTACTTGTACAAATGGGCACAATGGATGCAAATTGCCTCCCTCCAGCCACATCCCCTGGGATGCCCCCAGTGAAAATAATGAGCAGCACATGGATTGGAGTCTGAGTTTTATGGTCCCACATTTTTCTGAGCGGAGACATTCGTACTGACATACACTGTAGGACCGTTCGTCTGAGAGCCAATGAATAGAGTTATTTTCGTTATGGAAAATAACATGTGAAGACTTGAGGTGTGTGTGTGTGTACCATATGTACATGTGGTCGTAGACATATTTTGGCACCACTTAACAGTCCAGCATTCCTGCAAAGCTGGCAGGAATCAATGTTGTTAAGATGTAGGTAGGATCATTGTTGCCCACTGCAATGACCTGCGTGTTTTCTTGGAGTGGGTATTTCTACTGGGAGTAGAAATTTAAACAGGAACAATAACTACATGACAACGAGGAAAAAAAATTACAAAGATATATTACATACGCAATGTTTATCTCTCGCAGAACAGATTGCGCTGTGTAGGCCATGAAATGAGAAACACAACAGTGTTGACTACCATCTGACTGCACATTTGTACACACACAGCAGTGTTTTCCCAGTTAGAATGACCTATGCAATATACAGATTGAATTACACTGCAATCGGGCAACCTGGAATGTTTGGATGAGACCGGCATTTTAAAGGGCAGTGTGAGCGTCTCCAAAGACGTCTCTCCTAACCACCAGTTTAATGACTCCCTTACTGTATCCTTAGGTCTTTACCCATATCCATTCCCGCATTGAGCCTGCCTATTTTGTCCCTCTATCTGGACATGTTGTTTAAATCTCATTGCTTTCCCCCTCTCTCTCTTATTCGTCTCAGAGAACCAGATGGCGATGAAACCATGAGAAAACAGCGCATATTTGTAGCTTTCTGGTGCAGCCCAAGTCTGCAGCAGTAAAGCCATCATTAACAGCAGGTGTCCTTCACATCAACCAGATCACTAAGCAAACAACTCAATAGAAATTGTGGCAGGAAGTGAAGACAGACACAGTGGTGATATGCCTCAACGCATTTATTTATACATAAATGCAAATGAAAGAGAGGTGAAAGGGAGAAGAGTGTGTAAAGATTGAAGTTATGAAGTTCATGGTTTGTTAAATATAAAATGAGTCTTGTGACCTTGACCTGCCAGGCGAGAAGGTTACACTGAAACTTTTTAAAATCAGTATTGTTATCTTTATTTCCAGTAACAATGCCTAAAAAGAGAGACACTATGACTTAAGATATTAAGTCTTGTTTTCAGAGAAATCTAAAAATATGCTTAATTTAAAACATTCCCTATGAAGTGAAAATAATAAACTGTTTCAGAAGTCAATATACTGGTATCCAAATGTTTGAAATTATGTACAGATTTTGCTCTCATGAGAAGAAATTGTTACTTATATTCACCAATGTGGCATTAAACTGATCACAATGTATTTATTATTGTAAATGTAAAATTGTTATTACAATTTGAAAAACATTTTAAGAATTTCTTAAACTACTTCAAAAGGGCAGCAATGACAGCTTATCCTTGACATTCTAGCTGTCAGATTGTCTAAATGACAATTCAACCCACACTTCCTGTAGCACTTGCTATAGATGTGGCTGTCTTGTCAGGCACTTCTCAAGCACCTTACAGTCTAGATGATCCCACAAAAGCTCAATGGTTTAAGATCCATAACACTCTTTTCCAATTATCTGTTGTCCAATGTCTGTTTCTTTGCCAACTCTAACCTTTTCTTTTTGTTTTTCTATTTCAAAAGTGGCTTTTTCTTTGCAATTCTTCCCATAAGGCCTGCACCCCTGAGTCTTCTCTTTACTGTTGTACATGCAACTGGTGTTAAGCGGGTAGAATTCAATGAAGCTGTCAGCTGAGGACATGTGAGGCATTTATTTCTCAAACTAGAGACTCTGATGTACATATCCTCATGTTTAGTTGTACATCTGGCCTTCCACATCTCTTTCTGTCCTTGTTAGAGCCAGTTGTCCTTTGTCTTTGAAGACTGTAGTGTACACCTTTGAATGAAATCTTCAGTTTTTTGGGGAAATTGCAAGCATTCTATAGCCTTCATTGCTCAAAACAATGATTGACTGATGAGTTTCTAGAGAAAACTGTTTCTTTTTTTTATTTTTTATTTTAGACCTAATATTGACCTTGAGGCATGCCAATATATTGCATACTGTGGAACACAAAAACAAACACAAAGACAATGTTAAGCTTCATTACATGAACTGGGGATAACGTCATTGTTACTTATGTAACCTCTGTTCCCTGATGGAGGGAATGAGACGTTGTGTCGATTAATTGACACTAGGGGTTCACTCTTGGGAGCCCAGACATCCCTGATCTTTGAGAAAAGGCCAATGAGAATTGGCGTGTGAAATTTGCATGCCATTCCTCCGGACATACGTTTTTTTTTTTCAACCGCATTTAAGCGGTTGGTTCAGTGTTGTGGCAAGAGGGACACAATGTCTCGTTCCCTCCATCAGGGAATGGAGGTTACATAGGTAAACATGACATTCCCTATCGGTCAATCACTCGACATTGTGTCGATGAGTTGACTCTAGGGGTCCCAATGGAAAACGTCCCAAGAGCTGAACCGAGTTACGCAGACTGGTGGTGCGAGACGGGCAGAACTCTGTGTGCCTTGTAGACAGTGCAGCAAGCCATTGCGTAACTACCCCCAAACACATTGGCAGGCATGAAGCCGTCCCCTACACCTTGGAGTGTGGCTAACTGCTCAGAAGTTTAAGGACTAGCAGGCTAAACCATAGCCTTCCATCTATTGTTCTCCCCAAAAAAGGAACAGAATCGGTCAGCTGCTTTATAAGGTCCATGTTGGGGAATGTCCCTCCAGAGAGGAGGGTACTGCGGAGACCACACCCAGCCCCGAGGAGGGGGGGGGGGCTTCTAAGTGGAATACAACACACGGTCATACCTTGTTGAAGTGGAAGCACGTCGCGTGGAGCGGCGCCGAGGTAGGTCCTACCCAATGAGGGGAGGAGTTACTATAAACACGGTGACTGAGGACTGAGGGCCCTCTGCTCAAGGAAGACGCGGTTTTCCAGCAGGGAAACCATTTTGTGGAATATGCCGCTGGGCTAAGGAGGAAGAATGTCCAGGGTTCACACTTTTTTGTGAACGCAACTGGAAAAAGAGCGTACGTCTTCACCTCAAGGGAGGGGATTTGCGCTATGCACAAACGTTACACCCGGTCAGCTGACCCGAACTTACCTGTTTGTGTCACCTGATAAAACACGGGACGAAACTGGCTCAACCCTGAGGTTATAAAACCTTGCAAAGGTGATAGGTGTTGCCCAGCTCGTAGCTCTACAGATGTCTGTTAGAGAGGTGCCGCGGGACACCGCCCAAGAAGCCACAACACCCCTGGTAGAATGAGCTCGCAGGCCAGTATGGGCCGACACATGCTGGGCACGGTATGCCATAGTGATGGCATCGATGACCCAGTGAGCGATCCTCCATTTGGAGACATCGCTTCCCTTCCGCTGTCCACCGAAGCAGACAAAGAGCTGCTCGGAGCTTCTAAATCTCTGCGTGTGATCCAAGTAGATGCGAAGAGCACACACCAGACACAGTAATGCCAAGGCTGGGTCTGCCTCCTCCTGGGGCAGCGCTTGCAGGTTCACCACCTGATGCCTGAAAGGGGTCATGGGAACCTTGGGCATGTAGCCCGGTCGGGGTCTCAGTATGACGTAAGAGTAAGCCGGACCAAACTCCAGGCACAGTTTGCTGACAGAGAATGCATGCAGGTCCCCTACCCTCTTGATGGAGGTGAGCGCCGTCAGTAGAGTGGCCTTTATATAGAACGCCTTTAGCTCAGCTGACTCAAGGGGCTCGAAGGGAGCTCCCCGAAGGCCCCGAAGGACCACGGAGAGGTCCCATGAGGGAACGAGGTGCGGCTTGTGGGGGTATAACCTCCTTGCGCCTCTCAGGAACCTGATGATCAAATAGTGCTTCCCTAAATACTTATCGTCCACTGCATCGTGATGCGCCGATATAGCGGCCACATACACTTTCAAGGTGGAGGGGGACAGGCATCCCTCCAACTTCTCTTGCAGGAAGGAAAGCATTGATTCCTACTGCACATCTCTGAGGGTCTTCACCTCGAGAAGAACACCACTTAGCAAACAGATGCAGGTGGTAGGCCAATTATGTTTTCCACGTCCCGTCTAGGGGCCAGACATGGAGATTCCAGAGGTCTGGTCACGGGTGCCAAATGGTGCCCTGTCCCTGTGAAAGAAGGTCCTTCCTCAGGGGAGGGCCAGTAAGGGGCCACTAAGAGGATCTGCTCCTCGTCCTCCCTGACCTTGCACAACGTCTGTGCAAGTAGGCTCACTGGGGGAATGCATATTTGCATAGCAAATCAGAGGGTCAGAGAGTACCAAAGCGGGCAGTGGGAGGATTCTAGGGAAGCAAATAGCTCTACCTGTGCTTGGCTGAATCGACTTCAGATCAGCTGGACCACCTGAGGGTGGAGTATCCACTCTCCCCTGAGTGTAAACTGCCATGACAGCATGTCTGCTGTGCTGTTGAGGTGACCTGGGATGGGCCGCTGCTGACTCCAAAGGAGGAGACGATGGGCGAGTTGTGACAATCGACGAGAGTGTAGGCCAAAAGAAAGAAACGGGGGTGGAGCGTGATCGTGAGCAGTGCTCTGGCCCCAGGAACCAATCATTGAGCCGCGAGGGTACAGGACGAGTGGAGGGTTCCACTCCAGCCAGACACTAGCTGCGCAGGCAAGCATGACCATCAGCTCCACGTCTGAGCTGCCATACCCGAAGGTGGGAGTCCAGCCGAGTCCTCAGCGTCAGACATGACAAGCCCACTCTCTGATGCTGCAATCAACAACTCATCGTCGTCGCGAGTTCCGAACGAAATTGCGGGCCAGCTGTGAGATGGACCGGGAAACTTGCTCCAGAGCTCGGTCTGAGCATACGAGTGTGACAGGGAATAGGAGGTCCATGGGGGAATACCTGGCGGAGAAGCTCCCATTAATGTCCCCATATCGCCATCAGTGCTAACCGACCCTGCCTCATACCTTTAGGTAGAAAGGCATAATTTATATATGCGTGTATATATAGGAAGCTCTGCTATGCCGTAGAAGCGCCCAGGGGTATTGCTCAACAAAACCGTAGTGTGCAAGGGGGAGAACCGCTGTAAAGTGCCGTAGATCCAACATCTTTAGAGAGAGAGAGATGAATGGAATGGAAGGAGTGATTCAGCTCAGTGAATGTGTCCGCTTGGTTCCGAAGAAGAAATCGGAGTGTGTGTTTGCCAGATAGGGATCTGAGCAAAGCAGTCTTTGCCTTACAAAAATTATATCCATTAAAAAAGACTTCTCATCTAATTGTATCTTAATGCAATCTTTAGCATTTGCAATAGTTAGTTTTGATGATTTTGATGCTAAAAGTACAAATCTCAGTTTTTTAAACACTCTTTGGAAAAACTTCAGAAACAGTATGGTATTTTGGTGCAAAGTCATCTGTTGCTTGGGCAAATTAGGTAGATGTCAACATGGACATGTTTCATGACATACCGTCATCCTACAATGAACAACACTACACAAAGTAAAAGAAAACATGAGTGAGGATAAAGATGGTTTGTGCCAACCACAATGTGTTTTATGAAGTGTATAGTCATTTTTTGGTGAAGTAAATATAGCAGAATATATGAAGTACATTCTATATTGAATAATTTAAAGTGTGAACTTGAAAATATTAAGTAAATTCTACATTTGTACTCAATTCAAACATGTAAAAATGAATGTTCTAGCTTTAAAGTAAATATTATTTATGATTATTTGTTATCTTTACAATACATCGTCATGTATTAATCTAAAAAAACTGACCAGCACATTCATTAAACACCATCGCTACGTCTGAACGATTCTAAATTACATGTTTACATTAAAGTCCACTATGCCAAGACATTCCATAGGCAGAAATCTACAGTATAGACAACTCTTAAAAACATTATTGTAAAGTAGACCATCAGGAGCCCTATTTTGCTACAGTAGATATATTTACCATTCGTAAATGACGCGTTGCAGCACAACTCCCATAAAAAAGCCCAGCATCCTGAAAAGCCTGTTGACTTTACACACCATTTCTCTTCAATTAGCTGAATCTTTCACCAAAACCACACAGACAAGGGCAATTAAGCATGGGATATGCACACATTAAACTTTTTTCGCAGAGTAAAGTATTCAGTTAACTTTAGGCATTTACTGTATGGATGCACTGGAAATTGCAGTAGCTTGATTTTGAGAATTCCTCACGAAAAACAATGCTTTTAAAAAAAATACTGTATGCTAAATCTCACTTGACAGGTACAGTCAAAGTACAACTGGCTCTAACAAGGACAGAAAGAGATGTTGAAGGCCAGTTGTACAACTAAACAAGAGGATAAGTACATCAGAGTCTCTTGTTTGAGAAATAGATGCCTCACATGTCCTCAGCTGACAGCTTCATTGAATTTTATTGATTGATTTTTATTTTTATTGTTTTAATCCATGGTTAAACGCTTGTTGAACCATGAAGAATTAATCAAACAACAATACTGAAAAAGAGAAAACACTCACTGTTCTTCACTGGATAACTTTACAAGATTTTATAAGCCCTTTAAAGCTGATCACAAAATTAGGCATAGAATAGAAATCTCACTTGACAGACACAGTTTTTTGTTTACTAGTTTACTAAGGTTTAATGAATTAAAATATAAAGCAAACATACATATATGTTTTATGGGTGAATTATACAAATGAATGGTCAGGCCAATTTGATTTAATAATAATAATAATAAGAACAATAATAATAATAATAGTATTATTATATAATGGTAATTTACAATATAAATAATATACTTTTTTATATATAACACTTCTTACAAGAGGCTACTAAGAAAAACGGCTGGATTCTAAATATTAATGGCTCTAAAATTATACATTTTCTTTATTCAAAATGCAATTTCTTCTTTCTAACTTTTGATTTGGGGGTGAAATATCACCCAGACATGTTTTTCAGGTTTCAAGTGATTCACCCTCACCTTTGACAGGGCATTGCAGGGTAATGTTGGCACCTAAACGGGCACTGACAACACCTCCGACCACCACATTCAGAATGGTACTGTTCAGATCAGATGAGTTGCTCTGCGAAACAGCGATTGTAGGAGTCTCTGTTTGAAAAATAAAGAACTCAGTTACAACCACAACAGCTCACGTTGCATTTAAAAACCAAACATGATAGTACAAAACAACGTGTCTCACCAGCCAACAGAACTTGTATCGTCTCTGAATCGGACCCCAACTCATTGGTGGCTGTGCACCTGTAGATGCCCACGTCTCTGGCACCGGGACGAGAGATGTGTACTTCTCCACCGCTGTCCCACGATACCCTGGGGAGGGCAAAAGAAACATGTCCAATCAGGCACATAATTCAGAGTTACAGTCCTATCGCATTTCAACTTGTGATTTCCCACACATGCTGCATTATGCAATTAGAGACAATTTCACACATACAAGGTTGTATCTGGGTTAAAACAACAATCTGATTCCAGTTATATTACAGTAATGAAACCATAGAAGCTCAATGCACCACTTCTTGTTCTTTTTTAAAAAAAATAAATAAAAAACACACACACACACACACACACACACTCTCTGTGTGATACAGAGGCCAACAAAAGTATATATATATACACACGTATATGTATAATATATATATATATATATATATATATATATATATATATATATATATATATACACACATATACATACACACATATACATACATACACACACACACACACACACACACACATTCAACTGATCACAAAGTATAGTCAGGACATTACTGATCTAAAAAAACAGCACCATCACTATTTGAAAAAAGTGATTTTATATCAAATCTGGTCAGTCCCCATTTCCAGCAGCCATTATTCCAGCACCTGATCCTTGAGTAATCATGGTACATTGTTGATTTGGTACTAGAAATTCACACAAACACAGTTGAAAGCAATTTGGTTTGTTAAATGAAGTTTAACATTGTGTTTGTTTTTGAGTTGCCACTGTATGCAATAGACTGGCATGACTTGAGGCCAATATTATGTCAAAAACGGCCAAAAAAAAAAGAAACATCTTTCTCTATAAACACGTCAATCAATCATTGTTTTGAGGAATGAAGGCTATACAATATTGAAATTGCCAAAAAACAGAAGATTTCATACAAATGTGTACACAACAGTCTTCAAAGTCAAAGGACAACTGGCTCTAACAAGGACAGAAAGAGATGTGGAAGGCCAGATGTACAACTAAACAAAAGGATCAAAAAGATAAACAAAGCACATCAGTGTCACTAGTTTGAGAAATAGATGCCTCACATGTCCTCAGCTGACAGCTTCATTGGATTCTATTGATTGTTTTTTTTGTTTGGTTAAAAGAATGCATGATCTTTTGCGGCATATAAAGTACAGATTCATTTTATGCTGCTTTAATATTATCAGGGTAGGAAGGAAGCACATGGCATATACTATACCATTTATTTTTGATAAACTAATGTACTACAGTATATTAACCAGAAGCAATTTGATTGCATGATGGGCCAACAAATGAAATTGGTAATTAGAGAAAATTAATCAAACAACAATACTAAAAAAGAGAAAAACACTCACTGTTCTTCACTGGATAACTTTACAAGATTTTATAAGCCCTTTAAAACTGATCACAAAATTAGGCATTAAATAGAAAAGGCAAATTTATATTTAAAGATTTAAAGTCCAGTAGCACTGAATCGCTATTAATGTATTATATCTAATAGTCAAACAGTGGAGATTTTTGAAGAAGAATTATGAATTTCGCTGTTGCCAGTAATATTTTTCCTTGTACCTATCCATGTTGTCATTGTTGCTATAAGTGACTCTCTTTGACAGGTTTCTGATCCAGTATCAGACAGCACCGCCACGTGAAATGTTCTGTTGTTTAAAGAGGCAATAATGTTTGGTGGTTTGTTTAAAGGAAATAAAGGTAATTAGAAAATGTTTTGTTATGGCATTGTTTGTACATGTTAAACTTTAAATTGAGCAGCAGCTCATTTTCAAGTTGTCCTGGATTTTATATTAGTTGTTTATCGAATGAAACAAAGTTTGTTCACTCTTATGTCCGGTTTATCCATCTTCAGCTATCACTATTAAAATGTATTGCTTTTGATCAATGACTGTGTTGAGGCGAGAAATCGGTTTCCAAGGAGTAATGACAATAATTGTGGCCAATTACATTTTGCACTCTGAAACACATTTAGTTCTCTTCTAAAAGATCTTTTTTTTTTTTTTTTAAAGTTATCCTGAGCCTAAAGCTGCCCTGTAGTGAGGGAAAGATCAGATCATTTTACAGACATGGAGCTTTGAATGAATGAATCTATTCAAATAATTTCATTCATTTGTCACATGACAGCACAGGCTCACAAAAATGCAACAAAAATGTATTATTTCACCTCCCGACTGGGTCCTCAGATCAGTGTCTTTTGTTCATTTGTCACATGACTGTTAGGTTAACAAAGAAGACAAAGGTTCATTCACGAGTTACAATTCTTTCATTTTAAATTTTACAGCTCACAGTTCAGTTTATTTCATGGTTAATACATGACAGTGTGACAAATTACATTTTAAAGTCATGATTAATCATTTTCATGTATTTAATGCAGGAAGTGTTTACAAGAAAATATCTGCTAAGTGTAAACACCAACACAGAGAATATGTGGCCTATATTATATATATGCCTATATATGTCGAATGAACAAAAGACTTGAGGTGAACTAGACCTAATAATTTCTGTTTCCTGTATGATGTCATGTTAATTTCTAAATGAATAAAACACAAACTGAAAATTTTACACATGCACAAATAATTTCCCTCCCACCATACCTCCAACAAAATGAATCACTCTCTGAGACTACGTTATACCAGTTATATAAAATGGAAAAAAGTGTTTAAAATAAATCAGTCATTCATGAACGTCCCATTACTATGACCCTGGAATGTCACATGTACCGTTGCTGTCCAGACTCTAACCAATTGCCCAGTTATGTAGAAAAAATAAATTAAATGTTTTCAAGTTAAATAGTTGCACAATTATTTTGTTTTCCTGATCAAATACTGCTGTCACTTCCATGTACCTGGGTAGCATCGTCCGCTAAACAAAGGCGGCAATATGAGAGCTCAGAGGAAAAAAAAAAACAAACAAAAACAAAATCTATCCAAGATGAATGAAATGCGAGCCATACTTATTCATTTCATAACAACAATCTAATTAAAATTGGACTATATTACCCCATATATGTGTATGCTTATGCTATTTACTTTTACGCTCTTAGAGTATCCTTTTGTTTGCATAGCAACATGCTAACAGAAAACTACTGAAATCAACTGTTGTAACGAGTGGTTGCTGAGAGATGCTGGATCTGATGAAAAGTAAAACAAACAACCATGAACTCAAATAGCAACAAACAAGAACTGACCAAGAGGGAACAAAACTAGAGGGTATTTATACACACAAGGGCTAATGAGGGAATGAAGAAAAGGTGAGAACAATGGGGAACAGATGGCAGTGATGAGGGCAGTGCATTATGGGAAATGTAGTCCAGGGGAAACAGAAGACAAGAGGACAAAAAAACACTTCAAAATAAGAGTCCTTGGAAACACACTGTGACAATTGTGAGTTGAGTCATCTGTCAGGAATATTAATTGTATGGTGCACTATGTAGAGCATTCCAAATAGGCCACTTATGAGGTTCTTTTTCAGATAAGATGTCACCTAAAAAGGCAGTAGCTTATGTAGGTGGTAACAGCAAGGCAGCTTTGAGACAGTCACAGAGACAAAGTAATTAAAACAAAAACTGAAAGACAGAATGTGTTAGAAGTGTGCACTCCCACCTAAAGGGGTGATGACATTGTAACCAATCCAGCACATCTCACGAAAGCCCACTCCTTCAGACCCACTAATTAAACAACACCAACTAAATCATGTTTGAAGAATCAAACTAAAAAAATATATAATCTACAGCGTGATGGCATGTCTGGACCAACTCAGAGGTAGAAATGTGTGCAGGAAATCAACATTAGGACAATGGCAGCATTGTTTCCACAATCACAAATGTTATCCTACAGTTCACATCATATTAATCAAAAAAAATAAATATATATATATATATATATATATATATATATATATATATATATATATATATATATATATATATATATATATACACACAGTGTATATTACATAACATCTTTGGAAAAACGTGATGTGGTCGAATCAAGATCATACAATTCATTAGTGACACAAACTTACAAGAGCATAAAAGAAAGAAATCATGCAGATAATTTCTTCCATTTCTGTAGTTTAAACATGATGTGTTGTTCAAAGTGGGCTCACACTGACTGATCCAATCACAATGGAGATTAATTTGTTTGCAGAATACTTGAGATGTTATGAAATGACAAATGTGATTGAAATTTACAAGAAATTATGCACCCTTTTCTGAAGTGGTTATTTTGAATAAGCATTATTTAATTTGTTACTCAAAAAAGCATCTTGTTGTCTCAAAAATATTTGCTGAAGTTGACTTATTATGTCCTAACTGTTGCCCCGGTATCTATACCATATGAATATAACCCCCCTGTGGGCCTTTTAACCTAGATGAGGACCCCCACGGCACCTTTCGATTATCAGATTTAAGCAAGTGGCTTTAAATTAATTACTGAAGTAACTACTTTTGAGTGCATTACTAAATAATATTATGAATAGATTTACAATATGAATTCATATGGTCATAAGTACGTCTGTTTGCATTTCATAGACAGCTGAAGAGTGTGCTACAATAAACAAATAGGATATATAAACATTATTTTTAATTTGAGCGGAAAAACAAAAATGTTCTATAAAAAATATGTAAGATAAATTAATTTAACAGTAGGGCTGTCAATTGATTAATTATAAATATAATTAAATACATGTTGATGATATGTGGATTAATTAATACAGTTAATCCCAACTAATCACATAAATAAATATTTGCTGAGAGAGGCAATGCTAAAATAAAAATAATTGAATATTTAATGATTAATTATAAATAGTTATATTTAAATATATTCAGTTAATTAAAATGCGCTATGTTGCAGTCAGATGAGTAAAGCATTGATATAACAATATAAAAAGTGGTTTTAGAAGTCAATATATTACTGAACATAAGTCTATGAATGACCTATAATCCACAGCAATCCATTTTGTCATTTTAAATTAATAAATCTGTCCTGTCAATGTACACATGCATCAGCACGGATGCTTTTGGAGTGTCTCGCTTTGGTTGCGTAGCATCATAAACAAAGATTTTGGACGCTCTGTCAAATTTAACCTTGTTTAAAACTCAGAAAAACACGACTCAAGATCTCTGTATTCAGAATTGTGCTTTGTCCATCTGTGTTTGAACGCAAGGACCCGTTCTCATCTGTTGTCTCTAGTGTAGAGCAAGCCTGAGTATAGTTCCTTCTCTGTACAGCTGCGCTTTGTCAATACAACTGGAGTTTCACTAACTTCCCCCTGCTGAAAACAGGTGGTACTTCAAGCTAGAATTGTTCCAATGGTTGGAATATTTCTTATTACAGTCCGCGGACATGATTGATTGCGTTATTTTTTAAATGCATTTTTTTTACGCAATATATCGACAGCACTGCTTAAAAGTAATGTTATAAGCGTGGTAACATTTTTGATGTAGTAATCAGTAAGTGTAAAGATAATTTTTTAGTGATGCAATTAGTAATTTGTAGTGAATTACTTATTTTGACTAACATACACAACACTGCCAATAACTGAGAAATGTAATAGCACACCTCTCCTCAACAATGTGCATGATTTGAGTTATAATTTATGTCTATAACACAAAAATGAGTTACACTCCAAAGTTTAACACTTAGGGTCAGAACTTTTTTATTTTTTCAAATCCTAAATATGAGCAACAGCACTGATACCCTGTAGATTGGAACTTTTAAATGAAAAATAATGTAAACTAAGCATCATCAGCCCATAATATAAATCATAAAGTTACAAACTTGAGCTGAAAATTGACTGGTTTACATGTGTGTGCGTGTGTGATATTCAGTTCACAGCAGTAGGTGTACAGCAACATTGTTAGCATCTGATTTAGAGCATCATAGTGGTGCCAAGACACATTTGAATGAAAGAGCATGAAAGGGTGAGACTTCATGTGGCTTTAGAGTTTGTGAATGTCAATCACTTTGCCTGTGTTTTGCTTCATATATGGCCAAAAATAAGAAGTGCTATGTAAGCACCACAGCAGAGTCGGCCCTGGGCCATGAACGCTGCAGGAGCTGCAGCAGGGAGGAAAACTGAGATTTATACTACTCATACTACTAAGATGCTGTGGAGTGTCACTGTAGCTGGCTGCTGGAGTTTCTCCAGTGAGGTTGATATTGTTACACAGGACAAGTTTGATGAGATAGACTACTGTGTATATCACATTTTATGTACTAAAATAGCATTGCAAATATCAGTATCTCTGATTCTCCTATATGAGTGAAAAAGAGTATACTTTAACATTTATTTTTTGACAATGTATATAGTAGGAAAAGACTGCCACAAAATAGTTACCTTCCCAAAATCCATTATACTGTCCTGTTGCTCTAAAATTTCTTATCTCTAACTCTATGGCCAGGGCCTACAAAAAGATATACAGGTGCTGGTCATATAATTAGAATATCATCAAAAAGTTGATTTATTTCAGTAATTCCATTCAAAAAGTGAAATTTGGATATTAAATTCATTCATTCCACACAGACTGATATATTTCAAGTGTTCATTCCTTTTAATTTTGATGATTACAACTGACAACTAATGAAAATCCCAAAATCAGTATATCAGAAAATTTGAATATTGTGAAAAGGTTCAATATTGAAGACACCTGGTGCCACACTCTAATCAGCTAATTAACTCAAAACACCTGCAAAGGCCTTTAAATGGTCTCTCAGTCTAGTCCGGTAGGCAACACAATCATGGGGAAGACTGCTGACTTGACAGCTGTCCAAAAGACGACCATTGACATCTTGCACAAGGAGGGCAAGACACAAAAGGTCATTGCTAAAGAGGCTGGCTGTTCACAGAGCTCTGTGTCCAAGCACATTAATAGAGAGGCGAAGGGAAGAAAAAGATGTGGTAGAAAAAAAAGTGTACAAGCAATAGGGATAACTGCACCCTGGAGAGGATTGTGAAACAAAACCCATTCAAAAATGTGGGGGAGATTCACAAAGTATGGACTGCAGCTGGAGTCAGTACTTCAAGAACCACCACGCACAGACGTATGCAAGACATGGGTTTCAGCTGTCGCATTCCTTGTGTCAAGCCACTCTTGCACAAGACACAGCACAGCGTCAGAAGCATCTCACTTGGGCTAAAGACAAAAAGGACTGGACTGCTGCTGAGTGGTCCAAAGTTATGTTCTCTGATGAAAGTAAATTTTGCATTTCCTTTGGAAATCAAGGTCCCAGAGTCTGGACGAAGAGAGGAGAGGCACAGAATCCACGTTGCTTGAAGTCCAGTGTAAAGTTTCCACAGTCAGTGATGGTTTGGGGTGCCATGTCATCTGCTGGTGTTGGTCCACTGTGTTTTCTGAGGTCCAAGGTCAATGTAGCAATCTACCAGGAAGTTTTAGAGCACTTCATGCTTCCTGCTGCTGACCAATTTTATGGAGATGCAGATTTCATTTTCCAACAGGACTTGGCACCTGCACACAGTGCCAAAGCTAACAGTACCTGGTTTAAGGACCATGGTATCCCTGTTCTTAATTGGCCAGCAAACTCGTCTGACCTTAACCCTATAGAAAATCTATGGTGTATTGTGAAGAGGAAGATGAGATACGCCAGACCCAACAATGCAGAAGAGCTGAAGGCCACTATCAGAGCAACCTGGGCTCTCATAACACCTGAGCAGTGCCACAGACTGATCGACTCCATGCCACGCCGCATTGCTGCAGTAATTCAGGCAAAACGAGCCCCAACTAAGTATTGAGTGCTGTACATGCTAATACTTTTCATGTTCATACGTTTCAGTTGGCCAACATTTCTAAAAATCCTTTTTTTGTATTGATCTTAAGTAATATTCTAATTTTCTGAGATACTGAAGTTGTCCGTTTTAATCACAATTAAATAAAAAAAAAAAACATTTGAAATATATCAGTCTGTGTGTAATGAATGAATATAATATCCAAGTTTCATTTTTTGAATGGAATTACTGAAATCAACTTTTTGATGATATTCTAATTATATGACCAGCACCTGTGGACAATGGTCCAGGAAAAATATAAAGAATCAAAAAAGAGAAGGACATTAACCCCCTCTTCGTTTCTGCAATTTAACAATTGCAAAAAGAAAAATCTGCATATTCAAAATGATTTATAATTTAGCCACACAACTGCAGCACAAAGATACATTCCCTTCCAAGTAAGAATAAATGGAGTGAGGTTATTTAAGGTTAGATAGATATACAGACAGACAGGCAGATGGACACACAGATATAAAGATATACAGACAGACAGGTGGACGGACACACCGATAGATAGATAGACAGACACAGAGATAGAGAAAGAGGTGGATGGAGATAGAAAGATAGATAGATAGATACAGACAGATAGATAAGACAGGCAGACGGACACACAGATATACAGACAGGCGGACAGACACACAGATAGATAGACAGACAGACAGACAGTCAGACAGATATATATATAGATAGACAGAAACAGATAGATAGATAGACAGATAGATAGACAGACGATTCCTGGGAGGAACAAAAAAAAAAAAAACTTTTCAAAATAAAAGTCTTATGACAAGGGACTATTAAAGAGGAATAGGGTCAGTATAGGGATAGAATCCCAGACAAAAAATGTATAATATCAGAAAAAAGGTAAGGTAAAAATTTGCCTGAAGTTTTACCAAAACCATTCTAGAACTATATTCTATTAATATCTTTGGTTTAAAATGGTTGGTTGTATTGTTCTTAATTTTTTTTATCTAGTACACTACCTCCTTTCACTTTTGGGTTAACCACAGTCAATCACATTCTAGGCCTGAAATCTTAAGGTTTGCAACTGAATGTTCTCTAAAATGAGAATATAATATTTTGTTTTCGGCTCCTGGCAACCCACCTGATATAAATGTTGTTTTAAACTAACTGCTAGGGTATGGTTTTTTTACCTTTATATACACTCACCTAAAGGATTATTAGGAACACCTGTTCAATTTCTCATTAATGCAATTATCTAATCAACCAATCACATGGCAGTTGCTTCAATGCATTTAGGGGTGTGGTCCTGGTCAAGACAATCTCCTGAACTCCAAACTGAATGTCAGAATGGGAAAGAAAGGTGATTTAAGCAATTTTGAGCGTGGCATGGTTGTTGGTGCCAGATGGGCCGGTCTGAGTATTTCACAATCTGCTCAGTTACTGGGATTTTCACGCACAACCATTTCTAGGGTTTACAAAGAATGTCCATTTACAAAAACATCCAGTATGTGGCAGTCCTGTGGGCGAAAATGCCTTGTTGATGCTAGAGGTCAGAGGAGAATGGGCCGACTGATTCAAGCTGATAGAAGAGCAACTTTGACTGAAATAACCACTCGTTACAACCGAGGTGTGCAGCAAAGCATTTGTGAAGCCACAACACGCACAACCTTGAGGCGGATGGGCTACAACAGCAGAAGACCCCACCAGGTACCACTCATCTCCACTACAAATAGGAAAAAGAGGCTACAATTTGCAAGAGCGCACCAAAATTGGACAGTTGAAGACTGGAAAAATGTTGCCTGGTCTGATGAGTCTCGATTTCTGTTGAGACATTCAGATGGTAGAGTCAGAATTTGGCGTAAACAGAATGAGAACATGGATCCATCATGCCTTGTTACCATTGTGCAGGCTGGTGGTGGTGGTGTAATGGTGTGGGGGATGTTTTCTTGGCACACTTTAGGCCCCTTAGTGCCAATTGGGCATCGTTTAAATGCCACGGCCTACCTGAGCATTGTTTCTGACCATGTCCATCCCTTCCAGCAGGATAATGCACCATGTCACAAAGCTCGAATCATTTCAAATTGGTTTCTTGAACATGACAATGAGTTCACTGTACTAAAATGGCCCCCACAGTCACCAAATCTCAACCCAATAGAGCATCTTTGGGATGTGGTGGAACGGGAGCTTCGTGCCCTGGATGTGCATCCCACAAATCTCCATCAACTCCAAGATGCTATCCTATCAATATGGGCCAACATTTCTAAAGAATGCATTCAGCACCTTGTTGAATCAATGCCACGTAGAATTAAGGCAGTTCTGAAGGCGAAAGGGGGTCAAACACAGTATTAGTATGGTGTTCCTAATAATCCTTTAGGTGAGTGTACTTTCCAACACATTGTACACTCTATAACATAAATTACATTGCAACTTTGCGATGTAAAAGTTTGTAAAATGGGACTCCCCAAGTAGGAATATTTGTTAAAAACAAAATTACTGGATTTAAAATGAAGATGCCAAGATACACACTTAGGTTTTTAAGCAGAATGTTGAATAAATCGAGCATGCACTGACAACTCCCTACAAATCTCTGTTTAATAGCCCTCAGAAATTTCATGCTATAACCTCTATGTCTGAGGGCTTTAAAAAGTACCAATGTTGCCTCTTCAACATCTTCTGGTTGAAAATCAGATCAATTGAGATTTATTAATCACCTTAAACATATGTTTAGTGAAAAAGAGTGAAAACTCTTTTTGTGCAAAGGTTTTGTTTTGTGTGTCAGTAGACTTAAAAACACTGTTGTACCCAAACTATTCATTCTCCCAACCACACCACAAAAGAAAAAAACTTGGGTGTCTAAAAATTCCAATCTTTCTTTTTAGAGGTTGTACTTAATAGTGATACTGTGAGGATGTGTATTTAAAATTTCTACAAATGAATAAAACTCTCCCTGTGAATGAGTCCAAAGCCCAAAGATGTCATCCAAATATCTACAATACATGACAAGTAAAACAGGGCATTTCTGAAAGACAGTTTGTTCCCAGTCTGCCATATACTGTAAATATTTGCATAAGCTGGGGCAAATTTATTTCCCATAGCTGTGCCATGTATTTGTAAATAGTGTTTAGAATAAAATACAAAATAACTTTTTAGTTAGACCCATTTCTATCAGTGACAGAATAATCTCATCACATCTTCTTGGATCCAGATATCTAAAAAAAAAAAAACATGTCTTAAGCGTTTCCGAGTCTCCTCTATAAAGATTTGAAAGAGGCAATTCATGATTTACATTACTTAATTGACAATTCACTTCTAAAGGTTATTGGCTACTATCCATAATTACTATGGCTGAACCTTTGTCCACTGGTTTTATAACAATATTCCAATTTGATTTTAAAAATTTTAAGGCCCTGTGTTGTTTCATTGTTAAGTTATCCATAAACCATAACCTGCTGTTTTCAAACACAAGAGCGGAGCCTATTGTTTGGGCTGCCCGGCTGCATAAGCGTTGCCGAAAAAGGGGAAGGAGAGGCGTGTTCTCGTCTGATTAAGATGTGCACAAATTGACTCATTGTACTGGCAAATGTTCAGTCTCTGGACAACAAGGTCTGCGAGCTAAGAGAGCAGATTTACATTACATTTACATTTATGCATTTGGCAGACGCTTTTATCCAAAGCAACTTTCAGTGCACTTATTACAGGGACAAGTTAAGTGCCTTGCTAAAGGACACAACGGTGGTGGCTGTGGGGATCGAACCAATGACCTTCTGATTAACAGTTGTGTGCATTAGCCCCCTACGCCGCCACCACCACTACTCCTATAAGATCTCTTTCCAATGAGATACGAGGGACTGCTGCATTATCTGCCTTAGAGAAACTTAGATGTCTGCAGAGGCTCCAGACTCAGCCATCGAACCCATGGGGTTTTCAGTGCACCGAGCGGACAAAGTGAAAGACCTCCCAGGTAAAAGCAGAGGAGGTGATCAATAAATCCTGATGTGATCAGAGGAATGTACATTTAATAAAGTCTCTCTGCTCTCATGCCTGCTATGTTGCTTGGATCTGCACCCAAGTCTTTCACCCATTGTTGCACTTGTATATATGATTGAGTGACAATAAAAGGATTTTATTTTGATTTCAATCTTGATTATTGAAATGTCTAAAAATAACATTTCTATCTCTTTGAATAACTTTCCTAATAAAAGGAGACACGTTTTTCTCTGCAGGTTCCCACATAGATTTTTTAATAAAAGGACCTGAGGAAAATTCATAATTTAAGTTTAGTTTTCTATGATATTGGCATAAGTTCCCTTTGAGTTCCGCATAGTCAACCCTTTTGGGCATAGGGACAAATATATGACCCTTCTTCAAAAGTTGTCCTTGATTCTCCAGAAAGAATATAACACTTTGAAAAATGTAAAATACTTCCAACTCGTAGGGTAGTAGATACACTCTTCTACCCCCTACACGTTTAACTGAAACAGCCAATGCCCTAAAATTTGCATTTGCTGTTTCCTTTGACCAATATACAAGACCGCCTGGAACAGTACAAAAGAGCAATTGATTTATATCTGTTAAAGAGTTATATTTATTAATTATGTATTCATTAAGCCTGCTGATGAGAGTTTTTTTTTGTTGCCCTGGTAAATGATCAGAGAAATTTATAATGGGCACAAAGAGCTGTGCATTGGGGAAAATACCCGAAGCTACATTCAACAATCGCTGTAATTGCTTGATCGATGTTAACGGTTCTTGTTCCCTCAGACAATTATTTTATCCCAAAGAGAGAACCACCCTCTGTACATTATCTTGAGGTGTAATTTTTTTCAGAACCCCAGTAAAACGTGGCTCCCAGAAAGCTATCAATCTGAATTAAAAGTTCATAAAATAAGGGATCAGAGATAAATTGGATTCGCCAATATACTCTATTGGTTTGTTAATCTCTAGATTCCAGTCATTTATTTTCCTATTTGAATAATGGGCTACAGATAATTGTTTTAGCTTAACAGTCCTATTGGAGGGAAGTGGATCAAGAGTCTTTGGGGGAGATTCAGGATGGGGTTTGGGCTTAGGACAATTGTCCTTTAAGTCCCTGGTCATCATATTCTCTCACACTTGATCATCCAGAAGGCCAACCACCTCCAGGACCCTTTTTATTTCAAATTTCTGAATCTTTCAAATCTTCCAGGTCCTGTTCTGTAGGGATGGGAGAAGAGAAAATGACATCTGGTTGCAATACCACCACATTACTTTTAAAACCTGGTCTAAATGTGTTAATTCCTAAAGATGTCTTGGGAAGTCCCATTTAACTAGATACCACCTTAGATTTCTGTTTGTCTACCCCCATTGGTTCTGCAGTCTGTGTTTTCCTCCTTGTCTGTACCGCTTTGTTTTGTTCCTCTTGCTGTCCCTGTTTTGTGGATGATGTTCTATGAACTTGAACCCAACTTGAATCCAAATTAACTACTTTATGTGGGGGTATACTACCCAAAGGGCCTTTTGCCACTATTCCAGCATAAGCAGGCTTATCTGGATGTTCTTTTTGCATTTCAGAATTTGAAAAAAAATTCTCAGAAGTTCCAGATAACATTTCCACCGTAGAACATGTTAATTTAGGTTTATATCGAGATTTTCCCCACTCCACTGCCTTATCAAATCCTACTTTGTCAAAGTTACCAAAGTAATAAGATGGGCAATAGTCTGATCATAATGCTCTCTCAGAATATTCAGGTTATTTTCCAACCTTTGCATGGTTTTCATCTTTACCTTTACCTGTAATGTCTCTGAACATGGAGATGAGGGTTTAATAAAAGCAGTTAATTCGTTAGCTTGCTTCACCATGCTTTGGTCCTGAAGATCAGACAGACAGACAGATGATAGATATATAGGCAGATGGACAGACAGACGGATGGACAGACAGATAGATTATTGGTAGATAGATGGATATATGGATAGACAGTCTGGCAGGCAGGCAGACAGACAGATGGCTAGATAGATAGATAGTTTTGCTATAAATGGAAAGAAACACAGTAACACTGCAATTTGGAACAAATTGCATGTAGCGAGACATTTTTTAAATATCCATATTACTTACAGTGAGAAAAGAATAACATTATCTAATTGTAAACATTACTTCGCAGGAGTGGAATGCATTCATTTTTGGGTAGGCACTGGGGTGGTATGGGCTGGGACTGATGTTATATTTAACTATAACATTATATTAGTTTTGGATTCAAGTGGCATTCTGACATGGCAGTGAGCAGCGCTTTTTTGATGACAGTTATCGTGCTGCAGCTAAGTAAAACAGTAGAGACCGTTAACAGAGCTGTCAACAAAAGGGTGGGAGGGAAATGATTTGGCAGCTCAGTGCAATACTGCAGTCAAAATAATTTCAATGTCATAAATAAATACAGTATTATAAAAAGGATTGTGTATGTTCCAAAAAATAATAACAGATGAAAATGTTAATGACTGAAAATAGCATTGTTTCCCTCAGTTGAACTCAATATTATCCATGATTACCAGTTTGAGTCGAGGTCAGTTCTTTTAATTCCAACTCAATTTGTAAACAGATACAGTAGTAAAAAATTAAGGAATATTGTCCACATTTTAGAATAATAGGAAAGTCAAACTATGAAATGATATGAGGAATTTATATAGGGATGGGGAAAAAAGGTTAAACAATCAAAACTGTATGCTTCTTCAAAATAGTCACCCCTTGCCTAGAATACAGCTCCATGCACTCTAGACAACCTGTCCACCAGTCAGTGTGTCCAAACTTTTGACTGGCAGTATGTTACATTCAATGAGAAAATTGCATGAAATCAAGCTGTTGAGATGACCAGCATCTATAGTATAAGTCAAAAGTGACCACTGAAAGTTACAGCATTGCAGCAATATTTCATGAGACACCTCAGGACTGCTGGGTTTTCAAGCCGAGACTGTGAGAAGAGGCCTGAACAATGTTTGCACAGCCATGTCTCTTTCAGGTCCCACAGCGCACACCAGGAAGAGGGGTAGACAATGTTTGGCGACTGTCTGGGCGGAGGCTACATTAAGGCCCTGAGCTGGACAAAGCTGAATTACTAAGTCAATGTTTTCAATGCCTGTATTTAACAGTCAACAGTATAGAGTAGACTATTAGACCACAACGCGACCCTGGAGAGAGAGTGAAAGAAGCACAGCCAGCATTTCTGACCCTTACAGACCACATAACGTGAGAGCTGGGGTACTTTTGAGGTGAATATTTGAGTGGGTTGGTGATTAACAAGCATTTTGGAATATGTGGTTGCTCAATCAAGATCAGTCACGGTGGACTCGAGGTTCATAGGGAGTCTGGTTTTCTAAAGACAAAAAATAGCTTGTTGGGTTCAAGTTGAACTCCACCCATTTTAAACATCATGTTCATTCGATTAAAATCAATATGTGTGTAATGACTGCGGTTGAAATTAACAGAAAAAGAGTTGAGTTATAGTACTTTCAGAAAGATGTTTTATACTGTACCTATCTATACTGGTATGTTACTGTAAAAAAATTACTTAAATGCCATTAGTTATATTTTATTAAAAACCATTTAATGCACAGGAAGATCCAGTCAGTTTTTATCTGATGGACACCATATGGATGTCTCAGAGGTCAAGGTCTACAGGTATGGAGCCTTTTGGATGATTTTCTCATCATGAAAAGTAAGTGCAACTTTTACAACTGTCAAGTCAGCAACGCCCGTTTTTCCTCAATGTGAAAATGACAAAGAATAGGAATTAAAAATGACATGTTCTGAGAAGAGCCAACCCTTCTACATTATGTAGATATTATTACTTCTGGATTGTGTATTAAATTCACAGTTTTAAATAGCATTTGGTCTCTAATGGTCTATAAATGGCACCAAGTATGAAAGTGATAATGTACAATCATCCCGAGTTCTGATCAACCTGTTGGGATTTCTATTGTAATAGTCAGTGTCTAGCTGACTGTTCATTATCCAGTTTATTATATGACAACTTGCCAAATAAATAATTAAATCAAAATTATATGGATTTGAGTTGAAAATACCTTATTTTGTGAGTAGAAAGAGATCACAGAGTCTTCAGAAACAGCTGAGTTCCGAAAAAAAAACCCGAAAAAAATCTGAATGCTCATTAGCCCACTTGCCAAATAAATAAATAGGCTTATATTTATTTGAGCCAAACTTATTTTTTAAAAAGGAAAGACTTACCATGCCCAATGATATATTAATTTATGCCTGGACATGCGGTTATTATTCAGAAATGTCAGACCCCTGGATGGAGTAACTGACCACTCAGAATCAAGAGCCGTGTAATAATAGCGTATATTAACCCATTAGACTACATATTATTGCCACCGTATAACTGTAATTTACCTTTCAGTGTTCTGTAGTGGAACTCCATCTTTGCTCCAGGAAAGTGCTGGGGGAGGTACTCCCCGAGAGGAACAAATCAGGGTGAGGCTGTGAGTAGCATTGGTTAGGTAAGCGGCCCTCCCCACAGTGATCCTGAGATCCCTCTGGAAGCTCATTGCATATTCATTATGCTTTTGACGAATTATTACAGCTCGACTGCCTTTTTTCAATGCCTTTCCACCAGAAAGCTGAGAAGAGTTTGGCATCCTGTCTAAATGATTGTCCATCGCAGATGCCCCTTCCTCTGTGGCAGCCAAATCCTCCATTAGTTTGCCAATTAGTTGTGACGCCATTTCATCCGTCACATCCCCACTTTCAGCCAGCTGACTGATGTTTCTCACAAGCTCCTCAAACTGTGCCGGTTCAAGAACATAGGCCCCTGTGCGCCCCCTGGGCCCTGAAGCCAAAGGATAGTTCCCCAAAGCAAGAGTGTCCCAGAGTTGCTTAGGTTGGCTAACATCATCTCTGTAAAACTTATTTTTCTGCACCCAGCTTGGGACAGATTTTGGAACCTTCTTTCCAGGTGAAAACTGCCTCTGTTCAGTACACTTCACACCAACATAACCCCCCTCTTCATTGAGGTAAGGATGGACATTACCACTTTTCTCTTTTTCCAATCCCTGCCCTTCAGGATGTTCCAGGAGTCTATTATTGTAGCCAATTAACTTGAGGACAAAGGTGTCTGAATCTTGGTTTGCCCAGCAACGGTAAATACCAATGTCTATAGCCTTAAGGTTGTAGATCCTCAAAGCCCCAGACTTGGTGATGCTCAGATGCTTTGAACTTTTCAGATCACTACCATCCTTCTCCCAGCGGATCTGAGCTTTTGGGAAATGACGAACAGGACACTTGATAATGATTGAGGTCTTGGGAAGAAGGTAAGCTCGTCCTCCAATAGTAAAACTAAGGCGTTTTTCTTGTCTGGTCTGGATGTAAATGCGTTTCAGGCCAATGACTTGAGGGCAACGGTGCTCTGTAGAAAGAGGTGGGAGAAGTTAAGATGGTTCAGACACCGGTAATGTGACGACTTAAGCACAAATTATCTTCGATTCATATGAGCTTTAGAAGTTTTCAACACACCTAAATGATGACTGTGGATCAAACTCTTGATTTCAAACCTTATGAAGTCTAATAATATTGTACAAAGGGGCTTGAAAAAAGCAAAAAATTAGGAGCACAATATGAATGTTCTTGCTTGAAGACAGATTTCTCAAGAGAGTGAAAACATGCTATTGGACTGTCTTTCCACACCACAGGGCCTTTTCAAGTTACACCAGATGATAAACCCAACAATTCAGTTTGAACCTAAACTTTATACTTAAAACTACAACTAGCTATTCTACCGAACCCTTATCAAGGCAGATTTTTTTGTTAAGGTATCAACCTATGATCAAGTAGTATCTAAAAGTGGTTCATATGTCCATAATATGTTCACACAGAGCTATTTTATATGACCATGGAGAGTTCATTGGTTCATGGGTTTCATAAGAACAACTACTATCACTAGGTGATACCTACAGAACCATGCTTTTCATTTGACAGAAATCTGAGCTGAAACTCAAGTAGGATATTGCTCTTATTCCAGCTTAAAACAACATGCAGTCCCAATAACTTTTTAAGCAGTTTCCTACACAATGTAATTTGTATTGGTATCATATTATATGGAGACCATGGTGAGAGCAAGGCCAAACAGAGGTCAGTTCTAAGTAAGTTAATTAAATATTGGTTTATTTGATCTTATAACATTTAAAGGTGAAGTGTGTCATTTTGTCAATGTTAAAATATGTTCTAACACCATTTTATGTACAGAGACAACTATGAGTAAGCCATTTAGAGGTTAATTTCCCCAAGAATGTAAACGCTGTGGTTTTGTGGAGATTTAAAAAAAGTCTTCCTTTTTTTTTTAGCTTTAGACGTCCAATATGTCAACTTCTGGGTCAGTTTGGGGCAGAATAACTGTTTGCCTAAACAATGGTAGAAAGGAGGCAGGGTGGAAGAGGCAATCGTTTTTGGGAAACCTATTTGAAACCAATCTTTACTTTTGCAATTCTGTTTGGTGCAGCAGACATAACACAATTAACCTTTAAAGTTAATCTGAAATCAAAATTGACCCATTGTTATTTCTAAATGCAAGTTCAGTTCGGTCTAATAGTAATTTATTCATCAGTGCAAGGCTGAAGTTTTTCACAGTTTTGTATTTTAGTTTTAGGACGAAAATGTCCTTTACAATTAGTCAATATTCCGTGTCTTATTGTCTTATTCATTAATTTTAGTTAGTTACACTCAGATGAAAATAACAATTTTAAACAAAACTAAAATAATTTAATACGAATTTTATTTGATGATGACGTGCAAAATGGACAAAATTGTAAAACGGTTACAGACCAAACTTTAATAAAATATTCAAATGTTCAGAAAAAAAAATAGCCTATAACATTTTCTAACGTAAACATGTATCAAACATAGAAATATACACTGTCCTTGTTGTGAGAAACCTGAGCTCCTGAAATAATAATGTATAGACTACTTGTATTATCTACTTTTTAGAAGTTAGCCTGTATTCTGGATTATTTATGATTTCTACATTTTCCATGAAAGGATATTACATTGCGTGTAGCGTGTTTCTTTCGGAAACAGAGTTTTCTCAAAACAAGTATCGCAGCGCAAATTACGCATGTTCTGACTGGCGCGTCATTTAGTTCAAGTTCACCTGTTCATTCACTTCGCAGTGCAAATGTATGTTGTGTATATAGTGATTAAAATCATGTATACATGCAAATTGGATGCATTTGAATGAGGTATTTAACCTGGTATGAAAAGGTTAATTTTGCCAGTGATCAGTGTCATCAAGTCATGCAGCTCAAGCGTATATAAATCGCTAAACATACTGGATCAATATATTAGATGAATCTATATTTAATATCTTCTTTTATATATAAATCGTCAAGATGTATCTTCGTCTGTTTATAACTTGCACATTTTTATCTCGTCATATATTTGACAGTACTTTAACATGCTTTAACAAAATTGTTTAATTGTCTTCACAATGCGCCTTTTTAATCTCGTCTTTGTTATCGTTGACAAAGGGTTTGTGATTTTGTTGAAGAGATTAAGACTGTGCAAGGAATTCCAAAGAAAAAAAAAAAGTTATTCTTTGTAAACCTTCATCAGAATGTAATAATTAGAGAATTAAATATTTGCACTGACAACAATTTGTTCATGATTCTTTACCTAGTGATTACAATGCATCATGAAATCTGAAATTTGGTCATGATTGGATTCAGTGTTCACACTCCATTTGATGTCATATATATATATATATATCAATAGCCTGTTTTATTCTGAAATAAGTTACATTATGGAAGTGAAATTGATTGCAAATGGCAATTTGCACTGACCAAATGTTCAGGCATAATGAGATTACACTCTGTGGTAAACTACATGCAAAGGATTGCTGAGAAACAAAGACAAAGAAACAACTAGTAAAGAAGGATGTCAAAACTTACTGCTGCAGGGGGGCATACGGCAGCTTCTAATCAGGGGAGGAAGGGGATATTCACTGCAGGCTGACCGGTCCAGAGTGACCAGCTGACCGGATGCTGTCTGTCTCCTACACACAGGTTCCCTCCGCTGAACACCTTTACCACATGTCACAGAACACTATATGCAAAAACAAATGTGTGTTTGTACCCTTTTGTCAAAGGCATGTTGAATTAACCAGCCTTTCTATAGTCTGGTTTCTCACAAAAAACAATTGTCCCATGCACTGATCCTTGACATACAATCTATGACACATAAATACACTGCCTGGCCAAATAAAAAGTCACCATTTGGATTTAAATAAGCATACTTAAGAGCCTATGATTGGATCATTACTGCAATGATTAACTTGTTTCAGCTGGCAACAATTCTTTTAACCCTAATTGATGCAGTGTGCAGCTTCTCATTTCTTAAACAACCATGTCTGAAGAACTATCGGGTCGTGGAAAAATCACTGTGTTGTGATGCAAATTATTTGCCTATATCAAGCAAAGAAAACAACTAAGGAGAATGCTGAAATCACTGGAATTAGGTTATGAAATGTCAAATGCACTATTAAAACCTGGAAGGATAGTGGTGAAACATTAGCTTCACAGAAGAAATGTTGTTGGAAAAAAACCTTGAATGATCATGATCGGAGATCACTAAATGCATGGTGAAGTCACATCATAAAAATTGACAGTAGAACTTATGGCTTTAATATTGAAAGAGGATATCCACATACACAATGCGATGAGAATTTACAGGATTGGGACTAAACAGTTGTGTGGCCGCAAGAAAGCTACCTGTTAGTGAGGCTAATAAGAAAAAATGTCTCGGTTACGTATGTAACCTCCGTTCTCTGATGGAGGGAACGAGACGTCGTGTCGAAGAAGCGACACTAGGGGTCTCTCTTGAGCGCCGAAATATGCCTCTGATCTATGAAAAAAGGCCAATGAGAGTTGGAGAACAGTATTTGCATACACCGCCCCCAGATATGGATATAAAGGCGAGGGAAACAAGCTCGTTCATTCAGGATTTTTCTGAGGAGCCGGGAGTGTTCCGGGTACCTCAGTGGCTCGGCTCAGCGACGTGGCCGGGAAGACATGACGTCTTGTTCCCTCCATCAGGGAATGGAGGTTACATACGTAACCGAGATGTTAGAGGTCCACTTCAAATCACACATGCGCTGAGCCGTGTACGTGTACTGCTGACACAGAAGCGGGCAGGTATTCTACGTGCACCAGCGACCAACTATGTTCAGACTGCACGTACTCTTCCCCAATGCCCCAAAAAAGTCGTCAGAATCCTTTTGGTTACCCTAGGGGGGAACAAGGTGACGCTCCCAACTAGGGAACGGGCCAAGCCTGGCTGGGTCTCTTTTCTCTCTATGTTTTCTCGGCATAGAGCAAGAGCAGCCGGGGCCCTGCATCGAGGGAAGGGGGTCTTACCCGAATTCCTATTCTTTCAGGGGGAAAAGACCCTGTGGAGGCCACACCCACCCGACAGGGGAGGTAAAGGTGGCGAAATACATCACATGGCCTCTTAGGTCGCATGTGGAAAAAATATCGCGGTGGTAGATCCCGCCTCAGGTGGGCCAGTAGATCCCCCGGGTGGGCCAGTAAGGAGCCACGAGAGTGACTTGCTCCTCGTCCTCCCTGACCTTGCACAGCACCTGTGCAAGAAGGCTCACTGGGGGGAAAGCGTAATTGCGCAGCCCCACCGGCCAGCTGTGTGCCAGTGCATCTGCCCTGAGGGGAGCCTCTGAGCGGGCGTACCAGAGCAGGCAGTGGGAGGTCTCTCGGGAGGCAAACAGGTCTACCTGGGCCTTGCCGAACCGTTCCCAAATCAGCTGAACCGAGTGGGGGTGAAGCCTCCACTCTCCGCCAGGCAAGCGTTGTCGTGACAGCGCGTCCACTATCACATTGAGTTTGCCGGGGGATGTGAGTGGTCCAGAGGAGGAGACGATGGGTGAGTTGTGACATGTGGCGGGAGCGTACGCCGCCTTGGCGATTTATGTATGCGACAGTGGTGCTGTCCAACCTGACCAGGATATGTTCATCTCGAACTAACGGGAGAAACTTCCACAGGGCCAAAAGGATGGTCAAAAACTCGAGGCAGTTAATGTGCCAACGCAGCTGGGCCCCTTTCCAATGGCCTGAGGCTGCATGCCCGTTGCAAACAGCGTCCCAACCCAATCTGGAGGCGTCGGTCGTGACCAAGATGTGTCGGGACACCTGCTGTAGGGGTACTCCTGCCCATAAGAAACAGAGGTCTGTCCAGGGTTTGAATGTTTGGCGGCAGGCGGGGGTGATTGTCACCCGATGCACCCACCCTGAAGGGGGGTGGGGGCCTGGCAAACTGAATTGTGTAACCGAGTTGGATGGTCTGGGCCAGCCAGTGAGACGGGTTGGGAAGTGAAAGCCACGCGTCCAACCTCTGTGCTAGGGGCACCAAAGGGACGATTCATTTTGACGTACCCGGCAGGTAGGGCAGCGTTGGGCGGCGACAGGGCGACCTGCGGCTGGGGTGCTGGTGGGTTAGCGACTGAGGAGGAGGTCCAGGGTAGGCGTCCTCTAGACTCGTCGGAACCAGCCGGCCGGGGGACAGTCGTGGGGCTGGAGACGGGTGGTCCGTGTCCAGGAAGCTGGCACTGTTGAGATCTGGTGGCAGAGTGCCGTGAGAATGGCATTTGCGGGCCAGGTGACCCAGAGACATAGGAAATAGCTCTTTCATTGAGAATGTGGGTACCGCAACCCCATCTAAGGGGGGCGGCAAATGAAAATTGTTTAAGAACAAAAGATTCTCCTCCCGGCCCTCCACCGGGGGAAGGAGCGGTCTTACCACTTCCAGAGCTAACGCCTGTGTCGCTGGGTCGTCCGTCTCAGGAGCGCCTGGGAGCCTTACGGGTCCGAGAGACGGGGGGCATCTGCTTCCTGCGGTGTGCTTGACGCTGGGGCTGAGAGCTGGGCCCGGGTTGAGGCGGAGCAGATTTCTTGGCCGCAGGGGGACGCCCTCGGCGAGCAGACAGGGCAGTGACTGCTTTTTCACCGTAGAGAACTGCTGGGCGAAGTCCTCGATGGTGTCGCGAAAGAGGCCAAGCTGGGAGACAGGGGCGTCGAGGAAGTGAACTTTGTCGGCCTCACGCATTTCGACCAGGTTGAGCCAGAGATGATGTTCCTGGACCACAAGGGTGGCCATCGCCTGCCCGAGTGCCTGCGCGGTGACCTTCTTGGCTCAGTTCCTGCAGCACATCGGGGTCAGGGCTACCCTCGTGCAGATCCCGGAGTGCCTTGGCCTGATGGACTTGCAGGATGGCCATGGCATGCAAGTCGGAGGTGGCTTGTCCAGCAGCGCTGTAGGCTTTGGAGTTTAACGAGGATGTCGTCCTACAGGCCTTGGAAGGGGGTATAGGGCGCCCACCTGGTGAATCGCCGTATCGAGGGTAGCGAGAGCGGACGAGCAGGGCTTTTGACGAATGTAGAGCGGGGCTCTCCATGAAGACGTCAGCTCGTCATGCACCTCCGGGAAAAATGGGACTGGGGGGGTGTGTGGCTGTGAGCGGCGCCCAGACCCCAGGAACCAGTCATCCAACCGTGACGGGTGTGGGGAGGATGGAGGTTTCCAATCCAGCCCCACACCGACAGTGGCCTGGGCAAGCATGTCGGACATCTGCGCGTCAGCCTCAGCCAGGGTGTGCTGGCTCGAAGGCGGCAGCCCAGGGGAGGAGTCAGCATCAGACGCCGCGCTCACCGATGGAGCGGCGAGCTCATCCACCTCAAGCTCCAGAGGATAGGCAGACCGGCCCGGAGGCGAGTCGCCGTTGCCTCGAGGCTGGACGGAGGTCAACGAGCGTGTCGGGGGGCGGGTGGTTCGAGGGGGCGTACCCAGCGGAACTGCACCCGCTGCCCTCCCAAAAATCGCCTCCATCGCCAGCCGCATCGTCCTCAATCCCTTGAGAAGAAGGAGTGACACGGGGGGCGGCTGGAGTGGCGTGCTTTCTATTGAAAGCAAGCCACGACCACAACGTTGCCATGGTCATGTTCTTCAGTGAGAACATGAACCATCCACAAATGCTGCCTCGGTGTGATCGGCGCCCAGACACACGAGACAGCACCTGTGGCCTTCAGAAGTGGAGAGCACTCTACCGCATCCAGGAACTACACGGTTGAATGGCATCTTTATAAAGACGCGTCCTGAAAAGGACGTTCAACACCGCTGTGTATTGCTCTTTTAGAGAAATAAACTCTTTCACAGAGAAAATGACTCTTTATAAGAAAACTCTTTTATCTCTGCGCTGTTTAAGCGCCCATTGGCAAACTGCTGAGAAGAGAAAAGCCGCTGAAGTGCACCGTAGATCCAACAGGAAAGCAGAGCGTCAGAGGATAGAAGCAGGATCAGTTGTGTCATTCGCAGCTGGCTGCACACACGACCATTGGCTCCGAAGAAAATTACTGAATGAACGAGAGTATTTCCCTCGCCTTTATATCCGTATCCGGGGGCGGGGTATGCAAATACTGTTCGCCAACAGTTTAATATATGTTCAAGTAACCTATACAAATTACATTTTACTATTTGTGCATTTCAATATTATAGCAAATAAAAAGTGTAAACGTGTCACTGTCACTCTGTTAATTTAGATAACATGATTAACTTTTTTCTGAAGACAGTGGACGCATGGCACATTGAGTGCTATTGAAGCTGTGCTTCATTGGGAGCCTATGGCAGATACCTGTATCATTTGATTTCAGGAGAGGAATGATCTCTTAATAGACCCTTTTGAGTCCCGCCTTGACCCCGTGCTTCTCTGGAAGTTTATGAGAGCTTCATGAGTGCTATTTGCTTGTGATCTGCATTTGATTGACAATTGAAAATTTGAACTTTTAAATTATATACTCTCTAAATGACAACTGGTCTAGCTTTCAAATGGGTGGGACATTGGGACAAAGGGCCAGTAATTGAAAACGGTGATGAATGTGACTGACAGTGTATGAAAAATAAAGAGCCGCTGCCCCACGAGTGCAGAGTGTTCAGCAGCTCTGAAATAACATGCAGTTATTTAGCAGCATATTAGTTTTAGCAGCGTTTGGGAGCAACATTTTAGACACCAAAACCAATAGTCTGTGCTTGCCCACTTTTGAAATGCACCAGTCACCACTTGTTCACATACAAGCCAAAATTAGTGTGAAATGCTCAAAGGCCTCTAAAACTAACCACGTGTTGCCCATAAGCTGACAGAAAATTGATGAAAATTCCTATGCTGGTCTAAGCTGGTTTGTGCTGGTCTAACTGGTGGACTTGTGTCATTTACAAGGTAAACACTGACTTGCAGATTAGTCTACTACTTTTGTGAAAAACTAGTTGACTACAAAAAATTTGTAATTTTGCACGTCTCCAAACACACACAGGCAGAAACACACCTTGGACCATTCTCCCCCTTCCAGGCGAGGCACCCGGCAGTCAGAATTGGTGCATGTCCTGTGGGCTGCAGGTTTGATTCCAGCACACTCCTCGTCTCTCAACCTGCGGTAGCTTCCAGTAGCAAGTCTCTGTTTACAGTAAATTTTACGCCACTGAGTTCCTGGTCCGCATGAATGAGAGCACTGAACCACAAAAAAACACCAAAATAAACACAAAAGAACAACATCAATCAATCTTGCCTTACAAGCATTTGAGAATGGCAGCTTCAACTGACAACTGTTTAAACCTTAATATGGTGTTAAACGCTTCAACTACTACAATGCGCAAACAGGTTGACAAGCAGAAAGTGCATTAAGTCTTTTTAAAAATTTGAAAACGCCCTGAAGCCACATTTTTTTTGCCATTTCCACCACTGGTGTAGCCATAGGTAGGCCTGGGGGGATGTTGCCACCCATCGAGCATTTTTGCCCACCCAATCATTGTCTTATGCAAAAACATCTAACAAAAAATATTCATCTAAACTATCGCTCTCATTAAAACAAAGCTATTTACACTGTAAAATGCCCTTACTGTATTGTGCAGCGGCTCCAAACACTTTATTTTCCCCATCTAATAACTATCAGTAACACATGTCATACAGTATATGTAAAATGATTGCAATGAATTGTATTAATCAGGCTATATTTTAGAGCTGTCAAAATTAAAGTGTTAACGCATGCCATTAATTTAAAACTTTCGATGTGTTTTATATTATATTTTTTTAGAATGTTTCTTTAATATTAATACTTTACTGATTTAACATTACATTCTGACATGTTTTTAGCTCCATGTGAGATCTAAACACTGGTTGGAATGGGGCGGAAATTTGGGATGTGTCCGCCCAGGGTCATTACACTGACGCACACACACACACACACACACACACACACACACATACAACAACAATTCCATGTCAGCAATCAAGTGAAAGAGAAAGCACCTCTTAATGCTATTTTGTTGTACAAAACAAGCCCATATGGGACTTGTAGCAGAAATCAAGTACTTTGCAGCCTCTATAAGGCACAATTTAATTACTATAGAAGCACATCAAGTCTTAATCATCACGAGAAAGTTTTTTTTGCAAGCGCTTTTCATTTTGAGTTCAAGGCAGCACTTGATGCTGGTATTGATGCGCTGACATGAATCATGAATGCGGCTTCATGTCTGCTGCAGTAAAGTGAATAGCCACGGTTTGCCAGCCGATTAAGATTGTGGAGGATTAGAGTTTATGAGATTTAATGCGCACTGCAATGAATACGCAACCTATGGGGATTAGTTCTTTCAATTAATTAACCTCCCACTTCGACTTTGGGAAATGTTCCTTAAATTGGTGGTATTTGAGTGCATTTCTTTCTTTATGCTGTGGAAGGTTTTGTTTGGAAAATGTTCATGAAGCATTATATTGTAAATGGATATACAAAATGCCCAGATAGTGAATTTTTTAAACATATTTTCAAGACAATTAGAAAACAATAAAATAAAATATATTAAACATAAATTAAAGAGATAATGCAACAAATAAGGACAACTCAAGAACAGGATTCATTATTTTTACACTGAAATTTCATGAGATGCAACTGGCAGTCAAACACATATCGAGCTACACATAACACAATCTACACATGTGTAATGTATGTGCAACTTATATGTAGCTTCTGTGTATTTTCTCAGTCACTTGTTGATTCTAAATACATGCACAACTTACAGAATTTCAGTAATACACCTAAAAGGCAATAAACATATCATACTTTTCATGTACTTCGATGTTGTTTCTTCATCAAATAGCAATGCCACATATACAGTAAATCAATTCAATAACTGCAACAACAAAGCCACCTTGAGTAAAAAATAACAAGAAATATATGTATAAGCATATAAGATACTCATTGTTGTTAAATTATTTTTGCACAGAAAGTCATGATATTGTATTTGTTTATATGAATACTCATTTATTTTGTAATACACAAAGTAATGGATATCTTGTGATAGTAAACTTAAATAGATATGAAATTATTACAAAAATATATCATTTATTGAAGTGCAAAATAAATAAATAAAAAGGCCTTTTTTGTGTCACACTATTTATAAGAGATAGATTGAGGGATACTAAAGAGGTGTGGGCACAACTCCAAAAAAAAAAAAAATGGATGAGGTACAGGGGGTGGAATGAGGTCCCGGGTCTCTAAAGACATGAGGTATGCATTTAAGGGTTAAATAACTTCTGTTTTGTTAATCAAAACCAGATCAAGTTGACAGAATGCTTTCAAAACCCCTAAGACTCTAAACTCCATCCACTTTATATTCTAAGACAAAATAAGAAGTATAAAAATGTTTATAAATTGATGATGAACTTTATTCATATAACTTCTATTTGCTGCATGAAAGCAGCTTGTGCTGACATAATATTGGCATAAAATTATTTTGCATGATAAAATATGTTCTCAAAACTTCGAAACTCCAACCTCTTTATATTTCCTGTACGTCTAATTTCTGCATTAATTTATTGCTATCGTTTTATTGTCATAACTTAAGGAAACAGTCACAGGCGTGTATTTTTTCACCTCAGAACATTTATTTTTCTTTTTTCTTTTTAATAAATTATTTTAATCACTTATAACACCTTTGAAGTATTTCAAGTTCATCCAAAAATGAAAATTCTCTCATCATTTACTCACCCTCATGCCATCCCAGATGTGTTTGACCTTCTTTCCTCTGCTGAACTACTCCAGCAATTGAAGATTTTTAGAAGAATTTCTCAGCTCTGTAGGTCCACACAATATAAATGAATGGGTGACAAAATCCACATAACAGCAAAATAAAAGTACTCCAGATCACTCTATCCCTATCTTCAGAAGCGATATGATAGGTGTGGGTGAGAAACTTATCAATATCTAAGTCCTTTTTTACTATAAATTCTCCTCCCTGCTCAGTCACTTTCCACTTCACTTTCACTTACACATTCTCCTTCTGTTTTTTGGGTGATTCACATACTTCTTGCATATCACCCCCTATTGGGCAGGGAGAAGAATTTAAGAGAAAAAAATGACTTCTCCCCAACACCTTTCATATTGTTTCTGAACACATGGATTTAACCACTGGAGTTGTATGGATTACATTTATGCTTCCTTTATGTGGAGTTTTTAAATTTTGGCACCCATTCACTTGGATTGTGAGGACCGACAGAGCTGAAATACTCTTCTAATCATCTTAATTTGTGCTCTGCAGAGGAAAGTCATACACATGTGGGATGGTATGAAGGTGAGTAAATCATGAGAGAATTTTAATTTCATATTTTATTTCAAGTATCAACTTTGTCTCGGATAGTTCTCCAAAAATTCCTTAGGAGAAATAAAAACAAATGAGATAGTAGTTGACATACAGTTAAGAGTACAGCGCTGTAAAATAAATATGGAAAGCATAACTCAAATTATTTGGTCTTGGGAGAATTTGATGAGAGGTCTGAGTTATCTTTGCCAAGATATCTTGGCAAATCTGAGCACAGTTTGAGACATTGTTGAGATCTCTTCTGAAACCCTGAGGTCTTTTCCTCAGGAGACTAATCTGAGAAGCAAGACACAAAGTCTCCATGTGCTCTCTATTTAACCTCACTAAATTTAGTCCACACACACATACACACACATATTAAGAACCTGGTTATGATTCTTTTAAAATCAACATGAAAGCAAAATGTACCCTATTGATTCATCATTGAACACTGTCAAAATGTAAAATTGAATTAAAATAAAAAGAATGTTGTCTTGGTAATGGTTCACCAAATGCATTAACTTTTAGCCATATGTTACCAAGCTCTCTTACATTTTCAACCTATCACCTCAAATCACCCACTTCTAATCTGGTATGTTACGCCGGCTTTTCATGTTCCAATTCAGAAACAGTACTGTGAACAAGTCTTAGTCACATAAGATGTTTCACAAAAACATTTGTCTTAAGATGGTTATTTATATCTTCAGCTTTAGTGTGTCAGTGTCAGACTAGAATAGAAGAACAGGAATCCCTGCAACAGATGTCATTGCCCCCACAAAGTCCCCACTGAACATCGGGACAGTCTGAGGTTACATAAAGAGACAGAAGCAACTGAGACAGACTAAATAGATAGAAGAACTGTGGCAAGTTCAACAAGACACTTGGAACATCCTATCTGCCAACAACCAAGAAAAACTGTGTCCAGGTGTTTCTAGGAGAATTGGTGCTGTTTTAAAGGCAAAGGTGGTCACACTGAATATAGAGATAGCTTTTTTGGGGTTTACTGGACTTTGTATAACATTAAGTGATAAATGAAAACTATTTATGGCATTATTTTTGAAGACATCCTCACTATGCAATATTTTTCACAAGTGCCTAAAACAGTTGCACAGCACTGTACATAAAATAAAGTCCCACCCTGCATTTTTTCTCACTGAATATCCTGTCACTTCGAAATACCGCAGATTCAGTACAATAGGTTGTTGTCTTAGAGAAGCAACTGAGATATAGAGGAATTCTCTTGTGATTTTTTTATTTCCTGTGGTTTATCACTGGCTGAACACATAGGGGTCACTAACCTGTTGCCATTCCTCAGCCTCCCAGGATGGGGGACAAGTCACCTGGTTGCAGGCCTGCAATTCTGGAGGTCTGGTGTCCACACAGTCTTTGCTGGACGCTGGTTCAGTGTGGTTTCCTGCAACAAGTCTCACACAGGAAACACTGCGCGTCTGCAGTCCCACACCGCATGACACAGAACATGTGTTCCACAGGCTCACCTCCCACCTAAACAAAACACTAACATCAGTAGATAGCTCTTATAACAGTCAAACATTCCAGAATTTAGATTTGATGATCTTGATACACAAAGCTAAAAATAGTGTTTAAGAAATGTTGTCATTTATAGCATGTGGTTAAAGCACAAAGTGCCTCAGCACAATAAGCTATTTGTGTAATTTAGCAGAATATTTCCATGGTGCACATTTTGAATGGTAATGCAAAACATGAAGTGAAATTCCCCTGGTCTTTGAACTTTATGATCCCTGGCATTCCCTGACAATCATGGATTGGAAAGACTGGGTATAATATGGCAAAAATACTTTGCATTTCAAATGTGAAATAATAGTACCCATATAATCTAAGATAATAATCAAGGTTTTTCCAGAAACATATGACCTATTGTGATATTCTCAGCCGCTGTACATAAAAACGCCACATGAAAGGTAACAGCTCTTAGAAAATCATTTATTCCATAATGCTTTGCCCTAAAAAGTCAGCTGTCCTGCTTTTTTTGGCAAATAGTCAGTTACGAGAAAAACACATTATTTTCATCACACATCCTTATTTTCAGAGCAGCCTGACATAATATTTAGATTCAATCTCACTTTTGTTCTTGAAATTAATCTAGGCCGGCGAGGTAAATTTTAGCTCCTTTTTAAGATGAAACAACTATATTGTGTGTGTTTTTTTGTTTGGTTTAATTTTTTAAGAATTGTTCATGCACACAATGTCTTCCATGACAAAATTATAGAGGTGTTTGCTAAAGCAAGTGCATAGAAAGCCTTGGCAACCACTCGCAATACCTTAAATGGCAGCATGTTTTGCATGTGCTAGACACCATTCGGACTATCTTGAGAATATGTAAAAAATCTATTATTTCTATTACTGTCAGTGCCAATCAATCAAGTCTTACACAAAATATTCCTCACTGTTGAGCGAAGGCAACACTCATTTTATTTCTCTTCCCATAAAAACAGTGGTTTCATTGGAACACATGAAACATAAACCATAATTGTGCACTAAATAGGCTATAATTGTATTGCTATAACACTTTCAAATAAATAACTGCAATTATGTAATTTATTTGAATATCTATAAAAAAAAATAAAAAAAAAAGAAAAAAAAAAAGGAAATTAATTACTGCAATGGCACAGTTGTAAAGAATTGCCATATGGAAACAATCAATTTTTAAAAATGTTCTTTAAAACTACAGTATGTTAGAAAAGTTGATGAAAAATCAGATGTCATTTGTCTTAAAAACAGCATATTATTTGTTTCTTCAAATTCTGCGCTCTTAATTCCAACAAAACGATGCAGTTGTAGTTTTCTACAATGCAGCTGTAGTTTTCTGAATAGCAAGAAAGTTTTTAAATATGGCATGTTGCCATCTGGACATGAAAGCCTACCACAGATTTTTTTGTAATCTATATGCAACAAACAAATGTAGATAATTTTTTCCAGCAGGGAGACTGAATGTTGTTACACCACCATCCCCCCCCCCACCCCCCCCCAGTAAAAAGAGACATTTTGGCCGTACCTTGCAGGACATGGCTGAGGGTTACAGATGCGTAGCAAAGAGAGGGCTGCTTTGGAGCCGTTGCATAGAGTGTCATGGACAATTTCCTTTTTCGAAGTGCTCACACACCTGACAATGGCCAATTGCTTTCCTGCAAAAAAGAATGCGAGGAGCGATGGTTTTGGCAGAGGAGTTTTTCAAATCTTTTTTTTTTTTTTTCAGTCCAGCCTGATCAATATCTGCTCACTTAGCAAATTCAGATTTCATGCCAATTTGTTTGATCTGAAAAGCTGGACATACTTTTAGCTGTATGAAATCATTACAGGGATAAAAGCTGTTGGTTCAGTAAATAAATAACAGCAGATGTTTTCTGTAATTACTTTTATGGAGACTCACCAACAGCACAGGATACAGAGCAAGGAGAGAAGCCCATATATTCCCAAACATAGCCGTGCTGCTCAGGGATCTCTTGGAGCCCCAGAGTCCACCACGTTGAGTCTAGAGTACAGGGGCCAGAATCACAGGCCCTTTGCAAGGGAGGCTTCTCCTCTCCACATTCTCCATCAGGTAGTTCGACTTCAGATTGAGTAAAAGATAGCAGCACTTTGCATTTCACCTGACGCCTTTTTATTCCGAGACCACAGGACACACTGCAGGCCGACCACGGACCTGGAATGAACCTATGCACGCACGCGCGCACACACACACACACGCACACACACACACGTTGGTCTACCTATCATTATGAGGACTTTCCATAGACATAATGATTTTTATACTGTACAAACTATAGATTATATCCCCTAAACCTAACACTACCCCTAAACCAAACCCTCACAGAAAACTTTCTGTATTTTTACATTTTCAATAAAACATAGTTTAATATGATTTTTAAGCTATTTAAATTATGGGGACACTAGAAATGTCCTCATAAACCACATTTATAGCATAATACCCTTGTAATTACCAGTTTCTAACCAAAAAAAATTGTCCTTGTAAACCACATACACATGCCCACACATGCCCACAAACACACACACACACACAAACACACACACACTGGTGCGGCTATCCTTATGAGGACTCTCCATAGACATAATAATTTTTATACTGTACAAACTATTGATTCTATTCCCTAACCCAATCCCCCCCCAAAATTTCCTCGTAAAACTCCCAAATCCGCACACACACACGCACGCATGCACACACACACACACACACACACACACACACACACACACAGCCATCTAAATGGTGCATTACCATAGACTTCTATTGTTTTAATATAAAGCTACTCTAATTAATCTAATCTAATACAACTTTTTGCATTATTAGAATTTTAAAAATCACTATTTAATTTATGTATGGATTGTTTTTCCAAAGGAGAATGTCCCAAAATGTCAACAAAAGGAGGTTTTGTCATATTTAGCTCACTTTTGGGTACTATAGCTAAGTACACACACAGTCACAACTGTCTCGCAACTTTCTATATATGCATTGCTAGTATTATGTAATTTGTAGTAGTATTAATGCCGTAATCTTAATCTTGCCCTATATTTTCTTCTTGTTGAATATCCTGTTTTACACAGAAATATGAAAGATTATGGAATTAAAATGGGTTTTGAATGCAATTTCACATTGATTTATATGGCACCTTTACATGCTATTTTCCAAGAACAAATATATACATCTGTGCATAAGCACAAGCCATTTATGATTTATCACATGTTAAATAAATGAATGAATGTAACATTTATATAGCGCTTTGACACTACACTCAAAGGGCTTTACACAGTGAACAGGGGACTCTCCTCAACCACCACCAGTGTGCAGCATCCACCTGTATGATGCGATGGCAGCCATACACCAGCCATACACTCACCACACACTGGCTATTGGTGGAGAGGAAAGAGTAGAGTTATAGAGCCAATTAATGGATGGGGATTATTAGGAGGCAATGATTGAGAAGGGCCAATGGGGGGAATTTGGCCAGAACTTCAAACAAGGTTTTTTTTTCTACATTGCATTGCAATTATATTCAGAGCATTCATGAAAAATTATTTTTAAAAGGCATTTAAACTATTTTTATTTACCTATTTTTCAGAATTACTATTATAATGCTGTGTGGTAAGAATAAAGCCAACTAAACTTTAACTACTGGCTCTGATCATTTCTATAAAGATAAAACCAAGAAGTACAATAAAAAAATATAATAAAAAAAAAAGATCCTAAAATAATACTGGGTTATAGTGATAAATATAGCATTAACATGGACCAGAAGACTTTTATACTTAAGAGCCAACCGCATTTTGAATAAACGTGATTATAAAAATACTTGTGGCAAGGTCTTCTAATGAACCACAGAATGATTTTGCCATATTTCGGGTGAGTGGAAAATGACCTGATTTGGAAAACTCTGAAATTCATAGCTTGCATATTCCATGTATAATTGGATTCGGAGTAGTAAGACAGAGCGAAGAGAGAAAAAGAAGAAGAGATATTAAAAAGTCCGTTCTTTACCACCAATGCAGTGAACCAGAGGAGATAAATAAACACACTGTACCAGTTCATGGATTTCAGTACTTGCGTAAACTTTTTCTTTCTGTGTTCTCATTAAATTCAACTAAAATACACACGGAACACTATAGCAGCACAAGTCTGTAAAAGCATTTAAGTATTGTGGAAATACACTGACCCAGTGGAGGGTGTCAATGCGCACCTCATGCAGCCCGCTGTCTAAACACTTTCCAGGCTTAAGGGATTAAAGTTTATGAGATCAGTAATTCCCCATAAGCCCCAAACATGTCATGTTTGGAATAATGTAGGGGTGTCATTCGGGGAATATTATGATGTCAGAAAACCTCATGTGATTTGAGAAGACAGGTTTGCTTTTTTTCGGGCTGATGAGAGTTAGTGAGTGCATATGTTTGATACATCTGATGTACCTTAGTGGTAGCTCAGCGGTTAAGGCTCTGGGTTACTGACCAGAAGGTCAGGGGTTCAAGCCCCAACACCACCAAGACATGACTGTTGGGCCCTTGAGCAAGGCCCTTGACCCTATCTGCTCCAGGGGTGCCATATCATGGCTGACCCTGCACTCTGACCCCAGCTAAGGTGGGATATGTGAAAAATGAATCATTTTACTGTATATATGCAGAAATGTATGTATAATGTGTGACAATTGATGTATTTATTTATTGCGTTAGGTAATGTGTTCTGACACATGCAATAAAGCTTGCATTGCTAAAAGTGTTTGCATTCACACACTTGCGTATGGTATGTTTCGAATTTACATTTAAAAACACAACAGACACGCATCAAAACACGCATCAACATGTGAATGTGTATACAAAATTTGCTCAGAGAATATCATTAATATCATTGCATCGCAAATGTTTCTCTGTTGCCTGTCATCAAAATGATTGGCTTCTACTACCTCCCAAAGCAGCCTGATATGCCTTTGCACCTAGACAAAAGGCATCTGATGATGAAGGCTAGCAAACATGAAGATCGTCATAGCATTTTGTCAGTGCACTCTAAACCGCAAGTAGGAATTTATTACATTAAAAGTGCCACAGTAGATTCAACTTTGATTTTCATCTCTAGTTTGTGGAAATTTCCCTTAAACACACTGGATGGAAATGCTGCTTTATTCACAAATTGTTTTCACAATATTCAGATTTTTGCATAAATTAAATTTGTAACATATGGAAACATGACTAAGTCTGCCCATTAAAATTAATATTATGTTATTCAGCTGTATAGCTTTAAACATGTTGACAGTTAAACAAACTTTTTACTCAGCAAGACTTACTTTAAACATGAGTACTTGACTTAAAAGACAAAAATGACTGTACAAGAAGTTTATGATAATGTCCGCTACAGCACCTCTTCCTGCAACTCTGAGGATGCATACTTGTGTTGTGCTGTGAACTGCATTTTGATACATTTCAGAACATGACAACACATGTGTAACAATTAAGGAGAGGAGGAAGCTGGGACCGGGTTGACAAAGCACGCAGACATTTATTGTCGAAGACTTTTCAGCATTCCTCAATAAGAATTTTCAGCCAAACATTCAACATATGCGCTGCTTTTCAGCACCCGCACTTCAGACATGCAGACCCACACAGACAGTTAACGCATCTTTCTCTCCCATCTGCCACTGTCTCATCTCCTTAAGTACTCCCACCGCCCCTTGCTGGAACGCGAGACCGGTGTGGCACACAGGTGAAAGTCATTCGCCACTTATCTTCCCGGCCTCGCTCTGCCCAGACGCCACTCGGCTCCGCCCTGCTAACCACAATATGCAATTGGGCTTGTGTAGTTACTGTAGGGGCGTTTGCTTCAAGGTGTTCATTGTGCAAGATGTAAAAAAATACAATAAGATACAGTGCGATGGCTTAAGACATGCATATGGTGGACATGTGCATGGTATAAACTAGGGATGTCCAGATGCCATTTTTTGAGTATGAGTACGAGTACCGATACTTCATTTTTGGTACTCGCCGATACCCGTTTATTTAAATGATATCGTAAAAAAGGTGTTTAAGTAAATTAATTAATTAAAACTTTATTCAAATGAAATATAACAATACATTTTCAACATTTTACTGTATTATTTTTCATCAAATGAAGTGCTTATTTACAGAACCTCACAGCACAATCCACAATACAACATTGGAGTTATAAATTAATGAATAAAGTGCTGCATATCAGAGCATCACAGATGTGAGATATTGCTTAAGTATAATACAGTTACTTATTTATAATAATAATTATTATTATTATTATTAGTAGTAGTAGTAGTAGTAGTAGTAGTAGTATTACAGTGATTATTGCATAACTTTACTGAAAAATTTCTGTCATAATTTTTTCCAATAAATTAAGCTTTTATTTTGACGGAGCTTTTATTTTGAAGTGATTCTGTGTTGTTTTGACCAAGGGGCTCTGACGTTATGACGGCTGCTTCTCACTCCAGTTGCTACATGACTCAAAGTGATTATTAAACTGCAAAAGGCTGCTATTTAATGAAATAAGATTATCTTCTATATGTGCCTCACGCTACAATGTGAATTTGCACTTTGCACTGTTTACTGTCATCTGCTACACACAGTGCGTGCAATGCTCATGCCAGTATTTTCCCTGTATGAGTCGAAGGAGCTTTAAAAGGTGTAAGCAGCCGGCTTCAACTCAACACTGTCTCCACACATTCACAAGTGCTCAAATTTATATTACATGCAAACTAAACTAAACTTTTAGTTTTAGCTAATGAACGTCGTCTAGTTGTACCAACACAAAGAGGCACCAAAACACTTTCCTGGACTTTCAGTTTCATCATACCACGTTGGTGGAATGACCTTCCCAACTCCATCCGTGAAGCTGACTAACTCTCTGTCTTAAAAAACAACTTAAAACGCAACTTTTCCAAGAGCACTTAACCAGTCACTTGTTGCACTTTAATCAGTTTTGAATACTATTCTGATGTTGTGAAACTTTGTAGTATGGCACTTTTCGTACCACGTCTCCTTAAGATGAAGTTTTGGATAAAAGCGTCTGCCAAATTAATAAATGTAATGTAAACTTTTGCAGTAAAGTAATCTCACTAGTATATAACATGATTTTAATCAATAGGCTGAATGTTTACACAATGACATTCGTACATCAGATGGTATAGGTTTTTGGTATCGGAGCATTTTTATAAGTACCAGCACATGAGCACAGTATTTGTAGGACACTTTTGCACTACTGCAGAGGAACACAAAAATACATCCAATGTGAACAGCCCCAAAGGATGTCTCCCTATGAGCTCTAGTGTGAGCTTTCATGAGTGTGTATATCAGTGAACAGCACTCAGGACAGGAGGCAAATAGTGTTCTAATCTCAAGATAAGTGTTCAGGAAAAGACAGGTCCGAGTGGAATTTCCTTCCTTAGTGTGTCTCCTGCACTTTTATCACTTTTTTATCAGCAGGGATAAGACCTGACGTGAGACTCCGTAAGTGCATCCAACCCACAGTATCCACCCACCCACATCACAGAGGCAGGCGTCCAGCTTTGAATTCCACAGCAAAGTAGACTGGGGTCACTTTATGATAGGGCCCAGTACCCGGCCTTGATGCCTGCCACCTTAGATCACCCTAAATTTAGCTACTTGAGCAACAGAGCAGAACACAAAGGAAATGCTGCTATCACACAGGGCTCAAGTGTGTAATTCAAGAGGGGTTTTCACAGACAAACAGTAGATCTTAAACCCCCCGAAATGCATACATACGATCTGTTGGGTACTTGAACGGCTCTTCTGTAAAGCCTTAAACACTTTCACCCCTCATTCTTCTCTTTTATGAGTCTCTGTGATAGATGCTTTTGGTAGACCGCAGGGACTGGAGGCTGTCTGGATGCTGGCAGCCGCAGTTTGCGGTTTTCGGTGGGGAAGGCAGGTGTCCATCGAGCTCCCCTGGCAGCTATTAACAGGGGTATTATTTCAGAGATTGTGTGTGTGTGTGTGTGGGGGGGGGGGGGGGGGGTACTCTAATAATACCACAACACAAAGAGTGAGAGAGGACCACAGGGTCTTGTTTAAGTAATGAAAAGAAACTAGACACATTGAGGTCAGCTCCATGCTCATATGGTATGCTCTAATATTACCATTTTATTCGGATCAGGAACAAGCTAATGAAGCCTGTTTTTTAGGTTCTGCTTGAATAGAGCCGAATAAAACACATTTTTAGAGCTGTTGTGTAAAAACAAAGCTCCAAGGGTGAGGTCACCAGCAATCCCCTAGGAACAAAAGTGAAAGGATTAAACTCTACAGGTTGAGAACGTGTAAGAAACATATATGGCTATATTGAGATGCAATGCACAGAATGTGGAACATCTGTCGTGGAAATCTAGGGATTCATGATTCAGTGGATTATAGGGAATAAAATGAAAAACACTGAGGGTGAAGCCAATACTAAAATCTGAAAATCATTCTTCGTTAGATAAACTCACACAAAGGTATAAGATGAATTTGGTTACAATTTTACAATGCATCAAAGTAGAGGTAATGTTTATCTATTGTACTTATACTATAATAATAACCTCATCGAGAGCCAAATGACTATCTAAAAATATTAGTGAGTGAAAGTCAGCAATAGAGCAGTAGTGTGGCTATAAAGTAAAAATCTTTAAAAAATGCTCACGTTGGGTCTTCCAAGGCCACTTTGGTTTCTTCCAGCTCTTGAGCCTGTTTTAACCAGGGCAGTTTGGCTTCGACAGGTTGGTTCTCTGAGAAAGCAACAAGCAAACACACATAATATTAATACAAATTAATCATGTAGATCGAACTAGTAGGCATTTGGTATGGGCACATGTACAGCAATGATGGAACCTACCAAAAATGGGCCTAATTTTTAATGTTGTGATTGGTTATTGTATCTTTTTAGCCAATAACTTGCAGTAAGATTCATATTGTTCCAAACCCATATGAGTTTGTTTCATCCAAGAATTCCATGTTGCATACAATGAAAGTAAATGGTGTCTGATAAACTTATGTGGTTTTGGAACAATTTGAGGGTGAGTAAACTCTGGGGGGATCTATGCCTTTAACTATATTTTCTCATATTCCTCTCTGTTGACCGACACAGATATCCGTTTTCCAAGGCTGGTCTTAATAAAATTGCAAAAGATATATGTAACACAAAATTTTGCACATGACGGTATGGCTTGTTTGCCAAAGATCTGGGCTGGTAACCTAAAGTAATCAGGTTCAAACCCTGCAAGTGGCTATATCCAAACCTTAATAAGCAACCAAATTGGCCCGGTTGCTAGGCCTCCACGTGATTGCTATAATGTGGTTCACTCTCAGTGGGGCGAGTGGTGAGTTGTGCTCAACAAAGCCACGTGATAAGATTTGCGGGTTGACGTCTTAGACATGAAATAAAAATAAATCAAATAAATAAATAAACAAGTGTACTCTAATGCTTCGGATAAAACTGTCATGTAAAAAAAGACACAAAGATAAAATTACACAGCGCAAGATCAGTACTCAGGGACACTTAAATTTCACCAGAAAGTTCTCCTTCTACGAACATCTGTAGTACCATCACTAGGTCACACAGCTTACTGAAGTTTAGAGAGCCATTTCAAGCCCGGTTGCTCCACCTCCCACCCCCGATCCAAAGACAGCTAATAAAGCTCAACATAAATCTCCACGTGACAACCAAATATTTATACAAGCAACAATTTATTGATCTGGAATTAGATTAACACAGCTGTCAGTGACTGTGGGATAGCAGTAAAGTCTGCCTGTCTGACATGACTCGGTGCAGAGCATGCCGAGGGCTTGGGGTTTGGCTCCTTAGTCAGGGTTTCTGGGATTTCTCTGATGGCAGGCATTCTGACAATTGGCGTGCAGGAAGGTCTAGAGGAAATAGCATGCGAGGAAGGCTCTGTCATTTCAACCCACTGAGTTTTTACAAGCATGTCAGGCTTAGGGTAAGTGTGGAATTGATTGATTTGAGAAAGGTACAGATGCTTGCGATTAAAATGTCTTGAATTTCCGTGCCATATTAGATATTATGATTAAAGGTATAGTTTGCCTAAAAATAAAAATAAATATTTCTTCCACTAAAAGACATCTGAAGGCTTGTTGTGAGGAACAGACCGAAATTTCAAAATGGGATTTGAGAGTTGCAGCAGACGGGAAGTTTTTCAGTGAATAACAACATAAATGTTGGTCTGTTCAACACACAAAGCTATCATAAGGCTTTAGAAGACTGAACAGTTTAGGCTATTTTCATGGTGGTGTTTTTTCTTTTTGGAGTTTCACAGCAGGGGTCACTGTCAAATGTCATTACATGGAAAAGAACAGAATAAATGCACTTCAAAAATGTATTTGCATTCCACAGGGAAAAAAGCGAATAAAAGAAGAAAAAAACAGTAAAAGGGTTGGTGTCAGTGAATAAAAAATTACAGAATTTTTGAGTGAACTATACTTTTAATTAAGATTCAAAAGATATAAGCAAACCTTCCGTTGGCATGAAAAAGTACTTTATTTTGGCATGAAAAAGTTATTTATTTTACTCAAGCAAAGAACTCAAATTAATTACAAAATCTCCATGACAAGTGTGTCTTGCCAAAAAGATGTGATGTATTTGAGTGTGAAAAGAAAATCACATGGTGTGAACCAAGATGAAAAATGTATTGCTCACAAGTTGCTGCTCTTTTATAGCTCAGGAGACCGACATACTGTAGGTCAATTCAAACATTTTGATTTATAACAAATATTAAATAATTCAAATACAAATAAGAATGTATATTTTTCCCTAAGAACCATTTGTAATGTGTATAAAGTGTTTTGTGCCAAAAATATATTTTGTTATTTTAGTCAAAACAAATTTTATGACCACCCATTTTTTATTTTCCACCCTTTCTCTGACCTCTTGAATAAAACAGGCTGTTTTATTTCGTTATTTTTTTTCCTGCCATTTAATGCTCCTGGAAGACTCCCATGTAAAAGTTTTCTTCGTATGTTAAATGGTAGACAGTTGCTGCACTTTACTTGTGACCTGTGGGTTTGTTGTCGAGCCCAATATAGTTTGTCTGGCGGCTTTTATGGATGACTGTTTAAAGCCTCTGTGCAATGTCGGAATTACATTGTGACAGGTAAACAACACAATACACCCTAAAATACACACTCAACTCTTAAAATCAGACATGTGATTATCAGGGACCTTGTTAAAAATAAACTTCCCCATTGAAAATTTCCCCATAGCTGGTCACCAGCATACTGTGTTATGTTTTGGATACTGGTCCCTCCCATTGGAATCTGGTGTGCTGGTTTTCCCCACCAGGATTTTTACCAGCAAAACTGCCTAGGTTAATCATGGACCATGAAGGTTGACCTTTATCTGGTGCGCACCATGGCTATGATGATAAGCAACAAAATATTATACACCAGTCTGGACCAACATAGAAATTCAGTTGGTCTTTAAAGCAGGGTTCATCTACATGTTTCTAACATTGCCATCCTTTAAAATTATTCACAGGTTCTAAATACAGCCAGGAACAGCTCAAGGTTTAGTCAATTTTACACATTTTACTCTTATTATTGAATCTTGTGGTATTTAGGAATAATAGTATCTATCATACTTCCTTCTTGTTGCTTCACTGTGTGCAGGGATGGACCCGCCATAAGGAGCACTGGGAATTTTCGGACCATAAACCAATGAAGGGTAATACCCTTTCCCCACTCACTCAAATACTCAAAGTGTGTTGAAATGCTGCTACTCGAATAAACTGATGCAGCACATCTGCTGGCCACTAGTTATCATATTGAACAGCCTGACATTCTAAACAGCAGTGACAATATAAACAGGCTTTTAGTAACACTAACTGTAAAAACTATTGTTTTGGCAAAAATGTTATACATTATATGAATGTTACCAAGATTATAATGTATATTACAATATTGTAATTTTAAAGGTTCATTTCACCCAAAAATGAAAATTCTCTCATTATTTACTCACCTTCATGACATCCCAGATGTGTATGACTTTCTTCAGCAGAACACGAACAAAGATTTTTAGAAGAATATCTCAGCTCTGTAGGTCCATACAATGCAAGTGGATGGTGATCAGCACTTTAAAGCTCCAAAAAGCACAGAAAATCATGGTAAAAGTAATCCATACAATATATTAATGTCTTCTAAAGTGATATGATCACTGTGGGTGAGAATCAGTTCAATATTTTAGTCATTTTCACTATAATTGATTACTTCCGGTCACTCTCCAATGCACGTCCATGAGGGAATCAGTTCACGCCGTATCTTGCATGACATTAGCATGATGGCATGTTCATGCGAGAACTGACGAGATAGTGCAGCTCTGTTTATAACAACAAAATGCTGTTCACAAGCTTCATTTAAACATGGCAACTTGCTTAAGTCCCGTGAAAGACCACGCATTCTCGGTTCTCTCAGGAACATGCATTGAAGAGCAACCAGAAGTAAACAATTACAGTGAAAAGGACTTAAAAAGTGATCTGTTTCTCACCCAAAGTTCTTTATCATATCACTTTAGAAGACATTAATTTAACCACATGAGTCATATGGATTACATTTACAGCGATTGTCTGTGCTTTATGGAGCTTTAAAGTGCTGATCACCATCCACATGCATTGTATGGACCTACAGAGCTGAGCTATTCTTCTAAAAATATCAATTTGCGTTCTGCACAAGAAAGAAAGTCATACACATCTGAGATGGCTAAGAGATTTTTTCTCTGAACTATCCCTTTAAGTCACTTTTATGGAAGTTTGTTTTTATAGTTCTACATGTGTTTACAATACTGTTTTTGATAAAAAATTCCACAAAAAAAGAAAACATAATTACATCTAACCATAGTAATGAAGACCATGGTTTTACCTGTGATTACCACGATTGGACACAATTGAATTAAGGGTGAAGCAATGGGGTTTTCTCCTCTGTAAATATGTTCATTTCCAATGAACTTCAAGGACAAAGATAATTCAATAAATAAGAGCCTGATGAAAAAATCTATATCAGTAAAGAACACAACTGTCAAAATGTTTCAACATAGCATTGTGTAAAATTTTCAGACAGTATTGTTGTTAATATAAGTAAATATCCCAACTCAAATACAATGCTTTACTGTTAAATGTGCACTCATGTGACAAAAAAGAATGCCATAATAATATTGTTAATATCCCGACACAGTGAAACGATCAAGGGGTAATGCGTGGGCTGGATTTTTCCAGGGCTGATATTTGCTCCCAGTCCAGACCTGAGAGTGCACATTTATATGTGGACAGTCATGTGTTAATGCATTCATCGGTCTGATGTCAGTTAGCTGCGGTAGAAAAGAAAGAGGTGTTTCAGCCGCTTAGTTTCAATAAATGGTATTTATGGACTGCGGAGGAATTTTGAGTTCTGTAAGTCACAGAATTTTTCACAGTACATTGAATGTTTTTATTTCAAAAGATCAAGGAGGAGTTGAATTCTTCAAGAAATGACCCCTTTAATGGAGATCTTTCAAAAAAGGTGCAACTTTGTGTCAGATATTTCTCCTGAAAAAAATACTTAGCATAGCTCGAACAATTTGGCCTTTAGAAATTTGGAAATGTTTGAGTTTACAGTATACTGAAATATCTGACTTTTTGTGTCTCAGACCTTGGTATCTGTGAAATCTAAGCACAGTGTGAGACATTGTTGAGATCTCTTCTAACTCGATAGAATAGTCTCAATTTGCACTTTATTTAATCTCACTGATGGCTTGTAGAAACAATAGACATATCAAAGAGATCTCATTTGTGAGTTTAATTTCCTACAGCAAAAAGCAGAATGACAAAGTGTGAGAAAGATATTGAAAGAGAGAAAAAAAAGGAACAGAGATCTGACCAGAATATAGAGAGACAGCAAGAAAGAGAAATAAAGAGACAGACATAGAAACCTCTTGAGTATTCATTACCTCCAGAGTGAGAAACACTGTGACTGACTCTCAATGAGCTCTGGGTGTCATTCTGCACTTATGGAGAATTTCATATTCAGAGCACAAGTTAGAGCATCTGTCTGCGGCACACTCCGCTTTCCTCACTGACAGCTGCAGGCACAGACTGTTCCCCAACTGAGATCATTTTGGCTCTGTTTAAAACTGTCTTGACTGAAATGGCACCACATAAGCGTCAGATTTGGAAAGTTCTACCCAGGCAGCAACTCAGTAAAATATTATACCATCAAGTATTGGGTAAAATAATCCATAGTCAAATACCAAAGTTCAGGCACGAAACTCTACTTGACACAAACTGATAGGGTAGTTGAACTTGTTATCTGTTAGTCATTTGGCTCGCACTCATATGATGTGTTAAGCCAATCAGCTCAAATAGCGTAAACTGATAGTAGATAGTGCCTGAAACTATATTATAAATAAACATATATAAAATTCCAATAAATGATGAGTATGTGAATCCAATATTACTACAGTGTAAAACTTATGAAGGAAAATGCACATGATGATTTCAAGTTCAGATTGGATGGCCGCATTCTGGACTCCGCTTGCAGTCTCCGCACCTTGCTTGTAAAGAGTATTAACTATATCTTAAAAATTTTCCACTTCTTGAAGTGTCTGTTTGAAATGTCTGATCTGTAACACATTAACTTCAAATATTTCACACAATTCACAGGTAAGGATTTATAAACCAACCAATGAAGTGATGATTCTATAGTGGAGCTCGACTGCAAGTTGACCACATTTATATCCATATTGGCGTAATTATCTGGCTAATCCTTTATTCTAAAAAAGTTTAAATGTTGCAAAAATGCGAAAAAGCATTTCTAGAAATATATAGAGGCTCGATCATGCAATTTATTCCACTACATTTCACAAATTCTGCACATGAAATTGAACTAATTAATTATGTCCTCCACAAAAATATGTGAACACAAAATAAGCCTCAAGTGTATCATAAAACTTTCTGATAGAGGTTTACGGTGCTTTCAGTTTGTTGGCTGTATTCATTTATTCTCATTTATTTGTTTATTCATATTTAATATACACTGTGAAATGTGTGCTTGAGATTTTACACTTGCTCGACACCTCGTACCTCCAGAATAACATTGTTACTTGCAGTTGCACACTGCACAGACATATTGAAAATGTCGTTTCAGCAGATAATAATGCCCGAAATACCAGGAGAAACCACAATTAACAACATATTCCACAGTTTATGTAGCCAATACATTCAGCTTCATCTGTGGAGAAAATAAAAATCAAGAAAAATATCAATAATATAATTAAATAATAATACAAATATAATAATAATACTAATAAATACTTAAACTTAATACTTAGTTTTAATACTAATACATAATACTTAGTGGACATAATACTTAAATCTCTGTATAAATTAATAATTCAATACAGGGGTAATCACTAAGAGAGAAGTATGTGCATTCCACATGGTCTACATCTTGATGAAATCCTTCCTCATGATCACGCAGTGTTTTCGTGAGCTGAATGGGAGGCTAAACAAAAAGTTAAAATGTGACAATTATACCCAACAGACACGCGCAGTGCGTGCAAGCCATTCGTGCATCATAAGCCGGCAACGGTTAATTGCGCGAGTAAATGCACCTGCATTGTTTTTTCGTTTGTTTCTTTATCCTTTATAACAACATGAAATGTAATTAGGAAAACACCACAATTAATCCTTGATGTTTCCAACCCAGCATACAGGTACACCCACCTTAAACCATAGTCACATTCAAAATTACATTAATTGATTAAAAGAGAAAACATTACATTTTTTATTATCATACAGTGTTGGTTATTCATGTAAATGGTCTGCAATTATATAGCACCATTTTAACCATAGCGGTATGCAAAGCGCTTTACACTGCGTCTCATTCACACACACATTCACACACCAATGACGGCAGAGCTGCCATGCAAGGTGTTAGCTTGCCATTGAGAGCAACTTGGGCTTCAGTGTCTTGCCCAAGGACACTTCGGCATGTGGAGTCATGTGGGCTGGGAATCGAACCGCCAATCCTGTGAATAATGGACAACCAACCACCAGCTCTACCACCTGAGCCACAGCCTCCCCAATGTTTTTTTGACATTATAGACATTACAGCTGATTTACTATAAAGCTGAATAAACAATTTTGATTAACAGAAATCAATCACTGCCAACCATGTACGGATTATCATTGTCCCATGTCTGCCAAACATGTTGAGTGATCCAAACATCATCTACAGCTTGAAACTGAAATTTTGATTAGATTTTACTCCCATTGCTCCCTATTTAGTGAATGACTTAACCTCCATTGTGCTATCTGTCTGCACTGGCCTCAGAACAGTATGAAATGCACCTTTTTTCATCCTAACTCCTATAAAGCCTTTAAAAGCATCTTTTGGATGTGAAAATGCACAGTAAATATATAGGAACGCATTTTCTAATGTTAATGAATAGAACCATATTGTACAGTGATAACAAAATAAAATATAACGAAATTTATATTAAAATAAAGCAAAATGACTACAGATTTTTTTAATGTTGCAAGTTATTCCAAATAACGAACATATTTTTCAAACATTTGAGGGAATAAGGTCCCAATTTCACATATGTGGACTTCATGTTTATCAGCGCACTGACAAGCAAAATATTAATGGATTTTTGAAAAGCGGCATATCAAACAAAACTACGAAACGCAACTTTTTACACCCAAAAAGGTTTCAATTAAAAACTTAAAGAGCTTACTTACTAGAGGCATATGAAAACAATGCCATGCTGTTGTGTCACATGACGTGGGGTGCCAGAAGTTTAACCCTTAAATGACAGAGTCTTGTGTACAGTATTCAGTCAGTTTTAATTCGTTTAAATTATGCGCTGTGTAAAGCAAAGCCAAAATACAATGTCCACACATGTGGATGCGGGGTTGCACGAGGTTAAATTACTAAAATTGCTGCTTGAGTTGACCTCCCCATCTCCACCTGTCTAGATCTACATGGGGATTGTATGTATGTCTAAATGTGCAGCAGCAAAATGTTTTGAAGCTCATGGTTCCTCCGAGTCCACAATTAATGGTGCGATGACTGTTAGGTAATAATGTGCTGTGTGGCCCATGTCAGTATTGATAACAAATTTAAAGTTAAATCCAACTACAAATGGATTATTTAGCCCAATATATATATATATATATATTAGGCTATCACATCATGTTAGCTCTCAAAAGGCAGGTTTCCAGAAAAGTGTTCTACCTCTTGGTTTGTGGCAGGCGATGGGTACCAGGCAGTCCTCTTTGATGTGGGGTTTAAGGTGGGTGTTGCAGCCACCAGTATGTTGCCCCCTGTGGTCCACGCATAACACAACTCTATAACGCAATCCTGTGCCACAGGTAACTGTACACTGGAGAGAAAAAATTCAAATCCATCCAGGTCAGTCCAGTACTAAAACACCGTATGCGACTTGACCATATTACTCATATGTCTTACAGCCTGTTCACATCAGAAACAAAATGAACTAACTGATTTAGACAGCATTTTAAAGCATCATAGGTGCACTCTTTAAAAAAAAAAAAAATTAAAAAAATAAATAAAATAATAATAATAATAATAATAATATAATATATTATATATATATATATATATATATATATATATATATATATATATATATATATATATATAAAATATATTATATATATATATATATATATATATATATATATATATATACAGTATATATACAGTATATGGAACCAAATAACTCATAATATGAAACGGTAGGCAGAAAATTATGCAGTCTTCTAAGACACCTTGGGTTGGCCAAATTCCAAACAGAGTTGCATGTATCCATATTGGATACATTTTCTGTCTTTCTTCCCTGCCACTGGATTGCGAAATATATTGTTTATCATTACAGTGAATAGGTCAACATAACAATTGAATGCGAGCTATATTAAAATCCAATTAACATATATTAATAAACCCATACTTAACTTTAGTGTGAGGAATTAACATTTAGTTTAACCTTATAATCTGCAAATATGAATAATTTATTCACTATTATATTATATGAACATCAATTACACGGCTCTCTGGAATACTCTATTCTGATTGGTCAATGGCACCATCTAGTGGTCTGATGTTGCTCAGTAACAACTGCACATCCACGTATCAGACCACTAATCTGGGTATTATGAGCCATATTTACTGCTTCTCGGATCACTGTGCGATCTCTACAAGTAAGCTAATAATATTATTTCCACTCAAATCAATGTTTAATGTCCATTTATTTATTTATCTGGCATGTGGTGGATTTCATCTGTTCATTAATTTATTTATTCTCACTTAATTAATGTTTCATGTCCATTTATTTGTTTATTTGCCAAGTGGTCTTGTAATAGGCTGGATAATAAGGTGTCAGATGGCCATTTTCACAGAATAAACACCAACAGAACTCCTGTGCAAGCCGGAGGTAGAGTTTTAGCTGTTCAGTGATTTCTTTCTTGTCGTATAATTACACATTTCAATGCAAATCTAAATTAATTGTCAATGTATTTATATATTTGATATATAGATGTGTAATAAGCAGGATAATGTACAGTCAGCCAGTTGTTATCTCAAACTAAACCCCTTCAGGTTTATACAACCTGATCACCCTGATGGGGTTTATATTGCGGATGCATCCAGCTGACAGTACATTGTCCCTTGCGTGTCACAAATCCCATTATGAATACAATTACATCAAAATGTATCACATTCACAAACTATCCATCCATTTTTGCAATTTTAAGAACTTTAGAATCTAAGATTTGCCTCAGAACACAGTATTTTTCACCATTTTGTGCAAGTAATTCACTATAAACATGAAACATCACTTTCCAATGTTTGGTACTTTGTTTTTGAAGATATAGTCAGGTCGATTAGAGGAATATTCCTTAGATAAGTTAAGCTCAATGAACAGCATTTGTGGCATAATTTTGATTACCACAAAACATAATTTCAAATCGTTCCTCTTTTTCTACACATAAAAAAAGTAAAAAACTAACTTACAGTGAGGCACTTACAATGGAAGCGAATGCGGCAGTGTTTTAAATGTTTGAAGGTGAAAATTTGAAGCTTATATATTAATTCTTCTGTTAAAACTTGTGTAATATTTGAGCTATAAAGCTGTAAAAAAATAATAATTTTAAGTTTTACGGTGTTACATTGTCATGGCAACAAAATTTAAAAAATGGATGTAACTTTACACTTAAAAGGATAGTATGGGATTTTATCACACTAAAATCATGTTAACACAGATGTTGTTTATGTCTTGTGGGTTTTGAAAAAGTGAGTATTTTAACCTACCGATTGGCCCCATTCACTTAATTCCTCAATGTAACCCAGATTTATGCTTTTTATAAAGAAAAGGAGAGACAAGTCAAATTTTGTGGAAATTTAACATTATGCTATAAATGCTGTCGATTGAGTTTCAACCGGAATATTCATTTAATCTGTATGCATTTTGAAGTTGCACATAAGAAATCCTGAATGGAAGCACTTGATATGCTAATAAATGTTTTAAATTCGCTTAAAATTGAATGTGCTAGGAGGAGGTGGATTTTCTAGAGTTTCACATTAGTTAAAATTTGGTGATGGAAACAGTTAATTCGCAAAATAATGACGTGTTTCAACCATTCGTGCATGTGTTATGAGTGTGAGAAAGCTTGATGTGACAGGCCCACCAAAAGGTTCGACCTTGACACACAATTCTTTGAACATAGCGCTTGACTTTAAAACGTTTTTTAACCCACAGCTGGCCAATAAAGTGGGTCAGCACAATCTGTCAGAACAGTTTTAAGAGCGGGCGCTCCCAGGTATGCGGAGACTGGTGGCATGTGGGCACTGAAGCTATTTCAGCCCCATTATATCAGATATTACACTTACTCTGCAGCGTCTCCTGCCAGCATTTAATAAAACGAGATACAATTGCTCCAATCCTGCAATAAAACTCTCCCTGAAGCAAGGGGGTCATTAAGATGCTCCATCATGACAAGGCAAGCTCCCTCAAGATAATGTGCATTACATAGTGGATGGAAACGCACAATGATTTGAATTTTCTTAAGTCTAATTATTTTAAATGCACTTAAAAGATGTGAAATATTTAGATGGAAACTCAGCTACTTAGGGTGATGCTAAAATAAAACAATAAACATAAATGATAACTAAAAACAAATTAAACTCTCATTAATGTCATACAATAATATTTTCTTCATTAAACTTCTAGATTGCTAAATCTAGATTGTATAATCATCCCACCTTTAAAAATCTGGTCACCCTAATTAGAGAATCATATTAGCTTTGCAATATGTGCTGAAGCTAAAAACTCTATACATTGCAATGGTTACCTCCCAGTTTTTCAGAGGCCTTGGTTGCTTTGTATTTTTCTTATTCATTTTATCTATAGGAATTTAAAACTAAATTAAACATTTTAAATTGCACTGAATTGTGGCTAACACAACCAATTGGGTTGTGAAGGTAGCTGCATGTAGTAAGTAAGCAGAGAGGTACCACACCAAAAAGTGGAGCAGAGCTAAAGATGGTCAGTTGTGGACAGAAATGGAGTAAGAGATAAATAAAAGGTCATTTACCTGAGACCACTCCATAGCCATCCACTTCGGACACTCAAATATGTTGCAGCTCTGTTTGCTGATTGGTAAAGAAGAGTGCGCACACTTCCAATCCTCTACCTGCACGATTTGACCATGGACGTCCTCCTCTACACACACAACACTTCTCTCCTGTGTGCCTCCTCCGCACGACACTGAACATGACGTCCACGGGTTCTGCTCCCAACTACAATATATCATGCAAACATTACACATTAAAAGTATTATCTAAATTACATGCAACCCTATATGTAGTAACAATGTGAAATATATTGTAATGTGATAATATTTGGAGGTTGACAATGTTAAAGGAATAGTTCGCCCAAAAAGGAACATTTATTAACACTCATGCCATCCCAGATGTATATGTGTTCTTTAGAAGACAAAGAAAGATTTTGAAAATAATATTTCAGCTCTGTATATGTCCATACAAGGCAAGTGAATGGAGACCAAAACTTTGAAGCACATTGTCAGGATTCACTGTTGTCTGCCCTGTGTTTTACCTCTGTCATCTGTTCCCCATGGTCTACACTTCCCATCATTCCCTGCTCTCATCACTGCCAGCTGTCTCTTATTCTGTAATGTTTAGGAAGAAGTCAAGAGAGCTGGATCTAGGTGCTGCTAAGGATTTAACAATAAGAGACAGCTGGCAGTGATGAGAGCAGGGGATGATGGGAAGTGTAGTCCATGGGGAACAGATGACAGAGGTAAAACACAGGGCAGACAACAGTGAATCGTGATTTAAGTAGAGACAGCATAAAAGTAATCCATACAACTCCAGTGGTTTAATCAATGTCTTCTGAAGCAATCCAATCAGTTTTGAATGAGAACAGACCAAAATATATCTCCTTTTTTCACATCTTGCCATTGGAAGTGTAATCAAACTCAAAATCATGATCGCCAAGGAGACTGCTGAATGTCAAAATTTACAATGAAAAATGAGTTATCACCCAAAACCAACTGGATTATTTCAGAAGACATGGATTAAACCACAGGATTGTGTGGATTACTTTTAAGCTGCTTTATGTGTTTTCTGGACCTTCACAGTTCTGGCCACAATTCATTTGTATGGATCTACAGAGCTTTCATTTTTCATTTTTCATTTTTAGGTGAACTGTTATTTTAAAACATCTAAACATCCTTCTAATCCAAACTAAATTAGTATTCACATTCCTTTTCTAGTCGTGCAAAGCTGTGATGCTACAAGTGTGGCTTTCCTCAGCATGCATAATCGCTAAATAATCGTTAATTTGATATCATTGTCAATTTATTTTTATTAAAAAGGATCAAAATGAATATTAAAAATCCATTTGACACCAAACTGACCCCATGTACTCACTGGTGGTGACACCCCCTGTCAGAAGCCTGCCCCCCCCACTCACAGACAACCTGTCAGACAATATGACAGTTGTGGCTTGGTGGAATTCATTCACCGCCACTGTTGAGACTGACGCTTCACCTCCTCCTATGAAGTGAGCATCATCTCCTCTCCCTGAAAGCATCACATGACCCAGGCTGCCTGAATTATGGTTCGGACCTACTGTCACGCCAAGGGGTGATAACGGGCAAATGGAGACTTCATCCTCAAACTGTACTGAGGATTTCGGAAATATTCGGCAAAGCAGAAATATTCTATTTGCCTCAGTGGAGAATGCCCGCTGTCCCCTCTGGTATTGTAAGTCCCAAGCCCCGATGGGAACTGACGCAATGGCACACAAATGGCTGGCGGAATGCAAATATGGACCCCGAGAGGACAAGTAAATGGTTCTATTAGTTGTGTCGGAATGGCCCAACCAGCCATGGTTTCCGGAAATGATGGAGATGCTGTACAGCTCACCATGTGAAATACCACTGAGGAGGGACCTCCTCTCTCAGGCGCAAGGCACAATCTGGCATCTCCAGTCCCAGCTGTGGAACCTGCATGTGTGCCCCTGAATGGGTAGCACTACACGTGCCAGAATTGATGCGTTCAGTAATGAACACACAGAGCATCGTCCACGAGACGCCTCTATGCACTAAAATGAAAGGTGACCACTGATTGGTGTCTCTTACATGGCAAGGACCCAGTATACTGACCAATTCATGAAATTCTCATATTTCTTCAAGAGTGATTAGACGCAGGACTCTATAGGCACCTCTATAGGCAATCATGATCTAATCATAAAGCTCCTAAAAGGAGCAAGACAAATAAAACCCACCTCGGCCAGCTACAGTCCCGACTTGAGACTTAACTTTAGTCATAAAAGCTCTCGCAGAGCCTTTGGACTCTCTTGATTTGCGCATGCTCTCCGTTAAGACCGCACTACTGCTGGCTCTGGTTTCAATAAAACGGGTCTGTGACCTGCATGCACTATCAGTCGACAATTCATGTCTGGAGTTTGGCCCCGGTCTTTCAAGAGCCATTGTCAAACCCAGGAAAGGTACCCAAGGTCGTAATCACACCCTTCAAAGCGCAGGTGGTTCATCTTCGGGCCTTCTTCCCTCCATTTAATTCGGATGAGGAACAATCATTGCATTTGTTATGCCCTGTGCGGGCACTACATGCATACGTTGAACGTACTTGCCAGTTCAGACTGTCTTATCAGCTCTTTATATGCTATGGAGGGCACACAAAAGGAATGTCCATCTCCAAGCAAAGGCTCTCTCACTGGATTGTCGATGCAATTACCCTGGCTTATGAGTCGTAGGGTAAGACTTGCCCAATTGGTGTTAAAGCACACTCAACTAGAGGCATGGCCTCTTCATGGGCATGAACAACTGGTGTGTCCTTACAAGACATATGTTTTGCAGCAGGATGTTCCTCTCAAAACACATTCGCAAGGTTTTACAACGTAGACGTAAAGTCTCTTTCTTCACAAGTCCCCATCATTTGCACAACCACCTGCATTCAGGTCGTTATAATTTACCATAAAGCCGCATGCACATTCATTATAAATAAACTCCCTTCCCGACTGGGTTCATAAGGAGTTAATTCATACTATATGACTATAGTTCATATATTCGTTATGAGTGCTCTCCTCTTGGCCAACACGAGGATCACTCACTGCGGCATACTCATGTCGGTCACCATCCCACAAGACTGCGGCACCATGTTTCCTCTCTGGGAAGCAATGTCGTGTAGTGCGGAGTGATGGGATTCAGTACCCCATATACTTAGCTATGCAATTTCAAGTGTACTGAGACGCAAGGGCATGTCTCGGTTACGAACATAATCTCGGTTCCCTGAGACAAAGGGAACGAGACATTGCGAACGCTAGCTGCACTACAAGACTCAGAGTTCTTGAGGCATCAGCAATGTGCTCCTTGTTCTCAGTCATAAATTGTGAGGAAATGGTGCGTGCACTTGTTTTTATAGCAGACATTTTTGCGCCAAAACAGGCGGGGCTCAAACACCATAGCCAATATTTGAATATTGCCGTTATGGTAGAGAGGTTTCAACTAGGTCATGTAAGAAGGCATTCCCTTCAATTGTCTTTATGAATACATCATGTTTCACTAGGAAATACATAAAATAAAACAAAAATGGGTTGCAAAAACTGCTTCATGTTGATTTTAAGGACCAGAGATGGCTTTAAGCATTACGCATTCCTTTATAAATGATCAGTTTTGACATATAAGAATAAATGTCTAGTACATGTGGTCAAGTATCTTAAGTCCACTAACAAAAGACATATTGGATCTGTTGATCTATATCAATATGTGAGTGGTAAGTGTTGTGGTATGTTTTATGTTTTATGTAGTGTGATGCACACTGTAATTGATTCCACACCGTGGAAGAGGCTGGAAATGGTCATAGGGCATCACTTCCTTGAAGCCATCACTGCAGAGAAATAAACACCATTAGCCCTTGAATTAATTACGCACTCTAATCTAAATTATGACATTCTGAGGTCATGCATAGGAAGTCATCAACTGCCTGGTTTATTCAGATCTATTCTTTACAGCTGAACTCATTGTGTTTTGTCTTGGAAGGTGTGTTAATGATACTGATAAGACAGAACTAGCCTTTCAAGGCAGGGATCCATGTTGCACTCTTTCAGTTTGGGCTTGGGTTTGGTGTTCTCTGGGTAGCTGTGGCAGAGGTGTTCCGTGACCACTTTGCTGTAACGGATGTCCACACAATCAGCCGAATTGAGCTGATAACCTTCAGGGGCAAGACAAAAGTCATAAAAAAGTGCCAATGACAACATGTAGTAGTGTGGTACACAATTTGCATGTTGCAATTCTCCATCATGCAGGTCGCTCCATCGTGCTATTGCAGACTGTGGAAAATGCAGCAGACTACAGTGGTCTCACATGCTTTACTGGGACTGTACAGCATCACTCCACGACTGTGATCCAGACACCTAAATTGGCTCTTTATTCAACTGATTAATAAAGTAAGCTTGACTAGACTAGAAAGTACGTTGGAGACAGAACTTTGTTACTCAATGACCATGAACTACACAGACAGCTTTTTTTGTTGCACGGCATCTCCTGGATAACTTGTTTACATGCGCATCCTCCCGTGGACATCGGCGGGGGAGAATAGGTTGGTGGATGCTGCGGCTAATCAGTTAAAATTAAGCTGTCAACAACTTACAAAGTAGGATACATTTTTTACAGTTAATTCAGGATGCACCGTTAAGAAAATAGTTTGGCCGATACCAGGGCCGTTTCTAGCTATAAGCTATATAAGCGGCAGCTTAAGGCACCCAAGTTTTTTTTTTCTTTTTTTTTCTTAAATATACTAAAAGCTGTGAGGGGGCCCCTCCAAGTACAATAGATAACAATATTTCGCCACTTACCTCATTTTGTAATCACTGTTTTGCTTAGGAATCACTGTTTTGCTTAGAAATTTTGCTTAAAAATGTGCAAAGTGGTACAAAAGATATTTAATTTACATTGAACATGGATTGGATCTGTTTAACACATGACAGGCCAACATTTAATGAGTGCCACATCGAGAGATAAAAACAATATAAAAAGTTTAAAAATATTAAAAAATATATAACATTACAATTAATGTGGGGAAAATAAAAGGTTATTTTTGAAAATTTCTGTTGTTGCAGTCTTAAACACCAGAACTCACATTTTCCATATTATAATAGACAATAACAAATTAATATTATGGGTTATTATATTTACAACATGCTTTACTTTTTTGGATTACATTTTTCATTTTTGGTAAGTATTTCTTGTTATATTATATTACACATATAACCCCTCTTATTAATGTCACTTACCCCCTCCACAGGTGACAGAGCAGGGAAAGAAGTCAGTCTCTCTCCACTGGTAGCGAATGGGCTGATAAAATATGAACTGCATCACTGTGTCTTTAGGGCCAGCATACTTCACCTGAGAAGAATCACATTTTCACTAATTATCTGACTGATCCAACTCGTTACTTTTAATGGGATAGTTCAGACCCAAAAGAATATTCTGCCATTGTTTTCTCACCCCAACATCGTTCCAAACCTGTAAACAGAGCATGAACCAAATATGGTGACAAGTAAATGGCATCAAACCTCACTGGTTCTTGTGTCATGATGATTAAGATTTGGTCATGACATGACATTGTCACGGTTCGCGCAACGTGTCAACCAAGGAAAAGAGGGCAGGACTCAAATATGCAGAGAATGGGGTTTATTAAATACAACATAAAGAAACAAAACAAACAGAACAATCAAACAGGTATCCAAAAAGAAGAACAAGACAAACAGGAACTGAGAAATAAGGTAACGAGTTTAACTGGCCCAGGACAGCGCACACAAGGGAACTAAAATAGGGAAAGAAAACAAACAGGTTAACAGGTGAAAGGTGGGGCAAATTAACTAATAATAGGCAAACAAGGAAGCGGGGTGTGATGTGAGACTGAGAGACATACGGCAATACAGAAACAAAACAAAGTCACAAAGTCTTACAAGACAAAAACACCTGAATGACAGGAGCGCATATCACCAGAGACAACGGCAACATGCGCTCATGCCAAACGGCAAACAAGATGGGACATTTGTGTGAGTGCTTGGCCACAGATAAAAAGGCAACAAAGACTGAAGCGGCCGAACCCCAGCACAAAATGACAACGGATCACAACACAGATGCACAGCACAATTGGTACGCAACATGAAACGTGCCAGAGGTCGCGAGAGACAAACACAAAACAATTGAATGCTGCAAGATGACATAAGAACAATGCACTCATAGCAGTAACCAACAAGACAAGAGAATGTATGACAACATCCAAAGAGCAAGTCATGCAATCTCACAGAGACTAGACAAGACACAAATCAGGGATGTCAGAGCTCAGCCACAAAAACAACTAAACACAATCAACATAAGTGGCTGTTCTCTGACATCCAGGATTGGAGCAAGGAAAGACGGGAGGGCTCCAGGACGGGAGTAAAGACAGATGGCTCCAAGACGGAAGTGAGGTCAGGCAACAGAAAAATGGCCTCTGCTGTCATAGGCACTGGCAGTGACAAGGGAGCAATCTCTGTGGTTGTAAGCACAGGCAGTGACAGGGGAATGGCCTCCATGGCCATGAGCACTCGCAATGACAGGAGAACAGCCTCCGTGGCTGTGAGTACAGGCAGTGACAGGGGAACGACCTCTGTGGTCGTGAGCACTAGTAGTGACTGGGAACAACTTCCGTTGTCTTGGGCTAAGGCAGAGACAGGGGAAAAACCTCAATGGTCATAAGCGAAGTCAGTAAAAGGGGAAAGACCTCTGTGGTTGTGGGCACAGGCAGTGACAAGGGAACAGCCTCCATGGCCATGAGCAAAAGCAGTGACATAGGAAAGACCTCTGTGGTCGTGGGCACTGGCAGTGACAGGGGAACGACCTCCATGTTTGTGAGCACTGGCAGTGACAGGGGAATAGCCTCCATGGCCATGAGCAAAGGCAGTGGCAGGGGAACAACCTCAGTGGTCGTGGGCACTGGTAGTGACAGGAGAACGAGCTCCGTGGTTGTAAGCACTGGAAGTGGCGGTGAAACGACCTCTGTGGTCATGGGCACAGGCAGTGACAGGGGAATGACTTCCATGCCTGTGAACAGAGGCCAAGACAGGGGAACCACCTCTGTAGCCATGAGCAAAGGCAGTGATAGGGGAACCACCTCAGTGGTCGTGGGCAGTGACAGGGGAACGGCCTCCATGGCTGTGGGAACAGGCAGAGACAGGGGAATGACCTCCATAGTTGTGGGCACTGGTTGTGACGGGAATGACCTCCGTGGTCATGGGCACAGGCAGTGACAGGGGAACGACCTTCATGGTCGTGAGAACAGGCAGTGACGGAGGAACGTCCTCCATGGCTATGAACAATGGAAGAGATAGGAGAACGACCTCTGTGGTCATGGGCACTGGCAGTGACAGGGGAACAGCCTCCGTGGCCATAATCAAAGGCAGTAAAAGGGGAATGACCTCTGTGGTCATGGGCACAGGCAGTGACAAGGGAACAGCCTCTGTTGCCACGAGCAAAAACAGTGACAGGGGAAAGACCTCAGTGGTCGTAGACATTGGCTGTGAAAGGGGAACAGCCTTTGTGGCTGTGTACAATGGAAGTGATGGTGGAACGACCTCCATGGTCGTGGGCACTGACAGTGACAGGGGAATGATTTCCATGGATGTGAGCACAGGCAGTGATAGGGGAACGGCCTCCGTGCCTGTGAGCACAGGCAGAGACAGGGAAACAGCCTCCATAGCCATGAGCAAAGGCAGTGACAGGGGAACAACCTCAATGGTCGTGGGCACTGGCAGTGACAGGGGAACGACCTCAATGGTCGTGGGCACTGGCAGTGACAGGGGAATGACCTCCGGGGTTGTGAGCAGAAGCAGTGACAGGGGAACGGCATCCGGGCTGTGAGTACAGGAAGAGATAGGGTAACAACTTCTGTGGTCGTGGGCACTGGCAGTGACAGGGGAATGACCTCCATACTCGTGAGCATAGGCAGTGACAGGGGAACAGCCTCAATGGCTGTGAGCACAGGCAGAGACAGGTGAATGACCTCCGTATTTGTGGGCACTGGCTGTGACAGGAATGACCTCTGTGGTTGTGGGCACAGGCAGTGAGAGGGAAACAACCGAGGAGGAACAGCCTCTGTGGCTGTGAACACTGGACGTGACGTGATTCTTTAAAAATATATCCTTTTGTGGTTTGCAGAGGAAAGTTAGTCATATGGGGTTTTAACAACATGAGAGTATATACTGTATGTAATGACAGAATTTTCATTTCTGGGTGAAATTTTTCCTTTAGTTTTACTTTTCATTTTCATTGTAACGTTGCAAAACAAAGATAACCATTACCAGAAAAAAAGTCAAATTTTGAAAATTTTAAATTTTTTCATTTGTAACAACTACCAAATTTACTTATGCCAATTCCAAATGGTATGATGTTGCTGGTTCCATATGAAATGCAGCATAAATATCATCTAGTCTTTGATGATTAGTTAAACAGCTTTTGCACACTGCTTCAATTAACTTGAGTAATGAGTCATGTTTAATTACTGTAAAGCCGTATTGTCCCTATTAATCATTAAGGTTCATGTCATGGCCTCGAAGGAGAAATGTCTGAAAAGATTATAGTGTTGTATGTTTTCAGTTCCAGACAGGTAAACACTTATTCTCTGTGGCTTTTAAGTCCAGATGTGTTGTAATTCAAAGGGTTCCTACACAGAGACATTTAACATTTCACTTGGCAAAACGTGTTTTTGTCAACGTCATCAAACATTTTTTCTAGCTTGCCGATTCATGATCTGTCAAGTGACACAAGAAACCAATGGAGTTTGGCATCAATAACGTCAAACCTGGAGTGACATCTAGAGGCAACATTTTTTTATTGAAACAAATGCAAAAGAGATTATAGAACTGCAGCAGAGGGGAAGATTTTCAGTGCATAATGCCTTCAAATTTGGTCTGTTTCTCACAAAACTGAGGCGTGACATCATAACACTTGGAATGTAGTGCACAGTTCATATGGACTGCTTTCATAAAGATTTAATTATGCTTTTTTGCCCTTTTGGACAGTGTCAATCACCATCTGCTTGCATAGTATGAAAAAGAGTGTTTTTTGCACTTCACAGCAGTAAGAAAATAATACAGGGTTGAAACATGAGGGTGAAAAAATTATAGCAACATTATAACAGTTTTTATATTTGAGGTGAACTGTTGTTTTAAAATCTTAGGGGGTAATTCAAGTAAATAACTTTCAACAAAAAAGAAAATGCATTTATTGTATCAACTGCCTTCAGTCACCCACCTTAATTGTGAAGTCTGCAGACAGCGGTCCATGGCAGAGGAGGGTTTGTATGTCTACTGCTCTCTGGTACTCTACAGTGTTGTTACCCAGAGTTTGAGAACCAGAAGAGCTGAACATGACCTCCACTCTCCTGCTGTTCGGTGCATGGGCTTCGATAACTGAAATATGGAATTTAAACATTAAAAACAACTCATCAATGAATGAATGGTCAAAGACAGCATAAAGTCTAGTCCACTTGCAGCTTATTTTGTCTAAGACCCGCCCACTTAGACAGGAAGACTATCCGACAGATATGTGACTTGTTTCGTCTTTACTTGCTGTTTAGTGGCTGGTTTAACTGAAGCAGATGAAGCCACAATAATAGACCAGCAAACCACATTGTGGCTTCATCTACTTCAGTAAAAAACCTTGTTAAAACTTAAAAAATGTGTTTAGACTGATCAGAATTTCTGTTTGTACAAAAGTAACAGTTTTTTTAAGTAGAAGTACAAATTACTTTACAGACAAAATATTAAGTGGAATATCCAGTACTGTTCTGTTCACGAATATCTAGTTGCTTCTAAGTGCATCAAACAAACTCTTGAGTATCTTTCAAAGTTTTAAAACCAAGACCAAATTTTGGCAAATCCAGTGATTAGGTATTCCTCACAAGGAATTTTTCTTTTTCTTACAGAGTTTTGCTTTCCAGTGACTAATAAAACCTTTGCACTCCTGGAAGAACAATTTGATAGGAGCATGTGATATTCACAAGTGCCTTTCAATTTCCGACGGCCAATGAACAGACAGTGATTACAACAATTAGTGAAATGTCTTAGAGTATAATGTGTATTTGGTGTTCTGCAGAAGAAAGAAAGTCATACACATCTGGGATGGCATGAAGGTGAGTAAATGATGAGAATATTTACATTTTTGGTTGAACTATCCCTTTAAAGTTAACATGAAATCAAAATGGACCTATTTGCTTTCTAAATATACATTCCTGGTCTTATTGTGCATAATTCATCAGTGGACATTATTATAAAAAAAATTTTGTCTTTATAACCTAATCAGAATGCAATAATTTTCTCTGAAAGAACTTTCCTTTTTGACTGACATCACAAATAGGGACTTTTCAGCCCCTCCCCTTCACCCACCAGTATACATTCTGGTACAATTTTCATGATCCAGCTAATGAAAAAAAGTCCCCCATATTTTTTCCACCTTGAATATCTTGTTTCATTTGATAGTTTGTCAGATTACAGAAATTATCTGGGGTTGCGAACAGTGTATCATGTGTAAATCTGGAAGAATGTGAAATAAAATAACCATTAAAATATTTGTATTAACAGAAGGGGCACCGAAATCTCTCACTCGCACATTAAGTTCTTAGCACAACCACAGTTGCTGCTTGATGTTCTCTTCCGATTTTGACAGTTGTTTGTTATTTCTGCTTACTTTAATGCTCTCTGCCAATTACTCTGCAGATGCTAATTATTTATTATCTTACTCTGTAATTTAAGGATCTGCAGTTATTCCAAATACAGTATCTAAATTTGAATACAACAAACGTATATTTGTTTATCCATAAAATTGTCAAAAACACATCAAATATAACATTTACATAACAACGGAAACAGTTTGATATTTTATTACTTGAAACTATGAAAAGAGCTATTCAGATGTAAAATATCTCAATGCAGAAATCCTACCAAGACTCGCTCTACAGGAAATGTGATTATAGAGATCTATAGGGCTTCTGATTTAGTTTCCCCCCAAGTTCATGAACTTAACTGTGTATTGTATCATTGCAGTTTTGTTTTCTTTTGGTTTTCTATAGTCTTTTCTCCTTTAAGGCATTCACTGTATGGGGAACATTTCCTAATTCATTATGTGAGCTTTGGGATGGTTGCTGGACAACTAGTGAATGTCATTTCTAGGTCACTCGAACCCCATTTTTCAAACATCTAACAACGCAAACATCCACTAACTGCCATAAATGAGTTCTAGTTTACAACCAATAAGGTAAGAGCTATGAAAACAGAGCTGGGTAGGTTAGAGGGCTTAGATATTGCTGCCTGTTGAGTACAGGGAAAAAGGGTTCCTGTGGTATGCAAGTGTGTATAAGTGTTAGTGTGCATCTGTCGGATATGGTACAGCTCACTGGGATTGGGCTTCAGCAAAGCCTGCGTGTCCGTTATGGAAGTCTGGTAGATTGTTGGCCCCATCTCCATAGTGCCGGGCTCTCAGCCACTGCAAATTAGCCTGCATGAACGCTCCATTCTTCTATTCTATCCCAAAGTTTCCTCAAACCTCTTAGCATTTGCCAGTCCCACTCAGGTAATAGGAAATCTCTCTTTTTTGGTCTTTCAAGCTAGATACAGATATAAAATCCATATGGATTCCCACACTATGCTCCTACTCCAGGCAGCTATGTTAAATACAGTTTGGCTGTGCCACTGTGAAAGTATTATGAAGTTCAGACTTATAGTTCAGATGTTGGAAGAGAACTTTGGAAAGACAATCCTAGATGCCACTGATGACCAGTGCTGCACTGTCACAACTTTCTTAAAGAGGCAAAGATGTTTCAAATATAATTACAATGTCCAGATGTTGAAGGGGAGACAAGAGAAAGAATAGAGAGGTGAAATAAAGGAGCAGGCCTTAAAAATATGAATGCCAACTTATGAAATGACAGCGTGAGAGCTCATTTTAAGTCTGCTGCAAAAGTTATCATTATGCAACACTGAAAATGGCTCAGTTATACCATAGCAATGTCATTAATATCAAGCATACTTAATTCTGCAAAATGAGTAAAATGATATGAGGCTGCAAATGAACTAAACTCAGCACAATGCACACACAGGACCACAACTATGTCCTTGCGTCTAGAACAAAATCCACCAACTGAACAAGGTCCCACTTATTTAGAAGTGCAAAATTTGCTTAAGGCCAAATACATTTATTTCAGTGTTTTTACAGGAGACCTATTATGCCCCTTTTTACAAGATGTAATATAAGTCTCAGGTGTCTGACAGTAAGCGTTTTTGTGTTAAAAAATAATGACATAGCTCTGGTCTCCGTGCATACAATCAGAGACAATGGTAACTTTAGCTGCACCAGCCATGGAATCAGCTAACAAGCACATTCGGAAAGGCGATTTGCAAATATTCACATAAAATACATGTAAAGTGTGATACTTACATCTTCAGGATATAAAGCTGGAAGACGAAGAGTTGGTACTGATCCATGCTTGAGAATCAAATTTTTTGAAAATCCTGCTCTATATTGACACTCATTCACAAAGCAGTCTGGTGTAAAATGATTTGCACAAACATACAAAAATGTTTATATGTTCTGGGGCACATTTCCTTCAAAAACAAAACTTGTCCACTGCGTCTTCAGTGGTTCTGATGCCGGGAGTACATGAAGACTATTATGTTCCCTTTTACAGTCAACAACAGAACACTTATGACACTTATGAAGCTGATACATTATTCTTCTCACTGTATCTGCTCCAGCGTGGAAAAAAATGGCAGACTGATTGTAGATCACTCAGGGGAGGATCTATGATAATAGGGTGGAGTCCGTCACCGGTCGTGGGCGAGACCTGCTCTAACGTGATGTCACTTTAGGGCAGAAACGAAAACGTTTTGACACACTATTTTTGATTAATAGAAATATAAGAAAGAGGAGTGAGTGGACTTTTAACAATGTAGGGTGATCGTGTACACATACTGCCGACTCACATTTATGTACAAACACCAAAAGTGAATTTTGCAAAATTTGTTCTTCAAACATGGGTAAATCTCACAGAAGATACCAGGTCATATTGTATCCCAGATTAAATTGAAAATAAATAAATAAATATTAGATAAAAAAAAAAAAAAAAAAATGAAGAAAATTCCCTTCAGTCTTTGACTATGCTTCTTGAGGGTCTGTGATGACTCTGTTTAATGGCTTCTCAATAGCAGACTAAGACTGCTATTCCATGACAGTTTTATGAGAGTTTCTCTAAATCAAGGATTAGACTGTAAAACACAAAATAGGGTTACTATGTATAATCTCACCAATCACATCTGGTCCCTTGGCTGTAATTCTGAGACCTCTGCTACCCATAGGCACTTCAATCACCGTCTTCATGGCTGCAGAGAAAGAACCACAAAACAGAAGTTATTAAACGACACAAATTTCAGTGATTGCATCTGTTGTGTTGGACATATGTGTTTCTAATGTGGTAATTTTAGCTGGGATTCCAAATAATAATTATATCCAATTTCTCCATAAAAATAAAGTGACAGTGTAACAGAGACCAAGGATACGTTTGGAATGGTATACTACCATATTACTCAAACTGTTTTTGCAGTACAATATGTGCACTGTGCAAAGTATGCAAATTTTATGCATGCATGAAATACCTGAAAATAGTACACAGAGAAAGCTCACTGCAGCCCACAATACATCACACTTAAAGGAATAGTTCACCCAAAAATGAAAATTCTCTCATCAGTTACTCACACTCATGCCATCCCAGATGTGTATGACTTTATTTCTTCAGCACTACACAAACAAGGATTTTTGGAAGAATATCTCAGCTCTGTAGGTCCATAAAATGCAAGTGAAGGTGTGCCAAATTTTTGAAGCTCCAAAAACCATATATAGCCATAATAAAAGTAATCCATATGACTCCAGTGGATTAATTAATGTCTTCCAAAGCGAAATGCTTGGTGTAAGAAATTATTCAATATTCAATATTTAAAACTATTTTCACTTAAATTGTTCTCTTCCAGCCAGCTGTGGCTTGCACGTTGATGAGGGTTAAAACTGTGTCTTGTTTGATGTAAGCGGCTGTTGCTTTTGACTGTGACACTGTTTCCACAAAAAAAAAGTTTATGCAGCAGTCTGAGCAAGGAGCTCGGTCTGAGGCATCTCCTCCAGACACAGTTGACGCTTCCAAACCAGCCGAATGGGGCATCTATGTATGATTATCTATGCTATTCTGTTGTAAACATATTTTTTGGTATTTCACGTGTTAGTTCTCATGCGAACTTGCCAACGTTGTTACGTCATGCGAGAGGCTGCGTGACCTTGACCCTCAAGAATTTTTGGTTAAATTTTTTTTTAAATATTGTTAGATTTCTTATGCACACCTAGTATTTCGCTTCAGAAGACATTAATTCATCCACTGGAGTATGGATTACTTTTATGATGGCTTTATTTGCTTTTTGGAGCTTCGAAAATTACATTCATTTGCATTGTATGGATCGACAGAGCTGACATATTCTTCCAAAATCTTTTCTTGTGTTCTGTGGAAGAAAGAAATTCATACACATCTGGGATGGCATGAGGTTGAGTAAATGATGAGAGAAATTTCATTTTTGGGTGAATTATTCCTTTAACTTGGGCTTGATTTCCAATGTGAGGCCTGTTACACATACGCTCCCATATTAAAAGGATAGAGTATTCACACTGGGAGCTGAAGCAGCGCATCAGAGCACAGCAGGAGTCTAGCGTGAACAGCAGTGCAATGAGAATTTCGGTGCCTAGTCTACTTCTGCTGTCCTGTACATGCTGAACTAAAGTGACAGCGCACTGTTAATGGACATCTTGAATTTGAGTTGATAGGAAAAGGTAGAAATGGCACCAAAAGCACATAATTGTAGTCTAGAATGTTTCTACTTCCAAGTGAAATAAAATGACAAAAAAAAAAAGTAAATAATTTTAGTTATTTAAATTTGGTTTAGCAAAAGTACAGTTTTATACTTTACAGTATTCTGCAAGTTCTAGTTAGTTATAGTACACAACAAATGTGCCTATTAAATGCCTACACTATTACACATATACCCAGGTCTATAAGCTTAACAGCAATACCCACATACAGATGAGTGTGCTGGTGGTGGTATACAAATGCTAGCGACAGCTCATACGGTTGGCGAATTCAGTACTTAACTCATTCTAGTATTCGCAAGTCTACAGTAATGGATGACACAAGACTGGTTGTGGAGATGGAGAAACACAAAGTGCTTTAAGATCCTCAATGTACTTTTTATAAGGATTCTGTAATTAAGGGATAATATACAGTCAGTCGGTTGTAAATAAACCTTGACAAATGACTCTCTGACTGCACATTATCCAGCCTATTACTAGACTTGAGCTGAAATTGTTTTATTGTATTTATTATTTATTGTAGATATCACACACATTGATCCGAAAAGCAGGAAAGATGACTCGCAATACCAGGATGACCGGTCAAATAGGGCTTAATCCATGGATGTGCGGTTGTAACTCAGAGATATCAGACCCCTAGATGGTGCCAAGCGCATCTTTTTTCATGTGAGAAAAGTACTCAACACTATGTTTTGCCAAGTGTTTGAACAAAGAGATTTGGGATTAAATGTTTGTACTTAATTACTTATTTCTGACTAGAGTACATTATAAATCTGGGTGATCTAGAAAAACCAAGGAATCGAGCCAATTTGAGTGCTGACCGTCCTAGGTTGAGCAAAACAACATCCAAACATCCGTCTGCTGTTGTAGTTACACTGCAGCTACAATTACACACTATTTTGGCTTCCGATGTGAAACAGGCGTAACAAATGACCCAGGAACAATTATGATTTTAACCTCTCCTTCTTGAGTCATACTTTGATCAGACTGCCAAATGTATTTTTACATTTTGTTACACTACAGCATCAAAGGTGCTTTATTTATGTCATACTTGTTGAGCATTTGTTGAAATGAAAAATGTCTGGCATACAAAGAGTCAAAATTTAAACTTTAATTAGTCACATCTGGAATTCATTTAAAAATGCATTTGCCATAAACAAGGTCTTGCTTCGACAAAGTTTCTCTATCATTTGTTTATAAATGAGTGTCGCTATGGGACTGTGTCTGAGTATCTCATTCATCTGGATCAATACCCTCGTAAAGGTTCTGACAATTTCACCTCCGACCAGTCATCAGGATTCACCAGGATTTGTTGATATTGTATGTTTCGCTGTCCATCCAGACATACCAAAATATATTTGCTTTGCACACTTGACAGATGATTACCACAAATAAGAATGAGATCCCCCAGCAGTCCAAACACAGCCCAAGAGTACAGCATCCCACACAGTTCATGCAGTGTCAACGGATGATGTGAGCTATCAGTCACAAGTGCATGTAAATATTTGAGACAGTCATAACACTTGAGAGTAAATGAGTTGCAAACACACAAACTGCAACTCTGACACACTTAATATGCCTTCTCTCCATAATAAAGATTTGCGGTTTCCCAGTATACTGCAAAAAAATAAAAAATAAATAAATTTAAATATATATATTTTTTTAAAACACCAATTTACAGTTCAATAAACAGAAAGCCACAACAGAGAACAGACTGAGTGCTTTTAGTTATGGTTGGATTGAGAGTGCAGTGTAACAGCAGGCATAATGAGGGGAATGGAGAGAACAGAGCAGAAAACAGGAAATCTCTCACTTAATCTTAATCTATTATTTTTAGTCTTTAGTTAGTAGACACTTGCATATAAAAACTGGTTAGAGTACACTTAAAAAATGGATAATCCCCTTGGACCAAGTTTAAAGGAATAGGCCACACAAAAATAAAAACTTGATGAGACCCTTAATGTCTCAACTCATTCTTTGTTATTTTTTCCCCAAGGATTTTAAAAAAGGAGACTTGTTTTTAGAATCTGTAGGCATCTTTTTTTCTATTTAACAAAAGATCATAGTGAAAATGTCAAACACCAAAAAATATCATAAAAGTTTTCTACATGTCTTGTGCACAATATTCCGAGACGTCTGAAGCCATTCAACAGTGAAGATCGTTTTAAAAAATGCTACTTTTGTGTTTCACAGAATGAAAAAAAAAAAAGCATACAGGTCTGAATAGACATGAGGGTGCAAACATAATGTTAAATGCTTATTAATGGGGAACCACAGAGTCCTGACCTTAACCCCATTGAAAATCTTTGAGATTGAGTGCTGGAGAAGACTTTACGGAGTGGTTCGACTCTCCTGTCATCAATACAAGATCTCATATAGGTTGTATAAGGTTGTCAAAACAATGCCATGATGAATGTGTGCCTTAATCAAAGCTAAAGGCGGTATTGAGTTGAACCACTCCGTGAAATCTTCTCCAGCACATCTCAAAGACTTTCAATGGGGTTAAGGTCAGGACTCTGTGGTGGCCAATTCATGTGAAAATTATTCCTCATGCTCCCTGAACCACTCTTTCACAATTTGAGCCTGAAGAACATTGGCATTGTCGTCCTGGAATATGCCCATGCTGTCAGGGAAGAAAAAAAACATTGACGGGACAACCTGGTCATTCTGTACATTTAGGTACTCTGTTGACTTTATTGCTGCATAGACCTGACCAATTGAAGCAACTCCAGATCATAACCATTATTTAAATCCAAACAGCGATTTATAAAAAAAATTTGGCCAGGTAGTGTATGTGCAATAATGCATATTGTGCCCTTGAACAGGCACTTAACCTCAGAATGGTCCTGGGGAATTGTCCCAATAATATGCAATTAAATGTAATGACATAATCAACAGAAGTGTTTTTTTTTTTTTTTTCAGAAGTATGACATTAGTTCAGCTGTTTTCAAAGTAGTAAAGCTTTTCTTCTAATAAGCTATTGTTTTGACAAATAGCTACATAGGGTTTTTTTCCCATTGTTTTTTTTTGTTTTTTTTGCCACAGGCTCGCTTACAGTTGAGCGAGCTGTGGCAGCAATCAAAGTTTTTTGCCTAAGCTGTCTTCGCTCTCAGCATTGAGAAACATTGGGAGGTCAGATTCACTTTAGTGAATCAGTTCATTCGAATGGTTCATTAGGTTCCCCTTCTGTCACTCACTCGACGTTGTGTCGAATAAAGTGACACAAGGGGTCTTCCTGGGACACCAAACGTACCTCTGAACCTGAGAAAAGGCCAATGTCAAGTTGGCAGACAGAATTTGCATGCCCCGCCCCGGACATACGGGTATAAAGGGAAGCAGGGCAGCGAGTGCCAGTCCGAATTTTTCTTCGGAGCCGAACGGTTGTGCAACAGCAAGCTGAGTTCACCACTGTTTCACTCACCTCTACTGGCGATAAGCACTGCTGTTGGATCTATGGCGTGTTTCCACCTGGTGTTCTCTCTCTCTGCACGCTGTGCATTCTATGCCCCTGGGCACTTCGACAGCGCTTTCATTGCCTGAAAGTTCCCACTCATAAAAGAGCAATACACAGCAGGCGTTGAATGTCCTTTTCAGGATGCGTCTTTTTAAAGATGTCTAGAGAAAGCCACTTCAGCCGCCCTCTGCGTCTTTTCTCAGCACCCAAGCCTCGGGGCGCTCTTCTGCCTCCCGACGCGCAATTACATATCCAGCTAAGAGATGTGGGCATCCGCATACTCAACTATCTCGACGACTGGCTCATCCAGGCTCACTCTCGAGTTACTGTGCACTCACAGGGACCAGGTGCTCAGGCACTTGGTATATATATATATATATATATTGTATATTCTTTGCACATGTTGCAATACATTTTTCTCCTTGCTGATTTAGAATTTGACCGAAAGACGTTATCTGAGAAAGACACGTATTCATTCTACACACCGTTTGGAACAGCCTTATTGTGTTACGGTCCATACTGTCTTTTGTTTATGTACCTTTATTTTTAAGTTTCTGGCACCTTTTACGTTCCATATTGTCTTTTGTTTTATGCGCTCTTATTTTGATATCATTCTCATGTTCCTGTTTCCCAGTCTTGTCATGTCCTGTTTTCCCTCCATGTTCATGTGTCTGGTTTTCATTGGTTCATTGTTTGATTGCTTTATTATCAGTTCTAGTTTTGTCATTGGTTTTAGTTAATTGCCTTTATTATCTTGTTTTGAGTTCTGTTTGTCCATTGGCTTTTGTTTCCCCTTGGTTTTGTATTTAAGCCCTCATGTTTACCTTGTCCTTTGTTGGTTATTGTTTGATGTTAGGTGTTTGATGAATGTTCCACGTCAACCCAGCCTTCAATCGTGTTCCTGCCTGTGCCCTCCTTGGAAGATTCCCCGTGTTGTTATCTTGTGTTTATACCTTTATTTTCCCCTCGTGGATGTTTTATTTGTCCCTGTGTTCACCGTTCACTTGAATGAGTTATTTTCAATAAAACTGCATCTGGATCCTCACTCCTCATCTGCCTCCCCTCGTTACAGAATAACCAACCAACAATGGATCCAGCAGCCTTCCTCGTGGAACTTACTAAGGCGGACTTAACCATCCGTGAGTTCACCTACTTTTTTTCCAACATGGCCAGCTACTCCGGTTGGGATAACAACGTGCTGAAGAATGTGTATAGGCTCGGTGTACCCATCTGCCAATGGTGGAACTTGCCGGAGACCGGGGATTACACCTGGCAGGAGTATGTCGATCTAATCCTGGAGACTTTCGCTGCGGGGAGCCACCTCTCTCGATTCCGGGCAGGGCTCCTGGGTGTCCCACGGCCAACGAGCCAACGCCCACGCCTGCCACGGCCAACGAGCCAACGCCCACGCCTGCCACGGCCAACGCGTTGCCAGCCTCGTCCGTCCCAGAGCCAGCGTTGCCAGCCTCGTCCGTCCCTGAGCCAGCGTTGCCAGCCTCGTCCGCCCGGAGGAGGAGAAGAGGAAAGGCTTCCTCTCTCCAGTCTCCGCCTTCCACGGCTCCGTCCTCAGAGCCAGAGCCGGCGCCTGTAGCCTCGACCGTCCAAGAGCCAGAGCCGGCGCCTGTAGCCTCGACCGTCCAAGAGCCAGAGTCGGCGCCTGTAGCCTCGACCGTCCAAGAGCCAGAGCCGGCGCCTGTAGCCTTGACCGTCCAAGAGCCAGAGCCGGCACCTGTAGCCTCGACCGTCCAAGAGTCAGCGCCTCCCGAGCCTCCCACGGCTCCGCCCCTTGAGCCTCCCACGCCACAGTCACCTGAGCCTTCCACGCCTCAGTCACCTGAGCCTCCCTGGACTCCGCCTCAGAAGTCTGCCATGGCTCCGCCTTCCACGGCGCCAACCCTCGGCCCTTCCACTCCTCCGGAGCCTCCCTCACCTCCAGACCCTCCCACGGCTCTGGCCGCGCCTGCTCCGCCTCCCACGGCTCTGGCCGCGCCTGCTCCGCCTTCCTCGGCTCTGCCTGCGCCTGCTCCGCCTCCAGGCCCTTCCACGGCTCCGCCTCCAGACCCTTCCACGGCTCCGCCCGCTCCGCCTGCCAAGCCTCCAGAGCCTGCCAAGCCTCCAGAGCCAACCTGGTCTCCGCCTTCCATGGCTCCGCCCCTGGAGTCCCCCTGGTCTCCGCCTACCATGGCTCCGCCCCTGGAGTTCTCCTCGGCTCCGCCTACAGAGCCTTCCGCGGCTCCGCCCGCTTCCCCTGGGACTCCTCCCAGGCCTTCTGACCCTGTCCTGTGGCCTCCTCCCAGGCCTTCTGACCCTGTCCTGTGGCCTCCTCCCAGGCCTTCTGACCCTGTCCTGTGGCCTCCTCCCAGGCCTTCTGACTCTGTCCTGTGGCCTTCCCCTAGGTCTTCTGACCCTGTCCCAGTTCTGTGGCCTTCTCCTTGGCCCCCTGACCCGGTCCCTGCCCTACGGCCGCCTCCCTGGCCACCTAACCCGGTCCCTGCCCTATGGCCACCTCCCTGGCCTCCTGACCCGGTCCCTGCCCTGCGGTCGCCTCCCTGGCCACCTGACCCGGTCCCTGTCCTACGGCCACCCACCACGCCCCCTGACCCAGTCTCGACCCCGCAGCTGCCTCCCAGACTTCCCAACCCAGTCCCCACCTTGAAGTCGTCCCCTTGGTCCACTGGGCATCTGCCTGGCCTCCTTGGTCTCCTAGCCGCCCTCCTGTTCTGTCATGGTCTCCCTGTCCTAGTCTTGTTTCTCTGTGTCCCTCGTGCCCCCTTGAACTGCCTGTTTGCCCCTGCTCTCCGTTGACGTTTTGCCCTTCCTTTTTGTTAGGAGCGTCTGGGATCCGCTCCTTAAAGGGGGGGGGGGGGGGGGGGGGGGCTCTGTTACGATCCATACTGTCTTTTGTTTATGAATTTTTATTTTTAAGTTTCTGGCACCTTTTACGTTCCATATTGTCTTTTGTTTTATGCACTCTTATTTTGATATCATTCTCATGTTCCTGTTTCCCAGTCTTGTCATGTCCTGTTTTCCCTCCATGTTCATGTGTCTGGTTTTCATTGGTTCATTGTTTGATTGCTTTATTATCAGTTCTAGTTTTGTCATTGGTTTTAGTTAATTGCCTTTTATTATCTTGTTTTGAGTTATGTTTGTCCATTGACTTTTGTTTCCCATTGGTTTTGTATTTAAGCCCTCATGTTTACCTTGTCCTTTGTTGGTTATTGTTTGATGTTAGGTGTTTGAATGTTCCACGTCAACCCAGCCTTCAATCGTGTTCCTGCATGTGCCCTCCTTGGAAGATTCCCTGTGTTTTATCTTGTGTTTATACCTTTATTTTCCCCTCATGGATGTTTTATTTGTCCCTGTGTTCACCGTTCACTTGACAGTTATTTTCAATAAAACTGCATCTGGATCCTCACTCCTCGTCTGCCTCCCCTCGTTACATATTGCCTGGAGTGCACCTACGATGCCTTACAATGCTGTCTACATAACTCACTAGGTTTAGGAACAGAGAATTTATCAGAGTTGTCTGAGCACTTTGCTGTGAGAGAAAGGAATTTTGGGATGAGGAAAAATCCTTGGAGTAGCTGGCAGCCATTCATCAATCACAATACAATACCTCACCAAAAACAATATAAAACTCTATTTGCACAGCAGAACATTTAAGCTGGCATTCTGAAAGGCAACATTTAGTCGTCCTGTGTGAAGAAGTAAACACTGGCTGTCTTAATTGATTTGGGGTGTGGCCTTGACATGAAACACTCTTCTTTTATTTTATATTTTAAACAGACATTATTTCAACAATGGCTTCCTACCTAAATACCAAATATGTGCTCATCAGACAGAAACACAAGCTGAGCATTTGGGTTATTATCTGTATATATTTGACAACTAGCTATTTACAAGCAAGTGCCATGGCACAAAGTGTATTATTTTTCAAAAATGGACTAAGATTCGCTCCCTGGCTTTAAACTGAATCAATAAATCTACCTGCAATCATAGAATGCAAACAATTAGTTTGCTGGCAATCACATAAATTCAGCAGATAAATAAAGCTGCCAACACTTGCACTAACCAAAAACCACAGAACCAATGAAATGCAAGACTGCCTTAGTAACACATAAGTCACTTTACCACCATTGGGCTGAAGGGTTCTGAGCACGGTATGGAATGGTTACAGTACCATTTCCACATGAGCACAGCATGGCACGATTATAAACCGTTCCCGGCATGGTTGGCTAACTGTGCTAAACCATCCTCAACCATGGTGGTTGAATGGCTTTAGTAAATGGCAACTCAGGATAGTCAGTTTGCCAAAGCCAATTTCTAAGTTGTTTCTGGCTTGCCAATATTTGGGTAAATTTAATTTAAAAAAAAAAAAACTTAAAAAAAAAACTGTGTGTGTTTAGTCTATCTTCTTGATATAGATATGGCAATCCTAAAATATGGAACATGCTATCATCCTCCATGGCGTACTCGCTCCAAGTTTTACCTCTCATGTCATTGCCAAAAGACGATCTGCTACGTACATTCTCCTTATTTCACCATGCCATAGTGGAAAAAGAAACCTTAACTGCGCCAACTGGCCCGGATCGGCACAGAATGGTACGGTTTTGCAACAAGAACTGTTAGGCCTGATGGTGGAAAAGTGGCTACAGTTGTCTAATGTTTACAAGCATTTCTGAGCCTTCTGGATTCATTGATTTGGTATTACAATAAACATAAAACAACAAAATAAAAGAATGGAAAGTCCAATGACTTTCATTCCCATTGACAACTGTATAATTACAGTGTATGTGCAATCACATGGCCAGCACTTTTTGAAATACATTGGCCTAATGTTCTAAACATTTTTTTTAAATAAAATGTTGAAATTATATCCAAGCTCCACATATAATGTTAAAGGTTTAGTGAAATTCAAGTTTAAAAAAAAATACATTTATGTCATCATTTAAACACCCTCATTTTGTTTCAAATCCATATGACTTTCTTTCATCAGTAGAACACAAAAGCAGAAATTGTGCATAAACTCTGAGCTGCTCTTTTCCATTCAACAAATTGTCCTTTAAGTTCCCCAAAACAGCCTATACATGTCGCTGCCCTTTACCACCGCAGGAACTAAGGCAAGTTTTATGTACTTTTACCCAGATCTAGTACTTTTCATGGTTTTCACGCAAGATGAACTACAGAATAGTTCCACTTAGCCATTTAGAGGTACTTTAGACTGACTTTCTGGCTCCTACTCTGGAGTCAGTACTTCTACCCTCAGAAGAGGGACTGTGGGAGGTGCTGCAGCCTGTATGACACAGAAAGCAATGAGAATTGCGAGTCGGCAGCCGTCAAGAGAAAACAAATTCATTAACAGAAATCCAACTAATTAACTAAAGACTATCACCTGTTTCACATGTGTGTGTGAGGGGTAAGATCAACTGCTGCATGACTTAAACAGGAGACAATTTGAGCTTTCATCACATCTGTACTGTGTAACTACAGAAAATAAAGTGATTTCTAGATTATTACATTGTTTTTGTCTGGGATAACGAGCATGTATATAAGATGTTTAATGAGAGTGGGTAAATGAAATCTATAATAAACTTAAATGAGGAAATTGTTGCTTGCATGTTATTGCATGGTTAACTTGCAGTGAGAAATCTTTTTTAAGTCAGTGAATGAGTAGTACAGTATTTTATGTTGAGTCATTAAAGCCTTTATTGTAATAGATTGTGTTGATAAATAGGTTTATAATGCATTTTCAAAATGTTTTCCGCTGAGTTCAGCGTGTGCTGTGAGGTTAAAAAAGGCAGCTCATTTCTCCTCTCACTCGGAAAAAAAAAACTTTAACCTGAAGACGCTGCATACAATAATTGGAAAATGTCACTTTCAGAGGCTGTATAAGAATGTAGGATGAAAATAAGGTGCTTTTCAAACTGATCTGAGAACAGTTTCCTTAAGAGTTCCATTCATTCAAAAACACAGCAAAGCAGTTTCAGATGTAGCAATAGTTTGTGTAAAAAACTATTGATCCTGATCCTGGCGTCCTACATCAGTGTTGTTGATACTGTTGTAGCTATTGAATCGCACTTGCAAACAACGTCAGAAGAAAAATGGTCGACACTTGATGACATGACTACAGGGATTACTTTTGTGTGTACGAATGCAGGAGTGAAGGTCTCGTCAGGTTTGCCATTCCACTTAAGAGTTCTCATATAGAAAGTTACTAAGGGAAAAGTACCGGGACTGTGTGTGGGAAAGCAGCAATAATAAATAGAGGTACTACAACAACTACAACAACAACTTTTGTCAGTTTCAGCAAAAGCATTTTTTAAGTATACACATTTTGCGTGGTTACTTCAGTAATTGTGTTTCACACATTTGCTTTTATGACACTATCGGTTAGGTTTAGGTTAAAGTTTTAGGGTACTGTGGTGATTTTGTTGATTTAAATCTCGATATAGAATTATTCTTTAAGACCTCATCTGTTTTTCATCTCACATTTGCTTTTAAAGACACTATCAGGTAGGTTAAGCTTTAAGGTTTAGGGTAGGGAGTAGGGATGTGACTGAAGTTGAATACTTTATTCGGAAAGGCACAAATAATGATTATGAAATGACTTAATGGATTACAAATAGTAGATACAGTACAAATTACTTATACAGTTGAATTCAGAAATTACATACACTTAGGTTGAAGTCATTAAAACTTTTTTAACCACTCAACAGATTTCAAATTAGCAAACTATAGTTTTAGCAAGTAGTTTAGGACATCTACTTTGTGCATGACATGAGTAATTTTTCCAACAATTGTTTAAAGACAGATTGTTTCACTTTTAATTGACTATATCACAATTCCAGTGGATAAGAAGTTTACATACACTAAGTTAACTGTGCCTTTTTGCAGCTTGGAAAATTCCAGAAAATGATGTCAAGTCTTTTGACAATTAGCCAATTAGCTTCTGAGAGGAGGTGTACTGAATTGTACCTGTGGATGTATTTTAAGGCCTACCTTCAAAATCAATGCATCTTTTCTTGAAATCAAGGGAAAATAAAATAAATAAGACAAGAAGTCTGGGTCATTCTTGGGAGCAATTTCCAAATGCCTTAAGATACCACGTTCATCTGTACAAACAAAAGTATGCAAGTATAAACACCATGGATCCATGCAAACATCATACCCCTCAGGAAGGAGATGCATTCTGTCTCCTAGAGATGAACATAGTTTGGTGCGAAAAGTGCAAATCAATCCCAGAACAACAGCAAAGAACCTTGTGAAGATGCTGGAGGAAACAGGTAGACAAGTATCTATATCCACAGTAAAGCGAGTCTTATATCCACATAACCTGAAAGGCTGCTCAGCAACGAAGAAGCCACAGCTCCAAAACCACCATAAAAAAGCCAGACTACAGATTGCAAGTGCATATGTGGACAAAGATCTTACTTTTTGTTGAAATGTCCTCTGGTCTGATGAAACAAAATGGCCGTAATGACCATTGTTATGTTTGGAAAATGGGTGTGGCTTGCAAGCTGAAGAACACTATCCAAATATGAAGCATGTGGGTGGCAGCATCATGTTGTGGGGGTGTTTTGCTGCAGGAGGTATTGGTGCACTTCACAAAAATAGATGGCATAATGAGAAAGGAAAATTGTGTGGATTTTATAATGCAACATCTCAAGACATCAGCCAGGAAGTTATAGCTTGGTCGCAAATGGGTCTTCCAAATGGACAATGACCCCAAGGATACTTCCAAAGTTGTGGCAAAATGGCTTAAGGACAACAAATTCAAGGTAATTGGAGTGGCCATCAAAAAAGCCCTGACCTCAATCTGATAGAAAATTTGTGAGAAAAAGTGTGTGCGAGCAAGGAGGTCTACAAACCTGACTCAGTTATACCAGTTCTGTCTTGAGGAATGGGCCAAAATTCCAGCAACTTATTGCGAGATGCTCATGGAAGGCTGTCCAAAATGTTTGACCCAAGTTAAACAATTTAAAGGCAATGATACCAAATACTAACAAAGTGCATGTAAACTTCTGACTCACTGGGAATGTGACGAAAGAAATAAAAGCTGAAAATATTCATTCACTCTATATTAAGAATGGAACATTTTCGGAATAAAAGTAAAGTAGTGATCCTAACTGACCTAAGTCAGGGAATGTTTTCCACGATTAAATGTCAGGAATTGTGAAAAACTGAGTTTAAATGTATTTGGCTAAGGTGTATATAAATGTCTAACTTCAACTGAATTTGTTAGATCCAACAAGCACAAGGATAAAGCAATATTTTAAATAAACATGTCTAAAATTAAAATACAATGGTGAGTCTGTGAAGCCAAAAAGATTAAAGTCTAAATTTTATGGATGAAAATGCGCACAGTGATTTCAAGATCAAAATCGGGTGGCGTCTTTATTGAGTGCATTTCATTCATCTGAGCTTGTCAAGAGTAACATAGTAAACGAAGATACTGTATCATACACATTTTCCTATGTTTATGCTTTTGTTGATGGTCGAGATATTCGATAACATGCTTCTGTGTCTCATTAGCTCCTCAAGCAGGCAACACAAACTAGGCTGTCAGTCAGCACTTTTTTTAAGGTTGTTAGATTTGCAATTCTAATGTGTCTACTGTGAACTGCAATGAACATGCCATTATTTTATTTGCAATTGTTTTTAGAAATGTCGATAAACCTCCCAAAAATACAATTGTGAATTCAGTGAATTCTTCAAAGACGATTCCCTCTATGATTCACACGGGAGAATTCCCATGCATGAATTCATTAAGTGGTGACGATTTCTCAACAGAGAAACCAGTCTGTCTGTTATGTAACTTTGACCACATTTACCTCCACATTACAGATAATCCACTTCACAAGGTTCTGGTTAAGGTTTCGCTCATCTGTTTGGGAGAACATTTAATTTGCTTTTAGCACCACACAGTGGACATTTCACCACAAGGAACCACGGAATACAATTTAGCATAAATGTTGTCACAGTCACATAATTTTCATGAGATCAGGCTGTCCAAAAAGGTCGAAAACCATTTAATTTGCGTTTACTTCCAATTCAATGTCCAATGTCAAAACTTAAAATGACACATCTTGAGATGTTGTTTTTAAAAGTGCACAAGTGTGAATAAGATTTGAGAACTACAACAGAAGATTTTCATTGAATAATTAATTTTTTTTCCGCACACAAAGATATCATATAGCAAAAAGCCTTGGAATATATTGCATGAGTCGTTTGAATGACTTTATGGTGTGCTAGTCCTTTTTGGAGCATGACAGTGTAAAAAAAAAAATAAAAAAAAAAAAAATATATATATATATATATATATATATATATATATATATATATATATACATAGAAAGAAATGTGTGTGGCCAGTAGTGTTAACATTAAGCAGGATAGGTTTCAGCTAAGGACAGCCAAACACTAATCTCAGAGCGGGGGTAAGTAAGGTGATAAAATTCAAACCAACAAATTTCACAAATAGTAAAGGGGAAATGTACTTAAGCATGCGTGTACCTACATTCTTCAGGTGAGACGTGGGGCAGCGCCTGACCTCGGACCAGTTGGCAAGTGGAGCCATTTCCAGCGCAAACGCCACAGTTGTCCTCTTTTGCGTTGCTGCCCAGTTGTCTGTCACAGCCAACCTCCTGTTGGAAATGAATTAGCCATCACTCAGAGAAAGGTAGAAAGGAAGGAAACAGGAAGGAGGGAAAGGGAGTACTGTGGGGAATATAATAGGGCAAAGGGGCGGACGATGGAGAGGATATGAAACAAATGCGGAAGAGACCAGAAAGATAGAACAAGGGAGCAAAAAGAGGCGATTGGAGAGGAAAGGTGGGGAGGAGAGTGTCAACTTCATCACTGTCACCGTGTTCAACCTTGTATTGCAGGGCTCATTTTTGTCTTGCAAAGCTCACTTTACAGATTCATATCAAATCAATCTTTTGTCTGTGGTTCTTTTGTACAGTACTACATCCAAGACTTTATATATGAACTTGAGTAGTGCTCGTCCCAAAATGATCAAACGTCATGTTTTTACTGAGCGTTCCAGTACACTACGATCGGCCACAGCAAGCATGTTGCATCAGGAGCCTTGGAGACCCGGGTTCAGTTCCTGCCTTGAAACCAGGAAGTAGTCATGTTTTTTTTTTTTTTTTTTTTTTTTTTTGCAGTTGTCAGGGTGTTGCTATGTGGTTACTAGGGTGTTGGTAGGTGGTTTTTAGGGTGTTCTCGGTGGTTGTTGCTTCACTGCAAATAGCAAAGCAATTAGCTTAACTATATTTCTCAGTAGTGAGGTGGTTGCTTTGCTAGTTTATAAATCAAATAGCTTTTCAGTAGACTAGGTAGTGGCAGGCTTTGACAAAACCAAAAGAGTATCAAAGAACTTAGTAGCCTACATGAAAACACATTAAAAAAGTAACGGCATAATGTTTTGGAGATTTACCATTACTTGGGTGAAACATGTTAATACAATGATATATGAATATGGTAATCATATACCAAATTATGGTAGTACCATGATACTCTATGAAGTATTTTGAAGCACCATGTAAATAAAGAATGGTACATAAATATGGTAATTATAATGTATATCAAAGTACCAAGGCATTACTATCTGATAACATCAGTGTAAAGGGGTTAATGGAAAGGAGGAGGCAAGAGCCGGCTTGAGAATATAAATAATATTTTAATATAAAAAAAAAAAAAAACACACAGCTGTCCGTAAATCTCTCTCGCTGTCCCACTGCAGTCTCCAGTCAGCCTTTATCCCTCTCTGAGGCTTGATTAGCCTGATTAGGGGCCGGGTGTGCGGAATCACAACCTGGCCCCGCCCTCCGCCCTGCCACATTCCTCCCTCGTTCTCTCAGGCCAGGGAGCCCCCGGCATGATGTACGCCCCCCCTCTCTTTCCCTGGGGAGGGGCATGCCTTCTGCCCCATCTGCCGGCAGATCATCCCCGTCTACCTGGATGAGCGTGGGGACAAGGGGAGGGAAACCAAAAAAATTTGGCACTTACACACCGTAACGGCGATTGTGCCAAATTAACAAAACATATTAAAAAAGAGAGGGATTGTTATTGTCCAGGTGAGCTCACACACACACAAGAAATGTGGCTTCTGAAGTTTCAATTTCATACAGAAATACAACAGCTAGACTATGTACGAGGAGTTTTTAATGTGCAAAGGAAATTATGTTAAAATGGGTATGGGCTTGTAGAGGTTGTAGTATAAATATGAAAAATAACATTTAAAAATAGTAAATATTCATTTTGAACACATTGGTTTGTAGCTTAACAATTTAAATTAGCTATCTACATTTTTTGAGTAGCTTGCCCAACACTGGTTACTTACTGCCTAAACCCCAAGTTTCGATGACACTTTGTTCCCTTGATTTGGCTCCAGAACCTCATTCAATGTAAATCCATGGGATTGTTTTTTGTCTGTTTTATTGTTCAGTGAGAAGGAATTAACCATATCTAAGCATTTTTCATTTGTTTTTATCTCTTGCGAACAATTCCCTCACAGCGCCATCAAGAGTTACCCAATCTGCCATTGGCTATCTGCCATCTGCACCAGAAAAGTGGTCTAGTTTCAATGCAAAATTCTGTTTACACTAATAAGTCAAGGGAAAAGCATCCAGAGAAAACAAATGACAATGACTTAACCCAGTAGCTCTGTAAAACAAGCACAAGTAAACAGACAAGCTTCATTTAAGGCCATTTTCCAAATACTCATGGGGGCTGAGGTCAAATTAGGTGCAATGCCTTACAAGAGAAGTTTGACAAACATTCAAGAATTCAGTTAATGTGGGGTGCTGCACTGAATATTGATAAATGCAACTGGTTCAATTTGAACATCTACTGAATACAGTATGAGTGCTTTGCTAAAGGGATAGTTAAAAAAATACAATTCTTTCATCATTTACTCACCCTCATATCGTTCTTAGTGTCGTTCAAAGTTTATTTTCTCTCAAAAAATAACTTTGCCCATGATGGAGCATTAGAGCAGCGCTCTTGGAGTGAGAGAAAACAATGACGCTCCAATTTTTTAAAAACCCGCTCCAGGCACAATCTTGCTGCTCCGCTCCCACTCCGCTCACATACTCTGGCACTGACAATCTGGCCCCCATCTTTACACAGATCTTCAATAGATCACTGGAGCTGTGTGAAGTTCCCTGCCCCTTCAAATGTTCTACCATCATTCTAGTCACCAAAAAAAATAAAAAATTACAGGACTACAGACCTGTCGCTCTCACATCTGTGGTCATGAAGTCATTTCAGTTTTGGTTTTGGCCTATTTAAAGGACATCATTGGACCCCTGCTAGACCATCTTCAGTTTGCTTACTGAACAAACAGGTCTGTAGATGATGTCAGCATGGGACTGCATTATATCTTGCAACACCTCGACAGATCTCGGACTTTTGCAAAGATCCTATTTGTGGACTTAAGTTCAGTCTTCAAAACCATCATGCCTGATCTTCTCTCCAACCATATTGGCACAGCTCTCTGTGCCAACCACAAACTGTCAGTTGATCAACAGCTTTCTGACAGATGGACAGCTGTTAGTGAGACTGGGGAAAATTACATCCGGGACCCTCACTATCAGCACTGGTGCTCCTCAGGGATGCATTCTCTCTCCACTGCTCTTCTCCCTATATATGAATGACTGCACTGCATAGGACCCCTCTGTCAAGCTCCTGAAGTTTTTAGATGACACCACGGACAGTGGCCTCATCCGTGATGGTGACAAGTCTGCATACTGACGGGAGGTTGAACAGCTGGCTGCCTGGTGCAGTCACAATAACCCTGAGCTGAACACGATCAAAACAGTAGAGATGATTGTGGACTTCAGGAGAAATCCCCCCACACACCACACCACACCACCCCCTCCATCCTGAACAGCACTGTGGCAGCAGTGGGGTCATTCAGGTTCCTGGGCTCTACCATCTCTCAAGACCTGAAGTGGGACACCCACATAGACTCCATAGTGAAGAAGCTTCAGCAGAGGTTGTACTTCCAATAATTTATAAATATGTCATGTACATATGTAAATTCACTCATATTTCATTCAACAACTGTACATACCCCTACCTTGCACATTTATTACCACTTGCACATGTACATACACTATTCTATGTTAGATGTCCTATTTTGTTGTATATCTATTTACTCTTACCTATTTTATATATAGAGTCCCAGTGTACTGTTTTGTGTGCACTTGCTTGTTTCTCCTATCACCAACAAAAGTCCTTGTGTATGTGAGCATTCTTGGCTATAAAGATCATTCTGATTCTGATTCTGATATATTATAGAATAATTAGGCTTACATATAAATAACATTTTACATAGAACTTGTGTTTTACTTCTTTTTGCTTTTTTGGATCTCATTCTGGCTTCAAGTGTATCTAGTAAGCTCCAGCTTCCGAGTTCTGAGCAGCTGTTATTACCACATCTTACGCATTCAAGCCAGAAACAAAATACAGAAATAGCCAAATCAACAACTGAAGACCTGACAAGTTCTGTGTGAACAGGCATAACTAAGTACACCTGCATAACTTCTACACAACCCAATTTTATCATGCAATGTATAAAACAAATAATTAATTAATTTCCATTAAGCAAAAAGACAGTCTACAGTAAAAGATAAGAAAATGTTCATTTTTGGATTAACTATTACTTTAAATTACTTGCTTAGCAAAATTATCTTGAAAATGTTGAAAGTTCAAACTCAAGTTTACTATAGTGCCCTTAGTGGCAACGCTAAGAATGTAACGCATACTTGGGTTGTGTTATAATCTATTGCTATAAAGTCAATATATTTATAGCTTACTTGAATAACAAAGCATCTGCTTTTACAGTACAAGCATTTGAAGGTAACTCTATCACTCCCGTGAGAGTGCTGAGGTTTGTTACTACCACAGTAACATAAAAACTTAAGTTAACTTTGTAAAACTAGACCGCAAGTAGGGTATGTGTTGACTCACTGAGGCGGAACGACCTGCCCCTCCCACTCGCCATCGTCACCCCGCCACTTAGGATTGTCCTTCAGCCAGGCCCACATTGGGATTTGGGCAGGAGAAGAGAAGAGGCGATTAATTAATAAGCCTCATTGGGGCAGCGTTGATAAGGCACACCTGAATTTGATGGAGCCTCATTGGCGCTGCCAAAAAAACACAGAGGGCGCCTCTTCTCGGGAAGCTGGCTTCTGTCTCCTTGGGTTCGGTAGAGATGGATGCATATATGCGTAGCAGCCGACAGGCATGGATGCTGGGCCACCTTCCCCTCACACTATGGAGCTGATTACCCTCATGCCATGGACCATGGAAAAGAGCACGTGTGGTCGCCGGACCCCGCTCATGTCCTGGATCCTTTCCTGGACACTCGCCATTCTACACAATGCCCTCTTTCACTGTGAGGATGCCAGATTCCCCTTTATTTTGGACAAAATGTGATATTGCTTTTGTGGACAAGTAAATAAATAAGAAAGAAAAAACTAAGGACAGCTAGGTTTTCTTGCAACTCCAAATTATGAGAAGTTTGACTCCACTAGAAGGGTGCCTTATTGACAGCAAAAGTAGTGAGATAACAGGAAATTATGGGGGGGGGGGGGGGGGTATATGCACAGTGAAATGTGTTTCACCACTTTTATTGAAGCAGTCAATGACTTTACCTGACAGATGCCACTGATGCACATATCCAGTGAATCTGATTTACACCGGGTGCCATCCAAAACTTTGGGTGCCAGTTCCACTACCAGGCTTTTTCCCCGAGTTTGGCATCTGAGGGCGCAGGGTGAAATAGGGTCATATGTCGCCGGTATCCACTCATAGGTTTGTCCCTGGTACTTTATATCATTGTGGGCGGAGCATTGTTGAGCCCTGAAGTCACCTGACTCTGGAGGACAGTCCTGATTGAAAGAGAGAAGCAATTAGTTTAAAGTCTATCACACTAATATTTAGTGAAATAAAATTGTGTGACAGCGTTGTTCTTTAAAAAAAAAAAAAAAAAGTGCATTCAAGCAACATGCCTAGTATGTATACACCGATCAGCTACAACAATAAAACCACCTTTCTAATATTGTGTAGGTCCCCCTCGTGTCACCAAAACAGTGCCAACTTTGTTAGTTTGAGCCAGTCTAGCCATTCTCTGTTGTCCTCTCTTTTCAACAAGGCATTTCTGTCCACAGAACTGCCGCTCACTGGATGTTTTTTGTTTTGTTTTGCACCATTCTGAGTAAATTTTAGAGACTGTTGCGCATGAAAATCCCAGGAGATCAGCAGCTACAGAAATACTCAAACCAGCCCATCTGGCACCAACAATCATGCCACAGTCCAAACCAGAGATAACTTGTATCTGCATGATTATATGCACTACACTGTTGCACTAATCAGATTGGCTGATTAGATAATTGCATGGATGATATTTGGTGTCAGATGGGCTGGTTTGAGTATTTCTGCTGATGTTCTGGAATTTTCACACACAACAGTGTCTAGAATTTACTCAGAATGGTGCCAGAAACAAAAACCATCCAGTTAAGGACAGTTCTGTAGACAGAAATGCCTTGTTGATGAGAGAGAATGGACAGACTGGTTCGAACTGACAAAGTCTACTTTACGATAAACATTCTGTACAATTTTGGTGAGAAGAATATCATCTCATCTCATATCATCTTCTTCTCTGGCGGCACAAGAGGGACCAACACAATGTTAGGCAGGAGTTTTGGCTGATAGGTGTATAGTGCAGTATATGCATATGCACGTGTGTGTGTGTGTGTGTGTGTGTGTGTGTGTGTGTAAATTAACACATTTTGTTTATTGATTTTCGAGTGAATTTCAATCACTTTAAAAACATTGATTTTATAATGCTCACAATTGAGTGATAAGATTGTGGGTGACAAAAATGTGGAAACTATTAAAGACATCTGTGACAATAATACACTAATACTTTAATGACTTTTCATAAGCCCAAAAGTAACAGCTGACCTGAGAATGACACTGGAAATACTATTTTCTATGGCTAAGAAGCAGTTAGATTGAATATGATCACATGTATAACATTGCAAAGCACACACCTGACAAAGTGCATTAAATTATGGTGACAGTGTAACTGCACTGTGTCAAACTTCCACATTTTGAAAAACAATATTTCCCATGCCATCTCCCATGCATAGAAGAAAGCCAGATTTTTCCACTCCAGCTCAAGATTCTGAACTCATTTAACCATTTAATCGGCTCAGAAACACCCATGTGCGAAGATCATCAGTGCTAATCTGCCCGTGATTGAAGCAGTTCCATGGGATAGGCAGATTTAAAATGACAAGTCTTCATTATCAGGGTCGGAAATATGGCAGATTACAAGAACAATTCAGCATGGAACCTCATCAATAATGATCATGAAGCCTGAGAGGGAAGACCATGTATCAGTCCACACAGTTTTGATGGAAATTGAATAAATATCCAGCTGGCTCTGATTGGAATCATGGTTGAAGTAGGTCTGTGATTCCAGATGAAACCACTTGAATAGTAGAAAAACCCCAGCTCTTGATTAAAATAGTGGCTGAGACACATGGGCATCTACAATAGCTCTGATGAGTTTGTCTAGTTGTTTGGGAAACAGGGATGGAATCATTTGAAATGTAACGATTCTGCTTCTGATTACAATTACACTTAAAAAATCCATTAACGATTCTTTTGTTACTTTTGAGCCATTTGACTGAAGAGTTTGAGACTTGTGAGTTGTTTGACTGATTTACTAAAAATAGCCTGTAGTAGTTGTAAGACCCACCATGTTTTGTACCATTATTGTCAAGCAAGTGGTTTAAAAGGTGTGTGTTTTTCTTAAGTCTGAATAAGTCACCACATTCAGAAAATATTCTGAACGTTGCTGAAATGGACGTTTAGCCAGTGAGCGTGAAAACTGAATTACCTAAAAGGTTGGCTTTAGCCCCAAAGCGCAAGAATGGAACCAGTGTGACAGAGTTAACGTTGAACATTGGGAAGCGTGAGCTCCCCTTATCCCATGAGAGAGTTGGGTTGAGAAGTTGATGATGGAGTATCAGCCAAAGATCCACTCTTATTCCTCACGGCTGCGGATTAGCATTTTTTCTATACGAATGCGAAAACATCTTGTGAGGGGGAACCAGTACAGCTACAATGTTGTTTATGTCATATGTTGTATAAGACAATGTTTCTACTCACCACAACTCCAGTAAGCGATATTCATGGCTCGTTGCCTGAATTTAAACAAATGTTTAATTAATTAAATTTTTTTATTAAAGTTTATTTCAATCAAGTTTGAATTAATGTTAAAACAAATGCACTAACACCTGTCATTTAACAAACTCTATTTTTAAACTCTTTATTTACAAAGTTTTTAAAGCACACTTCATCTGACTAGGCTACTAAACAAAACAATCTGTATCACACAGCAACCATAAATACAAAGTCAATTAAAACAAACGATAAATGTAATAGATTTAAATAACTTAGGTGTAAATATGTTGATGTGGCTATCCTTATAAGGACTCTATAGACATAATGATTTTTATACTGTACGAACTAAAGATTCTGTCCCCCAAACCTAAACCTCAAAAAAAAAAAAAATGTATGCATTTTTACATTTTCAAAAAACATTGCTTAGTATATTTTTAAGCTATTTGAATTATGGGGACACTAGAAATGTCCTCATAAACCACATTTATAGCATAATACCCTTGTTGTTACCAGTTTGTAACCTAAAAAAAGTCCTTGTAAACCCCCCAAACCTGCCCACACACACATACACACACACATCCACCTTAGTCTTCTGGTCATAAAACTTAGAGATAAGGCTGACCATTCAAAATATGTTTAACACCGCCAGCATTCACTCCTTCTGGACAGCTAACACTAAAACATAAAGCTTATCCCACAGAAAATATGTATTTAAACTTGCAGACACGACCAACTAATGTACATCCTGGTTTAATGAAGTAATGACATTTTATTCTTTTTTTAACTTTCTAATTTTCATTTACAGTTGCAAACAATACACAGACTTTAATTTTTAAATTGTTATACATGTACAATTTCGTGAAGAAAACGTGATTTTAGCACAGCCATTATAATACTGAATAAGTGATTATTCACTGTTGTATTCATATTATTTCAAATGGCAGAGACATCATTTTGGGGTAGAAGCAGAAAACATAAAACCTGTCAAGTATGTATTCCATAGTTAGTGATGAAAACAGTAAAATAATAATAGATCCAATAACATGAATAATAATGTTTTAAGGTAAACACTGTAAAATAAATGGTCACACTTAATTAGAGAGCACAAGTAGATGTAAAACTCAATCAAAGGCATGTAATATTTATTTATTTGGGCATAAACAGAGAGGAAGGGTAACCCCCTCTAACACAGTACAACTATGAAATACATAATAGAAATGTGAACTTTTGTAAAACCGGTAGTTTAAATTCAAACAAGTTTTATATTCAGCTATAATTTAAACTATTAAACCAAATTCAATGTCTTAAATTAGTAAGACATTTTTTTGTTGTTATTAAATAACACCCCAATTTTTGATAAGCATACATTTCATACTTATCTGCTGTTGTTCTCGATTTGAAGCTGATCTGGATGTTATTCATTCAGTGTATGAGACTATTCGTAGATTTATTAAAAAAATATATATAATTTTGAATGTGTCAGTCAGACAATGTTATTTTGTAAAATAGAGTAAATATGTGAAATATCACATGGGACTGCATAATACTTTTTTAAAAAGTGCAATTGTAGCCATCTTATGACTTTCTATAGCACAGGTCACATGACACATGCATTAGCATAAACAGTTGAGTTTAGTTGTTTTCCTTAATTCAAATATCTGTTAATTTCATAAATAGCCTTATAACCCAAATTATAACTGCACATGCTCTGTTAAGTCGCTGGTGTCACACACAAATACAGACAGGCCATGCTCTGTCACAAATATTTTGGTTCACAGATCTAATGTTAACACATTACAGATCTCTATCAACTCCAGGAGTAGTTTTAAGCAAAGTGGATGCATATGGTGTAATCCTTTTAAGAAAATAGGAATATAATACACTATACGATTACATTTTACACATTTGAGGACTCAATTATGTAAAGTATATTTTAAAATACTACTGGAAGTAAAGATTGCACTAACAAAAATCAATGGACTTTTATCACTATTCATAACTTTAAAAAACATGATCAAAATCCACTTTTTGTCCATTTCTGTAGTTCAGTGCACATTGTGTACAACTGATGGTTTTAAATCATTGAATCATTGGGTGTGTTTACAAGTTACAAGTCCATAAATTTGATTAAATATTTGGTTATGAGAAAAGTAGATGGTGGACTAGCCAAAGATTCATTGCGTTGTCTCTTAATAAAATATTTTGTTTTGTTGAAAAGTTTGCAAATTCTTTTAGCATACATGTATGTTGGTCTTTGTTTTCAAGGTTACATGTCTAAATAGTTGGTGTTTAATTCATCTGGATGGACCAGGTTACCATAGTTTTTCCTTATCTCACCATAACAGGCATTTTGACCATGCACACATACAAACACACAGTTCATCTCCCAGCTTCCTCGAGGGATGACAGAGTGGGTTTAGTCCCACCACCTGGCGTCGCTGGAGGAGGCAGTCCAGCTGGCCAAGGATTACATGGCGGCGTTTCCGGGAGGCAGTGAACCAGAAGCTCTTCCCTCTCTCTCTCTCTCTCCCCCCTACTTCTAAACCCCCCTCCCCTTTCCGTCCTGTTCCGACTACCCGGAGGTGGGGAGGAGCCCCACCCAAACCCCTTCCCCTATCTAGGGGTCCTTCCCCGAGTCTGTGTCCCCCACTTCTCCTGTCTCTCTTCGCTCTCCTCCCCAGGTTGAAAGGACTGCCCCCACGAGTGAGGTAGTGAAGCCTGAGCCTGTCTGTTGGGGCTGCAGGGAAACCGGGCACCTCCAGGATCAGTGCTCGGCGATGAAGCACATCAAGTTTACCATCTCAATATCCTAAAATCATGGAGGGAGGCGGTTCCTGTGGCCTTAGTAACGGTAGTTCCTGAGAGGGTGGAGCTCGGGCCGGAGGTGACTCGCAAACCAAATTAATTCACCCCGGTCCAGTGTGGAGACCACCTCTCACCGTCACAGCTCACAGACGTGGCCAAGATGCAATCAGAATTTGCGTACAAGTTCTAGCCTCTCCCCAGTCGCACAAACCTCAAAGAGCACCACATTGAGACAACCCCTGGAGTGGTGGTTCATAGCCACCCCTGTCGCCTTCCTGAACACAAACAAAAGGTTGTTAAGGAAGAATTAGAGGCGATGCTTTATATGGGCGTATTAGAAGAATTGCACAGCGATTGGGCCAGCCCAGTGGTTTTGGTACCTAAGAGTGACAGGATGGTCTGGTTCTGTGTGGTAGTGGGGATTTGTGGTGATGGGGGTGTGGTCATATGTATGACTACGGGAGAGAGAGTGAGCAGTAAGGCTCGTCACCTGGGTTGTCATTATCTCTAACACCTGTTTCTTGTTGTAGTCATGGTGGTAGGAGACATAAATAGGCACACTAGGCATCAGAGTGAGAGCGAGACAAGAGAGAGAGACTGTTACTGTGTTGCTTGATAGAAGCCTTTACTCGTTTGTGCGTGTGAGACTACTTGGTTACTGAGTGCCTTATTTGTTTATGTTTTATTAATAATGCTGTAGAGTAATAACACATACTCACGTTGACTGTTCGCTGCCTCCAGACTCCTTTAGTAAACAGACAATTAACCTTCTACACTTTAAAATACTTTGCTGTATCTCAACTGTTGAATTGATAATCATGGTGTACATGAATAAATTCATAATTACAAATCATTAATCATAATGAGTTTGAGCTTTAAAAAACATATAAAACATACATTCACAAGTTTTATACATGATAGTTTGACGTAAGCATGTTTGTTTTAACATGTATTTTATATGTATGATTAAACATATTAAAATGTAATTAAATGTGTATAAATCTTACTTTGCATTCCTTAATGCTGTGTGATATAGATTGTTGTGTTAAGTAGCCTATTCGTGTAAAGTGTTTGTGCTTTAAAAACTTTGTAAATAATAAGTTTAAAGATAATAGTTTGTTAAATAATCATTGTAAGAGCGTTTGATTTAACATTAATTTATACTTAGTAGAATTAAAGTTATTTAAATGTAATTAAACATTTGTTTTAATTTACTTTGTATTTATTGTTGCTGTGTGATACAGATTGTTTTGTTTAGTAGCCTAGTTGTATGAGGTGTCCTTCAAATACTTTGTAAATAAAAAGTTTAAAAATAATAGTTTGTTAAATGACGTGTTAGTGCAATTATTTTTTAACATTAATGCATACTTGATAGAATTAAACTTTACTTAAACATTTAAATATATTTTAATTTGTTTAAATTCGGGGAACAAGCCACAAGAAGGGAGTAGAAATGTTGTCTTGAGACATAAACATTAAAGTAGATGGGACAGTGCTACATGTTGGCCTCTGTGACTATGCTGTGACTGGCTATGGGGTGAAACGTTTTATCTTTAATTTGAACGTAGCAATCGTACGTCTCACACCAGTTTTGAAAACACATATCTTTAAAACACCAAAAGTTTTGATATTTAACTGTATCATTCATTGAACATTTGATCCAAAACTGGGAAAAGTTTTCTTAATACATTCACGTCAGAGCAGTAGAACATGAGGTTTGTTTCAAACAATTCACACATCTTGGCCATTACAGACTCAGACTTTGAGACTGATATGTTGTAGTTTTCATAATCTGTCTTTATCATAGGAATTTAAATCACTGTGTCCTGAGGAAATCATCATCAGAAGAATCTTCTGTAGTAGGCCTAATCCTTGAAGTGCCTATGCAGATATAATTGTATAACTTTCTGTTTTGCAGTTCAGCCAATACACAAAAACGTACATTTGAGGTCACACTTGCCCAATTGATAATGTACAGCGAGCTGTACCCTCACAGATGTCCAGTCGTTCGGATAGAAAAAAATGCTAATCTGCAGCCTTGAGGAATAACAGTGTATCTTTGGCTCATACTCCATCGTCAACTTCTCTCTTTTTCTCTTCTCATTTTTTTTTTACTGCTCAAAGCAAATTTATTGAGGTACAAAATTACATATCATGCATGTTGGTGTATATTCAATGCAAAAATACCCATGATTTGATTAGCACAATATTAGGCCTGAAGGACTAAGATTGTAACGAATGAGCAGCCGGAGAGTGAGGATCTAAGTGCAGCTTCTTTATTAGACATAAAACAAAGGAAAACACTGCAACCAAGAAATATCCACGATGGGAAAACACTATAAAATAACCACGAGGGGAAGAGGCTGGAACACGGTGACAGGCAGGAACAACATTCAACGATCGACAAAGGACTGACAAAACAACAGGGCTTATATACACATAGAACTAAACGAGGGAATGACAGACAGGTGGGGATGATGAGGGAGTGATTAGGGCCGGGAAATGTGGGAAACGTAGTTTATGGTGAAGGTGAGGGAAAAGCACAAGGCTGACAACAGGGAATCGTGACATAACCCCCCCTCAAAGGAGCGGCTTCCAGACGCTCCTCAAAGAAAAAATAAGAACAAACAAAACAAAAAAAAACAATTGTCCAAGGGGTGAGGGAGGGGCTTGGGGCGAGCAGACAAGGGGCAAACAGGCAGTCCAAGAGGGCACAAGGGGCAAACAGGCAGTCCAAGGGGACACAAGGGGCACAGAGGGACAAGACTATGACAGAACGGGGGGGTGGCAAGGAGACAGATAGGGCAGGGACAGGGTCAGGAGGCCAGGGAAATGGCCGTGGGTCAGGTGGCCAGGGAGGCGGCCATAGAGCATGGACCGGGTCAGGGGATGGCCACTGGGCTAGGGCAGGGTCAGGAGGCCTAGAGGAAGGCCACAGGGCTAGGATAGGGTCAGGAGGTTTAGGAGAAGGCCACAGGACTGGGTCAGAAAGCCTAAGAGGAGGCCACGAGACAGGGTCAGAAGGCCTGAGAGGAGGCCACAGGACAGGGTCAGAAGGCCAGGGAGGAGGCCACAGGACAGGGTCAGAAGGCCAGGGAGGAGGCCACAGGACAGGGTCAGGAGGCCAAGGAGAGGGCCACAGGACAGGGTCAGGAGGCCAAGGAGAAGGCCACAGGACTGGGACAGGGTCAGGAGGCCAAGGAGAAGGCCACAGGACTGGGTCAGAAGGCCTGAGAGGAGGCCACGAGACAGGGTCAGAAGGCCAGGGAGGAGGCCACAGGACAGGGTCAGAAGGCCAGGGAGGAGGCCACAGGACAGGGTCAGGAGGCCAAGAAGAAAGCCACAGGACTGGGACAGGGTCAGGAGGCCAAGGAGAAGGCCACCGGACTGGGTCAGAAGGCCTGAGAGGAGGCCACGAGACAGGGTCAGAAGGCCAGGGAGAGGGCCACAGGACAGGGTCAGGAGGCCAAGGAGAAGGCCACAGGACTGGGACAGGGTCAGGAGGCCAAGGAGAAGGCCACAGGACTGGGTCAGAAGGCCTGAGAGGAGGCCACGAGACAGGGTCAGAAGGCCAGGGAGGAGGCCACGAGACAGGGTCAGAAGGCCAGGGAGGAGCCGAGGAGGACTCCAGGGGCGGTGCCATGGTAGGCGGAGCCAAGGAAGGTTCAGAAGGTGGAGTCCTTGGAAGCTCGGAAGGCGGAGCTCTGGGAAGCTCGGGAGGCGGAGCTCTGGGAAGCTCGGGAGGCGGAGCCCTGGGAAGCGGAGCACTGGGAGGCTCGGGAGGCGGAGCTCTGGGAATCTGAGCACAGGGAAGCTGAGCACTGGGAAGCTCGGGAGGCGGAGCACTGGGTGGCTCGAGAGGCGGAGCACTGGGTGTCTTGATAGGCGGAGCACTGGGTGGCTCGAGAGGCGGAGCACTGGGAAGCTCGGGAGGCGGAGCCCTGGGAAGCGGAGCACTGGGTGGCTCGAGAGGCGGAGCACTGGGTGGCTCGAGAGGCGGAGCACTGGGTGGCTCGAGAGGCGGAGCACTGGGTGGCGGAGCTCTGGGAAGCTCGAGAGGCGGAGCTCTGGGAGGCTCGAGAGGCGGAGCTCTGGGAGGCTCGAGAGGCGGAGCGCTGGGTGGCTCGAGAGGCGGAGCGCTGGGTGGCTCGAGAGGCGGAGCGCTGGGTGGCTCTGGAGGCGGAGCTGTGAGTGGCTCTGGAGGCGGAGCTGTGAGTGGCTCTGGAGGCGGAGCTGTGAGTGGCTCTGGAGGCGGAGCTATGGAAAGCTCTGGAGGCGGAGCTGTGGAAAGCTCTGGAGGCGGAGCTGTGGAAAGCTCTGGAGGCGGAGCTGTGAGTGGCTCTGGAGGCGGAGCTCTGGAAAGCTCTGGAGGCGGAGCTCTGGAAAGCTCTGGAGGCGGAGCTCTGGAAAGCTCTGGAGGCGGAGCTGTGAGTGGCTCTGGAGGCGGAGCTGTGAGTAGCTCTGGAGGCGGAGCTCTGGAAAGCTCTGGAGGCGGAGCTCTGGAAAGCTCTGGAGGCGGAGCTCTGGAAAGCTCTGGAGGCGGAGCTCTGGAAAGCTCTGGAGGCGGAGCTGTGAGTGGCTCTGGAGGCGGAGCTGTGAGTGGCTCTGGAGGCGGAGCTCTGGAAAGCTCTGGAGGCGGAGCTCTGGAAAGCTCTGGAGGCGGAGCTCTGGAAAGCTCTGGAGGCGGAGCTCTGGAAAGCTCTGGAGGCGGAGTTCTGGAAAGCTCTGGAGGCTCAAGAAGGGCCGGCTCTTGGACGGTCGAGGCTACAGGCGCTGGCTCTAGCTCTTGGACGGTCGAGGCTACAGGCGCTGGCTCTGGCTCTTGGACGGTCGAGGCTACAGGCGCTGGCTCTGGCTCTTGGACGGTCGAGGCTACAGGCGCTGGCTCTGGCTCTTGGACGGTCGAGGCTACAGGCGCTGGCTCTGGCTCTGGCTCTGGCTCTTGGACGGTCGAGGCTACAGGCGCTGGCTCTTGGACGGTCGAGGCTACAGGCGCTGGCTCTGGCTCATGGACGGTCGAGGCTACAGGCGCTGGCTCTGGCTCTTGGACGGTCGAGGCTACAGGCGCTGGCTCTGGCTCTTGGACGGTCGAGGCTACAGGCGCTGGCTCTGGCTCTGAGGACTTGGCCATGGAGGACGGAGACTGGTGAGCAGAAGCCCCTCCTCTTCTCCTCCTTTTCCTGGCAGAGGAGGCTGGCAAAGCTGGCTCTGGAGCGGACGAGGCTGGCAACGCCGGCTCTGGGACGGACGAGGCTTCCAGCTCGTTGGCCGTGGCAGGCGTGGGCGTTGGCTCGTTAGCCGTGGCAGGCGTGGGCGTTGGCTCGTTGGCCGTGGCAGGCGCGGAATACCCAGAAGCCCAACCCGGAATCGAGAGAGGAGGCTCCTCCGCAGCGTACATCTCCAGGATGAGCTACACATATTCCTGCCAGGTGTAGTTACCTATCTCAGGCAACTCCCACCATCGGTGTATGGGTAGACCGGTTCTGTAAGCTGACTTCAGGGTCTTGTCATCCCAGCCGGTGAAACCAGCTACACGGGAGAAGTAGTGGGTGAACTCCCGAATGGTTAGATCTGCCTGGGTCAGCTCCATAACAAATGCTGCTAGATCCATTGTGGGTCGATCGTTCTGTAACGAATGAGCAGCCGGAGAGTGAGGATCTAAGTGCAGCTTCTTTATTAGACATAAAACAAAGGAAAACACTGCAACCAAGAAATATCCACGATGGGAAAACACTATAAAATAACCACGAGGGGAAGAGGCTGGAACACGGTGACAGGCAGGAACAACATTCAACGATCGACAAAGGACTGACAAAACAACAGGGCTTATATACACATAGAACTAAACGAGGGAATGACAGACAGGTGGGGATGATGAGGGAGTGATTAGGGCCGGGAAATGTGGGAAACGTAGTTTATGGTGAAGGTGAGGGAAAAGCACAAGGCTGACAACAGGGAATCGTGACAAAGATACAGTAGGTACTTATTTTCAAAATGATCAGTATGGGCCAAAATTAATCAAACAGTCTGGAGAAAGTTGAGCAACTGGTTTTTACTGAAACAAATTTGTTTGTTATAATAACGTCTAGGTTACTGTTGTAACCTCTGTTCCCTGATGGAGGGAACAAGACAATTTGTCGAAGAAGCGACACTAGGGGTCTCTCTTGAGAGCCTCATGCATCTCTGAACTTGAGAAAAGGCCAAAGAGAAATTGGCAGACAGAATTTGCATGTCCCGCCCCCGGACATAAGGGTATAAAGGTAGGGAAATGCATCTGTTCATTCAGGATTTTGCCGTTCAACCGTAACAGTGGCTCAGTTCAGCGACGTGGCCGGATGGACAGCAGCGACACTAGGGGTCCAATTTTAATCACGCCATGCGCTGAACTGTGTACATGCGCTGCTGACACAGGTGCGGGCAGGCAGTTGCGTGCCAAAGCGACAGGCCGTGTCAGACTATACGTACCCTTCCCCAACACCCACATAATTGTCATAAACTTCAACCCAATATGGGGGGAACAAGGCAACGTGCCAAGCATGGGAGCAAGCTGCGCCAGCCGCGCCTTTTCTCTCTCTATGTTTCTCGCATAGAGTTAAAGAGGCTGCGGCCATCTCAACGCTATCACACACATCGGGGAAGGTGTTCTTTCCCAATTCCTATTCTTGCAGGGGGGAATGACCCTGCGGAGACCACACCTGCCCAGGCTGGGGGAGGTAAAGAGTGGTGAAATACATAACATGGGATTTCAGGTCGCATGTGGAAAATGACACGGTAGTAGATCCTACCTTATTGGGCGGGTGAGTTGCTACAAACACGGCGACCGGGGGGCAGAGAGGACTGCCCGAGGGAGACGCGGGTCTGCTCGCAAGGGGACCGTACTGCGGAAAATACACACAGGGGGACAAGTCCACACGGGGGCCTGATCTGTGGCACACCTATTCCAGTACATAGTTTGAGTACTCATAGTGGGTCTGGTCAGGGAATTCATCCGCTGAATTTGCAGACCAGAGGGCTAGGGAGCTAGAGTTATTGGGATCTCCTGGGATAAGAGCGCACGATATTACCTCAGTGGAGAGAAAGGGAGCTAGGTGCAAGCGGTACACCCGGACAGTTGTTACCGCGTTACCGAGTTCTACCAGTTCGGACCTGAGAGAACATGGGATGAAACCGACTCAACCCTGAGATTGTAAAATCTTGTAAAGGTATTGGGTGTTGTCCAACCCACTGCTCTGCATACTGCATGTCTGCTATGGAGGTGCCTTTGGCCAGTGCCCACGAGGATACCACAATTCTTGTCAAGTTTGCTCGAACCCACAAGGGGCCGGGCATGGCCTGGGTGTGACAGGCCAATGCTATGGCGTCAACCACCCAGTCGGAAAGCCTCTGTTTGGAGACAGGGTTCCCTTTCCGCTGTCCACCAAATCAGACAAAGAGCTGTTCAGAACGTCTAAAGCTCTGCATGCGGTCCAAATAGATACGAGAAGCACGTACCGGACACAGCAACGAATGGGCTTGGTCTGCTTCCTCCCGGGGCAGCGCTTGCAGGTTCACTACCTGGTCTCTGAAGGGAGTTGTAGGAACCTTGGGCATGTAGCCTGGTCGCGGTCTTAGGGTGACGTGAGTGTCTGCTGGACTGAACTCCAGGCAGATGTCGCTGACCCTCTTGATGGAAGCGAGCGCGATCAGGAGGGCTGTCTTCAGGGACAGGGCTTGAGCTCAACTGATTCTAGTGGCTCGAAGAGGGGTCTCTGGAGGCCTGAGAGGACCACTGAGAGATCCCAGGAGGGGAACAGGTTTGGCCGAGGAGGGTTCAACCTCAGGGCGCCTCTAAGGAACCTGATGATAAAGTTGTATTTACCCAAAGCCATCTACTGCAGTGTGGTGGGCCGCAAAATACACCTTTAAGGTGGAGGGGGACAGCCTCAACCTCTCCTGCAGAAATGAGAGCACTGACCCATCTGCGCACCTCTGTGGTTCTTCAGACCGGGAAGAACACCAATTCGCGAACAAGCGCCACTTCAGGGCTGGCTGCATCACCGCCTGGTATGGCAATAGCACAGCCCACAACCGCAAAGCCCTGCAAAGGGTGGTGCGAACTGCCAGACACATCATCGGAGGTGAGCTTCCCTCCCTCAAGGACATATATAACAGGAGGTGTGTGAAAAAAGCTCAGAAGATCATCAGAGACTCAAGCCACCCGAGTCATGGGCTGCTCTCACTGCTACCATCAGGCAGGCGGTATCATAGCATCAGGACACGCACCAGCCGACTACATGACAGCTTCTTCCCCCAAGCAATCAGACTTTTGAACACTTGATCTCTCACGATCTATAATCAGCACTGCACTTTATTAATTTTAAATCTCACACTGGACAGTCATAATTATATTCTCCACAATACAACTACTGTATATATATTTTTTATATACTCTTTATTTATTTTTTTATTGTACGTGTATTCTATATTGTGTGTATTGTTTACTGTGCATTGTATATTATTATTGTGTTGTGTAAGTATGTGTACATTTGATTTGTAAATTGTGTTGTGTAAATATGTTGTTTATTGTAATTGGTATATGTCTTGTCACTGTTATGACTGTTATGTTGCTCGGATCTGCACACAAGTCTTTCAACTACTGTTGCACTTGTGTACATGGTAGTGTGACAATAAAGTGATTTGATTTAAAGTTGCCTGGTAGAGGGAGCTCTGGCTTGGTTGATCGTGTCTATGAGAGCAGGTGGTAGGCCACTTAGATCTTCCGCATCCCATCCAGGGGCCAGACATGGAGTTTACAGAGTCCTGGGCACGGATGCCAGAGGGTCCCCGTCCCTGAGAGAGAAGGTCCTTCCTCATGGAAATTCACCAGGGAGGGGCTGTCGCGAGGAGCACGAGATCCGAGAACCAAGTCCGAGAGGGCCAGTAGGGTGCCACCAGAATGACTTGTTCCTCGTCCTCCCTGACCTCCCACATAGCACCAATGCAAGAAGGCTCACTGGGGGAAATGTGTACTTGCGCAGCCACCTGGGCCAGCTGTGTGCCAGCGCGTCTGTCCTGAGGGGAGCCTCCATTCGGGAGAACCAGAGCGGGTACTGGAAGGTCTCTCGGGAGGCGAACAGGTCTACCTGTGCCTTGCCGAACCGTTCCCAAATCAGATGGACCAACTGGGGGTGGAGACTCCACTCTCCGCTAGGTGTACCCAGTCGTGACAGTGCGTCCGCTGCCACGTTGAGGCTGCCCAGGGTGTGAGTGGCACGCAGCGACTTGAGTTCCAAAGTAGGAGGTGGCGGGTGAGTTGTGACGTGACGGGAGCGTACGCTGCCTTGGCGATTTATGTACGCTACCGTCGTGGTGCTGTCTGATCGGATCTAGATGTGCTTGCCCCAAACTAGTGGGAGAAATCTCAGAAGGGCAAGAAGTACAGCCAGCAACTCTAGGCAGTTGATGTGCCATTTGCGTGCCCATTGCACACGGCGCTCCAACCCTGTTTGGAGGCCTCTGTGGTGACCACGTGTCGGGACACCTGCTGTAAAGGGACTCCTGCCCGTAAAAAACAGAGGTCTGTCCAGGGTTTGAAAGTCTGGCAGCAGGCGGGGGTGATAAACACACGGTGCATGCTGCGGCACCATGCCTGTCTCAGGACTCGAGTCAGGAGCCAGTGCTGAAGCGGTCTCATATGCATCAACCCCAGCGGCGTGACCGCCGCGGAGGACGCCATATGCCCCAGGAGCCTCTGGAAATATTTTAGAGGAACTGGCGTGCCTGGCCTGAACATGGTGAGGCATTCCATCACTGACTGTGTGCGCTCATTGGTGAGCCGCGCTATCATTGAGACTGAGTCTAACTCCATGGTGAGAAAAGAGATGCTCTGAACCGGGGCGAGCTTGCTCTTTTCCCAGTTGACCTGAAGCCCTCAGCGGCTGAGGTGCCTGAGCATCTGGTCCCTATAGATGCACAGTAACTCTCAGGAGTGGGCCAGGATGAGACATTCGTTGAGGTAATTGAGTATGCGAATGCCTGCTTCCCATAGCGGGACAAGGGCTGCCTCTGCGACCTTCGCAAAGACGCGAGGGGACAGGGACATGCCGAAGGGGAGGACCTTGTACTGATATGCCTGGATGTCGAACGCGAACCATAGAACCATAGCTGGCCAGCCAGCATGACGAGTTGGGAAGTGAAAGCCATGCATCCAAGCTCCGTGCTAGGGGCACTAAGGGGACAATTGTTTTTGATGTACCTGGCAGGGCTTCGCAGCGGGGTGGAGCAGGTAATACGGCGTCGGGAGGCAAAAGCACATCCCAAGGCTCTGGTGCCGAGAGAAGACTCGAAGCACTTACCTTGCTCCGCACACCCGGCAGGGGGCGGGTTAGTAACTGAGGAGGAGGTCCCATGGAGGCATCCTCTAGACTCATCAGAACCAGCCAGCCGGGGGGAAACAGTCGTGGGTCTGGAGGCGGGGGATCCGCGTCTGATGTGCCGGGGCTGTTGAGGTGTGGAACCGGAGTGCTGTGAGAATGGCATTTGTGGGTCGGGTGACCCAGGGAAAGAGGAAATTGCTCCTTTATTGAGAATGTGGGTACCGGCAAATAAAACAAACTGAACTGAGGATTCTCCTCCCGGCCCTCCACCGGGGGATGGAGTGGTCTGCTTACCAGCTCCGGAGCAAACGTCTCGATCTCTGGGTCATCCGTCTCAGGAACGCTTGGGAGCCTTCCGGATCCTGGAGGGTGTTCATGAGACGGGTAACGTGCGCTTCCTGCGGGGCGCTCGACGCTGGGGCTGAGATCTTGACCCAGGTTGAGGCGGAGCTGCACGTTTTCTTGAGGCCACAGGAGGAAGCCGTCAGCGGGCAGACGGAGCCCGGCCAGTGCTGGTGGCGTGACGGGGCATGATGTGAGAGATGGCCTCCGTCTGCTTTTTCACCACTGAGAACTGCTGGGCGCAGCCCTCGAAGGTGTCCTCCGAACTGGGAGACAGGGGCATTGAGGAAGTGTCCAACCCCATGCTGACTGGGCGTGCTGACCTGAGGGTGGCAGCCCAATCGAGACTTCCGCGTCAGATGCTGGAACACTCTCCGATGCAGCGGTGAGCTCATCATCCAGCTCAGGGGGCTCAAGAGGATAGGCAGACTGGCCGTGAGGCAAGCCGCTGTCACCACGAGCCCAGGCGGAAGTCAACGAGCGTGTCGGGGGGCGGGTGATTCGAGGGGATGTACCCGGCAAAACCGAGCCTCCATCACCAGCTGGGTCATCCTCAATCCCGTGGGAAGAAGTGCCGTGGGGGGCGGCTGGAGTGGTGTTCCTTTTTAGGAAGGAAATCAGTGACTGCAACGCTGCCATGGTAAGGTTCTCGCAGTGAGAACACAAACCATCCACAAACACTGCCTCTGTGTGATCATGGCCCAGACACACGAGGCAGCGCCTGTGACCATCAGGAGCAGAGAGAACTCGACCGCATCCAGGAACTACACGGGCGGAAGGGCATCTTTATAAAGACGCGTCCTGAAAAGGACGTTCAACTGCTGTGTATTGCTCTTTTAGAGAATCAAACTCTTTTACAAATATTCTCTTTTAGAAAGCGCTGACGAAGCGCCCAGAGGCAAAGCTGCACTGCCTTGTGGAGAAGGAGAATGCCGCTGATATGCATACGCTCTTAGAGGTAAACAGTTTTGTGAATCGCAGCTCGCTGATCACAAAAAAGGTTGGCTCTGAAGAAAATTTCTGAATGAACAGACACATTTCCCTCCCTTTATACCCGTACGTTCAGGGGCGGACCATGCAAATTCTGTCTTACAATTTCTCATTGGCCTTTTTTCAAGTTCAGAGATGCGCAAGGCCCTCAAGTGAGACTCCTAGTGTTGCTTCTTCGACAGATGGAGAACTAACTGTTCTGTTAATAATCTTTGCATATTAAAACAGGATGTTATAGAAACTTAAAACAGATTATACTATGGCATTACATTCTCCTATGACATCATATAAATTTGAAGATTCTCCTATGACATCATATAAACTTTAAAGATCCTTCTATGGCATTACATTTTCTTTTGACGTCATAGGAATACAAAAACAATTCTACAATGGCATTACATTCTCCTATGATGTAATAGGAACTTTAAAAGATTCTACTATGGCATATTCTCGTTGTACATCAAAGGAACTTAAATTATTCAACCATGACCAGGGCTGGACTGGTAATCTGGCATACCGGGTATTTTCCCGGTGGGCCAACTCACATCAGGAGAAACAAGAGGGCCGGTGGGTTGGCTGCAATAAGTCGACAGCGAAGGACAGCGAACATAAGGGATGTGCAGAATTTAATGAAAGACAGACATTCTGATTCCACAGAAATCAACGGTGGTTTAAGCAGAGCCTCATAATCTTAACATATCAATTTGACTTACTGTGTTGCTGCATGTTCTGTAGCGGATGTTTTTGCCCTCACAGTTCCTGTGGAGCAAACACAAACAGCAAAAATCAGATTTTTGATGAAAAGCCTTTTCAAAATTGTTAATATCTGTTGACCATGTTTACTTGTTTTTTGAGGTTGTTTGTCAAGAAAAAAGAAAAAGCTTAATTTTTCTCCACTGTGAAATATTTTGCACTGAAATTGCATGTCATGTAGTAACAACAATATTGTATACTAGTGGTTGACCGATATACATATAGGGCTGATACAATAATGTTTATTAGGAATCAAGGAGACGGAAGCAATATTTAGGGCCGATATTCATATGCAGTAAAAATTTACATTTTTGCATCAAAATTTACACTAACACAAACTCCAACACAAAACGTCCTTTGAATGCAAATAAACATGTTTTTAATGAAATACTTCACTTTTCAGTATTATCTTTTGAAAAATATTGGAATACAACATAATGTTTTTTTAAAAAATAAAGTATTTAGTAGCAGCATTTCTTTTGAACTGATGATATAAAAATAAAGAACTAAACATCTCATAACAGAACATAACAGACAATACTCAATGTTATTGGAGTTGACACTCTTCGAGTAGCTTGCTGGCTAGCCTGTTTGGTCAATTGACAACATGGGCAACGTAATTTTATTCACAACGGAGGTGAAAGATTTAATGCTAGCAAAGTTGACGTTACGTTTGCTAAACCCCCTATCTTTGGTTAGCTAGCTTCCACTATCAATGCCATCATCAGCTATAACATGTAAAAACACCAACTCGTACGGGCAAGTACTCTCTGTATTCCCCCCATCTAGTGTATTGCTGCACACTGTATTTCTCCGCTATGGTCTACTGTCTTTGAAATAACCTTGTCTGCAGCTCAACTATACAGTACCTCATGTCACAGGGCAACGTGTGTGGAGCACGAAAGGGCACTAATGAAGTATGTCCTGTCTAAGAGAAACATATTCAAAGATATAGCGCTGAAATATCAGTGCTATCTACAACCCGGAGCGCTCGAGGTGTACACAGCTCTGTTGTTTTGTCGCGCTGCTAATCTAAATTGTAAAAACGGTGACATGGGGCAACCACTGTCATTATGTCTCGCGGTCCAAATGGAACAAATCCACCGCAAATCAGTGTTGCCAACTACTTTCAATGAAAAGTAGCTAAAGCCTGCTAAAAGAGTAGCTAAGAGTCGCTACAAGACGTCATGTGTATTTGAATAAAGCCGAATTCCCATTAAAGCTGTTCTCATGTACATATTTGTTCTGTTTCTGTTGTCAGACAATGGAACGAGTATGAAACAGTGACTGAAAGACCGCCCATTAAGACATGTTAACCAGTAGTCACTTCCAAGCAATTTCCAAGCTGCTGCTCTGCACTGCTAAAATCCTGATTTTTTTACATAAGTTAAAGACTGTGCTGTGATTTTGGCTATATTTACGTGTAAATTTTTCATTTTTTCATTTTTTTCTCTCACACAGCACACAGCCTCCGTCTGTGTTACAGTGAGTGATAAGCAATAAAAATTATGGTCAAATTAAATTGTTTAAATTAAAACAAAGGAGAAGCAAACTATGCAGATCATTGATTGGTCCTTGGCAACTCTGTTTGCGCATGTGCAGCTCATTCACGTCTGTTGCAGCTGCCGTGCCGTGAACTGAATGTGCGGCTCCTCTGTCTGCCACTCGCTTAACAGAGTAGACACAGGGAGAGGTATGCCTGCAGCGGGAAAGCAAGACCTCGCGCTCCCACGGCAGCACTTGCGACTCTTCTATGGAACTTTTTAGAAAAAAGTCACTAAGTTGACAACACTGGCACTAATTGGTGACCGCTGGCATAGAATATTGTGATGTTTATTGCAACTTCAGTATCTGTATTCTTACCTTTGAAAACAGCTCGTACTCTCACTAGTAATGTTTCCATCAACATTTTTTATGCAGATTTTGGGATATCGCATAAAAACTGCTGGATGGAAAACCAAGATGTGAATAAATCTCCAAAACGTGCATAAAAAAATAATACGCTTGCTTGAGTTGGCTAAATTTTTTATTCGATAAGAAATGCAAATAAACTATGATGGAAACACATTTACTGAATAAACTCCTATTGAATTTGTTATGAATAAACGATGGCATCAAAAAGGTCATGTGACTGAAAAACTCATTCATTGCTGGACTAAATGGCCAATCATCTGAAACGTTGCTCTGGGCATCCTGAAATAACGGTGTCTAGAAAATCCAAAGCCTACAAAAAGTGTGCAGAGCAAATAAGTTGGAACTGTACATAAGGTTTATTGACATTTTTTTTTAAATATCTTATAGATCCGCAAGGTATAGTCATAAGGATGGATGAACGCAAATACTGTACTGTATATCGCGCTCTTAGAAGTGTGTGACATGCTGTAGCTCCCAGACATGAGACAAAGTTCATTATAGTGTTTTGTCTGCGTGCTCTGAACCACAAGTATTTTATTAATAAAAAAACTCACAGTGGCTACAATTTCTCCAGAAGTGACAATTTCACCCTTGAATGGAAACGCGGCTTTATTCGCACATTTTGATGGAAACAACTAGTGATTCATCTTTCTCTCGTTGCTACCTCTTTTCCACCTCTCGCCCACGAATATGGAGTACAGTGTTGATTGGCCATTTACTAGTGACATATAAACAATCTGATAATACTGTGGTCGGGACATTGAGCCAGACTACAAGCAGTAACCTTTCAGGCGGTCACTGGTGGCATCAGAGAAAAACAATCAGACAAAACAATGATTCCGATAATTAGAAAAAATATAAATATTGTATCAAATATTGGTCGATCCCTATTGTAAAACTTGTCCCAACCAAAATGTAGTCTACAATAGTAAAATACTGTAAAATAAAAAAGTAATGATTTGTCTCAAATGTGCTTGACTACCAAAAACATTTGTGATTATCTCTGATGGCAAAACATGGCATGATCCCAAATACAGCCAAATTAAATACAAAGTGTTTAGAGAGTTGGATGTTGAGAAAAATCCAGAAAGAAGGATAACAGGATATTTAATTTGCATTATCTTTTCTTATTACCTCAGCCTAAAAAAGTTAGCCGATCATATTTCAGCTTTTTAATTCTGTTCATAAGAACAGCATTTATCCATTATGTCCGGTGGGTAGATAGAAACTGAAACCAGACTGTTATTGACATTCAATCTTTCTCTGCCATCACCATACCCTTGAGCGAGATTTTTTGTCAACTGTTTCTGAGTAAATGAGAAACAGTTTACTCTGACTAATAAAAGAGAAGGTACAGCTAAATGACAAATAAAAATACATAAAAAGAGACCTTAGACACAAAATACTGTATACTAAACAGTAAATTGGCTTATCATTAACTTAACCTAATAATTCTGTGCTTAACAAAATTCGATAGACTACCCCTAGTGACCAAAGCGTTAAGTGTTGTTGGCGTATGGGCAAGTGTGAGCTCCATTTTCCGGGTTTAATCTCTACAGAGGGGTGCCAAAGCAAGTTTTGAAATGAGTTGTTTTTTGATGTACAGGCAGTAATACAGTGAAGAGGAATGCATGTTTTATAAACTGAACACCCAACCTAAATCCAAAACATAAACCTAACCATCAGTGGAGTAAAAATGTAATGTTAGAGGGAAAAATGCAACCTCCGAATCACACTTGTCACTGATAATGCTAACACGATTACTTCCTGGTTTCAATGCGGAATCTGAAGTCAGGTCTCCCACACTGCTGACGTGATGCGCATCTGCTGTGTCAAAAGGGAAGGCATTTTTCTGGAGCCGATTCAAACATGTCTGTTAGGAGACGCTGCTTGTCAGTGAGTCGGCATAATGTCGCCGATCCCAGGGTACCGGAAGTAAATTCTAAGGAATTCTGTCACTTCCTTGGGTACCACACTACTCAAGAAGTGTATGTACAACAAGTGTGTGCAACAGGAATGCATTGGTCAAACCTTCACGTATGCATATGAATACTTGTAAACTGTTACTGGCCTAGTTTGGCTTAGGGTGCATTCACAATGTGCTCAATTGCTTTGGCCCAACTTGAACCTGATTCCTCCCCCTTGCTCATCTCTGTTCACATCTTATTATGTGGATCCGAATTGCAGTATGATGAACTGAACATGCAAAGATGTGAAGAATGTTTACGTTTGTTTGCCGTGGGCCCGCAGATGCGTTGCTCCAGATTACTGGAAGTGCGTACTTCCGTGTGGGAACATATTTGTGGAGTTTTAATTCATTACCATGTTACTAATAAAACTAAAGATGTGTCTTTTAATAATTCTCACAAGTTCTGTGAAAGATACATAAGAATGATATCATCTGGACACAGATTAAACTATTTCCTTTTTGAATGTCCTTGTTCATTTTCCTTTTGGCATGACATTTCTTAATTTCTGAGTATGAATAGGAAAATTAATTCAGTCCTTGATATCTCAACGATTTTACTTCATTGTTATGAATATTTCAAAAAGAAAACTCTACATTATTGATTTCTTTTTGTTATTAGGAAAATATTATATTCATCTGATTAAGTGAAGTGACTTAAAACCCAATTTTTCCCATTTACAATGAATCCTTGTTATTTTTTTTAAGTCTATTAAATTTAAAAAAAACAACAAGAAAGCCAGGAAGACTGTCATAGCTTTATGAATTTGTTATATGTTTCGATGTCCCATTATTTTGTTTCTGTTTTGATTTATACTGTTTATGTTGAATGTATTTTGATATGACATAATTTTTTTGTTCAATAATGATCATTTAAAATAAGAAAAAAGAAGTAAGCTATGTAAAAAAGGGGGGATACCCTGACTAGCCAAGCAGTTGCTGTTCAAATTGAAGTGAATGCTTTTTTTTCCACAGTATTTAGTAGCTCCTTGATTTACACCAGTCAAACTAACCAAACTTTGGCATCAGATGAACCTTGGTGTGCACCAAAAGCACTAGTGTTAAAGTATCGTCAATCTCAAAGCAAGCAACTCTATAGGCCAAACCTATAAATGACTGATGTTTCTACTCCAGTGCTCTCGAACAGGTGCTCTGGTCTGCGTGCAAGCAATATCGCATGGATGCCATGATTCAGAATGAGTGTCTTTGTTCGCTGACCGTGTAATCAACTGTGGAATCACTTCCAGATCTTCCTGTAATCAGCAGAACGCAATCACAACACAACCTGATCCAATACTGAAGAGCTCTTCTAAAGTTCTACAGACAATAAACAAAGAGGAAGGGGGTGGCACATAACAAACTTCCTGATGTTCTGTTTTATACAGCTAAGGCATTAGCAGTGCAACACATTTTGCTATGGATTAAAATGCATCAAAGGTCAAAATTACTACTTGTGCCTTTGTGATATAATAATAATAATAATAATAATAATAATAATAACACACTTTTATTGAGTAATATGGGACTTTGATTTGTATAAACACTGCATACCATGTGTCAAACAAACTTAAGCACCCTGTTAACTGAAAAGCTGCTACGGCAAATACGAAAGCTTGAAAACATTGACATATAAGGATTTTGCAGACACTCTTATCCAAAGTGAATTACAAAACTAATCTGCATCTTGTGAAAACCTTGTAATGTTCTAGGAAAGGAACTCTTCACACAAGAAGCATTTCATTGCAAATGAAAGAGGCCAATTTTACGAAGGGTCAGTAGAAGCATGTCCAATGAGACCCTAATTGGCCCATCTTTTGTTTTCAGTTTAAACAAGCCAGTAAATTAACTCTAATTGAGTATTGCAGCTTTAATGAACCTTTACTTCCACTTTCTACTTGTATTGCTTTTGCTTGTGACATCTACCCTCAATATAGTAATAAATTATTAATAAAGCTGTAAACTGAAAACAAAGAATTGTGTCAAACATTCTTCAAATGTGATCATTAAATCTTTCCCCCATGTTAATTTTAAAGCATAACTAGTCTTATGGTCTAGTCTTGTGTGACTAATAAGCAAGGAGTAGTATTTAGATACCTCAAGCCAAGAACCCACGACATTCAAAACTGTCTTATCTATGTTTATCCCATGAGGAGGATGGAAGGGAGAACCAAAAACGCATTTGAACATATGCCATAACTGTAGATATCTCCAAAACTCATTATTAGCCAGGTAAACTTTAAGAAATTAATGTATCATCCTCATAAAGGTCTTCTAAGGTAGATATATTTTTATCTAACCATTCTTTCAACAACTCAGGGGATCCACCTATTAACAACTTTGGATTGGTCCAAATAGCTGCTGGCAGGCTTAAAAATGAGTTAACCCCCAAGATGCGTGAGACCTTCTTCAAACTGCTTGGAAATGGGAAATAATGGGATGTTTACGCACTGACAGGGGTAACTCTGTTATTAGTAGGGAAATGAACAGCATAGATGGGCAAATATATTTTTCCATGGCCAACCTTGAGGGGAGCTTGCTCCAAGGGTAGCATCCATTGCCCCAAATGTCTAAATGCCTAAAGGCTAAATGCTTAATAATACGACGATACTTTGGGAATGCCAGGTCCCCCTCTGTCAACTGGGAGCTGAAGTTTTCCAAGGCGCATTCAGGGTTTCCTACCATTCCACAGAAATTACTTGCAAATCTTGTCAAATCTACTGAAATATCCAGAGTGAACAGAGAGAGGGAGGGAGCTTAATAAATAGTTATTTTGTGGTATGCAATTCATTTTTAAAACATTTACCATACCACAAAGGTAGAGAAAGAGTGGAACCCTTACCGTATCAGTTGAAATTTTATCTAGCAGGGGGTCAAGGTTAACTTTAACAATATCCTTGAACTGATGGGGAAAAGTGTTACCAAATATTGTATGCCCCTCTCAGGCCACTTGAATGCACCAGCCTGAAACAGTGACCTTGGACAGTATGAAGTAAAGGGCAGAGCTTCTGACTTTGTCTAGTTGACCTTACATCCTGATAGTTTTGAGAAAATACATATTACAGTATATTGAGCAATGCTGGAATTGAATTAGCTGGATCAGTAATGAACAGAAAAATATAATATGCATAAACCATAAGATCCTGAACTGAACCTCCTATAACTACCCCTAGAAATAAATTGTTTTCACACAATGCTACTGCCAGGGTTTCCAAAGCTAAACAAAAAAGTAAGGGGGAAAGTAGACACCCCTGCCATGTTCCACAGCCTAATTTAAAATATGGGAAGATAACACCGTTAGTCTGGACAGTAGCCTCTGTATGTTTGTAGCAGAGCTTCACCCACATTATAAACATCTGACCGATTCCAAAAGCTTACAGGATTGAAAATATATATCGCCATTCTACAAAATCAAAAGCCTTTTTGGCATTGAGTGACAAAGTAGCAGTTGGAGGGCTATCGTTTCTCACTGCCCACATAGCATTGAGGAAGTGCCTAATATTATCCGAGAATATCTATTACGTATATGTAAGAGTGAAGATTATTACTTGTAAACATCTGACAAGAATTGTAGCAAAAATTTTGATATCGAATTATATCAACGAAATTGGCTGGTAACTGAAGCAATCATTTGTGGCTCCCCCCCACCCCCCTTTATTTAAATGACAGAGATTAAGACTGGTATAAACTTGTGGGTAGCGCACCCCTGGCTAAGGCCCCGTCATAAATGCCCTTTAATGGGTGAGGTATAACATTTTAAATATTCGGCTGTGAACCCATCAGGTCCAGGGACCATCCCTCTTGGCATATTCTGTATCAATTCTTTAATTTCATCCTCTGTTACAGAGGAGTCTAAAAGCTCATATTGATTCTCATTAAGAATAGGAATGTTAAGTCCACTGAGAAAAAGTTTTATTTCCACATCAGATGAGCAACAACAGGATGTGTAAAGACGTATGTAGCATTAATATCCCACTGTGGAAAGAATAGCACATATTGTGACAGAGAATTCTTAATATATAATATATCTGTCCAAAATTGTCCCTGCTTTGTCTCCAGACTAAAATATTTTTTGTTATCCTTAACAAATCAAACTCCACCTTCTGGGTAAGAATGAGATTATATTGATACTTTAGTGGTGTTAATTTCCTTAAATTAGACTGGTCCATCTTTTGTTTAAAACAATTTTCTGCATCCTTGATTTGCCCTTCTAGTGGAGACAGCCTTTCTTAATTGAGGCATGCTGAATGACAATCCCTCTAATATAATCTTTTAGAGCCTACCAGGCTACCCCTGCTGATGGAGCTGGCATCAGGTTAGTTGATAGTCAAAGACAATATGGTTTTTAAGTAAATCTTTAACTACACTGTTTTGCAACAATTCACAATTAAACCTCCATCTTAATGTTCTTTTAGTGTTATCAAGAGGTATAAGGTCCAAAAAATACCAGCATGATCCAAAATCAGTATATTTCCAATAGAGCAATTTAACATAGAAGATAAGAGGTTTTTAGAAATGAAATAGTAATCAATACGTGAGTATGTATTTATGTGAGGATGAAAAAAAAACTCCTTTCACTGTCACAAAAAAGTTAGGGTCATCCCCATTTGGTGCATATGTGTTAGCAGAACATGGTGCTTCCCCTGTATCTCTGCAAGTATATATATATTTAAATGAAGCGAAATGACCCACAGATGTGTTAATGTTGAAAGTTATTAAAAAATAACTACACTTTTTTTCAACTTTTGATGGAATAATGTCCTACAATCCACAAATGTGGACATCATGTTTATCAATGCGCTGATGTGTAAAAAATAAATGAATTTTAAAAGCAGCATATCAACCGCAACTAGAGACACTACTCTTTGCACCCAAACAGGTTTCAATGAAAAAACAACAGGTTTATTACCAGAGGCACTTTTGTTTGCTCTGCACCAGTTGAAGCGATTAACAAAAATTGATGCAATGCTGTTGGTTAAGTCCGTTTTAAATAATTAGGCATTGTGTATAACAAAGCCAAAATGACAACATCCACTCATGTAAACGTGGGGTCGCATGAGGACAAATATGTTGACATTTAGCAGCAAAGTAAATTTAAAGCACAAATTATGACAACTTCAGTGCTGCTTTCGCATCAGGATTTCAGTGTAGATGCTAGTGTGCTGCCCCTTACTGAAACGGAAACATTTAGGCTGAAACGTTGTTCTGTTCAGTTGTTTAGCTGAGTCAGACTGGCTGTCTCTCCCGAACCTTCAATTTATCGCATCCTGCTGTCCCGTGTGCATTTAGAGACGATCTTTGTACACTTTTTAATGTAAAAAATAATAAAAAAATCACAATTCACTCAACAGTGTGGGGGCATCGCATCAGTAGATTGAAAAGTTATGTGTAAAATGCCTGCTCCTTATTCTGGCGGCCATACATATCATCACTCCTTTTACATGAGTCTACACAAAATTCTTACAAAGATGGGTGGGCATACGACGTATGCTTGCATATGCGCTGGACTACACAATTGGTGCTCACTCACCCTCCGTTGAGACACCTCCGTAGAGAATATGAGGCTCCGCCCCCACAGGTACGAGAACAGTCACTCCACGTTCCCCAGGCATCCCAGCCTGTGTCCCGGTCCTCATCTGAGCGAGTAGTTCTTGAGGACTGCAAAACACACACACACATTTTGAGAGTTTTAAAGTGGTCATGCCATGAGGAATGTAATTTCCCTAGTTGTTTTGAGATTAAAGTTCAATGTACAATGAAAATAGACTTCAACTGTCAGAACTCAAAACTTCATCCCCAGTCAAAAAATAGCATTTATTAAAAGTCAGGTAAAAAAATGTCTCGTCTTTTGACATCAGTAAGCCAAACATTGACATATTACCACTCACATTTACACAAAAATCCCACCTATTCGATATTCAGAAACTTGGACTGCCCAGTCATAATGAGGTAATATAAAGGAAGTAGGATATATACCATTGTCCCTAAATATCAGACAAACTAAATATACAACAGTAGCATGTGTGAAAGTCTGTCTGGCATTTCCACCAGTGTCAAGCATTGCTCTGACCTCCACATGACAAGCAATGCAGATGGCATCACAGAGAGGTGAATTTATGAGCTTGCCAGGCAAGAAAGCAGCAGTTGTGGACAGCAAACATTGAAAATATGTATTTGGAGAAGAGGTATTGGGGTCAAAATTTATTTGAATGCCAAATTTCAATGTTTGACGGAAGTGTGGCGCCTGGGAGTACGCTGCTGATTTACTCCTGAAGGCCCTATTTTAAGAGTGCTAGTGCCAAGCGCAGGGCTATGCTTTAAATCATATGGGCAAAGTCAATGGGCATGGCTATTTAGTTTTGGTATTTATGTGCAAGCATGAGTCTAGGTGCTAGTGGGTGTTGCAAAATTGAATGCAAAGTGCTAATGGGTTGGGTCAAATGGAATTTAATTAGGAGCTTCTTCTCCGGATATTGAACCATCTGTGTCCTTTTATAATCTAAAGCACCAGCAATATAAACAAAGACAGCTAGTTCATTAAAAGTATTGAAATATTACTACTAAAATAACGAAGTGGTAAAAAAAATATAATTTGCAAATGAGATAATAATAATAATAATAATAATAATAAAAATAATAATAATTAAAAAATAAACCATGAACTCTAGAAAGTTTAACACAAATCTCATAAATATTTGTTTCATAAAATGGCTACAACAGTGATTTTCAGGGACCTAATTAGATGTTCCACTATATTTTCAGAGTTTGAACATGAACTTTATAACCACCTGCAGGTGAAATCTCCAAACTGCAAATGCAGGTACTTATAAAAGATTTTGCGCTGAAAACAGACATACTTCTCAAACGTCTTAGCACAATTACCTATTTCTCAGGAAAATAGCAAATTGCACTTTGCACCGCTAACATAGAGTACACCCAGAGTTTGTGTGCATACACCCACAGATCTGTGAGCTTAGAGCACGGATCTCTTTCCAACGAAACGAGGGACTGCTGCATTATCTGCCTTAAACTTGGATGTCTGCAGAGACTACAGGCTCATCCACTGAACCCGTTGGGATCTCTGTGCACTGAGCGGACAGAGTGAAAGACCTCTCAGGTAAAAGCAGAGGTGGTGGTGTATGTAACAAATCCTGGTGTGAACAGAAGAACATACATTCTATCAAGTCTTTCTGCTCTCCTGATCTGGAATTTCTTATGCTTCTGTGTCAACTATTCTGGCTACTATTCTGGGTATTGGACCTTTGATACTCTACCTCCGGGATGGCTACAAATCCCTACCCCGCCCACCATTTGGCAAATCAGATCAATCTTCAGTTCTGCTTCTGCCCGCTTACAGGCAGAAACTGAAACAGGAAGCACCTGCCCTCAGAATGATCCAGTGCTGGTTGGACCAATCGGATTCTATGCAACAAGACTGTTTTCATCACGTGGACTGGGAGATGTTCCGGTCCACCTCTGATGACGACATCAAGCTCTATGCTAAGAGTGTAACGTGTTTCATCAGGAAGTGCATAGATGATGTAGTACCGTCCAAAACCCTTAACCAAAAACCATGGATTAATAATGATGTTCATGCTGCATAAACATGGAGGAGCATAAACAAGCCAGTTATGCCCTCTGCAAAACTATCAGAGCAGCCAAATGCCAGTACAGGGACAAGATTGAAGGATAATTCAACACCACCGACTGCAAGTGGCAGGGAATTAATATCTTCATGGACTACACAGGGAATAAAAACTCAGCCATGAACACCACTGCCTCTCTCCTGGAAGAGCTTTTTATGCTTGTTTTGAGGGAAATAATACCGCCCTAGCAGAGAGAGCTCTCGTGGCCAAAGCTACAGAGGTTAGTTCACTCTCCATCTCTATAGCGGATGTAACCCGTTCCTTCCAACGGGTGAATATCCGTAAAGCAAAGGGTCCAGGCGGTATTCTGGGCCGCGTCATTAGAACATGTGCAAACCAACTGGCTGGTGTTTTTACGGACATTTTCAACCTTTCCCTCTCCTTGTCTGTGGTCCCTACATGCTATAAAGTGTCCACCATTGTGCCTGTACCACAGCAATCCAAAATCACTTGCTTAAATGACTGGTGTCCTGTTGCTCTGACCCCCATCATCAGCAAATGCTTTGAGAGACTAATCAGTGACTACATCTGCTCTGTGCTGCCTGCCTCACTGGACTCACTGCAGTTTGCTTACTGCAACTATCGCTCCACTGATGATGCCATTGCATCTACACTACACACTGCTCTCTCCCACCTGGAAAAAAGGAACACATATGTGAGAATGCTGTTTGTAGACTACAGCCCACTACTGTATTCCCTGTACACAAAAGAATGTGTGGCAACACACAGCTCCAATGCCATCATTAAGTTTGCTGATGATATGATGGTGGTAGGTCTGATCACTGACAATGATGAAACAGCCTACAGAGAGGAGGTGCACACCCTCCTGACACGCTGACGTCAGGAGCACAATTTCTCCCTCAACATCAGTAAGACCAAGGAGCTTGTGGTGGACTTCAGGAGAAAAGTCAGAGAACACAGATCGCCATCAATGTAGCACCGGTGGAGAGTCAGCAGCTTCAAGTTTCTGGGTTCTGGGTTCGTCCACACTGAGGCCATTGTGAAGAAGGCTCATCAGCATCTCTTCTTCCTGAGACACTGTTCTACACCAGCACTGTAGAGAGCAACCTGACTGGCTGCATCACCGCCTGGTACAGCAACAGCACCGCCCTCAACCTTAAAGCCCTGCAAAGTGTGGTGTGAACTGCCAGACACATCACTGGAGGGGAGCTTCCCTCCCTCCAGGACATATATACCAGTCTGTGTATGAAAAAAAGCTCGGAGGATTATCAGAGCCTCCAGCACCCGAACCTTGGGCTGCTCTCACTGCTACCATCAGGCAGGTGGTATCGCAGCATCAGGACCCAAACCAGATGAATTCATGACAGCTTCTTCCCCTAAACAATCAGACTTTTGAACTCTTGATCTCTCACGATCAATACACATTATCACTGCGCTTTATATATCTTATTAATCTCACACTGGACTGTCATAAATTATATTCTCTCTTAACAACACACTGGCAACTGACAATCAATTGACAGCCTGAATGTCAATACAGCACAATACAACCAACTGTATATTTCATATATACTATTTATTGTATACTGTGTATTCTATATTGTGTGTATTGTATACTGTACATTGTATATTATTATTATTTGTATATTGTGTTGTGTGTAATTATGTGTATGGAAATTCTGCTGTGTAAATTATTATGTTTATTGTAAATTAGTATATGTCTCATCACTGTCATGGCTGCTATGTTGCTTTGAACTGCACCCAAGACTTTCACCCACTGTTGCACTTGTGTATATGGTTGATTGACAATAAAGTGATTGATTTGAGATAGCGCTCCCACCCATGCCTCCTTGTGCTTTGCGCTGGCACGGAAATTGGAGCCCAGAGACAATGTATTCTGCAGCACTGCAAGAGTCCTGTGGAAGCCCCTTAAGGGTCAGAGATTGGGTGGGAAATTACATATTACATTATGACTGGTAAAAAAAAAATATGATTTGACCCTGTTTAATGAGTGGTGATGCTCTACTGTTGAAGAGAGAAAGAAAGAAGATGGTAGAAATGAGGAAAAACAGGAAAGTGCTTACTAAGCCTTTCAACACTGCCCTCTACCTTCAGTTTTTATTTTGTTTCAGATTTTGCACTAAAAAATAATACTCATCCCCTCTCAACTGGGAATGTTATTACTGGATAAATATTTTATTCAAGGAAAAACACTAATTCATCCTCCAGTATTATTTATGTTTGGTCACTCACAAATCCAATGAGCTCCTACACTCTTCCCAACCAGCAAATCCCTCTTGGACACAGGCTACAAGTTGACCTTGAATATTTTCTGGTCATCAGCATTCCAGAATTATTTTGCTTTATTTCTTTACCCACTCAAACGCCTGTGTGTTGATATAAATTTTAGAGTAAAATACACTTCACGTCAAGTTTCGATTTACTGTCAAATCAGTTGGAGCTCACATTTACCAATAACAACCTCCTGTTTCTCTTAAGCAAGCAGTCAAGCAGTCATTATTATTATAATATCACCCACCATCATCTGATGTGTGGTCAACTCTGTCTGTTCACTATGCTACAGTACAGTATATTGTACTCTATGTATACAAGGGGTGTAAATCGGACGTTTCATCACGATACAAACTTATATCTATTCTCCTGGCCTGCAATCCAATGTTTGCTGATACTTCAAAGTCTGCCATGATACGATTTTGATTTGATTCTGTTCAGGGCCCTGCGATCGATATTCTGATATTATGTGCATATTTTACACACTAAATAAAAAACTTTGCCCTCAAATGCAACCAAAATATAATTTGAACATTTTATTGAGCTCTCTGAAAAGTGCAAATTTGGTATCCATATTGGGACATCCACAACAAAATAAGGTCCTTCAGATGTTGAAATCAAATTATACAGATAATAATATAAAAAATAACGTCACAACAAGCGATCATCAATCATTTGATTACAGCTTATAACAGCCTGATCACCTCTTGGATTGTCACTGAGAGATCGTCATGATTTGTGAATCAGAGGAACTTTTGATCCTGATTCTGAAGTTTTTGATTCTGGCAGATAGAATACACGCTTCAGAGAAAAATATTAGATGAGCGCTCGACGGGAAGAAAATGCTTGATTTTCGTGAGGTTTGTGAATTACATCTTTTTAAATTAGATATTTGTAGAAAGTATACTGTATAATAGAAGATTTATTGATATTTGCTTTTTATCATTAGTTAAACAAAGTTAAAAGTTACAGGGAACTTCTCAGGAGAGGCTGACAGAATATGTGCTTTAGAGTTAAATAAATGAGCCCTCCACAGGATGCTGGATCTGCTCAAGTTTTGTGAGGTTTGTTTATTACATCTGTTTAAAAGAAATATGTGGATATTTGCAGACAGTATATGATGTTAGCTTACTAACTTTTTTCGCCCGAAATAGGAATGGAGAACAGAGGCTTATTCCCGGTTAGTGAGCAAGTTAGCCGTGGACTACCGTAGATAGTGGCCATAACATTACAGCTTGTAATTATAATTATATAAGACTCATGATATCGAGCATTTTATTAGACAGTTTTATGTAAAAGCTGGCCCACAGCTGAATAGTAAACCCTTATCAAAACAATAACATTACATAGCAAGTTAGTCGAGCACTCCTGTGGACTGCAGACATAAAATGATCGTACAAATACATTTGTACAAATAAATCCATCTCCACACTTGACCACTATTCATGATAGTAAGAATGACAAAAAATCTGAATAATTCTACACAATTGTAGGTAAAAGTGTACCCACAGCTGATTAGTAAATCTATTTCAACACAATAACTTCAACTATCAGGCTAGCAGAGGCCTACAGATGTTCACTGGTTGTACACCGTAGCTAAAACACAAAACTCTGCATTTGATCTGTCGGTAGTGGACAAATCCACAAATAATCAAGAATACTTACAGGTTGTGATCCTGAAGCGCCAGATTGTCTCAACAAAGTGGGAACTGCACCATCTTTCAGAAGTAACTGTCTTGAAAATCCGGCATTGGTTGTGGTTGTACTGCTGAGGAATAGTGGTAAAAATGTGTCTGCCTTTGGAAGTCCAAACAAAGAGGTTTTGCTTTTGCGGTGAAGAAAACAGCGTCTTCTCATTAGAAAACATGGCGACAACACTAACCCAACTCATCCAGGCCTCTGCTATAACTACCTTTGTTTGAGGGCGGGCCAAAGGGACATTATGCAAATGTGTTACATAGTGATGTAGATACTTTACGGAAGAAATGGCTGGGCTACAATCCAGCCGTTTCTTGTAGTTCTTGAGCTATGCTGTCTGTGGGAGAGTATAACTCCCTTTTGCATGGACTTTGTGCTTTGTAACTTTGCAGACCTTATACATGCAAAAAGAGCTATATTACACACTAAAGGAAAGGTAAAATCCCAAAAAGCATAATAGGGCCTCTTTAAAGTTTACTGTGAAATAAAAATATATATTTTTCCTGTGAAGTAAATACACTCACCTAAAGGATTATTAGGAATACCATACTAATACTGTGTTTGACCCCCTTTCGCCTTCAGAACTGCCTTAATTCTACGTGGCATTGATTCAACAAGGTGCTGAAAGCATTCTTTAGAAATGTTGGCCCATATTGATAGGATAGCATCTTGCAGTTGATGGAGATTTGTGGGATGCACATCCAGGGCACGAAGCTCCCGTTCCACCACATCCCAAAGATGCTCTATTGGGTTGAGATCTGGTGACTGTGGGGGCCATTTTAGTACAGTGAACTCATTGTCATGTTCAAGAAACCAATTTGAAATGATTCGAGCTTTGTGACATGGTGCATTATCCTGCTGGAAGTAGCCATCAGAGGATGGGTACATGGTGGCCATAAAGGGATGGACATGGTCAGAAACAATGCTCAGGTAGGCCGTGGCATTTAAACGATGCCCAATTGGCACTAAGGGGCCTAAAGTGTGCCAAGAAAACATCCCCCACACCATTACACCACCACCACCAGCCAAATTGAACAGGTGTTCCTAATAATCCTTTAGGTGAGTGTATATATATATATATATATATATATATATATATATATATATATATATATATATATATATATATATTGTATTCCACTAAATAGAAAACAGCAAAATCTATGAGTACTTAATAACAGTATTTAAATTTTTTTTGTGAATTGTTCCTTTGAAACAATTGCCAGTATTAGAACACATATAAAAAAACCTTGCCTCTGTTTCTTTTGAAGAATAATGTGTAAATTTTCTGTGGGAAAGGCCAGTTTCTTGCTGCATTCTACAAATTCTTGCTCAATTTAATTTGGAAACTGTAACATCTACACCTGTGTAGGTCTGTTTCCATGAGTGAGTGTGTGTGTGTGTGAGTGGGTGTAGGTGCTATCTTTATTTCACATTTTGGACGGCAGTCCTATTTAAATAGTCCATCAGTTGTTGCCAATGAAAACAGGCTGACGGCAGTGGTGGGCTTTGACTAGCTAGCCTCATAACATTGGAGGGATGTCAGCTTCTACAGTGATCTAAAAGAGGTCCATTTCCGTGAATGCTAAATTTTCCAGTCACAAGGGATGTTGTAAATTGGCCTCAGATTAGGTTTCAAATGCTTATTGTTTTAAAAGTTACACTTGCAAGTTCTTCCTCTAATGGCACTTTTCCACTGCACGTTACGGTTTGACTCGACTCGACTCTACTCTCTTTACTTTTCCGATCTTGCTTTTCCACTGCAGTTTAGCACCATCTCAATGTGGGTGGGATTATAGGCTGAGGCATGACATCATCTTAAACGTGACATAAAACAATAAACAATAACATGACCGCTAGCTTTTAGCTTTTAGCTCATTGTGCTGCATAAAGCAGTTGTTGCATGGTGATTTTACACAACTGTAATTGGCCTGGTTGTTTTAGAAGCAAGCTTTTCAGTAGCTGGTCAACTAAATAAAGTGAAGCTTTCATTCAGAGTATAGAGTTAGCGTACCATCCTCCATCGTGGACTCCAGCCTTGGCTGAGTCCAGGGCACTCTTCCTACCATTGCTCGCCGGTCTAGATAGCGTCCATTTGGTTGAACCACTTCAACGTTTCCTTGATGGTTCTGTAGTCAGTTAAAAAAAAAAAATTGTACTTTTCCCTACACTTTTAGAAGGTCCGGTGGTAGCCATGTCTCAGCTATGCAGCCAACAGCTAAGCCAGTTCCTGAAAGACTTTTTTGTTTAATTTGTCACTATCGAGAGGAACATCTGCACCTTGTTTACTGACCATGGCGTGGTATTGCGCACAGCCATTTCTTTTTACACTTCGAAAGTCAAGTGAACAAATGATAATGCCAGTGACGTGAAAATCCAGTGATGCTGGTTGTGACGATTCTCTCTGACCAATCAGTGATCTGCAGGGATTTGACATCACATTTAGTATTGGCTCGGTTTGTTTGGAACCTCGACCAAGGTGGACTAGGTACCAGGTACTATCCACAGTGGAAAACCCCCAAAAAGCAAGCATAGTCGAGTCGAGTGTGGAAAAGCCCCATTAAAGACTTCCTGATCAGCGTTAAACCTCAATGGTTTTGTTGTCAAGTTCGCAACCTGGGTTTCTCAGCAGAATTACCAGGTAGAACATCAACCAGCTTTAGACTGGCTCTTCTAGTTTAAACTCCCTAGCCTGAAAATGTTAAATTAAGAGCTGATGGCAATGAGTTACAGACAAAATCAACACTCATTCAGCAGCTACACCGACGCTGAGGGCTCCACTGGCTAATACTAGAGGTTAGCTTAGTTCAGGTTTCTGATGTCTAAACGTCTCACGTCTAAACCACACCCACGATTATTTTTAACCAATAATCAACCCTCTTTGACCAGCCGAGTTCTCCTAGGTCAAGAATTTCAGAGATGTGCACAAGCAGGAGAAATAACACCAAACGAACACCGTGGCAGAACAAAAACGACTGCATTTCATTGTCATTGTTAGGCGAACTAAAAGGAGCCTGTTTGCCCAGTAAGTATAAATTAGCATTTAAAGTTAACTAATTACTCAATATGCACAACTGTACAGACCAGCATGAGACCTTACAAGCTTCTTTAGTGTTCTGCATAAGACATGATTGTTAATTTTTTGGTTAATTATTCCTTTAAACACTGCCTGGCATCTTCAATCCCTCTGAAGACATTTGTTTAAGGTGAAGACAAATCAAAGATATGTGCCTCTCATTGTCAATTTATGTATTTATTTGTATTATTTTAATTTTTCTAAAATAAGTATATCATTCCATTTAAGCATCTTATTTGCCATCATTAAAATGTACTTTGTGTATAAATCAGCATTGTTTCAGTCATCGGCCACCCTGCTCTCTAGATGTCGATATCGCCATCACCCGTTAAATTTACCCATATCGACCATTAGTGCAGAAGCTTTCACCAGATGCTTGAAACCAAAGGAAACAAGGAGAAACTATGTGAGAGAGGTAAAACACAACAAATGTGTGACTCAGAAAACCCCCAATCCTCAAGAGTACCCATTATACAAAACTCTAGAGAACCCAGAGAAAATCAGAGAAAATAAGAGCAGAAGATGGCAGACTCTTCTGGCAGCCGAATAAAGACATGCTGTTCAGCAGGGTCTTATGGCTAAGCTCTCTGACAGATACAAAGAAGGCTACTGAGGTGTCATTTAACTATATTAGCTAATGGAGCTCACCAAACCACATTGGCAACAGAGGATAATCGAGCACCTCACTCAGGTTTCTCACAGATTTCTGATCCAGCACACAGTCACACTGTCTTTTTTTATAAGCTTTAGGTTTGTCATCAACAGATATTGGTGCACAGGGTTGGGGAGTAACGGAATATATGTAACGGGAATACATATTTAAAATACAAAATATAAGTAACTGTATTCCACAACATTTATAATTTAAATCATTGGTAATTAGAATAGTTACATTCAAAAGGTAGTTTGATTACTGAAGTGATTACTTTGCATTGTATTGTCATTTGTTTCATTTAATATTTAGTCCTTTCAGATGGAAAACTTTTATACGTATAAATTATGCGATCCAAAGTGCATTTGAACAGAGGTGAAACGCTTTCTTATGATGTGTCACTTTCATACAAGCAGATAGAGAAGTTTGAAGTAAGTTTGTAGCAGAAGAAATAGAAATAAACCTTGTGTAAATTGTCAGCTTTATGCTAAGCTAAAATGCTATTTCTAGCCATTTTACATGCACATGTTACCAGACACAATCCTATTTTTTATCAAGAAAATTCATGTTGGATCAATTTCTTTTTTTGTAAGACCTTTGATATTATGGCAAAAATCATATTCTTGATAATAATTTTTGCATTGTTTTCCTAAAAAATATCTAAAAATCAAACATGGTTTTTCAGAGAATGTATTTTTAACATGTGTATATTGTTTACCAGTACTGAAGAAGTAATCCAGAGTATTTTGAATATGTTACTGACCTTGAGTAATCTATTGAAATATGTTACAAATTACATTTTACAGCATGCATTCTGTAATCTGTAGAGGAATACATTTCAAAAGTAACCCTTCCAACCCTGTTGGTGTAGTACAGGTATTAAAGCTAATGTATGCAACTTTATCTGTGTTAAAATACTTTCTTCTAACCAAGTAAGCCATTAGTAGGTAAATGTTCTCGAATACTGAAGCACTGTGTCTCTGTGGCACTATGAAAATTTCTCTGATTGTTTTTAATGATTAGCCTAGACCCCCCCTAACAACGTTACTCAACCAATGGCGTGAGTTGGGTACGGGACTATCCTTTATTAGACCAACGTCAGATGGGGGGTGGTGGATGGTAGAATTCAGAAAGCCAATTTGAAAACAAAGTTTATTTTTGCAATTCCGTTTGGTGGCGCTAATGTCACAGGAATTAAATCAGCTTTAAAACAATAAGTGCAGTGAGGCAAAATGTAGTTTGGTTGAAGTCAACATGAAACAGCATTCACAACCCATTCACAACCCATTCTATTTATTTTATAGTGGTGGTGGAGTAGTGGGCTAAAGCACTAAACTGTTAAGCAGAAGTTTGTCGGTTCGATCCCCACAGCCACCACCATTGTGTTCTTGAGCAAGGCACTGAACTCCAGGTTGCTCCGGGGGATTGTCCCTGTAATAAGTTCACTGTAAGTCGCTTTGTATAAAAGTGTCTGCCAAATGTATAAATGTGAATTTAATGTAAGGAGTTAAGCACTCGAATCAGAAGAAATACAGCCAATTTTATGCTATATTCATTGTACATAAATCATTGAAAATGCATTAAAACATAACATAAACATTGGAAATGAATGCGTTGCACTTGAAAAACTTTCCCACGGTATTATACTGTACAGACAGGACATTCTACTTTATGACAGTGAGGATTTCTTGGGTTGTGATATTTTCTATCACAGTCCTATCACTGTCCGTCAGGTTTTTTGTCTGACAGGACTGTGGAAATATCGTCTGATGTCTGTATTGTGTTACGTTGTCTGTCTTTGTGTAAGTGCCTGGTTTCGTTGTATTCCCTGCCGTGCAATCTTCGGTCGGTCTTGTTTCATGTCAGGAGCACGGTGTCTGGATCCTGACTTCCTGTCTGGTTTGGTTTTGGTCTGTGTCGGGATCTGGACACTCATGCTCCATTTCTTCCTGTTATTCTGTCATCTTGGCAGCGTTCACTGGTGTCAATAGTTTGTCTGTCCCTTGCGAACATGGGTGCACCTCGTGTTCGTTCGGTCACATTTGTCTAAGGTGTCAGGTGTGTGGCCAAACTCTCGCACAGATGTCCTGTCTTGTTTTTGTCACATGCATTGTGAGGCATGTACGCTTAGGTTTATTTAGTGTGAGAATGCATGGCATCGCTTTGTTTGGTGTTGCTATGCATTCTCTCATCTTGTTTGTCGGTTGGCATGAGTGTACATTGCTTTATTTTCTTGGGGATGTGCACTCATGCCATTCAGGTGTTTTGTTGTGTTTTGTTTCTGTATCGCCATGTGTCTCTCTGTCTTACGTCATACCCTGCCTCCTCCTTTGCCCATTATTATTTTCCTCACCTGTCCCCTGTTATCCCATTTGATTTCTCTCCCTATTTTAGTCTCCTTGTATGTGCTGTCCAGTGCCAGTTCATCTTGTTTCCAGTCTTGTGTGTTCAGTCTTCCCAGTTTGTCCTGTTTTCCCTACCTGGTTCCTGTTTCAGTCTGGTCGCTCCTGTTTCCCTCTCCCCCAGCCTGGATTACTATTTTCCCCTTCGGGATAGTTTATGCTTGTTTCCCCCCCGTGGGAGTTTTGGTTTATTTCATTTTGTATTAATAAATTCCCTGTTTATTTTCATTCTGTGTTCTGGTCCAGAGCCTCATTATTCCCTGCTAATCCTGACAATTTTCAATTCCCAAAGGCCATCCCCTTGGAATTGTGTTATCTCAAGAAATCACATTTTGAGGTGAAAGACAACATTCAAAAAGAGAATGGGCACACTTGATGCACACTTGACTCTGAGTGACAGAAAGCAGAGACATTCAGAAGCCAAACAGACCATTACAAAGACAAGTGGTCGGCTTGATTGGAACTACTGTACAGCCGTACTCAGGTGTAGCACTGCACAACACAGGCAGAAAATGTGCTTTCTGACCAATTTACCAGTAATACCAATGTGGAACTCAATAATAACCCTGTGGTACTGAAAAACATGATGACAAATACCATACAAAACAAACAACAAGCTAATGCTTTGCACATTTTATTTATGCTATGTGATGATGTTGAATAGATTACACTGCAAAATTAGTTTTCTTAATCACTATCTTTGCTTTGCTTCCAGAAAAACTTTCTAGTATCTATAAAAACATTTTAAAAATGATTTCCCAAAATCACTTGAGAAGCAAAATTTCATAAGTTAGGTTAGGTATACTTACTAAAATAAAATAAATAAATAAAAATCACAAAGGTGTGAGAAGAAACCTTCGCTAAAGCAGCATTTATTCACATGCAACATGTTGGCTTTGGGGTGTTTAATCTTCTTTCTCTTACCATTAAACACAGCAGTATCGCGTGTCTGGATGGCAATATGCAAATGGTAATTATATGCTGATGAAGTTATGCATAGTAAAAACAGGCATTGTACGCTCCAAAATATGTTATTTTGGGGAGGAGATGGGGGAATAAAGCATCTCTCACTAACTGGGATTTATAAAGGGAACTTTGCACAAGTTATGCCATCATATGTTTTTATAAATTAGAAAACCTTTGTGCGTATGCAAAATCCAATTTTTATACATGAGGCCCCAGGAACGAATATTAAGAAAGGAAATAGGGTCAATTTTGATTTTATGTTGACTTTGATATATAGTTTCCATATTCAGGTGCACTACACCCCATCATTAATGTGCAAAGTAGGCTATTTCATTATTAAATGCTTGAAAATTAATACCATTTATGTTTTTGGAGTGATGATGAAGTGATGAAGTCAGAATAAAAAATCAGTAATTTTCCAGACAAAGGTTAAATATGCGAAATATTGTTGTTTCATTAAATAATGAATTTCTTGCCAGCAACAACTGTGTAGGAAATATTATTATTAGTTTTTTGTCTTTTTTGTATCATTTTATTTTTCCAACGTGCCTCCCTGCAGCTATTAAGAAATGTGAGCATTGATTATTTATTCTGCATCACTTTAATGAAGTGAAAATTGCCAAATAGACTGAATTGGAATGTTTAGATTGTGTTTCTCAATCATTAAAACAATGTGGTTTGTGGTTGTCAATTTCTAGGAGACAAAGCTCTGGGCCCATTGGAAATGGAGCATCCAATATTTTGGCCACTACACTGCCATCCTCTTGCCAATATGTTTTAACTTTATTTCAATCCCTTTGAAGAATACTAACATTTTGTTTCTTCAAGGCAACATCTGAAATATTTATCCGCTATTTCAGGATCATAACAATGTCATTTTTAATTAAAAACAAACTACATTATATACTAACCATATTATACAACATACACCGAACAGCCACAACATTAAATCCACCTTCCTAATATTGTGTAGGTCCCCCTTGTGCCACCAAAACAGCGCCAACCCGCATCTCAGAATAGCATTCTGAGATGATATTCTTTTCACCACAATAGTACAGTTATCAGAATTAACGTAGACTTTGTCAGTTCGAACTAGTCTGGCCATTCTCTGTTGACCTGTCTCATTAAAAGGCACTTCCGTCCACAGAACTGCCGCTCACTGAATATTTTTAGTTTTTGGCACCATTCTGAGTCGATTTTAGAGACTGCTGTATGTGAAAATCCAGGGAGATCAGCAGTTACAGAAATAATCAAAGCAGCCCGTCTGGCACCAACAATCATGCCATGGTCCAAATAACTGAGATCACATATTTTCCCCATTCTGATGGCTGATGTGAACATTAACTGAAGCTTCTGACCTGTATCTGCATGATTTTATGCACTGCAGCCACACGATTGGCTTATTAGATATGCTGAGATTGGCTGAGTGGTGGTGGCATAGTGGGCTAAACACATAACAGTTAATCAGAAGGTCACTGGTTCGATCCCCACAGCCACCACCATTGTGTCCTTGAGCAAGTCACTTAACTCCAGGTTGATCCAGGGGATTGTCCCTGTAATATGTGCACTGTAAGTCACTTTGTATAAAAGTGTCTGCCAAATGCATAAATGTAAATAATCACATGGATGATTGTTGGTGCTAGATGGACTGGTTTGAGTATTTCTGTAACTGCTGATCTCCTGGGATTTTCTCTAGAATTTACTCAAAATGGTGCCGAAAACCAAAAACATCCAATGAGCGGCATTTCTGTGGAAATGCCTTGTTGATGAGAGAGGTCAAGAGAGAATGGACAGAATTTTTCGAACTGACAAAGTCTATGGTAACTTAGATAACCACTACATACAATTGTGGTGAAATGAATAGCATTTCAGAATGCTATTCTAAGATGCAGGTTGGCTCTGTTTTGGTGGCACAAGGGGGACCTACACAATATTAGGGAGATGGTTTTAATTTTGTGGCTGATTGGTGTAAAAACTTTATGGAAGATAGGGAGTCTGAATATATAGACTGATAATGATGAACAATGGTTCCGAAAACCTAGTGAATTGCTTACATTGGTAGAATTTTAAAGGCATTTCAGGCATGCTCCCGATGCCCCTGGTCCAAGGGTACCTTCTTTTGGATACATTCTTAACTGCTGAATTCAAGTGTCAGTCGAGTCTCCTTTGTGCTTCGCATGAGAATTATATTTTTATAGTGCAGCAGTTTCTATCTATGTAGAGTGCTCCCCAATTGGTCACTTCTGAGGTTCCTTTTCAGTCAGGATGCTGCCTGAGAAGGCAGTTACTTATGTAGACAGTAGAAAACAATGCAGTTCACTAGGTTTTGGAACAGATCCAGTGTGCTGAACAAGGCATTTCGCCTATAGCAATATTCAAGTCATATTTCCAAGTCGCACTTCATTTGAAAACATCCGGAACTGTGCGAGACGAATGTACATTTTGGAAGTAAAAGACTGCTGCAGAATAGTGGGTGTCCTCAAATATCTCCTCTATGTATGTCAGTTTAGGTAAAGCCTGGAATTTCCAAAGATCTTAGGAAAAGATCTTAGTTCTAACAGATAACTTGCTTGTTAGATAGATCTTGCCGTTTCCTCACCCAGAGCACTTTCAAACAAAGATGCAATAAATAAAAAAATTTGTAGCTCAGTTGTAACACGATGAATGACTTTCTAATGGAATACAAATCCAAACTTGAAATTCTGCTAATGATTTGATGACAAGGACAAACATATTCTGCAATAGTGGACTTTCTATGCGGCAAAATCAAAAGTTAGTTACATTACTTCATTAGTTTAATGTTTAGCGTGGGATTCAGTGTTTACGCAAAGTTAATAGAGGAGATGCCAATGTTGAATTTATCCAGATCATTAAAAAGGCCAGGACTTTTTGGAGTTTGACAGCTGTGGTCACTATGAACTCTTGTTAAGTAAAAAAGAGCCATGTGGATATTCTTAAAAATTTCTCCACGGAAATAAATAACATTAAACAGCTTAGAACAAAATGAGTTGTGAGTAAATAATGAAAGGATGTTAATATTTGTGAATTTATTTCTTTATTTGCCAGAAGATTGTCTCTGAATGAAAACACGAAGATCTGTTTGAATGATCTGCATTTGTAGTCAAGCTCTGTGGCTAGGAAAGTCAAGGTTGGAAAGGGAAGAATGTGTCATTGAAAGGAAGAACACTGTGACATTCCGATGCACAAAGCTTTCATTAACAGTGTTGTCATAATATGGTGCACATCATATCCTGATCTCATTCTCCCAGTCATTTACTGTCCTATCAACTGTCCCATAAATAATAAAAAAGGCCAATTTTAAAAATACAATGTTTTTCTTGGACTCATTTTAAAAACTAGTAGATCCAAAAAGTTTTTCATATTCCTCACTGATTTCTTTTTGAATGCAAGTTACTGCCAGCATAGTCAGTGCAAGCATATGTTGTGCTTTGGATGCTGGAGTACTGGTATCCCCACCAGGCTGCTAAGCAAGCTACAATGAACAGTTCACCCAAATGAAAATCCCTTCACAAATATAGAATTTTGAAATGTACTAAAATGTCATGTCACGCATGATCTTTATTGATTATCGTTTTCATGATTGATCATTGCTCTCAATGACAGTTCTCAACACTCAGACAGCGCTCAGCACTCTGGATAGGCACACACACACCAGACGAGTTCTTCTTTTCAAACTGCTAGACAGAGCACAGCTGTATGGAACATCTCACAGGGTCTTCAAAACGATTTTTTTTTTCCAGTAAGCCTAGAAAATCTTATAGTGATGTCCAAAGTACCAGTATTCTGGTATCAGGTTGATACTAATACATATTGTGGTGAGCCGACTATACCTCAATCAGCATTGCTCCTGGCAACGATAATCGCCTGCATAGCATTGGTGGATGAGACACACATATGACTCGTTTCCCTTATCAGGAGAGAGATATATAAGAGACAGAGGAGAAAGTAGAGGGGAGGTTGGTCTCGCTCCTAGCCAGATGACTAAAGCTTGGTTTCTGTTCACTTCTAGTAAGCGACTGATCCAGAGATGGCAAAGACACTTCCTCACCACCCTGCCTCTCATCTACCTGGACCGAATTCATCACTCACCCAGCACAACATTCCAGCACACTCCAAGTCCAGCTACATCCTCACCATCTCTTGCACTTCTTCACTTTGATGTGGATAAATCTGGATAAAAACTGGCTCTCTGTGTTTGTGTCTCATCACCTCGCAACAGTATATACATTAATAGGGTACAACAGAGCTACAGGCACACGTAAAGGAAAAGGAAAAAGGTCACAAAGTGTATCAAGATTCAAGAGATATGGAACAACAATTTCTGTGACAAGAAATATCAACTGAAGGTTGTTTTGAATAATATATATCAAATCTGATATCAGGATTTACACTAATTTACTCTACCAACTTCTTATGAATGTGTTATATCACTGGTGCTAGAGGGAATGGACTAATTTATATTATAGGACGCAGATGGTGCAATATCCGGAGAAGAACCTCAGAAATAAATTTCACCCAGCCCATTAGTGCCTTGAACGAGCAATTTCGCCAAACCCAATTGCGCACAGACTTAGCACATGCTTGCACGAAAATACCAAATCTTCATGGCCAAGTCAACTGACTTTGCGCTTAGTGCTAGTGCTCATAAAATAGGGCCCAAATCTTTGCTGTTATTTTTTTCTGCAGAACACAAAAGGAAAGATTTTCATTTATATTCGCGCAAAAGATTGCTTTTCATATAACAGTTTGTATTAGCCACTGGCTGTCAAGTTCCAAGGACAAAAAGTTCAATAAAAATAAAGTAGCCTAAAGCAAGTTCATACTTTTATAAATTAGAGCGTTATTAATGAGATTAAATTAATGAGAGTTAATTTCCCAATGGTTAGTATGACATGATGGTGTTCAAATGTGCTCATCTATAATTATGATTAATCCCATATGACTGGAAGGCGGTATAACTTGTCTTTTCTCATTACATATCCCTCCACAGTAAGCATATTTTGCACAAACATAACAACTATGAAGAATGAAACCATATTTTTGCTTAAAGCATACTATTGTCCTGAAAAAAAATAAAAAATATATAAGAAAATCTCCTCCCTTTAGCTCCACTGCCAAAACAAATCACATACAGAAGCAAAAATGTCCCAACACAAACACATGCTAACAGTAGCTTATCTTATCTTGATTGTCTACAGGGCTGGACTGGGAATGTGCTGGCCGAGCATATGTGTCTGTATTGGTGTACTTGTGTAAAGCAAGTTTCCGGCCTACATTGCTTTGGATAAAATCATCTGCCAAATGCATAAATATATCTTTTACCTATAGCCACACATCACACACACAGTGACTGGTGTGGCTGGAGAGTGAGTGGGTGTGAGAAGGTGATAAGCATCCCAGTGGCTAAAGACTGTCCAGTGGGACGTGACCTCCTCAGAGTCTCCCACAGACCAAAAACGGAACTCTCTCATCAATCGTATCTCTCCTAGCTCCAGATGTGTTTGTGTGGGCGGTGGAGAGATCAACAGGTCTATGAGACTCTCGTCAAAAACTGGATGGAAAACGGTGGCGTTCGGGGACTTGGCTAAATAACACTTTAACATCTGGGTGAGCTGGCAGATGAACACAAATTGAATGAGAGGAGAAAAAAGAGGGAAGGAGAGGTTTGGAGGAGAGTTTAAAGGGATAGACCAAAAATTAGTGGTTAGTTTTGTACGCTGTTATAGCAGACTGATCTCATTGTGAATTTGGCAACAGTAGGTTAAAAAAGTTCTTCAGGTAAACTCAGACAGTTCTTCCCTAAATTTGAAGAACTTCCCCCAGTGACCAAACCGGGGAGTGTTTATTGATTACATGAACGCAATTGCTTCTTGGACTGAGTGCAGGACATAAATCAGTCTCGCCACAATTGAAAACAAGCTTGAACTGATGCAAACTCTGCCTGTGCTTACCTAAATTCAAATCACTGCCCCCAGTGGCCAAACCAGGGAGTTAATATTGATTTCATGAACGCAAATACTTCCTGTATTCAGTGCAGGACAAAATTCAGTCTCACCACAGAAGAAAACAAGCTTGAGAGATGCCGCTTGTCAGTATCTGGCTGAATGGGATCGACCTCAGGGTACTGGAACATTCGGCAGCAACATGTCGAGTTCCTGTTTGATCATGTTCATGTCCCATGGAACACATTTCTGAATGCCCAAGATGCTCTTTTCCATACAATAAAAGTAGGTAATAACCCCAGGCACAAAGTTGCACATGAACACCCCCTAAAGTCATACTACAACTGGGAAACTACAGAATATACTTTCAATATGGTGGAGAAAAAAATATGGTTTGTGTAGTGAATTATACTGTAGGTTTTATAAAATTTTCTATGTATCCTACATTTTCTACATGATGCTATCTTATCCTTCGATGCCATTAGTTCTTGCATGTCTTGAGACCAATCGTGATGCACCAGTTTGAATTTGGACAAGTGAACTTGACAACTACTAGTCACTGTCTCTGTAGGGAAAATAAAAGCTTGAACATTCTGCAAAACATCCCCTTTGTGTTCCAAAAATGATAAAAATTTATATGGGTTGGGAATGGAGTGAGGACGAGTAAATCACAGAATTTAAATTTTCGGTGAACTATTTCTTTTAGGAATGAAATTGATAACAAAATGTAGTTTTCAATAAAATCAAAAGATAACATTTTATTGCATCCACTGTCATCACATTCTTCAACTTTGGGATTGGTATCACTCATACTGTATAAACACCAATCACATGTTCTCCTAAATTACTCTTCCGAGTCATCCTCCTAAAAAGACTTTCCATTTATTTACTCTCATTTTTTAGACATTCCATTGCAATTTCTTCCAAGGCGCTGGTTACACTAACAAGCTGTGACAAACACAATTGGGTTCTGTTAGAGATGTCAAGATCAAAGTTGTCAAGGATGTGAGCCATATGGCCAACGCATGTACCAAACTCTGAACCTAATCAGCCGAGTGTCTGATCTTCCCACCCATAAGACAGAAATTAAAGCCAAATGTTTAAAGGGGTTCATAAAAGGCGTGAAATTCTCCTAATTCAATGCATGATGTTTAATATTTCCCACATCAGAGATTAGTGTGTGTGTGCGTGTGTGTGTATGTGTGTATGTGTGTTATATGGGCTTCCAAATCTGTGCACAGGAAGCATTCACACATTTAAATAAATCTAAGTGCTTGTATCCTAAACAGTCTTATGTCAGTATGAGATATGAATTCTGGTAAATTATTGTTATTTTTAGAATATCAAAAAGACCATGACTCCTCAAACAAGCACAAGATGGGGACATAAAAATTTTGCTATTAAAACATTGGTTCTGTCTGGTCTGTTCTGCATAATGCATTGGCTCAATTTTGCTAAGCATGACCCATTCGGCACATTTCGCAGGCGACCCACCGGCTCGCTCGGTTCGCCCGATGGCCAGTCCACCCCTGATCAGCCCCAAAGTGCGTCGGCCCACAGGAAAAATGCCCGGTATGCCAGATCACCAGTTCAGCCATGCTAGGCATCATATCTAGGCTGTACTTTACCACATCTGTTATATGTGTAATTAAAATTAAATGTCTCTTTTTTTTGTTGTTGTTTTTGACATTATTCAATAAAAATGTTTTCCATGGATCTGGTCTTTGGACACACATAACATGAAACGAGTCAAAACAAACTTTTCCTCTCACTGTGAAAGGAACTTGAACTTCTTCGACACTATGCTCCTCAATCACTGGGTAGTAAAATCTAAAATTTACGAGTCAGTGGCTAATCGCAGACATTTGGTATCTTAGGCCAGTGATTAACTCTCATTGTAGATGATGAACCCATTGCATAGTGTTAAAGATCGATCATGGGATTTTAAGTATCAGTATCAGGATCATTCAAATAGAGATCACAATTAATCGTAAAATCTGCATATTTACATAGCACTAATTATGCTGACTTGTAAGATAACTTGTTTTGGCCAAATTCTTAGGCAGCATTAGGCAATCTCAGAAGGCATTCCGACAAGCTCAGTGAAAAAATCCATCCAAGGTGGCGAAGAAAGTTGACTGCAAAAATATTTCATCCAATACCAAAATGAATATAAAATAATTCAATCTAATAAAAAAAAATAAAAAAAATCTAACTCTTATTACAATCTACTCTGAGTTGATTCTCACAAGCAAAACAGTAGTTTGGGTGTTGCACAGAGTTACTTTCTATGAAAAATGTTTGATATTAATCACTTGTTAATAGAAGTTCCATTTCAGGCATGCTACCTTAGAAGGCAACTGCCTTTATAGGCAGTATACAGCAGGGCAGCTCACTAGGTTTTACAGAGCTTCTGACAAATGCAGTCCATGAGCCCCAGATAACATTTTAATGCTAATTGGTTAACTATTGCAGCCACTATAGTAAAAATGATGAAGCAAAAAATAGTAGAAATGTTTGGGAGAAAAACATTTAAAACAAGGGTTATAGATGTATTCTGTATAGTATGAGATGAGACAAGATACATTTTTTAAACTATCTGCAGCATTATCCTCTGGTAAACACAATATTTTCAAAATAAGAAATATCAGACACCCTTATTCTTTTCTCGTCTGTTCAGCATGTCTCCAGCAGTCTATTTTCAGCTTCGCTCTGAGACATTACCACCTCCAGAGACAGACAGGTTGAAAGACAGGCAGTCTTGAGAAAGATACAGAGATAAAACAACAAAACTCCCAAGGCTCTGTTCGAAAAGCTACTGAGCCGCTTTGCAGCATCATAACGCTAACTAAAATGTAACCTCACAAGTTACAAGTTAAGTGCTCTTCATAGGCAAAAACTTTCGTATATTTCCAATCTTTTTATCTAATCAACATTTCTCAACATCTTCTCGCCTACCACATGAAGGACACATGAAATGCTGCATTAGAATTTGGCCAATAGAAAGCCTTAATAGACAGTATAATCATGTATGCCTGCCTTTCAGAATAGAATTCACATCGGGAGCTGGTCTACGATCCCCTACAATGACCACATTTAGGGTGTGTTCATCACTTGGCAGGTTTGGTTTGGTTAAAACAAACTCTGGTGTGATTGCTGTTAGTGCGGTTCATTTGAACAAGTGTGAATGCTGTAACCCGAATGTTGGTGCGCACCAAACAAGCAGACCGAGGCCACCTGAATAGTGGGTCTCGTCCGCTTCCGAAAGAATTCTGGTGCAAAACATATTTTCCGAAGCAAAGCAATCTTCTCAGGTAAAAGTTATAAGAAACGTGATTCAGAAAATCTAACCAATCATTGCGCTGACCGCTTGTATCTGATTCGCTCCGATTGCTTATGACAGAACAGCTAACCAATCACTGATCTCTTCATCTGTAAATGACTTGCATACTATAATTTGATTTGCTTATGTCAGATAAACAGAAACAGCGAAGGTCTGACTATCTCTCTTTAAAAACTGACTATCATTCCCACAACCATGCATTTTTGTAATTCATAAAAATGTTACCAGCCAACTGGTTGGTAACAATGCTTTATATACTCACCGACGTTGATTTTTATTTGCATTTGGAGCTTGGCGAATGTTCATATTGGACCCTGCGTAAGAGGGAATCCCCACTGTTGCAGTGCAATTCCAAAGCTCACAACAGAAAGTGAAGGAAACACAGCAACAATTCTGGAATATCAGGAAATAAAGTGAAGAAACAGAGAATAAAATAGTGAAGTCTTCCTTGAATCCCATGTTTGTTATTTACACAAGTGTGGATGGAAATGTATGTTGCCATGGAGAAAGCTGCTTAATGACCGAGCCGCATGTATATGGGAGTAAAGAGAAAGCCGTGAACACAGCTCATGTAAAGCTTACACCAATTTCGAGCCATAAACAGCTTTCTCACAATAAACAGCTTTCTGGTGTCCATGTAAATGTAGTCTTTGCTGCCTATGCAGACAGCTCACTGAATTTTGTAACGGGGCATCCCTTTCTCTGAGCTGTGAAACACCAATATTTTTGCCTTATGTTCTAAATTTGGTTATACTAATTGGAACAGAAATTAAACATGGTTACATGGTTCATCTCAATCTAATTTGTCAGATTTGTGTATTTGTCCATGATAGTGAACTTTAAAGACATAACAAAAAGGATCTATTTTATCAGCACTTCACACAAGCAAGAATCACATTCTCTGTTCTCATGTGCTAGTACGTTCTTCAGTTGAGGACTTCAGACCAAACAGCACATACAAGGCATAGTTTTGGTTTTAAAAAGGGTGTCTCGTGTTTTCATTAAGGTGAGAGCAAAACCACATAATAGAACTCTTTATCGAAGAACTGGCACATTAATCCACTGCTACGTCAGCACCTAGGATAGCACTTACCAACAGGACTTTACAGTAATTCACTTAATCTTGCTTTTAATATTAATTGGCTGATTAATATGGAACTGGGGCTACACCAAAGCACTTTCAGCCTGTAGCACACCAAACCATAATATACATTATGTGTGACATTACTAGAGAACTGGGTATTCTTTTTGACTAATAAATCAATTTAAAGTTAGGTACCCTGTTAATTCAGAAGTGTTAAGTCAACCCAGAAAAAAAAAAAAAAAACAACAACAACAACAACAAAAAGACAGTTGCTAAGACGTTCTTACTATGTGATTATTTAATGACAAAATATGCCAGCTCTATGTCTCAATGATATTCTGGTCCATACAGTGTGGCTTTTCTATGGAATTTTACTGCCAGTTTATAAGTCTGGTTGCTTAGAAAAGTAAAATTAAACCTTTTCACAACAAGCTGTATGATTTGAGATCCCATTCATATATGTAGCACAAACAATGCATGATGAGATAAGCAATGCAATTTAATCCTTATGGTATTCTAAACCCAAACTTTAAGTATGCAATAATAAAAATGAGGCTTGCAAAACCCACCATCTACAGGAAGGTTTATAGAAGCTGAGCTATACGTTTTTGATTTAACACATTGTGATGTCATTGTGCAATGTTTGAGCATTCTTTCAAAAGAAAATACAGTTTATTATAAAATTACAGCTACCTGGATAGTCGTAATGAGCAATAACTGAATCAAAAATGACAGAAAAAGGTTGATAAAATGAAAGTAAATAAAAATTATTTTTCCCCCTCTTGATATTGCATGTCTCATTCCAGGCGAAATCAGGAATTCTTATTTGGATCAGGGTCTAATAATACATCCTAATGGTACAATTGATGTCTTCTCCAAAATGACTGACTGATAGAGTATCGCCATGAAGCTAATCAGTGTGATCAATGACATCTTTGGGAATTGAAGTCGGTTAAATCGACATTTACAGTTTAGATTCATTTTTCTGACCTATTTGGCCTGAAACTCTGAGATCCAAGACAGCTGCAATGAGTTCTCTGAAGGAAAGAATTCAAATACTGGGTGTTCCTTTAGCTATGGGCATTTTTATGAGCCAGGGGTTGATGTTTATTAAAACTAACAGACTTTAAAAAAAAAATTATATTTCTTACTAGGCCCTCATAATTTATTTTTGCTACTTTTCAAATGCCATTTATGTATAGATTTTATTGCTTAACCCATGTCCCAGACCCAGACATTCAATCTTGAAATATGAAAATTCATCATAAAAATGATTATCAATACATTTTGATCTATACAACAGAGATTGAAATAAACATAAAACGATTCAATATTCGTTCTGTGAAAATTATTTCTAATATTGCCGTTACCCAATTTAGTCAGGACCACTTCTGTCAAATTACTACTTGACTTGAATACTTGAATTAATACTTTTATTCACGTATAGACTATTAAAGCAATCTGTTGGTGTTGGCAGTGTGGTGCAGAACACAAACAATTTTTTTTATAATTTTTTAGAATATCTCTGCTCTGTAAGTCCATAAAATTTAAAAGTGAATGGTGGCCAGGCCTTTGAAGCTCCAAAAAGGAGATAAAATCAGCATAATGGTAATCCATAAAAATAATTTAATCACTTTAATCAGTGTCTTCTGAAGTGATCCAATCGGTTTGGGTGAGAACAGACCAAAATATAACTCCTTTTTCACTGTACATTTTGCCCACAAAAGGCACGGGAATGATTTCAAGCTCAATTACACTTCCTAGTGCTTGATGCATTTGCAGAGCACTAGATGGTGCTATATGAGGTGTAATCAAGCTTGAAATCATGATCGCCAAAGAGACCGCTGTCAAATTATACAATGAAAAAGGAGTTACATTTTGGTCTGTTCTCACCCAAAACCAACTGGATCACTTCAGAAGACTTTGATTTAACAACTGGAGTTTGATGGATTATGGTTATGCTACTTTTTGGAGCTTCAAAGTCTGGCCACAATTCACTTGCATCGAATGGACCTACAGAGCTGAGATATTATTCAGAAGAAAGTCATACACTTATACATCTTAGATGGCATGAGGGTGAATAAATTAAGCGATTTTTGGGTATCCCTTTAAAAAGTATTTACATGGCCAAAAGTGCCTGAATAACCGCCCAACTACTGGAATGTCACTGAGGAATAACATCCAGAGAGGTCTGCATTCATCGTAATGTAAAAAAGGGCATAAACCAATCATAGTGTCAAATCACGCTTGAAAAGAAACTGGATCCCAAAAACATTTGACTCTTGCTGCAACAGAATGCTAAAAATGAGAAAACTTCTCTGTTTCTTGGTCAGCAGGAATCTGGATAATGCTCCAAGTATGCTCATCAAACCATTCAGATTGGGAGGTCTGTTTTGATTAAACGATTACTTCCAATCCAACGCAAGGTTAAATAAAGCTAGAAGAGTTTCCAAACGAATAACTCTTTATCATGGATAAGATCAGTGTAATGAAAAAGCAAAACAAGAAAAAACGAATTTCTCTCTCTCATTCTATCCTCACTAGGATATCAATTGCAGCCACACTCTCACATGTGGGAAAAGCAAAAGATGGGCTTCATCAGACTCAATCCCTGCCTCAGAATATGCAATAGTCTGTTTGGTAATGCATTACTACTACCCCTTTCAACAGAATATTCTTCATTAACCATTGAGAAGTAATACTGGGCACCTTGCATTACCCTGCTGGTGCCAACATAACATAACAGTGAAGAAGGCTATGGCAAACCACTATATGCTCCTCTTTAGTACCGCCTGAAGAACACATTTAAGTTACTATGTTCCACATAAATGCAGCTCAAATGGTCTTGAGAAAGTAAAGGTATTAGCACAAGGGAATACTGTAAAACAGTTTCATAACAGAACTGTGAAGGAACGCCACACACAGTCTGAGACAAGAGTGATGGGATGGGTGGGATCAGGGCCGGTGGTGTGTGCCAAGGGCGGCAGTTCAGCAAAGCCGGCAAAAAATTTGGGTGGAGAGGGAGAGAGAGAGAGATGCACAGTTATTCATTTGGAAAATTCACTGCCAGAGCAATTCATCTTTAACCTATTTGTAACCTAACTTCTCTCTTTTCAAAGTCTCAAGAGAATTTTGAAGTAATTCGTACTACTTAATTTGAAAGAAAACGTAGGACTTGTACATTAACCAATCATACACTTAATGAACACGCATTCGGAACCCAGAAGTTGAGCATTCTAACGTATTACACATCAGAGCTTTCATTAACAGACCAGAGGCGTGGAGAGCATCAAATCGACCGGAAGTCATTCATTTTCTATGGTAATGAGCTTTGACGCGGTTCGGCGGCAACCTATTGGAGTATGCACGGACAAAATTGTTAGTGTGCCAGGTGAGTTGATGAAGTGGATATGGTTTATATAATATTATCATGGTTTATATAATATTATATAATAATATATTAAACGATTTCATGAGGATATACGCTACTTGTAATATGTCGGCAAAAGATATCGACATGTCGACAAAAGGGTCGACATTCTGGATGTTTTGCGGCCCCATTAAATATAGGTGACAAAACCAAGCATTCTGAACGAACGTTGCCGCCTATTTCAACTACGTCAGAGTGTCCACGAATCTTCCATCGCATTGTAGGCAAGACAGCCAGAGCAAATTTTTACTCTCTCACCGCCTCTGGTCTGAAAGCCTGGTAAGGTGATTCACTTTATGGTTAGGTTTAGGCATGGGGTTTGGGATAGGGGTTAAAGTCACAAAAAACAGTTTTGGATTAATATGGAACAAACGCCATATCGGGAACTACAAGGAAATGAGGGAAGCATCTCTCATTGGTGCTTGTCTAACTCGACTTTGCAAAAAGAAAAAGCAATGTCTCATGTATCAGTGCACCTCACAATGTATGGATAACCAATTCAATGGCAGAGCATACATCAGCAAACTTTGAACTAAAATTAAATCAACAGTTGATTAGCTCTTTTGAATAAAATCTCAAGCATTCCATCACTATTATCATTCAATGGAAGCACCTTTTTAAACTCATCATTTACTTTGTTTGCATGGCTCAGAAGCATCCAATAGAAAATTGTTTAGCAGTTCAATTATATTTCTAATGGCAAGTGTGTGCTAACTTTATTAGGAGCACAGTCCCGTACATTAGGCATCAACATCTATGTTTCAGCAGAGCAATATAGAAAGTCACAGCTTTGACTCAAGTCCAAAAGATGCCATATCTCAGTATGCTGAGCTCAAGCGGTTGAAATTTTATAAATCCTCACCGTACGTGTTCACTGATTGAGTTGGTGTTTCCAATTTGTTCTCTATGAGAGTTGAGTGACAGGCTCTTGTAAAGGGATTGTGGGGTGAAAACACAGCGGAGCAATCAATGAGAGCGTCAAAAAGTTGAGAAATGCTGAACTTTATGTAAATGACTGGCAAAAATGCAAGGCAGCAGCCAATTACTGTGAAGTAATGGCAAGCCAATGTTGTCATAAGCATTTCATAAAACTTTATCGATAGTGCTAGAGTTTCTGCTGATATTTAGTGCTTAAATCAACTTTTTACACATTTTTTGCAGTTCACATGCTTTTATTGTGGTTAGGCTGTGGCTGTTTTAGCAAAAGTCTTTGACACTGTACTGCATGTTTGGACAAGAAATTAAGTTTGCATTTTTCCAACTGCAATCGTGCATATATATGACTTGACTGTACATTTAAAGCAATCATAAACTAAATACAACCACACTTGCCACCCAATCTATATAGAGGCCAGAGCCCAGTTACAAGAAACCCTCTTAACATAAAGGGTTTGTTGCAACCAGCATCAGAACATCCTAAATACTTAGGCTGAGCTCTTTTGATTTGGGTAACCACCTAGAACAACGGGAAACCACCTAGCACCACCTCAAAAACTATGTAATGCTCTGCAAACCACTCACAAAACCCTATTGTGGTGGAGGATCATGCATGGGCAAGCAACACTCTTGTTAAGTTATGCAAAATTAAAGGGTTTACTTTGTAAAGCTGGTAGACCAGCATTTTCTCTCTGGTTAAGCTATGTTATGTTGCCTGGTGGAACTGGGACCAACATCCAAAACACAATATATGCAAGTCTTTTCAACAGTGTAGCCCCAGTAATATTAAACTGCATTGAGACAAATAAACTGCACTAACAGCTGGTGCTTCGCTGTCTTCATCTGTTCATGGAAATTCCTAAAGTATGAGTATCATTTTAGTCAATGATCCATTTATATTTGAAAAAGTGGTAACACAGGTTAAGTTAGAGGGACGGCGCAGAACCAGATGTTAAATTGTTCTAAATAGACCAAGTGACCTTTGCACAGTGACAATATCAATTTCTTCCAGAATGATCTCATGAACTTCATTTAGTTTGAGGACCAATTTTCCTGCTCTAAGAAAGTCAAGTCTATGAGCAAAAGCCTACAATAAAATATCAGTGAAAAAGAATAATCCAAAGCATCATTTAAGCTAAATACACAAATATGCATGTATGCCAGTAATTTAAGAACTAACTTTACCCTGCTTTTAAAACAAATCCATCTTTCAATGTGAAAAGTTGCACTCCCAAACCAGAGACCCCAATTGTACTACATCAAGCTAAACACACCAGTGATCATTAATTCCCAAGATCCAAACATTTGCTCAGCGTTTGGCCCTTCTTCCGCCTGCTGTGAAACAGTTTAGTGATACTAATTCCCATGTTGCTAATTAATCCTCTAGTAATTTTGGAAGTGAGTGCAAAAATGTAAACGAGATGAGATGAATATGGCTCTACTGTGATTCATTTGGCGAGAAAAATTAACTGCACCTCCATCTACGGCAAATTCACTTCTTGGAAAATTCATCATGCACAATATTTTTCAAAGCTTCGAGAAGTGACTCAAAAAAGCAGATTTGGCAGGGACTGCTAATGTGGTTATGCTATCTCTTTAGAGTCCAGTGTCTGGATGTATGGCTTGCACATTTAAACATTTAGTCAAAGTGGTGTGGTCGCTAAATGAGAATTAATTACCTTTATTGATTCTCATATGAATGACTTAATGTACTGTATTGCCTTTTACTCTTCAGACTCCCCGAAAACAAAATCTAAAACTCCCAACATGAGAATATGTGTCCAAACAAAGCATTTTGGAGATAAATGTATTTTAAAATTAATTTCCAAAAGCACATATTTTATCTTATTGGCTCACGTTACTGCAATAACTAACAGAATATGCTGCAATTGATGAATTGTACAAGTAATATTACTAATGCACATTTTTTATAAATGCACATCAATAATTAACTAGATCTTTACACTTTCCTAAGATATAAGTTGTGCTTGTCTGTGCAAAATTCACCACCATGATGCTATGGCTACTGTGGGTGGTTGCCTTTGGCATTGTAAGATGGTTGTTAGTATGTTGTGGGTGATTGCTTAGTGGCTTTCTTTGATGTTCTGGTCCCAAAATATAACTTGAGTCCCTTCATCAATGTATGTATATGGGATTTTTTATAATCAGCCAAGTAAACATCATCTGCCAGGTGAAAATCGTGAAAGTCTACATGCTCTTCTGAAGAAGCTGTATTATTTTAGGTATCATTCATGATCGTAGCACAAACAGTGTGGGACAAGATACGCACCAATGATTAATAATTAGGGGTTTGTTAAAATCCCTAAACCTAACCCTAAACGCCTTAATCACGGCAGTGCAAATAGGACTTTCTAAAGTTATTACGCCCCCTAGCATCGCAAATTGATGATATTTTGCATGTCACGAACTCAAACCCTAACCCTAAATCAAACCCTAACCCTAAGTATTATCAATAGTAATAGTGACGTTTCTGACATGCTGCAATTCAATGATACCATTTGCACAAATTGCAACCTTCAATAATTATTCCATATATCTAAACGGACATGGAATTGCAATGGATATTTTACTAATGTAAACTTTCATTTTTCTGTGCCTCTCTTTTCCTAAATAAGTGAATTGGTTCAGACAGAGTGCAAATCACAGCATTTGGCTGGTCTCCAAACCACATAGTGTTGAAAAGTGTCTCAATTAAAACTAATGAATGGCCAACACATGCTCTGCTTCATTGTGTCAGGCTTTGAATGCTGAGCTAATGACAGGGCTTGTAGGATAATCAGCCATAATTAGAGCAAGTGAATCTTAATAAGAGACATATTTTCTGGCACATGCACCATCAGATGCCTGCAAAGAAGTTTAAATCCAATGAACAAAGATGCATGATTATTGTGATCACACTAATTAACCACCACTCTCATAAAAATACGTCCCTTTCAGGGCTGGACTGGGAAGAGAAATCGGCCCGGGATTGTACATAGCAACTGCCGGTGTTTGCTGTCCTTTTCTGCATATCATGTTTTCTGGTCCATTCAGCATAACGAGGCGGCTTATTGCGGTCCCTTCGGCACGTTTCGTGGCCGACCCACCCGGCCCGCTCGGTTCTCCCGATGGCCAGTCCACCCCTGATCAGCCCCAAAGTGCGTTGACCCACCGGGAAAATGCCCGAGATGCCAGATTACCAGTCCAGTCCTGGATAGATTATTTTTGCATGCACCACCAAAACATCACCCTTTGACAGTATTTTCAATGCCACTCTGTTGCAAATACCACACATTTCCAACAAATCCAAATGTAAGTCTTTATGCAACAATCAGCATCCCCATCTGCTATAACATTCAGATCGTGCTGACCAGTGCTCAGGTAAACATTCAAAACTGCCACCTCAAGAAGAGTTACGACAGCTTTGATGTCAGTGGTGTCAATTGTCGTTGGCTCATACGTGTCTAGTGATCGACTGCACCATTCTTTTTTTTCTTGTAGCTTGTTACACTTTTTTAATTGTCGGTTGGTTATATTGGTATCATATTATTGGTTGAGTTTAGGCATAGGGCTGGTAGGGTTAGGTGTTAAAAAAATCTCTATATTATAGTGTAATGTTAATCTGTGGTTATCAACCATTTTAACTGTCCAGTGCACAAGATAACATTCAAAGAAAAACAGTTGTTGAAGGGAGTTGTTGAATCAAAATAAAGAGCTTACAGTTTACATGATGCATCTTGATTTTTAGCTTGATTTTATATGTAGGGCAGCAAATTCATCTTGAGGCCCTCTTGGAAGTGGGTCTCAGCCCCCTGGTTGAGAACCACTGATGTAAATGATTATGACTATAGGCAACATTTTTCCAGTCTTCAACTGTACAATTTTGGTGAGCTCTTGCAAATTGTAGCCTCTTTTTCCTATTTGTAGTGGAGATGAGTGGTTGACCTCCCTTTGCAGGTCTTTGCGGTTGTGGATGGTGCTATTGCCGTACCAGGCGGTGATGCAGCCAGTCAGGATGCTCTCTACAGTACTGGTGTAGAACCGTGTGATGATGTGATGGTTCATTCCAAACTTCCTCAGCCGTCTCAGGAAGAAGAGGCGCTGGTGAGCCTTCTTCACAATGGCCTCAGTGTGGACGGACCATGTGATTTCCTCAGTAATGTGAACACCGAGGAACTTGAAACTGCCGACTCTCTCCACCAGAGCTCCATTAATGGTGATGGGGCTGTGTTCTCTGTCTTTCTTCCTGAAGTCCACTACAAGCTCCTTAGTTTTATTGACGTTGAGGGAGAGGTTGTGCTCCTGACACCAGCGTGTCAGAGTGTGCACCTCCTCTCTGTAGGCTGTTTCATCATTGTCAGTGATCAGACCAGTGATCAGACACACAGTCATGTGTACCACTGTCGTATCGTCAGCAAACTTAATGATGGCATTGGAGCTATGTGTCGCCACACAGTCATGTTTGTAAAGGGAATATAGGAGTGGGCTGAGAACACAGCCCTGCGGGGCTCCAGTGTTGAGGGTCAGTGATGAGGAGATGTTGCTGCCCATTCTAACCACCTGACACCTGCCTGACAGGAAATCCAGGATCCATCTGCACAGCGAGCTGTTTAAGCCCAGAGCCCGGGGTTTCTCATCAAGTTTGGAGGGCACTATGGTGTTGAACGCTGAGCTGTAGTCTACCAGGTGGGAGAGAGCAGTGTGTATTGTAGATGCAATGGCATCATCAGTGGAGCGGTTGTTGCGGTAGGCAAACTGCAGTGGGTCCAAAGAGGTGGGCAGCACAGAGCAGATGTGATCTCTGATTAACCTCTCAAAGCATTTGCTGATGATGGGGGTCAGAGCAACAGGACGCCAGTCATTTAGGCAAGTGATTTTGGCTTGCTTCGGAATAGGCACAATGGTTGACGTTTTGAAGCATGTGGGGACTACAGACAGGGAGAGGAACAGGTTGAAAATGTCCATAAAAACACCAGCCAGTTGGTTCACGCACGCTCTGATGACATGGCCCGGAATGCTATCTGGGCCCGCGGCTTTACGAATGTTCACCTGTCGGAAAGATCGGGTTACATCCGCAACAGAGATGGAGAGTGAACCAACCTCTGTAGTGTCAGCCGTGAGTGCTCTCTCCGTGAGGGCGGTGTTATTAGCACACACAAAAGTTTAATACTTAAGGGTTAATAGTTTGTTTAAATATATAACTCTAGGTTTGAGCAATAGTGATAGTGATGCTAGCCTTAGCAAACACCACTAATTATCACGTCACCCAGAATCAGGCTGGTTGCCGGGAACTAAACGCAGGGCTGGGAGGGTCGCTTACAGTCCCCTGCTGGTGTTACCCCATGGGCCAAATACATTAGCTTCTCACCCATTGCATTTCATGATTCTCGGTGCCAAAATCAGAGTCTTATGCAAGCTTGAGCCAAAAACAGCTCAACAGCAGCAGCAGCAGAACACTATGATATGACCTCAACCAGCACATGTACCATTTATTGAATTTAAGCAGAAAATTAGGGTATATTTCCCAAGTGATGTGATATCCTGATGTCACTTCGTAAGGACATTAGGCCTGTTATTTCTCCTCTTAGTTTCTCAAAGCAGGAGAAGTCTGGGAAGAAAGAGAGAGAGAGAGAGAGAGAGAGAGAGAGAGAGAGAGAGAGTGAGAGAGAGAGAGATTTCTGTGTAATAGGAAGAAAGTATGAGGTTAGTTACAAGCTGTTTTTTATATTTTTTATTAATAGATTATTTTTATCTGAAGAAACGTAAAGTACAAATATTACAGGGACAGCCTTACACCTAAAAAGAGATTGGTTACTCTAAAGTTTATAGAGAATTAAATCCTGACCCATGATTACCACAATCAAAAGGTATCTTGGGATTAGAGGAATCATAGGTGCGATCAAGCTGACTTTGATCATTAGTAACATTTAAAAGCATCCCTATTACTAATGCTTATACTTTTGATTTGAGCAAACCCTATCCCTATATATTTAACTTAGGATGTAACACGTTCTGCACAGTTTGTGCGACGAACGTGAATGATATACCTCAAAAGGTCGAGAAGAGGTGATATTACTTTTCTAAGCAAACTGACTTGAATTTCTGCACCATTAGCTTACAGAATTTCAGAATTTCAGAATCTCAGAAAGATTTTCAAACAGATTCCAGGAAATTCCAGTTGTCTACCATTGGTTAAACAAACAGATAGTTTGTACTGTATAACCAACTCCATTGGTAAAGTCATTGTTGCTGTGTTGTGCTGGATGGATGGGCCACTCAAACAAACACATTTTGTAGCACCACAGACTCAAGTTACACTTTTAGGTGAAATCAACCTACAAACATCTTACTTACTGTATAGTTGACTCCATATTAATCTGGGATGTGAGAAATAATTTTAACATCGGAAAAATTAATACTTGATTTTCAGCTTGATGATTTTGCCCTGGTGGACGGTAAAAGGGATGTAAAAAGCCATAGACTTACTTAGAAGTAGCCATATCAAGGTACCATAAAAGGTGGCCTCTTCTCACTTGGGCCAGTAAGCAACCATCAAGAAACTATTAGCAACCAGGGACTAAAAACGGTTAACAACGAAAATGAATGACATTTTTAGTAGAACGAAACTGAAAACCAGAACAAAGTGATTTTCAATTGTTCCGGAGTGAAAACTTTATTTTTAAATGCTGGTAACTAGTTTTGCTCCGATCATTTTGTCATGAAACTAAATGCTAAAGGGTTTATCACAGTAAATCTTTGGAACTATACCACTTCATGTTGCCTGAAAAAATTAAACATGTTCTTTGATCCTGAAGGAAACTGCTGCATCACACATTTCTTTGCCTAATTACCCATTGTGGATGTTGCATTCTGTGAATGAAGACCTTTTTAACAACTATGTATAAATACTACATATTCTGTGAATGCACAACTAAACCAGATACAAGTACAACATTATTAGAGGTAAGACAAGTACATTTCTCAGTTGCTTTCAAGTCTTCACTGAATTATTGTTAGATATGATGCATTAATACAGATTTAACCTGCTGATACGCACCCCCTTTTTGAGCACAAATCATGCAAATGACATAACTGAACTTAAATGGTGGTATTTACTGCACCCTTGTAGTATCTTTTGAAAGAATTAATATATGTTGTTTTTTTTTAAGTTAGAGAAGCTGAAGTTTATAGTAATGGAAATAATAGAGAAGCTGAAGTTTATAGTAATGGAAATATTTTGTGCTGAACATGTATTTATAATCTAAAAAACAATAATAAAAGTGCCAAGACAAACCAGACATACAATATCCTCAAAGCCACAAGTCTAAAGAAGTTATGTTTCAAATTTGAAGATGATCTAACAAAAATGGATGTTTCTGCAAGTTTTTTTTCTCAGAAAATTTAAATGAAGTTAAATTAAGGCTCTGCCTTTCAAGACAACACAAAATCATCTCGGTTACATACGTAACCTCGGTTCCCTAGATGAAGGCATATATGGAGTGCCTTCATACACAACCTATCTGAAAACTCTCTACAATAATGCCAATATTCTAATATTGGCTATGGTGATTGAGCCCCTCCTGTTTTGGCACAAAACTGACCGCTTGTTTCAGTGCGAACTGACTGCTATAAATTCCTCAGAATTTCTGACTGAGAACAAGGAGTGCATTGCTCGTGCCACAAGAACTCTGAGTCTTGTAGTGCAGCTAGCATTCGCAATGTCTCGTTCCCTTCATCTCAGGGAACCGAGGTTAAGTATGTAACCGAGAAGTTCCCTTACAACTTCAGTCCACTTGACATTGTTTACTAACGCATATGGGGAACAGAATCCAATCACGCCGCACTACACAACATAACTTCCTAAAGAGGAAACATGGTGGCGCAGACTTATGGGACGATGACCGATATGTCTATGCCACAGTAAGTGATCCTCATGATGGCCAGGAGGAGAGCACTCATAATGAATATATGAGCTATAGCCATATAGTATGAATCACTCTTATGGACTTATGGAATTATAACAGTGTTGTGTAAACGGCGGTTGTGTAAACGTTACGAAGCCCGTACTTAAAAAGGGGGCATAAGTATATATATATATATATATATATATATATATATATATATATACACACACATACATATATATATATATATACAGTATATATATACAGGCCAATGAATAGCAAGTGCTCTAAACAGAGAGGACTTGTGAAGAAAGAGATGAAAAAAAAACCTTGTGAACGTGTTTTGCGAGGACCATCCTGTTGCAAAACATATGTCTTGTAAGGACACACATTTCGTCCATGCCCATGAGGAGGCCATGCCTCTAGTTGAGTGTGCTTTAACACCAATTGCACAACTTTGACCCTGTGATTCATAAGCCAGGCTAATTGCATCGACAATGATAAATTCTTTGCTTGGAGATGGACATTCCTTTTGTGTGTCCTCCATAGCATATATGGAGCTGATCAGACTGAAATGGCAAGTACGCTGAACGTATGTATGTAGCACCCACACAAGGCATAACAAATGCAATGATTGTTCCTCATCTGACTTAAATCGAGGAGGGAAGAAGGCCTGAACGTGGACCACCTGCGCTTTGAAGGGTGTGGTCAGGACCTTAACTACATAGCCTTTCCTGGGTTTGAAAGTGGTTCTTGAAAAACTGGGGCAAAACTCAAGACACGAATTGTCAACTGATAATGCACTGTAGGTCACCGGCCCATTTTACTGAGGCCAGAGCCATCTGTAATGCGGTCTTAACGGAAAACATGTCCGAAGGGGGGCCCTGTGAGAGCTTTTAAGACTAAAGTTAAGTCCCAAGTCGGGACAGTAGCTGGCTGGGGCAGATTTAATCGTCTTGTTCCTTTTAGGAACTTATGATTAAATCAAGCTTGCCTATAGAGGCGCCGGCTTCATGTGCGTGATACGCAGATATAGTTGCCACATACACTTTGAGCATTGACAGGGTGTGTCCTGCGTCTAATCGCTCTTGAAGAAATATTAGAATTTCATGTATGGGGCAGTTTACTGGGTCCTTACTATGTGAGAGACACCAGTCAGTGAAAACCTTCCATTTTAGAGAATAGAGGTGTCTTGTGGACGGTGCTCTGGCTTGTAAAATGGTGTTCATGACTGAATGCATCAGTTCTGGTGCGTGTAGTGCACCCTGTTCAGTGGCCACACATTCAGGTTCCACAGCTGGGGCTGGGGATGCCAGATTGTGCTGTGCGCCTGAGAGAGGAGATCCCCCCTCAGTGGTATTTCACATGGTGGGCTGTACAGCATCTCTATCATTGGGCCATTTTTGTGCCATTGCATCCGTTCCCAACGGGGCTTGAGACAAAAGGGGATAGTGGGAATTTTCAAATAGGTAAATAGGTCAATTTCTGATTTGCCGTATATTTCCCAAAAATTCAACACCGTTTGAGGATGAAGTCTCCAATCGCCCAGTATCACCCCTTGGCGTGACAGTATGTCTGTGCAGTAATTCAGGCTGCCTGGAACATATGTTGCTCTCAGTGAGAGGAGATGATGCTCACTCCATAGGAGGAGGTGCCGCGTCAGTCTCAACAGTGGTGGTGAATGAATTTCAACTTGGCGGTTTATATATGCCACAACTGTCATGTTGTCTGAGCGAACAAGGACATGACAGTTTGCTATTTCTGACTGAAAAGTCTTCATAGCTAGAATTACAGCCAATTGTTCTAGGCGGTTGATATGCCATGCCCTCCTCGGACCTGTCCAGGTGGCGAAAGTCGGGCACCCATCATACACCGCCCCCCAACCTGTGTTGGAAGCATCCGTAGTCACCACTTTCCGCATGAAAATTTGCCCCAGCACCACACCTCGCTGGTAAAATGCAGGAGCTGTCCATGGTACCAATGCAGCTATACAGCGGTGGGATATAGTGATGCGCATGTGCCCTTGGCACCAAGCCTGTTGTGGCACACGGCGCTTCAGCCAGTACTGAAGTGGTCTCACGTGTAAGAGACCTAATGGGATGATGGCCGATGCCGCCGCCATAAATCCCAATGCTTTCTAAAACAGCTTCAGAGGAAGTGTTCTCCCCAGTTTGAACTGAGACAGACACTGTAGAATGGCCTTAACACGCTCACTCGTGAGGTGCACGCGCCCGCTCGTGGAGTCGAGGCGGACTCCCAAATAGGAGATATTTAAGCGTGCTCTTCCCCCAGTTTACATTGAGGCCCAAGCTGTTTAGATGTTGAAGCAGTAAGTCTCTGTGTTGGCATAACAGAGCTTCTGATTGTGCCAGTAACAGCCAATCATCGCGGTAGTTCAAGATGCGTACGCCGCTCAGTCTCAGAGGGGCGAGAACCGCACTGATGTACTTAAATGTGCGAGGAGCCAGAGACAGTCCGAAGGGCAGCACTTTGAATTGATACGCTGTTCCCTTGAACGCGAATCTCAAAAACATCCTGTGGTATTGTAAAATTTGAATATGGAAGTATACATCCTTCAGATCTATTGATGCAAACCAATCATGTGGGGCGTACATGCGATAGAATCCATTTCTGAGAAATCATTTTGAATAGGCATTTTATAAGTACACGATTTAAATGTCTCAGATCCAGGATTGGCTGAAGTCCGCCGTCTCTATTTGGGACAGGAAAATAACGGCTGTAAAACCCTTTTTGTGATTGACAATTTGGCACAATCTCTATCGCATTTTTCATGATTAGATTGTGTATTTCAGCTCGTAACATGCACGCCTTCGGATGGAAGACAGAACGCCATAGAAATGGGGTGGCCGGCAAGGAGAGATGTGCCGCTACCGCCTCCCCCACCGGGAGTAGTTGGGTATAGCCGTTCTTTTCCCCATGGTCCACGTTCTTGAGAACGTAGTCACTGCGCGCACGCGCTGAGTGCATCTTCCTCTCATTGGTGCGTACACGGTCCTTGCCATCGCTGGGGGGAGGGTCAGTAGCATCTTCCATTGACCAGTCGCCCGATGCGGCAAGAGACATGACATCATCATTATCATCCTTATCATCCCCAGCATCAGATCCACCAAACGATATGAGACCGCAAGCTCCTTCAGAGGGCCGGAGCTCGTCTCGCACATAGCATATGGGGAAATATGCACTTCGTGGAGATTGAAGGGCTTGTGGGGCTTGGCCTCACGGCACCGCCGTGCCCCCTCGTGTGAACCCTCAGGAATCACAGAAGAGGCGACTTGAGACTCATGTCTTCCGAGTGAGGACAGTCTGTCTCCATGAGAGCTGACTGTGCGTGGGCACGGCCCAGACAGAAAGCGCAACTCTCATGCGTGTCTGATGGCGGGATGTGTCTCTCGCACAAGGAACACTTACGGAACTACATCTTGAAAAAGACGTGAACACGTAAGTGGCTCTTCTAGATATATAAATATAGATTTAAATAACTTATATAAATTATATTTATAACACACAATTACAATTTGCTTTAAAAGGATACTCGACACCTGCCGACGCGCTGCAGAGAATCAGGATGCTGAGGTCAATTCACCAGCGAAGCGTCAAGCGGCGAGGCAGAGTGATGTTCGCCGGAGCACTGCAGGGGAACGGAGAGTCTTCTTGCTGCCATGAAGATTCCGTCCACTGACTGGCGTGTATTGATGTCGAAGGTAGAGGGCTTTGAGACAAGAGGTAATCGCTGTCTTGAAGGAAGAAATTCAGAGGAAATTGTGCACCTGTTTTATAGTGGTCAGTTCACGCCAAAACAAGCGGTCAAAACAGGTGGGGCTCAAACACCATAGCCAATATTACAATATTGGTGTTATTGTAGAGAGGTTTCAAATAGATTGTGTATGAAGGCACTCCCCATATGCGTTAGTAAACGCAATGTCAAGTGGACTGAATTCGTAAGGGAACTGACTGCACTGCTTGGCTATTCTGAATAAAACGACGCATTTTTTAAAATAGACTTTGCAGACAGGCTCATTTTGTTTACGAGACTCTAATATATAAGATAATATACATATTTACAACATGAATGCTTCTCTGATTGCATATTTTGTTGAAGAACGATGACGAAGGGTAAATCTTTCAGGAGAGATCTCATGTAAACAATGGTGAATATCTCAATATTTCTCAGATTTATCACTTTTATGGACAAAAACTTCTATTGGATGTTTTTCAATGAACACTTGTCATGGACAACTGATCCAAGTGTGGCGAACTGGATTCATCTGGTGATCGCGTTTTCATAACAAAGGTATGAAGTCCTGTTTTGATATTGCATGTTTCATTTTTACTCCTGGCACAAATAACTAAATTGCTGTTTCTGGAGCATTGCTATCACGAAGATCGGATAGCAATGTTGAACCCTTAGACCTTTGAAAAGATGTTTAATTTGTTAACATTAATAAAATTTTTAGACGTTAATTTATATATGAAATGTAAGCAGAGTGACATCACTACCTCGTGCGGGGGTTTTGCGTATCCACAGGTTAATGCTTCCAAGTTTTGACTCAGAAGCAGATCTGTAAAAAAAATGAATTTAACTTTTAATGAACTGCTTGTTATAATTTATATGCCGATAAATCCACCATACAGAGGAAAAAAATAGCTTATTTTCGTTTATTTTGGTGAGGAAAGTGGCATATTTTGGGCTTGTTTTTCCAGACCATGTTGGTTGTTTCTCTTGAGAGATCTGGCAACACTGCAATTGGTATTTCACCCACCCTTAGTGCAGAGTACTGTTATTAAATGTTCTTTTATTTTGTTTTAATTGGTAACCTTTTGGAAAGGAGGCTGCAGAACTTATGAACCAGAACAAAAAAAATAATGTTTTTGCTCAGAATGAACCTAAATGAAAAACATTTAGTTTTTAGTCCCTGCTAGCAACTACCAAGAACACCCTTGCGACAGCATAAGAATGCCCTGCCAACCAACCTCAACACCCAGCCTAACTCATATATTCTTCAGAAAAGAAAAATGTTGTTAATATTAGACTGCCATCCCAGAGTTCACGGCTCCTTTGACAAACCTGGGTCACAACCCAAGAAAAACAATGCAGCGAGGCTATGATTGTTTTAATGGACACAGACTGTTAAAAAGACTTCAGGCTTTGCCCCAACTATCAACCCTTTAATTGTTTCTGCACCTTAACAACGGTCATTGGCAACCACAGTTGAGTTTTGATGAAGATAAAAAGGTGTAGACAGTCACTGTTGGATGGTCTTTGGCTATGTCTCAAGGGCTGATATAAGAGCCAATAAGCCCTCTTTTGTTAGTAATTCTGTTGGCTTTGGAACTAAAACTGCATCTGGTCAAAGAGAAGTTCCTGCCTGACAACATCTGCCTGATCTCAGCGACACTCTATGTACACAGATTTTTACTCTCACGGACTGTCTGCGAGGAGACCCACAATGTTAAAGACAAGTACAGTAACACTCTAGTTCTTTCTAGCACATTAGGTTTTGCAAAGAATACATTTTCTGCAGTAAGAAAGTTTCTTACTTACAGTAAGAGTTTTTCAACATATAGTCAGAATGTTGCTTTCGGAAGTTCCAGAACCCTGACATCAGTCCCATTATACAGAGGGACTAACAAGGGACAGCAGCGGCTCAAGTGTGTTTACCTTCACCTGTGATCTCTTACTCTTGCGTCAGCAGCATGAGAGACGCAGGTTTGGATCCTGTGTTAAAATCAGGAAGTAATTGTATTTGCATAATCACAAATTAAGATTTTTAGAACAATATTTTGACTCTGTATGTCCATACATTGCAATTGAATGGTGGCCAGAACTCTGAAGGTCCAAATATCAAATAAAGGCAGCATAAAAGCAATCTGTACTACTCCAGTGGTTAAATCAATGTCTTCTGAAGCGATTCAAACGGTTTTGGGTGAGAACAGACAAAATATAACTGAGCTGATATATTCTTATAAAAATCTTAATTTGTGTTCTGCAGAAGAAGAAAAAAAGTCATACACATAGGGGATAGTATGAGGATGAGTAAATGATGAGAAAATTTGAAGTTTTGGGTTAACTATCCCTTTAAAAAGGTCTTCCTGCGGAATTAAAGGAACTTAAAAAAGACTCTTTTATGGCATCACGTAAAAAAAGGTTAACTTTTCATAGGTGTTTCTCATGCCAAGAACTCCCAAATATGATAATTCTCTTACGAGGGTCCCCCTTACTAATAAATCAAAGGCTGCTTTATAAAGTGTGTGAATGTAAGTAAGTGATATATTATAAAGACAGCAGGCTGTATTTTAGAGAAAAAAGTCACTGGCCACAGCCATGAGGTTTTGGTATTTCCGTGCAAGCATAAGTCTAGGCACAAGTGAGTTTGGCGAAATTGTGCACACAAAGCGCTAATAGGTTGAGTCAAGTGAAATTTAATTCTGAGGTTCTTCTCCGGTTATTGCACCATCTGCATCCTATTATATAGTCCATTCCCTGTCAAGCACCAGCAATATAAACAAAGACAGCACATTCATAATAAGTAGGTAATGTAATTGAGCTGTATGCAATTAATTTGTAGAATAGAAACATGGGCTTACGTTCTTTAGTGCATTAATTGCGTCCTTGTTGAATATAAGGCATATTTCTATGACAGTGACATGCTCCTTTTATATGTGTAGAAAATATGTTCTTCTCAGGATTTGGAAGAATGCTTCATTAAATAATAGAGAATGTATGTATTATTAATCATTTTAATCAGCCGACACACAAATCATGGCTATTAACAGTGATTGTATCGGCACGCAATTCACTTCTATCGGCCAATTTTGTTGAAAATAGCAAAATGCGTTTTGCGCCACTTCGTTAACGCACATTACATCACAGTCTGATCATATACACACTCAGAAAGCGTAAACACTCCCACCCAAGCTCACCTGTGCTTTGCGCTGGTATGAAAATTGCACTTAGAATTAGTACTCTCATGAAAATTGAGCCCAGCATTTTGAATTTTATATTGTCATTATACTTAAACTGTAAAACAATATTAACATATTGTGAATTAGGGAACAGTAGATTGATTTTTCTAGAGATAAACTCGGTCTGTGCTTACCGAAATCCGAAGCATAGCCTCCAGTGGCTGAAGCAAGAAGTGTTTATGAACCTAAGGCACATGCGAGCTCCAGTTTCTGGGTGACATTCTCACAGAGGGGTGCCAAAAATGAGTTGTGAGTTGAGTGAGATGTTTTTAGCTGTAAAGGATGAAATACATTGAAGAGGAATTCATATTTTATGAACTGTTCCCTCAAACCCCAGCCATAAACCTAACCATCAGTGGAGTAAAAATTTAATCTTAGTGGGAAAATTAAATCTCAAATTCACGTTAGTCACTGCTAAGATAAAAAAAAAAAAACTTTCTTCTATAGTATCATAAGGACTTAAAAAGGTTCACCTATGCCATTTTAGAAGCTTGAAAAGGTCCTCCAATGGCATTCAAAGAAATCCAAATGGTCCTCTTATGACATAATAAGAACCTTAAAAGGTTATCCTATCACATGATAATAACTCAAAAAGGTTTCCTATAGTATCATAAGAAATTTAAATATATTCATGATAACTCAAAAAAAGACTCTACGATGGGATCATAGGAACTTGAAAAAGTTTCAGGATCCAAAACCCTTCTTATAACCTATATTTTTCCTATACCTCATTCTGCTCTCCATGAAAGCCTTCACTATGGATATACCTCAAAATACCACAGGGATTAACAGAGAGAACACTAAATAGAAGATAACTCTGATACAAGACGACAGGCAAAGCTCAAGCTTCTGAGAAGTTCTGCGTGTGGGTTTTGAAGGGAAAATTACTAGTTGCCAACACAACCTAATACATATGTCAAGAATTTAGAAGGACAATGTTGTCTAAAGAGGAGGCGTATTTGAGAATACACAGAATCTGGCTCATCGTTGCAGTGGTTGAACTGTAAGCCTGGTCTGGGTTAAGAGCTGTTTACAGATAGGCCTGGACATCTTTCCTGCATTAGAGGTTTTCCAGCACCTATCATTAAGAGGAACTGATATCATAAATAAAGTATGTTAACATGCTGTCAGACTGTGTGAACTTTATGTTTGATACTCAATTTAATTGTTTTCTCTTCTAGTATTTTAAACATTAAACCACCATTTCCTATCTTTGCAAACATTTTAGATTAACATACAATTCAGACAAGGACATCTGCTTTTTGAACTCATATAAACAAGTTAGTTGTCATGAAAACAAACAGTACTTGACAGTATCTCTAATGCTAATCATTTTCAAGCTCTATACACAAGCAGACAGTTACAATAATCAAATTACTTATTTGACAGACATGAGAAATAACTTTCAAATTGCTAAAATATCTCTAAATGCTGAACTCCATGTCAGACACACACTCACTCACTCACTCACTCACTCACACACACACACACACACACACACGCTCAAAATGTTTGTGTGTGTGTGTGTGTGTGTGTGTGTGTGTGTGTAAGAGAAAGGCCACAGCGATTCTTATACAGCAACATCACACTTATACAGAAATGTTCTCGATCCCGGAAATACAGCAAAACTGTACATTTCAGCAGAATTTATTACAGCAGTATCAGCGTGCATGGCAACCACTGAACTTTCTCAACTGTTAGGTCAGGGAACAGGGAAACGAGAGGACCAAAGCAATCGTCCTGCTACACATCTCCCTATGGCTGAACGGCTCCCTGTTAATGCAGATCTTTCAAATTTGGTTCCCAATTTAAAATGGTTACTTTCATATTTAAGAGAAAATGTCCCAGCACAGTCCTCAGTGTGTAGAACTTTAGTTCAAATACTTGATTGCTCCGAAAAAGCTATTGTTTTCCAAAAGAAGAAGATGTTTTCCTTTGTAATATTTGATCGAAATGTAATAACTTGCTCTGCCTCTGAAATGACATTCCTTTTTGGATGATGTCACCAATCCCTCTTACTTTTACCCTCTTACTTATCATCCCCTCCCATCCAACCAAGTTGCTCTTTTCTGGTATGTACCGTCCATTTTCCATCAACCAGCTTCACTAAAAATAACATGCCGGTCAAGCAACTTCAACAGGTAAGTTATGCTAGTGAACAATATATACTGGTACACCAATGAGACCACAAAAATCCAGAACTAGCCTGCATTAACCAGCCTGGACCAGCATAAAAAGTATTTTCAGTTGGGTAGCCAATGCGCTATTCAAAGAGTGAGACTGAGTTTTTAAGATTTTACAGACATTACAGCTGATTTTCTGTAAAGCTGCTTTGGAACAATGTGTATTGGGAAAAGCAAAAATAAAACACTATACAATTAAAATGTATTTTAATTGATTTGACATTTAAGTTACTTTTTTTTTTTAATACATTATCAACAAAATCTCAATGTTCTCGCTTTGCACTGTCAAACAAAAAAGTGATAGCTAATGCTGAACCATTTTAGCAAACATGAATTAGCATAAGTATTTATGAATCAAAGTAATGGCTAGTATCATCCAATCACTGCCAACCATGCTGAAATAAAATAATATCAGTGGTCATTGTGATTAACAGCGTGCTGTTTTGTGATATATCACAAACATTTTCTAAATGTCATATCAGATGAAACTAGAGACTGTAAACTTTTGACTCAAACAGGTTTAAATGCAAACACTTAATGAGGTTTCTTACCAGATGTAGTTTTATTTGCATTTCTCTCAAATTCAACTGTTTTTGCACAATGTTGTTTTGTCACATGACTCGTAGCGCCAAAGGTTTAAACCTTTACTGACAGCCCAGTGTGTTCTAAACTGAGATCAGTTGTTTAAATGAAATTAAATTGTGCATAGCTTAAAGCGAAGACAAAACACACAGTCCACGCAGTAGGATGCGGGGTCGCACGAGGATACAGTACACTTACAGTATAACAGGGACAATCCCCCTAGAGTAACCTGAGGTTGAGTCTCTTGCTCAAGGGTACAATGGTGGTCGTTATCTATCATATGTTCTGGGGCTTGAATTCATAACCTTTTCATTGCAGTGTAGACTATACCAGAGAACCAAAGGGTAAAGAAACAAAGCTTAGGCATTTTGGGGGAAAAAATAGCTACTAAATAAATATGTCATGAACAATTTCTGGCCATTTTCAGTCGATCTCCACTTTGCAGTTAATTGGTATTGTCTGTATCCAATTCCAGGGGCTTGCACCAAACCTTTTAACTTGCAACTAAGGCTGCAAGATAGAACGAGAAAAAAAAAAATCCTCAATATCTATGATAAACTTTTGAGAAATTGTCAATATATATCCTATGTTCTACATCTAGACAATGGGATCAAGTAAGTGTTGCTAAAAATGCAAGCAGTTCAGTAAATTAATACACACAACTAGCAAACTGAATCACAGTCATGAAATCAGCCAGTTAGAAAGTATTAGCAGGCTAGCTAAATTAGTTTATTGAAGGTAGAGCGGAGGAAAATATTGCCATGGCATTTTTATTTTATATATATATATATATATATATATATATATATATATATATATATATATATATATATTTTTTTTTTTTCTTCTTTTTTTAAGAACTCCATCTTTACTTCAAGTAAATGACCATGCAAAATAGTCATCATGAAACTTGACTTGTATATAAACACTTCAAGTGAGTAACTTGGATTTAAAAACCATTTGATGAGACCAAAGTCTAATGAAAGTCAAGTCATACGCCATGTTTGGCCCAGATTCTTGTATGGCCACTGACGCAACCAGTGCCAACTTAACTAAACACACGCTGCCTGATCTGGATGACATAAGACAGCTTGCACTGCAGGCCACAAACACTCGGCTAAACCTCCCTGACCATCCACACATCATATATTCCCCTGCTCTGTGAATCGCTTTTGTTAACAGACCATCAGTTGAATATCTACTTAAGGACGCCACAGTTTCCCACTACCTCACAGCAGGGCTTATTGGCAAGCCTCTCAGCCAAATAAAAGTAGAACTATAAGCACAGATGGGACATGTCCCGGGCTTGATTATTTGTACACTTGTGATATTTAGTAGGGAGAACACTGCAGCCTTGAAAATCTCTTAGTAACTAATTGGAATGCAAGCCAAGAGGCATGTCAGTGATCTGGCCAGTGCATGGCAGATCAAGACAAGATAAGACAGGCCAGAAGAGATGATCTCTCTCACTCTCAGACAGAATAGAGGTTAATGTCTGTCTGGAGCAACATGTGCAAGACTAGCTAGAAAGCTTTGTATCCAGTCCAGTCAAACCCATACTGGCTGTAATGTTTTTTTTTTTTAAGATGATTTCAGTTTGTAATTTCTGGGCATTATTAAACAATCCTCTATCATACTTGATACTGATTAGTCAATCTTAGCATTCCGCTTTAAAAATATTTTTGTGTAAGGCAATGGCATAACAACAGCAGTTCAGGTTGTGCTGTCGCACTATGGCCCAGGTTGAGAGGGAAATTGAAAAGTACCGCCTCGCCCCAATAAGGTGAATACGACAGAGGGACCAAACCTGACCCCTATCATGACCATGCTAGCTAGCTGGAAAATCAGTTAAAATAAACACAAGGATGAGAGATTAATTTGTTCTGATTAAAAACCTTTCCACTACAGAAAAAGAAGAGGTTGGAAATGTGTGAGGAGGGAGGGAATACGAGTAAAATGAATAGAGTATGCAGAAGAGAAAGCAGGAGATCAAAAGAGAGATAAAAGAGACAGAACAAACAAACAGGCAAATAAACAAATGTTACATCTACATTTGGCATGAGTGGTTCCATTAATGAATGTCTTGAATATTTCAGTGCAGATTAGAGACAAGTAATGCCAGAATACAGGATCCAGGGTGCAAATCCATCTCAACAGCTCTCTGCTCTAGGGCCGTGTCGAGATGTAAAACCTCGTTCTGCACTCTAGCAGGATTTGCATTTGCTGCTTTCAAAGTTAAGGGCTAGGCCTGTAAATTTTGTTCCCATGCAAATACCAATGACTTTCTTTTTTTTACTAATGAGTCAGCCATGTCTTGTCTCAATCAAACTAAAGATTCCCAACTATACTGCACATCATTGTGTTAGATAAACTTAAAAAGGGTCTAAAAATATCCAATCCTCAAATATGAAAAATCTCAAATCTGATCTAAACTCCTCTTCAAAAGATTTAAAAATGGTGATTTTTAAACAGATTTTTTTTTTTTTTCCCAAAAGGTCAAAAAGATACAATGTATGCGATCCAAAGTCCTCACTCTAACACTTACTCTCTCTTTTCATATTGGTCCACGGACACAGATAATAAGCGAACAGAATCCCCTCTCTTAGATTTCCTGCTGAAAGAGTGCATTAAATGAACCAATTCCACAATACAAACCTGACAGATAAAAAAGACACTTCCTGCTCTGAAAGGGCTCAAAAACTGGAAGGATTCATACAAATAAAAAAAGTCAATTCAAGACTATGTCTCTTTAAAAATAGAATTCAAGATTCTCTACAGAACTTTTCCTTTCTACACACTCCTAATGGCAAATAAGAAATGAAGCAAGTGTCATTAATTAAAAACCACTGATAGCAAGACGAAGCAACTTCCATGGCTACCCTAGAGGGAACAACGGTAATTGAGGTTTGAAAGGTTGTTATTGCAGAACAGAAAAAGGCCTCTTAGGACTTACAAAAGTTACATAATGTGATTCAAGGCTAAAGTGAAAACTAAAATGAAGCACATGGAATTAAGACCACGTGCACCAGCACCACAGCACTTGATGTGTCCAGCAAACATATCAATTCTGCAGCAATAAAATAAGCCCTATCAAAATTGCTCATTTAATGCTGTGCGCCTGTGGAGAAGAATTACTGATAAAGTGAAACACTGACAGTGTGCTGATGTGAAGTAATAAAAAACCCACAATAAAGTACTGTTTTTCATTACATCCCATTTAAAAAGATTGCAAGAAAATATATTTAATAAACAGAAATGTATGCTTTTTGTGTATGCCTGTGACATGTTAAGATTTGGTAAATCTTTTGAGTTGTAATATGTTGTCTTATTTAATAGCATTTTATTATATATATTTTAAAGGTTTGATGCCAGAAACCTTGTTAAGATTGGCAGATTCTTTATCATAGTCATGTTTTGGAGTTAACAAAATACATTTTTAGAATTTGCAGAAATTCACTTTATCATAGAGACCATATTTATTTATTTATTGCATTATGTAACTCTTTCAGTCTTAATTCATCTAGCCTAGTATGTCTCTTGAGATTATTTTTATTTATTTTTTATCAGGAAAACAGTTTTTATATGAAATTGAGCAAATTAAGTTTTCTTCTTAAAGTAACATTTAATTAAACAATTAATTACCCCTTGGAAGTTCAAATATAAATGCTAAATTGAGTACACAAAACTGAACTCCATGCACATTCTTTATGATATTCTTACGATAAGATCAAGAAATATCTTTAGTATCTTCTTAATTGCCTCAAAATAAAACAATAGCCAATTTGATAGTATTGTGTCTAGTCACGTTAGTTTAATCTCTCCAAAAATCTACCATGTGTTCAATGTTACATGATGCGCTGTTCTTAAAGAGGCAGTAACTATATTAGCAATAACAAACATTTATGTAGTTTTATACTAAATATATAAAAATTATGCATAATATTTTACAAATATAAAAAAAAAACATGTTATTTGGAGTCTTCTGTGTTTTGAAGTATTAACAATTAATAACAATTCATAATTTTTTAACTACGTAAGTAACATTTAGATTTCTGAAAAGATACATTTCTGAAAATGTACATATCTTATTATTATTATTGATAATAATAATAATATTTTCCGGATGCCAATGTCTGTGCCCCACATGGACAACTCCAGTCAACAAAGTCTGGACATGCCACTGCTTGCCTGTATAAAATCCATCTTTCAATGAAAGTAACAATTTTTTTTTTATGTTTTATGTTTGTACGGCAGGCAAAAATTCCTAAATGATTTGAAGTATCATTCATGTCCATAGCACAAATGGTGTGGTGGTGAAAGAAACTGTCATTTAGACCGGTGGTTCTCTGGTGAGTCAGGACACAAAAATGGGTCACATTTTTTCTGTGGATAACATGAGAAAAACCATGCTGTCACTTGGTAGAAACAATCTGTTGCAAAACTAGAACATATGATTTAGACTATGCGCCTACAAGACAACTCCTGTTAAAATCTTCACAGATTACACTGTATGGAAGTAAATTCATGACTAAAGTCTTAGAAGCATAAAAACATGGTGAACGGCTGTAACCTCCGTTCCCTGATGGAGGGAATGAGGTATAAAGGGAGAAAAATGTGTCTGTTTCATTCAGGATTTTTCTGAGGAGCCGACAATGAGGTTCGGCTGCAACAGTGGCTCGGCTCAGCAACGTGGCCGGGAAGACACAAAGTCTCATTCGCTCCATCAGGGAATGGAGGTTACATCCGTAACTAGACGTTCCCAATCTGTTGCTCACTTCGACGTTGAGTCGAAGAAACGACACTAGGGGTCCAATTTAAATCAAGCCATGCGATGAGTCGTGTACGTGTACAGCTGACACAGGAGCAGGCAGGTATTTTACCATGCCAAAGTGACCGGCTGTGCCAGGCTGCACGTACCCTTCCCCAAAGCCCCATAAAATCATCAAAGCCTTCTGGTTCTTTACCCCCGACAGGGGGGGGGGGGGGGGGGGGGGAACAAGGCGACATGCCGAGCATGAGAACAGGCCGTGCCAGCCACACCTTTTCTCTCTCTATGTTTCTCGTATAGAGTTAAAGCGGCTGGGGCCATCTTAACACTATCGTATGCATAGGGGAAGGCAATCTTTCACAGTTTTCCTATTCTTTCAGGGGGGAAAGACACTGCGGAGACAACACCTGCCCAGACTGGGGGAGGTAAAGAGTGGTGAAATACATCAGATGGGCTTTTAGGTCACATGTACAGAATGGCGCGGTGGTAGATCCTACCACATTGGCCCGGGGGGTCCCGGGGGTCCGTGAAGACTGCCTAAGGGAGATGCGGGTTCACTCGCAAGGGGACCGTACCACGGAAAATACACACAGGGGGAAAATTTCACGTGGGAGCCGTCCTGTGGAGCAACTATTCCAGTACAGGGTAAATTGAGTACCCACATTGGTCTTGGTCGGCGAATTCATCCGCTGAATTCACGGACCAGAGGGCTAGGGAGGAGTCATCCAAGGAGCCAAGTTTGTGGGATCTCCTGGGGTAAAAGCGTACGGTATTACCTCAGCAGACGGAAAGGGCGCTAGGTGCAAGTGGTCCACCAGGTCAGTTTGTCTGCGTGTACTGAGATCTACCAGCTCAGACCTGAGAAAACACGGGACGAAACCTACTCAAGCCTGCGTGTGGTCCAAGTAGATACGCAAAGCACGTACCGGACACAGCAAGGAAGGGGCTGGGCCTGCCTCCTCCTGGGGCAGCGCTTGCAGGTTCACTACCCAGTCCCTGAAGGGAGTGGTAGGAATCTTGGGCACATAGCCCGTTGTGGTCTTAGAATCACGAGAGTGTCTGCTGGACCGAACTCCAGGCAGGTGTCGCTGACAGAGAACGCATGCAGGTCCCCGACCCTTTTGATGGAGGTGAGCGTGATCAGGAGGGCCGTCTTCAAGGAGAGGGCCCTGAGTCTGACTGATTCTAGCAGCTTGAAAGGGGGTCTCTGAAGGCCCGAGAGGACCACTGAGAGATCCCAGGAGGGGAACAGGCTCGGCCGGGAGAGATTTATCCTCCGGGCGCCTCTTAGGAACCTGATGATTAAGTCATGCTTACCCAAAGACTTGCCGTCTACTGTGTCGTGGTGGGCCGTGATAGCAGCTACATACATCTTCAAGGTGGAGGGTGACAGCCTCCCCTCCAACTCTCCAGCAGGAAAGAAAGTACTGACCGCACCTCTGTGGGTCTTCAGCCTGGGAAGAACACCAATTTGCAAACAAGCGCCACTTCAGGGTGTAAAGTTGCCTGGTAGAGGGAGCTCTAGCTTGGTTGGTTGTGTCTATGATAGCAGGTGTTAGATCAGTTAGATCTTCTGCATCCCGTCCAGGGGCCAGACGTGGAGGTTCCAGAGGTCTGTGAGCGGCGTGCAGACCCGAGGAACCAATCATCCAGCCGCGAAGGCTGTGGGGAGGACGGAGGGTTCCAGTCCAGCCCCATGCTGAAAATCATTAAAGTAGTAAAGTAAAAACTTTGTAAATTAACAAGGGCTTTGAACCGCTCTAAAGTCATAAGTGCAACTTAAATGTATCTTTCTTGCATTTTCACAGTTTATTGAGAATAAGAAACATTTAATATCTTGTATTGATATATTTGGATCATTGGAATGCCATAGACAGAAACAAGGCTTTGGGTGTGCCAAGGGAACTGAAGCATAAAATGTGACATTTTTCGTAACTTTAACAACATCTGGCATTCAAAAATGTAACTACTGTTTAGAGCTTAAGCAATTTTCTATTCAGCCCCACATTACATTATAATGAATTTATTAGCCTAAACAAATGAATGAAACTTTTATCAATGTAGTTGGTAGGCCTGTTAATATATCCAAATATCAGGCTTAATATTTAATCATAAAATGTTATTATATTATTTTAGAATGTTTAATAATTATTTCCCAAAATCCAGAAGACAAATGCACAGGTAAATGAAGGGACAATTTGCACATAAGTGTTAAACTGAGTAAAAGTACTACACCTGGTTTTACTTTCACTAATTCATAAAAAGGAAAATAAATAAATGTGTGATGCACTTTACGAAACAGAAAAATGACAATACCATGTGCATTCAGTTTCCAGCAAAAGAAACAAACTTTTGGCAACATTAGAGACCCTTATTATGATTCACATTGGTTGGGTTCACATGCATGCATTTCTATCATTAATCTCTATAAAGTTGAGCATCAACCTGAAACCTCATCTTACCAAAGTCATCATTATTTATTTAATGAAATGCTGTGATTGTCTTTAACTTTCAGCGTCTCGACAAGGTTACATATAATTTCCATGCTTGTCAGTATTTCTGCATTATTGTAATGTTAAGAAGACAAACTCCTCGACATATTGGCCAAGGTTTCAGCGTTGGACCGGACAGCTCCCGTAATGAAGCATTGAAGTTCTAATTTATAACGAGCAATCTAAGTGCTGTTTTGGGAAACAGGCATTCTCTATGTAAAATAACGAACGGCATTAATCAAGATTATCATAAAAGTTGCAGCCTACAACTTTATACAGTTTTCACCATGGCACAATGTAAAATTTACATTGTAATTAATTAAATTAATAAACTGTGGCCAACCTACTTGATTATGCCTATGTCCACCTACACAGCAATCAGTGATTCAGGGCAGGTTCTAGACACCGTTAGGCTCAAGGCAAACTTTTTTTTAACTTATTTTTATTATTTCATGTGGCATGACATACAACAAAGTTGTAGCTCATTCAAATAATAACTTTAAAAATCTGTTTAAAGCAATACTCTTAACTGCCTTTTTTTTTCTAGAGATGCTCATTGTTGTAGCCTGGTAACTTCTAAACAACATTTTGGTCTCTGATAAAGTGATAAAAACCTGTGCACCTCATAAGAGCTTCCAGCCAATCAGAATGGAGCTTCTGACAGCTCTTGCCAATTGTGCTGCAATTTACATCATGCTTGCTGTGAATGGTCTGTGGCCATTTCCTGCTGTTTGAGACTGAGACTAACCCATAGCACTGACCAAATGAAATTCACTTTCAAGCATTCTTGACTTAATTGTTTAGTGTTTTACAAGTTCAAAAACTTAAAAACTTAATCAATCCCTTATCCATACCATATTAATAATAATGACATACTTATATTACTATAATTATACATGTTAAGATGAATTCTAGCCATTTCTGAAACTCCAATACACCAAAGAATATGCATTTTCCTATTTCCTGCTTTGTAGTAAACACTACAAGAATAAATACAACCATTTTATCATATTAATTATACATTATCTGTCAACTACTAATATGAATAGTCTATTAGAGGAACACATGGCATGGTGTTTCTATAAGAAACATGTTGAATTCAGTGTTACTGTGTCAAAGTTCCACATCTTTAAGCTTGTTTCTTCAAGTCACACATCTAGATAAAGGACCCACATGAAAGACTTGTTGGGCAAACAGAATATTTTGCATTTTATTTGATTGCCTCTCAATTTCTTTTTGTACAGCTCGTTAAATTATGGATTGCATCTCTTGAGCGCAGCTGTCCAGGGGGAAAAATACCTCCACCCAGAAGACGTGTCCAAGATTTTGCGATAGCAAAGTAGGCTTCAGACGCATTTTACACATTTTATTTGTTGCAACGCTGTCAATATGCGATATTTGTGGATTTTCCAAGATAGAAACAAAGCTTATCACTCACATGTGAATGGGTTCAAATTTGTAATGGCAAGTTTTTAATTGCAGATGTGAGCGCACTGCGCAGCTCTGGGCCTCGTTTCACAAAAGCATCGTAAGCCTAGATCGTGGAATACATCTTATGATTTATCTTACTTTTGCCACCTGCTTCCCAAAGCTATCATAACTTTAGAACTTGAGAATGCTTGTAGATTTATGAGTAAACTGAAGTAATCCTGCAGAGCTAAAAGCACTTAATCGAAAAGGGCTGGGTTTCCCGATAATGTTGCAACTTAAACTTTAACGATCATCTTAGCTAATGCTGCTCATTATTTTATGATAGAGTAATGCCTGTTTCTCAAACCAGCACATAGATCACTCGTTATAAAGTTGAACTTAAGTGCTTCGTTACGGGAGCTGTACAGTTCAAAGGCGCTGATCACTTTGGCAAGTGTTTGTCTTAAAATAAAAATAAGGTGGAAATACCGACAAACATGGAAGTCGTTTGTAACCTCGTCGAGGTGCCAAAATGTATTACCTATTACAGAATTGAATTAAAGAAATTAGGCATCATTATGCATCATGCAATTGGTTTGCTTTTAAAAAAAGACTAAAGGCGAGCCGATTTGAACCAGCCACTGGAGGAAGAAAGAAGAGGAGGATGAAGAGATGGAATCTCTCATTGCACACTCTCGCTTTAATCTCATTTGTTAACTATATGTATATGTTTTTTTCATTTTTAAACTGCGTGGTCACATTCCTCACATCTTTTTAAATAAGAACATGTCGTATTTTTATTGCAGTTACAATTATGCTTATCAAAGGCCGCAAATATAAATTTATACTGTATTACGTGTCTTGTAAATTTAGACCTATCACGTCGCATGCACAGACTGCGGACACTGCGTATTGATTTCATAGCAATTATTTCAACACATTTTTAGCTTCTGAAATAGTTTACAATGGCTTTCCAATAATCAAAATATATTAATACAATTTATTAAATGTCCCATTGTCTTTGATAAACTGTGAAAGATGCTAGAAAAATATGTTTAAGTTGCACTTAATGGACTTATGAGCAGTTCAAGAGCATTAATTTACAAACGTTTTTACGAACTACTTAGATAACGATGCTTTTAAGAAACGTGCCTTAGAGATTAAGTACTACTTAAGTGCTATTAACGTCATACTTAGTGCTTCGGGAAACCCAGCCAAGGTTAATAATAACAATAATACATAAAATAGATATATAAATGGATAAATAGATCAAATAAAATCAAAGAGAGCTCCTCTTCCTTTCTGATACCCAACGGCTCTCTCGCCCGCACCACATTTCTGTCACCATTATTACCTCTAGGAGTAAAGAGCAGACCTCTCAATTGGTGTCCCTAAAGTGCAGGTTCCACATGTCTACTTGCTTGGCAATTACAAGGTGAGTTATAATCAATTATTGTCATTGGCAGGACTATACGGCCTCCACTGTGTTTCTGCAACATGATCACATGGGAAGTCGGCATGCTATTTCTGAAAGTTCCGGTGCCCTAGGATCGGCAACAGTATGCCAACTTACTGACACGCTCCAATCGGACATATTTGGAACAGCTCAATAACAATTACTTTCCCTCATGGCATGACTGTTAGCACAATATGTCAGTTGCATGAGAGACCACAGTTCAATCCCCATTCAAACGAGGAAGTAATTACGTTTGTATAAACAATCCTGTCTCTACTAATGGTTATGGTTAGATTTGGGTTTGGTTGGGCGGTAGATCTAATAAAATAAACATTTCTCTTCACTGTTTTACACCCTGTTCAGCTGAAAACAATTATTTTTACAACTGGCTTCTGTAAATAAATGAATGTTTACACTTGTTTATATGCTTGTTTATAACACTTACCGCTTTGGCCTCTGGAGGCAGTGTTTTCAAATACATCAACGTATACCGATTTCGGCTAATGTATAATTGGCACACACTTGCCAAATTTTATGTTAAATCAGGTTGGTTCATAGATCCTGGAAGCTTTCATCTCGACCCACAGAGCAAATTGTATAAAATAAATAATTGCACATAAATGCACACCTATTGAACGAAGCAGTGATTGTGTAAAAGAAATACACAACCATTCTGCACAAAACTATTGCAGAAAAAATGTATTTATGTTTTTTAGATAAATAGGATGAATATATCTTTACAAATTTCCAGGGAAGTTTACAAATGTTTATAAAGTTATGCACAAATATAATGATGTTACTATGACAAGCAGCACTGGTCCACCCAATCTGCCAGATCAAATCTGCCAGAACATACTAATAATTGCAAATAAAAATAAACTGCATTTTGTCGCACACAAAATAGCTCACTTGATAATCATCATATTCCTGCTAGAAAATGTATTTAGAAAAACTTTTATATTTCAAGTATGAAAATGTATATGGTTTTGGTGAACTGAAATGGGTCGTGCTTCTCACCGAATCGGTTTGTTCCACTCAGCAGATAATTGATCATGTTTTGTCTCTATCGAATTACTTAACATCATGCACACATACAACAGCCACAGAGGAGCAATAATAGGCCTGGTGCGCAATGCGCTGCTGTGGCTTGAGGCTGTCTACACTGGATGCGTCAGAGCAAACGTTCTAAAGTCCGTTACACACGGGATGTGGCAAGCGCCAGTATCTAGTTCATTTTCAACGAGAAGCACATGGAAAGCGGCAAATCTCGCGCGTTTTTGCTAGCGGTACGGAGGTGCCATGCAACCGGTGCTCATGCACCCAATATCCTATAGCGTCCCTTTATGGTTAAAATTATGACTTGCATCACGTACTCGTCTCACTGAATCTGATGTCTGCGTCTCTTTAACGCTATGTCTGTGCTTGACTTACATGACATGGCTTTCTCTGATGTAGTTGTTTAAGATGTATTCCGCTATCATACTCGATTTTTAAATAATGAATTTGAGAACGCAGACAGATAGATTCAAAGGACATTGAAGCTTCTCAAGTTATCATTGAAAATCAGTTTGCCTATGAGATAAATGTATGGGGTTTTCAGTTCCGGAAACAATCTGTAAATATGACAACGGCCGCCCCCTGAAACCGTGACGCGTGCACCGCCTATCACTGCACAAAATGCATGTGAAATGAGGGAGCGAGAGCTTTATATCTCTTGCCATTTCTCTTAATTTATGTACATTGTTTTGCACTATTTTCTTTGCATGCGATTTCTTTCTAAGCTGCCATTGCTTCTAAGCACTTAAAACTGAAACGGAGAGCGCTCCCAGCCAAGTGCATTGATCATGAGAAACAAAGGATGCATGCTTTTCCAATAACTATGGCTCTTAGCTCTTAAGAGCGCTCTCTACATACGAAGTGGTGAACATTCTTTCCTTTTCTCGTGCGTTTTCCAAACCTACACTTAACAATGGACAGCAAAGAAGCATGCGTTCAGGTTAAGTGCTGAAATCTGACCGTATAGTGTCACTCATTCATAGATTTCTGTATAACTTGGAGGCTACGATCTACTGCTTTTAACAATCACTTTTTTGTTCATTAAATGTGCGTTTGCAATGTTTCATTTATCATCTGTGTGTCCACCATCAGGGTGCAAGCTTCTACGGTGTGTGAAAACTATATAAAAAGTATAAACAGGTTTACGTGTTGGCAGGCTTATTTCATGTGCACAATAGGGCAAACATTAAATGATTAAGCGGATATCTGCGCTTTACGCCCAAACTGATCATCAGTGCATAATAATGTGTACGTGAAAGCACCCTTCAGTGTCAAAGAGGGAGAAGAGAGTTTGTAAAGGGAAGGAATGTGGGAAGATGTGCCAAGATAGACAATTTAACCGTAGATACAATATAACATCGACATCATTCCATCTGAATATAATACTGTATCATGCAACCACTTTATTCCAACTCATGTACAAAGGTAGGCCTATTGTTTATTGATTTAGGCCTAATTCATTTTTCATTCATTCATTTATTTTTATTGTAATAATCTATTATTTTATTACATTTTCTTGTTTTCTTGTTTCTGCTAATTTTTTTCTAATTGAAAAACAAACTAATCAAAATATGCACAGCTGTTGTCTCTACCTGTAGATTTGGTCTTCTGCAGTCAACACCTCCTATTGTCAATCGCATTGCACCATCTACTGATGAGAACGAATAACACCAGGTTGAGATTGCGCATCGGTACTCTGCTGCTTTTCCTGAAATCCCGGATGTGGAAAGTTGAATTTCCAACCAAATTTGAACCACTGAATTTGAGGAAGCGAATTATGTGAAGCAAAATAGAACAGGCTGAATTTGACCTGGCAGAAAATCTAGATGGTATTTTCAAATTAACTGAATATTTTGGAAATGAACTTAGGAAGGTGAATATTACTTATAATAATGAATAATAATTAATAATAATGAAGTTAGTTGTGAAATGTTTCCAAATGAAATATTAAATGCTTAAAAATACAACCATGTTAAATTTCAGCCCCACATATGCAAGCACTGACAATATAACGCATTTCTTTTTTCAATTAGAGCAATTCAACATGCTTTTATGCTTCACTTTAGTCAATTCACCTCCATAACACTGCCACCAGCCTGCATCAACACAACTTTTCACTTAACTAAAACACAGTGTTACTATAGAAACCTCACATCCAAGCAGTGTTGCTGATGATTCAGACTGTGCTACCACAAGCTACAACTGATGGGAAACTAATCAAGGTGTACTTGACTTACTCCCATAAGTGTAATGATCCCAGGTCCCTGTCAGTAATGAAGTGCTCTGGATAACTTCCACGGCTTTCATGTGGATAGCTCAGTCAAACCACTGCCTGACCACAGCATATACACTCTTACTTTTTCATTTGTGCAGCCCGGTGAGTGCGGGGGACAGAATGTTTTAGTTCTTGAGGGCTGGAGACTTGCTAAACAGCTGTGTCTTCTCTGGGAAACATTCTTTATCCAACAAGCCAAGGTGATCTTCTTAGTATTCATAGGTATATTCATAAATAAAGTGTGGTTCTAAAACCACAATCATTTCTGTATGTTTGGATAGACTTTGAAACATACAATATCAACATACTGTACTGTATTGACAGCATCTAAAACATTAACCCTTTTACATTTACAACTTTAGACACATACAGTATAAATGTTTATGAGAGGTGGTGGTGGTGGCGTGGTGGCGTAGTGGCTAGAGCACAGGGCTGCTAATCAGAAGGTCGCTAGTTCGAACCCCATGGCCACCACCATTGTGCCCTTGAGCAAGGCACTTAACTCCAGGTTGCTCCGGGGGGATTGTCCCTGTAATAAGGGCTCTGTAAGTCGCTTTGGATAAAAACGTCTGCCAAATGCGTAAATGTAAATGTTATGAGGTTGAAAGAATATGGAATTCACAGGTTTATTTCTGGATTTCATTTAAATTAATTTGCTTACAAAAGGTCTTTAGACAAAAAAGACCATTTCCCTATCAATCACTGATAAATGAGAGTAACACTACTGTATTTGATTGTGTCTGAGTGTCGAACAGTCTTTCTAGCAAGTCAGTTCACTGTCGGCCATCTTTGGAATGCTCTTTGTGTAACATAAGTGCTCAGACACAGGAGTAGTGTTAAACCCGGAGGTTGTGTTTATTCAATAAGAGTATTAAGGGAAGGAGATGAGTATCAGAAGTGCGTGGAGATTGGGCTGACTTCACTGGAGTGAATGAGCGTGGAGCTGGAGAATGAGCGCAGAGCTTGGACGAGCGTGGAGCTTGGGGTGATGTCACTGGAGTGAATGAGCGTGGAGCTGGAGAATGAGCGCAGAGCTTGGACGAGCGTGGAGCTTGGGGTGACGTCACAGGAGTGAATGAGTGTGGAGCTGGAGAATGAGCGCAGAGCTTGGACGAGCGTGGAGCTTAGGCTGACGTCACTGGAGTGAATGAGCGTGGAGCTGGAGAATGAGCGCGGAGCTTGGCGTGACGTCACTGGAGTGAATGAGCATGGAGCTGGAGAATGAGCGCGGAGCTTGGCGTGACGTCACTGGAGTGAATGAGCGTGGAGCTTGGATGAGCGTGGAGCTGGAGAATGAGCGCGGAGCTTGGAGTGACATCACTGGAGTGAATGAGCGTGGAGCTTGGGAGATCGTGGAGCTTGGGAAATCGTTGAGCTTCCGAGATCGTTGAGCTTCCGAGATCGTTAAGATTCCGAGATCTCCGCTGGAGTAAAGGAGCGAGGAGCTTGGGTTGTAAGCACAGGAGCGAAGGAAACGTGGAGATAGTAAGTTATACACAGGAGCGTGGAGATAGGTAGATCACAGGAACGAAGGAGCATGGAGATAGGAAGATCACAGGAACGAAGGAGCGTGGAGATAGGAAGATCACAGGAACGAAGGAGCGTGGAAATAGGAAGATCACAGGAACGAAGGAGTGAGTCTGTATACGTTATAACGATAAACGATTAACGAGACCAGACCCAGAGTGAGGGGAGAACAGAGTATTTATCGAGTGAAACGGAAACAAGAGACAGGTGCAGGTGATTAGTCATTAGTGGAGAGGGAGCGTGAAGCATAAAAGCAGGGAAAGACAGGGAGATCTGTGACACTTTGGAGGCTATTTCCAGTGATGCCAGTGCAGCTCCTATCTACTTGAATGGGGGGGCACCGAAATCTCAAAAATGGTCGGAAATAAGCTAACTTCAAAATAAGCTAACTTCAACAAACTATGCTTTTCTTTTAGATTTTTTCTTTTTTTTTTTTTAAATGATCAATATGCATTAATACATAAAAAATATGGAACAGTAAAAAGCATTTGCACTCACCCAGAGTTTACATAGAAACCAATACAAACCAAACATCTTAGTCTACATAAAGGCTATCACATTTTTATAATTTCATATGTTATTGTTCAGAAAGACAAGTGGTGAAAGTTGGCTTTATATAAAATGCGCTCTGAGCTCAGAGATTTAACACACATACTGGTCTGATAAGCTTCTGAGTCTCTCGTACTCCTTCACATTTGTTTTCCAACATAAAAGCAGATCTTTGTCCATTTGTTTGTCCATGATTCCAACATGAACCAAATACCAATACAGTACAATGCAAAAAGAATCAAAAAGTATTGCACACTTGCTTAAACCACACACCAAAGATGCCATGATCACGTTCTCTCATCCAATGCCTCAACGACACAAATCCACAGCAACCCCAGTGCACTCAATTGTTACTGAGATTTTCGGGAAAGTACAGTATAATTCCTCAGCAGGCAAATGTGCAAAAGAAAATCAATTTGCGATATGCAAGAAGTGTTTTTAAATGTCGACTGGCTGGCGCAAAGTACTCGATTTTCTTGACTTCTCGTACACATCGCTAGTTGATGATGTACAATTCAGCATCTTTCCAAACAGACAAAGATGTATGTGTACTGTACACTTTTACATGTTTACCTATGATTATCTGCAATAGCATTTGCAGGGGATGTTACAGTGTGCTAGTCACGTACACTTCTGTTGTAGAACATGTAGGCTGCCTTGTTGTTTTAATGTTTACTGGGTTGCTTCAGGTGAAAGAAGCTTGGATGATGCAAAGCATCAGAGGAAAAAAAACACATTCACTCTTTTTCTCAAGCTAGAGTGAAAGTAACCCACCGTTCTTCAGGACAGGAATACCACAGAGGCAGTAAAGATGATCTGTAAATTATCAAGCAACACAGTTAGAAATAGGTGATGCATTTTGAAAATCCTCCCATCATGAAAGAATCCCCACCAGTCATTGATGTGTGCATCTCTCAGCAGCTCTACCATCTCACATAATCAATCAGTTACTCAGCTGCCCAACAGCAGGCAGATTCTCACAGTGGAAACCTCAACTGCACCTTCAGTCCCTACTGAATAACAGGCTTCTACAGGGAGCAATATCATGAGCTGTGTAACAGCTTTGAACAAAATAAGAAACTAAAATTACTAGTAAGTATTTACGTTGTATTCCAACGTACATAAAACCCCATGGTATATGCCTTAAAATCCATGGTATTACCATACTGTAATGTACAAAGGCTCGGACTTGGACTCAGTCTCAAGACCATATTTTTATGGCCTTTGTCTTGTCATGAACAATCATGAATACTGTATTTTGTAAAGCAGAAATGCTTATTTTGCATTTTGATTGTTTTTTTCTTTAATAAAAAATGTTATCTTTTATCTGAGTGGTACAAGACTTGGTGACTTTTCTTTAAAAATAAATAAATAAAATCTGGACTTATAAAATCTGATATGTCTAAGGCCCACCATAGGAAATGAATGGGAAATACTAAAATACAGAGATTTTTTGTTTTGTTTTTGTCAAATAAAAATCAGTAAATCAAACACGCAGACCACAACAACACATAAATGAAGGGGTGAGACTATAAAACCAACACAATGCACAAAACACACACACACACACACACACACACACACACAGGTTTGTTTGACTATATTAATGATCTCTCATTGACTTCCATTGATTTCATATCAGGCTAACAATATTTTCTATTTCCAAACTATACCCCTAAACCTAAACATCACACAAAAACGTGCACATCACTAGATTTGAAGATCAATGTCAAGAGATTTAAGAGCTTTTTTTTCCCCTTTTTTTTTTTTACTGATAATTTTTTACACTTGGACCTCACAGGTGAAGACAAACCTGTCTATTTATATATATCAAACATACCACACAGGTCGATGTCTGAGTCTGACCCCTATGTGGAATTTTGATGTTTTGAACATTTTTGATGATTTATGAGATTAGACCAAATTTAGTTGTTTAAACTGTACATTTAATACATTAATTAAGACTGCAGTAGGCCTATAGGAGTCATGTCTGTGCCTCTCAGCCTCTATTGGTCTCGGTTTTGTTGCAGACTCAACCTACTCTGGTTTTGGCCTAGACTCTTACTTGAATGTGCTCGTCTTGACTACAGTGCTGCTATGGCATTTGTGATGGCTTATAAATAATACACCTCATAATCAGTTGTGTGTTCTCGCAAAATATTATTAAGCAGAGTATAACACTTATCAATTCATGATCATACTTTTAAAGACTATAATGCATTACAACACATGATTAATAATAATTTTCATATTGTATATTATGTGTTGGCCATTTGGTCATATTGCACCTGCCACAATTATTCTTGAGATGTTGTACACTAAACTGCCCCTGACATCCTGTGTCTCCTAACTGAACTTGAAAAGAGATTACAGTGAAAAAATAACCATAGAGGATTATGTAACTTAATACAGGTGAACTTAACAACAAATTCCATGACTAATGCATACTAGAGCTACTGTCTTGAAAGATCTACATGAAGAAAAAAGATACACTGAATTTTACCCTCTGGCTCACCTTTCTCCAGCTTGAAAGAGCCCTCCATCCAAGCGGATCTTTCCTTTAATATCATCAGGTCGTGGAGGTCACCCAACAAATCCATCAGAGAGCTTCTATCATTTATGGGAATGTCAGGTGGCCTTTTTAGCAGCGTTATATCAGGAATAAGTAGTTAAATAGGGAAAGGCACATGGAAGCTTGGTGGCCCCATTGCATGTACCTGCAGGGCTACAGAAGCTGTGAAGCAGGCTTTTCATCTAATAATGTCCCCTAATTAAGTTAAGACCAAATAAGCCCTCTATGACATTCAGTTATTCTTATCCACCTCACTCCAAGAGGGCCATCTGACCTATTCAACAAGTGGCCTGCAGTGGGTCGGCGCTGGCCAGAAACCTCATTTGGGTAATGCTGGGGGAATTTCCACTGTTAAAGCCACTCAATGTCAACACGAATCTGAGTGACACTTCAGGAAGAGGAAGGACATAATGGGTTATTATAGATCAATCCTGTTATCAACAAAAATAACATATAACATGCTTCTTCTTTGTCTCTTTTTCTAAGAACCCACAAATCTCACATGTGTTTCAGAAGAGATCTCAACTATGTCTCAAACTGTGCTCAAATTTGCCAAGATACCAAAGTCTCTTCAATTTGAACTCAAACATGTCTAATCAAATTCTTCCAAGACTTACTTAAGCTATGATCTTCACATTCAATGTATTTTCTCTATACACTGTATGTCAACAATTTTCTCATTTTGTTTTTATTTAAGTTGATCCTTACATGAATTGTATACTTATATGAATGATAAATCTATGACATATCTTGAGTTATGAAAAATCAACCTCTGAAAAATAAAACACAACATCTTGTGAATTTGCCATGACTGTGATTAAGCAGGTTTAGACCAGTGAATGTGACATATCTTCAGATCACCTTCAGGATATAGCGTCTCGGGTTACTTAACTGTAACCCCTGTTCCCTGATAAAAGCGGAACAATATGCTGCGCTGATTTTAGCGCATTGGGAACAGCTTTAGGTGTGACCAGCTGTGAATATGTGTGCAACACGTCAATGAAATTGAATAGAATTTATAGCCTCTGCTGGTGACATCAATTGGATGCACCTGTAGCAGGGCTATAAATAGATGCGTCACAGGTGCATCGTCAGATCTTTTTTCTGAAGAGCAGTCCTGGGGCATCCCAGTGCGGCAATGAAGCACAGCATCTCGTTCCGCTTTTATCAGGGAACAGGGGTTACAGTTAAGTAACCCGAGACGTTCCCTGTCAAAAAGCTACACTTTGATGCTGCACAGATTTTAGTGCTTTGGGAACAAGAATATCCACGCCGCCACACTGTGGATGTCCGGACCCCTTACAGTTGTGTAGTTTTGCTCACAAGAGCACGAGAGGTCTCAGACATGAGCTTGTGATGTTGACTCAAGGGCATAAGAGCCCGGCGTGGCATGAACATCCAAACTATAACATCTTATAAATGTGTGCGGAGAGGACCGGCCTGCCGCATCAAAAACATGCTGCAGAGGGACACCTCTAGCCAAGGCTTTAGAAGAGGCAACCCCTCTGGTAGAGTGAGTCCTGATACCTACTGGCGAAAATTGACCGTGCGCCTCGCAGGCCAGCGCAATAGCGTCCCTCACCCAATGCTACAGTCTGCTTGGTGGCGGCCGCCCCCCTGTTGTGACCCCATGGCAAACGAATAGTTGCCCTGACTTATGCCACAGGCTAGTGCGGTGGACATAAGTCTGAAGGGCACAGACTGGACAGAGTCTGTGAAGTCTTTCCTGCTCTGGCGTTCTAAATGGCGGGGAGCAGAAAGCTTCGAGAGTGACCGGATGTACAGTCGAGAAAGGAACCTTAGGCAGGTAGTCAGGATGAGGGAGCAAAATTGCTTTAGCCATTCCTGGGGCAAAATCTAAGCAGGCTGGCAAGACAGACAGAGCCTGTAGATCCCCAAATCTTTTTAGAGAAGTAATAGTCATAAGAAAAACCATCTTGAGTGTCAGAATTTTATCAGACGCTGACTCTATTGCTAAGTCCCATGAAGGGATCCTACAGTAGTCCTAGCAGGAGGTCTCGCATGGCTCCATGAACGAAGCGAGCGAGCAGAGGATGTCTCCCCAACGGCACCCCATCAATCAAGGCATGGAAAGCCAATAGAGCAGGCATGTAAACCCTGAGTGTGGCGGGGCATGTGCCTGCTGACAATTTTTCCTGCAGAAAGGCTAGAACTGAAGCAATCTGGCAGTTAACTGGATCTGCATAATGTGCAATGCACCATCTTTCAAAGATACCCCATTTATTGGTGTAACTTCTTCTATTAGAGGGAGCCCTTGCACCTAGAATGGTCTCGATAACTTCAGGTGAAAGCCCAGTGTCCCTCAGATGGTGCCCTTCAGGGGCCAAACATGAAGGTTCCACGGCTCGGGCCGGGGATTAAATATTGTCCCCTGCGCCTGAGACAGAAGGTCCCTCCTGTCTGGAATCGCCCAAGGAGAGCTGTCGAGGAGAGACATTATCTCCGAGAACCATATCCTAATCGGCCAGCACAGCGCTGTAAGTAAGAGGCAGGACCCTTGCTGGCAAACTCTGGCCAAGACTCCCGGGAGCAGAGAAACCGGGGGAAAGCATACAAGCACATTCTGGGCCATGTATGTGCCATTGCGTCCAGACCCAGGGGGGCTGGGTGACACAGAGAGAAGTAGAGGGGACATAGCACTGTCCAGAACCAGATTTGTTCCACTACCTCAGGGTGGAGTTTCCACTCCCCCATCAGTATTTTCTGTCTGGACAGTAAATCTGCTCCCATTCAAGCATCCAGGGATATAAGCTGCTCTGATTAACAGGATCTTGCCCTGGGCCCAAAGGAGAATCTACCATGCCAGTCTGTTCAGCTGGCGTGAACATTGACCTCCTTGACGGTTTATGTAAGCGACTTCTGCTGTGTTGTCCTCCGCACCAAGACATGGCAGCCTCTGGAGGAAGTATTTCAGGGCCAGAAATACAGCCATCAACTCGAGACAGTTAATGTGACAATCGAGCTGATGACCCTCCCATTCCTCTTGAGCTGGACAACCACTTAAGACCGCTACCCAGCCCGTCAGGGAGGCGTCTGTCGTTAGCCACCTGCGACGACAAGACGCACCAAGAGTGGGACCCAAAGTGAGGAACTGGGGTCTGAACCACATAGAAAAAGGGTACGTAGCACGCAGCGCGTAACCCTTATCAGTCTAGGGGATTGGCCCTTAGATGAAATCCCCTGGCTTTGAACCACAACTGAAACGGTCTCATGTGCAAAAAGGCCCAAAGGGATCACCGAGGACGCAGTTGCCATGAGACCTAGTAGTCGTTGATACGGACGAACAGTGCAATCTTGGCCAAGCCTGACTTTGCTCAGGGTGTTCTGAATGGACTTGATTCAAGCGGGAGACAATTGTGCCAGCAATGTGATTGAATTCCATACGATCCCCAGATAAGTAGTTTTCTGAGTGGAAGAGAGGATGATTTTCTTGGCGTTGAGCCTCAACCCCAGAGAAACCAGATGATATCCCTGTGCTGTAATGCCAGTTCTTGTGACTGTGCTAGTATCAGCCAGTCGTCAATGTAATTCAGAATACGGATGCCCCGGAGTCGCAAAGGAGCCAGTGCTGCATCCATGCGTTCAGTGAATGTGCGGGGTGATAAGACTGAATGAAAGAACCTGATATTGGAAAGCTTCTCCCCCGAAAGCGAACCTCAGGAACTTCCTGTGTTGTGGCAGACTTTCTCTATGATAGTACACATCCATGAGATCGATCGTGACCAACCAATCGCGATGTTGGATTTGAGACACGACCATCTCACGGTTAGCATCTTGAACTTGAATGCCCTCGGAGCGATTCAACCTCGAAGGTCTAAAATCGGATTCAACCCCCCCATCCTTCTTGGGAACCAGGAAGTATCTGCTGTAGTAACCTGACTATCTTTCTGGAAGGGGAACATGTTCTATGGCCCCTTTAACCAAGACATAACCATTATGTCCTTCCAAGATAGCAGTTCTTTCCACAGTAAACTTGTTTGCTCCGGTTTCATGGTAGTGGGAACCATGCCGTTGAAACACGGAGGATGGCAAACAAATTAAATTCTGTAGCCTTTTTCTACTGTTCTTAGGACCCACATAGAAACACCTGGCAGTAGTTTCCACGCTGCCAGGTTCTCTGAGATGGGTATCGATTCTGATTCTGATACCCATCTCAGAATGGAGCAGTTTCGTGGAGGTATCGGGATGGTACAGGTGGATGTTTCATGTGACCCGTTCAAAGGGGGGCTACCCCCACAAGGCTGGGCGCAAAACCGTCAGGGTTTTTTCCTTTTTAGAAATAACTGCCCTGAGGTCTTACTTTGGGGGCTGCTGAGGGAAACAAAACTGCACCCCACCCCAGTCTTTACGAGGGGTAGCACGATTTGCCATGCTTTGTTCTTGAGCCTCCCGTCTAGAAGGACCGGGGCGGGGCTGGGTGGCTGACGGCCCCTCCCCCTGAGTTCGCGAGGAAGGAATTTCCCGAAGGCTTCCTCATGGCTTTTTGCCTCCTGGAAACTGGTGATAACTACATTCATAGCGTCAACAAATAAGCCAAAAGGCGAAACCGGCAAACCCGACAGGTTGAGCCATAAATGTCTCACCGTGCTGACTAAAGCAGACATAGACTGGCCAATGGCGTGAGCCATCTGCTTGGTCGCGCGGAGAGACAGATCCATGGCTCGACGAAGCTCAGAGAAATTCTTTTCATCGACCGTGTTTCCCGCACTTAGGACCTTAAACAGATCAGCCTGGTACGCCTGTAACACTGCCATAGTGTGCAGTGCAGCACCAGCCTGACCTGATGCCTAATAAGCCTATGAGGCTCACGAGAAGGATCAGCTAGATCTGGGGAGAGAGCAAGCAATAGGGAGGGAACCATTTCTCACTCCTCAGCCAGATCAATGCGAGAGCCCCACAATGAAAGTGTTGGTGCTGGCTCTTGAACATAAGCAAGACGAGGGCGAAGCATTTTTAATGTAAACAGATCGCAATGCTCGCACCCGCCCCAACACAAGAGCAGCATGCTCGTCCCCCAAACACACAAAACAAAAGTGGTGCGTGTCCGTTTCAGCCATAGAGCATAAACACAGGAACACACACTGCTTGCTTTGCTTCACACTCATTCTTGGAAAGGAGAAAAGGTTTTCTGCGCACTGCCTAACAAATTCTAACTCCTAACAGAGGAAAGAAAGTTCTGACAGCTTGAGAAGCACAACACACACAGAGTGATCTGAAGACAAAAGATCTGATGATGTACCTGTGACGCATCTATTTATAGCCCTGCTACAGGTGCATACAATTAATGTCACCAGCAGAGGCTATAAATTCTAGTCAATTTCATTGACGTGTTGCACACATATTCACAGCTGGTCACACCTAAAGCTGTTCCCAAAGCGCTAAAATCAGCGCAGCATCAAAATGTAGCTTTATGACAGGGAACAGCCCTTTTGTATCCGTAACAGGATTGGTATAGCTGAGATAAGTATTACTTGTTTTTTTTTTACACTCCACTAAGTGTTATGTTGAACTTTTAGCACAGAAGTCAATGCACTTTTTCAAAGCAGCAATACCAAAGAAAGTGTAAAAGCGTGGTCACCTTTACATTCGTACTGCGTAATTCCGCGGGCAAAATACAGTTATCTCAAAGGGAATCCACACGATCGTGAATTTCATGGACTTCAATGGCAAAGAATTTCCCCCTGCAGATTTTAGAGTTCAGGTTTAGTGACCTTTGACAGGCAAATTTGCTTAAATCTGATTAAATGTGACCGCATCTTGAGGAGACAGGACACTCATAGATAAATGAATGAGAGAAATCATAAACCTCAATATGGCACTGGAAAGAAAATTAACTACGTCTCCCAGTTAACCTCTTTTTGATACTGAAGATCCATTGCATTGCTCAATACGATGGCTCTATGAATGGAAGTCCTGCCTTTCAGATAAAAGAGTCAATCAGTTCTTTGGAAAAGGCAGTGTCTCATCTTTTTGCTCTAGAACGTAAATGCATATCAACTTTTAGCTAAACCAACTTGCCTTAAAAAGGACTTTGACAGCACTAAGCAGCAAAACTGGACCTTAGATCATACCAAACACCATGAGCTATACTTGAACCTCTACATACAGAAATAATATTGCAACTCTGCATAGCACTTCATCTGCAAAAGGACAGACTGATTGCACTATGAATTTGGCATAAGGAGGTCAAAAGTTCTGCTCCTGTAATCGGTCTGTGCTCACCGAAATTTGAAACCACTGCATCTCGTGGCTGAAACTGGAGTTAAGTTACAATGTCTAGAGGGTGGCACCAAAAGTGAGTTACATTTTTAGCAGTAATTTATTTAATACAGTCAACAAGAATGCATATTTTTTTTAACGTAAACCTAAACTATCAGCGCAGAAAAAAAAAAAAAGTGAAAATGCAAACTCACGAATACTTCCTAGTTTACACAGGACCCGAATCATGTCTTGAAGTAAACGCAAAAAATTCCTGGATTACATAGGACCTGAATCCGTGTCTCATAGTGAACATGATTACTTTCTGGGGATGGTTGCATAAACAAATAGTTTGACTAGCTAAAGATGTCATAGAAAATATGTTACATAAAACAAGTTCACAGTTGTCTTTAGTAAGACAGTGTAATTGCAATTGCATGTGGAAAAAGACACTGAACAGCTTTAAAAAATGGCCAACAGTGTCTGCTCAATACAGTTTTCATTCACTGAAAATATGCTTATTAGAGGACAACCATGCTCAAAATTGATTCTAATGAACAAATTTAATAATTTTAACCCAAATAATAAAAAACATATTACTTTTTTTTACCATTGTTTAAGTCAAAGTCTTCAATAAGTCTCAACTCAAGCCCCTTTCAGCCCTCAACTGAAGTCCCCACAAGCTCAGCTGACAGTTATTTTCCATGGCAACAAGTTAGCCTAGGGTGTGTGCTGTCTTACATTTTAGTCTTAAATTAGTTTTTAATGCAACTGATTGAAAAAATTAAGACCAACATTTTAGACAATAAGTAGTAAGACTAGCATAAAACAGTTTCATGCAATCGGTCCCTTGTTTCCACAGGACCCAAAAATGTATCTTAGAGTGAAAGTGATTACTTTCTGGTTTCAACAGGATCCGAACCTTTGTTTTGGAGTAAGCACAAGTACTTCCTGGTTTCCACAGGACACAAACCCATGTTTTGGAGTGAATGTAATTAATTCCTGGTTTTCAATTGTCCCGAAACCGTGTCTCGGAGAGAACACAATTACTTCCTGCTGTCCACGGGACCTGAACCCATTTCTGAGAGAGAACATAATTACTTTCTGGTTCCAAAAGACCCAAACCTTTGTCTCGAAGTGAACAGTATTACTTCCTGGTTTCCACAGGACCTGAACTATTTCTGAGAGTGAATGTGATTAACTTCTGGTTCCACGAGACCCAAACCCTTGTCTCATTGTGAACACAATTACTTCCTGGTTTCCATGAGATACGAACACATGTCTCAGAGTTAACGTGATTATTTCCTAGTTTCCATAGGAAAGAACATGTGTCTTGGAGTGAACCTGATTACTTCTTGGTTGTCATAGGACAAGAGTCTGTGTTTCGGAGTGAGCATGATTACTTCCAGGTTTTCACGAAACCCCAACCCTTGTCTCCAGTTAATACTATTACTTCCTGGTTTCCGTTTGGCCTGATCCCGCTTCTGAGAGTAAACGTGATTACTTTCAGGTTCCACAAGACCCAAACCCTAGACTTGGAGTGAATCCGATTACTTTTTGGTTTTCATAGGACAAGAGTCTGTGTTTCAGAGTGAGCACGATTACTTCCAGGTTTTCACAGAACACCAACCCTTGTCTCAGATTTAATGCTAATACTTCCTGGTTTCCACGGGACCAGAGCCTGTGTCCTGGAGGGAATGTAATTACTTCCTTGTTTCCATGAAATGAAAATATTAAGAGTTTTGTTGTGCCATGAGGAAAGGTGAACACATTTGAATTATTGAAAAAATTTCAGATGGGAGAGGTGCTTTTCAGTAAATAAGCGGAATGGGGTCAATTTATGGATTCTGAAAAAAAATCAAGAAGGGCTAACAGTTGTTCAGTGCAATTTGAGCATTTGTCTGAAAGGTAGATCTATTTCTGAATAATGGTTTGACACTGGTGCTGTCTGTATTTGTGTGTGTGTGTCTGTGTGCATTAGTGACAGAGTTTGTAGATTCATGGAATGCTCTCCAGTTTGCCAAATGACACACAATTCCACCTACCCTGACAGCAAATGTCCCAAGGGTGGGTTTCCTAGGTAACAACATTACTACATGGTTATCAGATTTACGATATCACAAACCAGTCCAAAAACACAAGTACACACACAGGATGAGAATGCTTTAGATATAGAAGTAGCAGGAGAGAGAGGGGGAGGAGGCGAGGGAGGGAACCCCACAGAGTATCTGGGCTCAAAGCCCAAATCTAAACTCAAGAAAGCAAATTGTCAGAGGTACGGGGGTGGGGGAAGACAAAAGCAGAGATGACAGTTCAATGGAATTTTTTAACAAAGGATTAAGTCAATGAAAGGCACTCTCAGCACCGGCTGCTAACGACAGATCCAACAAGCCGCTATGAGCTAGTAACGAGCATGTTCGTAAGACAAGTGTGTGCATTGTGGTCATCTGAAGCAATACGGAGAGAGTCCGTTGAAGCTGGTGTGGTGCGAAGCAAAGCCCAGACACAGTGGGCAGACACAGAGAAATCCTCCTCCACATGAACTGGGCACCGAACTGGTGAGAACGACAGCAAGCAGGCAGGTAAGTGCACCTCTCTATACCAACAGATACACAAACACGTTCCACTAGAGGAATCGACAGAACCTGAGCATCGGGCTCATGTGCGGGGAACAGAAGGAGCTGCCCATTTACCTGGAGATGAAAGTCAGAAGACAAACTCACAGTTGCCCCCCTCTGTCGACAGAACTCTGCCCAAAACGTGACACAAAATGGGGGCTTCTGTAAGAAACCACATCAACCGGGAAGCCATGAATACGGAAGATGTGATTAACGACTGCTACCGCTGTCTCCCTCGCCGATGGTAATTTGGGGAGGGGAATGAAATGAGCCGCCTTCGAAAACAAGTCCACTACAGTCAAAAAGTCTGTATTGCCTTGGGAGGGGGGGAGACCAGTTACAAAATCTATAACTATGTGCGATCAGGGTCTCGAAGTCACTGACAGAGGTTGGAGGAGCCTGACTGCGGGGTTACAGGAAGTCTTATTGGTCGTGCCAATATGACAAATGGCAACAAACAGGCAAACATCCTGCACAAGCAATGGTCGCCAGAAACGCTGTCTAAGGAGTGTTTGGTATGAGTAGCCAATGGGTGGCAGGCAAGATTAGACAAGTGGCCCCACTGATGGACGTGTGTTCAAACTGATTGCGGAACAAACAGTTTGCCAGCTGGCAGGTGGTGGGGGATGCGGTGTGTCATAGCGTTGCGCAGACTTTAGCCTCCAACTCCTAGGATACCATGACCTCCACTCGTAGAGCAAGGAGGATGGTATCTGCTGGGGCGGTGGAGGTCTCGATTTCGAAACATTGAGATAAAGAGTCTGGCTTGCCATTTTTGGAGCCCGGATAATACAAGAGGGTGAAATCAAAACGAATGAAAAATAAAACCCAGCAAGCCTGCCTAAAGTTACGACCTTTGGCACTACGGATGTACTCTAGGTTCTTGTGACCAGTCCAAACCATGAAAGGTATCCCCAAACTCTCTAACCAATGACGGCACTCGCCCAAGGCCAACCAGATAGCCAGTGATTCCCGTAGGAGTCATTAAGTGCGAAAAGAACGCACACGGATGCATCTTTCCATCCATAGGACAGCGCTGAGAAAGGTCAGCTCTGACGTTGACCTCGGACGCATCCACCTCCACCACAAACTGGCTAGCAGGGTCAGAGGTAATTAAAATTAGTGTGGTGGAAAACTGCTTAAGTTTAGCAGACGTGGCTTCTACTACTAAACTCATTGTGTGTGAGGGTAAGATCCGTTAGCGGTGCAGCGATTTGGCTATAATCATGAAAAGTTCTTGTGAGAATCTGGGGTTGGCCACTCAGAGATGGCATTCATCTTGACTAACGTACTTCCTCGGATGAAACAATGTGCCCCAAGAATGAAAACGACTGTGCATTAAAAGTGACTTCTCTGCCTTGACAAACAGCCGATTCTCTAAAAGCACCTGCTGATTTTAAACACGATAAAGAATCATATCTTATCTAATTCCACAACAGGGCTCCAAACAAAAAAAAAAAAAAAAAAAAAAAAAAATCAATTAAGGAGCGATTGGCTCCTATAGGGGGAAAAAACAGGCGCCAAATTTTTTTTTCATTTTTAACTCCTTCCATTCCTTTTCGTCCCGCAGCTCGCTAACAGTGTAGTCTGTGGAGCATTCTTCGCAATTTTGTGATCACGTGCATTTTTTATGCTTGTTACTGTCACCGTGTTTTCTAACAGTCTCTTTTTTGAAATGGTTAGTTCCTGCAATGAACTCCGTTTTCCCCGCTATTTCTTTGATATAAACTTTTGTAATGTATCTCGGGAAATGTAATGCAAATTTTAAAATCAAAGGGAGTAAATTTTTACTGTCGCCAATGGCGACCTTGACAGAAATTACACTCACAAATAAATTTATTTGGTCACAAATGCGACCATTTTTAGTCGCAGTTTGGAGCCCTGCACAAGGATGATGATTTATCGACATTACATTTTTATTGTCTGTTAATGCTGAACTTCTGTAAAGCTGCTTTGAAACGATGTGTGTTGTGAAAGGCGCTATACAAATAAAATTGACTTGACTTGACTTGACTTGATGTGCTGCACATGGTCCTGCATTTTCTGGGAGAAGATCATAATATTGTCAATATAAACAAAGACAAAACGACCGACCATTATTCCACGGCCCGTGGAAGATGGCGAGGGCATTGATCAATCTGAATGGCATGACCAAATATTCAAAGTGCCCCCTATGAGTGTTAAATGCTGTCTTCCTCTCATCCTCCTTCCTGATATGAACCAGGTGGTAAGTGTCGTGTAGATCCAACTTCACAAAGACGGACGCCGCCTGCAAGAGTTCGAATGCGGAGGATGTAAACGGCAAAGGATATCAGTTCTTTACTGTGATGTCATTCCGCCCCAGATAATCTATGCAGGGTCTAAGCGAGCTGTCCTCCTTCTCCACTCCCTGCGGGTGATGAGGAAGGGCAGATGAGGCTGACTGATAAAAAAATCATTAATATACATGTTCATGGCCTCCCTCTCGGGAGCCGAGAGTGAGTACACCATCCTCGAGGAGGGGAAGTGCCAGGAAGCAATTCAATAGCACAGTCATACAGGCAATGAGGAGGGAGGGTCATGGTGCAGGGCCTGCTAAATACCGCCCTCAAGTAGTGGTATGCCAACAGCACCCCTGACATATCTGCCAGCTCATCCTGCATGAAACACAAGACTGGACAGAGGAGTAAGCAGAGTTAAGACAATGAGAGGAACAAAAGGAGCTCCAGGCAAGTGTTGTTTGCCCAATCTATGTGTGTGTTGTGTGTTACCAACTATGGATGTCCCAGCACAACTGGGGTTGTTGGGGATCGGATGAGATAGGACAACTGTTCAGTGTGGTTTCTGGAGATCAAGTGTGACAGGCTTAGTGGAATGGTTGATTACTGACAGGGGCGTGCCACTAAGCGTGTGGGCGGTGATAGGCTCATCCAATCGGATCCTGGGGACCCGCCATTTGAAAGCCAGGTCTATGTCAATGAAATTCTCTTTGGTACAATAATCCACCAGATCAGCATTCCAATCAGCAGCCAGACCGAGAGGAGTGTGTGGTGTCTGGGAGCTTTGTCCAAGGTTGTTTTGCTCGCCAGTAACACCCTAACGACTGACAAGCGTTGTCTTTTAACGGGCAAGAAGTGACGAGGTGGCCCGAACGGCTGCAGGTGAAGCAAAAACCCTTTTGAAGCCATCGCTGCCTTTTCTTACATGACACCAGAAGTCTACCCACCTGCATGGGTTCAAAGTCTGGGTGAGGATCAAAAACTCTGGAAGGAGGCATGGATTGTGAGTGAGGATTAACTGCCCGAGAGGGCAAAAAACTGCATCAACGATACTCACAGTGCTGATCAACCCGGATGGCCAGGTCCACTAAATCGTCGAATCGCGGGGTAAGGTCAATAGAATAAATTTTGTCCTGGATAGTGTCCGAAAGACCTTGCAAGAACAAGTCCCACATAGTGTGATCGTTCCAATCGTTGGAGGCAGCCAGGGTGCAGAATTCTATTGGATAATCGGCTACTGATCAATTACCCTGGGACAGTCCTGATAAAATCCTCCCAGCTTCTCAACCTTAAGTGACCTGGTGAAACACTCTGCAAAGTTCAGAGGAGAAAGCTCCATATGAAGAGACATGACACTTAAACATGACACCGAACAATAAACTGACCAAGAAAGAGGGGAAACACAATGAATAAATAGGGAGTGCAATCTGAGTGAAGCAGGTTGTAGCGGGAAGGTAATTCACTGCCGTGATTAGCGTTTTCTCGGGATCGATAAGTGTTCCCATGGAAACGCTGATCACACATGCCATCTCCACCTGTGAGACATGAGGGAGAGAAAAACAAACAACAGTGTAAGCTGGCACACATGCTTGAACCGTGGCCAATTTAATCTCTAATCAGCATCTTTGTAAGAGATCACATACAGTTGGACATTATTGCAAAGTAAACCATGACAGGGCGATCATGTGTCTTGTGTCTCCATAAAAGGGGTTTGTAGTTGTGAAAATGTGTGGCTGACTGTATATTATTCACTGTATATTATTCCGCTTATTAAATGGCTGCTTATTTTATAATGTGAGAAGAATGAGACCAGAGAATGATACGAGAAACATGTAACTAGCAAATCTATGTAAAATTTTTATATTTAATTGTTTAATTATACAGTTTAGTGTTCATTCTAAAATATTTGACTGCAAATTCTGCAACTGACCAGTCAGAATAAAATATTACAGAAAGTAAAAAACTGTCAATCTCATCAGCATAAAAATTGTTTTACTTGTTCAGTGTGATGCAAGCTTGAGTCTGGCTTGCGTCATTTCCTGATTTTGTTCCACTTCTAGTCTACCCCACATTTTCTATTGTCTCATGTCTATAATGATCAATAAAAGTGGTAAAATGTCAAAAATGACATACAAACAAACAAACTCTTTTAAAGTTAGGAACTTAAAAGTAAATATAAGTAGTCACCAATATGGGTTTTTCAGTGGCCAATGATGATACCAATATCCAGAGAGCAGGTTAGCCAGTTGCGATATAATGCCGATATAGACATAATACAATTTAATGACAGCAAATCAAATGTAAATTGAATTGCTGGAATGAAATTAACACTTATTTTGAGTAAATCAAAGTGCAATAAAAAGTTAGAGGAAGAAATTACATAAATGAAGAAGCAAAAAATTTTTATTATCCATTTAAAATGCTTTTGTAACTGTCAAAAGTAACTAACACATCTGATAAGTATTCAAGCGGGCACAGTTATAGGATGACAGAGATCATCTCAACCGATTAATCAGTCTGGCCACCATATTGATCTATCCTCAAAGAAAATGAAAGCTGAGTATATTTAAACGAATGTTCTACACCTCGGTTTTCAAGGAAGTTGAATATTTTTCAGCAGAACTTTTTTTGATTGGTTCTGTGTACAACCAGTGCTATGTCTGGAACAGAGTACTAGCATCCTGTTTAAAGCATACTGCACAGTATACTGTATACTGCGTACTTATTTATTTAAAAAATAATACAGGATATAACACTATGTAAAACACAATATGTAATGACAGATCTTTCGAATATTAGTATGTTCCATTGTCAGCAAGTGGTTATGAAATGTAGTTTTGAAACTTTATATACATGTTTGTATAAACATGTCTTAACTTTTGGCAGTCTGATCAAACAATTAGTCTTAAAAGAAATGTTTAAAATCACATAGATAATCCCCATATTTGAATATCATCGCTCTCTGATGAAAAGATGTATCTCCAAAAAATTATCTTTTAACAGCATGGAAAAACACTTTCACATAAACAATTGTACAAAATTAATAAAAAATAACATAATTAGTCACCTTTAGCACCATAAATAGAATTTAATCATTACATCTGTTAGTGAACATGGATATACACGGTTTTCTTATCATGGGTTCCAATGTCACATGTTCAGTCACAGACACGAGTCTAACTGTGTATGTGTTCCCAAAACTCTTTTGGTAGGTTATCGATTGCTAGATAATTTTTGGGGGAATATAATCTGGCTTTCACTTACTATTTTAGATCGAAATCAGTTTTATGACTAGATTTCTAGTCCAGTTGTTGAATGGACTGTTTGGTTTCGAGACACGTTTTCTGGGTCCAACACATAAATTGCCTGCCAAAATTAACTTTCACTCGCGGTTTCACGAAGATAGAATTCTGGCAACCGTATTTGGCTGGTCTAGTCTATTTTTTAAAGCCACCTGCCATTGTGTTTGCATGAATGGCTTTGGTTGTCAGGGAAATCACAAAGCCAGCACAATGTAGGCAATCTCTTCACTACACATCAGCCGGACAGCTAAATAGAGGTAAATTAGTGGACACTCTTCAAAACATAAGGGCGGGACATTTGTTGTTTTGATGGACACTTCTCAAGATCTTAATGGAGATACTTGTTAACTTCTCATTGGTCATTTTGATGAGCAATTCATACTGTTGGAAGATGTCATTCGGCGCATTCCGTCTATGGTAAAAAGTAAAAATTGCCATAAGTGGAGATATGTGTTTTTCATCTGACAGCGACGATATGCATACTTCTCTATTATAAAGTATGCCAAAAGCAGCATGTCAGATTAGTAGGATGTCCAAATCCTCAGCATTCATAAAACATTAGGTGAAAAAGAACATACTTTATTAATGGCAGAGAAGAAAGTTCTTTATCAAATGCTGTAAATATTCAGTACATTTGGCCGCAAATAGAATATAGAATTCCATTCATGTGCATTTGTTGTATATTGCACATTTTGGCAATGTAGAAGGTCATCTGGGTATTCTATGCATACAGAAATGTTCATACTCTGCACAGTATGCATTTCCGAACATACCCCATGTAACAAGCGCACAACTTGAGCCAAAATTGACCTGGAAAACATTTTTCCCTCTGTTTTCTCTAATTGCTTACCAGAGGTGGAGACTCTTGGGAGTTCCTGGGTGTGTATGTGATTAGAGCAAGTAAAAACGAGAGCGCTCTATCAATGTCATCTGCTATATTACACTCACAACTCTTAAAAGGAAAGCAGAAATAATGATCTCAAGAAATTACTTTGTACAGGGGGTGCTTTAGGAGCACGTATAAGTGTAGCTTAATTAGAATTTGGACTGAAAAAGACGACGAAGCTTTGGGCTGATAATATACACACGGTGTTCAAAATTAACACTCAGCAAGCACCAAATGTGAGTAAAAATTGGCTTTACAGAGTAAATGAAACGTTATATTATTCCTTAGTGGCTGCTAACTTTATAAGAAACCATAATACAATACATGTTTTAAGTCGACTCTTAATGATAGTCTGACCCTGACAGAGTAAGTAACTGCACAATTTCCCTTCTGCGCTTAAAGCATTCCATAATCACTCCATTCCAGCTCCACTCCGGGTTGTCCATTCTCCGCTCAATGATAAGAGAAACCCTGCTTTGTTTGCTCCATGGCTAAATGTGTGCCAAACTACTGCTCCACTGTAAAGTTATTTCAGTATGCTTTTAAATATCACAAGCCTTTGTGCACATTATGTATTGAAAAATTAATAATGCAAACACAATACACAATCCTTAGAACATTCCTTAGAAGCATATGAATTGTGGAACACATGGATATAAATAAATAGTGCTCTTGAGTGAAATGATCACCCTTATCGTCTTTTTATTTAAATGCTTTTTAATTAAAACAATCTTTAATTTCTAAATTCATATTCCTTTGTTCACAATTCACAGTAGCTTTGGATCATTGTCAAGATGAAAGGTGAAAGATCTCTTCATTTTCAGCTTTCTAGCCGATGCCAAGAGGTTCTGTGTCAAAACTGACTGGTACTTGGAGCCATTCATGATTCCCTCCACCTTCACTAAAGCCCCAGTTCCAGCTGAAGAAAAATCCCCAAATCGTGATGCTGCCACCACTATGCTTCGCCATGTGTATGGTGGTCTTTTGCTGATGGGCTGTGTTGTTTTTGCAAACGTACCTTTTACAATTTTGGGCAAAAAGTTAAATCTTGGTCTCTTCAGACAATGACAAATTTTTCCACATGGTTTTGGGAGACTGGATATAGGTTTTTGCAAAGTTTAGCCGGAAGTTTTTTTCATCAGAAAAAGCTTGCATCTTGACACCCTGCCCCATAACCCAGACTGATGAAGAATACAGGAGATAGTTGTCACATGTAGGGAGCAACCAGTACTTGCCAGAAAGAGCTTCAGCTCCTTTAATGTTGCTGTAGGCCTCTTGACTGCCTTCCTGACCAGTTTTCTCTTTGTATTCTTTTCAATTTTGGAGGGACGTCCTGTTCTTGATAATGTTGTGCCATATTTTCTCCACTTGTTGATGACTGACTAGTGTCGGCTCTGACCTTTGACTCTGACCTTTTAGATGGATCGGGTATCGGTCCGAAGAGACCGATCCAAATCCGATACTGTATTTTAGTCATGTTCGTTACTCTCAAGCTCCAAAAATGACATAAAAGAGCCATAAAAACACCATTAAAGCAATTCATATGACTCGTGCATTTTATTCAAAGCCACTTGAAGACATGCGATAGCTCTGTGAATCACAAAAGGCTGTGTTTAATAAGTAAATATATGATAAGTGAGTTAGTGAATGTTGCTGCTCTATTGAAACAAACTCATGCACAGGCTGGTGATGCACTCACTGCTACTTTTAGGCTTCAGAGCGGTGCGCAATATTTGAGCGTTACTCAAGAACAGCATCTCAGATGTAGAGGCTCAATAGTTAGGTTCACTTATAATATGCATTTAGAATGGCACCGGAAGAGCATTTTACCAGAATTTGAATGAGAAGCGAATTAAACTACTGTGAACTTTCCTACAAACAAACACATACAGGACTTCCTGGAGAGTTTGAATGTCAAAATAAAAGCCTGAGGGTTTAAAAAGTGCACAATTTAAATATATTACTGTTCTATTTAAAAGTAAAAGTCAATAATAATAATATTATTAACAATTTATTATTATTATTATTATTATTATTATTATTATTATTATTACGGTCATCATTAGTATTTGTTAACTATTTATAATAATATTTCAATTGAATGGTTTCCAAAAAATAACTGTTTGAATGAAAAGTGGACTGAATTTTTTTCTCTAAAATGTGTCAATTTGGTTTTCAGTGTTTTAATAGACTTTTTATATCCACTGTATATGTATATATATATATATATATATATATATATATATATATATATATATATATATATATTCACACAAAATTACATTACCAAACTGAAAGAAATATTACCAAAAATAGAAAAGAATACATTACATGAAATAAAATAAATAAATTACCAAACGAAAAATTATAAGTATTTGCATACCTATGTATTATTGCACTTTCGATAACTGACTTTTATTTAATTCATAAATCAACATTGCTTTATAATTTCTGAAAGAAAAACGGTTGTTTGAATGACATTCTGTTCTACAAATTTTTCTCAAGACAAGATAAGTCTATCAAAACTATTTGTCCTTTGCTGGGTTCACTTTCAGAAAAACTTTCTTGAATCTTTTAAATATACCCTCTCTACTTCAGTGCAGTACACTGGTGAGGAGACAAGAGACCTTCATTTGAATGGATGTCTATAGAAGAGATGCTTCAGTATGCTGAATGAACAGCTTTTGTGAGGAAACAGCTCATCAGTAAAAGGAACAGTTTACCCAAAAATGAACATTCTTTCATTATTCACTTACCGATTTGTCTCTTATGCCAACCTATCGATTTGCTTCAGAAGACATTAATTGATCGACTGGAGTAGTGTGGATTACTTTAGTGCTGCCTAAATATGCCTTTTGGACCACCAAATAGCCAGTAGCCTGATGGCACCCATCTACTTACATTATAATGACATACAGAACAGAACAGAGTAAGTGAATAATGAGAGAATTGTAATTTTTGGGTGAACTATTCCTTTAATGAATTGACCACCTGTCTGCTAATCTTCAACATGTTTTACACCAAGCAATCCTTTTGGAGTTAAAAATGGGCCTGTTAACTCCAAAAGAAAAATGATTGGGAGTAATGTATGCATAAAATGGAGCTCTCAGATTCATAAACGCTTCATCTTCCCCAGATTTAAAAAAACTATACTTTGAACAAATAAATGCAAGCAGCAAAGAAACGTTTCTAAATAAAAGGTTATTTTCTTATTAAGGTCAACTTCACTCATTTAATTTTTTTTTTTTCATCACTAATTTTACTTCTATCAAAATGTAGTCATGGCAGTTTGTCTGAAAGAACACAACACATTCAGATTTCTTTCGCACAATTTACAACTGAGCAAAAAACATCCAGTGAGCAGCAGGACGGAAACACCTTGTTGATGGGAGAGGTCAACGGAGATTGGCCAGACTGGTTCGAGCTGACAGAAAGACTAAGGTAACTCAGATAACCCCTCTGTACAATTATAGTTAGCAGAATATCATCTCAGAATGCACAACATGTCGAACCATGAGGCGGATGGGATACAACAGCAGAAGACCACGTCAGGTTCCACTTCTGTCAGCCAAGAACAGAAAGCTGAGGCTGCAGTGGGCCTACCATCTGTGTACATCAGCAGAAGTCAAGATTCATCAGACCAGGCGATGATTTTCCCGTCTTTAACTGTCCAGTTTTGTGAGTAACATGACTAATTCAGATATTCCGATTGTATTCAAAGCCATACAAACGCTGACGCATACTTTTATAATTTTTCTTCTCAAATAGCTTTGGCAGGCATAGCAAAAGTGTAACCATAATTTTGGACACTGTATACACATATACAATAATCCTGAGCAATTTACAGCCTTTGATCAGTGCAACACACATGCTTGACTTATCCAGAAACAACTAAATGACTCTCCATCAGCAAAAACAGAAAACATCAGCCAAATTTAAATCAAAGGACAACCTCTGGCTTTTAAAATGAGCTCAACGGGGTGGACAATCAAAGACTGTGGTGTGTTTTTATTTTCTTTTTCCATTTATAGACCTTTTTTATATACAATTTACATCAGTTTAGTTGCCGGGCATTGACTTTGAAATTGAATTGTGCTTACAGCATGACTACAGGATGAACCTGTTTGTGTGTGTGTGTGTGTGTGTGTGTGTGTGTGTGTGTGTGTGTGTGTGTGTGTGTGTGTGTATGTGTGTGTGTGTGTGCGTGCGCGCATGCATGCGTGTGTGTGTGTAGTGGGAAGACACAAAGCAGGTGTAGTGTGTGTGTGTAGTGGGAAGACACAAAGCAGGTGTATGCAAAGCTCTCCAAAAAAACATCCACTTTCAATCAAAGTCACTGACGGGCAGATCCCAGGAAGGGGTAACGTGGTGTAAAATCTATGCACAACCACTCTTTGTTGTGATTCAGCTCTGATCCATCTGAGCTCCCCTGTAATAAAAGTTAGCCACTGGTTGATGCGACTGGGAATGAGCAAGCGGTCCGTATATCGGCTGGGAGAACATGGCTCATGTGTCTTTGGTTACCAAATGCTTTCCTTGTCCCAGTTCAATGAGAAAGATTTGGTATTCATTCGTTTTTAATGCTTGTGAACCTTTGAACAGAGGGCATGATGGGGATAAATTAAAAGGAACATTTTAATATTCATTAGAATTAGGTATTGAATTCATCTAACAGACTTTGCCTGCTGTGAATTGTGAACAAAGGAATATGAATTTAGAAATTAAAGATTGTTTTGATAAAAAAACCATTTAAATAAAAAGAAGGTAAGGGTGATCATTTCACTCAAGAACACTATTTATTTATATCCACGTGTCCCAGAAGTCATGTGTTTAAAGGAATGTTTCAGGTTCAATACAAGTTAAACTCAATGGACAGCTTTTGTGCCATAATGTAGATTACCACATAAATTAATTTCAACTCGTTCTTCCTTTTCTTTAAAAAAACTAAAATCGAGGTTACAGTGAGGCACTTACAATTTAAGTGAATGGGGCCAATTTTTGGAGGGTTTAAACACAGAAATGTGAAGCATATTATTGTATAAAAGCACTTGCATTAATTCTTCTGTTCATACTTGTGTAATATTTGTGCTGTAAAGTTGTTTAAATTGACATTTTTGCAGTCGTTTTAGGGTTTGTTGTCATTACGTCATGGTAACAAAGTTGTAAAATTGCCTATAACTTTACACAGAAAAAGTTAGTAAGTGATTTTATCACACTAAAATCATGTTTACACATATATTATGTATGTCTTGTGAGCATTTTAATGTAAAAAAAAATTGGCCCCATTCACTTCCATTATAAGTGCCTCACTGTAACCTCGATTTTAGTTTTTTTAAAGAAAAGGAGGAACTAGTTGAAATACATTTTTGTGGTAATCTACATTATGCCACAAAAGCTGTCGATTGAGTTTAGCTTGTATTGAACCTGGAATATTCCTTTAAGTCATGTGACTTAAATGACATGGAAACAACAATTTTAACTGAACTTCTGCTGGAGGAGATAGAAAATCATAAATAATAGCTATTTACTGGCAAATATGTTGATCTACCAATTTAAATTTACGCTGATATTTTGTAATGTGTCACACATTACTAACACCTCTTAACCTCGCTACACAATTCTTAACTAAAAACCTGTGACTCACTGGAGACAAGAAGCGCCTTGACACAGAGACATGCTGTCTTCCTGCCCTAAGCAAGAGCCAAGAGCACCTCTCAAAATCATTCCCTTACTTCCCCTTGTCATTAGTCACACATTCTCTGAGGTGTAAGCCATGTTTCAGCATTAATAAGCTTTAGCTATTGGCATTTTCACTCACTATTTCCTGGCGGCAAGAACATAGTAAGCGTAAATCCATCAGTGTAGTAGTGTAGTATAAGTACAACTGTCAGTCGATTAAAATATTTAATCACGATTAATCACAAATTTTCAAAGTTCTGAAATTTCATTCTGTATTGCATATTCTTGTTTTCCTGTCAAAATGCATTTAGTTCATTCTTATTAAAGAAAAGAAAACATTATATAAAATGATAATATCACATAATTGGTTACACTTTAGAACTTTTAAAAAAACATCCTGTTCTGCTCTTACCGCTGGCATTGCCCACGTAATGTAAATGGTAAATGGTCTGCACTTATATAGCGCTTTTTTAACCTTAGAGGTTACCAAAGCGCTTTACACTGTGTTTCAATCCATTCACACACACATTCACACTCACACACCAATGGCAGCAGAGCTGCCATGCAAGGCGCTAACCTGCCATTGGGAGCAACTTGGGGTTCAGTGTCTTGCCCATGTGACTGTAATGCTCAGCTTCAACTAAATAGTTTGAGTGGTGTGTAACAACACTTGATGGAGAGCACAACATGGCACCATGTATCGTGTGCTTGGCTTTAAGGTACAGCGTTATGGTGCGTTCACATCATGCCGTAATTACGAGATTACGACTTGTAAAAAGTGTTCACGTCTTCGTAGAGCTCATAATTACAAGTAGTAAATTCAGAATTCTATGAAAGTGCCACATAAAGTGCCATGGGAGGACAATATCTGATCTCTCCAGCATGTTAAGAATGTCCTAAAGAAGCCTCTGTTTGAGGTAGACCTTGTTGAACCTCAGCTCGGCAGCCCAAGAGACAACCCTGGCATCATCTATCCTTTTGTTATCTGTTCTTATTTCTCAAACAGTCCCATTCCAGTGGAATTCCTCACAGAGCAATAAATTCTTAGCAGCTCAAACGTCTCCCTACGGTCAGCCCTGCAATACTGCAAAGTAAACACAAGCCTTGCCCAAATTCAATGTGTTATGTTCAACTTTTCGTGCTATTTTTCAACCTGTCATTGATGCTGTCTGTAAACATAATTTTTTTTCTTGCATGTTCGTGCTGGTCTTCATTGTAATTCTGTAGCTGCAAAAAGGTTAAAAGAATAATCCACCTAAGTAAGACAATTCTGTCAGCATTTATTTACCCTTATTTTGTTCCAAAACTTATTGGACTTCCTTTCTTTTGAGGAACACATAAGGGGAATTTGTATCTGCTCTTTTCCATATAGGAAAGGTGAATGCGGACTTTGGCTGTCAAGCCTAAAAATGACCAAAAATACCCCCAACATAAATATTTTATTTGAGACATTGGTGAGGGGAAAATTATGGGGAACAATTACTAAAATGTTAGTCTTTCATCACACAAAGCACAGAAATCCCATGGATTACTTTATGGCAATGTTATTGCTTTTTTAATGCTTTTTTTTTTTTTTTTACCTTATGTCATCTCCAACTAGTATGATTTTCTTTCTTTTGCGGAAACAAAGCACAAAATCATTTTCATAGATGTATGACGTATTTATATCCTTACAATGGAAGTCAATGGGGTCCAAAACTTCCAAGTTCCAAAAAGGCAGCAAAAAGTAATCTGTATGACTTGAGTGGTTTAATTCATGTCTTCTAAAGAAATATGATCAGTTTTGGATGAGAACAGACCAAAATTTAACTCTTTTTCAGTATAAATCTTGGGATCTTGACATCTGCAGTCTCCTAGGGGCGATCATGATTTGAAGTCCGATTACACTTCCTAGCATTTCACACATGTGCAGGGCACGTGTACAATGCTCCACACATGCGTCAAGCATGAGTAATGAGATTTATGGATTACCTCTATGCTGCATTTATGTCTTTTTGTAGATTGGAAGTTTTGGACCCCATTGATTTGGACTGTATGGATATAAAGACATCATATCTCCTTCAAAAAATCTTTGTTTGCATTCCGCAGAAGACAGAAAGTCATACGAGTTTAAGACGACATAAAAGTTAGTAAATGCTGTGCGAATTATAATTTTTGGGTGAACTGTTCCTTTAAGAGTTTCAGTCTCCATTCACTTTCATTAGATGGAAAAGAGTAGTGAAAGCATTCTTCAAAACATCTCCTTTTGTGCTCCATAGAATGAAAAAGGTACAATGTTTAAAAAAATAAAAAAACATGAGTAGATTTGTGAATAAATGATGACAGAATTTTCCTTTTAAGAGGAACTATTCCATTCAGAGAACACTACCGTAAGGTGTTTATGTTAAGCTGCAACCAAAGAACACTGCGACAAGGAGTCAGAGTACATGAAATAGGGCCATAAAATGAGGCAATTTCTAAATCAACTTGCTCTCAAAAGACAGTCAAACAAGCTCCAGATGGTTGTGCTGTTCCAGGGGACACACCTGTTGTCTGGGGGGTGAGACAAGAGACGCACACACACACAGACATATAACAGAGTTTGCATATGTGTTCAAATGAGGCCACTGTGCTAAAGATATGACCTTGAGTGAACTTGAATGAAGGGAATTGACACAACAGGTGTGTCTGTGTCCACTGCCCGGGCCCATATGTAACCAAACCAAGCTGATCTGAGAACCACTACAGCCCCCCCAAAATAGCAGAAAAGACTTACACTGAAGTTGATGATTTTACAACGAAATGACAAAAACAGAAAAAATACCACACCATTTAAGCGGAAGAAAAAAGTTAACTGAAGATGAAACCTCCGTAGCTGTGTTCCAAAACCTAGATGGGCTGTTAATCTAGACAGCATTTTTAAGTCATCACAGGAATTTATTGCAAGACAAAAAATAAAATACAAGAATTCTGAAAAGTAGAAATAAAAATTGTTCAATATATACAAAACTTTATACATTATTTGTTTAAGCAATGTGATTTTACACTAAATAGTTTCATGTTAGCTTTGCAACTTGCTGCCAAACCAGTCCCTTTTTACGGTTTAAAGTCTATTTTCCTTTTTATGGGCAGCTATTTTCTAAACATACCAGTACAGCTCCCATCTACTTGAATGGGGAAAGACAAGAATATCCAATTTTACAATCAAATAACATATTTCAAATCAGCAATATTATCTGACAACTGTTGTAGTTCAAATTACGCAAAAACACCCCACTATTTTTCAGGCTGTTCCAGGAAATGCTCGAGACAGGTCAAATGACAGGATCTTTTAACTGTAAGGCGGGACTTCCAATCCAACAGCCGCCATCTTTAGTGTTATACTTTCTCCCAAATACGTATGCAAGTGATCGGTCTCATCCTGTAATGTCTCTGATCAAACTGTTCTGAAATCAATTGACAAAATAGTGTCTGCAGGCTGTAAGGCAAGGAAGCTCTCTAAGTTTTGGAACAGAGCTTGTATCTTCTCCTCTCTCTCCTGAAGAGGTGTGTGTGTGTGCTTCTCTAAGCAGAGTGCACAAAAAATACAATTTGCACACCCTGCTCATAACTCTTATTCTCAAAAAGGACTGTTCTCCTTTACTGAGCAAATTCTGTACATACATTTCAACTTAATATGAATGTCAAATGGTCAGCATGTTGTATCCCTGTGTTTTACAGAGAAATAGGGGAGAGTTCAAGCACATTAATGTAAAAGTGTGAGCATATTGTGGCTGCACAAAGAATAAGGATGTATTTAACTATACACATTTAGATTAGATTAGATTAGATTAGATTAGATTAGATTAGTGACTTGAATGTAACATGAAATCAACCCTATTTAATTTCTTAATACATGATCCTAGTCTAATTTTGCATGATTCATTAATTCACGTTATTCCAAATACAGTAAAAAAAATTAAAAAATAAAAATAGTTTCACTTTGTAATCATTCATCAACATTTAAGAACTTGCTCTCTATCTAAAATGACTTTTTTTTTTTCCTCTTTATTCACCCTGGCTCCATTTTGGTACAGTATGTAACACCCACTTTTCTTGATCCAATCGATTCCTAATGGATAAAATTAAGTTATATCCTCCCGTGATTCACACTGAAATCTAAGCGTGGTTGATTTGCTTAAATATATTGCATCAGCTGTTTGCTTGGTTAAGTTCCTTCAGGCTATTTATTATTCTTCTCCTGTTTCATCAGCTCTCAATATTTAAGATGTATTAAATCAGTTCTTTTATTATTAGTCAGGCATGAGGCGATTTTTCCGTCTGCATTCTGTCACAAGTTTGGGCTGCCAACTCGCAATTCAGACCCAGGAACAACCTGTCAAGAGTAAGACTTTTCTCAATATTGGTGACAATATTGTTTTTTAAGTAAAAGTAGGAGGAAAATTTCATGATTCGAAATTCTTTGGACATTACAGAGATTCCGTAATGAAAGGTGGAAGATGTAATTTCATGTGTTTATATAATGAGAATTCAAATTGTTCTTGATCTTTTGAAATAGAAGCGTTTGATGTACTTTGAAAACATACTTTCAGAACTCCAAACATCCTCCCTAAAAAGACCATTTGTTGAGATAGGCTGAAAAAACTACTTGTTCTAAAATTGGTGGCTTTATGACTTCAAACAGATAAATACAATAGCTCTCGACTGCTCACATTTTCAAGTCAACAGCGGTGGCATACAGAAGGTATCCAGAAAGTCACCCATCCAATGACTGTGAGGCATCCATAGGAAGTAAGATAGATACTCTTATTCCTAAACACCAGTAATAAAACAGTAAAATGTGTTAAAGTTGGTAAACTGTGTGGTGTTTCTAGCTGTGTGTAGCACCTGCCACACTGCATAACAATATAAATGAGTGGCTGAAGTTTTTATTTTGGTCTGCTCTTAACAATTTGTGTGACACATTTCAGTGTGGAATGTTTTGTGAATCTGTCAGACGCTGAAGGAATACTAACAACTGGGACGGCAAAGATAGAGTGCAAGATGAGTCGGAGGCCTTTCTGGAGCTCTTTGAGTACACGGCCCAAGCTCTGGAATGGCCGTGGGTGCAATGGGCAGTCCACCTCCTACCATTGCTGGGCAGGGAGTCCCAACTCGTGGCCCAACAACTCCCAGTCAAAAACCTGCTGAGGTATCCTGAACTGAAGTCTGCCAGTGGTTGGTGCTGGTCGAGGAGCCCAGCGACAATGGGGGCATCATCGATCTCATGGTACTGGAACACTTTGTCGCCAAACTATTGAAAGGAACTGCGGAGTGGGTATAGTGCCACCGAACAGCATCACTGGATGAAGCTGTGAAGTTGGCGGAGGACCATTTAGCGGCATACCCAAGGGCCAGTGGGCCCCTCTCTATCTCTCTCTGTCGTCCTTCCACTCCCCTCCTTTTTTCCGACCTATCCCATTCCCCCAGAAACGGTGGAACAAAAGTGTACAAACACTCCTGTTTCTCTCTCCCGGGCTCTACCATTCTTCCTCTCAGGTGGGGGAAGCTAGTCTGTTGTGAGGTTTGGGCTAGTCTGTTGGAGTTGTGGGGAGCCGGGACATGTCCATGAACAGTGCTTGGTGATGGATGTGGAGATGGTGATCAGGGTCCCCAACAGTACACAGGCCGCCCCCGATCAAGCCAGGATGTACCAAATACCTGTGAGTATTGGGGGGGGGGGGGGGGGGGGTACCTTGGTGGATTCAAGAATAACATTGAGGCTGTGGTTAGTTACCGCCTCACCCATCTACTAATTTTGGGCACTAATTGGCTGGCTTTTCCCGAATTGTTAAAGGGGATGTGTGTGGATGGGTCCTGTAATACAGTGGGACGGTGTGGGTTATGCAATGTGCTGACAGGGGAGGTGGAGCTGGGGCCTTCTACGTCAGTTCCATGTCAGGATGACATAAGGGAGGGGGAAGACTTGGCTTCACCAGCCCATATGGGAATACCCGCTGGGGATATTCCTCTGGAGCAGATGCAAGACTAGGCTCTTAAGCACGAGTTTGATCAAGTGAAAGTAATTGATGGTCAGAGTCTTTAGCCGCACATTGCACTCACATATCTGTATTTCTCAGTTATAAATGATCGGTTGTATCAAGTGATGCAGGACACTCAGACAAAAGAAGATAAAACCCAGTTGTTAGTACCAAGGAGCCGTTGGGAAATGTTGTTCCAGGCGGCTCATCATAGTCCGATGGCAGATCACTTGGGACAGGGGAAAATACTGCCATCTCATGGCCTGTTTCTATTGGCCGGGCATTCATGGGGATGTTAGCCTGTGGTGTGTGAAATACCAAGAATGTCAGCTGGTGAATCAGCCGGCCTCACCAAAAGCGCCATTGCGCCCTTTTCCGTTGATCGAGGTTCCCTTAACAGAGTTGGCATGGACCTCGTCTGGCCATTTGAATGGTTCTTGTGGGCTATGCAACACGATACCTGGAAGCAGTGCCTTTTCACAATATCACAGCATGAAGTATTGTGGAGGCACTCTTCAAAATAATCTCCCAAGTGTGGATTCCGAAATAAGTCCTCAAGTGCACTACTTTCATGTCACGTACACCACGTGAGCTGTATGAATTATAGGGTATTAAATTGATTAGGACAAGAGTGTACTATACACAAATGGATGGCTTGGTCGAACGATTTAATAAGACCTTAATAAATATGATTAGTAAATTCACGCACGAAAATGCTCAGAATTGGGATAGATGGCTCGAACCCCTGTTATTTGCAGTGTGAGAGGGGTCCCACAAGCCTCCATGGGGTTTTCCCCATTTGAATTATAATATGGCCGTAAGCCCTGTGGCGTGCTAGACATCATGAAGGAAAATTGGGAGGAGGGACCTTTACAAAGCAAAAATGAAATGACATGAGAGCAAAACTCCAAACAATGGGGGACTATCACAGGAGAATTTGCTACATGCACAAGAACGTCAGTCCTGGCATTTTAACAGGAGAGCTCGGCTACGGGAATTTGCACCGGGAGATAAAGTACTTGTATTACTGCACTCATCAAGCTCTAAATTACTTTCAAAGTGGCAAGGGCACTTTGAGTTCACACAGGGCGAGTTGGGTAAGTCGATTATGAGGTAGTGTGTACAGATAGGGGTGGTGCTTGTCAAAATGACCACCTCAACCTACCTTGGCGACGTTAATTCTGGAGAGAGGGAGGAGAGTCTATAAGCCAAACAGTTCACCCGGCTCGTCATCACAACATACGGAGGTTGCCAGGTTGCAAAATAATTTACCTGACATGTTCTCTCCTCTCCACACTAACCACATAAAACACCACATCGAGTAAACCCCGGAGTAGTGGTACATAGATGTCCCTACTGCTTAACCGAACACAAGAACAGAATAGAATATATTTATTGCCATTGTATAAATACAATTATTATTGCATTATTATGATAGAGCAATAAAACAATAAATAAGATAAAATAAAACAAGTAAATAAAATAAAAATACCAAACATGTTAGGGAAGTCCAGCAAATATATTAGTGCAATAGCTCAGGTATGTAGTAAAGCAATGGAATCAGTAGTGTGGAAGGGTATGAAATGTCAAGTAGTACGTGAAGAATTAAAGGCCATGCTCGATATGGGCGTAATAGAAGAATCCCACAGTGATTGGGCCAGCCTGGTGGTTCTGGTACCTAAGAGTGATGGGTCTGTCCGGTTCTGTGTGGATGATAGAAAGGTCAACGCTGTGTCTAAATTTGACGCATATCCAGTACAAGGCGTATTGATGAACTGCTCGATCGGTTGGGCTCGGCCTGCTTTTATTCGACACTGGAATTGACAAAGGGATATTGTCAGATCCCCTATAACGCCTATGTCCCGTGAAAAAAACGGCCTTCTCCACACCTTTGGAATACACCAATCTGTGACCCTTCCGTTTGGTTTGTTTGGGGCCCCGGCTGTGTTTTAGCATCTTACGGACCGAATCCTCAGAGCACATGATACGTATGCCACTGCTTATTTGGATGATCTCAGTATTTATAGTAATTATTGGTAGAGGCATATGCTGCATCTGCGGGCGGTTCTGGGGTCGCTGCAACAAGTGGGGCTCACAGAAAACCAGAAAAAGTGCACAATTGGACGGGTGGAGGTACGGTACCTGGGGTTCCGCTTGGATCATGGGCAGGTGCAACCTCAAATTGATAAAACCGCAGCGATCGTGACCTGCCTGAGACCCAAGACCAAAAAGGAGGTGAGACAGTTTCTGGGGCTGGCCGGCTACTATCGCAGGTTTATGCCTAATTTTTCTGACGTCACCAGCCCGCTGACTGATCTCACTAAAACGGGAGCCCCAGAGTCGGTCCAGTGGACGGAGTGCTGCCAACAAGATTTCACGTAGGTAAAAACTGCACTTTGTGGCGGGCCGCTTCTGCATTCCCCTGATTTCTCTCTCCATTTTGTTTTACAGAAGGAAACATCGGACAGGGGGCTGGGTGGCTGTTCTGTCCCAAGAGGTGGAGGGGGAGAAGAGCCTGGTGCTGTACATTAGTCGAAAGCTCTCTATGAGAGAGACAAAGTACAGCATCATAAAGGAGTGTTTGGCCATCAAGTGGGCGGTCCTCACTTTCCGCTACTATTTGTTGGGACAAGCATTCACCCTCTGTTTGGACCACACCCCGCTCCAATGGCTTCACCGAAAGAAGGATGCCAACGTCGGTTCACCCGTTGGTATCTGGGTCTCCAGGCATTTAAGTTCGAGGTGGTCCACAGACCAGGGGCACAGACGGCTGTCAAGGACTTCCTCTCCAGAAAAGGGAGCAGTCCAGATGGTGGGGTGGGGGTATGTGGAGGTGAGGGCATGGTCGAGTGCCTGTGCGGGGAGAGATAAAGCGGTAAGGACATCGACCTGAAATGAATTGTGATTAATTATCATCTCTATGTTCACAATGAGAGTCGGGGGGAGTTAAAAAGACGACCAGTTGACAGAGAGAGGAGAGACAGACAGACCAGAGTCTTCGTGTCGGTCCTCTGAGAGTGAGTCTTGTGTTGTGTAGAGCTGAAATGCGGACTGTTTATTTGAGTGAAGCTGAACAGCAGACTGTTTATTTGAGAATGCTGAAAAGCCGTCTTGTGTTTTGAGTGAAGCTGTAAAGCGATTGCCAGCTATAAGTGAATAAAACGGACTCAAGTGAACTGTGGAAACCGGTTCCCGCTTCCTCCTTTATCTGCCCAACCTGAACCTTTGTTACATTACTGTATACAGTTTATACTGTATATATACATATATATATATATATATATATATATATATATATATATTAAATGTGTTTAAAAAATGTACTCAATTAATTATGCCCCCTGATGCATACGTAAATTCAATAATAAGAGTATGGATTTTCCTACAATATGAGCAATTCAAGCTTGCAGTAAATCTGTTTTGAAGAGCCATGTCAATAGGTGGCGGTGCACTTTATCAAACCTCACAAGCAGCGCAGCCACAGAATGAGAACCGCTCACTGGAGGAAGCAGATGGGTGAAGCACGACCGAATACAGTATTCTTGAGATGCGATTTTCAAAGTTTCCGCTACTTTTAACTTCACACAGCATCCAAAAACTATAACGTTTATACAGCTGAGTAACAGTGAGACCATTAAAATACGTCCATCTGAGGCATGCATATGTACAAATAGTGACGATTAAAATCAGCACAGAAGGAATGCAAGAATGCGTACTGTGAAAACTGGACACATTAACAAACTCAATGCAAAACAGATTGCTGTCAACTGTAGGTGTTTTCAATGATATGAGTATAAAACAAACAATATATTGAGTTCTTTGACCGCTTTTTCTATTGTCTAATCAATGATTTATTCATCTGCCACAGTAATACAATTTATTTCAAACTGAATTTAAATCCATATTATACATTTATTATAGGCCCTACACATTATATTTAACAAATATTTTAATTATTGTGCATTTTATATATTAATTATCCTTATTTGGGGGCCTTTCTCAGCAAATAATGATGTATGCAATTAATTGTGATTAATCAGCTTGTTATGTAGTTAATTCAATTAAAAAATGTAATCGATTGACAGCCCTAAAATATATATAAAGTATATACATATACTGTATATATATTACCCCTTAAGATAACAAAGAATCCTTGTGACTATGAAATGGCTGTCAACAATTATTAATTAAGTAGTTATGGTGACATGCCGATTGGAATACTGTGGTGACAGATTTAGGTGAGTTATATTTCTAGTATTATTTTATGTATACATGGACTATAATTTTGTATAGAAAAAGGATACAAATCTTTTATCTTTCCATTCTTACCCAGGACATGACAGCTCATACAAACAGGCAACGGAGTTCTTGGCATGTTTCCTCTACCAATACCAACATTTTGATTGTAGACTTTATCTGCTGTGTGACCATGAAGATGGCTTGGCAACACTGAACAAATAAAACGTTTCATTTTATTTTAACATTTTATTTTCAGTCAGGAGTCTGTTGACAAAAGCCCATGTTGAACCTTAAGCTTTGTGAGGGTAGTTGAGGACACATTTGTGCCTTTTTTAATTTAAAGAAAAGTTAACAAAAACTATAATACTTGTGGCATAAGAGTTTTGAAGAATCATCGCATAGCTCTTATCTTTACAACAACAGTTTATAGTCAAGCTCTAAAAAAACCCTAGAAAAAACACCATGAAATTAGTCCATACCCCCCATTACATTGTAATTCAAGTCATTGGAAGAAGCAACAGTATATGAGAGCTTTGTGTGAGGAAATGGCCGAAATGTAGGTTATTATTCAAAGAAAATCTTCCCCTTCTGCTGCAGCTCCCAAATGTAATTCTCCATCCAGCATACTCAAAACTGGCAGGTCACGTCAGGTAATGATAACTCATAGAAACAATGGCATTTTTGCATCTATGTCATCAAAACTGGTGTAGCGCATTAATATGCCATTTTTTTTATCTGAGTGTGATCACAAATTATGTTTCAAAGCCTTGTTGGAGGGGAAGATTACCTGTGATTAACGACTTAAATTTCACTCTGTTCCTGACACAATGCTATCGTGTGGCTTCAGAAGACTTAGAATATAGTGCACAAGTTGTATGGACTACATTTATGGTGCTTTTGTAGTGTTTTATGCATTTTATAGAGCTTGACAGCCATGGTCATTATGTTGTTTTGTGTAAAAGAGCTGTATAAAGATTTTTTAAAACAGCACATGTGTTTGTCATGAGGATGAGTAAATAATCACACAATTAATTTTTGGGTTTCGTTGATGAATAGGATTCAGGTGTTCTCATTCAAAGGTGTTGTGTGAGTCAAACACTGCAAATAGCTCTGACAGCGCATTTAGCAATTATGACATGTCAGTAAAGTAATGTCCAAAATAATATCAAAAATAATTTCCGATATCAACCTTATCTGCCCTTGTTCTAGGTATCCAAATGGCTTAATCCTGAAATAACAAAACATCACCAGTGTTGAGTGCACCAGTATCAAATTTCAAATGTCAGGCATTAGCCTACGTCTAAGAGCATCAGGCATTCTTGTCAGATGTTCTTGAGGATTAGGTAAATTGGACTTTATGCAACAATACTATATGACTACAAGCATCCCAACCTTGGCATTTCCAACATCCTCTTTGGCAAGTGAACGTGAAAATTGAGAGAGGCATTCAGGTATGCAAATTTATGGAAATGGCACATTAAAAATAGATCAAGGGTGTCACTGGATAAAAAGGCATTAGGTGAATTAGCAGGCAATGGGGTGATGAAATGTGTTTTTAGTTGTCGAAAAGAACTCAAGCTTTAATTAGAGACAATTAGGAGCAGCTATGCATGCACACATACACAAAAGTTGAGAGTAGGGTTGCCAACTTTCTACCAGTCAAATAGGGGACATTCCAGCTCTTAATACAGGACATTACTTTTTTTAGCGGGGCTCATGCACTAGACGCTGTGCAAATGTCCACCTAGAGCTTTTGTACATAGGAAAAAAATTGAGAAACAGCAATATTCAGTGAGAACAGCCCCATATGCTTAAAATGAAAACCACTTTAATACAAGAACGTGGAGGATTCAATCTTCACTTTAAATAAGCACCACTTTTTGCCAAATGAATGAAGCTGCAATCAATGGAGAATATTTTTCTGTCAAGCATTCTCTTCCCCATAATTTAGAAAACTTTTTCATTTTTAAAGTGCAACAACCTGGCTTTCCATTTAAAATTGGGGTCATCACGTTGTAGACAGTGTATGTGTTAAAAATAGAATATATCACAAAAAAATCATTTGGCCTTCCAGGACCACTGTCCTAGTAAAAGTCCTTAGCCCAAAGTATACTTCAGTCAGACGCTAGGCGTCCACGTCCAGGATGCATGATGCAAATTTCGTCATCAGCAGAATGCCTGAGCAATGAACGCTTACAGCCGAATTTTTCTAGCTGTGTGAACTCTGAACTTGGAGAATGCGCATGGCTGAAATTATTTGCACTAATTAGTCTGTCCACAAGGTGGCAACAGTCAACGTTGAGATGTTGCTGTTACAAAGAAGTGCTAGGAATATGTAATCACCGCTGAACAACAGAAGGCGAAGTTGAAAACAACAACAGTGGATGTGTACGTCAAGAACACCTATGAGAGGAGGTCAGGAGACACCTGCATTTGTGTATCTTGAGTCTGAAGGAATATAAATTCATCTTAATGGGTCTCTATGGGTATTATCTAAACTCATGAAGAGAAATCATCTTGTTACCATTGTAACCTCCGTTCCCTGATGGAGGGAACGAGACGTTGTGTCAATGTAGTGACACTAGGGGTCTCTCGAGAGCCTCAGTTACCTCTTATCTTTGAAAAAAGGTGAACTGAATTTGCATGCACCACCCCCGGACATACGGGTATATAAGGAAGGAAACGTGTGTCTGTTCAGACAGGTTTTGAGCTGAGGAGCCGAGAGTAAGGTCCCGGCCATTTCAGCAGCTAGTACAGTGTTGTGGCAAGAGGGACACAACGTCTCATTCACTCCATCAAGCAATGGAGGTTATGACAGTAACCAAGACATTCCCCTTCTGTCACTCACTCAACCTTGTGTTGATGTAGTGACACTAGGGGTCCCTATCTAAAAATGCCACAACACTGAACCATGTTACATGGACTGCTGATGAAGGTGCAAGCAAGCTGCTGTGTGCAAAAATAGCAGGTACATCAGACTGCATGTAACCTTCCCCAATGCCCCAAAAGATGTTATGTAGTTCCCCACATCCCTGATGGGGTGAAGCAACATAACTAGTATGGGTGCATGCCGCACCAACTGCACTGAATTCGGAGCCAGAGTGAGGAAGGACATCCAGGGTCCATGACTTGTGAACTTGACCGGGGAAGGGAAAGGCGCCATGCACAAGCAATACACCTGGCCAGCTGTTCCGGATTACCGAATTCTATGTGTTCGGACCTGACAAAACAAGGGATGAGACTGGCTCAACCCGGAGATTGTAAAATCTTGCGAAGATATTGGATGTTGCCCAGCCTGCCCAGCCCACCCTAGCAGTCTGCTACAGAGGTGCCATTGGCCAGTGCCAACGAGGACGCCACACTCCTCATAGAATGTGCTCGAACCCGCAAGGGGGTGGGTATGTCCTGGGTCTGATAGGCCAAGGCAATGGCATCCACCATCCAGAGGGCAAGCCTCTGTTTGGAGACAGCGCTTTGCTTTCCGCTGTCCACAAAGCAGACAAAAAGCTGGTAAAAGTGTCTAAAGCTCTGTGTGCAATCCAAATAGGTGCGCAAAGACACAGCAACGCTAAGGCTGGGTCTGCCTCCTCCAGGGGCAGCGCTTGCAGGTTCACTGCCTGATCCATGAAGGGGGTCGTAGGAACCTTGGGCACGTAGCCCGGTCGGGGTATCGGGATGACATGAGAATCTGCTGGACCGAACTCCAGGCAAGTGCCGCTGACAGAGAACGCTTGCAGGTCCTCAAACCTCTTGGTGGAAGTGAGCGCAATCAGGAGGGCTGTCTTCAAGGAGAGGGCTTTTAGTTCGACTGACTCTAGCAGCTCAAAAGGAGGTTTCAGAAGGCCCGAGAGGACCACAGAGAGATCCCATGAGGGGAACAAGCATGTATTAGGAGGGTTCAGCCTCTGGGCGCCTCTAAGTAACCTGATGATCAGGTTGTACTTCCCTAACGACTTACTGTCCACTGCATTGCGGTGAGCCGCTATGATGGCTACATAAACCTTCAAGGTGGAGGGGGACAGCCACCCCTCCAGCCTCTCCTGCAGGAATTAGAGCACTGACCTGACCGCGCACCTCTCTGGGTCTTTGGATCGGGAAGAACACCAATTTTCGAATAAGTGCCACTTTAGGGCATAAAGCTGCCTGGTAGAGGGAGCTCTGGCTTGAGTGATCGTGTCTACAATGGCTGGTGGTAGACCGCTTAGATCTGCAGCATCCCGTCCAAGGGCCAAATGTGGAGGTTTCAGAGGTCTGGGTGCAGATACCAGATTGTGCCCTTTCCCTGAGAAAGAAGGTCCTTCCTCAGGTGAATCCGTCAGGGAGGTGCTGTCACGAGGAGTGTGAGATCCGAGAACCAAGTCCGAGTGGGCCAGTAAGGGGCCACGAGAGTAACTTGTCCCTCGTTCTCCCTGATCTTGCAAAGGACTTGTGTAAGTAGGCTCACTGGGAGAAATGTGTACTTGTGCAGCCCCTGGGACAAGCTATGTGTCAGCACGTCTGTGCCAAGGGGGGCTTCCGTCAGAGAGTACCAGTGTGGGCAGTGTGTGGATTCTTGGTAGGCAAACATCTACCTGTGCTCTGCCAAATCAACCGGACCACCTGAGGGTGGAGTGTCCACTCTCCATTGAGCGTTACCTGCCAATGCAGCAAGTCCGCTGTCGAAATTAAGGTTGCCTGGGACATGAGCGCGGATGGCGGATGAGTTGTCTATTTATATACACTACTGTCACTGTGTTGTCTGAGCAGATCAAGACAGCAAGTAATACAGCCAGCAACTCTAGGCAGTGGATGTGCCAACCCAGCCGTGGCCCAGTCCAAGGCCAGCGGCTGCGTGCCCTATGCACATGATGCCCCAGCCCAACAGGGATGAAGTAACTACGACACGTCTGAACACCTGCCCATAGAAAACAGAGGTCTTTCCAAGGGCTGAATAAGTGATGGTAGGAAGGGGTCAGGGTCACACACTCCATGCCCATCTTGGGACTCGAGTCTGAACCCAGTGCTGAAGTGGTCTCAACCCGAGTGGTGCGACCACCACTGAGGATGCCATATGCCCCAGGAGCCTCTGAAATTGTTTCAGTGTAACCGTTGTGCCCAGTCTGAACATACTCAGGCAGTTCAGCACCTACTGCATGCGCTCCCTTGTGAGGCGCACTGTCATTGAGGCAGAGTCTAACTCCATGATGAGAAAAGGGATGCTCTGAACAGAAGAGAGCTTGCTATTTTTTTCAAAGTTGGCCTGAAGACCTAAACGGCTGAGGTGCCTGAGCACCAGGTCCCTGTGTGCACAGAGTGTGCAAGGATTAACCAGTCGTCAAGGTAGTTAAGTACGCGAATGCCCACTTCCCTTAACAGGGAAAGAGCTGCCTCTGCGACATTCGTGGAGACGTAGGTGACAGGGACAGACCGAAGGGTAGGACTATATGCCTGGCTGTTGAAAGCAAACCATAGAAAGGGTCTGTGATGGGGTAATAGTGAGACGTGAAAGAATGCGTCCTTCAGGTCTACCGCCACAAACCAATCTTAATGCCGCACGCATGTCAGAATATGTTTCTGTGTCAGTATCTTGAACGGGAGTCTGTGTAAGGCCCGGTTCAGAACTCGCAGGTCCAAGATTGGCCGTAACCCACTGCTTTTCTTGGATACGATGAAGTAGGGGCTGTAGAACCCCTTCTCCATCTTGACTGGAGGTACAGGCTCTATCGCGTCCTTGCGTAGAAGGGTTTTAATCTCCGCATGGGATTGGAAAGTGTAAGCCACGCGTCTAAGCTCTGGGCGAAGGGCACAAAGGGGATGATCACGTTTGACATAACTGGAGGTGAGGCCTCGCGGCAGGGGTAAGCAGGCGACGACACATCGGAGAGTGGAAGGTCTGCGTTCATGGGGGCCCGACTGCAAGTGCTCGGTGTCTGATTGGCGTAAGAACGGCGGTAGTGGGCACCGGCTAAGTGACCCAGGGAGTGAGGAAACTGCTTTTTTGTGAAAATGTGGGTACCGCAGCCCGTTGGGGGTGTGGCAAACAAAGAAAAGGAAACAAAAGATTCTCCACCCGGCCCTCCACTGGGGGATGGAGGGGTCTGGACACCAGCTTCGTGGCAGACATCTCTATCCCTAGGTTGCCATCTCAGGAGCGCTTGGGAGCCTTCTGGGTCCCAGAGGTGGTTCATGAGACGGGGCATCTGCCTCCTGCGGGGAGCTCTACTCTGGGGCTGAGAGCTGGGCCCAGGGATGCCTTCGGCGAGCAGACGGGGTGTGGTATTTTGAGCCGGGGCAAGATGTGTTGGATGGCCTTCGTCTGTTTCTTCACCGACGAGAAAGTCCTCAACAGTGTCACTGAATAGGCTGATCTGGGAAATGGGGGCATTGAGAAAGTGAGCCTTATCGAAGTCCCGCATCTCAACCAGATTCTGGCGTTCCTGGCATCACCTGTCCGAGTGTGCGCTGTGACCTCCGTGGCCCGGAGGGCAAAGTCAGTCACCGAGCGCAGTTCCTGTAGTACATCAGGATCATGACTACCCAGGTGCAGATCTTTTAAAGCCTTGGCCTGATGGACATGCATGAGCACTGCAGTGCATATTCTGTTTGCCAATTCTCATTGGCCTTTTCTCAAAGATAAGAGGTAACCGAGGCTCTCATGAGAGACCCCTAGTGTCACTACATCAACAAAACATCGAATGAGTGACATCTCATAGCAGACATAATGCACATGTGCCAACTGCCTGTGTATGTGGGCACAGTCAAATGAAACATGCTTTGAAAGGTGAGGGTTTGACTGCATGCACAAGGCGTTCGTGACAAAACCAAAATATTTACAGTGCTGTGAAAAAGTCCTGATTTCTTCTGTTCTTCTGTATATCTCATACTAAATTGTTTAAAAAATTCTAACAAATTTAACATAAAACGATGGCAATCTAAGTAAACACAAAATGCAGTTTTTAAATTATAATGTTAGTTATTGAAGCAAAAAAAGTTATCCAGTACCAACTGTGTGAAAATGTATTTGCCTCCTTATTTATTAAATCCCCAAATCTATGAATCTGCATTCATAATGGGACCTGACACACCCATGCCTGATTTCTGCCAGCCCTGTTCAATCAAATCTACACCTATATAGAATTTTACTACTGCTAACCCAGAAGAACATTAAGTCTGATTTTTTCAAAACACACCTTGATGATCCTCAAACCTTTTGGGAGAATGTTCTGTGCAAAGATGAGTCGAAAGTGGAACTGTTTGGAAGACAGGGATCCCGTTACATCTGGCAAAAATCAAACATAGAATTCCACAAAAAGAGCATCATACCTACGACCAAGCATGATGGTGGTAGTGTGATGGTGTGGGGATGCTTTGCTGCTTGAGGGCCAGGGTGACTTGTAATAATTGATGGAAACATGAATTCTGCTCTCAACCAGAAAATCCTTAAAGAGAACATCTGGTCATCAGTCCATGAGTTGAAGATCAAGCACAACTGGATTATGCAGCAAGACAATTATACAAAGTATAGGAGTAAGCCCACCTCTGAATGGCTCAAAAGAAACTAAATTAAAGTTGTGGAGTGGCCTGACTTTAACCTTATTGAGATGCTGTGGCAGGACCTTAAACGTGCAATTCATGCTCAAAAACCCTCCAATTTGCAGATCTGCAAAGATGAGTGGGCCAAAATTCCACCACAGCGACTGATCTCCAGTTATCGGATCTCCAGTTATCGGAATGATATAACCAAATGTTGCATTTACCCAAATTCATAATAAATAAATAAAAAAATACAAACAGTCAGTTAAAACGGATTTTTGGATGAACTGTCCCTTTAATTTGCATCCATGTTGGCATTGTCCTTTGATTCGCTAAGAATCAGGCAATCAGAGCACAGGTAATCCAGAAATCGGTAATCCAACAAGACAGGCACAATGGTCATAACAAGAAGGCAATGAGTAAATAATAGCATAAACGCTTGGTAAGGCAGTGAAACTGACACTCGCAAGGTAACAATGGCAAGGCATGGCTTTATATATATATATATATATATATATATATATATATATATATATGATATAAACAGGAAGTCATCATAGAAGAAACGGTTCAGTGTCAGTATTCGGGAGAGGGCTCCCTCTGGGGGTCGGCTGAAGGGATAGCATCCTCATTCGTTACACAATAAGACCCTAAATTTTTACTGAGTGCATTGGGGGAATGGAGGGCTGTTTGAAACTGATCCAAGAACCAAGAGATCATATTTGAGAGAATCCATAACAGTTGTCTCTGTTGCATGGGATAATATTGTTCCAAACTGCTGGTAAAGTGTATTAGATTTCTCTGCATTGTAACAGATTTTTTGTCTTATTATTTGCTGTTGATTTATTTAGTGTTGTTTGATTGACAGTTCAAGCTTGGACCCCAAGTATTATTCTGTCTATCGAAAGCTCAAGAAAAATGTTCAGTTTTACATGTATCTATGAACTTTATGCATAATTATCTTAACATCAGGATTGTTTTCATATGTTCACTAATATTCAAATATGTTTGCATATTTATTCATATCAGTAATTACAAACAGATAGCTGTTTGTATCAATTGACTACATGTATTTGTTTCACATTAATCTTAATTTACATGTTGGCTGTGGGATTGCACACTGTGTCACTCCCCTTTAATGTCACTTAGAAGCACATTTGATTTATCAGCATTTCTGTTTAGATTATAAATGGTTCTGTTTATATTGTTAATGGCAGTAAGCCATTAAGAGAATACACCTTTTGGTTGTGATGTGATGATGTGATGAAATACACCTGGTCTGTGGTTACACTGCTAAAACACCAGTGTGAACCTGGGGGGAACTGACTTCATACATATAGTACACTTGACACAAAGCACCTGTTCACATAATATACTGCATACCACTACATTTCTATTACCTTCTAATGTATTGCATACAGTCCATCTACACTAGCTATCAACTTCTTCTGAATGGTCTTCATTTATATCACTTGCATTTGCCACACAATTTCACCATCCCACTTACGCCTAGACTTAGTGCATGCTTGCTCGAAAATAAGGAAACTTCATGGCCATGCCCACTGACTTTGCACTTATGGCGTATAACACTGCGCTTAAGACATACAGGTCTTAAAAAATTACGTTCTGAAGTATCTGGTAGTTGTCCGCTACAGCTTATCGGATGGCTGTGCTTGGCATTTGATTGCATTGGTCCTGCCACGATCCAATCAAAATGGAGCCACTCTTATTTGCCTTGACAGTAGGTAGGGGCTCTGCCATAAACTGGCTCCTGGAATGTCATATGGTCTTATTGTTCACCACAACAATATAACAAAGACTCTGGTACCATATTACTGTACCCATGGATAGACTAACGGGTCAGTTTGACCCCTTTGAACTTTTAACATCAAGTTTAACATAATTTTAACAAATTTTACATCAACTTAATTTTACGTTTTCTGCCTTAAACTTCATGATATCCTCTAGAGAGGTGATCTAAACCTGGCAATGTATTTTTTTTTTCCAATTGCATGTTTTTATAAACAAAGCTATAAAAAGTACATACTTTTATATTTTGTTCATATAACATTTTTAAATGACACCATGATAATTTTTAATAGTTTATAGTCAATTCAGAGGCCAAGATATTCCTAAAAAAGACTGTATGTCTAAGGGCAGAGTCAGGGGCGCCTTCTGCCTTTAAGATCTGTATATTGTGATAGAAGGTGATAGATCATTTTTTTGTATTGTTTTCTGCCATATAGTGGAACGATCTATGACTAAAAGTAGAAAAAAGCGAACAGAGGCTGTAGCACAAGCTTTTGGAATTAAAGATAAAAAATGTGTCAATTTGACCCAGCAGGTTCAAAGTAGGGACTTGATTGATAAGATCACCCAAGGGTTAAATACAACACCCTTCTGCTTTGCTCATTATTTTTCACTTCTGTGACAGCTAGTATACAAGTTCTGTTGCCATGTTGGAACTAAATCTCATGCATCACAATACTCAGTATTATTTTCACAATGCCACATACCACAAAGATGGTCCCTTGCACTGGCTTTCCCAAGTCTTTCCCTCTCAAAGCCAGAATTTCAAATCCACCAACCATTGCATGCACCTTTGACCCAAAGTAATCAGCACACTCTGAACCCATCAATTTAAAAAATGGCTTTATGCCTGCACAGTGTCACATCTTTTCAAAAGAGAACTTATTTTAGAAAGGACTGGACTCATTGTGAGTGGAAACACTGGCACCAGCATGCTGCCCTGAGCCAGAAAGCTCCAGCTGGCTAAACTCAAAGTCTCAAGCAGGTAGTGAAAGACAAAAAACCCATTAGATACTCTTAACGGGGCTCTGTGAGGAAAGCTGCTACATACTATGAGCCTTGTCTGTTAAGCGGTGCAACTGGCCGGGGAGATACCCAAAGGGAACATGTGCTTTATCTATTAGTTTAAGCCCTGTGTCTGTAGGGGAAAGCCCTCCTTAATTCTGTGGCTATAAGCTCACAAGGCACATGACTGGATGGTATCCGCCATCCTCCTGGCACAAGAAATGCAGTAATGGAGAGAAATAACATGCATGCAGTGACTCCAGGTCCAGTGGCATTTTCCTTTGAAAGATGAGGCCTCTACCTTTCAGACAGGATGGCTGGGAACATTCCACATCTAGTGACAAATGCAGGATATGAAATGTCAGTTGGCATTAAAGATTAAGAAGACACAAAAAGGTTAATTTTTCTTCCACAATGGAGTTTATGGACTGATATTGGATGAATTTCTTTTCAGCTGGATTTCCAATGTCTGCTTGAGTATGAAAATCAATGAACCTATACAGAACAGACTTGATTGTGAATTTCACAAACATATCTCTGGGTCACATTTCACCTCAAATTTAAAAGAAATAAAGTAAGAAACTGCATTTTACACATAAAGAAACTGCCTATTTTTAGGAGTATTTAGGGTTTTTGCATTGTGACATATTTTATGACAATAACAGGAATAAAATTTACAAAATCGAGAGTTCATGGCAGATTTGCCGTAAATTCGCCACTCAACATTTTCACATGCAAATGAGCTTTACGGCAAACTAGGTATGCTCCGATACCTGGATCAGTATCGGCTCTGATACTGAAGCTTTTAGACAGATCGGGTATCGGTCAGACGAGCCTGATCCAAATCTGATACTGTGTGTTAGTCATGATCGTTACTGTCAAGTAGAGATTGACCGATATAAGTAGAGGTTTTGCCGATTAATCGGCACCGCTAACGAATTCTGGAACTATTGTTTATCGCAAAAAATCCACACCAATAATTTACCCCCGTTGTGTCCGGTGCTGGAGCAGCTGGGAAGGGAAAATGTTTAAATAAAATGTGTTACCATCTATTTGCATTAGTTTATATCTAGTCACGTTTATGCTTTAGCCAGCCAAGTTGTATATTTAAAGGTAGTGAGAAAAATATCTTCATGCAGTCAAGAGAAACGTATAAACAAATCAGAAATGCATCTGATTTTAATTAATTTTTTATCCTCACAGTAATATGTATTTTTTTATCATTTTGATTAGATAATCATCAAGTGATCAGTGTGTGTGTGTGTGACAAGTTTCTTGGAGAATTTAAACGAGCATAACAGCGCAAAATACAAACAAAAATATCACTGAATCTTATAGAAGCGTTAAAAAAAGCATTAGACATTGCAATTCAATAGTTTGCCCTAGTTTCACATTAAAGACCCATCACCAGAAGTGAAGTGATCAGCCACTTGAATACATGCCATAGCTCTGTGAATCACAAAAGGCTGTGTTTAATATGCAAATATATAAAATGCACACGCAGCTTCAGCTCATCAAAGTGTGAATGTTGCTGCTCTGTTTACACACACACTTGCGGCTATTTTTAACCTTCACATGGTGCGCAACATTTGATCGCTACTCATGGACAACATCTCAGATGTAGAGGCTCAATAGTTTGGCTCACTTATAATATGCATTTAGAATTTGAATAAGAAGCGAATTTAACTATTGTGAATTTGCCTACAAACACACACATACAGGACTTCCTCGAGAGTTTAGAGTGTCAAAATATAAGCGTGAGGGTTTAAAAAGTGCACAATTTAATATATTACTGTTGAATTTCAAATTAAATTAAATATCAATAATAATAATATTAATAACTATTTATTATTATTATTACTGTCATCATTAGTATTTGTTTACAATTTATAACAATATTTAAAGTGAATGGTTTCCAAACAATAACTGTGTGAATGAAAAGTGGACTGATGTCTTACAACTGAATTGACCAAAAAAGAGATCTGAATCTCAGATCCAGATTTAAAGTCCAGATGTAAGTTGAAACAATTTTGGAAAAAGAAAAAAGGCAAAAATAAAACACTGGTTTCTTTTCTGCTGAAGACTGGAATTACTGTTAATTTTGCTGTTACATTATCCAGTATACAAGATAATAATAAAGCGTTTCGTTTTCATAATGGGTCACACTTTTTTATGATCTGAGACATAGAGATAGACCAAAACAATGTCCACACCACATTACAAGACAACCCAGTCAGTAGTTATAATTGAAATAGACCAAGATTTATGATAAAACATCCCATACCACCAAAACACCATATAAACAAAATTGTCCCACCTACAACAATTGTGATTAATTAATAAATTATACCACAGCCCACTTGCATTTATGTCACATATAAGCCTCTACACTTGTAAATATGCATCACCATATTAAAAGCTCCCCACTTCCAACAGCACAATAATAAAACCAAAACCATGAAATACCATCACTATTGTTAGTATTCGATGCCCACCTGCTGCTTTGTCAATGCATGTGTCTCATTTGGCACTTTCCCTCCTCCTACCGCCTCATTTAATTCTACAATGTGATTTGCATTCTGTTGATGTTGGTCGAAGTTGATGATGACTCTTTGAACCAATTTCTTATATCTATGCTGCTGTTACTCAGATACAGTATGCTGATGTTACTGCAGTGCACAAAGGAAGTATGAGTTATTTAAGGTTACAACAGGAAATAAAAATATTGTTAGGCCTTCTGTTGTTAATTCTTCTTGGGGACTAGCCATTGGCTGTTGTATTCAAATAATTAATGAGGTAGGTCTGTGCAAGTTTTGAGGACTATTTGGGGATGTTATTAATTGTCATTTAATAAAAGTAATTTGGTGTTATAATTCTGTTTACAGTTCTGTTTAGTGTTAAATATGCTGTTTTACGTTAAATGATTTTAATTTACACTCAGGAAGATCAGTGTTCCTTTGAGTTAGATTTGATCCTGTTGCAATAATCTGATTGCGTAGTTTACAAGTACTAGTATGTTTAGGAAGAGAGGAAATGGTTTCCAAAGGTTAATCTTGCTCAAATTTGCAGCACTTACTTTAGTGGGGCATAGTGTGTGACTTGGGAATGGGGGCACTGCCCCCAATGCCCGCCCTTGGTGAGGGGCCTGATTCATCCCAAACCTCAGTTAAAACAGCAGTTTCCAGGTTATCCACAACTGTGAAAAGCTGTCCTGCTTTTTGGTCATCATCCTGAATACGCTCCAGGGCTTGCTTGAGTACTCAACATCACACTCTAATAGCTCTTGTTGCATCAGCTCTTGCTGGCCAGCTAAAGGCAGATAAGCTTTAATAAGAGTCTGTCCTTCACACTTCTCATGTTATGACATGGGATTTTCCCATTGTTTTGTTGAAAAGAAATTGTACAGCATTTGAATGAGTCCAAAAAATTACGCTGCTTCAATCCAGCACTCGGCTACATTTGATCCCACTAAATTCAGAACACAGGGGGGCAGAACACAGGATGTACACCACAAACGGATTTGCATCTTTAATTCTGGCCTGAATTCGAAATATTTGCCAGTCACGTTACTAGCTTTGTCGTAACTTTGGCCGCAACAATCCATCAACTCAATGTATGTTCTTCTTGAGCCAAGGTGGGTACATTTTCCATGTGTTCTGCAGTATGGCTGTGATTTGGAATAAACTGCAGAAAACGTTCAAATGGTTCACCACTATCCTGTTGGATGAGGCAAAAGATCAGAGGAAGTTGGTCATTGTGAGTTATGTCTTGAGTAGTATCTATGATCAGGGAGAAGTATTTCACACTTAATTTCATCCAAAATTACTTGTATAACTTTGTCAGCCATGATACAAATAAACTCGTCACGCATTGTCAAAGTCAGATATTTCCACAATTTGGGTCCATACTTAGTAAGATTTTCTGAATCAACAGTCCCACACGATGAACGAACCAGCAACGCATTGATGTGTTCCGTGGACCCTTTGTGTTCTAATAAGCGATTTATTCTTCCAGCCATTGCATCCTGAAGTAAAGCCCAACTCTTTTTATGAAAATAATTTAAAGCAATAGCAATAGGCAGACTCACTTGATGGGGAATACACTAACTAATCCCTCAGATGAACCTCCCCATTTGCCATCCGTTTGTAGAAGTGCTCCTTCGGTAAAATCCTGCTGACATATTTCCGAACTGATGCATTTTGATCAGGTTTGTTGAAGCAAAAGTCCCAAACAATTATGTTCATTGGCCATTCTGTAGTGTTTGTCTGTGTAGTTGTTATTCTTTGTTTGTGGGGGATGCTAACTTCAGCTTCTGAAACTTCAGATATGGCACTCCATGATGGGTTGAGCAGGTGATGATGGGCCAACAGCAACGTGTTCTTCACATTCCTCGCTGTTGTTTTCATCTTTTTTCCATGTGGAAACAACCCACCGCAGTCAAGTGCACATTAAGTATGTTTTGACACACACACACACACACACTTTTATCAGAGTATTTACAGCAGTGCATGAGCACCGGCCCAAATGAGCAGAGATGCTTGGAAGTCTGTCATAACAACAGGAAGCAGCATGTGTTTCCATGGTTGCTGTACCACCACCACATTCCATTATTAAATCACCATAATGAAACCCATCCAGGACAAACCCATTCACAAACATAACAACTGGACTGGCAAAGAAGATGGTTAATTCTTACCCTGGAAAAGCAAACCAAGGTTTTCATAACAGGCCCCAAAACAGTTGATTGGCACACAGACCGTCTGGGATAATGGCTCCCATGGCAGGCGTTCAAAAGAAAAGTCACGTAGAGCTTTATAATGCACACAAACTTTGGGTGTACCTGGGCTATCTACTGATTGTAACTGATTGTACAGAGTGGAGTTCTAAAGTGCTCCTTGATAACCGCAGCTGACAAAATGCCTGTCAATGAAGGTTACAGTATATTATTTCTGTCAAGTATTATCTTCCAAGATGTGCTAATTGATCAACAACAAAATCGTCAGGTATCGCACTCCAATATTCAATAGCACTTTGGTTTTATTATTTGAAGAATTTATAAACTGGATATTTCCGGTCCTGGATGCTGTTTGGTCAATATAGCGTTCAAGCCATACACATGACACAGTAATTACTTGGATGAAAATCATCCATGTCATGCCTAACAACATCATTTAACCATCACAACAGAAGATTCACAATATAACATGGATTCCTATATTGTATTGCTTAATATACAAATATAAGAAATACACAAATATACTCATCAAATAATATATTTCATGAAGAGCATCTGTGCATGCAGTGTCAGCCCTTTCAGTTTCAATTACTTTAAAAAAAAAAAAAAATGGGACGGGAAGCATGGCAAAGAAAATGGTTGATTTTTACCCTGCTAATGAGGTCGGTAAAAACATTTCAGAATTGGCTGAACTTACACTTACCGTTGAAGGTTATATTTACTTTGTAGTGGTGTTATTCATGTATGGATTTTACGAAGCACAATTAACAATACAGCGCAGAACAGACATGGTTTTCCACAATGAGTCAATGAGTGTGCTTAGGAGACTTTCTTGATGAGGTCACTTTTTTGCAGAACAATAATGTAAAGTAAAAGAAAAATCTATACTGTAGCTCTTTTCCTTAAAAATGACTGATTTGCATTACAGCAATGCTGTTCCAAATGGTAGAGATCCCTGATACCTTGTTTTAAGGCAGCATCGCTTGCATCCTTTAAGGATAAGTCATACATCCCAGAGTGCATTGTGGCAAGCAGTTAAATTAATCAAATGTATCAATACTTTTATTTTAACTGTGAAAAGTATTAATAAAATTATGAATTTTTAATCATTATGCTATTTGTCAATGTGTTTTATGTTTATTAGAGATTTGTGGCATTAGCTTAGCAACATGCTAATGCAAAACTCTGTTGGAATCAATTGTGAGTGAGCCTCCAGTGTGCTTTACATACGGAACGCTATTTTGTGGGGTAGGCGTACCACGCAGAGTTGCTGTACATGTAGAGTGTTCCAAAGAAGGCTGCAGACAGCATGGCAGCTCACTAGGTTTTAGAGAGACTAAGAGACTCTTAGTAAAATACAATAATTTGCTGATGAACCATAATCATGTCAGAAAGCAACAATTAAATCACCACATCATGAAGTCACAAAATGACTGAAAATTTCAGCTGAAGAATTTTAAAGGAATTGCATGTGTGATTATTTCTTTCTGACCTGGTCATCATAGCGATAGGTGAGATACTGCTCTCCTGTTGTGTCTTCCAGAAAGCTTCCTTGTGGAGAAAGTGCAAATTCAGGTAGGAAATAAGTGCTCTGCGTCTGGCTCGCTACCCCCTGTAAAACAAAACCACAGCACCCATATTAATTCTGCAAACGTGCTGCGGAACATCATTTGAGGCTTGCCTATATATTTAAGATGGCATTACATATGTGTACACAAGGTGTAATCAAACATTTAGTTCAAACTAAACTGACATAAAAAATAATATGTTTCCTTAAAAAATAATTGAACCATGATTTAATAATATTAACTATGAGGGAAGAAAATGGACAAAATTTAGAACACAATTTCTGCAGATGTTCTAGAACATTCATTCCAGTATAAAAATAATAATAATAATAATAATAATAATAATAAAACTGCTTCTGAAAAAAAAAGATCAGTTCTCGTTTCCCAACCCTAGCGATGGAGCAGTATTTTATCCCCTTTTAACATAATTACCCTAACTCTTGAAATGAACATCAAAACCTGCCAGCTGCTTTCTGTCTTTGAAATCTTTGAAGTAAATAATCATACTTCATAAGTTATATAAAAGGAATACTTCCTTTACTATGTCAGCAAAATTAAAAAAGCACCCGGTAATGCAATGCAGGCAACATGTATAATAAATCATATGTACCTACATTTCAACATGTTCACATACTTTGCTCAATTTTGATACTACAATTATTTGATAAATACTTTTGAATCCAGAAAATACACTGCTTACATTGCATCTGTTTATTTATGAAACATAAACAGTAGTTAGCATTTTGGCTGTGTACTCACAGAATGACGCGGACACATCAATGCAGAATTATAAATGCCTACAATTCTGCTTAATTCCCGGCTTTATTGAGGAAGCACATGCACCAAATCCTGAATCATTCAGGCTGATTTCAAGTACCATGTGTTTACTATGCAAATGCACATGTTGACGGCAATCTGAGTAAAAGAGTGGCAAAACAGTTATAAACAATTAATGGAAGTTAAAGTGGTTGTAAAATCACAGCAAAGTAACGACCCAGCTTTTTTCTCCATTCTCACAAAATAGGCATCTTAGGTCTACAGGTGTTTGAAGCATTAAATCAAAACATACAGGGAATCAAATGTCTGTATTTTGGTGATGTTGGTTGCTGCTACAAGCTATTTGGAGCACTTACGCCCTATAGAGCAGCACAGTTAAGCACACAGTGAGAGGAACAGCCCGGCATGCTTTCATCAGTGACACGTTCTCTCACTGACAAGCTTGAATTAACAGCCTGGTGGTATCTCTGTGTGTTTGTGTGTGTGCGTGCGTGCGCACTTGAGATAGAAATACCTTATATGTTGCGTGTACGATAACTTGTTTGTTGGTTGTTCAGAGAGCAAAATGAAATGTATTCTTAAAAACTACACTTAGAGCAAAAACATTAATTTCTTTCAATTCATCTAAATTCAGTTAAATTCATACATTCAAATTTGAAATACAATTCTGCATCCTCAATTTAATTCAATTTAATTTAATAAAGGACTTCTCAGTTCAGTCTTGAATGGTTAACAATCTATGGTGTGTTGAGATAAAGATGGTGGCTTCCTCTATGATACAGTAGTTAAAGATGGCAAAATCACAATGTATGTGTGTGTGCATGTGAAATGCGTTTTTGTTTGTTAAATTTCAGCAATATGCCCACACACGTCAATCCAGACGGCTACCAGCCTATACAAGTCCAGTCGGTCACATTTCCTGTCCCTCTGGACCCCTGTAAACCCCACCATCTGTCTTCCACACAGAGAGACATACTTCAGGTGCCGACTATGTTAGCAGGGGGCATCTTCTCCTGTAAATTCCCCATGTGGCCCCAAAGTACCTTGCGAGGCCCATACAGACTTACGATAACAAACTCCCTGCTGTATGTGTGAGCAAAGGAATGAGTCAAGCAGATCAAAGACAGCAGCCTAACCATCTCTCACCAACAGAAACAGTAGAAACAAGAGGGCTCTTAGAGACAACACTGTACCCCACTTTACAGGAAACTGCCCTGACAGAGCAAAAATAATGTATTTTATATGGGTAACAAGAATAACATTCATTTCGTTACAGAGAATAGAAACCACGGTGAGGTTCTCAGAGACGTATTAAGCTCTGTTAAGATGTTCATATTCTGATATATGATATTTTTAAGAGCCACAAGAAAAAAACATTTAATGGTTGGGGGCCTTCAATTTCCACTTCAGAAGAAACATTACAAGCACCAACATGGCTTTTATACACAATTAAAAATCTTAAAAGTGTAAATGCTGAAGTTTTCTTATATGGAACAGCCGAGGAGTGAAAATCATCTCTGACACCGTTTTGTGTTACAGTGAGAGCTGGACGGAGATAAAGGAGCAGCCAGATCCGCAGTGGGCGAGAGAAAGGAGCCAGAGTCCTGAGATGATACTGTCTGTGTTAAAGAGAATTACTTTTTTGTTCATTATTGAGTGACAAATTATTTTGTGTTGGGGTGTGCACTGGAAAGTGACCTGTAATAAACGTCACAAAAGAGTGTGAGCTGGTTTACGTGTTCTCATTTTCCTTGAGACTGACCTGATACTTGTCACAGTGTGATTTGTTAAAACAGGGCCAGGTTAAAATCAGGTCACTTTAGCATTCCGTAGCTCTGAAGTCAATTGGACAATAAAGATTCAACATTTACCCTTAGTGTAGACACCTTTGTCAAAAGGATGTGTCCAGATTTTCTTGCTGTATAAGGAAGAGTTGGTAATCTCTGCATCTGTATCATCAGAGAAAGTGTAATGTCAACAACTCTTAACTTGGACAGAGACTATTTAGCAGACACAGGCCACTTCTATTAAAATGAATGGAAGAAAGTGGAATGCCCAACCAAGGAGCTCTAACACCCAACAGTCATCGTATGTAAAAAGGAAGCCTCGCCTTACAGGAAAAAGAGCCAATCACCTTTAAGATACAGACATCGCCTGTCAATCAACTCGAGAACACGCATATGCTTTAGCTATACAAGCTGAGAGTAATGAGGTAACGAAGTACAATTTATGATTCCAGTACTGTCGAATTTTACTGCTGATTTGAAATATGTTCTTTGATCGTAATCTTGACCAACAGTTTTGAGATTTAGTTTTTTCCCCATTCAAGTAGATAGGTGCTGTCATGACTAGAAATTGCCCATTTCCAAAGATGGCCAACAGTGTACTGACTTGCTAGAAAGACTTTGACTTGGATCATGTACACCATGAAAGCCAATCATATAATAGCCTCGACATCACTGAAACTCTTTCAGAGTTTTACAAATGTCAGTCAATTTTGGTGGAGATCACAGAAATAAATGTGCAGTTTACCACTGTAACGATTCCCGGTTGTCTGCCTTGTGTTTCTCTCTTGTCATCTCTCCCAGACTTTAATTCCCTACCCTCATCACTGCCAGCAGCCATTGATTGTTCTCACTTGTGTATCATTATCCTTGTGTATTTAAGCCCTGTTGTTTGTTCATTCGGTGTTTTGTTAAATGTTAATGTTATGTATGTCCTTGACCGTGTCCCTGCCCGTGCCCTTCGTGGATGTTTCTGTTGTGTATATCTTGGTTTTCCCATCGTGGATGTTTCTTTTGTTCCCTGTGTTTCTTAGTTACCCTGTTCACCTTTTGTGTTTTCAATAAAACTGCACGTAGATCCTCACTCCTCGGCTGCCCACTCGTAACAGAACAACTCACCGACTATGGATCTAGCAGTTCAACAAGCGAACTACAGACTTCTCTGCCTCAAACAAGAGGATCGTCCAGTGGAGGATCACATTCGTGAGTTTCTGGAGCTGGCTAATGTAGCGGACTTCCCGGAGTATTCCTTGGTGGTGTTCTTCAGAGGAAATCTTAACAGTTCGTTAAGGGAGCTGTTGCCACCGACGACTCCTAGTTGGACGCTCCTCGACTTTGTGGAGAGTTACACAGAGTTAGCGGCTCGCCATTCACTGTGGGTGTTGTGGAAGAGGGCTTTACCTCTCCTCCCACAGTGTTGCCAGCCTTGTCCGTCCCAGAGCCAGCGTTGCCAGCCTCGTCCGTCCCAGAGTCAGCGCCTGTAGCCTTGACCGTCCCAGAGCCAGCGCCTGTAGCCTCGACCGTCCCAGAGCCAACGACTGTAGCCTCGTCCCACGAGCCAGCCAGGGCTCCACCTCCCAAGCCTCCCACGGCTCCGCCCCTCGAGCCTTCCAGGTCTCCGCCTCTCGAACCTCCCACGGCTCCGCCTCTCGAGCCTCCCATGCCTCCCATGCCTTCCACGCCTTCAACTCCAGAGCCTTCCATGGCTCCGCCTTCTATAGCTCCGGCTCCTGAGCTTTCCACGGCTCTGCCTTCTACAGCTCCACCTCCTGAGCCTTCCACGGCTCTGCCTTCCACGTCTCCAGAGCCTTCCACATCTCCAGAGCCTCCCTCGTCTCCAGAGCCTTCCACGGCTTCACCTTCCATAGCTCCACCTCCAGAGCCTTCCACTGCTCCGTCTCCTGAGCCTTCCATGGCTCCGCCTTCCACGCCTCTGTCTTCGGAACCTTCTACGGCTCTACCTCCTGGGCCTTCCATGGCTCCACCTACCACGGCTGTGCTACCTGAGTCTTCCACAGCTCCGCCTTCCAAAACTCCGTCTCCTGAGCCTTCCACGGCTCCGCCTTCAGAACCTTCTATGGCTCCGCCTCCCACGCCTCTGTCTCCGGAGCCTTCTACGGCTCTGCCTCCTGGGTCTTCCATGGCTCCGCCTTCCATGGCTCCGCCACCTGAATATCCCATGACTCCGCCTTCCACGGCTCCGCCCTCGGAGTTCTCCCTGGCTGTGGTCCTGTGGCCACCTCCCAGACCTCCTGACCCAGTCCCTGTCCTGTGGTCACCTCCCAGGCCTCCTGACCCAGTCCCCATCCTGTGGCCGCCTCCCAGGCTTCCTGACCCACTCCCCGTCCTCTGGCCGCCACCCAGGCCTCCTGACCCACTCCCCGTCCTCTGGCCGCCTCCCCGACCTCCTGACCCAGTCCCTGTCGTGTGCCCCCCCCCCCCCCCTTGGACTGTCTGTTTGCCCCTTGTGCCCCCCCCTTGGACTGCCTGTTTGCCCCTTGTGTCCTCCTTGGTCTGCCTGCCCACCCCGAGCTCCCCCTTCACTCCTTGGACGATTTTGTATTTATTTTTTGTTCTTCTGTTTGTTAGGAGCGTCTAGAATCCGCTCCTTTGAGGGGGGGTTATGTCACGATTCCCGGTTGTCTGCCTTGTGTTTCTCCCTTGTCATCTCTCCCGGACTTTAATTCCCTACCCTCATCACTGCCAGCAGCCATTGATTGTTCTCACCTGTGTATCATTATCCTTGTGTATTTAAGCCCTGTTGTTTGTTCATTCGGTGTGAGTTGTTAAATGTTAATGTTATGTATGCCCTTGACCGTGTTCCTGCCCGTGCCCTTCGTGGATGTTTCTGTTGTGTATATCTTGGTTTTCACATCATGGATGTTTCTTTTGTTCCCTGTGTTTCTTAGTTACCCTGTTCACCTTTTGTGTTTTCAATAAAACTGCACGTAGATCCTCACTCCTTGGCTGCCCGTCCGTAACAACCACAATGATTCTAATTACTGCAGGTCTGTTTTCTGGTTGCAGTTTCCATAAGAAGCCATGTAAAAACTACTGAAATAAGTGATCCAGATGGTAAATGACAATCATTTTAAGTGTCAGTTGGAGTAGGCTTCAACTTCTGCATTTATCGACACAAGTAGTTAATGTGATAAACATAACTAACCTTGGGCCATAGTTTCATGTCATCAAGCCATTTCATGCCAACTTTGAAGGCTAAGGCACTGTCATTGCAACACTGTAAAGTATTGGCACTATGTATCCGTATGCTTTTTTGACCATTTTTAGAAAAAAAATTGGCAAAACATCACACTATCAGCTAAGATCACACACTGGTGCGAATGAAAACTCTTGAGACCATAAAACTAAAAAGTCAACTAAAAAAATCTGGGGCGATTCTGTATGTAGGAAGAAGGTGGATAAAAGAGCAATTTTTTCTAAATATAGTTCTTTTCAAAATGAATGCCAAAGAGGTTAAAGAAAAATTATGTGACAGTCAGTTTTTCAAAAGATTAGCTGTTTACGCACAAAAGCGTACAAAGGCATCTCCTCCATTGACTTCCACTCAAACCGAACAGCAACTGGTCTCCATGTTGGTTGATACACCTTTTTCAGATAACCTTGTAGGCTCCTCCTGGGGGAGGAGCTCTAGAAAGGGCAGGTTGATATCCGGTGCAGGAACCACAATCTTAGACTCAGAACACAAATTTGGACTCTGGATCCTTAACACATGTGGTATGAGTACTTGATTCAGGCAAAGATTGTTCACCAGTGTATTGGGGAGAGGTGATACGATTGTCTTCTTTGGAATTGTGATGGATGTAGTCACTTTGAGGAATGCTGTGGCCTGTAAAACAGCATAAATTAAGAAATGTTGAATATGTCTAATAAAGACATCTTCAGTAAACTACCTTCATGAGCATGTGGCCAGACAAACCAGAAGGAAACTTCGCAAAGATTCACCATCTTAGGGTTACTGCTCACCTCATCTATGGTAATATTCAGCCTCTGGCTGCCAGGAGGAGTCTTCAGAAATGGCACATCAACAGATGTTAGGTAGGCCTTTACATTCTTTACATACACTAATATGTTGCATTTAGGTTACTAAGTGCATCTGGGAGGAAAGTAATATGTCTGCAGTCCCAGTGGCAATTCAACTTGTAGTTGAAGACACATTGGATGCCCTTCCACATACTATATACATACTGTTGGTGTTAAAGTATTATTATATTTGCACGCCGTAGGAGGTCTTGGGTTTTATGATGCCAGTCGAGAGGTTGTCCACCCTCTGTTTTTCCAAGAGTAGAGTCCGTATTCAAACAGGGCCAGATAATTTTGGTGACATCAGCCTCATTTACCCACCTGCTGATGTAGCTAGTGATACATAATGCATATTTTTCTGAGTAATCACAGCCTGTAGCAGCCTCTTTGAACATATTCTAGTGTCAGTGTGATCAAAACAGCCCTGCAGGGATGAGCTTGCTCCCTCAGACCATGTTTTGATGTTCTTGTTTTTTTCATGGATCGCCGGTCTCTCTTTCTACCACACTGCCAACACAGTGCTCACTCTCCCCTGAGTTCTGATTACACGCACATGCATATCATTAGTGGCTAATCAAGGACTGCATATATACCCCGCTTTCACACACACTCTTTGTCTGTTCTCATCGATAGTATCTCTGAGATGCCACACAACATACCTGTGTCGTCATTATTGCCTGCAAATATCATAAGACTGTTGTGTGTTATCTGTTCATTGCTGTTTGCCACTCTGCTCAACTGCATTTACTCACAATGTTTACATCTCTGTTTTGATCATCTGTTCAATAAACACTGCTACTGAGTGTATATCTCTCTCTGTGTGTCTCTCCGGGACACCTTTTAACTTTTCTAAAACCCTCATGCTTTTATTTTGACATTCTGAACTCTCCAGAAGTCCAGTATGTATATGTTTGTAGGCAAGTTCACAGTAGTTTAATTTGCTTTTTCAAATTCTGGTAAAAAAAAAAACAATTCTAAATGCATATTGTAAGTGAACCAAACTATTGAGCATCTACATCTGAGATGTTCGTGTGTAGCTCTCAAGGCTAAAAATAGGCATGTGTGAGTGTGTAAACAGAGCAGTGCCATTCAATAACGCGCTGATGCTGTGCGTGCATTTTAGAAATGTACTTATTAAACACAGCCTTTTTTTATTCACAGAGCTATTGCACATCAAGTGGCTTTGAATAAAATGCACAAGTCATATGAACTGCTTTATTGGTGTTTTTATGGTTCTTATGTAAAAAAATTTAGCTTGACAGTAACTAACATGACTAACACACAGTATCAGGCCGATACCCGATCCATTTAAAAACATCAGTATTGGAGCCGATACCGATATATATCCATAATTTCTTAACAATATTATTATTATTTAGATTTTTCACAAATTGGACAAAACAAAATGCATTGTGATGGGGGGGTCCCCCCCCCCGCCCTTTGTTGACTCTGTCACGTCTAGGTATGTTTTGTGTTCATGTCTTTGTAAAGACGATCATAATTCATGGGCAAGGAAGAGGCGAGAAACCGGCTTGTCAATATAAATAATAATTTAATGAAGAACTTAAAACAAACACATAGGACAGCAGACATGTCTGCTGATTAAGCTCTCTCTCCCGATCGCCGTCTGCGAGTGGCCTTTATCCCTCTTGACGGCTCAATTAGCCTGATACGGGACCGGGCGTGCGTAATCACGCGCCGGTCCCGCCCTCCACCGTGCCACATTCCTCCCCCATTCTCTCAGGCTGGGGACCCCCGGGCTGACGTACATCCCCTGGGGGGGGGGGGGGGCGCCTCCCGCGCAGTCTGCCGGCGGGTCATCCCCATCAGCCTGGACGAGGGAGGGGGCAAGGGGAGGGAAACAACAATTAAAAATAGGGGGGGGGGAGGGTTCCTGCACTGGGCAGTACCTCCCCTCCCACAAACACCATAATTTAAAAGAGGGAAAAGGCCAACGCAGAGCGGTAGCGAGAGAGAGAGGAGAGAGAGATTAAAGGAAAGAAAGAAAAAAAAAAACGTACTCGCCGGTTCTCTGATACGCCGTAGCTCGTTCCTCAGCCACTTCTCCACCCTCTACAGGACAACAGCCGCGCCTCTCCGGGCAGATCGGAGGCAGTCCTCAGCCCCTGGCGGACGGAACGCCCCGCCGCGTTCCCGGGGTGTCGAAGGGGCCTCCCCCCGCCCCTGGCAGCGGTTCTCCCGCTCCAGGCGGTCGGCGGCGAGCCCATCCCCGCACGCGGTCGGCAGTCTCCAAACCCGCGGCGTTCCAGCGGCTACTAGGGGACTCCCCCGCCCCTGGCAGCGGCCCTAACCGCTCCAGGCGGTCGGCCAGGAGCCCCTCCTCCCCTCGCGGTCAGCGGCCGTTCCTCCACGTCCAGGTGGCTGGGCTCCTCCGTCTCCCGGCAGATGGCCGCGGCTGCTCCATTGAGAAGTGGCGAGAACTCCGCTACGGCGCATCCCTCTTCCTTCCCGGGTTTCGGCACCAATGTAAAACAGATCATAATTCATGGGCAAGGAAGAGGCGAGAAACCGGCTTAACATATAACTTAAAGGTTTAATGGAGAACTCAAAAGACAAACACATAAGATAACGGACGTCCGTAATTGAGCTCTCTCTCCCGATCGCCGTCTGCGTGTGGCCTTTATCCCTCTTGACGGCTCAATTAGCCTGATACGGGACCGGGCGTGCGTAATCACGCGCCGGTCCCGCCCTCCACCGTGCCACAGTCTTTTATTTTGAAAAGTATTTCCCGTTTCCATGCCGTGTTTGTTCCTTGTCATGTGATTTCCTGTTCCCTCATGTGTTTCATCTTGTTATGTGTTTACCCTGTTCATGTGTCTTGTTTTCAATAGTTCATTGTTGATTACTTTGTTATTAGTCTTGTATTTTCATTGGTTTAAGTTCATTTAGTCTTGTTATCTTGTTTACTTGTTCTTCCATGTCTATGTATTTAAGCCCTCATGTTTACCATTGTCCTTTGTCAAGTATTGTGTGCGTGTATGTAACTTTGTTGGAATAGTTGTAGTCAAGTTTTGCTTGACTACTTAAATTTTGTTCACGTTTGTAGTTAGATTTTTTTTTTGGGATAACACTGTGGAGCGGAGGGGGCGGGGCCGGGCTGGAATGTTGCATGCCCGGTCCCCAATTGGCCTGATGGGGCGCGCGAGGGATAAAGTGACGTGACGGTTCGAGAGAGAGAGAAAATTACGGGCGGCTGCCCTGTATGTGTTTATGTTTAAGTGTTTTGTTTCCCGAAATTTAATTGCAAGGGTCACCACAGGGTATTTGTGAATCTCCCCATGCACACACTTCACCCTCACCGTTTTATGTGTGCCCAATGCCCCATGTTGAACCAAGCGTTGGTGGATAGTGGTTTGATTACAACCGGTGTCCACCAGTGCTTGGTGAGTATCCCCCTTGATTCTTACCGGTATCCGGTATGCTCCGGCTCGATCGGGGGCAGCCTGAGGTATGTCGGGGACCCGGACCACAGTCCCCAGCTCCATCACCAGCCGCCTTTATCCCTCGCGCGCCCCATCAGGCCAATTGGGGACCGGCCATGCAACATTCCAGACCGGCCCCGCCCCCCCCCCCCCCCCCCCTCCGCTCCACAAACACATTTAGAATAAAACTGCACTTTGGTTCATCACACGTCATTGTCTCCATCGTCTTCGTTTGCCTGCCAGCATCCTTAGAGATCCACTGTTTTATTAAGTTTGTTTCTTTTTAAGAGAAACGAAGTGTGAATATCCTTTGTAGAACAGCATTTCCATTCTACAGTACAGCATGGGCAAAACATGGTTTCATTTTGGTTAAAAAGAATCACTGACATGTTTTTTTTTTAAATGTCTATTATACCACAGTTCAAATCGCAATTGCAATATTTTCAAAAATAATCACAATTCGATTTTTTGTCCAAATCGTTCAGCCCTAATCCCAAGGTGCCACAACCCTATGACAGTTGTGATAGCTATTAGTTAAACACTATGTACAATTTAGTCCACAATAACCCAGCCAGCTGGAATGCAATGCGATTACATTTCAGCAAAACAAACTGAAGTTGTAAATACAGGGGGAAAACAAGCTATTGACAAACTTACCCTCAATTGAGAAACAAACTTCAGGGTTGAAATACCCTGTAATTATGTTCATTGTGTGTTTTCATTAGCATCTGGTGCTGGACAGATCTGTGGGTACAACCCCTGAGGCTGTCAAGCAAACGCAGGTGTTAGAAGATGGTGCCAACTTTTTTAATCTCATTATGAAAGCAGGCCTACCCTCACTATTAGGTTAAGCAGCATAAATAGCATCAAATTGTGTAGTCCTCAAATTCCTGACATGAGAATCTGCCATCCATCTTTCAGGCCCTAACTATTAAAGGCATATTCCTGGTTCAAAACGAGTGAAGTTCAATCAACAGCATATGTGGTATAAAGTTGACTACCACAAAATTAATTTAGTCTGGTCCCTCCTTTTCTTTAATAAAGTAAAAATCTGGGTTACAGTAACACACTACACAGGAAGTCAATGGGGCCAGTCCATAAACATTAAAATACTGTTTTACAAGTATAGCCACAAGGCATGAATCCAGAATGTTTTTTCATTCTTTCATGCAAAATGGTACAATTTCATTTAAAAAGAGAACAAACAAATTTCCTTAAATATATCTGTGCCAGCCATCTCCAGTTCGACCATCACTGTCATCCGTCTTCCATTAAGATTGTCCTTTTTTGGTTTCTTCCAGATGTCTGTTGACCTAGAGTTGTTGTTATCTTCTAAAGGATTTCAGTAAGCATGGGATCAAGAGGATGGAGTATATCAAAGTAACAATTTTATCAACCTGGCACATGTGACAAATGTGTTCACAGTACGCCAAGTGTTTCTGGGTAGCTAAGGTAAAGCTCAGCAGTTGCCACTCAAACCCACTCACATGTCTAAGCAAACATAAACTTACATACTAAAGACAAACTTACATTAAACTTGCTTCCTAAAACAATTAAGAAGGGCACTTGATATCATGAGCTGTTCACCAACAGCCTAAAAGTCTTAACAGATGTGTTAACAACAGTGCACAAGTAGGGGAGGGACTAAACGTGTTTATCAACGAATCCAAAAAAATACATTACTTGTTAGATCAATTCATTTTAGGAACTGGGAATAACCCATTTGTAGACTGGGTTAAACATAAAGTGCATCTTTTATTTAACCATTTTTTTTTATTTAATCCCATAGTTGGCATTGTGTCCACACAATGATGGTTTATATACACCGCTTAAATTCTACAAAACCAGTTAAAAGAAGTTACAGGACAATAACTTGTTACTCACAACATTAATAACCACCCCTTGAGCTATGTATGTAGAGGTCGGGGCAATTTTAAGAGAAAATCCTGCTGAGGAATTCTGATAGGTATCTGGCTGACCTTGAGGACAAGAGCTGGGCTTACGTGAGGATCTGCTAATAGCTGTTTGTGTTATATTTGAGTCTGATCAAAGAACTTTCTTGGTTTCTCTTGGTTCTCTAGTAAACTGCATTGAATGTTAATGCTCAGTCATTATTGTTGTTTTTTTCTTTTTGCATTCCCATAGTGAAGGTTGTTCCAAAATGTAGGCAGCATAATTATGCTAATAAACATGCAAATTTCATGCATAATTGGCAAGATTATAATCATTTCTAAGATACAGTAGCTGCTTTAAGCCAACTTTTCATGCAGTGTCAGCTTTCTTCAGTGGAAACAAATCCATCCAACATGGCATCCAACAAGTGAAATGTTGATTATAAGTAGCCTGTAGGGCTACTTTCATTCAGTACTAAAATTATTAGTAAAAATAGCTTCATCTTGTTAGAAATGTACTATTTAGCCAATATTTGTGTGTGCTACGTGTTTTTGCTTGGTAAACTAATGTGTCATTAGCTTAGCAACATGCTAATGGCATACTTTACTGAAATCAATTGTGAGAACCAAGGACATAGGTTTGGTTTGAAAGTTGGTAGGGACATACTACAAGGACATTATTTCAAATGTTGATATTAAGAATGCGAGAAAGTACAGTGTCTATAGGCACAATATTTCCTCATATAACAAGTCTCATTTTCTATCCCTCTGCCTCACCATATTAAACAATAGCCTGTTTTTTTCACTAGCATTATTTTGATCAGAAACGTCTAATTTTATTTCTGGTATTTTATAGACAAAACATGCATTTCCTATCTACCCTGTTGTTCTTCTCCAATGTGCAAAATAAAACATGTATTGGCTAAATGTATGCTATACATTATGTGCAGAAAATATGAAATATTAGTTAAAAATGCAAACGTCCTTCGCTGACATAGACCGACTCAATTTTGATGAGCCGCTTACTCAAACCTTTCACACCTGTGTCATCCTAGAAACACACATAATAGACACATTCCTGATATTTTCTGCTCCTTGTATCTTAATACACTTTATGGATGAATGCATTAAAATCATACCACATGTTCATTTGCATCACAAAACCATTCCAAACTAAATATACACATTTGGTGAGCAGAGTCTCCCATGATCTTCATGTTAGGAGATTTGTATGAAGCTCTAAAGGCCAATTCACACTGCCCCAATAAATGCCAAAAAACTGTGTTTTGTTGAATCATTGTGTTCACCCTATTAGTGTTTATTGGAGCAGTGTGACAAGGACAGTTATGCTTCTCAACAATCTAAATCCAAAAGCCAACTTTAGAATGTTGTTGTTTGTTGGAGTTTGTTGGGGCAGTATGAATGGGTATGAATTAAGTTGCTGTTTTTGTACAGAATTCCAAAATTAAGAGGTTGCATTTTGGTTAGGATGCTGTTGCTGTAGTAGGCTGCTGCCTATATAGACAGTAGACAGCAACTCACAAGATTTTGTGTTGAAGCGATTTTATACTATACTATATTATTTAATACATAATCTGTTCAATGTTTGTTCATGTGCTGTAGGCCAGTTGAGGCAGAGTCTCAGTAAAGGGTTTATACAACTGAGATTGATATTTCTGAGAATGCATACACATTGTTGCAACATAGTCTCATAGAATGAACATAACTATAAAACTGAGTTTTCTGTGCCGCATTCTAAGTGTCATTGCTGTTTCCTGGTGAAATTAACACTAGAGGCGCTGTACTGTAATAACTGTGTTTTATTCACTTTCACACAAATCAGTAGAATAACAGCTGATTATGACTTCATAAACAAATAATTTTCACTCTATTACCAGTCCCACCAGGATTTTGCAGCATTTTTTTCCTTATTTTTGCGGCCCAAAATGACTGAATTTACAGTGTCATTTCTCAAATTTTGCGATGCAGTTTGCACCATTTGTTTGGGTTGTTTTCAATGCACTTTGCATTGAAAACTCACAAATCATCATTATATACCTCTGTAATTGTGTTAATTACATTATAAATGCAATTACATGTAAATATTTTAGTACAAAAAGTTTTTAGTATAAAAACTACACACAAAAATGCTATCCATTTAGGTGAAACATGGTTATTGGAAGACACTTAGTTATTTTTGTATAACATTTTCTGCCTCATACAATGCAAGAAAACTTATCAGGTTAAAACAAAGGTGCAATTAATCTGTAAACAGATGAGGATCCAATAATTAAGCCTGTTGTCATTATTACATTGTCTGATATTGAAATCTGATATATGCCCACAAACAATAAAACAATTAAAACTCATATATTTGAGCATTTATGTACAAATTTAAATTCCACAAGTGTTTAAAAATTATTTGAAATAAATGTTGCATATACTGTATGTATATAAGTGACCTTTTTATATCAGTAAATAACATTTATGAACATTTATTTTCAGCAAATAAGTGCTCAGCATAAAGTGTCATTTTCAGATTTGTAGCCTACTGTATTAATAGCACTTCAAATTCTAATCACATTTTACTACACAACTAATGGGGTTTTTAAGTGAATGCCTGGGATTCTTTGTATAAACGCAGGTTTTTGTGTCTCATTCGCAGCACTCAGGATGAAGATTAAATGCTAGCTGTAAAACTGCAAATATAGTACTGTGGAGATTAGTTGAATTTGTAGATTCTTGCGATCACAAAATCTCTTAAGGACTGTATTACTCACACGCTGCCATGTTACGATATCAAAACTTTTACTCTAGCGCATCATTTCTAAAATGATACATTGTCACAATTGTATTGCTAACACATCAACATGTACACACTTATTCCACACTTACGCAGCAGTGGTTGCTTCAGAAAATGTGCCTTTCATGTCGCATTTGCTTTTAGGACACTATCGGTTAGGTTTAGGTGTTGTTATAGGGTAAGGATGTATTTCTCAACTCTTTCTTACATTTAGGACACTACTGATTAGGTTTAGGTTAACGTTTTAGGTTAGTAAGGTAAGTTTTACTCATTAAAACCTCCATCTAACAGTCAGTAGTGGTGTTGCACACCACGTTATTGCATGGGGCCCCAGACATCGGAGGGGCCCCAGACAGAGAGCTGAGCAAAATGCTGAAGGAGTGACGCTTTGTTCTGTGTTCTCACGCAAATAGCTCAGAGCGATTTATGCAGAGTCATTCTACCAAGGGTAGCCAACAAGGTTAGAAACAAAAATTATAACACGCCCATCCCATAGACAGTCTATGGGCAGCACACTGGCAAGGAGACTAGAGGCTGTTTTGTGTAATGTGCTGAAAAAAATGCTTTTGTGAGGAAACTGTAGGGGTGTAATGATCCATCGATCAAAGCATTGATTTAATTAACCAACCATGCAATGTCATCAATACAACGCGTAAAGAGCGTTTTTTTTGTTTTTTTTTTGCACCTTTATTTTAACGCTCTAATGCCAGCAACGTCTGTACGCATTTCTGTTATGCAATGCAGCAACCTTATGACATTCATCTCGCTTTACAAGCACTAAATATGCTTCGCATGTGGGACACAAATGCGCGTGGAGTGATCAAAGTGATTGAAGTTGCGCTCTGTCTATTCGTGCGCATGCGCGTCAACAGGGCTGTGAGCTCCGTGGGCATGTTTGCGTGGAGCAGCTCACATGCGCGATTAAATGGGTCTTCCCTCAATATGGTTGAGCATGCAACACATCTGAATTCTACATGAGAATTTTTGCATTTAAATCGCTTTGGAGCAATGTCAAACAGCTAAAGAGCCACGATATTCTGAACAGCGCTGACTGACGAGGGAAAGAAAAAACGCCTGTCCTACAGAATCAACATCAATTACATGACTTTTCACGTCTTCATATCAACACCCTTTCTAACGTTTATCACAGTAAACTGCAACAGAATTTTTCAATACACTGATAAAACATACTCTCCTGTCATGGTTATGTAAGTATTTTGCATGAGACTTGTTGACTGTTGTAGAGATACAAATTTGTTGACATTGTAGACATAATAAATGTAATTGATTGTGTAAAACGGGCACATACTATCGTAATGTCGATCACAGGCCCCTGAATTGAATCTAAATTGTATCGTGGCACACTTTGAGGTAACTTTGAAGTAACTTTGAGGCAAATATCGGATCACTCGCTAAGAGAATCAGATCGTATTGTGATGAAACTGCCGATTTGCACCCCTATGAAACAGCTCATAATTTAATGGATTCACCACCTGTCCGCTTTGGGAGTGAACTATGTGTGGTTGCAGTTGTATAAGAAAAGACACTTTTGTGACATGTAGACGTCCGTTTACAGCTCTCCCCATTCATTTGTATGGTATACCCAAATGCTGACTTACTATCATGACACACTAGACCGTTACGCTCTCTCTTGCTTAGAGGTTGTCATCTCAGTATAGAATATCTCTGGGTTCTCTTGGTTTATGAAGGCAAAGTGGTACATGTGCACCCATTTGTGCAATTCTAAACATTTGATGCTGATGAAAAAGTTAATATACATATCTAAAAACATGACAGAGATGTAGGAGGTGACAGCGTTTAAAGATTTGTAATGAGGAACATTGTAAGTGGTCAAAAACGCTGCATTTAATTTTAAATTGCGATTTAAGGGGGCTGCATATTTGCATTATTTCACCATTAATCATGTTAGAATATTTCCATTTTGAAAGAGTCTGCAACTAGCAGACTATCTGCTCTTAACCTCCCTAACAGTTAGCAGTTCTTAACAGTTCTTATCACCCTCCCCTAAAAAGCACTAACCCTGCCACATTTGACTCTAATCCAAGCTCTTCTGTTTCTAATCACACCCCTTAATGCGTCACCTTAACGCCACTCCAACTCAGCTAACTCTTAACCCTACCTCCTCCACCTCTAATACCAACAAAAAAGTCCCCGTCCTCCCTAAAAGATCAAAAAACCCACTTCCACTGCCTCCGCCTCTGGGAAAAGTCCGGCCTTGGCTCAGCAGGAAGCGCAGGATTTACTGTTAAGCATATAATGGTCCTTACATCCATAAATCACACTTGTCCATACCACCCAAAATAAAAAGCAGAGTGGGGACTGGAGAGGCACAATATATATGCCCACTTATTACTATATAATGTACTTTATTTTACACATATATTTTATTGGATCTTATTTATAGACTAGTATCTTCCTACATCATTCAGTCAACATGAAACAGGTGGTTGAACAGAAGGAAATTTAAAAAGTAAGACGTATTGGTGGCGTCAGGCATAGCATTACATTTTGATGAAATATTAGAAAGAAATTACTGTCATTGGAATAATGTGCACTGATAAATAGGCATAAAAAGACCAGGAACATAAATGTCCAGTGAATAAGTGTTGATGTATTTTCTTATTGAAACATGAAGTTGAGGCAGGACATATCAAAGGACTTGTATGCATGTTATTAAATAGCCAATAGCCTTTAGTTTAATTCACAGGGATGTACATGATTTGCTACTTGTATCACTTGTCAGAGGTAGGTGGTATTAGTGGGAGGGACATTTTTGTTCTTAAGAGCATTTGATTGGTCAAAATGAGCGAGTGCAGGGTGAGTCATCAATATGTTTTGCCCTTTTTCCTGGAAGAGAGAGAGAGAGAGAGAGAAAAAAAAAATGAATGCCTCCAGGATATCTGCTGAAATTAAATGTTGTCATAATTTTTAGAGTACATTAACATTGGGGCAGAATTATAAAAAATAAATAAAAATAATAATTTTGCCGGTTTGTTTGTTCTTTCATTCTCTTTTAGGTTTTTTATGCATTCCGTCTCAATTTAGCAAGGGAGCTTGCTCGAAAACACCTTTAAAGTTCTTTTAATTTCATTACATACACATAATGCTTCCGTCTATTCTGTGTCAGATCCTGGTCCACTATGTTTGCCTAGTGCGGCATTGTTTTTACGAGGTGCGGCACAAATGCACTCCGCTTGCCATTTCTGTTGCAGTTTCATCACAAATTCATATGCAACCAGTGATCCAGGTGGGAAGACCTCCGTGCTGGTTCTACCCCTCACGTCAACACGGAGCACAACACCATACCAGCACCTTGTTAGAGCAAGAATAGCTGCCGGTGCTGTGACGTCATTTTCACCTTTTGAGCGCTTTATGCAACCAAATGTTTTGACTGATATGCAGTAGCAGTTTTTCTTGCTTCATTCAATTTGTATATGCGAGCAGGTTATAAACCAGGACTGTTTGTGACAAATCACGGGACTTTGTGCTCTTTAAATAGGTTATATATCTGTGTACTTCATTTTTGGTTGATCATCTACAGATTTTTTTCCTCTAGCAAATACATGGTTTGCAAAAGTCAGAGTCCACTAATGAAAATGCTTCTTTACAAACGCTCCATCACTCTTTTATCATTTGTATTTATTTAAATTTAATTCAAAGAAAAGTGTTCAGGTCCCCCCACCTCCGAAATCCCATTTTAATGACTTCAAATGTAAGTAAATGCCACAAACTTTGATTTTGATTTCATGGGGTCTTAAAGAAAGTTTATTTCATATTATTCCCCACAGCTGTGGCCCGATCTGCAATTTATCACTGTGGGTTTTTGTATTTTATTCTTCCATCTTGGTCTTCTCTTTGGTTTTTGAAGCCTAACTTAGCATGCAACGTGTACTCTTAGCTACCTGTCCTCGTAACAACAACATATGTGATATGTGCATTCAATTGCAAGTCCATTTGGCAAGAAAGCATCTGCTAAGAGCATAAATGTAAATCATCAAACCTCAATAGGATCAGCTGGGCACTAAAAATCCAGAACACAAAAGTGAATTGTGTTTGCATCATGACACAAGGCCCTGAGTCAAGAGCTGGACTTTTTTTATTTAATATTATATACATGATTCCTCATCAATCTTAACAGTCACGGTCCTCTCCTCCAAAATCGAAATACATTTTGATTATTAAATGTAGAAGCTTTTTAGTAGATAATAGAAGCTAACAAACACAGAGGTGAATTGCTGCTTGATATCAGCCATATGCAAACCCAAAAGACGCTTGAGGTGTTTCAGTGCGGAGATTTAAATACTTACTGAGAATAGCAAAAGGCAAAGGTGGGAAAGCACACAGCTTGCACTGTTTACAAAGCAAGCCTCATTCAGGAAGTGCCTCACTGCTGGGTAAGCATTCCACATGACTGAAATAAATACTGTAAGTGTTGCGGTGCATATGAGCAACATACTACAGGTCAACTTCATATAGAGAGCACTTTAGTGTCAGATGTTTTCATAAGAAGATAAATATAAATATCTAATACCTGTTATGTAGAACTTGTAGAACTTAATCACTTAAAAAAAAATGAAAGGGTACACCAGACTCAGGTACTTAAACTTTATTAATACTTTTTACAAAATTGAGAAAAATATATATCTTTAGACAAATCTGTCAAACTTTTTTAACCGATTAATCTGTGCCGATAGTTGCTTTTTGAAACTATCGGTTAACGGCACAAATCTATGCCAACAGTTGCGATAGTTTTTATTCTATTTTATTAATATATTTTTTTTATAAAAAAAAAAAATAAAAAAAAGTCCATTAAGGGTTTCGGGCTTGTTTATTTTTATGAATCACACATTATGCACCAAATCCTTATTTTTTCTGGTTTTTATTTGGATTTTGGTTGCAAAATGAATTGGATCAGGGATTTTATTCATTTTGGGCTCTTGTTGCATCTATATCCCTGCCCATCAAAGTAAGTAAAGACTAAGAATTTTTTGACATTCTATAAATCGATTTTTAAAACTATCGGCCGATTAATCGGTTATCAGCCTTTTCCACCACCTTAATTATCGGTATCAATAAAGCACTATCGGTTTACCTCTAATATAGGCATAATGCACAGAATGATTGACAAGCAGAAAGTGTCTGAAAGTCTTCTTATTAATATTTTTTAATGTGATATGTTTCATGTGTTATGGCTCCAATTTCAGTGATATCTGTCAGGTAAGAGGCATGTTTACTGTATGTATTTTCATTTAAATAATACATACAGCACCTTTAATTCTCCTGATGATGTGAGTTTTATATTTTATTACACATATAACAACAAATTGAATTAAATTAAAATTAAAAGTAATTAAAAGTACTGCATAGTAGGAATAACCCAAATGGTAAATGTAACTGTGTGCTGTTCACCGGAGTAGATTGTGCTTTGTGTGCACATAAATGGGGAAAAGTTGGTCCTAAATCAGTTCTCATATCTTTATGCTGCAAAGAATCAGGTGCCAGCAGTCAAACATTTCAGCAGACGCAATATCACAGTCCTTTCAGCAGATAAAGATTTGTGAAATAGTGCAAAACATAAAACCTTGGCCACAATGACTGGCTGAGTTTACAAAGGCTTAAATTTAAAATGATAACATCAGAAGACTTTTGGTATTATACCCTTAAGTATTGTAAAATAAATAAAGCACAATGCCACCCTCTCTATCAAAAGCTGCAATATTCATGCTTGACTAGAACCATTAATAGTTCCATGATAAATGTGCCAAGAGCCTATTTGCTCGTCAAAGAGAAAGAGGGTCTCATCCAACTGATTATCAGTGCAGTGGGTGCAAAAAGGAGCATGTTTGTTAACAGCTTGCCTGAGCGAATGGCCACACAGTAATGGTGTATGAATGAGCCTTTTAGTTTAACTCAACCCGCCACAGATTAAGAGAATTATATAGATATAGATAAGAGCTATTTTTACCTTTAGTTTGCACCATATAAAGTCAACCTAAAATCATATTTGCTCCTTTTTTTATTAAAGGGTTATATTACCCAAACAAGAACATTCTGTCATTATTTACTCACAATCATGTTGTTCCAAACCAGTATGACCTTTGTCTGTGGAACACAATAGATTTTTTGAAGAATATTCTTTATTCATACAATGAAAGTGAATTACATTGACATTGTGTTAACATTCTGCTTAACATCTATTTTTTGTTACATGAAGAAAAATGCATGATACAGGTTTGGAAAGATATTAAGTAAATTAATAGATTCTGTGAATTATCCCTTTAATGCATGTTCCTCATCTTATAATGCACAATTAATTGATTGCAAAAAAATATATAATTTATATGGCTCTATGCCTTTCTAATCCCTCTTACTTTTCATCCCCATCCCTCCAACCACTTCCATTCTGATATAACGCCCATTTTTTATGATCAAAATCCAAATCCATATTTCACAATCCAATGTTTTCTACTTTTCTAGGTTGGTGAACTTTTGAATGAAAATGTGTTACAGTACTTTGCATTCTTTGTAAATCAGTGCTACTTTATGCATCTATGCAACAATACCGGCTGCTAACTTAATGTGGGTAAAGTCACAAATCAGCATGGGGGATTCACTGATCTATTTCTGAATGATTGCACTACACTCAGGGGTAAGACTGTCTTAGAGTAACAGACAGGCTTTATCTGTAAAACTGTAAAATTGTCATTAAAAGCAGCCATGTATTTATGGCTCTGGGTGGGTGTATAAATCAGGAAGAAAAAAATGTTAGTGGTGTATGCAAGTGTTTGGTTTTAAGGACATTGTTGCTATGGTGTTCTGGGTGGTTGTTAGGTAGTTGTTTACTGGCAAAAGTCAAAAGAACCCAACCCAAATCTCTATGGCATTCTGTTCCCTTTGGTTCAGGCCCACTCTTTCAATGTAAGTCTGATTAATTATTTATTTATCTGTCTAATCATCTGCCAGGTGAAAATTGTAAGTCAGATCGCAATTTGAGGTATCATATATTATACACTCAAAAAATAATTGCAGGATGAGTTTTGTACAGAATTTAGTGTTAGGGGTTTGTTCCACTTTTAGGGTTATTGTTATCATTATGGGTTTGTTCACAAAGTTAGTTCACTAAGTTTGAGCAATAGTAATGCAGTTGACCACTACCAACTACACAAGATAAAATCATGTGTGCTTATTTCAACTGTTTGACTGTACATCAGTTAATTCCAGGCCTCTAATCTGACTGGATATTACTGGCATTCCAAAAGTCCTGATATTAACTATAAATGCACTGGGACCCTTCACTGTTTCTGTCACTATTGGTGGAGTTCAAGCATTTGCCACAAGATGACTCTTTATATGCTGGTTCTCCTTTGTTCCCTGCAATTGGTGGAGAACTTACCTGTAAGCCATTGCTAAAGATTGGTTTGAATGTTTAAACAGCGCTCATCCTGAGTTCTGTGCTCAGTCATGAGTTTTAACTCTATGCTCACTCCAGTTTGGATTATGTTCTTGTGGATTGTTTAACACATTGAACACTGCTTGCTTTGGGCTTTTCTGTGGATTCACTTATACTTGGAACTTGCTTTGGACACTCAGACTTTGGGATGTTAATATGATCTTTTCCTCATGAGTTTCTAACTCAAGTCTACATTGGATTATAAACTGACTGATATTTACCAGTGCACCCATCCTGTGAAAGCCTATTTCATTTATGGTCATCTGGATGCTATTCATGTGTTGTCACATTATCTTGAAAGATTTGTTCAATAAACTCCAACTTCTATTTGATGTCTTGCTCTTGTGCTCAGTCAACACTCATGACAGTTTGTATCACTCCGCTTGTCTGTGTTCACGGCCTGACAGAGAGTCAGTGTTGCTCGCCAACATCCAAATATTGATTCTACTTTGGCTTCATTTTGAACTATTTTTGTTAGCAGAGCAAAAAAAAAAAAAAAAAATATATATATATATATATATATATATATATATAAAAAAATCCTGACTATAATGTGTTAATGTTAGTCAAGGTGCAGTCACACTACACTTCTCGCTCGAATCACTACCACTGAAGACCAGAAACCCAGCTCATGTGAAGAAATTCCACATTCTGCTGCAGATTAAAGTTCAAGTTTGGTGAACTCTGACCTTTTTGGTGAACTCTGGATTTGTATGACAAAAAGACATGGTACACATAGAAGCACCACAAATGGCACTTTTCCACTGCACGTTACATTTCGACTCGCCTCAACTCTACTCGCTTTACGTTTCTGAGCTTGCATTTCCACTGCAGTATAGTGCCATCTCAACGTGGGTGGGATTATAGGCTGATCGTCATAGCTGCGCCACCTCTACTGCCGTGACATCATCTTAAACATGACACAAACTGACCAAAACAATAACACAACCGCTAACTGTTAGCTACTAGCTTATTGTGCTGCATAAAGCAGTTTGTGATTTTACACAAGTGTAACAGTTAAATTGGCCTGGTTGTTTTAGAAGCAAGCTTCCAGTAGCTGGTCAACTAAATAAAGTGAAGCTTTCAAGCAGAGTGTAGAGTTAACAACAAAACATACCATCCTCCATCGTGGCCTTTATGTCGCAATTTTTTTTTTCTACTTTGGCAAAAAAATCAAAATTTTCTCTCTTTACACTGTCAAACATAAGTGAGAGGCCAGTGCTGAAGTATTTTACCAATCAGAAATCAGCATAAATAATTCTAATTTCAAAGTAATGGCCATCATCATCCAATCATTTTAAAATAAATGTAAATAAAATAAAAAATACATCATATACAGACTGAAACTGAACTTTTGGTCAGAAGTTAGGAATGAATGAATGCACTTCACTGCATAGAAATGCTATAGGCCCTTGCTCCCTGTTTAGTTAATGACTTTACCTTCAGTGTGCTGTCTGTCTGCACTGGTCTAGGAACAGTTCTAAAAGCACTTTATTTTCATCCTAACTCTAAAAAATTTTCAAAATGGCAAATCGGATGAAACTAGAGTCTTTGGTTTCTGTCCAGATGTAGTTTTGTTGGCCTTTCTCCCAAAGACAAATTCTGCTGAGATCGGCACCATGTTTTTTTGTCACATGACTCCATGCATTAAAAGTTTTACTGACAGCCCAGAGTGTCCTGAACTGAGATCAGTTTGTTTAAATTCAATTCAATTATGCTTAGCATATAGCGAAGAGAAAACACAATGTCCACAAAGAAATATGTGGGGTTGCACGAGGATAGACATCCTGCAACTGTTTGTTTTTTTTTTTAATTGTGCTATCTTCCTTTAGCTTACAATAAATCCTACCTCAGTTTTGATATATCAAAAAACAACCCATTCACACATTTTTAAGTGTGGCTTAAGTGCCACAAATACCCTTCTTGTTCATTCTTGATGAACAACTACAGACATATGAGTGCACACTTGAAACTCACACAAACCATTTCTGTGGCTTACAGTGATGAAGCGGTGTGGAGCCAGTTTCTTTCTCTGCTTTAAGTGTCAGCTGTTCAAACAGACTGGAGCTCAGCTACAGTGTCTCTGGACCCGTAATACACCAACACTGACAGAGCAAAGCTTTTATTGCACTGCCTCTAAAACCTCCACAAAATACTTCACACCATAACCAACACAACAGATCCACTCACACACTTATAAACAAACACATGCAATAGAAATATCAGTCTTTCCTCACAGGCACAGAGCAGATTCTATTAAGTGCTAAGCAGCAATGACAAAAGAGATAGAAATGTTGTTCTTTTGACTGTTCATTTCCATTGATCAATAACTCATCACTCTCTGTTCCAAAACCTAGCGAGCAGCCCCCCTAAACTACATTTTAAAGCACCATAGGCCCACTGATTATGCAAAGGCTGTTCCACAAGATAGGCAGCATAATTATGCCACCTCCTAAAACATCTTTTTATGGCAGTATCACATGTATCCTTTGTAACAAGAGAAATGTCAATTATAAACATATTGATAATTCCTTAAATTCAGAAAAGTATCCATCAATAGTTTCATCTATGTAAAACATGTATAACTGTAAAATATTTCACCCAATATGTTGTGCATATCATTTGTATTTTGCTTATTAGAGTGTTGAGCCATTAGCTTAGCAACATGCTAATGTAAAAAGTTAGTTAAATCTATTTTGGATCCCCTGTATGTGTGATATTTGTATGCACAAACTTGCTACCTATGTAGAGTGTTCCAAATTAGTAACGTATGAGGTTCATCTTGAAAATGGTCAATGGGATTGAGAGATATCATAGGCCAGACTCAAATCTATGTCACCTACATGAGCACTACGGCTGAACAATGAGCATATGTTACGAATCTGCCTTATTGTTACATCTTTGATTTGATTAAAAGATGCCTTCATGTGGCAGATGGAGCTTCGAATCCAGACTGCATCTTGTACATACCCCAATTACTTCCACGTCATTTTCTCTTTTCTCTACAGTCAATATTCTGTGGTGAAAACCAACCCCAAAAATAATTAAAAAACTTTACAATGTGATAGAAAGGACATATTGGCGTGCATTTCAAGTCTGTTTAAGGCAGGAAAAATAAACGATAGGTTTAATTTGTTAGTCCGTCTACAAGTGTGATCCTTCAATCTAGTGTTTCTGAATCTGTAAATTCAGGGGGAAAAAAGTGAAAAATGGAAAAAGTGAACACAGCCTAAACAGAGGAGATTGTGACTTTGAAAAAAAGGGCACAAGTGGCTTCAATTGAGCAATTGAGAATATCAATACCCTTGAAAACAAAACACAATAAAAAGCAATCAGGCATGAGGTTAATGCAACATCTGCTTGTCATAATCTTTGGTATAAGCCAAGCAAGAATGACTATTTCAAAATCCACTCTCATTCGTAATTGTTGACTATGTACTCCGTTAACCTCTGAGTTTCTCATTATTTTGCGTTTAGAAAAAATAATTCTTGTAACATATCGGAGTAGAACTAAGTGCTTTCTCTCCCTACAGAATAACCTCAACCGTAGAAAGGTTGCTCAGTTGAGATAAAGTGTTAAGTGCTGATTCATCCAAACAAGTGAACTCAAGTCAAACATAGTGGTGAAATGCTAAATACAGTCATCTCAATCCGCACGATGGACTTCTGGTGTTGAAGAAATCCCCCTCATGGATTTCATGTGGAGGCTATCAAAATAGCCTAGAGTTTGATTGGAAGCATAGCCTTTGACATCAACTACTCGTTTTTAAAAGTTAACAAGCATATTAACTTTGCTATCCTAATTATGCATTATAATATGGTTAGCATTGGGGGGTGTTTTCCCCCATTGTCCACAACCCTATCAGAAAAGACCTGCAACACATTTTGGGTTGCGACCCACCAGTTAAGAACCACTGGTGTATCTCCCAGTGCACCAACACAAGATATTATATTAGAGTCTGCAATGTTATTTGACCTGTATTTTGAGGGGGGAAAATCAGTTTGAAAAAACATACAAAAGAAAGACTAAATCTTTGTCCCTCTATGTCAAAACATTTGCTTTTGTGAAGTCTGGTTTAGTATCTTTATTCATTATCCCATCTGTCCTAAATCTTGCTCTTTGTCTGTGCTACCTTCTGTTCATCTTGGTGGTTGTGTCTATCATTGTTGAATATTTTCTGGCTTGTGATGTAAAAAAAAACTGATATAAAGGCTTAAGACTGGACACGGAAAAAGCACTAAAAGAAAAAGCGCATAGTAATACCTTGATTGAACGGAGACCTTGTGAGCACAGATTTGATCAGATTTATGCTCGGTTCCTTCAGTTGTCTAGATCATGAACATGAATTACATTATCAGGCAGAACAAAATCAAGTCGGCAGCAAAAATCCCAGATCTAACACAACTTCACTCTGTACAATCCTTTAAATAGAAAGTGGCGCCGTCAAGATGTGAAAACTGAGTCTCTATATGTGTGTGTGTGTCTAACAGGAGGCCAACCAGAGGACTGTTCTGCCAAAAAGAGGTTAAAGAGCAGCACCGCTCTCTAATAGAAAAAGCAGGAAAATTGGAGATGTGGGAAAAACGTAGTGAAAACACCTGTTTGACTCCACTTTACTTTTAGTGCTGAAACTCACGGCTTCTTAAGGAGTCCCAGTGGTGTCTCCCATGTGCGTGTAAATCAAGCCAAAGTGTTTAGCCCAAAGAACAAATATTATTCTGAGAGATTACTGAAAAGAACTTTAATGGACACTCTGTATAAATGCATATCAAATTTCAATTTGGACTAAAGAAGTAGCCTGTTCTGTCCAAGATGGATGGTTAGAATCACCAGTTTATGTAAGCAAAATGGAAATGATAAATTGTGACGGTCAGGTACGTGATGAAAAATGGGGTAAAGAGTAGCGGTGCACTGATGTATTGGCCACCAATCTAAATCGGCCAAAGTCTGTGAACGGCGATTGGCCGATCGTGCCTAGAATCGGGGCTGATCTTTTTTGCAGCATGCAGGGAATCACACATATTTTGCTACTCTAATGAATGGGTGCGTTCTCAGCCCTTGATGCATGACAGTGTGGCCTCTGGAAGGGGATTTGTTGGCAATTTTAAGTTGCCCATTTTATAGAGTCATTACGGTAGCAATTCTGACTCGCTGCACTGTGAGCACGGAGAGGATAAAGAGACTGCAAATAGGTATAAAAACTAATTAATCAACAAATAAACGTGTATACAAATTTGAGTGTGCGTGATCTAACGTGAGTCTTGACAATCAGACGTTGTGTTGAGCGACAGAGACTGTTTGAGCCATCATGACATATTCAGCTTCAAACCCTTCACTATGCATACTTGCGGTGTCAATCAAACATGCGCGATCTCCAGGTGCTCTCAATATCTCACCAGTCACTCATCTAAGCGCTATTCTGTGAGGATCCCAATTTTAATCAGATTAATGTTGATCACATTACCACTAATCACAGCAATTACATTTTTAACCATAACGGCACCGCAACTTGCTTAATTATTAGTGATTTGTTTTACAGCAGAACGCCAAAGACAGTAAACAAAGCATAGATATTAATGATTTCTCACTGGAGCAGTTTTAGAGCTTGTAATGGATATATCTTATTTTTGAACATATCTCTGCTGTGTGATGCTCTCATGGTTTTTACTGCTTACCAGTATGTCACAATGCGTCACGATCAGAGGGAATGATGAGGCTCAGGACCCAAAAGCAGAGTTAGAATAAATGAATATATTAATACAAATAAAAAGTGCCAAAAAAAAAAAAAAAACTCCCACAAGGGGGAACACAAACCTAAACAACCCCGTAGGGGAAAACGAACAAACCAGGGCTGGGGCAAAAGGCAGTAGGGAACAGAACCGATCGGACCGGGTTGGGAATAACAGGATCAAAACAAGACAGGAAACAGACAGGCAATACCAACTGGAATAAACAATCACAAGACTGGAAACAAGACGAACTGGCACTGGACAACAAACACAAGGAGACTAAAATAGGGAGAGAAATCAACAGGTTAAAAAGACTGGGCAGGTGTGACTAATAAACTAATAATGGGCAAACAAGGAGGCAGGGTATGACTTCAGACAGAGATACACGCGGCAATACAGAAACAAAACAAAGTCACATGCTCTCACAAGACAACATAACACCTGAATGGCATGAGCGCACATCACCAAGACAATAAGGCAATATACGCTCATGCCAACTGACAACACCAAACAACTCAATCCCAGGCACTCTCACACTAAACGAAGCCTGAGCATTCAACGCCACACGATGCACACATCAGGTGAAAAAAACAAGACACAACTTCTTAACAATACATTTATAATAAGTATCAACATCAGATTTCCCTCTAAGAACTTAATTACACTTTCAATTAACTTGGCATTCATGTGTAAAATTTAGATTTTTTTGCAACAAAGAAATAAAGAAATGCTGTCCCAATTACAGTTGTCATTACAACATGAACACATATCAGAGAACAATTTTAGAGATACGGGCCACTCGCCAGGGGCCGGGCTGGACAGGTAATCTGGCCTTCCAGGCATTTTCCAGGTGGGCTGACGCACTTTGGGGCCGATCAGGGGCGGACTGGCCATCGGGAGAACCGAGCGGGCTGATGAGTCACCCGCAAAATGGGTCAAATGGGCCACGCTAAGCTTAAATGAGCCGCCACGTTATGTAGAGCGGACCACAAAACGCACCGTGATATGCAGAAAAGGCCAGCGACCCCAACGCTCAACAACCTTTGGCTCAACACCATCCCCCGACCCGCCAACCACTCGCTCAACAACTTTTGGGCCAGTTGCTCTGAAAATCCCAGCCCGATTTCTCTTCCCAGTACAGCCCTGCTGGGGGGAGTGGTTGTTTCTCCACTTCTATTCCTGCTCTATTCCTGAAAAGGATTGAAAGACGAATTACGGCGAAATTAGGGAACACTTATGACTAATTTTAGCTATCCTAGCTAACATGATTTTCATATGGGATTTACCTTTAAATTATTCTTTAAATTATGTATCGGGTCTTTGGAAAAACACTTCATCTTCACAGCTGGAAGGTATAAATTGCACTGAACTGTAATGCTGTTTCCCTTTTCTCCATTGAAGTGACAAGAATGTTGGATTTTCCACAAACATTATAATATTTTTCCAGTGGCCATTGCGATGAAACGGCCCTTTTAATGGTTTGACCTTGTTTGCTTCGAGAGCGCAGTGTTGATGTGAGTGATCTCGTGTGTGCATCTTATCATATCTGTACCACTATAAAGCAAGCAGCGGTCTTTATCCTTTTATGTCAGGAGGATCTTTTGTTATTTTTGTTATAAAAAAAAATAATCCTGCAAGTAATCCCAATTTTTACCAAATGTAACTGTAATCTGAATATGTTGGGTTTTTATGTAACTGTGATGGATTACAGTTACATATTTTTGTATCCTGATTACATAACACCGTTAAAAGTATTCCATTACTCCCCAATCCTGTCAGTATCGGACGTACGTGTTAAAAAAATCAGAGATCAGTATCGGCCTCAAATTCCTGATTGGTGCACCACTAGTAAAGAAGGAACGCTGGTGCTGTCCATCAGCTATCCTGAGCTCGCACAAACTACAGAATAATGAATGATGTTATCCAAATGGTGTGTGAATGGAAAAGGTGCTCGATGTGGCTATTTGTAACCCTATCCCATAGAGCGCTGCCGCTACCAGCTCTCTCGTTCGAACTTCTAGCTCCATTCAGCCTCGGCAGAGTCCAACAAAGGCAGGAATTAGGTTTCAGCTGTCGTTATTCATGTACAGGCACACGAGAGAAAGAGATTTTGCCACTTCAGGTAGCAGCTCTGCGGTGTGAATTGCGGTTATCGAGTGGCCCTACTCTAACGGATTAGCCAGCCCTCCAAATCCATGCCAGCTCTTCCATTAAGATCCACATCACCCTCTATATATAACTGCCCCCCTGTGTCCAGTTTCTTACAAAAAAAAAGAAGGCAACATTCAACTGTTCCGTCTGGACCTACGATGTGCGTGACTATGAGCTGAAATGAGAGGCTGGAGGAGAGAATACTGATCAGAAAGATTTCGGCATGTCTGTTGCTGTGATGTTTGGCAATAGGTGCAGAAGCTTAAGCAGAATATTTGAGTTGATCTGTAAATACATCCCAAGTTGAACCGTGTGACTCAATCTTGCAATAGTTGCTGTTACAAACACGCTTAAGGTTCAATGCTTACTCCCAAGGAACAAAATTCTGAGTGAATAGAAATTAGTTAAAACAGACTAAATATTGTTGGTTTTAGATGAATGTTCATCAGATTTTGTTTTGGAATCATTTCTAATTGACAACAAATTAAAGATGATAAAAATTGTGTCCCTAATACAATTTATGCACTGCAAAAATTTTTTTTTTTTACTTTGTAGTTTTGTCTTGTTTTCTAATAAAATATATAAACATTCTTAAAACAAGATACATTTAAAAAATATATATTTGCCAATGGGGGTTTTTCTTGTTTTAAGGATTTTTATCAAAAAAATAAATTATAAGACAAAAATACTTTTCGCAGTGTTGTGTGCAATGCAAACACCTTTTATTAGGGAGATAATTTGAGACCTCTAAGTCACACATTTATAATAATAAGCATATGATTTTTTTATAATAATACACATACTGTATGAGTTTGTGATACAAACCAAATACAAAAAGCTCACACATAAACAGTACAATTATGAAATTATGAAAATCACAAGGAAAATCCACAGACCGCATCATGTTGTAGACGCACTCAGATTGTATGGGAGGGATAAAAAGAATGTTTGACATTTATCATACCTGAACAGTGGATGACATTACCATCAACGCGAAGATGATCCGGCATAGAGGCAAAAACCAGAACGCCATCTTCAAAATCCTGTTCCAGACCTGCCTGCTGAATGATGTCAGTCAGATATCAGCCTGAAGAGAGCGACAGAAGTGCACATTAATCGTGGATCATCATTCATGCAAAAAAGATGCTGCAGTGTAAATAATATATCATGACAGATCTACCTCTGAGGTGCATTGCTGATTATAGTTTAAAAGTGCCAAGCAGTGGTATGATTTGCTGTTTAGGTAGGTATGAGGTTTTTGACAGTAAATTGCATAAAAATAAGCATCTTTTTCAGGTATTCCTCCATGGATGATGCACCAGCACTAAGAATGCACTGTAGTAGGTTCTGTGGATAATTTATGCAGCAGTGTATGTATCTATTAACATCAGTGCATATTAACATGAAACTGTATAAGTATTCAAAGAAGAACTTGTACAGTATATTCATTAGGTCTGATTAGTACATGTAGGCTACTGTATGTGATGCTGCAAACAAACAATAGGTGAACCATCTGATAAAATTAACATATCGGTTAAGCTTTAAACACACTCTCAGGGGATGCAAATCAATGTTGCTATACAAATGGCTCTTAAAAATAATAATAATAAAAATAACACACACACACACACACAAATCGATACTAGCCTCGTCTTATTCATAAACTGTCGATGCAAAGCTTAAAAAAGACGTGCGTGCCCATGATGAGCTCTTACCTTTAATGCAAAGTAAACTCACAGATTCACATTTTAATCCATTAAACGCGCGCGCCGCACCAGTAATCAATAAAAACCTCACCAATGCACCAGCCCAGATTACATTCACTTGAACGGTGTCGCGTCGTTATGCAGCGCTCATTCAGATGGTATGGATGAATGCAGTGAGAATGGCTGTAGAATAACTTTGAGTTTATCTTCTATCCTGCGCGTCCTCCAGCTGCGTGCTGAACACTGAGCTGACAGAAGTTCATGTGCCGAGCGCAGATGCTCCACTAGGCGTCTCCACACGGAGCTGTCTGTACTGCAAACGTCCGATGCGTGTTCAGCGGACGGACGCTATCCGTTGCATTAACAGTTTGTGTACATATAGCAGCCTATACTGTACATCAAGTCTTTATAATTCATGCGTCTGTTTCACTGCCTTTTATTCGTGCTGATAAATATAATAAACATCATTGTTTAAGAGTAGGCCTGTTTCTATAATGCAGGACAAAAATATATATGTATCCTATTAGCTAAAGTAGGCAGAAATATTATTAAAAATAATAGGAACAGTAAAAGTAAAAAGGCAGGACGAATTGAAAGGCTATGATATTGACTGACCATATAAAGTATGGTTTTCTCTGTTTTCAGCATATACATTTTAATAAAAAATAAAAAAAATATATATATATATATATAAAACAGTAATGGTGACCCCTCAAAGGTATTTGGACACTAAAGATGTATTAATAGCATTAGATGACAAAATATTTAACAAATAATAATAATAAAATAAAATAAAAAATAAGGTTTTAAATGATAAAACAATTAATAAACAGTTCAAAATTAACATTTAAACAGATTTTTGGACACTTTCTGGTCGTCAAACCTTGTCCATTATTTAGTAAATGTGATGAACTACACCTGTTGTTCTCTGCTGGGACACCTGTTTGAACTTGAGGGGAGCTGACCTCATACATTCACTAAAAATCACCTTGTGACCAGTTTGTTCAAAGTAATTGCTGAGAAAAAGAGAAAATTGCTGTTTGAGCTGAGAAAAGGCCTGATATCATTATTTGTCTGTCACTTTGATATTTTGTATTTCATTTTATCTCATGCAATGACAGTCATATTTTTAAATGTGGCTTTTCTGTACTATTTGGGGGCAATGTATTTGATTTGATAATATACTGTACATCTAATTATATATATATATAACATGTATAATTATGTAAATGTTTTTGTAGATGAATTTACAAGCAAATCCACAAACTAATTACACACACACACCTGCATCTTGTTTGTCCACATAGCCTAGTAATGTGTGTGTGTGTGTGTGTGTGTGTGTGTGTGTGTGTGTGTGTGTGTGTGTGTGTGTGTGTGTGTGTGTGCAAGAGAGAGAGAGAGAGAGTAAACACAGACTTATTATTAAAATTAATGGCAATAAGTGCCTTTTGACACCTACTACTGCATACCAAGCTCAATTCAAATAATATACTCTATGGATCAATTCCAGGGAGCAGTCCAGCGGTTCATGTGTGCTGTTATTATACTATATGCCGTTGCGAGTGATCAAAGAGCACACTGTGGTACAGCTTATCTGTTTATTATGAAGTGTAGAGCAGAGTTTGGCAGCGAGAGGATTTGATATGCTTTCACCTGTTTTGGTTGAAGTCAAATTGAGTTAAGAGACAAATTAGTCTTGGATCTCTATGGTTCATTCATTATTCTTCCTCTAGATCTAGCAGCAAGACTTTTAAATTTGAAGGACTCACATTTAAATTGAATAATAATCAAAAAAAATCTTTATTTAAAGCATTTAAAGTGGGTATGTCATCTGAATAGGTGGCCATGTGAAAGAAAAATGCCTAAATGAAAGGGTGCATAGGTACAAATTAAATGCTGACATTCTGCTCATTCAAACTGCAATGTACAATGAATACTATTCACCCAAAAGATACAACAAAAATGCAATACTGTTCTTTATAACAGGTAAACAATTCTTGGAATAATTTTTAGTGAATTCATGGACGCTTATCGCCCTCTGCTGTTGAGGAATTTATACAACAGTTTTGATTCTTGTAACAATTTCCCCAACAAGCAAGCAAATCCTCTATAACAAAACCAGCTGACATTCCAGATGTTAATATTCTAAATTATGTGCTGCATTTGACAGCAGCACACATCTGTCACACCATTTGTTATGATGTTTTAAAGTGTGTGTTTTGTTTCAGATTATCTAATTTGACCATCCGCTAGGTGCCTACATTGTACACATAGCCAGCAGCACATGTTCTCTTCCTGTTTCACTAAAAACTTTTGACTTTTTAATAGTGTTTCTAATTGTTATCCGTTTGACAGATGCCTATATTTATAATATCCCTGTGGATATCTCCTTTTTTATTTTCTCAACCTCTTCTCCATTAGCCGCTTCTGAAAGACAGTCCAAAATCTATTCTGATGCACAACACCAAACGCACAGGTAGGCACAGCACAGGAAGCCTACAACCGAACAGATCAACATATAAAAAATGGAAACAAAAACAAAGGTATTAGAATGGTCCAGATGTTAGCTGTTTATTACAGTAAGTGGATTGAAGGGACATTATGAACACTGCATGCTGGACATTGATGAAATCATCGACTCAAGTCTGCTGGCTACAATGAAACAGCAACAATCAAAATTATGTTTAAAGAACACATTAATGTATGAAACATTTATACCTGAAATAAAAGACCCTGAAATAAAATGATCAACATTTCAAAATAATCAAGCTCGATTACACTTCCTATAGCACCATCTTGCGCTCTGTATGTGTCAAGTTTAATAAAGATTGAAATCACGATTGCCAAGAAGACTGCTGATGTCAAGGTTTATTGTGAAAAGGGAGTTATATTTTGGCCTGTTCTCACACAAAATCGATTTGATCGTTTTTGAGTTTTATGGGTTACATTTATGTCCTTTTTGGAGCTTGAAAATTTGGTCACCATTCACTTGCATTGTATGAACAAACAGACCTCTTATCTCCATTAAAATATCTTCGATTGAGTTCTGTAGAAGAAAGAGAGTCATATGGTGAGTTCGGAATGGCACGCTAACACATACTACTACTACCTATGTCACAAATAGTAATAGTATTCTTTTCATAGTTGTGATCAATAACAATCGTGACACTTTTCTTTGCAAGCACCATTTACTAGCACTGATTGTGAAACATTCGGGCTGCGACCCAATTCACATACTTCACACTATATGTACTTCACTATGAGAAAGTACATTCTTTTTGTATGTAGAGAGGCAGTAGTTCAGTATTGTAATAAAGTTATATATTGATACCACAGACTCCATTGTCGTTTATTGTTTTTGTTTACATGGGTAGCTTCTTTAATTATTAATTTTAGGTTCATCTGTGCAAAAACGTTCAGCTTCAACATCACATTCTTGCCACTTTTCTACAACCAAAAACAGTTGAAAGAGAACTGACACAAACTTGTCCTTTGATGCGCAAGGTAATTGTGGACACAGTTGCACGCTATTTTCAAAGTACTATAATTTGCAAACCAGTTGTAATCTTGCATACTATTAAGGATGAATAGAAAGGCTTGGCTTGGAAAATTATCACAAAAAAATCCTGGATATTGATGATACCCTAAACTTTTGAGTAATTTTCAATATTTATTTATGTTTTACATCTAGACGATCAGGTGCAAGTCGCTATAAACGCAAGAAGTTCGGCAAAGTTATACATACAACTAGCTAACTCAAACACAGTCATGAAGTCAGCCAGCATGTATTAGCTGACTAGCGGATACTTCACCCTGTTGTTATGTGAACCAGTAATGTGGGTAGGTAGCCGCTAGCTAGCTATCAGGCTAATATAATGTTGTTGTGTAGCAAACAAACCAGCGCTGACAATGCAATATAGTTATCGACTGAACACAACAACTCCAACATCAACATTAATGTGTTATAAAGTAAAAAAAAAAAACACTACATTTATGAAACAGGCAAGAAAGTATTTCTTCTTATTATTATTGTGATATTTATTGGCGGTTGGCAGTCCAGCTTATGGTGCATTAATGCCACCTACTGACCTGGAGTGTGGCGCATCACAATTAAAGGAGACCTATTATGCCCCTTTTTACAAGATGTAATATAAGTCTCAGGTGTCTGCAGAATGTGTCTGTGAAGTTTCAGCTCAAAATACCGCACGGATCATTTATTATACCATGTTATAAATGCCTCTTTTTGGGTGGAATCAAAAACACGCTGATTTTGTGTGTGTCTCTTTAAATGAAAATGAAGAAGGCTGTGCCTGTACAGCTCATGCTTCAGATACTTCAGCAACAACAAATCAGAACCAATATGACTGACAGCATAAATTTTTGAGTTCAGCCATAGGCCTATATGTATGAATATACATATATCCATCCATCCATCCATCGTCAACCGCTTATCCTGTACAGGGTCGCGGGGGGCTGGAGCCTATCCCAGCTAACATTGGGCGAAAGGCAGGGTACACCCTGGACAGGTCGCCAGTCCATCGCAGGGCCACACATAGACAGACACACACTCACACTCACATCCACACCTAGGGCAAATTTTTGGGAGACATCAATTAACCTATCCTGCATGTCTTTGGACGGTGGGAGGAAGCCGGAGTACCCGGAGAGAAATATACATATATATATATATATATCTGGTCTCCGTGCATACAATCAGAGACAATGGTAACTTAGGTGCATTAGCCGTGGATTCAGCTAACAAGCACATTCGGACAGGCAATTTGCAAACATTCACAAAATATAAAGTGCAAAACTTATATCTTCAGGATATAAAGCTGGAACACGAACAGTTGGTGCTGATCCATGCTTGAGAATAAAACATTTTGAAAATCCTGCTTTACATTGACACTCATTCACAAAGCAGTCTGGTGTAAAATGATTTGCACAAACATATGCACATTTTTGTATGTTCTGGGGCACATTTCCTTCAAAAACAAAACTTGTCCACTGCGTCTTCAGTGGTTCTGATGCCAGGAGTACATGAAGACTATTATGTTCCCTTTTACAGTCAACAACAGAACACTTATGACACTTATGAAGCTGATACATTATTCTTCTCACTGTATCTGCTCCAGCGTGGAAAAAAAAATGGCGGACTGAGTGTAGATCACTCAGTGGAGGATCTATGATAATAGGGTGGAGTCCGTCACCAGTCGTGGGTGAAGTCTGCTCTAACGTGATGTCACTTTAGAGCAGAAACAAAAACCATTCTTTTTGACACTCTGTTTTTGATTAATAGAAATATAAGAAAGAGGAGTGAGTGGACTTTTAACAATGTATGGTGGTTGTGTACACATATTGCCGACTCACATTTATGAACAAACGTAAAAGTGAAATTTTGCATAGTAGGTCCCCTTTTTAGTCAAATGTCCACTGAAGATGATAAAATTGGTGAAATATCTTTGAAAAGAGTTCACACACGTTATGGTTTGTAGGTGCAACACATACCGCACAGCTATCATGTACAAACTGGCTCCTGTTACATAAGATTATATCCTAAACTGTGTATCCTTCTTAAACATTAAATTAAAAGGTAGCTTACCCTGTGGAGTTGACTTGTAAACAAACATGTTACGTTTACATTCATTCTTGATGTCTAACAAACATGTGGAATGCATTTAATTTCCCTTTAATGGTATGAAATGTATATTGTGAGAAATATTAATATAGAATGATATATGAAAAAAATATTGCGATGATAGTTTTGGCCATATCGCCCAGCCTTAATGGATGGTATGCAAATTAGTCATATCATGATAAGCACCTCCTGTTGACACTTGTGGTTAACTTGAATGACTCATTCACAGCTCTACCACCTTTTTCCATGAAGCAATGGAGATGTGGAGTTTGTAGAAATTGGCTCTTCAGCTCAACAAAACAAAATGTAGGTTGTTGCTTGTAGACAATGATAATGGTGTCATCTGCATATTTGTTTTAGGGCATCACTACAAATCATATCAGGATTACTACAAATCAGTACCCATTGTTAGTTCACATCAATGGTCCATGATTTGGGATGTGCAACATATTCCTGACTTGGGGACTATTAACATCAGATAGTATGCAAATTGTGGTGCAGAATTACTCTTTTCAGCTGTCTCAGGATATGCACCCCCTATTAATACTTCTTGGTCATTTTAGTGATCTACTCATTTCAATTATCAGGGTTGGTGTGTCCATGTAACTTGAATGACTCAGTCACCATTATAGCTGTACTGTACCACCTATTTCCATGAAGCAGCTGAGAGGTAGGGTTTGCAGATGTCAGGTTTCAGCTCAACTAACAGTTTTTAGATGTTACTGGTAGAACACAAGGCCAGGTGGCTGGTTTCTGTACAGCAGATGCTACATCTACATTGGTTCGTCATTTTTCTTCAAAGAAGGAAACAGGTTGCAAATTACAGTAACAAGAATCCAAGATTTCGAGAATAAAGTTGAAGATAAAGATATAGCATTATGAGACTGAGGTAGGAATGTTTTGAGAATGAAGTCGTATTGATAAAAGTCCATATTATATTAGTCTATAAATTATATATTATATTAGTCTATAAATATTATGGGAATAAAGTTGTACGAAAAGCACATTAAAGTGATGGAGAGCAGCAAAGTAAAGCTGATGTCGATGCAGGCATGTAACCATCGATACTCTTGGAGTCGACCACTGGTTGCCATTTCAGATTCCTCAAAAGTGGCAATTTCCTGAATGCTTGTCTGGTTCTTTCTCCTGAATAAATACAATTTCCTACATGACTGCTGCTGTGCTGCCTCGGCAGTCTATTCCTATTGTGATAATCAGACCTCGTAATATCTGGATTTATTTCTCATAATAATTCTACTTGATTTACGCATTACGCGCCTTTTAATCTCCCAATTGTATGACTTTTTTCTTGTAACATTACAAAATTATAATTTATTCATAAATATTTCAATTCTTTGTGTTCCGGGAGGTTAGTTTGTATTTTACCATACAATGACAGTAAATGGTGACTGAGACTAACATACTGCTTAACATCTAATTTTATATTCCCCAGAAGAATTCAAGTCATATGGGTTTAGAACACATAGTGGTGAGTAAATAATGACACAACTTTGATTCTTGGGTGAATTATCACTTTAATAGGATTGTAAAGATTCTCTATTTTTTTTAGTCCTTTTGATTCTGCCTCAACACAAAATTATCATGGTTAAAAGTGCTTTCTAGAAAGAAAGCATTTTTCTTTCAAGTTCCTTGATAAAGCAGACATTAATAAAATGATCTGCATTTTTATGATTGTCTAAATGCCATACTTACCTAGCTAAAACACTTGATAGGCTTCATTTGCTAAATTTGCTTCCCAGAAGTCTTCCATTATTGAAAAATATACAACTGAATATGAAACCGTCCACTCAGAATCATGGCATCATTTTGCAAGACAGAAAGTCCTCCTAATTTAAAGTCTTCAATGATTTAAAAACACTATTGAAAATGGATCCGTCCACCCACAATCAGGGTGTCACACCAAATCGGAGTGTCACTCCAAATAAGGATATTTCCGTAATCACTACTGTTAAGCCACTTTCTTCCTGATGATGTTTTAGGCACTACACCACTGTCTCCTTTTTCTTATTTTTGCACAAAAAGTGCAGTAATACATTTTTTGGCCTCTGGGGTGTCTTCGCATGGCAAGGAATCTGTAGTCGGACGCAGAGATTTGTTGCATTCCATGTCCTGAATAGGTGAATGTGGTAACGTATGGATACCTGCAGTAACATAATGTGCAAAAGTTAGATCATCGTTCGTCCTTGTAACGCATTATTGTGTGTTGAAATGAAAATGAACTTACGACAGTCCAGAAGAAGTAAATAGTGAACAAGGTGAGCGTGAGAATGATGAGTCCGATGGCCTCAATGCCGTTGCTGTAGTACAGATCCATGGCTCCCTGCACACACAGCCAGCCCGACAGACTCGCTAAAGGCGTGATGAACAGGAAACAGATCGCATCCCCGAACATCGTTCGCCTCTGGTGCTGCATGGAAGGAGTGGTGAACCACTGTGCCCAAGAAAAAAGAGGGATAAGAGGGATGTTACATTTATAGAAAACAGGGCATTTTAAAAGCTGTGACCTAATCTAAATTCACCTTTGACCTGTTCTCTTTAATGATCATACAGTTCAAAAGGATTGTAGGGTGAAACACTACATTAATTGATATATTAATTGAATAAGCACTGAAAGACAATTACATATGCCTTATTAGCTATGTAAAAGCTTTGTTGATGTGTGAAATTTCTGAGCCACTAGCAACACCAAATGGAAGTAATAGCTTTCCCTGAACGTGTTACAATTATTCCTGACATCAAAGCCATGATAAAATCTTGTAGCTATCAAAAACAGTGCGAACATGTCTATCATGTTAACTTTGAACCTACAAGCTAAAAACAAAATAGATATTTTATACACTTTTATCTAAAATAATTTTTGTTGAAATTTCAGATATTTTGGAATCGACTCCAATTCCAGGTTTTCAGACTCAATTCCAAATCGAGTCAATTCCATACAAATCTTCTCAATTCTTAAGAAAAATGGGAAGCAGTGAAAACGTACAATATAAAGCATATGTCACACCAAGGTTTTAGCCAGGAAATTTATTTTGGGTGGGCTTAAAAAAAAAAAAGTTTTCCTTTATAACAGAGAAGAGGCGCATTCATACAGTTCTTTCACACTTTCAGAAATCAGAATTTATTCTTTTTTCGAACTATTTTATAAATATATATTTGAAGTCAAAGAATAATCTCTAATATTCTGGGTTGGTCTGAGTCTATTTTCGGTAGGCCCAGGCCCACCCCAGCCAACCCTTAACTACACAACTGTGTCACACTGTTTATGATTTATAGTACCAATGAGAAAAGATCATGTCATGCCCTTGAGCTGAATCAACTCCCAAGCTTTGGAGTCGACTTTTGATTCCAAAAGCCCTGGAATTGAAGAATAAATTCTATTTTTAATCTACTCCTAGTACAGACAAAAACATGTTTTTTTCTCTCGGGCAATGAGTGAACACAAGTGTGATTTTAAATAGCAGTCATTTGTATATTTTCTTTCCTTTAGGTAAGAATATGTGTTTCCATATGAGAAGAGATAACATGTATTTTAATGTGAACAATAAACAGAATTTACAACCCATTGTGGCACAATGTCAGAGTGATAAACGATTTCTATTCAACAACAAAAAATGTATGGAAGGGCTTGAATTGATTGGCTTGTTGAAAGTAGCTGTTACATACCAGAAAGTAGCTGGGTGGTAAGAGGAGATGGCAAAGTCATTTCAGAATTGGACAGGTTGCACAGTATTATTTAATTGGAATAATATGCACCAAAAGCCATGCATTTAGACAGTAAATAGTGTCAATTTTGATTTCATATTGACCTGGATAGACAATTCACAAAGGTCAATTAGCTTATTTGTGATTGAAGAAATTCTGTGTGTTACAATTGCCCCAGATTTCCCTTACTCATGTATGTTGTTTACATGTGATTTATTAGTGCAGGTTCTTCCCTCCTCTGAGAAGGCAGCACCATGCACAGGGAATGCAAGGTTTGTTGAGGCTCATCCGGTTGTTGCACATGGACTAAAATGTCATCTTACTGTCCTCCGGCACAAACACGAGATAAGAGCATTAATAAAGCAGAATGCTCTGGCCTCTGCAGCAGCAGGGATACGTTCCTCATCTAATCTCACTTTCCTGCTAAGTGGATTTGTGTTTAAAAGAAGCTGAGGTAAAGCAGACCTGCCAGTGCGGTTTGCCCTAAAGTGATGCAAGGACATGACTTCTGAACTTGTGAGCGAATGGATGCTGATAATGTTGGTTACAGGTACAGTTCACCCAAAAGTGAAATTCTAATCATCATCGTTGTCTTTCCAAACCCGTATGTTGTAATTTAAGGGACATTTTTTTGGTAACACTTTACAATAAGGTTCCATTAGTTCATGCGTTAGGTATCATGAACAAACAATTAACAATATATTGTTTACAGCATTTATTAATCTGTGTTAATGTTAGTTAAAAAAGATAAAATTGTTCATTGTTAGTTGATGTTAAATTATAGTGTTTATAGCATTAACTAATGTTAATTTTATTTAAAAAAATGTATTAGTATACAGTTGAAGTCAGAAGTTTACAAACATCTTAGCCAAATACATATAAACGTTTTTACAATTCCTGACATTTAATCGTAGAAAACATTCCCTGTCTTAGGTCAGTTAGGATCACTAATTTATAGTAAGAATGTGAAATGTCAGAATAATAGCAGAGAGAATTATTTATTTGAGCTTTTATTTCTTTCATTACATTCCTAGTGGGTCACCAGTCCCTCCTACAGCAAAACCCCACAACATGATGCTGCCAACCCACATGCTTCATGATTGGGATTGTGTTCTTCGGCTTGCAAGCCTCACCGTTTTTCCTTCAAACATAATGATGGATATTATGGCCACACAGTTACATTTTTGTTTACATCAGTTACATCAGACCAGAGGACATTTCACCAAAAATTAATATCTTTGACCTCATGTGCATTTGTAAACTGTAGTCTGGCTTTGTTATGGTGGTTTTGGAGCAATGGCTTCTTCCTTGCTGAGCAGCTTTTCAGGTTATGTCGATATAGGACTTGTTTTACTGTGGATATACTGTAGATACTTGTCTACCTGTTTCCTCCAGCATCTTCACAAGGGCCTTTGCTGTTGTTCTGGGATTGTTCTTGCTCTTTTTGCACTAAAATACGTTCATCTCTAGGAGACAGAATGTGTCTCCTTCCGGTTTGATGGCTGCGGGGTCCCATGGTGTTTATACTTGCATACTATTGTTTGTACAGATGAACGTGGTAACTTCAGGCTTTTGAAAATTGCTCCCAAGGATGAACCAGACTTGTGGAGGTCCACAATATCTTTTCTGAGGTCTTGGCAGATTTCTTTAGATTATCCCATGATGTCAAGCAAAGAGGCACTGAGTTTGAAGGTAGGCCTTAAAATACATCTACAGGTACATCAGAAGCTAATTGGCTAATTGCCTAAAGGCTTGACATCATTTTGGGGGATTTTCCAAGCTCCTTAAAGTCACAGTTAACCTAGTGTATGTAAACTTCTGATCCACTGGAATTGTGATAAACAATTGTTGGAACAATTACTCATGTCATGCACAAAGTAGATGTCCTAAACGACTTGCCAAAACTATAGTTAACTCATGTTAACAAATGGAACCTTATTGTTAAGTGTTACCTTTTTTCTTTTTTTTTAACAATCTTTTCAAACAGTTCTTAGTAACCACAGATTTTAAGCTTCATAAATGACAAAAACAACCATAAAAGCACCAATAAAGAAGCTCATAGCTTTTTTTTCTTTCACAAACTCTGAAGTCAGTTGAGAGGTCAGCTTGACAGAATCATAGTGTGGTATTTGATAATAATTATTTATATATCAACATGCATTAACTAACCGAATTACAGAAACAGTCATTGCCCAAGGTGAAGATTCACTACCCACTAAACCTTCAAAAGGCTTCATATGGCAAATGGAATTATTAACAAATAAGACAAAATATGTGCAGCCTAAACAAAGCTATGGAAACATTTTGTGTCTATTGTAAGGTGCTAAGATACAAATATTAAATTAGGGATATTAATATTAAACTAAGATATTAATATTAAATATTGAATTAATTACGGAACATTGTTGTACAGAATCAGATGCACACTATGGTACAAATGTACACCTTCATACACTTTGCAAACAATGTCTTCAACAACAGGATATGCCAAAATTGTTTCCATGAACTCTATGAACTTTCATGGATGTTCAGGAAACACAGTGATAAAATCAATTTTGATCCCTCAAAGTATTGGAACCTTGCCTTGTTGGGAAAAAATTTATAAAGAGCTTTTAAGAGCACTACAACTAATATTTGTACCTCTATGAGTGGTTTAGGAAGTCTCTCCAGAGAAAACTCAAAGTGGCAGAGCTCACAGTGGCTGGTGCCAGAAGCTGTGAGCCAGTGCTCCAGACAAACACGATGCACCATCTCCAGAGAGCCCGCACACTCACAGGGAGATAACAGATCCCCTGCGCTGCTGCCATCATGACAGATACGACAGAACGGCTCCTCCCCATTCAGACTGAAAAGAGAGACAGAGCTTTACTTGATCATGATATAAGCCATCAATGCTACAGATACAAAGAACAGTAGGGTTATGCAGGACTCCAGACCAAAAGAATGGCTGGTTACACTGGCTCCTAACAATAAAACATGACCAAATAAATGGTTTAGTCATCAGATTACATAGTCACTTGTTATACTATTGTTGTTTAGGTACACAGTCATCCATGCTGACATGAAAATTTTTTGGATGATAAAACAGGGACTAAAACAAAATGGTATTTTAAAACTTATTTTTTCAATCCCGTTCAGAAGTTCTGCAGCCTCCTTTCCAAAAGGTTACCGGTTAGAACAAAATAAAAGAATGGTTAATAGCATTCTTTTAAAAATGAAAGTACTCTGCACTAAAGTAGTGTGTCTTTAGCACATGAATTGAATGACATGTGAACTTAAACAGATAATGCTCTTGAGCAAAACAATCAATCGCCCTTACCACCTTTATATTCAAATATTTCTGTGAAATTCCTGGTCAAGGAAGCAGTTATACATCAAGCCTGGTCACAGAAGCAGATCATTTATAAGACAAAACAGATCTATTTTGATAACGACTATTCTCCAGAGCTTCAGAGGAAAAGAGGCCAGGTCTGGGATGTCATTAAGCAGCTCAGATTAAAGAACATGAGAGCAAAATGTCTCTACCCGGCACAGATAAGGATTCACACAGATACTGGTGAAAAGTGTTTCTATCCCTAATGGACGCATTGCAGATGCTGCAGGACATGGGCATCAAAGTTGATGGTGACGAGCAGGATCGACATGTGAGTGAACTGTCAAAGATGAGATGGACAATGCAGGAAAGAGGCAGACGTAAACACAAACCTGTTATCGGACGTGGACCTCAAGGCCTTTACATGAACTCATCAAGAAATTTTATTGAGACTAGAGACTAGAAACAGACGTTCTGGACTTCTATTTCATTTAATTTTGTGAGTACATCGTTACTCATGTACCAACGTAAAATACTATGTCAAAATTTTACCTCTGCCGAACACAAGTAGTGGTAATATTATAGCTTTGATAGATGTCAGGAAAGATAACAACTAAGTTAATTCATACAAATAAACGGATAGCCTTTGAACTGACCTTGAGTGAGAAACACCCGCAATATTGGGATGCAGCTGCTCCAAAGGACCCGCATTAACAGGATGGCAGCACGCACATGGTGCACACATGATTCCCCAGAGAGCTCAAGTCACAACTCTCTGCCCTCTAAACACCAGGAACTAGCTGCAGTTATGTGTTCCTTTATTATTACAGTCTACTTGTTCCCATCCCGGCCAGTGGGACGATTGGAAGTTGGGACTTGTAAAATAGTTTTCGCTCTTGTCATAGATAATTGTTTAACTTGACAGCTATGATTTCATACCAGCTTAATCCAGGCATACTCTCGGTTCTCCATACAGTTTAAACCATGTGCGACCTAGCAGAAGTTACCATAAGAAAATATGGATAATTTAATATGTGTTAGTTACAACATAAAGGAGTAGAGCAGCCCGATAAAAAGAAAGAAAATAACTAACCAACTTAAGAAATTAAAGTGTTCAAATGCAGTGTTACAGGAAACCCATATGTCAGAAAAAGAGTATCTGAAATTGAAGAGAGAATGGGTAGATCAGGTATATAATGCTTCATATGAATGAGGGAGGAAAAGAGGGGTGGCTATCCTTTTTGTCACTGTTGCAAGTCAGTTTTTTTTTTAACATGGAACAAGCATACCAAGACAAAGAGCGTATATATATATATATATATATATAATGGCAATTGGCACAGCTGGGGGTACTACAATTACAGTTTTAAACATATATGCACCAAATGATGACTGCCCAAAATTTTGTTTTAAAGTATTTTCTCTTCTGGTGGATAAATGAGAGGGGATGTTTCTTATTGGAGGGGATTTCAACTGTGTGCTGAACAATATTAATGACAGATTACCTTCAGAGAGGGGACCTCAGCCAAGAAAATCTAAAGCGCTTCTTGGAATTATAAAGAACCCTTGGAGTTGGGTCTGATTGATGTCTGGCAATACATTCATCCTAGAGGAAAAATATATTTTACATATATGTCGCAAGTACATGGCAGCTATTCTAGAATAGATTTATTTTGTATTTCCAAAACTGATTCGCACAGTATAGTGGAATGTAGTATACAACCTAAATCCCTATAAGATAAAGCTCCAGTTGTTCTAAAATTAGAACTGGGACAAAATAAGACAGATACTGAAGGCTCAATGTTTCAATACTGAGTGACCCACTAACCCGAGAAGAGCTAAGAAATCGTCTGACTGAATATTTTGAAGTGAATGATAATGGGACTGTTACCCCAGCTTTTTTTGTGGGAGTTAGCCAAAGCGGTAATAAGGGGAAAAATAATTTAGATCACATCCAGATTAAAGACATTAAGACTAGCCAAACAAAATTAATTAGAGGCAGGAATTAAGATGCTAGAAATCAAACATAGAAAAACATTAGATGTTAGGGTTTTGGACCATTTAAAATAGGCAAGACAGAAGTTATATGAACTACTTTCATATAAGGCAGAAGGAGCCATTAGATTTACGAATAGGAAATATTAAGAGATGGGTAACAAATCAAGCCGACCTCTGGGCTTTCAATTACATAAATCTCAAGCTAGCAGAACAATTCCTAAGATCAGTCATACAGACACTACAGTTATGTTAACACAACCTAAGGGCATAGCAGATGCTTTTGCAGTATACTATAAGAAATTATATGAAGGCCAAGAACTAATAGATAAGAAGGACAAATTCACTACTTTCCTTAACTCAGTTAAAATTAATAGATTTCCAGAAGAAGCAAAGGAGCTAACCTTCCCAATAACAGAAGAGGAAGTAAAAGATGTTATCACTAAACGTAAAAATAACAAGTCTCCAGGCGTGGATGGGTTTCCGGGGGAATTCTATAAGGTTTATACAAATAAACCTAAGGTAATCCCCAACCTCTGTATAGATGTATAATTATGTGCTTGATATAGAGGATCCCTCCACTCCTGGTCAAATGCAGTTATTACTGTAATTCACAAAGCAGGGAAAGACCCAACAAACTGCATGGGATATAGACCAATTAGCCTTTTATGTCAAGACCAAAATATTCTTACCTCTATATTACCTAAAAGAATACAAAAATCTATTAGAAAACAGGTTAAACCTGACCAGACAGGGTTTATTTATGGGCGTCACCAGTAATTTTCGAAGAGACTTAAATTTACAAGCCATCGCTGCTAAAAGACAAGCTTCCACTATGCTTCACAGTTTAGATGCTGAGAAGGCATTTGATAGAGTAGATTGGATGTGTATAGAACAAACTCTGAAGTGCATGGGATTTAGTGATATCTTATCTTATCTGGGTGAAGATTTTCTATAAAAACCCCAGATCAAGTGTCAGAGTAAATGGTCACTGCTCAGAGTTCTTTGAGCTTGGCAGAGTGACTCGACAAGGAGATGCCTTATCTCATGTTTTATTGGCACTCAGTATTGAACCACTGGCAGAATTGACAAGGAGCAACACTAAAATACAGGGTATTATGGATGGAGGAGGAAATTGTTATAAGATATCTCTCTATGCAGATGACATACTGCTATTTATTGAAAACCCCGTTCTTTCAATTCCAGCTCTATTGACTTGCCTTAAAGAATATGGTTCTGTCTTGGGAAAGGTAAATGCAGACAAATCAGAGACCATGATGATATCTGAAAATGCCCCCCAACTAGCGTGTTTTAGATGGTAGAGCCAAGGCTTCAGATACTATGGAATTGTTTTAACACTGACAATTTCACGCCTGTACTCAGCGAACTATAAAAGACTCATTGAGGTTATTATAAAGGATCTGACCAGATGGGAAATACTACCCCTATCTATGTTTGGCAGGATTGAGACCGTAAGAATGAATGTACTACCTAGACTCCTTTTCATATTTCAGTCTAATCCAGTACAGGTCCTAGTCTCTATGTTTCGTACATTAGATAAATTAATATAAAAATGTATATGGCAAAATAAAAGACCAAGAATAAAACTAAATTTTAAAGACTGGCAAGTATAAGGGTGGTCTGGGCCTTCCTGACATGATGCATTACTATTGGGCTGCTCACCTACTTGGGGTGTAGGTGGTATGGATCAGTAACGATAGGGAGACAGGATGGTCGTACTCATGGATGGACAGGACTCATTGAGAAGAGCAACCCAGATTTCCTCCCCTTTGTGCGGGACTCTTTTAAAAAAATAGGCAGAGAAGGGCCTGATAACAAAAAATACAATTTTCAAAACTCTGGTTATATTATCATTCACTCAACTCTGCAAAGATCTTGTGACATATTTAGATACATACAACTGAGACATTACTTTACAAACGAGGAGGATTGGGATATAATTATAAAATCTCCAACAAATATTGAGCAATACATGATTAATATTATTTAACATCAAATATCAAATAAAAAACATGTATCTCACATTTATAAAAAAAAATAATCCAGGACCATTTAGATAATACTTTACATATAAAAAGATAATGGGAATTGGAGTTAAACATAATTATTGAGGATGACGTATGTGAGAGTATATGTACTGGTTGTCATGCATGTATCAGTGGCCCCCTGTGAAAGAGTTCGATAGGAAATTGAAAATTAGATTTTTCATGACACCACTGGTGGTATCAAAATATGATAGTAGCTCCACAGTGGCAAAGTGTTGGAGCGGCTGTGGAATGATAAGGGACCACACACACATTTTCTGGGATTGTCCAAGAATCAAACAGTATTGGCAACAGATAAAGAATGAGATTGATAAGATCCTAGGAATAGATATGACTAAGATCCAATTGTTTTTTCTGCTTGATGGAACCCCTCCTGGTATGTTTAATAAAATTCAATTGTACATATTTCACATACTCTCGTGACTGCCAGGAACTGGATGAAACCCCATGCACCTACTTTAACTCAATGGACATAGTGACTAAAACAAGTGTACTCTATGGAATATATGACTGCTACACTACAGTTAAGAATGAATACATTTCAACAGAGGATGGTGCCAATTCAAAGGTACTTAAATTATGGAAAATTACCATGTGTGGTCTTTTTTTCCTTCCTTCCACAACCCATTTACATCGCTGTCTTTATTATTCTTATCATTTTTTATTTTTTTACTATTATCAAGTCAAGTCAATTCAATTTTATTTGTATAGCGCCTTTCACAACACACATCATTTCAAAGCAGCTTTACAGAAGATCAGGCATTAACAGAAGATAAAACTGACTCTGCTGACTCACGACTGTGCAGCAACGCACAGCTTGAACCACATCATCAATTTCGCCGCGATCATTCGCTCCCCCCCCCCCCCCCCCCAATCCTCACTACATTCTATAGAGAGACTATTGAGAACATCCCGAGCAGCTGCATCAATGCCTGGTTTGGGACTTGAACCGTTTCGGACCGTAAATCCCTGCAGAGGATAGTGAGGACAGCGGAGAAGATCATCGGGGTCTCAAAGACATTTACACAAAACGCTGCATCCGCAAAGCAACCAGCATTGTGGATGGCTCCACACACCTCATACACAAACTCTTCACCCTCCTGCCATCTGGCAAGAGTTACCGAAGCATTCACGGCCAGACTGCCCTCACGGCCAGACTGTGTAACAGCTTCTTCCCCCAAGCCATAAGACTCCTCAATACTCAGAGACTGGACTGACACACACACACACACACACAAACATGTACACCATCCAACTTTTGCACATGTCCAGAGTTGCACTTTAATTCATTGTCACTTATACATGGCTGCTACCTCAATAACTGCTATGTCCATAGAACACTATTTCATAGTATGTTATGTTTACATTTGGCATTTTTAGAAAGTGTCATCTTTTTACACTACTCAGATTGCAAATGTGTACTGTTTGGCACGGCAATGTCTCTTACTGTGCCTATTGTCCTGTTCCTTTTACTAATTTATTGTACTGTCCCATACTTTTTTGCACACGTTCGCACGTGCACTTTATATAGGTATGTTATTTACTCTGTGGAGTCTCATGTGGTTCTGTGTTTGTCCTATTTTGTTTTTATGTAGCACCATGGTCCTGGAGGAACGTTGTCTTATTTCAGTGTATACTGTACTAACTGTATATGGTTGAACGACAATAAAATCACTTGACTTGACTTGACTAATGTCTATAATGTTGATGAATCATCATTGTGTAATTAGATAAAATACGATTGTTAATTGTGTTTAAAAATAAGTAAATAAATAATATTTGTATTTATAACCCCAGTGAGCAAGCCGAAGGCAACTGTGGCAAGGAACACAAAACTCCATAAGATGTTGGTTAATGGAGAAAAATAACCTTGGGAGAGACCAGACTCACTGTGGGGGCCAGTTCATGAATATAATGCCAATATTACTTATGTATAGTGAAAGTCATTGTTTAAAATGATTAAACTAAGTAAGTGTTAAGGGTCAGTGTTTAAACATTGATTATGTATGAACTGTAAGATTAATGACTATTATCAGTATTATGTATCATTAACCTTTCTCGTGCAGTGCCTACTGACCTTCTGTTATGTCTTACTGTACTGTACTAAACATGCAGTCAATACTAGTGAAATAAGCCTGAGCCAGCTGTCAATTAAAATTTTATGTTGTTTTTGTTTTGTGTTGTGAAAAAAAAATCAATCATTATACATGACACATCACATGTACCCTACCATCCAGTGCATTCTATATCTTTACAAGGCATTCCATTCGATCTCCGCAGAAGTTATCACTCCATCCCCTAAATAACGTCATTAATAACATTGTTGTTCCAGCATGGTTCGAAAGACAGATGTGGTGATTTGCAACATATTTAGTAACCATATTAACCGTAGTTTGTCCAACGATGCAAAGTACTATGGTAGTTAAGCAGTGAACTGCATTGTTGTACGGGAAGCGCACCCCTTTCCGCTATTTCAGTCTATCACTGTTGGTAAGACCAAAACATACTGTACGCAAGGAAGTAAGGAGGCGATAATCTGACATGTCGCAAGCTGCAAGGCGATCATATGTGTTCCGCTACAGTTATCGGGTCCTTGAATAACATATAACGTGCGAGGAAGTTCAGCCGGTGTAGTTTCTAGTGGCCGCCTAGGGTAAGGTGGTGCCCCCCTAGGGAGTTGGTACCCTACACAGACAGCGTAATATGCTTATAGGGAACGGTGGTACTGCCAACAGTCTACAAGTGTGTCTATGTGTGCACGCTTGTCTTTTGAGTACATGGTTTTGGAAAGAGGGGGCGTGGCTAAGTAAATGGTTAACTGTGCTAACATTAAGTACACCCTTAAGTACTGAGGTTTATTTCTACCACTGTTATGCAAGAATTCATGTTAAGCATTTTAAACCGGACCACGCATAAGCAATGTGGTGACCAAGCACTCATATCTGCGTTCACATACTTGCGCGGAGAATGTTTTGGGCTTTAAGTAACTTAGGCTGTTCGGTAATGTGATATGGGATCCTGTTCTTATCTGATCAGGCTTAATGAGTTTGGCCCACCTGTTGCCCCCATGTTCAAGGAACCCAGAGGAGGTATAAGTGCAACTGTGAATGACTTCCGGCACAGGATCTATCGAGGTCTCAGCATCAGCCTTTACCAAAACCTCAGGACCTGGACCACCATTAAACCCTTCCGATAACTCCTCACCGAGCATGACTACTGTCCATGGGGACATTCATACCTGTGGGCCAAAAAAGAAAGATACGGATATTTGCTAAATGTAATGAAGAGAGATTTACATATGAGTAGAGATGGAGGTAAACTCTTTTCTGGGAAATTATTTACAGTCTTTTCAATGGTTTGTACTGTTATTTAGAGTGGTTTGGATCGTTCCACTGATGAAACATTGAAAAAAACATTCAGTAGACAAAACACATGTTTTGGTTAATTAGATGTGATCAAAGAGCTATATACGGCAGATACCATTGAAGAGAATGTATGTTTATCCCTCACAGCCTTGTTTTTATTCACGTAAAAAAAATCAAAGATACCACTACTGCTAATAAGGTTTACTTTGCACTGCAAAAGTGACTCATTTGATCTCTGTTTTATTCATATCCAAGGGCTAGTCTGGACTTCCCTCGCATAGTCTGGTCCACATTTTTATTCTGGCCAAGTACTGCCAATTAAGCCTGGAAGAAACCATCTGTCTGGCTTGATGACTTGTTGCTAAGTTGAGTTTTAAATAAAACAGAAATTCTTCACAAGATTACTTCACAGTAATTTTCACGATGCAAAGCAAAGTGCCTGAACCCTCTTTACCTGTGGTACAATCATTGTAATTCACAGCCTCAAGTCCCTCAATATAATGATAGATTAATAGTAAAGGGATGCACTGTTACAAAATATGTCTGCTGATACCAATAACCGATTATTTAAAACATCTGTCAATGCCGATATGTAGATTGTTCTGGGTTTAAAAAATAAATAAATAAAAAATAAAAATGTATGCTACCTTGTTTCAAATCAGTGATAATTAATAACTTTAATAACTTCAAAAGAAATGTAAAAACTAAATTGTACTCTCATGTCAATTAACTGAATTCTTAATAATCTCCTGATAGGCTCACATTAAAATGGTAAGATCTCTAATTTATTATTATGTTTTTTTACTAACTCGCATTAACTGAATTCTGAATGATGAAGCATGTTCCTTTTTAACTAAAACAGCCTCCGATTTTGCTTTAAAAACAACTTGTCCTATTCCTTAATTGCTGTATTGAACTTTTACGGTGATTAATCAAATTAGTTTTTCAAAATTTGTAAAAGTTTTAACGTTAGCGTCACCTTGTGAAATTCTTACAGTGCAAAGCTTACAACTGCTTGTAACTGTTGTCATTTTCAGTCCAATTCAAAAATAATTTCACGCAAGAGACATTTTCTTAAACACATAGCATGAGTTGTAGGCTGATAGTCAGGTGTGATTTTCCATCCTTTTTGATTGAAAGTAAATATTCTGCTTTGTTTATACAATAAGCTGTTTTTAAACAAATGGCATATATAGTTGCTTTTATTGGTACATCACTAGTTATATTTATCAATAGTAATCAGAATACATATTTTTACCAAGTAGTGATAGAAATGTATAAGATCCATTTGGACTGTGTGGAAGAGGCAGTTTGAAATCTAATGAGAATATAGCAGTTTGGAAGCACAACTGGGTTTTGCTCTCTGAGATTCACATTGGTCAATTGATGCTTGTGTTAGAGTGAATGGTAGCATAAGTTTTCTCAACTTTTGATCGCATTACCGAGCATCAATATAACAAACACATTTCTTTTTCTTTGAAACACACTATCCTTTTGAAATCAGTGGATTCACAACACCCTAAGAACACAGACCATCAACATATTTAGAAGCTATCCTCCATTCTCCCCAATCCACCTACAACATAAAAATAAAATATCTTTCTAGACAGCTTCCCTACTTATACAAAAACTGGGAAATGTTCATTAAATGCTAGGGAAATCCATTGTTTTTAGAAAATTTAGCAACTTACCACCAGACAGGCACTTTGCTTCATCCAAGCTCCTCATAACATGGACAGACTCAACATTTAGAAGGCTTAAACCAGTGTAGAGACACTCTCTGTATGGTCAGATTAGCATTGAGCCCAAGGTCATTGGTGAGAATAGCTGGGGATTAGCTGGAAGGGAAGGAAAGCTCAGGCACAGAGCGGACAAAGGGAAATCCCTCAAACATCACCGTTGGTTACACACCAGGCACCTCCTCATTCAAGCTCTCAATCCAGTTAGTTTTCGCCAATGGCTTTTCATTTTCATAACATTATGCTAATTAAATGAGAGTCTAAGCTTTGAAAGTGGACTGTTGCAGACACAACAACAACAAACGGTGAAAGTTTTGACTCTGATTTAATTCATAGACCCATTCTAATTTCAGTCAGCTGGTCTAAGAATCGCTTGAGCTCTTGTTGAAACAGTTTTGTTCATAGATAGTCTGAGGTAATGTACCAAATCATTTGTCATTGCAAGCATGTACTGCTTTGGAGAGATTTCCTTTTATCCATCCATTTCCATTCATACACCTCAGCTATGTTTATGCAATTATGCAATCTCGCCTTTCGTTTGGTCTTGTTTTATTGTTTTGTTCCCAGTATTTTTGTCATATCCACGATTGCTCACATCCGCTGCAGCCTGTGCTTGGTTTCCTTCTGCTGAGTTTGTTTTCCCTGTTTGTTCTTCAATAAACATCATTGACAGTTCTTCTGCGTTTGGTTCCTCAATCTTTTTACCTGACAGAATAATCTGGCCACAACTGGATCAGCAAAATTGTTATAGGCATCTTCCTCTTCCCGTGTTCAGACCACCAGAGGATGGCTCATGCTGACACGCTAGTCTCCCTCCATCAGGAGAATCTCTCCATCAGGGACTTTGGGTGTGATTTCCTCATTGTCGCTGACGGGCTGGATATGATGGGCTCACACTTAAGAATTTCTTCAACCTTAGGCTCAATAAGCCTCTTGGCTCTTGGGAGGTAAAAGGGTTGGAGATTCTTTCTTTTGGGGAATGTATGGACTACATCCTTTCCCAGCGGTGGCCAAGCCAGTCCCTTCCCCAGTGGCTGCTGAGTCAGTCATTTCCCCAGTGGCCACGGCCAATCCTGTCCTGAGCAAGATCTTATCCCTGTGGCTGCCAATGACCTACCCATCTCCTCAGTGGCCGCCAAGCAAGTCCCTTCCCCAGCGGCTGCCATGCCAGTCATGATCCCCTGTTGTTCAGTCTTGTCTCCTCCCATCAGTCTGCCCTACCTATGCTGGTTCTCCAGTGGTCATCTGGTCCACTCACTGGACAGGCATTGACTATGAAGCACCTATAATCATTTAGGCATGCAACCGTATTTCCGCATTCACCAATTGTGCTTGCACCTAAATGCGGTTATGTGTATGTCTTGTTTCACAGCTCAGTTATCCGTATTTCCACCTTGTTTCCACACAAGATTTCACTCAAATTTTTAGCTCCATACTGGAAAACAAATATCATTAATGTGGACTTCAGTTGAAACACTGCATGCATTTAGCACTGATGTAGGAAAGTCTCTAGGTTTTCCCACACACTTAAGTCCACCATCTGCACACGTTTTTTCAATCTGCGTGGGGGCAACATCAGAAGTGCAGGGCTGCGCACTCCCGCCGCTTAAATGGAACATTGCTAAAATGTCCATGATAGTACGTTACACCTCAGCAGTGATTGTAAAAGTGGGTTCAGCATACAGGCATATAGCTTCTTTGTGAATAGACATTGTATTTATACATCTGATTACATCTGATCAGCTGATTAATGGGCCAATCCGGACCTCATTGAATTTTTCCTATTCAAAAATAAATTTGAAGCTATAAATCGAAGCATTGTCCCATGCCACACTGGCCGTCTCCTTTTAAAAGTAATGTAACATATTCAAGTTTGGTCTTCAAGGGCACTTTGTAGCCTGTAGGCCAACAAGTTTACATAGAACGGCTCTGTGCTAGTTTCCCCGCTGCTCATCGATTGCCTATTTCTAGGTAAGATCATTCATGCCATTGGGAGTGGATGTGCCTGTACGCCAGTGCATGAAACATAAAGCGTTACCACACTCTGATTCCCAAACAAATTACTCTAAATTGCTGGTTCTTTTTTATTGACCAATATAGACCCACACCATTGGTTGTTGCAGTGTTGGGCAGGTTGGGGACTTCAAACAAACAGGGCAATGATTTGATACTTTTCAGAGAAATCAACATATTTATTGTTGTCTCTACATATTAAGATTTGAACTATTTGAACTAAGGTTTGATACATGAACTATTTTATGATGGCTTTGAGTGTGGCTCAGCCAATCAGATTTTAGATCTGTGTAATTACCACATAAGACCAGTGCGTACAAGGAGTCATCAAAAATTCTGACAATTGCCTCTGTCTAGTGAAAGACAGAAATTATGTTGCCGGTAGACAGATAAAACAGAATAGTAAGGGGGAAAAATTGTGGATCTTTCAAAACGTGAGAAACTCGACTGTGGCATTAACGTGAGATTATGCAGTAAAAGGTTACTTCAGGATCTGTTCCCATTCATTTTCATGTCTTGATCTCTCTTCATACTGCAGGTTTAGCTTAGATGAAAGTGCACCAGGGAAAACACTGTAGACAAGTGGCCATATGAGAGACTTTCACTCTTATTTAGTCTCAGCCCATAAATCGGTCTCTCTCTTTGACTCTTTCTTTCCTCTGCCTGTATATTCTCCTTTCTTTATGTCCTGTTGGCACTAATCCTGTCTGCTATTTATGCCCAAGCTGCTCGCTAGAATGGCCGGGGGGGAAGGGGTAGGGGTGGTGGTGGACATCATTGTGGATTCCTTCATGAAGCACGTGAAGGGGTGAATAATTCCTTTGACAACCTTTAGACATTTGCAGGAGACACCCAAGCGCCAGGGATTATAATAATAAAACAAGCACTGCTGAAAGAGAACTTCCTCTTTAATGTTGTGGGATGCAATGGTGCAAGATTAGCTGAGGTGTTATTGCTGATTCACTCTCAGTCTGGTAGAGCCCAGAGAAATGCAGTGTGTTTTCTGGCCTTTTTGGCACTTTTTATTTATAACTGTGAAACTTGTAGCATTAATATACAATTCTACTGATATATTTCACAACGTCTTTGAAAAGGGGCATCATTTGCCTATTTTTTGAAGGGGCACCATTGGCAGTTCTGGCTCATTTGGTGCCCTAAGCAAGACAATGCTTGACCTCTGGTGGTACATTTTTTGAGTGTCGATGAATCTTGAACTCGAAACTCGAGTTCAACGGCAATAATTTTTTTTCCATCTTTTTTTAAACAATGCAAAATTGCCTACCACCCCTGGTGTTGTGAGTTCGAATCCAGGGCTTGCTAAGTGACTCTAGCTAGCTCTCCTAAGCAACCAAATTGGCCCAGTCGCTAGGGAGAGTATAGTCCCCCCTATAATCTCCTCGTGGTCGCTATAATGTGGTTCACTCTCGGTGGGGTGCGTGGTGTGTTGTGCGTGGATGCGCGGTCTCTGACACGGAGATTCATCCTCCGCCGGATTGAGGCGAGTCACTACACCACTATGAGGACTTAGAATTGGGCATTCCAAATTGGGGAGAAAAGGGGAGAAAAAAACTGATAAATAGCAAAAATTTTACATGTTCCTGCTATTTCTATTTACATGTTTCAAGTTACCTTGAAATTAACCTCATTCAGCCGAATTACTGACAAGCCCCATCCCCTATTATGTTTGCACTGATTCAATTTTTATAAAATTTCCCTTGAGCACTACTGATAGCGTGTTTCCCATACTACCTCTGAGATGGGTACTGATCCGGTGGGAACCAGGAAGTAACCACATTCACATAAACAATGATGAGCGCAATATAGATACTCCACTAATGGTTAGGTTTAGGGTTGGGGTTTGGGTTAGGGTGTAGAGTTAATAAAATATGCATTCTCATTGACTGTTTTACATAATTTACAACTTTTAATACAACATGCTTTTGTTGCCACTCTGTGGACATTTTACCTACAACCCCAATTCCAAAAAAAGTGACAGTATGCAAAATGGCAATAAAAACTAAAAGTATTGATTTGTAAATGTACTTTGAAAAACAGTATAAAGACAAGGTACTTCATGTTTTACCTTTTTATCATCAGCATTGCTTTTTAAATTAGTGATGTCCGATTCTTGAATGAATCGTTCTTTTGAGCCGATTCTCTGCAAGAAGTAACTGGTTGAAAATTTAATTGAATCGAACTTTATTTCCGGGTTGATGATGCAAGACGCACAGCATGTCGAACTACATCGATCAGCATCATCATACAAAAACGATGTAAAATGTAGACGACAAGTAGCCTGAGTCCGAGTTCGAAATGAACAAGTTGGACTCATACAGGCTAGATGGCTCTTAAAAGTTATTAGACCGGATGTTGAACCAAAGACCCTGTTCGATATTAACGAATCAATCTTACACACTGAATCGGACGTCAGCATTTTCTGTCATGTCCAACTCAAAAAGAACCGAATGAGCGGGTTCCTTGAACTGTTGAAGTTTGTAGAGGATTACAGAGGAGGACTTGCTATGTGTTGAGATGTTAATGGTAGAAGCTGAATGAAACATTTATGAACCTTTGGCAAAAAGGATTAGCAAAAGACATATTAGCATTAATAATATATTAGCTTTCTAGCTGCGTTTGTATTTTTTAATTATACTTTATGAATTGTGTAGCTAACTGTGATGGACATTTTCAAGAAATATGAATTTCATTAACTTATGTATCACAACAACATACAAAAACGACGCTAAATGCAGATGACTAGTCGCCTGAGTCTTGAGACTGAGTTCGAAATAAACAAGTTGGAATCATAAAGGTTAGGCGGCTCTAACGAGTTACTAGACCAATTACTGAACCAAAGACCCTGTTCAAAATGAACGACTCAAACCTACAGGCAGAATCAAAAGTCAGCTTTTCAGTAATCTTTGACTCAAAATAACGAATGAGCTGGTGTCCGGAAAATATATGCTACCTATCAGGATGTCCTAACAACCCTATATTCGATTAGTTTTAGGGCTGGGGTTAGGGTTTGGGATAGGGTTAAGGCTTAGTACAGCCTCACAACATATTACACTGATAGTTATGCTGGTAGCACATCCTAATAGGTATTATCTACCTGACAAGATGTGCTACCTAGGTTTTTCTCCCCAATTTAGAATGCCCAATTCCCACTACTTAGAAATCACGACCACAAGGAGGTTACCCCATGTGACTCTACCCTCCCTAGCAACCGGGCCAATTTGGTTCCTTAGGAGACCTGGCAGGAGTCACTCAGCACACCCTGGATTTGAACTCACGACTCCATGAGGCCCCACCCGGCGGTACATCCGACACGAATTTCCCCTTGGTCCCCCTCGCCCAGAGCTTGGAGGCGTGGCTTGCGCTCTACAACCTGTCGCGGTGGCTGGCCAGGACCATCCATCTCAGCTATACGATTCAGTTCACCAGGCTTCCGCCTGGGTTCAACGGTATCTGTTTCACCTCAGTGAAGGGCAAGATTGCCGCTGCCCTGCGTGCGGAGATTGCGGTTCTTCTCCGGAAGGAATCGATAGAGCCTGTCCCTCCAGCCGAGATGAAGAAAGGGTTTTACAGCCCCTACTTCATTGTACACAAGAAAGGCGGTGGGTTGCAGTGGGTTTAGGACCTGCGAGTACTAAACCAGGCCTTGCACACACTCCAGTTCAAGATGCTGACGCAGAAACACATCTTAGCGAGTGTCCGGAATCAAGGTTGGTTTGTGGTGGTAGACCAGAAAGATGCGTACTTCTACGTCTCAGTTTTACCTTGACACAGGCTTTTTCTGCAGTTTGCTTTCGAGGGCCGGGCATACCTGTACAATGTCCTCCCCTTCGGTCTGTCCCTGTCTACACGAAATTCGTGGAGGCAGCCCTTGCCCGGCTAAGGTAAGTGGGCATCCACATCCTCATTTATCTCAATGACTGGCTGATTCTAGCTCACTCTCGAGACTTGTTTTGTGCTCACAGGGACCTGGTGTTCAGGCACCTCAGCCAGTTGGGCTTCAAAGAGCAAGCTTTCCCCAGTTTAGAGCATCTCTTTTCTCAGGATGGAGTTAGACTCAGTCTCTATGATGGCGTGTCTCACGAGTGAGCGCGCGCAGTCGGTGCTGAACTGCCTGAAGTTGTTCAGGTGGAGAACAGTGGTTCCACTGAAGTAATTTCAGAGGCTCCTGGGGCATACGGCATCCTCAGCAGTGGTCATGCCGCTCGGGTTGATGCATAAGAGACCGCTTCAGCACTGCTTCAGACTCGAGACCCGAGATGGGTATGGCACCGCGGGGCACATCACGTGGCCATCACGCTGATCTGCCTCCGCTTGTTCAGCCCTTGGACAGATCTTGCATTTTTGCAGGGGTCCCGTTAGTGCAGGTGTCCAGGCGCATTGTGGACAGACGCCTCCGAGCATGGCTGGGGAGCCGTGTGCAATGGGCACGCAGCCGCCGGCTCCTGGACAGGGCCACAACTGCACTGGCATATCAACTGCTTTAAGTTGCTGTCATTGTTGCTTGACCTGCAGAGGCCTCGGCCGTTGATCCAGGGCAAGTACATGTAGGTCCAGACGGACAACACTGCGACAGTAGCAAGTATACGTTCCCCCCAGTGAGTCTACTTGCACAGACCCTGTGCAAGTTCAGGGAGCAAGAGGAGCAGGTCATCCTAGTATCACCCTACTTGCCCACCCAGACTTGGTTCTCGGAAGAGCTGCGTTCTTTCAAGGCGAATGCAAGATATTCCTCCTTGATATCTCCGATTTCCAACCAAAAAATTCCAGATGCTCGGAAGATGATATGTAAGGAAACAAATCTGCAATGCTTCTATCACCAGATATGTCTCCTAACAATCCAATTGATAAACAATGCTGCAGCGCTAACATATGTGCTACAGGTGTATGATTATCAAAAGAGAGTATAATTTAACATGTTTTAATACACCTGTTTCTGCAAACATTTGTTAAAAAAGCATTAAAAACATGTACTATAGGAACTTTGACTCATTTATTGATGTTATTTTATAAATCTGTATGTTTATTACTTTGAATATCCCCCTGGGTACCAACATGTTTGTGTGACATCACCTGCATCTCTGTGAAATCGTAGTTGAAAAATTCCAGTTGGAATTCTGACTTCAAATGGTAGAAGGAAACTGTGTTTCTAGTTGTGCAAAAATGTCCCAATAGCCATTGATCCCACACATGGGAAATTTCTTTGAGGTTGGATCAGATCTAGAAACCTTGAGGCACGATCTGGCATTCTAGAGACTGGCCAGAGTTGTTACTCTGCATGACTGGCCTCTAAATGGGGCTCGTCTGACACAATGCGTGTAAAATGTAAAAATGCAGAACGTTTTTTGTGAGGGTTAGGTTTAGGAGTATGGTTAGGTTAGGAGATCTAATCTATAGTCCGTACAGTATAAAAATCATTATGTCTATGGAGAGTCCTCATTAGGATAGCCGCACCAATGGGCGTGCGCATGTGTGTGTGTGTGCGTGCGTGAGATAAAGTTTGGCACAGACACCCTTCACAGCTCATCAGAGATCAACTGCTCTAAGAGGTAACTCTCCTGCTGAGAGCAGTTTTCTTGGAACACAACATGCACACATTTAAACACACACACACACACACACACACACACACACACGACTACACTCTCCTTTGTCTAGCGCACTGTCAGTCTGGATGCTCCTGCTGAGAGCTGGATCCTTGTCTTTTTGCCAAGGGCAACATGATAGCAAAACCCACTAATAAAACCATTAGTCATATTGAGGGTTTCATCCTTACCAAACTAATGGGACAGATGGCCATGCACAGTAAAAGAGCAAATTTACTTGATGTGTTCAGAGGAGAAAGTTGTCTTAACTTAAAATGTAATGCAACCTCAAAATGTCCCTCAATTTTTTTACTATTGTGTTACCATAAGCTTAACTTGTAACTTTTGGACAAATCTCAGCTACTTTCATAGAAGAAAGTCACCAATACTGCCCCGCGAGCGAGTGGTCTTGCTTTCCTGCCCGGACTCCCCTCTCAATCAGTTCACTGCACGGCAGCTGAAATAGATGTGAATGAGCTAAGTGTGCTTTTTTTTAAAAAATGTTACTAATTGCATTTGTTTGAGGTAGATAATGTGAACAGAGAGGAACATACAGAGACGAGCAACTCCATGACCACACAGTCACCTGGAGCATCCTCATCTGCAACACCAAACTCTGTGTCCACTGACAGCTCCTCAACAGTTTCCTTCCGCCCTCACCACCTCCCAACAACCCACTTCCTGTAGCATCCCAAATTCCAGCATCTCCAACTCCATCGTTGCCCTACTCGCATGCACCGTTACCAAGAGGCATTGCACAGCATTCCTTCCAGTCACCATCTCCATCTCCTACAGGCTTGTTAAATAAATTAAAACAGAACACTGAAGACTCCCTGCTGGGGAGACTGGAAAAGCTGGGCGAGATTGGAGAAGCTGGGCCAGGAGAGGGAATACATACATAAATCTATACATAAAGAAACATTTGTTTGACGGGTGAACATAATTCAACTGATTTTGTACAATTGCATTTGCAGGAAGCACCCACTTTGTGCTTATATCTAAATTAATTGCTTGAATTACTTCTTCTCACAGCTACAGCTACTACACGCCCCCTCCCCCCTTTGGGTCTCCAAAGACCAATGGGCATCTGCTGGTGCCAGACCTCGAGGGTTCATATAATTACCAGGGGCAAGTTTGCAGATAACTGAAGATATGTTATCATACCTATTTTAGTTTTAAAATTCAAAATAACTGCTATCAATTTTGTAAACAATCAGTAACATGAGTGGGTGTACTATGAACATTTTCATTATGCTATAACCTTTGCCATATTCGTAACAAATATTTACCATCATATATGTGCAACAAATGTCTTCAAATCAGGGACATCATTCACTTTTACAGTTTATGAAGGTTTAAGCCAGTGATCAGCATGAATTATCATGTTATGGAAAAAAGCAGCTATGACATTTTGACCATCTTTTTGTGCTGCATGGGAAAAAGACACATGTTTTGTGCAACATGACGGTGGTTATATCAAGATTACATTTTCAGTTTAAAGCTAATGATCTGAGGAAGGTGTGAGTCAACTGGATTGACCGAATTTAGACATGTGAATGGATTTATGCTAAAGCATTTTAGACAATATTCAAGCAGCGTTATTATAAGTTCACCCAAAAAGGAAAACTCTGTCATCATATATTTACTCAACTTTGTATTAATTCAAACCGGTGTGATTTAAATTTTCTTCCATTGAACACTCAAGTTGTTAAGATGAAAGTGGATGGGGACAGTGGAGGGTGGCTAATGATGATGTTTATGGGCAAACTATCCCTTTAATTATCAAAGATATGTTTTGGGAGCGTTGAATTCAGAATACACTCATACAAATGTTTGATTGCTTCCAATTGAAATCCAGTTCAAAGTAAGAAATAAGACAGACAAAGTGGACAACAACTAGCTGTTTACTAGCACGTGGAAGTGTCCACTATCTGCAGCATATTTTTAAAAGTGTGGCCTTCAGAAGGAACTCATCCTATCACATAAGAAGCAATCTGAAAAGAATGTATCTGCCATCACTATCAGAAGCTCTTTAGAGTAGAAAGAGTGCCGTCTATCCTGCAGTTTGTAAATGGGCTCTAAAGACAAGGGAGAGCACCATGTGACCACTGTGAAGTGGCCGGCAGCCTTCCCAAGCGGAGGCCTTATCTCTGAAGGAGAAAGGGATGGCTGGGAGCAGTGATGGCACCTTCGCTCTCTGGCCAGAGCTGTAACATGAAAACGCCTGTCCTTGCTGGCAACAGAGCTAAAGTGGATCTATTTCAGGTGCTGTACTTCAGGAGGCTGGTGCATAGAGACATGACAGAATGGACATTGCTCAAGAGGCTGCTGGATGCTGTGCACCAGCACTCCACCATGATCGGACGGCTGTGGCTCACTGTTATGGTGATTTTCCGTCTGCTGATTGTGGCCGTGGCGACTGAGGACGTCTACACGGACGAGCAGGAGATGTTCGTCTGCAATACCCTTCAACCGGGGTGTCCCAATGTCTGCTACGATGCCTTCGCCCCCATCTCACAACCTCGATTCTGGGTCTTTCAGATCATTACAGTTTCTACGCCATCGCTTTGTTTTATCATCTATACCTGGCACAATCTGTCCAAGCAGTCGGATGGCGAGCAGGCCATTGAAACATATGACCGCAGTTGCGACTCGGACAGTTGCTCAATTAAGTCACACAGGCACCTGGGTCACAGTCTGGCTGACGTTCTTGAGGGCATCACAAACCAGAGCACCCAGAAAAGCACCCCGGCATTGAGGGAAAGCGGTGCTCCGACCAAAAGCTCATTAGGGGTGCTCTCCAAGTACTACGTTTTCCATGTGTGTTTCCGAGCAGTTTTGGAGGTTGGCTTTGTGATAGCGCAGTGGCTCCTTTTTGGTTTCCACGTTCCTGCTCACTTTGTGTGTAGGGCTACTCCTTGTATGCAGATGGTCGACTGCTATGTCTCACGTCCCACTGAGAAAACCATCTTCCTGATCTTCATGTTTTGCGTTGGGGTCTTCTGCATCTTCCTCAACTTCTTAGAGCTCAATCATTTGGGCTGGAAGATGATTAAGAAGTCCATGCTCAACAAGGACAGCTCTTGGAGGGGAGGATATGGCGCTATAAACCAAGACACCCAATCTATGACCTCCCTAACTTTCAGAGATGTGACCAGCACTACTTCTTTACCTACATTAGATCTAGTAGTGGACCACCAGCTAGACTGGACCTGTGCTGGTAATTGCTCAACCAACAAAGAAAAGGATTCCCGGCAAGCAGACGCCTACAGGGGAACACAATCACTCAAGGGTAAATCGCAGTCGAACAAAGGAAGAGGGTCAAAGCAAAGGAGTACTGAGGTTTGGATATAAACTCAAATAATTATTCTTTCGGGCTTATGGACAATTTGATAAGTCTTAAATTTGATTACAGAATGCTAGTTTTGTTAGTAAGTTTATTGAAGGCAGCTGCTATTCAATCGTTGCAAAGTATTTCTATGTACTGTATGAGCTTAAAATAATAAAATGAAAATTCACAATCAGCCATAACTTGTGATCAAGATTTCCACATCATTTATTTATGCAATAAACAGTGTGTAATAATATATTCATTTACAACATCTATAAACCACATTTTGTGTATTAATTACAGTATGCCAGAGAGCAAAAAGAAAACTATTCGCAGCCTTTTCTTTCACTCAGTGATGTAGTGACAAACGGTAGATTACACCTTTTGCATACATCTTGTAAGAAAAATTAGTAATAGTGTTTGGAAATGAAAAGTCAGCTATTCAACATCTAAAGTCTGATACAAAGATTACAGAGGTGCCACCCTTTTAATTCAAGCATTTTTATATTGTTTTCACAATTACCTTCAGAAATTCAATTAAATTCTGCAGAGCAAACAGGCTGGATTTTGTGCAGTGTAACAGCCCTGCTGCTACTGAAGTCTGATGAGGACAGAGACCTGCTAATGTGTGGCAGTATCAACAGGTCATATAGTATACTAGAACATCATCTATAATTTGTTTTGACTTTGATTTTAAAACTGCTGTGTAATTTTTCATGTTAAAATCTTATCCCAGTTTAATGTGTAGCGATGACTATAAGCCATCAGTAGGTTCCTGAAGAATGTAAACACTGTGACACTTTTTTTGTTCTCTTTTTGTTTGAGTAGTCCAACATGTAAAATTCTGACTTAACCAATGGCATGAATTTATGGTGGGACTACCGGTTTGTCTAAACAATGGTAGGCCGGGGAGTGTTTGGAAAACCTGGTTAAGTTCGGAATTAAACCAGTCATCCGTGGTGTTTGCTAAAGATCAGTATTATTATTGCTAATAATAAGGGTTAGGCATTCAAACAAAACCTAAGCATTAAACTTTGGCGTGTAAATCGTCCCGCACCGAGTGACAAAATGAAAGAAACTTCAACTTATGCCACTTACTGAGGAACACATTTTGGCTGTGAGTTATGTGTGGGCAAGCTCCACTTACATATTAGATAATTTTTTGTTTTTTAAAAGACAAGTTATTTTCTGCAATTCTGTTTTGTGGCGCAGAAATCACACACTGCAGCTTTAAGTGTAATTTGCGACAATGCAACCCCCCCCCACCCCCCCTTTTGCTCTCTGACTTCTTCACATTTATCCAGAAAAATACATTGGGAATAAATAAAACAGGGTGACAAGTCAAACGGGAATTATTTGAAACGTTGAAAAGATTTGTAAGTCTCTGGTCGATATAGAAACAAAAACATTCATTCAAAGTTCCATTTCATGCACAACAAATATACTGCTCAGAGTAACAAAAATAATGTTTGACAGCTTGAATACAGTCTATTTTTGGTGGACAAACACTACAAGACATATTTTGTCATTTCAAACATAGTTGGTCCAGCTATATAGAATTGAAAGCTATCTTATGCAATCGATAAGCACCGGACAATTCGACTTAGGAGAGAATATTCCATTCAAAATTACAAAATTTAAAATGTCATTCAGAGCACAACATAGGGCAAACAGTTACAAGGCGAGCAAAAGTTCTCGTTATATACAGTTAAAAGTTTTGAATCATATCAATTATATATATACATATATATATATATATATATATATATATATATATATATATATATATATATATATATAAATACCGGTCAAAAGTTTGGGGTCACTTGACTGAATTGTTTCTCATGATCTTAAAACCTTTTGATTTGAAGGCATTTGCCTGATGTTTGAAATTAGCTTTTGTAGACAAAAGTATAATTGTGCGACCATATTAATTTATTTAATTATAAAACAAAAAATTTACAATAAAAATAAACGTTTTTGAAATTGATGATTTGAACCAAATAATAAAGAAAAGCAGCCAATAAGTGCCCAACATAGATGGGAACTCCTTCAATACTGTTTAAAAAGCATCCCAAGGTGATACCTGAAGAAGCTGGTTGGGAAAATATCAAGAGTACATGTCTGCAAATTCTAGGCAAAGTGACTACTTTGAAGATGCTACAATATAACAGTTATGATTTATTTTGTTTAGTCACAACATAATTCCCATAGTTCCATTTATGTTCTACCAGTTATGATGACTTTACTATTATTCTTAAATGTGAAGAAAAAAATATATAATAAAGAATGAGTGTTTCAAAACTTTTGACTGGTAGTGCATATATATATATATATATATATATATATATATACTGTATATATATATAGCATAAAGTCCACTCCATAAGATTATGTATTTCTCGACATGGGAGAAAAAGATACAGTAGAAAGTGCAATATTCTAAAACCATAAACACAACATAAAAATAAAAGGTACACATCAATGGGTGTGTATTATTCTAAAGCTTTAGTGCAAAACAGCCACAGTTTAAAATAAGCACTTGAAGGCTTGGGAAAGCGAAACCCATTAAAACACTTGCAATACTTTCTATGATATCTTAGATCACAAGAAGTCATGTAAACAGAGACAGAAAGAGAGAAAGGGGACATTCATAAGAGTAGCAGTCAAGATAGTCACAGTTTATAGAAAATGTATTTCAAAAACACATAAGACTGCATAATAAAGAGGAAAAGAAAAGACATATACACCCCATTGGTCATCACATTTTCAAATAAATGGAAGAATGCTGCGTTGAAGCAAAAACAAAATTATAACACGCACATTGAAATTAGTCTACAAAAAAAGCCTTTTCTTAATCTTAATCTTCTAAACTAAATTTGTCTTGTTTTCCAGTAAAAAAATCCTCAAGATATCCTTAAAACAAGCAAGATGCATTTTACTTAATTCAAGTGTGTAAGATAATAAGAGTTGTTTTCAGAGAAAACAAGATATATTATCCGAAAACAAGTCTTAATATCTTAATTTTGACTCTAGATATTTTACTGGAAAATAAGGCAAAACTGATTAAGAAAATAATTTTTTGCAGTGTAAAAATCCAAGATGCTGCACCATGAGGCATGGGAAACTTACTATGAAATAAATACTGAAAAGTAAAACGTTCAAAATTGTCTGTGAAACACAAGGCTTTCATTGGTGATAATGCAGCAGAGGATGTCGGGTGAGTGAATGGTTGAGACAGTCTAGTTTGGCGTGTGGCCAGTGACCCAGTGGTTGTTGGTTTGGCTTATTGGGGCAGGGGAACTAGGACCTCTACGTAGTTTATAGGGAAGAAGCCAGATTCGCCGTTAATCATGCCTTCATACCAGTTCTCATCAATCTGATTGGTGAGGATAATAATGTCACCCTCCTTGAAGCCCAGCTCTCCTTCGTTTTCTGGCTCAAAGTCGTAGAGAGACCGACAGCATGGCTGGTCCATATGTGTCTCTTTCTCTGCAATTCGGAAAACATAACCAGTTAAAATATCTAAAGGTGTGCAGATAGCAAAGTATTATAACATTACAATCAAGTTATGGATTTTAACAGTATTAAAATGAATTGTGAAAAAAGCACCATAAAAGTTGTCCATATGACACATCCGCTATATCGTACAAAAAAGAAAATTATTATTCACTGATCATCTTCACCTACCAAAACTCTGACACAGTGTCCAAACCAGATGAGAAGCCAAGACATGTGATAAAAGGTATCTTTTCCTTGTTAATCAGACTTTTTGTCCTAACCAGCCACGACAGTGGCACAAGACGAGCGACAGGGTATTCTATACATCACTTGGTTTCTATTTCTGTGGCTTTGCGCCAGGTAGCCCTGTACGCAAATGAACTCTAAATGGTCTTATATCCTTGTCATAACCGTACAATAAATTCGGCGTCTCACTAGCTGGTGCAGAACAGACTGATTTTGGCAGAGGGTGTTACACCTACCGACTGTTGTTCCGAGGTCGTAAACATAAACAATGGTAACAGAGTGAAGTAGGATGTAATTCATAAAGTTAATTTACCCAGTGTATGTGCCGGCAGTGCTTCAAAAATGGTCTTTTCCCAATCAGTGGGCATTTTCAAACCATGGAGATTTCCTACTTTCATTGGATAGAAATGCCTATCCCGGTTTGAAAACGACCACAGATTTGGAAACACCAATTACGAGTAAACACACCCGCTTTAATTCAGCCAGTCTGCGCGGATGACAGCCTACATTCCGTTTTTTCATTTGTTTCTTTTTGCTTTCAGAACAACATGTGATTCAATAAGGAAAACGATTACACTTAATGCTGTGTTCCATTCAAATCGGATGTGGGATATTTCTACTTGATATCTCCAATCTCCAACCATAAATGCATTCCATTGCCAGACGGAAACAAAACTACAATGCTCCCATTAGCTTAACAGGTGTTTCAATGTCACCAGAGATGTCTCCTAGCAACCCAATTCAGAAACAATCTGCAGTGCTAGCATTTGTGCTACAGGTGTACGATTATCAAAAGAGAGTATAATTTACCATGTTTTGAACACCTGCTACTCTGCTAACGTTTGTTAAACGCGCTTTAATTTCATGTGTGTGTGTTATTTATATTCTCAAGCTGGTTCTCGGCTCCTCCTTTCCCTTGAACCCCGTTTACACTGGTGCGCCGTAGTAGAGTCCTCGCCACTACCATCCACCCCAATGGAGCAGACACGGCCATTCACCGGGGGACGGAGGAGCCTGGCCGCCTGAGAGCGGAGGTATGGCTGCTGACCGCGAGGGGAGGAAGGGCTCCTAACCGACCGCCTTGAGCGATCAGGGCCGCTGCCAGGAACGGAGGAGACCCCTACCAGCTGCTGAAACGGGGGGAGGCCCGGCTGTCATCCATTAGAGGGTGGGGACCAAGCTACGGCATATTTTTTCTCTCTCTTTCTCTCACTGTCGCTCCGTGTTGGCCTTTCCCTCTCTATTTTTAAATTTTTTTTATTTTTATTTGGCATGATCACATTACGGCGTGTAGGTGCCACACTTTTTTTGTTTCCCTCCCCTTGTCCCCTCCCTCATCCAGGTAGATGGGGCTCCCCGGCCTGAGAGAACGTGGCAGGGCGGAGGGCGGGGCCGGGTCGTGATTCCGCACACCCGGCCCCTGACAGATGTCCTTATTTAGGTTTCTTATTAAAATATTATTTAGATTCTCAAGCCGGTTCTTGCCACCTCCTTTCCATTAATTTCTTTACATTAAGTAATGTTTACTAATTTATTGATATTATTTAATACTGAATGAATGAGTATTGAATGTTTATTACTTATTTGGTATATCTTCCTGGCTGCCGACATGATTGTGTGATGTCAAGCACTGCATCTCAGCGAAATCAGAGTTTAAAATTTCTGCACGACTTTGCAAGAGAGCACGACTTGGAATTACTTCAAGCATGTGTAATGCAGCACGACTTCAAGTGGTGCTGCATTACACTTTTCCAAGTAAGAAGTTGGAAAATCTGATTTTACGAGTTGAATGGAATGCAGCATAATCCTTGAGATTTCCAACCCAGCATACAGGTACACCCTCCTTAAACCATGGTCACATGGTCACAAAAGTACATTAAACGATTGAAAGAGAAATCATAAACCCACATTGTGGGGTTCAAAAATCGTAGTATTTTCAAAATATAAATTAAACCTGGAAATAAAGTTTTAGGATTTTGCAGGTGCAATTCACTGAAAAGGGCTAAATAGTTGATCGGCTTATGATGAGCGAATGGCTTGCACACGCAGCTTGAGTCTCGTCACACGTTATTAGTGTTTAATCTCCCATTCAGCAGATGAAAACACGCCATGTGATCATGAGGAAGGACTACATCAAGATGTTGATTGGAATGCAGGTGTGAAAAACTTCATATAAATAAAATTGCCTGCTCCTTTTTTGCTGTTGATTGCATGCTAGTAATTACCCCTCTGCATGATTTTGAAAAATGTTTGACATAATAATAAGAAATATTTATGATTCCATAATTTTGTGATCAGTAATCAAATCAGCAAATTTGTGACATTAACAGTGTTATCTCATTTTGTACAAAAGGACAGGTTTTCTTTAATTAAAGCACTTTCACAAGATGCTCCGTGAAAATCACATACAGGATCATGATTATATCATAAACATTGGGTTTTGAACACATTTATCACTCAAACTATAGTATATGCTGATAATATAATTTGTAATGAAAAATACACAATTCAATTTAAAAAATGCAAAATAGAAGCATTTTCACAAGTGGACTCGAACTTTGGAAAGTCATACATAAGCATGTTTTTTTTTAATGGGGAGTCGGCACAGCCATTGACCAGGAAAATAAAAAATGACACTCCACGTCAAAAAGGTTGCCGATCACTGGTGTGGTCACGATGAGCTGATGTTGTATGGATAGAGCTGCTTGCATTATAATCTTTTTTTAAGCATTCTTAATATTGTGTTCCACATAAAAAATGACAGCATATGAGTTTGGAAAGACATGAGACGTAAATAATGCGATTTTTTTTATTTTTGGGTGAACTATTACTTTCACACTCCTGTACTGTACCCAGCTAGAACTACTGAAGGGAAAATGCCCCAGGGTTATTACCAGGGCAGAAAGTGCACAGACTGAGTGTGATTCTCGGCCTGAGCCCACTGGAGACATGTGGATGATACTCACGTTCACTATCATCATTAGGGCTTTCAGGCCATGTTAGAGTCTTGGGTGTTGTGTGGGTGAACTGATCAGCTGAGAGCAAAAAAAAACATGAGATCACTCTTGAGACAGACACATATACACATGATCCAACAAACAAAAACACACAGTGTTGATGAATGTGACCACCACAAGCAACCTTGTGATTGATGTATGAGTTTTGCTTCGACTCTATTCAATGTTACTGACAGACATACAGTAGGGTCCATTTTCACTGAGACCACTAGTAAAATTATTGTATTTGTAATATAATATAATAATATTTATATATACAGTTGAAGTCAGAAGTTTACACACACCTTAGCCAAATTCGTTTAAAATCAGTTTTTCACAATTCCTGACATTTAATCGCAGAACATTTGTCAGAATGGTCAGATGTCAGAATAGTAGTAGAAATAATAATTTATTTCAGCTTTTATTTCTTTCATCATATTCCCAGTGGGTCAGAAGTTTACATTCACTGCGTTTGGCACTTCGTTCAGGAGCGGGTTTGGTTTTGAGCAATAATAAATAATTATTAAAGATAATTATTAATTAATAAAATCAACAGAACATAGATTTGAATTAATATTAGCTTATTGATCCTACAAATCAACAATCATCAAATATAATTATCAATTATCAAAATCAATAGAATATTAATAAGGATTAATATTGCCAGGCCACCACCCTGGAATCTAATAAACAGACAGTATAGCAGTCTCACTATAGGATTGTTCTCTTAGGAAAGTCGATGACCGGAGAACATCCACATTCAAAGGGAAACAATGAAGCCTTGAATCCGAGCACTGACATCCCCTGCCAGCCCTTGTCACAGGTGCATGCAGAACAATACCAAAAAAATTATCTTTAAAGTATAACAAAGTTTATTAATGCAGTAATATCAATTAATAATCAATACAATGCAGTCAATAAACTTCCGAATTCCAACTACAAACTAAACAGTAACATGATTAGATATGGTAACAAATAAGCCTATAATGCATGGGAGGAAGGTATGTGTGTGTGTGTTTGTGTGTGTGTGTGTGTGTGTGTGTGTGTGTGTGTGTGTGTGTGTGTGTGTGTGTGTGTGTGTGTGTGTGTGTGGAGTGCACGAAATGGCGGACGCAGCTCTCATGGAGAGTACGGCGCGCAAGTTTACCGGCCATAGAATGTGGCTGCGAATGTGGGTGGAGAGACTGGTTAATGGCGTCTGCCCATTTAATGCGTGTGATTCCTTGAAGCTCATGACAGGAGGCCATTTCCTTGCTCTGTTGGCGGACGTACGGCAGCTGATTCTTGGCGGGTCGGCAGAAAAAACAGTGAAGACGACTCGGTTGAAGAAGGGAGGGAAATCTTTCTTTCCTTCTGCAGATAAAAGGGTGAAGATGCGGATTGATTGGCATTCTCCTTCGGATCCGTTAGCTTGCTTGTTGGAACATGGAGAAATCTCAACTCGTACAAGGAGATAGAGATTGTATGGCCAAATTTCAGGTATGTACGTTACTTCCTTGGGCAACAAGGCTACACCTGGGAGCAGCAGGCCTGCATCTAGACGAGGCGCATACATCGCTGGAAGCAATGCCCAAGGTTTTTATACTCTCATACTGTCATGGTTGAGGGATGCGGTCTGTAGTGCGTTTCATCCAATAGGAGTTGAGAGTTCGATCCTTCAGAATTTCGCACATAGGTGTAAAGTGAGCAAGGCTTCATGGGATCTGTAGTCTGTTTTGGACTCCCATTGTTTTATTGTTGTTGTTGTTATCAGACTTTGAGTGTTCGTATAGGCCGTAGTCAGGCTTTATGACTGTGTGTAGGCCTGCCTTTGTCTCTTATCAGAGAAGCTGAGGCCCAACAGTAGTATTACCTTTAAATTGTTTAACTTAGGTCAAAAGTGTTGGGTAAACTTCCACAAGCTTCTCACAATAATTTTTGGAATTTTGGCCCATTCCTCCAGACAGAACTGGTATAAATGAGTCAGGATTGTAGGCCTCCTTGCTCGCACATGCTTTTTCAGTTCTGCCCACAATTTTTTTTTGGATTGAGGTCAGGGCTTTGGGATGGCCACTCCAATACCTTGACTTTGTTGTCCTGAAGCCATTTTGCCTCAACTTTGGAGCTATGCTTGGGGTCATTGTCCATTTGGAAAACTCATTTGCGACCAAGCTTTGACTTCCTGGCTGATGCGATGAGATGTTGCTTCAATATATCCACATAATTTTCCTTCCTCACGATGCCATATATTTTGTGAAGTGCACCAGTCCCTCTTGCAGCAAAGCACCCCACAACATGATGCTGCCACCCCCATGCTTCACAGTTGGGATTGTGTTCTTCAGCTTGCAAGCCTCACACATTTTCCTCCAAACATAACAATGGTCATTAAGGCCAAACAGTTAAATTTTAGTTTCATCAGACCAGAGGACATTCACTGAGCACTGGGGTCGCTGTGTGTAAGCGGAACACCAGGTCAGTTGTGCTGCGTTACCGAGTTCTATTGGCTCTGACCTGACAAAACACGGGACGAGACCGAATCAACCCTGAGATTGTAAAATCTGGCAAAGGTATTGGGTGTTGCCCAGCCCGCTCTCTGCAGATGTCTGCAAAGGAGGTGCCATGGGCCAGTGCCCACGAGGATGCCACACTTCTCGTAGAGTGTGCTCAAACCCGCAAGGGGGCGGGCACAGCCTGGGTGTGATAAGCTAAAGAAATAGCATCAACGACCCAGTGAGCTAACCTATGTTTGGAGATGGCATTCCCTTTCCGCCGTCCGCCGAAGCAGACAAAGAGCTGCTCAGAACATCTAAAGCTCTGCGTGCGGCCCAAATAGATACGCGAAGCACGTACCGGACACAACAACGAAAGGGCTGGGTCTGCCTCCTCCGGGGGCAGCGCTTGCAGGTTCACAACCTGGTCCCTGAAGGGGGTCGTAGGAACCTTGGGCACATAGCCCGCCGCTATGTGAGACATGAGAATGTGCCAGACTGAACTCAGCAGGTGTCGCTGACAGAGAACGCTTGCAGGTCCCCAACCCTCTTGATGGAGTGTAACGCGATCAGGAGGGCTGTCTTCAGGGAGAGGGCCTTGAGCTCAACTGAATCAAGTGGCTCGAAGGGGGGTCTCTGAAGGCCCAAGAGGACCACTGAGAGATCCCAGGAGGGGAATAGGCTAGGCCGGGGAGGGTTCAGTCTCCAGGCGCCTTTCAGGAACCTGATAATCAAGTCGTGCTTACCTAAGGTCTTGCCATCTACTGCGTCGTGGTGGGCTGCGATAACAGCTACATACATCTTCAAGGTGTTCAGCCTCTCCTGCAGGAATGAAAGCACCGACCTCTGGGTCAGTAAGGGGCCACTAGGATGACCTGTTCCTCATCCTTCCTGATCTTGCACAGCACCGGTGCAAGAAGGCTCACTGGGGGAAATGCGTACTTGCCTTGGGCCCTGGGGCCAGCTGTGTGCCAGCGTGTCTGTCCCGAGAGGAGCTCCTGTCAGGGAGTACCAGAGCGGGCAGTGGGAGTTGTCTTGGGAGGCAAAGAGATCTATTTGTGCCTTGCCGAATTGTTCCATATCAGCTGGACCACCTGGGGTTGGAAGCCTCCACTCTCCGCTTTGCGAAACCTGCCGTGACAGCGCGTCCACCGTCGTTTTGCGGTTGCCAGGGATGTGAGTGGCGCACAGAGACCTGAGTCGCGGCTGACTCCAAAGGAGGAGATGGCGGGCGAGTTGTGACATATAACGAGAGTGCACGCCGCCATGGCGATTTATGTACGCTACCGTCACGGTGCTGTCTGAACGGATCAAGACATGCTTGCCCCGGATTAGTGGGAGAAACCGCCCTAGGGAAAGAGATACAGCCAACGACTCTAGGCAGTTGATGTGCCAACATTTCCGGGGTCCTGTCCAGGGGCCAGCGGCAGCGTGCTTGTAGCACACGACGCCCCAACCCTGTCAAGAGGCGTCTGTGGTCACCACAACATGTCAGGACACCTGCTGCAAGGGGACTCCGGTCTGCAGAAAGCAGAGGTCTGTCCAAGGGTTGAAAGTCTGATGGTGGCAAGAAGGGGTGATTGTCACATGGTACAGTGATTCCGGAAAGTATTCACAGCGCTTCACTTTTTCCACATTTTCTTATGTTACAACCTTATTCCAAAATGGATTAAATTCATTATTTTCCTCAAAATTCTACAAACAATACCCCATAATGGCAATATGAAAGAAGTTTGTTTGAAATCTTTGCAAATTTAGTAAAAATAAAAAGCTAAAAAAAAAAAAATCACATGTACATAAGTATTCAAAACCTTTGCCATGACATTCAAAATTGAGCTCTGGTGCATCCTGTTTCCACTGATCATCCTTGAGATGTTTCTACAACTTGATTGGATTTCACCTGTGGTAAATTCAGTTGATTGGACATGATTTGGAAAGGCACACACCTGTCTATATAAGGTCCAGCAGTTAACAGTGCATGTCAGAGCACAAACCAAGCCACGAAGATCAAGGATTGTATTGAGGCACAGATCTGGGGAAGGGTACAGAAAAATTTCTGCAGCATTAAGCACACCCTAAACACACAGCCAAGATAACAAAGGAGTGGCTACGTGACAACTCTGTGAATGTCCTTGAGTGGTCCAGCCAGAGCCCAGACTTGAACCCGATTGAACATCTCTTGAGAGATCTAAAAATGGCTGTGCACTGACGCTCCCCATCTAACCTGATGGAGCTTGAGAGGTCCTGCAAAGAAGAATGGGAGAAACTGCCCAAAAATAGGTGTGCCAAGCTTGTAGCATCATACTCAAAAAGACTTGAGGCTGTAATTGGTGCCAAAGGTTCTTCAACACAGTATTGATTCAAGGCTTGTCCACTTCCCTTAGCAGGGCAAGAGCTGCCTCTGCGATCTTCGTGAAGATGCGAGGGAACAGGGACAGGCCGAAGGGGAGGACCTTGTACTGATACACCTGGCCGTCGAACACGATCCACAAGAAGGGTCAGAGGCAGAATGGAGACTTGGAAGTACGCGTCCTTCAGGTCTACCGCCGCGAATCAATCTAGCTGTCGAACGCAGGTAAGAATCTGTTTCTGTGTGAGCATTTTTAACGGGAGTCTGTGTAAGGCCCAGTTGAGAACTCGCGGGTCCAAGATTGGTCGCAACACGCCGCTTTTTTTGGGTACAATGAAGTAAGGGCTGCAGAAACTTTTTCGCCGCACACAGAAGTGGAGCGACCACCGCTGAAACGAGGCGGGAGCCGGGCGAACTAAAGCGCATAGTCGAGTCAGATGGTCCTGGCCAGCCAGCGAGATGGATTGGGAAGTGAAAGCCATGCATCCAAGCTCCACGCGAGGGGCACTAACAGGACGATCGCTTTTGACGTACCAGGTGGGGCTTCGCGGCGGGGGGGGGAGCAGGTAATAGCGTGTCGGTAGGCAGAAGAGTGTCCCGAGGCTTGGATGCTGAGAAAAGACTCAAAGCACTTACCTTGCTCCGTGCACCTGGCATGGGGCGGGTTAGAGACTGAGGAAGAGGTCCTAGAGAGGCGTCTTTTATTGAGAATGTGGGTACTGCAGCCCGAAGGCGGTGCGGCAAATGAAAGTGAAAAGACCAATGAAAACAAGGATTCTCATCCCGGCCCTACACCGGGGGACGGAGTGGTCTTGGTACCAGCTCCAGAGCGAACATCTGACTGCATGGGTCGCCCGTCTCAGGAGTGCTTTGGAGCTTTCCTGGTCCTGGAAGGGGTCCTGGACACGGGGGCATGATGTGAGATATCGCCTCCGTCTGCTTCTTCACCGCTGAGAACTGCTGGGCGAAGTCGTCGACGAGGCCGAGCTGGGAGACGGGGGCGTTGAGAAACCGAGACTTGTCAACGTTGCGCATCTCGACCATGTTCAGCCAGAGGTGGCGTTCCTGGACCACGAGGGTTGCCATCGCCCGTCCGAGTGCCTGCGCTGTGACCTTCGTGGCTCTGAGAGTGAGGTCGGTGGCAGAGCGCAGTTCAAGCAGCACATCAGGGTCGGGACTACCCAGGTGCAGATCTTTAAGTGCCTTGGCTTGATGGACCTGCAGGGCATAGGTGGCCTGTCCAGTGGCGCTGTAGGCTTTGGAGGTCAATGATGATGTCATCCTACAGGCTCTGGAGGAGAGGTGGCGGCGTTCTCAGGACACAGATGGATCGCAACCGCCCTATCCACCTGGGGGAATTCTGTGTACCCCTGGACCACCCTGCCATCCAGGGTAGTGAGAGCAGACGAGCGGAGGGGTCGGTTACGGGCAGTTAAAGGAATGCCAGCTGGCTGTGAGGCGAGCCACACTCATCCCGAGCTCGGACGGAAGCGAGTGAGCGTGTCGGGGGGGCGGTTGGTTTTAAAAAAGAAAAAAACAAAAGAAAAAAAAATACAAAATCAGCCAAGACCTCAGAAAGCAATTTACAAATGCCTGAAGGTACCACACTCATCTGTACAAACAACAGTACACAAGTATAAACACCATGTGACCACACAGCCATCACGAAGGAGACACATTCTGTCTGCTTGAGATTAATGTAGTTTGATGTGTGTAAAGGGGTTAATGGAAAGGAAGAGGCGAGAACCGGCTTGAAAAAACTTAAACAAAAAGAAAAACACACAAAGGTGTTGGACAGCTGTCCGTAAATCTCTCTCACTCTGTCGCACTGCCATCTTCGGTCGGCCATTATCCCTCTCGGGGGCTAATTAGCCTGATTAGGGGCCGGTTGTGTAGCATCACGACCCGGCCCCGCCCTCCACCCTGCCACAGTGTGAAATGTGCAAATCAGTCCCAGAACAATGGCCTTGTGAAGATGCTGGAGGAAACAGGTAGACAAGCATCTATAACCACAGTAAAACAAGTCCTATATCGACATAACCTGAAAAGCTGCTCAGCAAGGAAGAAGCCTATGCTCCAAAACCATCATAAAAAGAATTTCCTCTGGTCTGACGAAACAAAAATTGAACTTTTTGGCCATAATGACCATCGTTATATTTGGAGGAAAAAGGGTGAGGCTTCCAAGCTGAAGAACACCATCCCAACCATGAAGTATAGGAGTGGCAGCATCATGTTGTGGGGGTGCTTTGCTGCAGGAGGGACTGGTGCACTTCACAAAATAGATGGCATCTTGAGGAAAGAAAATTATGTGGATATATTGAAGCAACATCTCAAGCCATCATCAGCCATGAAGTTAAAGCTCGGTCACAAATGGGACTTCCAAATGGAGCATAGCTCCAAAGTTGTGGCAAAATGGCTTAAGGACAACAAAGTCAAGGTATTAGAGTGGCCATCACAAAGCTCTGACCTCAATCCGATAGAAAATCTGTGGTCAGAACTAAAAAAGCATGTGCGAGCAAGGAGATCTAAAAACCTAACTCGGTTACAACAGTTCTGTCTGGAGGAATGGGACAAAATTCCAGCAACTTATTGTGAGAAGCTTGTGGAAAACTACCCAAAGCAATTGACCAAAGTTAAATCATTTAAAAGCAATGCTACCAAATATTAACAAAGTGTATGTAAACATCTTACACTCTGGGAATGTGATGAAAGATATAAAAGCTGAAATAAATAATCCTCTCTGCTATTTTTCTGACATTTCACATTCTTGTGTGACTTGTGAAACACTAAGGTGTATGTAAACTTCTGACTTCAACTGTATATATACTGGTGGCCAATAATTTTGAATAATATACAGATATTGCTGTTTTGGAAGGAAATTGGTACTTTAATTCACCAAAGTGGCATTTGACTTATCACAAAGTACAGTCAGGACATTACTGATGTAAAAAACTGCACCATTGCTATTTAAAAGTCAGGCCCCATATCCAGCAGCCATCATTCCAACAGCTTATCCTTGAGTAATCATGCAAAATTGCTCATTTGGTACTAGAAATTCACTTTCCATTATATCAAAGACAGTTGAAAGCTATTTGGCTCATTAAATAAAGGTTAACATTGTCTCTGGGTTTGTTTTGAGTTGCCACAGTATGCAATAGACTGGCATGTCTTAAGGTCAATATTAGGTAAAAAATGGCAAAATAGAAACTGCTTTCTCTAGAAACTCATCAGTCAATCATTGTTTTGAGGAATGAGGGCTACACAATGCTTGAAATTGAAGATTTCATACAAAGGTGTACACTGCAGTCTTCAAAGATAAAGGACAACTGGCTCTAACAAGGACAGAAACAGATGTGGAAGACTAGATGTACAATTAAACAAGAGGATAAAGTACATCAGAGTCTCTAGTTTGAGAAATAGATGCCTCACATGTCCTCAGCTGACAGCTTCATTGAATTCTACACGCTCAACACCAGTTTCATGTACAACAGTAAAGAGAATACTCAGGGGTGCAGGCCTTATGGGAATTTGCAAAGAAAAAGTCACTTTTGAAACAGAAAAACAAAAAGAAAATGTTAGAGTGGGCAAAGAAACACAGACATTGGACAACAGATAATTGGAAAGGAGTGTTATGGATCTTAACCCCATTGAGCTTTTTGTGGGATCAGCTAGACTGTAAGGTGCTTGAGAAGTGCCTGACAAGACAGCCACATCTATGGCTAGTGCTACAGGAAGTGTGGGGTGAAATGTCACATGAGTATCTGGACAAACTGACAGCTAGAATGCCAAGGATCTGCAAAGCTGGCATTGCTGCATGTGGAGGATTTTTTTGATGAGAACTATTTAAAGTAGTTTAAGTAAAAAAAAGTAAAATTGTAATCGTAATTTTTCATGTTATTAATGTCCTGACTATACATTGTGATCAGTTGAATGCCACTTTGATGAATAAAAGTACCAATATATATATATATATATATATATATATATATATATAATTATGGAATGAATTACATGATGTGCTTATCAATAAATCGCAATTAATGGCATACATCATTATTTATGGAGAAAGGCCCCCAAATAAAGATAATTTATTCTATAATAATTTAAATCATTATAAATATAATATATAATAAATATTATATATTGATATACAATATTATATATTGATTCTAATTATAATATTATAATTGAGATAATAATTCCATATTATTTAACAGCCCTATTGTTGGCTTTCTTTCGTCTGAGATATTTAAAATGACTGATCTATGTACTTTAATGCGTCAAGCCTCATTGGCACTGTCAGCGACTCACAGGCACAAAGCGACAGGAGACCACTGATTTTCAATGAAAGCTGCCGTCTTTCGGTGACACGAGTGACAGGGACTGTTCTGTTTCCGACAGGATGTGGGCATGACAAAGTTCAGAAACGTTTAACATGATGCAAATGCAGAGTGACATCTTCAACGACTACCAATAGAAGAGAAGATGGTGAAGCTCAAGCCATCTGTCTTCTGTGAGAGACTGGAGTCGATTGCAGAAAAGACAGAGGAGAAGTTCTTCTCATCAATTTCACTGTTCTATATATTTTGTGCATTACCACATGTTACCACCAACTATACATACACATACATATAAATATATATATATATATATATATATATATATATATATATATATATATATATATATATATATATATATATACAAATATATATATAAATTTTTGGCATTTTGAGTGAGTTTGATTCATACATTGAAATGTTGTTCATCGTGTTATAGATATGATGCCTTGAGCACTGCTGCAGTTCATATAAAACACTCTAGCCTGCAGAATGTTCATTATTAGAGGCAAAACAAATGATTCCTTGTCAAATAGGAATTTCGGTTATTCCTATTAAAGCCACCCATAACCAGCAATTTTCAAACTCTTGTTTTAGCCCAGCGGTTGATGGACAGGTGAGGAATGATTCCATATATGGTTTCAGTGATCCAGTCACAAAACGTTTTGGACCCCATTTCCACCTGATTTAGCACTGACCACTTGTGATTGGATAACCAAAAACAAATCTTAATACCAGGAGGAAATGGGGCACAAGTACCTGAAGTGGTCATTCCCTTCTTACAAACCATCAAAGGTAATAAAATATCACCATAATAAAACATTAACACCTACTTTTTCCATTTACAGTGTGGTTGACTTGGATATCTGCAAAACATATCAGGGAATTATATATAAAAGCATAATGATGGTGAAATATGTGACAACAAACAATGAAAACCATGTCTGAACATCTTGTTTTTACATTAAATAAAAAAATAAAAAAAGCAATGAAAACCACAGAAGCAACAAAATGTTGATATGGATGTTGTATACTATATGTATATTTATTATTATTTCTCTTGCAAATTTGTGGCAAAAAGTGCAGATCACTGAGTCATATACTAGTGAATATTTCTGTCAACAGTATGATACCTGTGCTCTTGACTGATGATGTGTAGGAAAGTCCATTGTGCTGGGTGTTCTCAACTGTCTCCAAACTGGAAACGATCGACTTTGGCTTGAACTCTTTCTTGGGTAGACTGCTTGCTGTAGCTATCCTACGAGAGCAGATTCCAATATATGTCCATTAAAGGAATAGTTCACCCATAAGTGAAAATTCTCTCATCATTTACTCAACCTCATGCCATCCCAGATGTGTATGACTTTCTTTCTTCTGCTGAACACAAACTAATATTTTTAGATGAAAAGTTCTGTAGATCCATACAATGCAAGTGAATGGTGATCAGAACTTTGTAGCTCCATCACATATAGGAAACATAAAAGTAATCCATAAGACTCCAGTGTTTAAATCCATATTTTCAGAAGTGATATAATAAGTGTGGGTGAAAAACAGAATAAGTCCTTTTTACTCTAAATCTCCCCTCAGGTGTGAAAGTGAAACTAAATTGGCACCACATGTGACTTTCAGGTGTAAAAGTAAAAGTGGAGATTTAGAGTAAAAAAAGGACTTACATTTTGATCAGTTTCTCATCCATATCTATTATATCGCTTCTGAAAATATGGATTTAACCACTGGTGTTTTATGGATTACTTCTATGTTTCCTATATGTGATTTTTGGAGCTACAAATGTCTGGTAACCATTCACTTGCATTATATGGACCTAAAGAGCTGAGAAATTTTTCTAAAAATCTTTGTTTGTGTTCAGCAGAAGAAAGAAAGTCATACACATATGGGATGGTATGAGGTTGAGTAAATGATGAGAACATTTTTATTTTTGGGAGAACTATCCCTTTAACAAAATTTTTCAAGGAACCATCCTTTCTTATGGCACTTTGATGCCATATGACAAAATGTGTTTGGTGTTTAATCGCCCAAAATTCTAAAAGACAAAAACTGGTGAACAAAAAAGACAGTAACAGTCAGAAGAACAGAATTTGCAGGTGCATGTTAGTTACCTGCTCTGTAGTTTGCTGTTTAGGTCCTCCAGGATCTCCAAAGTCTGCCGATGGTAATCCAGCGCGGCCTCTATCAGAGCTGATAACTGACTCACTTGCTCAACCTACAGGTGGGTGAAAGACATGACGTTGACACAAGTGTATAACCAAAACAGAGATACTGATTTGCCACACAGCTGTTAAAAAGTGCTGCAGGTACAACGATGCAACTTATATGAAGCAGTGTGTGAAATATGCAAAATACATTATCCAATACAATACACAAACTGTGATGCAATACAAACAGATTATAGATAAAGTTACCCCATGAAGTACCAGGTCACTTAAAGCAAAACATATTCATTTTTGGATATAATTGCATTAGACAACAACATATTAAACCAAGTGGCATTTATTTTATTTTTTTTTTTTTAACATTTGTTACATTTTAAAGGGATAATTCACCCAAAAATGTAAATTCTAATTTACTCACCCTCATGATATTCCAGGTGTGTATGACTTCCTTTCTTCAGCAGAACACATTTGAAGAAAAATAGAAAAATATCTTAGCTCAGCAGGTCCTTAAAATGCAAGTGAATGGAGATTTCTCTTTTGAAGCTCTAAAAAAAAATAACAGTCAGCATAAACGTCATCCAAACGACACCAGCTGTTAAATTAATGTCTTCTAAAGCGACACAATCGCAAAAAAATATAAATATTTAAGTCATTTTTTTTCATACTCGAAATCATTCTTCCACTCTGCAGTGGTATGCGCATGTGACGTAATTGCGTTGGTATTTGAAACATGCGAGAACTGCCACAAATGCGACACAGCCAGAAGAGCAGCGCTGTTTACATGTGAGGGGGAACATTGTACAGTAACTTGGTTGGTTTTGGTTTAGATCTGCATTCATCTGTTTTTTTACTCAAAATGGTGTGTTTGTGAGCTTATCCTGGATGCCTCATCTGAGTGCAGAACATGAGATTACGTCGGCATCATGGCAACGTGAATACGTCACACGAGAGACCGCTTGGACTCCACCCTCTCGTGAAGCTTACCCTTACGTTGGATTATAGTTGAAAAGTACTTAAATATTTATCTATTTTCACACTAATAGTACTCATGTCGCTTTAGAAAACATTAATTTAACAGCTGGTGTCATATGGATGATGTTTACGTTGACTGTCTGTTCTATTTGGAACTTCAAAAGAGAAATCTCCATTCACTTGCATTTTAAGGACCTACTGAGCTAAGATATTTTTCTATTTTTCTTCAAATGTGTTATGTGAAGAAATAAAGTCATACAAACCAGAAATAATTAGAGCATTTTCGTTTTTGGCTGAACTATCACTTTAAATCATAAAGCAATAGATATACTGTTTAAGACAAAAAGTATTGTTACATATATGTCCATAATTACTGTGCTGAACTACACTAATGGTTACTCTGTGTGACTGACTTCATACATCCACTAAAAATCACCTTGAGACTAGTTGGTTAAAAGTACAACCAAAAGGGAATAGAAGCATAATAGTTTTTCTTATCAATAATTTTAACTTACATCATTCTCCAAAAAGTTGAACATGCTCCTCTCAGCAAGTTCTTTGGATTCCTCAAACTTCTCCACAGCTTGTTTGATCTCTTCATCAGGGATCTTGCCCTGACGCTTCTTCTTATAGTCAAAGTCTAACCGTCGACCCTCCAGTTTCTTTAGATGATGCTTTCAGAAAAACACAGTATGCTTTAAATTACTTTAAAAAAATTATATTCTGACATCAAATATCTGCAACCACACAACCTTTCAAAGGTGTGGCGTTTATGTTTCTCATGATATCAAAGACTTATTATGCTGAAATTAGTTTTATCGACAAATATAAATTGTGCCTATGTATGAATATCTATATATTAAAAAAAAAACGATAAATACATATTTTTCATTGAAGAGTTGCACCATATACATGAGAATAAGCATCCATGTATCAAGAATATATGGGAATTGATTCAGTACTGAATCAAAAACATGCTAGGCAGACAACTGTAAATTGGCTGAGAGAAGGTCCGTAATGTGCTGAGCTGTTCTCTAGGCAATGGCTTCTTTGAAAAAGCTTTTTAGTCACTACATAATTGCCACACTTCATTTTGTCTTGTTTCATATTTCTGATATTGCTGTTCATCCTCTAAAATGTGGAAAATAGTAATAATAAAGTATGAGTACAGTGCATGTGTCCAGGTGTTTTTCTGGTAGTGTCAGTCCCTCCATGAATTTGCGATCACAATTAATGCAAATTCAACTACTCTCCGCATTATTTGCGGTAGCTTGCAGTTTTGTAGAATTTAATGCAATTTTTCTGCATAAACCGTGAATCATATTCATATTCGTGAGACATATTCACCTAAACAGCTGCCATTCTGTCAATTCCAAATGAGGTTGCCAACTGTCCCTTATTTAAATGTAGACGATATGCCACGTATTTTTGCTAAAATTACGACATCTCGTATGGGACGCTTACTGCCAAGACGCTTGAGGGGGATTGAGTTAACCGATGTATATGAACACACAATGACCAAGAATATTTTCCATTATATGAATGTTACAGTGAAACATCACAGCTAGCATGTATTTGTCATGCACTCTTTAGGAGTTGTTTTGAGGTCGGTGACAGTGGGAGTTCATTTGAAGTGCTCACATAATTCACTGTGTTATTATTTTACAGGTTTATTGCAGGTCTACTATTTCAAACTTACCAAAGTTTACTTGTGCCGCGAAATACTGGTGGAAATGGGTAGTGTTTTATAAATTGTGGTCGACCAATGTTTTTTCAATGGCTGAAGAAGATACCAATATATAGAATACTGTATATATAAAGAGGTCTTTTCAATCGTTAATCAAAAATATGAAATCATATTTTAATATAAATATATTTTGATTTTCAAATACTATTTCTGATGTATTTATTCCCAGTTAAAAATGCTGTTGGTGGATTTTGGTACCGACTATTGATAAGAGGGTGCACACTGTCAAGAAGACACAGTTGATGGAGATAATCTCAATATGGCCAAATATAGACTGATTAATTAGCCTAGACAATCTGTTGATTACTAATCTAGAACACAAATTGGTAAATTATATATTTTTTTTTAATTCACTGGCCGATTTGACAGAAGTCTTGAGCCCTATTTGTATGGCACTACTTTTCCATAAGGAGGTAATTGAAATTTGCAGAAACTGCCAAGACTGTCCACTGTGTGAAAGAGCTAGATGTGGTTTAAATTTTTCTTTGTGACATTAAAGATTTTTGCCGAAGAGCCTGTGTAGCTCTGCAAGTAAAGTCACTGACTGCCACACCTGGAGTCACAAGTTCAAATCTAGGGCATGCTGAGTGACTCCAGTCAGGCTTCCTAAGCAACCAATTGGCCCGGTTGCTAGGGTGGGTTGAGTCACATTGGGTTAACCTGGTCGCTATAATGTGGTTCTCACTTTTGCTGGGGCGCGTGGTGAGTTGTGTGTGGATGTCGTGGAGAATAGTGTGAAGCCTCCACACGTGCTAGGCCTCCACGGTAATGCACTCAACAAGTCACATGATAAGATGTGCGAATTGACTGTCTCAGACGTGGAGGCAATTGAGATTCATCCTCCGTCCCCCGGATTGAGGTGTGTTACTACGCCACCACGAGGACCTAGAGCGCTTTGGAATGTGGCTGTGTAAATTGGGGAGAAAAAAAATATTATTTTAGCCAGCAGGTGGTGACAAAATTATATTTTTATGTGTTGAGATCCAGTTCAGTTACTGAAGGGTGCTTACACACTACGGAAAGCTCTGAGGGAGCGTTTGCCACATGGAACTGTGAAAGGTCCATTTGGAGGGCGTGTACCACACATAGAAGAAGCGGTCTTGGATATAGTTAGCCATTTAAAATACTTTATATCTTTTTGACAATGTACCAGTAAACTGTTAAACTCCAGGCTCTCACTCCACAATTAGTATATTTTTAGCCCGATGGAAAAAGATAACAGAGGACAGGGAATGAATAAACCACATGCATGATTTTTTGTCTGCCATGTTTATTAAATTTCACAGCGCAACTAGTCCCAACATTTTCCCATTGTCAATGTTCTCTGACGCAGCGTAAACTCTAGCGTGTAGGTGCCCTGAGTCTGTCAACCAGTGAGCGGTTTCTTTTGAAGTAATCGTCATTGTCTATCACTCCATGATCACTCGAATAACTACTACACTACAGCTGGGAAATACAGTTGAACTAACAGCTTCAGCATTAAGGGTTTCACAGCTGAGAGACACAACAGACGGTGTAATCACACATACGTTAACCTGATACTATTGGATACCTGAGTATACATGCTGGGAGATGTAAACATTCAACATGGCGGAGGAGAGTACGGTTTCTTTAGTGAATGACTCAAGGAGGCCCCCCTGCTCAGACAGCTATTTTTACACTGAGAAAATAGGATGTATTTGACCAAAAATCCCATAATCTTCAGCAAGCAAATGCTACACTACAGCTGAGGAATAGAGTTATCTCAACTTGGGAGTCACGACAAAAGCAGGTAATCATACACCCCCAATCTCTTTCTCTCTCTAAAACACACACACACACACACACACACACACACACACACTTAGAAACAGCCTAAGCTATCGTTACTAGTTCAGAATTTACGTTTTTGAATTAGTAACGGAGGCTTGTGCACATCTTTTGAAATTGCAACAGCAGATCCTGATTCATGGCTTAAGAAAGTAGTTACATGCACAAGTGCACTTTTTTGTGACAGTCCATTTTCTTCATTTATTTATTTACTTGTACTTTGAACTTGTGTATAAAAGCAATCTCACTCTTGCAATCATGCTGTATTGGCCCCATCTGATGTAGGGCCATACAGCACTCTTGTCGTGTAATATTGCTTTACTCATCATAATTTCTCAGCTCAATTACATAAATGTTAGAATTATATTATTCACAGATAAGTCTTGTTTATATAATTATTTAAAAAAAAAAGTTATTTTAAAATTATAAGAAATTTTAAATGTAGACAGATAAAGTTTAAAAGATAAGTACATTTTATCACCTAAAATTCAATGTGTTCAACCTTCTGTAACGCCCATATCTAGAAAACAGACGCTCCCACCTCTGCATTAAACTTAGTCCCATCTGAATCAGTACATGAAATCACAGACGTGGGGTGATAAAAACTGCAACTCAAACTTTGCGTCCGAATAGGGCTTTGGACTAGAGGTCAACGTGGGACTGTTTTTTCCATCCTGCTCCTGCAAGTTTCTATCCCGCACCCGAACTCTCCTGCTGAATTTGACTCCATGTTCACCCCGCAGTGATTTCCTTCCCAACCACTCCTGTTCCAACAACCCTGCATTCATTTTCCACATAGAGCAAAGGCCATACAAACAAGCGTACACAAAGAACATTTAATTTTTCTGTTATTGCTATTAACAGATGATGTGTGGAAATTACCCCAATTTGACTTGTTTGTTTTTTAACACTAAATTTATAATTTTATAGTCTGAGTTTCACATCCTTTGAAGACACAGTGTGCACTTTCCTCTGCCATTCTTTTAAAGCCCCGTTGACTACCTGTCAGCTCTAAATGTTGGATAATTTAATTTAACCTCTACTTTGGACTTTTTACTGACAACTCTTGGTGTGGATGCAGCATCACTCAAAAGCTTTAAGTTACCAATACTAATGCTGGGAGGGGGGCTGCCCTTAAAATGATTTAAGGCCATCTCATGTCATTGGTCATAAATTTAAACAGATTTATTTGAAGTATTTTTCATTTCTTTAGGGATAAAAGTTTTGTTAAATGCAAAAATCCTATTACACCATTATGTTTACAATGGAGTGTTAATAAGTGAACATGGCACAGCGTCATACCACAATCTCTTTGAGATCTTTGTCTTGTAGGGTCTGCAGGGGATCAATGAAGTTCTGTTTCACATTGATATCGAGAGCATCTTTAATATCAGCCATCTGTTTCATGGCTTCACCGATGTCCACCAGCGCAGACCCTGAGAACAACATGTACACACAACAGCACCAGTTAGGCAGCTTTGAATATCAGAGACAGTGAAACACTCTTTGACTTCCATCTTACTGTAAAAATAATGAAGCATTTAACTATGATGTAATAAGAGGAACACTAGCAGGATAGTACAAACTTGATGGAAGGGATGGTCAGAATGACCAAATAATAAATCACTGTAATGGTATACTATACCATTATATATGGTAAACTATTCTTTTGCTGGACATTCAATGAAAAAATTGTTTGATTGTAAGTTGTAATGATTGGTATTAACTTTACCAATAAAAGGTACAGCATTTCATTAGATTTTTTCCACTATTTATTTGGAACTTGTTGGACTTGAAGATTAAAAACCATAAAACTAACATTATGAAACCAATAGTTCAGACACTAAATTCTGGTTGGATAAGCCACTTTCAAAGCGGTTGTAAAACACATCATATATGCACACTTGTCACATAACTGAATACTCTATTATTATGACAAGTTGTGACATTGCTCTACAAACGTACATAACTAAATTCTGCGTCATGTTAAAACTAATAAGTATATTAGCAAGACACATGTTTACTGTGGCACAGTATATATCATCATACCACCTAGCTCTAAATTATAGCATGTTGCAGTACAGAAAAACAATGTGATATATCTGACTGTAGAGACTATAAAAAAACACCACAAGGTGTCAGAGTTGTGTTCAAATGTGAGAAGGACTGCCCCAATACAGGAAACCCATTTCACAATGCACAATGGGAAAGTGAGTTTGTGTGACACGAAAAGAGTGTGTGAGAGAAAGAGAGCGAGACTACGACACTGGGAGCATTCCATCGTATTGCTGCAGGATTTCCGTAAGTGTGGTTCATGTCTGTGCATGTGTGCACTCGATTGCCAGTATGTGTAAACTTTACCGAAAGTGGACTCCTCCCCAAGTTCTCGTCCATATCGCAGCATGCAGTCTCCTAGAAGGCCTTCAGTTTGAGGATAACCCGTCGTCTTCACCTGCCCTCTGATTTTAGACACGGTGTTAAGCATTCCCAGTTTGGCTCTTGATGCTGTGTGGAAAAATACACAACAAACAAGTTACCAAATTATAAATCATAACAATGAACAGTAAACATGAGTTATTGACTATGAGATCACAGTAATTCAGTAGTAGGGATGGGAATCACAAGGGTTCTGGTTCAGATTCTACTTAGCAATTCTGATTCCATTAATGATTCTTTTAGTATTTTTAAGGATATTTTACGATGCATCTAAAGTAACTACTCTAATTTAAGTCACACGAGCCTTAAAAGAATAGTTCACCCAAAAATGATAATTCTCTCATCATTTACTCACCCTCATGCCATCCCAGATGTGTGACTTTCTTTCTTCCGCAGAACACAAATAAAGATTTTTAGAAGAATATCTCAGCTCTGTATGTCCATACAATGCAAGTGAATGGTGGCCAGAACTTTGAAGCTCCAAAAAGCACATAAAGCCACCATAAAAGTAATCCATAAGAATGTCTGTCTTCAGGAGCGATATGATAGGTGTGGGTGAGAAACATAAATATTTAAGTTCTTTTTGTACTATAAATTTCCACCTTTGACCAGCCCCGACCAGTAGGTGGTGATATGCATGAAAAATGCCAATCTCCACAAAACAATAGAAGAAAGTGGAAGGGAATTTATAGAATTATAGTAAAAAAGGACTTAAATATTTATCTGTTTCTCACCCACACCTATTATATCGCTTCTGAAGATATGGATATAGCCACTGGAGTCTTATGGATTACATTTATGCTGCATTTATGTGCTTTTTGGAGCTTAAAAGTTTTAGTCACCATTCACTTGCATTGTATGGACCTACAGAGCTGAGATTTTCAAAAAAAAAGTCATACACATCTGGGATGGCATGAGGGTGAGTAAATAATGAGAGAATTAAAATTTTGGGTTGAACTATCCCTTTAAGTACACAAACAGATAACTCATGGTTTCACAACTGACTCATGTGTCTTTTTGACTGATTCATTAAAAAGAACTGGTTTATGAGAGTCATTGCTTTCTGAATGGGACCACACAGGTCATGCTGTAAGTTTTTTGTATTGTGTGAGGAAAATGTAGTAACAGAAGATCTGTTTGTCTATGTTTTGTCTTATTTTGTGTATTATTTCAAGCCGCCAAGTCTTTCTCTAGTCATATTTTGTTTAGACTCTAAACCCACATCTCAGCTAAATCATTATTTCTGCTGCTGTAGCGCTGCACTATTCAGTCGTATCAGTAGTACAGAGTTCAGTCCGTAACAGGGGAAGACAATTCAAAAACCATATCAAGAACTTAACCAGAACTGATTCTCAATCCCCAACCCTGCTTAGTATGTAATATTTAAGACAAATGCAAAGTTGTGAATTTTTCATGAATGTTGCATTAAAGGTGTACTCAGTAACTTTTTGTTTGTGTCATCTTGGACTTACAGCAACACCTAGTGTTGTGGATGAAGCATCATTCAAAGTAAATAGTTTTCAGTTACTGATGCCATTGTAGAAATTCACTTTTCACAATCAGCCACGATTCATTTAATCACTGAGTGAAAGTGTCCAACTACAAGATAGTTACTGAGATTGAGTAGTTTTCAGCTGATCATGTGATTCTATAATGGCAGCTCCCATGAGGCCGCTAGAATAAAACAGCTTTTATAAGGTTACTGATATGACTAGAGTCCTCATTAAATTTAATTTCTTTAAGAGTAACATTTTTTAAATGGGGAAAAATGACTGAGTGCACCTTTAAAGATTTTAGGCATGTTCTGATTCATCTCAAGGTTTGGTGGATATCTTTATACCTGGGTTTGGTTGGAGGTATTCCGTGGTCTTAGTTATAAGTTCAAACACAGACTTGTTGGTGACTTCTATTTTCTGTAAATGTAGCAAAACCAGATTGTCAGATGTTAAGAGTAAATATAGTCTCATAAATCATATAAGAAGTCATGGATGTGAAGGTTTCAGCACAGAGATAATTTCTGCCACTCTTACCCGCTCCATTTCCATGAAGTCTTCATCAAGCTTTGTCCCTTCGGCACCACTTATCTTCTCACTCAACAACTTTATGAAAAATATAGATAGAAAGAGAAATTAGATCAGGGAGAGGAAGCAGTGACATTAAGCCGGCTGATTCTGCATGATGTTTCCCTGCGCACGCATTGGCGGCAGTAATACTGTACAGTATCTATAATATTATACCTAGTTATAGAATAGTGTCATCATGGATCTTAGGTTTCAGTCATAATATGCCTCAATAAAATTCAGTTTATATAATCAGTCCACCAGATTGTGTGTTTTGACTTACCCTACTGCACAAAGCAATCCAAATCTCTATTTGGGTAGTTGATGCAAAACATGTCCTTTTTTTTTATTTTTTATTTTTTATTGACATCAATTTTTCAGGTTCAAATTCTTGTGAATATAAAAAGAATGGATACTCAATGTTTTTTCTTTGTTTTAAGTTCCATGGGACACAATGTTATATGGGTTTGGAATGACATGAAGGTGAGTAAATGATGACAGAATTGTATATTTTGATGAATGAATCCTAAACGGTTTTTCACTATTTGCAATTAACTTTTGCCTTCACTAGTTCATTTGAAATGGTCCTGCAGTGTGGCAAATACATATAAAAATACAAAAATTCTCTACAAATAATAATATGGTCATGCAAGCTTCTTGCATTCAAATATAAACAATAGCAAAATGCTGTTTAGAATTGTTTTTGATGGAATAAGGCATGTCACTCTACACAACATGTCAACTTCCCGAAAGTATTTCATGTCAATTCCCCATAGAAACACACTAATAGCTAGGCTGAAGTAAATGCCTATAGCTGTCATTACGTAACCATTGTCCGTGAGTAGTGATGGGAAAAGCAATTATGTCAGCCAGTGTGTGTGAAGGCAACAGGCTACTGCACAGTATCAGGCAAACTGCACAAATGGTGAGTGCCAAACATAACAATCCAAGCTAGTTAAGCACCACTAATAATCACTAAGCGGATTAACATATCTCGCATAGCAGAACGCAAATATGGGTAAATTTTTTGCAAAACAGGTCAGTGGAAACACACTGGGCAATGTATAATTGTAGTTCACAAAATCAAGATATATCAGACACTTTAAAATTCAAATGTACCAGTAGACACCGATTTAAATTTGGAACTTATTTGCACGCAAATATATAATATATGTAATAGGCATAGATTTAGATGGTCGACTAGTTGGTTTACATTTTTTTTTAGCAGGGGTGTTTTAAAGGTTTGTTTAATTGAGACGCAACTTCTCAGAGAGAGCCTCTCGGTGAGTAATGAGATTAAGTAATGGGAGTAAGATTATTAACATAGTAAAACTCGCAGTAAAAGTTTCTAAATTTATCCCCTTTAAACACCACCACTAAAGCCATAATTTTTTAACATATCAAGCACTTTCAACAATCTTTTAAAATAAATTGCATACTATTTTAACATTTAAAATAACATCAATTACTTCCAGACTTCAGAACGCCTGCTGTGAGCAATATTTCTGTTGCTATGCATAATCTGTATGTTTATGTTTGCGTTTACTTTTTTTTTTTTTTGAGGACTATGAGAGCTTTTTACAATTAAAAGATATATTACTTATTTATTCCAATTATTTGTAGAATTACTGTCAATCACCCTACTGAAGAGCTGTGCAAAGTGTCCATATATCCTTAAAAAAATGTGTATGTTGTTCCCACAATGCCACATTACACTCATGTGAGTCATGAAGGTGTGAGGTCATAAGGTGTAAAACATGATCTTTGCAACATCCTCTTGTCTCCAATTAAGGCATCATATCATAGATATGTTTAAGCATTTTATTTTTCCCCTCAGGGCCACTTATAGTCAAATTAAGATTTTTTTTTATCATAATTTGGTTTTTCATGAACAATTTCCACTACCTCTCTATTTCTAAAACCCCGTTCACACTGTCAGTGATTTTCTTGCTAGATATCGCTAGCCTCTGTACTGTGTCGCTAGTAGCCCTGAGGGCTTCGGCAGCCCTCTAAAAGAATATATATTATATATATAGCTTACCCGGGCTACCGTGAGTGTCAGGCCTATTCGGCAACACCATAGAGGACTTTGCCCAGCAGTTCTCGACGGTGAAGTAACAGACGGTGGCCATTGAACACATCTTGCCCCGCCAAGGCTCAAGATCCCGCATTTCGTCTGCTCGCTAAGGGTGTCCCCCTGCTGCGGTGAAACCCCAGGCAGCTCTCAGCCCCAGCGTAGAGCTCCTCGCAGGAAGCGTATGCCCCCCATCTCACGGAAAACCTCCCGGACACAGAAGGCTCCCAAGCACTCCAGAGACGGGCAATCCAGGGAGAGAGAGACGTCTGCCACGGAGCTGGTATCTAGACCACTCCATTCCCCGTTGGAGGGCCGGGTAGATAATCTTTTGTTTCCTTTGCTTGCTGCACCACCAACAGGCTGTGGTACCCATGTTGCTGCAAAAGTAGCAGTTTCCTCACTCCCTGTGTCAATTAGCCTGTGCCAACCGCCCAGCCCGGGTACGTGGAGCAAGGTAAGTGCTTTGAGCCTCTTCTCAGAACAACCACCTCGGGACGAAGCAACGCTCCCCGATGTGATGTCACCTGCTCCCACCCACCGCAAGGCCCCACCTCCAGGTACGTTACACGTGATTTTCCACTTATTGCCCCTTGCCCGGAGCTTGGACACATGGCTTATGCTTTCCAACCCATCATGGTGGCTGGCCAGGACCATCCGACTTGGCTACGCAATTCAGTTTGCCAGGTCCCCGCCCCATTTCAGCGCTGACCACGTTACCTTGGTGCATGGTGAAAACGCCTCCACCCTGCGAGAGGAGATCGCAACACTTCTGCGCAAGGACGTGATAGAGCCTGTCCCTCCAGCCGAGATGGAGAGGGGTTTCAGCGGTCCTTACAGCCAATCTTGGACCTGCGAGTTCTGAACCGGGCATTACACAGACTCCCGTTCAAGATGCTGATGCAGAAACGCATTCTGTTATGTGCCTGGCATCAAGATTGGTTCACAGCGGTAGACCTGAAGGATCCATAATTTCATGTCTCAATATTACCCCATAACGGACCATTTCTATGGTTCGCTTTCGACGGCCAGGCATATTAGTACAAGGTCCTCCCCTTCGGTGTGTCCCTGTCCCCTCACGTCTTCACGAAAGTCACAGAGGCAGCTCTTGCCCCGTTAAGGGAAGTGGGCATTTGCATACTCAACTACCTCGACAACTGGCTAGCGCACTCTCGACGGTTGCTCTGTGTGCACAGGGACCTGGTGCTCACACACCTCAGCCGTCCAGGGCTTCGGGTCAACTGGGAAAAGAGCAAGCTCTCCCCAGTTCAGAGAATGCATGGAGTTAGATTCAGTCTCAATGACAGCGCGCCTCACAAGCGAGCCTCACCCGGCTGATGCACACTCTGTTGTGGGAACGTTTGTCCGTCGAGCGTACACGCTTTATGCAGCTAGATTACAACATGATGGCTCGCAACTTATTGAATCATAATATACACTCACCTAAAGGATTATTAGGAACACCATACTAATACTGTGTTTGACCCCCTTTCGCCTTCAGAACTGCCTTAATTCTACGTGGCATTGATTCAACAAGGTGCTGAAGGCATTCTTTAGAAATGTTGGCCCATATTGATAGGATAGCATCTTGCAGTTGATGGAGATTTGTGGGATGCACATCCAGGGCACGAAGCTCCCGTTCCACCACATCCCAAAGATGCTCTATTGAGCTCTGGTGACTGTGGGGGCCATTTTAGTACAGTGAACTCATTGTCATGTTCAAGAAACCAATTTGAAATGATTCAAGCTTTGTGACATGGTGCATTATCCTGCTGGAAGTAGCCATCAGAGGATGGGTACATGGTGGCCATAAAGGGATGGACATGGTCAGAAACAATGTTCAGGTAGGCCGTGGCATTTAAACGATGCCCAATTGGCACTAAGGGGCCTAAAGTGTGCCAAGAAAACATCCCCCACACCATTACACCACCACCACCAGCCTGCACAGTGGTAACGAGGCATGATGGATCCATGTTCTCATTCTGTTTACGCCAAATTCTGACTCTACCATCTGAATGTCTCAACAGAAATCGAGACTCATCAGACCAGGCAACATTTTTCCAGTCTTCAACTGTCCAATTTTGGTGAGCTCTTGCAAATTGTAGCCTCTTTTTCCTATTTGTAGTGGAGATGAGTGGTACCCGGTGGGGTCTTCTGCTGTTGTAGCCCATCCGCCTCAAGGTTGTGCGTGTTGTGGCTTCACAAATGCTTTGCTGCATACCTTGGTTGTAACGAGTGGTTATTTCAGTCAAAGTTGCTCTTCTATCAGCTTGAATCAGTCGGCCCATTCTCCTCTGACCTCTAGCATCAACAAGGCATTTTCGCCCACAGGACTGCCGCATACTGGATGTTTTTCCCTTTTCACACCATTCTTTGTAAACCCTAGAAATGGTTGTGCGTGAAAATCCCAGTAACTGAGCAGATTGTGAAATACTCAGACCGGCCCGTCTGGCACCAACAACCATGCCACGCTCAAAATTGCTTAAATCACCTTTCTTTCCCATTCTGACATTCAGTTTGGAGTTCAGGAGATTGTCTTGACCAGGACCACACCCCTAAATGCATTGAAGCAACTGCCATGTGATTGGTTGATTAGATAATTGCATTAATGAGAAATTGAACAGGTGTTCCTAATAATCCTTTAGGTGAGTGTATGTGTCACTGTGCATTTCTTATCATAGTAATAAAGCTGGCAGTACGCAGCTTTATTAATATGAGAGAGTTTTTTTGAATGAAGTGAACAGAAAGTGAGAGAGGGTAGTCTTCGCCCCATTAAACACTGCAACAAATACATTTTTGATTTGTTTTTGACTTGTTTTACAATAGAAATATCTAAAACTCCTTTAAAACAATGTACATTTACTTTAGTAGCTATACTGCAGAAGAAAAATGTGTTATCTGAGAATGTTTAATATAATGTGAAGTGATGTTTTTTGGCACTGCATTGTTTTTCAAACATAAAGTGAAGCGCTTTTACACAGCTGACACCTTTTGTCATTATGTGTTCACACCCTCGACAGTGGACTGCATCACTTCTGCCTAATCTGATTTTTTTTAATCGAGGAATCAAATTAAATTGATAAACGTGACAGCCCTAAACAGCACAGCATTAACTGGCCCGGATTGGCACGGAACTGTAAGGTTTTGCAATGAGAACTGCTCGGCCCGATGGTGGAAAAGAGGCTACTGATGCATACGGGCCATTATGTATTTACGAATTCATCTGCCTGACGTCAGTTAGGCTAGTTGAAAAAATTGGAAGCAAGCCATTTTTGCAGCTTAGTTCAATAACTGCTCTTTTTCGATTGTGGTCCTAGTTTTGAGTTTTTAAAGTTACAGTATTTTTTCATAGTATACCTCAAATGATCAAATGAATTAAATTTCTTATGATGTGATCCCTTTAAATTTCTTATAAATGTCTTCTGGGTTATTGTATGATGACCGCATCACTATTTTATGAGCTTCTGAGTAATATTAAGCAAACAAGGCCTAGTCTCACTATTTCTCATTTCCTCTTCATGGACAAATGCTAATTTTATTGAGGAATGAGCGACAAAATCCTCCACTTAAAAAAGGAAGGAAATTGCAACACAAGACCAGACAGTGATGACACTCTATAGAGCTGCACATTCCCTTTCAAATAAACACTGTGTTGTTGAACAAACATCCAATTAAATTTAGGTCAGAGACACTTTCAAATCTACAGGCCCTAGTTAGAGTCGACAAGTGTAAACAAAATGAAAAGTTTCCATCTATGAGGGTGAAAAGCCTAAAAAAAACTTTAAAAAATGCATGTCCGCAAAGCGCTCAATAATCAGTGACAAGACAGTGCTGTGCCACCTCGAGAAAATGAGGCTTAGAATAGAAGAATGATCATGTCTTTCAAAACAGCAACAGCTTAACTGGAATCTGTCTAATTAGCAGCCTCACCAAATGGCTGGGGTGATGTCACCCTGAACAGCTGTCAGTTAAACAACAGGTTAGGTCGCAGTGGGAGGATGTGAAGGTGTACAGGGGTGTAAAAAGCACTGAGAAATGATACTTACTTCCATAGCACTGTATCTAAGTTTATATCAAATAAAAATCAACCAAAAACAAACTTGAGTGAAAGTAAAGAAGTTTCCACAATTAATTGTGCCTTTTGTTTCCACAATTAATAAGTATTTTAAAGTAAAAGGGAAAAAAAAAAATGCTTTTGACATTGACCAATGAAATCAAGAGAACAATTTTTTCTCATTTAATGCAAAAACTGTGCACAGTAACCTGTTTAATAAAAAAAAAATCAATGTCCTGACATTACAGTGTTTCCCATCAATTACCTAGACTGTAGCAGCCCACCACAGTCTAATTCGTCAGGCCAGTTTCATAATGAACCGAAAATATTTTTACACTTCTCATAATAACATAAAAGATCTCTAACGTTGTGTTTTGTGCCTTTGCTTCAGCAAACATCTCTCACTCAACAGCAAACAGATCAAATTATCGTTGATAATTAATGTTAATCTAATGTTAAGTTAGGTAATGTTAGATAATGTTAACATTAGCTTATGACATTTGCTTTCAGTATCCTCGCTTATGTCGACTGAAATAATACTGCCCCTGCTTGTCATGAAAAACAATGTACAGTATAATGTATGTAACGTTATATCTAGCAAATGATCGAATGTTAACGTTATTGCCAGCTGGTCGTGGTCTTAGGGTGACGCGAGTGTCTGCCGGACCGAACTCCAGGCAGGTGTCGCTGACAGAGAACACTTGCAGGTCCCCTACCCTCTTGATGGAGGCGAGCGCGATCAGGAGGGCCGTCTACAGGGAGAGGGCCTTGAGTGCAACAGATTCTAGCGGCTTGAAGGGGGGTCTCTGAAGGCCCGAGAGGACCACTGAGAGATCCCAGGAGGGGAACAGGCTTGGCCGGGAAGGGTTCAACCTCCAGGCACCTCTAAGGAACCTGATAACCAAGTCGTGCTTGCCTAAAGACTTGCCATCTACTGCGTCGTGGTGTGTTGCAATAGCGGCAACATACACCTTCAAGGTGGAGGGGGACAGCCTCCTATCCAACCTCTCCTGCAGAAATGAGAGCAGTGACCGAACTGCGCACCTCTGTGTGTCTTCAGACCGGGATGAATACACACAGAGTAGAGCAGTGACCCAACTGCGCACCTCTGTGTGTCTTCAGACCGGGAAGAATACACACTTTTGCGAACAAGCTCCACTTCAGGGTCGTAAAGTTGCCTGGTAGAGGGAGCTCTAGCTTTGTTGATCGTGTCTACGACAGCAGGTGGTAGGCCAGGTAGATCTTCCACATCCCGTCTAGGGACCAGACGTGGAGGTTCCAGAGGTCTGGCCGTGGATGCCAGAGGGTGCCCCATCCCTGAGAGAGAAGGTCCTTCCTCAGGGGAATTCGCCAGGGAGGGACTGTCGCGAGGAGCACGAGAGCCGAGAACCAAGTCCGAGAGGGCCAGTAGGGGGCCACCAGAATGACTTGTTCCTCATCCTCCCTGACCTTGCATAGCACCTTTGCAAGAAGGCTCAATGGGGGAAATGCGAACTTGCACAGCCCCCTGGGCCAGCTGTGTGCCAGCGCGTCTGTCCCGAGGGGAGCCTCCATTCGGGAGTACCTGAGCGGGCAGTGGAAGGTCTCTGTTCCCAAATCAGCTGGACGATTGGGGGTGGAGCCTCCACTCTCCACTGGGCGTACCCTGTCAACAACTTGAGTCGCTGCTGGCTCCAAAGGAGGAGACGGCGGGCAAGTTGTGACATGTGATGGGAGCGTACACCGCCGTGGCGATTTATGTACGCTTCTGTCGTGGTGCTGTCTGATCGGATCAAGACGAGCAGGAGAAATCTCCAAAGGGCAAGAAATGGGGGCACTTTCCAAAGGCCCGCGGCATTGCACACGGCGCCCCAACCCTGTATGGAGGCATCTGTGGTGACCAGAACGCGTTGGGACACCTGCTGCAAGGGGACTCCTGCCCGTAAAAAACAAAAGTCTGTCCAGGGTTTGAAAGTCTGGTGGTAGGCAGGGGTGATAACACACGGTGCGTGCCGCGGCACCATGTCCGTATCGGGACTCGAGTCTGGAGCCAACGCTGAAGCGGTCGCATATGCATCAACCCCAGCGGTGTGACCACCGCGGAGGAAGCCATATGCCCCAGGAGCTTCTGGAAATGTTTTAGTGGGACCGCCGTGCCTGGCCTGAACAAGGTGAGGCATTCCAGCACTGACTGCGTGTGCTCATTGGTGAGGCACGCTATCATTGAGACTGAGTCTAACTCCATGCCGAGAAAAGAGATGCTCTGAACCGGGGGCTTGCTCTTTTCCCAGTTTACCTGAAGCCCTAAGTGGCTGAGGTGCTTGAGCACCTGGTCCCCGGGGACGCACAGTAACTCTCGGAAGTGGGCCAGGATGAGCCAGTTGTCGAGGTAGTTGAATGGGCGAATGCCTGCTTCCCGAAGCAGTGCCAGGGCTGCCTCTGCGACCTTCGTAAAAAACGCGAGGGGACAGGGACATGCCGAAGGGGAGGCCCTTGAACTGATACGCCTGGTCGTCAAACGCGAACCATAGAAAGGGTCGATGCTGAGGCAAGATTGAGACGTGGGAGATGCGTTAAGTTAAGATGTGTCTTTGCGTGAGCATTCCGTGGTAAAGCGGACGCCCCCAAAGGGGGGCAGAGGCCTGGCAAACTGAATTGCATATCCGAGTTGGATGTTTCTGGCCAGCCAGTGTGATGGATTGGGAAGTGAAAGCCACGCATCCAAGCTTCGTGCTTGGGGCACTTAGGGGACGATAGTTTTTGACGTACCCGGCAGGCTTCGCAGCGGGGCGGAGCAGGTAATATGGCGGCGGGAGGCAAAAGCGCATCCCGAGGCTCTGGTGCTGAGGGAAGACTCGAAGCTCTTACCTTGCTCCGCACACCCAGCAGGTGGCGGGTTAGTGACTGAGGAGGAGGTCCCATGGAGGCGTCCTCTAAACTCGTCAGAACCGGCCGGCCGGGGGGTAACAGCCGTGGGTCTGGATGTGGGAGTTCTCCGTCCGATGTGCCGGGACTGTTGAGGTGTGTCACCGGGGTGCCGTGAGAACAGTATTTGCGGGCCAGGTGACCCAGAGAAAGAGGAAATTGCTATTTTATTTAGAATGTGGGTACTGCAGCCCGAAGGGGGTGAAGCAAAGAAAATAAACTGAACTGAGGATTGTCCTCCCAGCCCTCCACCGGGGGATGGAGTGGTCTGCTTACCAGCTCCGCAGCAAACGTCTCGATCTCTGGGTCATCCATCTCAGGAACGCTTGGGAGCCTTCTGGGTCCTGGAGGGTGTTTGTGAGACGGGGGGCGTACGCTTCCTGCGGGGTGCTTGACGCTGGGGCTGAGAGCTGGGCCCAGGTTGAGGCGGAGCTACACATTTTCTGGAAGCCGCAGGAGGACGCCCTCAGTGGGCAGACGGAGCACGGCTCGTGCTGGTGGCGCGACAGGGCATGATGTGAAAGATGGCCTCCGTCTGCTTCTTCACCGCTAAGAACTGCTGGGTGAAGTCCTTGACGGTGTTGCCGAAGAGACCGAACTGGGAGACAGGGGCATTGAGGAAGCATGCTTTGTCCTTGTCCCGCATCTCGACCAGATTCAGCCACAGATGTTGTTCCTGAACCACGAGGGTGGCCATCGCCTCCCCGAGAGTCCGAGCTGTGACCTTCGTGGCCCTAAGGACAAGGTCGCAGTTCCTGCAACACATCAGGGTCAGGACTACCCAAGTGCAGATCTTTACGTGCCTTGGCCTGGTGGACTTGCAGGAGGACCATGGCATGCAAGGTGGAAGCGGCCTGTCCGGCGGTGCTGTAGGCTTTGGAGGTCAGTGACGACGTCATCCTACAGGCCCTGGAGGGGAGCACCGGGTGATCCCGCCAGGTGGCGGCGTTCACAGGACACAGGTGGATCGCAACCACTCTGTCCACCTGGGGGGGCTGCCGAGTACCCGTGGACCGCTCCGCCGTCGAGGGTAGTGAGAACGGATGAGCGAGGGGGTCAATTACAGGCAGTAAAAGGTGCCCTCCTCGACCTCGTCAGCTCATCATGCACTTCTGGGAAGAAAGGAACCGGGGGGGGCGTGGCTGTTAGCGGCGTGCAGACCTGAGGAACCAATCATGGGACGGAGGGTTCAAGTCCAACCCCACGCTGACGGCAGCCTGGGCAAGCATTTCAGCCATCTGGGCATCAGCCTCTGACTGGGCTTACTGACCCGAGGGTGGCAGCCCAATCGAGTCTTCCGCATCTGACGCCGGAACACTCTCTGATGCAGCGGCGACCTCATCATCCAGCTCAGGGGGCTCAAGAGGATAGGCAGACTGGCCGTGAGGTGAGCCGCTGTCACCCCGAGCCTGGGCGGAAGTCAACGAGTGTGTCGGGGGGGCGGGTGGTCCGTGGGGATGTACCTGGCGAAACCGAGCACGCTGCCATCCGCAAATCGCTTCCATCACCAGCCGGGTCGTCCTCAATCCTGTGGGAAGAAGGAGCGACGCGGGTGGCAGCTGGAGTGGCATTCCTTTTTAGGAAGGAAAGCTGCGACCACAACGTTGCCATGGTAAGGTTCTCGCAGTGAGAACACAAACCATCCACAAACGCTTCCTCGGCGTGATCACGACCCAGACACACGAGGCAGCGCCTGTGACCATCAGGAGCGGAAAGAACTCGACCGCATCCAGGAACTACACGGGGGCGGAAGGGCATCTTTATGAAGACGCGTCCTAAAAAGGACGTTCAACGCCGCTGTGTATTGCTCTTTTAGAGAATCAAACTCTTTTACAAAAATTCTCCTTTAGACAGCGCTGTCGAAGCGCCCAGGGGCAAAGCTGCACTGCCGTGCAGAGAAGGAGAAAGCCACTGATATGCGCCACAGATCCAACAGCATACGCTCTTAGAGATGAGGTGAACAGTTTTGTGAATCGCAGCTCGCTGCTCACACAAACGGTCAGCTACGAAAAAAATTCTGAATGAACAGGCGCATTTCCCTCCCTTTATACCCGTATGTCCGGGGGCGGGACATGCAAATTCTGTCTGCCAATTTCTCATTGGCCTTTTTTCAAGTTCAGAGATGCGTGAGGCTCTAAAGAGAGACCCCTAGTGTCGCTTCTTCGACACAACATCGAAGTGAGCGGCAGACGGGGAACCTATTTTATTTATTTATTTATTTTTATTACATTTTAGTTTTATAATTAAATTAATATGGTGGCACAATTATATTTTTGTCTACAAAAACAATTTCAAATATTTAAGCATATGCCTTCAGATCAAAAGATTTTTAAGATAATGAGAAATGTTTCAGTCAAGTGTTTCAAAACTTTTGACCGGAAGTGTATATTTTTTTAAAAAGGAACATTTTACAACATGATGAATATGTACAAAGTCTAAATGAAATTGTGGGGAGTAAAAAGTATGATTAATTATTTTGTTTCAAAGCACAAGTTTCCAAAAATATTAAGCCTACTTAAGTACAGTAACAAAGTACACCTTACTTCTTGTACTTCATACTTCGTACTTCATGTACTTCATACTTCATACTCCTGAATGTTACTCACTGTAGGAAATAAAAGCTTCACAAGCTATGTTGTGGGGGTGAAATTAGTTCCCCGTTATATAGCATCTATAGTGCTTTAAATTTTTAATGTATCAATTCTTTTTATACTGTTGCATTAGCTATGTTTACATGCACAGAACTGCTGTCAATCTGAACAAAATCAATCCGACTACAGATTCTTATTGACCTGTTTATATGCATCCAAAACTCTGCAATCAGATGAATACATAAATTTACTTGTGCATCACATGTATTCCAAGCCTTCCCTTTCCAATATACCATATACAGTATAACATTTGCCAAGAAAGTTTTCTTCTCATTTTTCAGAAGAAGAAAAAAAAAAATTGAAACTGCTGTGCGTTGAACATGCACTGAACGTACACCTTTAACAGTTGCACAAGTCTCCATGTCAACAAATGCATTTCCCGCTGAAAGCATTTAGACGTGCTCCTCCCACGAACATGAACAGGGGAAAATGGGGTGGCAGATGATGCAAACTGGGCTCCTTGGAGTTGTGGGCCCCTGGGTTTCAGCCCATGTAAGCCTGTGCGTTAATGCACCTCTCACTGTGCTGGGTCGCTACTTGATGTCCAGTGCAAAATCTGTGTCGAGAACCACCAACTTATTTAATCTTTATGCCGAGTTTACACTTCATGATCTTAGGCCCGATTTTCACTCGCCAACAGTTTTGTGGAGATCGGCGACAAAAGCCCAAAAGCTCGCTATCGTGAGCGACAAACGCAATGTATGAATTATCAAAGACACTGATAGAAGTGCTGACGTGTCGCAGATGTCAGCGAGATATCTAGCATGTTAAATATCTGGACCTGTCTGCGACTCCAAATCACGCAATGTGAAATGTGTTTTGACTGAATTAGAGATGTCATGATGTGAATTTTTTATGGTACGATTACTGTCTGATAAAAATATCACAATTTCACATTTTTTACGATTATCTGCAAATGTACCAATTTTGCAACAATAAAACCCTCCATAAACCTATCACAACTTAAGTTGTATTGCAGCATTTGTTAGGACATGCAGTTAACATATATATATTACTACTTCTAAGTTGAAAACAAGTAGGTAAAGTACTTGTATTTAAGTAGGTGCAATTTTCACTATCTGCCCTCTGACACCAAAATGTACTGTACCTTTTCAACAAAAAAGTATTTATACCCTTTCAATAAATAAAAATAAAATTACAAATAAATAACCAAAAAACGGCGTCATGCTAGGAGAACCTTCTTTCTTTTTTCAGTAATCTAACGATCAGCCGGATAATCACAGCACTTTTACGCTCACTGAAATCTTATTCAAGTAGCAAAAACAATTTGGAAGTATCGCATTCACAATATAAAGCCGAACCTCACCTCTTTTAAACTTACAATATCTTAAAATATTGAAAATTTAAAAAATAAGTTTCAATTTAGTGTAACCAAATGTTAAGTAGTACACTACATATAATATTTAGTGTTTCTGTAAAATTATTACCTTCATCTGGGCATTAATCTCTGGATGGTGATCCCTCAAGTGCTGGAACATATTAGATGAGTTCACCGCTTTAGCTGGCACTTTTCGTCTGCACGTTTTGCTTACTGCATACTCATCTTCAACAACTGCTGTGTCAGTTTTTTAGATAGCCAAAATGCTCCCAAATTGCTAAATAGCTTTAATTAGATTTTTCGGTAGATACAACTCCGGGAGATCGCGTTGTTCCGCCGTGTTTTCATTTTGAGAGTTTCACGTGCACTGAAAGTTCACATTCTGCACGCACACCGCCTTACCTAGACAATCAACTCGTGAACTGTTACCATAGTAACAGCCTCACAGACCAGCCGGGCAGAGGGCAGGACACAAGCACAGTGCAAGTAGTTAGACCAACACTGAAACAATCATTTTCAGTGCATTTGTTTTTAAATAGACAAGATGGTTGTTTATTCCGGATTTAACCGTAGCTTCCAAATTCTTACGGTTTAATAACCGTGACCATTTTAATCGTAGTTAATTGTGAAATCGGGTAATCGGGAATTCCCTAGACTGAATACATCTGCAGCGTTGACCTACAGCCAATGAGAGAGCAAGAAATGGGGCAAGGGAAGTTTCAGTGGGAGGAGTCTTTATGTACCTGCAACAGAACATCAATTAGCATGGCTGCGTTATCAAGAAAGTCTCATTGGACTGAAGAAATTGAGGAAAGATTTGTGGAACATTGGCAGGAGCACCAGTTCCTCTGAACTGTACCACAACCGGGTGGAGAAAGAGAAGAGTTGGAGAGAAATTGCTAATTCTCTTGGACAGTCATGTAAGCAAATATGTAGATATTTCAGTAGGAGGTACTTTTTCATACTGTAACCAATACAAAATATGATGCCTTTACACATTACGTAAAGGCGATTAAAAACATACACATCATATTCTGAAATGCATAACATATGATCATGCATTTTTTTTTTTTTCGGATCTCGTATCAATTCTCGCGTGTACTCGTGTTGTGAAATGTTATTTGGAGTCCAGGCAGAGTCGTCAGGATTCATCAATAGTGAAATGTTTTGTAATGTGTTCACCGCTTTTGCTCATTCCTCGTGTAATTTGAAAACCCTACGACTTCAGTGACAAGACAGACAGTTGTGTAATATGAACGGTACCACAATCCGACATCTTTGAAAGTTGTGTAGTATGTAGGACGCATTTAGTGAAATAAATGGCAAAATTGCAAAAAAAAGGTACCAAAAGTGTATAGGGTCTATAGAAATACATGCACAACACATGAACAGTATGTTCCCCGTCTGTCGCTCACTTCGACGTCGTGTCAAAGAAGCGACACTAGGGGTCTCTCTTGAGCGCCGAAAGATACCTCTGATCTATGAAAAAAGGCCAATGAGAGTTGGCGAACAGTATTTGCATACTCCGCCTCCGGATACGGATATAAAGGCGAGAGAAATACGCTCGTTCATTCAGTAATTTTCTTCGGAGCCGAAGGTCGTGTTTATGCTGACTGCTGCGTATAACACTGCTGATCCTGCTTCTGATCCTCTGACGCTCTGCTGCTGTTGGATTTACGGCGCACTACAGCGGCTGTTTTTCTCTTCTCTGCCAGCGTGCAGTTTGCCCCTGGGCGCTTCGACAGCGCAGAGTTTGAAAGAGTTCCACTATATAAAGAGTTATATTTCTCACAAAGAGTTTATTTCTCTAAAAGAGCAATACATAGCGGTGTTGAACGCCCTTTTCAGGGCGCGTCTTTTTAAAGATGCCATTCAACCCCTGTGTAGTTCCTGGATGCGGTAGAGTGCTCTCCGCTTCTGACGGCCACAGGCGCTGTCTCGTGTGTCTGGGTGCCGATCACACCGAGGCTGCGTTTGTGGATGGCTCATGTTCTCACTGTGAGAACATGACCATGGTAACGTTGCGGTCGCGGCTTGCTTTCAATAGAAAGCACGCCACTCCAGCCGCCCCCCGTATCGCTCCTTCTTCCCACGGGATTGAGGACGATGCGGTTGGCGCTGGAGGCGATTTGGGGAGGGCAGCGGGTGCGCTTCCGCCGGGCACGTCCCCTCGGACCACCCGCCCCCCGACACGCTCGTTTACCTCCGTCCAGTCTCGAGGTAACGGCGACTCGCCTCCGGGCCGGTCTGCCTATCCTCTTGAGCCTGAAGCCGATGAGCTCGCCGCTCCATCGGAGAGCGCGGCGTCTGACGCTGACTCCTCCCCTGGACTGCCGCCTTCGGGCCAGCAGGCCCAGGTTGAGGCGGATGCGCAGATGTCCGACATGCTTGCCCGGGCCGCCGTCGGGGTGGGGTTGGACTGGAGACCTCCATCCTCCCCACACCCGTCACGGTTGGATGACTGGTTCCTGGGGTTTGGGTGCCGCTCACAGCCACGCCCCCCCCCGGTCCCGTTTTTCCCGGAAGTGCATGACGAGCTGACGTCGTCATGGAGAGCCCCGCTCTCCGTCCGTCAAAAGCCCTGCTCGTCCGCTCTCGCTACCCTCGACTGCGGAGAGGCCCACGGGTACACGGCGATTCCCCAGGTGGATAGGGCAGTTGCGCTCCATCTTTGTCCCGGTGACCCTACCACCTGGCGCGGGCGCCCTGTACCCCCTTCCAAGGCCTGTAGGACTTCATCCTCCCTCAACAACAAAGCCTACAGCGCCGCGGGACAGGCCGCCTCCGCCTTGCACGCCATGGCTCTCCTGCAAGTCCACCAGGCCAAGGCGCTCAGAGATCTGCACGAGGGTAGCCCTGATCCCGACGTGTTGCAGGAACTGCGCTCAGCGACCGACCTCGCCCTCAGGGCCACGAAGGTCACCGCGCAGGCACTCGGGCAGGCGATGGCCACCCTAGTGGTCCAGGAACGTCATCTGTGGCTCAACCTGGTCGAGATGCGTGAGGCCGACAAAGTTCGCTTCCTCGACGCCCCTGTCTCCCAGCTTGGCCTCTTCGGCGACACCGTCGAGGACGTTGCCCAGCAGTTCTCCACGGTGAAAAGACAGACGGAGGCCATCTCACACATCCTGCCTCGCCGCAAACCTGCCGCCAGGGCCACTGCCCCGTCTGCTCGCCGAGGGCATCCTCCTGCGGCTAAGAAATCTGCTCCGCCTCAACCCGGGCCCAGCTCTCAGCCCCTGCGTCGAGCACACCGCAAGAAGCAGACGCCCCCCGTCTCCCGGACTCCCTCGAGGACCCGGAAGGCTCCCAGGCGGTCCTGAGACGGACGACCCAGCGACGCAGACGTTAGCTCCGGAGGTGGTAAGACCACTCCGTCCCCCGGTGGAGGGCCGGGAGGAGAATCTTTTGTTTTTAAACAATTTAACTTGCCGCCCCCCCTTAGATGGGGTTGCGGTACCCACATTCTCAGTAAAAGAGCTATTCCCTGTGTCTCTGGGTCACCTGGCCCGCAAATGCCGTTCTCACGGCACTTTGCCCTTAGATCCCGACAGTCCTGGCCTCCTGGACACGGACCACCCGTCTTCAGCCCCACGACTGTCCCCCGGCCGGCCGGTTCCGACGAGTCCAGAGGACCCCTACCCAGGACCTCCTCCTCAGTCGCTAACCCGCCCCCTGCCGGGTGTGCGGAGCAAGGTAAGTGCTTTGAGTCTTTTCTCAGCACCTCAGCCGCGGGTCGCCCCGTCGCCGCCCAACGCTGCCCTACCTGCTCCGCCCCGCTGCGAAGCCCCGCCGGGTACGTCAAAATTAATCGTCCCTTTAGTGCCCCTAGCGCAGAGGTTGGACGCGTGGCTTTCACTTCCCAACCCATCTCGCTGGCTGGCACGGACCATCCGACTCGGTTACGCAATTCAGTTTGCCAGGCCCCCGCCCCCCTTCATGGGCATCCGCTTCTCCGCAGTACACGGCGAACACGCCCACTCCCTGCGCGCGGAAATCGCGACTCTTCTGGCCAAAGACGCGATAGAGCCTGTCCCTCCAACCGAGATGAAGAAGGGTTTCTACAGCCCCTACTTCATCGTACCCAAGAAAAGCGGCGGCTTACGACCAATCTTGGACCTGCGAGTTCTCAACCGAGCGTTGCACAAACTCCCGTTCAAAATGCTCACGCAGAAGCATATTTTAACCTGCGTCCGGCATCTAGATTGGTTCGCAGCGGTAGACCTGAAGGACGCGTACTTCCACGTCTCTATCCTGCCCTGACACCGCCCCTACCTACGGTTTGCGTTCGAGGGCCAGGCGTATCAGTACAAAGTCCTCCCCTTCGGCCTGTCTCTGTCCCCTCGCGTCTTCACGAAAGTCGTAGAGGCAGCTCTTGGCCCGCTCCGAGAAGCCGGCATCCGCATACTCAACTACCTCGACGACTGGCTCATCCTAGCCCACTCGCGAGAGTTACTATGCGCTCACAGAGACCAGGTGCTCAGGCACCTCAGCCGTTTGGGGCTTCAGGTCAACTGGGAAAAGAGCAAGCTCACTCCAGTTCAGAGCATCTCTTTTCTCGGGATGGAGTTAGACTCGGTCTCAATGTCCGCACGTCTCACAAAGGAGCGTGCTCAGTCAGTGTTGAACTGCCTCGCCGCCCTCAGGCCGGGCACAGCGGTCCCCTTAAAACTTTTCCAGAGGCTCCTGGGGCATATGGCATCCGCCGCGGCGGTCGCGCCGCTGGGCTTGATGCATATGAGACCGCTCCAACACTGGCTTCGGACCCGAGTCCCGAGACGAGCATGGCGCCGCGGCACGCACCGGGTAACAATCACCCCCGCCTGCCGACAAACATTCAACCCCTGGACAGACCTCTGTTTCTTACGGGCTGGAGTACCCCTACAGCAGGTGTCCAGACGCGTCTTGGTCACAACCGACGCCTCCAGATTGGGTTGGGGCGCCGTTTGCAACGGGCACGCAGCCTCAGGCCGTTGGAAAGGGGCCCAGCTGCGTTGGCACATCAACTGCCTCGAGTTGTTGACCGTCCTCTTTGCCCTGCGGAAGTTTCTCCCGTTAATTCGGGACGAACATGTCCTAGTCAGGTCGGACAGCACCACTGCGGTCGCGTACATAAATCGCCAAGGCGGCGTACGCTCCCGTCACATGTCACAACTCGCCCGTCGTCTCCTCCTTTGGAGCCAGCACCGACTCAAGTCGCTGCGTGCCACTCACATCCCCGGCAACCTCAATGTGGTAGCGGACACGCTGTCACGACAACGCTTGCCTGGCGGAGAGTGGAGGCTTCACCCCCACTCGGTTCAGCTGATTTGGGAACGGTTCGGCAAGGCCCAGGTAGACCTGTTTGCCTCCCGAGAGACCTCCCACTGCCCCCTCTGGTACGCCCGTTCAGAGGCTCCCCTCGGGGCAGATGCACTGGCACACAGCTGGCCAGTGGGGCTGCGCAAGTACGCATTTCCCCCAGTGAGCCTTCTTGCACAGGTGCTGTGCAAGGTCAGGGAGGACGAGGAGCAAGTCACTCTCGTGGCTCCCTACTGGCCCACCCGGGCCTGGTTCTCGGACCTCGTACTCCTCGCGACAGCCCCTCCCTGGCGAATTCCTCTGAGGAAGGACCTTCTTTCTCAGGGACGGGGCACGCTCTGGCATCCGCACCCAGACCTCTGGAATCTCCATGTCTGGTCCCTGGACGGGACGCGGAAGATCTAGCTGGCCTACCACCCACGGTCGTAGCCACGATCAACCAAGCCAGAGCCCCTTCTACCAGGCAACTCTACGCCCTAAAGTGGCGTCTGTTCGTCAATTGGTGTTCTTCCCGGGCAGAAGACCCACAGAGGTGCGCAGTTAGGTCAGTGTTCCTGTTTCTACAGGAGAAGTTGGAGGGGAGGCTGTCCCCGTCCACCTTAAAGGTGTATGTTGCTGCTATCGCAGCTCACCACGACCCAGTAGACGGCAAGTCTCTGGGCAAGCACGACTTAATCGTCAGGTTCCTAAGAGGTGCCCGGAGGTTAAATCCCTCCCGGCCAAACCTGTTCCCCTCCTGGGATCTCTCGGTGGTCCTCGCCGGTCTTCAGAGATCCCCTTTCGAGCCGCTAGAATCAGCCGGACTCAGGGCCCTCTCTCTAAAGACGGCCCTGCTGATCGCGCTCGCCTCCATCAAGAGGGTCGGGGACCTGCAAGCGTTCTCTACTAACGACACTTGCCTGGAGTTCGGTCCGGCAGACACTCACGTGATCCTAAGACCTCGACCGGGCCATGTGCCCAAGGTTCCTACCACGCCCTTTAGAGATCAGGTAGTGAACCTACAAGCGCTGCCCCGGGAGGAGGCAGACCCAGCCCTCTCACTATTGTGTCCAGTACGTGCTTTGCGTGCCTACCTGGAACGCACCCAGAGCTTCAGGCGCTCTGAGCAGCTCTTTGTCTGCTTTGGAGGACAGCAGAAAGGGAATGCTGTCTCCAAACAGAGGTTGTCTCACTGGGTGGTGGAGGCCATTCAGTTGGCCTACCACACCCAGGCCGTGCCGCCCCCCTTACGGGAGCGGGCCCACTCCACTAGGAGCATGGCATCCTCGTGGGCACTGGCAAGGGGCACCTCCCTAGCAGACATTTGCAGAGCTGCGGGCTGGGCAGCACCTAACACCTTCACGAGATTTTACAATCTCAGGGTTGAGTCAGTTTCGTCCCGTGTTCTCTCAGGTCCGAGCCCGTAGAACTCGGTACACGTCGACGATCTGACCGGGTGATCCGCTTGTACCAACGCCGTTTCCCTCTGCCGAGGCAAAACAGTGCGCTTTTGTCCCAGAGGACCCAGGTCCCTGGTTGATTCCTCCCTAGCACTTCGGACCCGCAGCAGTTCATCGGAGGAACGTGCTGGTCCAGTCCACTACGGGTACCTCCGGCTACCCCTACTGGAATAAGTGCTCCACAGATCAGGCCTCCTACGGGACTCCTCCTGTGTGTATTTCCGCGGTACGGTCACCTTACGAGCTGACCCGCGTCTCCCTTAGGCAGCCCTTTGCTGCCCTCCGGTCGCCGTGTTGTAGCAACTCCCCCCTCCTTGAGGTTGGATCTACCACCGCGCCATTTCCTCCCACATGCCCCAAGTGGCCATGTGATGTATTTTTGCCACCTTTACCTCCCCTGTTGGGCGGGTGTGGCCTCCGCAGGGTCTTTTCCCCCTAAAAGAATAGGACTTCGGAATAAGACCCCCTTCCCTCGATGCGGTAAGGGCCCCGGCTGCTCTTGCTCTATGCTGAGAAAACATAGAGAGAAAAGAGGCCCAGCCAGGCTTGGCCCGTTCCCTAGTTGGGAGCGTCACCTTGTTCCCCCCTAGGGTAACCAAAAGGATGCTGACGCTTTTTCGGGGCATTGGGGAAGAGTACGTGCAGCCTGAACACAGTTGGTCGCTTGTGCACGTGCAAAATACCTGCCCGCTTCTGTGTCAGCAGTACACGTACACGGCTCAGCGCATGGCGAGTTTTGAAGTGGACCCCTAGTGTCGCTTCTTCGACACGACGTCGAAGTGAGCGACAGACGGGGAACGTCTCGGTTACGTATGTAACCTCCGTTCCCTGATGGAGGGAACGAGACGTTGTGTCTTCCCGGCCACGTCGCTGAGCCGAGCCGCTGAGATGCCCGGAACACTCCCGGCTCCTCAGAAAAATCCTGAATGAACGAGCGTATTTCTCTCGCCTTTATATCCGTATCCGGAGGCGGAGTATGCAAATACTGTTCGCCAACTCTCATTGGCCTTTTTTCATAGATCAGAGGTATCTTTCGGCGCTCAAGAGAGACCCCTAGTGTCGCTTCTTCGACACGACGTCTCGTTCCCTCCATCAGGGAACGGAGGTTACATACGTAACCGAGACGATATGACTCTTGTCATTTGGGTGTACTACTGAAATTCTGTAAGTTGTGCATCTATTTTGACTCAACAAGTGCCTGAGAAAATACACATAAGATACACATAAGCTACACATGCATTGCACATGTTATGTGTTATGTGTAGCTCAATATGTTTTGACAGCCAGTTGCATCTCATGAAATTTCAGAGTAAAATTAAATACTGTTCGTGAATTGTCCTGATTTACCTACCTTCAAACTCAGTGCTTCTTTGCTTAACATCATGGGAAAATCAAAAGAAATCATTCAAGACTTCAGAAAATGAATTATGGATCTCCACATGTCTGGTTTATCCTTGGGAGCCATTTCCAAATGGCTGAAGGCACCACGTTCATCTGTACAAACAATAGTACACAAGTATAAACACCATGGGACCACGCAGCCATCATACCGCTTAGGAAGAATATGTATTTTGTCTCCTAGAGATGAACGTAGTTTGGTACGAAAAGTGCAAATCAATCCCAGAACAACAGCAAAGGACCTTGCGAAGATGCTGGAGGAAACAGGCAGACAAGTATCTATATCCACAGTAAAACAAGTCATATATAACCGAAGGGCTGCTCAACAATAAAAAGGCCACAGCCCCAGAACCACCATAAAAATGCCAGACTACAGTTTGCAAGTCCACATGGGGACAAAGTTCTTACTTTTTGGAGAAATGTCCTCTGGTCTGATGAAACAAAAACTGTTTGGCCATAATGGCCATCATTATGTTTGGAGGAAAATGGGTGAGGCTTGCAAGCTGAAGAACACTATACCAACTGCATGGAGGTGGCAGCATTATGTTGTGGGGTGTTTTGCTGCAGGAGGAACTGGTGCACTTCACAAAATAGATGGCATCATGAGGAAGGAAAATTATGTGGATCTATTGGAGCAAATGGACAATGACCCCAAGTATACCTCCAAAGTTGTGGCAAAATGGCTAAAGGACAACAAAGTCAAGGTATTGGAGTGGCCATTACAATGCCCTGACCTCAATCCAATAGAAGTGAATGGGACAAAATTCCAGCAACTTATTGTGAGAAGCTTGTGGAAGGCTACCCAAAACGTTTGACACAAGTCAATTTAAAGGCAATGCTACCAAATACTAACAAAGTGCATGTAAACTTCTGACTCACTGAGAATGTTATGAAAGAATAAAAGCTGAAATAAATTATTCTCTATGCTATTATTCTGACATTTCATATTGTTAAAATAAAGTAGTGATCCTTACTGACCTAAGACAGGGAATGTTTTCTACGATTAAATGTCAGGAATTTAAATGTATTTGGCTAAGGTGTATGTAAACTTCTGACTTCAACTGTAAGTGCCCGGTCTCTAAAGACATGAATATGTAAGAGTATTTGGGAAAATTACCATGCATTTAAGGTTTAAGGGGACAAATACTCTTCTTGCATTCAATTTTTTCATGAGATTTTTCATTTCAATAAACTTGCAGATTATTACAAGGACATTTATAGTTTCATGCAGATATGACAAATGCTTGACTCCGTAACCTTAAATAAATATGGAGGTGGATGCCAGTAAGTACAAAATCAATTTCCTGGTAGCAAGAATGGCATTGTATTTCTACAGTTAGTACATCTGAATGTTGTGTGTACTGAGTCGCCACTTGATGTCCAATGATAAATCTGTCGAGAAACAAAGCCATAAAAAATAATTTACCTTAATGGATACGTTGGGTCTTTAGAGGCCCGGGACCTCATTCCACCCCTGAACCTCATCCATTTTTTGGAGTTGTGCCCACACCTCTTTAGTATCCCTCAATCTATCTTTTATAAATAGCGTGACACAAAAAGAAAATGGCAAAACTGTAGAAAATTCCATAAATTATATTTTTTATAATCATTTCATATCTATTTAAGTTGTATATTACAAGAGAATTGAGTACTATATTCAGAAAAATAAATAGCTACTTGATCACGTTGACTCTGTGCAACAATGAATTATCAACAATGGTAAATTATCAGTTTTGAGCTTTTGTTATGTTGCAATGTTCAAATAACCCAAAAATACTGACGGTTTTAATAATTAAAATTAAACACATGATTTCAGTTGCAGTGAAGGAAGCTGCTTTTAAATAATGTTGAGTAACACGAGCACAGGGCAGTCAGAATAGCATCATTCCTGTTATATGTGACCAGATGAGATATGGAGACAGAAGATTTCTGCTATGCAGTATTAAATATAGTAAAATAAAATGCATCCTTAGCTTTACAATAATGAACAGGTCAAATACAGTCCTCTTTGCACCACGAGCTGCACTCAACAGAACAGTCCTCCTACACATTCATCTTCTCTGATACAAACACACACAGAACCTATATTAAAACCTACGCATATTGCAAACTGGATACTGTGCAATGTAATAGGGAGTTGAGCAAGGCAACAAATCAACACAAATTAATATTTAAAATTGAATGAACTATACGGGCCTGAATGCAACATGTTATTTTACAAATGCAAACCAACAATGTTGTGGTGGAAATGGAAAGTTAAATTACCACCATCCACCACTAAAAACCTAAGTTAATTGGTGTCTCCAAAAATTGCCCTAGGTGTGGATGTGAGTGTGAGTGTGTGTCTGTCTATGTGTGGCCCTGCGATGAACTGGCGACCTGTCCAGGGTGTACCCCGCCTTTCGCCCAATGTTAGCTGGGATAGGCTCCAGCCCCCCGCGACCCTGTACACAGGATAAGCGGTTGACGATGGATGGATGGACCACTAAAAACCTTTCAAAAGATCATTAATTGCTAACTGAAGTTAAGGCTGATTATAATTGGGCCTTTACATGTATTCATTTCATTTAGTGGATGCTTTTACCTAAAGCCTACAAATGAGTTTTCCTCTAGACCTGCAATCTTAACATTTGCTAAATGCATTCCTGGAAAGGCTGTTTAGTCAGATTTGTTATTCAGTCTGAATCTTACGCCTCGATTTGTTTGTTTGTTTGTTTTTTGTCAGATTAAGTGTAATTAAACAAATCACATTATTTTTGTCAGCCAAAGAAAATTAGCAACTTTGCTATTACCTCAAAAGAATGTAAATCAAGTGTAAAAATCCTGTTGGGGCATCCCAACCCATGTGTCCACATGGTGGCAACACAAATTTGAACTGTTGTTGTCACTAAGAAGCGCTAGAAGAAAATTTAACTGCCGGTATACATCAGGAGAAGGATAAAAACAATAACAGTGGATGTGCACGTCAAGAGCGCGTGTGTGAGGAGGTCAGGAGATACCTGCACTTATATAAATCGAGTTTGAAGGAATATAAGACATCTTTATGGGTCTAAACTCTAGAAGACAAATAGTCCAGTGTCTCGTAACGTGCATGTGTCAAACACCTGTGAATGCACGCACAGTCATATGGAATATACAATACTTTGACAGACAGTTTTTCAACTGTATTGAAAAGTTGTATTCTTCAGCTTAAGCATTTAGGGGCCTAATTAAAAAGTGCTATGCCTAAAGCGCAGCCCTATGCGATTTGTCAAATGGCCATAAAGTTTCTATATTTTGTCTAGTGGATAAGCAAAATTGCACGTGCAAACCACAAATGGGTTGGGTCAAGTGCAATTTAAAAGTTTTTTCTCCGGTCTGCATCCTATTATATATTCAATTACATAATAATGTAATTGATATTCAAATACAAAATAAATGAAGACATCCTATTTATAACAATATGGTTGTGTAAATGGGCTGTATGTAATTCATTAGAATATTAGAAATATGAAATATTTGGGTCTTACAATCTTTTGCACAATGACTACGTCCTTCCTATGCTGTCTCTCCCGTTTGGTCTCCCATCGTTCTAGTCTTTGGTGTTTAGCTGTGAAATACTACAAAGGATGTTGTGTTTCATCCTGCCTACGGAACACAAGATTATACGTGCTTCTTATGGTGCGTTCACATACAACGCGAAGCAGGCATTTCGCGCAGCGCATTTACATACAAAGTCAATGCAAAGACGCGAATAGACGCAAAATCGCTTCATTTGCATAAAAATCTGCCTGACACATTGTCGCGAAAGCCTAACAGCATAGAGACTGTCCGGATGCCACTCACGTACTGACGTAGTAGCAGAAAAAATCGTAACCTCTGTTCCCTGATGGAGGGAACGAGACGTTGTGTCGAAGAAGCGACACTAGGGGTCTCTCGAGCGCCGAATGTGCCTCTGATCTATGAAAAAAGGCCAATGAGAAGTTAGGAAACAGTATTTGCATACATATGGGTAAAAAGGCGGGGAATTGCTTCATTCAGGATTTTTATGAGGAGCCGGAAATGCTCCTGCCACAACAGTGGCTCGGCTCAGCGACATGGCCAGGAGGACACAACGTCTCATTCCCTCCATCAGGGAACGGAGGTTACATACGTAACCTAGACGTTCCCCGTCTGTCGCTCACTTTTTTTTTTTTTTACATGCAAAGGCGACCAGCTGTGTCAGACTGCACGTACCCTTCCCTAATGCCCCCCAAAAAATCAGCGGAATCCTTCTGGTTACCCTAAACAGGGGAACAAGGTGACGCCTGCCAACCTGGGAACGGGCCAAGCCTGGCTGGACCTCTTTTCTCTCTATGTTTCTCTGCATAGAGCAAGAACGGCCGGGGCCCTTACACGCAGCGCGTCCGCTACCACATTGAGGTTGCCGGGAATGTGAGCGGCACACAGCGACTTGAGTCATGCTCTCGTAGTTAGAACATGAACCATCCACAAACGCTGCCTCGGTGTGATCGCTGCCCAGACACGAGTCAACGCCTTTGGCTGTCTGAATCGGAGAGCACTCTACCGTATCCAGGAACTACACAGGAGACGCGTCCTGAAATGGACGTTCAACGCCACTGTGTAAATGCTCTTTTGGAGGAAAATACTCTTTTATAGAGAAAATCACTCTTTTAATAAACTCTTTTAGCTTTCTTTGCTATCGAAGCGCACAGGGGCAAGCTGCACTGCCGTGCAGAGAAGGAGAAAAGCCGGAAGAGTATCAGAATAACAAAGGCCGGAACAGGTGTGTGACTCGCAGCTGACTGCATACACGACCATCGGCCCCGAAGAAAATTTCTGAATGAAACAGACGTATTTCCCCGCCTTTGTACCCGTATGTCCGGGGGCGGGGTATGCAAATACGGTCTGCCAACTTCTCATTGGCCTTTTTTCATAGATTAGAGGGATATTCTGCGCTCAAGAGAGACCCCTAGTGTCGCTTCTTCGACACAACGTCGAAGTGGGCGTCAGACGGGGAACTGGAAAAACAAATGAAAAAATTATTGTAGCGGTGTGTGGGCACCCAGAATTGTATGACACAACATCATACATACGGATGAAAAAAGGCATCGTTTGGAGGAAATTGAGCAAGGAAGTTGGACTATCTGGTAAATTCTGAAAATATGCGCGTCTACTTGATTCCAGCTATTGGTTGTAATTTACTATGAACCAAGTCGTAGTAGCCCCTCCTCCTGTACTTTTCCAGAAGAGAAGGGGGAATATTCGCAGGTTTGCATTACTTGCACGAACGCGAGTTTAAACACACATTTATAATCCAGCGGTCAAACTCACACGAGTAATGCGAGGCGAAAATTTTCTCCGCGTTGTATGTGAACGCACTATTAGACACAGTCATTGCATGTTGCACTGCACCTAGTGCAGTCATGAAAACAGAACCCCTAGTGTTAAATTCTAATCTGGTAATGTACTTAGACACTTGATTAACGGTAATGATCTGTTGATGTGGTTGTCTAGTTCCCCATGTTGGGTGGGGTGATGGGCGCTTCAAATTGTTTTTTAGATTTGTGGTATTAAGTGTTCTCATCGCCACTGTTCTCTTGTAGATTGTTGTTATGGTTGGCCTGGTCAGGATGATTAAACAAACAGAGCAATGTTTTCTAGCAACAGAGCCACAGGAGAATCTACCTATGAATGGTTTACTTACAGTTGTCTCTGCATTTTAAGATGGGATAAATCTGGGCTTGATGCAAACTTGATGCAAGTCTTTGGTCTACTAATGTATTTCTGTTTTATTTTATAGGGACTGAAACAATATCATGGTTTCTCTGTGTTTTAATACAGAAAAATATGTGCAAAAATATTTCCTGTCTAATAAACATCAATACATTTGACCTGACCCTTTGAACCGTGTATCGCTGATGTAGGCTGGCCGTCTCACTATAGTGAGCGGATACCATACAGATAACATTCCTGATGTTTTTTCAGGCAGTACTACTGCTGTGTTGTGTATGTTAGGCCATTACACACATCTAAAGAGTGAAGAATGAAAAGAAACATCAAAGATCACAATGTAAAAATGTGAAATGCGCACAGCGCATATAAAGGCCACCCTTCGTGCTGAATGGCAACATCAGACATAGAGAAATGCTTTTGAAATGTTTAGGTTGAGAATTTTAAAAAGAGCTATTTTAGTGTTCTGTATTTAATAGCTCAGTTCTGCTACATAATGGATACTTACTGAAAAACTGGAGAAAAAACTGTGGAAAATTATTTAACAAATTATTTTTAAAAACACTAACAGTTTTCTTTTCTGTATTGACATGCTTCCTTTTAACCCTCTCATTGTCTTAGCATCCTTTTTGACCCGGCACAAGTAAAGAATACGTTATAAATACTGCATCGTTTTTGGTTCTGGACCCAAATATTGTGGCTTTGTCAAGACCATCAAAACAAACAAAATAGCAAAGTACATTTATTTTTGTATATAATTAACTAGTCAAATGTGACCTGTCTGAGAAAAAAACTGTTGTGCCCTTTCACCTTCTGACTTATGGATGTTATGCAGCTTTAAATAGCTTTTTATCCATAAATGAATCAACTTTACCTAAAATTATTTAACATTTTCACAAATTTAGCCCCTAGCCCAATACTGTTCTCCAGCTTCCCTACCTGTTTCATTGGGTACCGCATCTTTCCTTACAAATTGCATTCTTTTCTCTAAAATGTCCACACACAATCACACGCAGAGAGTATTTTTAACCGCTTTGAACAGGTAATATGTAGTAGGCCTATATATATTTACTAAACATGATTTTTTGATGAAAGGGTACAGTGGGGCTAAAGCCACCCCAACCCAATGTGAAAAGATCATTAGATGTTGTCTCTGAAAACATTAGATGCCAGAAAGAACTGTTACAGCACATACATAAACCCCTGTAACACTGTAACAAATTGTTTGAAATTAGTGGGCAATAATGGCTTTATTGCAATGGACGTGCAAAGTTTGCCCATTTTGACTGCTGGTAAAGGCAGTAGAGATATGTTCGTGAAATTGGCATGTCCTAAAGTTATACTCTAAAATGCACACTGTTGATTTTCTACAAGCAGAAAAAAATCTGAAATTGTTGATAATTGTAGATAATATAAAATGCCCAAAGTGAATGAAATGAAGCCATATTTTGCCAATGTTTGCGAGTTTTTAAACATTTTATTTACTTATTTTCAATTCATTAATATTCAGAATTAGCTAATGCACTTTGGGCCAACAGATTTTTGTTAAGGGGGGTCTTTAGTCCCATAGTACAGTAATCAAGACTTTTTGCAGTTTGAATAATTTTCAGTATGGGTCAAAAATGACCCGAAGGACAAAAAGAGGGTGCAGTTTCTTAAGACTTCTTAAGGGCTTAAAAAAGTTGCAATGGGACATATTGGATGTTGATCTAATTTTGTAGCACAAACCCTAACAGATTCCCAAAAACAACTCTATCAGTAGAAAAAGCTGACATGTTATATGATCCATGAGAATAATTCCATAATTTATTTATTTTTTAAATGAAACACTATAAAAATTATAATGAAAAATGATATAGAAACAACCAGTTAAGAGTGAAATTCTCATTAAAAGAACAGCTGGTGTCACCCTGCAATATGGTTTTACTCAAGAGTCAGTAACTGTGGCTTCCTCGAAATTCCACTCATAGTAATCAACTAGGTCAGGGTAAATTTAGCCATAACACAAATAGGAAATTAGCCTAATATGGCAGTACTGATTTTGAATTGTACTGCTAAATGAGCTTGTTTGAGTAACCTTGAGAGAACAGAAATTTGCACTTTAGAAAATTGTTACAGTATATAGTCTATTAAATGTGAAGTAATCTGTCTGAAAACTATTATTGGAGCAATTATGAATGAATTAATATTAAATCTGGGGAGTGCTTGACTTGCTTGACTGCAGGAAGAAAGATTTCTATCCCAAATTAACTTAAATATTGATCTGTTTCTCACCCACACCTATGATATTCCTTCTGAAGACATGGATTTATCCACTGTAGTCATGTGTATTACTTTTATGCTGATTTTTTATGTGCTTTTAGGATGTTAAGAGTTCTGGCCACCATTCACTTGCATTGTATAGACCTACAAAGCTGAGATATTCTTTTAAAAATCTTAATTTGTGTTCTGCAGAAGAAAGAAAGTCATACACATCCGGGATGGCATGAAGGTGAGTAAATAATGCGAGTATGTACATTTTAGGGTGAAATATTCCTTTAAAATATTGATTTATTCTAACATGACAATAACAATGACTTGTATTGGCTTTTCTCTGTTGTTGTTTTAAATCTGCTTCTGAAGCGTTTGTCTCTATAAATAGCCTAGTCATGTTGCACAACAATGTCCACGCGGGGTCAGTGATTGTTTTTATTTAACTTCTAGAGGGTGACGTTATACTGTAGAACTAAGGAGCGCCAGTCAAGGAGAAATAAAACCAAAAATGACTATCAGATGTGTTGTTTTTTCCAATAGCCGATAGTTAAAAGCAACTATCAGCCACGATTAATCGGCTTATCTGATATATCGGTCGGCCTATTATAATAAATTGCCATGTTACATTAAACATGGCATATTATAGGAGTGTTCAGTGTTCTGAAGTGGTTAATATTCAATTCCCTTTTACTCTTACAATTTCTATCTCATCTTTTATCATCCTCATTTATTCTTATTATATTAATCAATGTCCTATTTTCCTTTTACAATAAGGTGCAAGCAACACGTATGTAATCTGAGGGGTGATTGTGGGTCTGTGATTATTCATTTAGCCCGGCTCCTGGAGGATATGCATTTATATTATACTGCATTTATTCGCAAAAATACATATCTGTTATAATTATTACATTATTAATCAACTATTCTAAAACCATTTGATTCTATTTTAATTCAGTCATTACTAATTAAATGAGATTTTAGTTATGATCTTATTATTATCATCCATGTTTTTATATGGTTCGTAAAAGCAACCACTGCATACAACATATATGTTGTATGCAGTGGTTGCTTTTACGTACCATATCTACCTCATGTAATCACTGAACTGAAACATCTCATTTATTTATGATTTTGTTGTTATATTAGGTGGCTATCTGCTGCATTTGGCCTTGTGTGTGCTTTGTTATTCTCCTTATTGTGTCTTGCTTTTCGCAGATGTGGAGGGCCCACATTCCATCGAGATTAGACAGAAGGCCTCCTGTCCTAGAGGAGATAGCACCTACCCATTGCAATGTCTATTTCATTTAATGTGTGGATGGTGCCTGTAACCTGTGACATCTGCACATAAGTTCTGTAAAACCAATGATGGGAACTGATTAATGTTACAGCTAACTAATGAAGTGTTTCCCAACCAGTGTGCCGTGGAAAATGATCAGATTCCACAAAATAATTCAGGGCTCCAGGCTGACAAATTTTGAGACCATTTTTCCAAACAGTGCGATAAAACTTGGCAAGAGGCTGCATTGGTGCAACTACAAAGTTGGCTGAATCTCTGATTGTGCATAATCGTTTTTTGATACGTACGAGAAATATCAATGGCAAATGTTCCAAATGCAAAAGGAAACATCTTTACCCATATCAGTCAGCACTGCTCAATAGACAGATCAGCGATGTGACGCTGATAAAACTAGTTTAAAATTGTATTAAACGGCCCCAACATTCTAAACAGCATTGAAAAGGAATAAAGAAATCTGCACAATGAGCAGACAGAAATTGTTTCAATCCACACATCGCAGATATTAAAAAATATTTACCATGAACTTATATCAATATATCAGTGTAGTGAGGGAATACAATTACATTTCTGAATTTCTTTTTTTATGATAAATTTCAGTAATTCCATAATTTGTTTTATGGTTACTGCTAATCATGGTTTACTTTGTTTACTATAAACTTATTGCACAGTTATACCTATGGATACAATGGAACTTTCCTTCCGTGTAAAATCTATTCTAATGCCCTCTGATTGTAGAAAAAAGGCTTTGCTTGTCTTCAGATGACTGTATTTTAATCAGATAAGATCCTGATAAAAACAGTGAGAGAAAGCTCAATCCCACTGTCAGAGTATTTTAATAAAAAAATAATATGCTTGTTTTTTCATTACCCAATTAGTGCTCTTGCCACCTTTGACCTCTTTATACAGCATGCCAATATGGCTTGCATTTTCTCCATAGCTGCATTTCAAACACACTACTAAGATGGACAGAAAACTTGGACAAATTCTTGAAAAGGAAAACTACTGACGATGATTATGTGGGATAGTGGGATAGAGGTGTGCCGTGGGATTTTTTAGCCCTAAAATGTATGCCGTGGCATAAAAAAGGTTGGGAAACTCTGAACTAATGATAGTTTGCAAGAAGGTGGAAACAGAACATATTTGTAAAGTACTAAGGTGTTTCTGATTAAGATCAGAATCATAGAAAGTGTTGTACTTTGATACCTCTAATTCAATTTGCATATGACTATCCTTGCCTGTGAATTATTTTGAATGGGGCTTTCTTTCTTTCTGAACTACTGGATCCCATTGACTTGCGACGCTTGTTGGAACTGCAGAGAACAATTAGTAAACTGCTGCCACAGTTTATCTCTTGACTCAGCAGGTGTAAATGCTTCTTGTTTCACAACCTGTCCCTAATTAACTGGCAGTAATAATATAGTCAGCAATTGACTGATAGTAAACATAAAGTACTAATGTTTTTTAAGCTATATATTGTATTTTTATTTATTCTTTATTTTCTTAGTGTTCATTTCTAGAATTTGTTGACAATGTATAATAGTAATGTCAAATATTCTTTTATAATAATATTTGTTTAAGAAAGCAGCCTTCTGAGTATCTTTGCATAGTCATATTGGTGCAAAATCGGTGCACAATCCACATAGAAAAGGTCTGTTTTCATTCCAGCTCAAAAATGAACTATATCGGCCACCATATCGGTAATTTTCCCCCTCTAAAATCTATCGACTTGAAAAATCCCATATCAGTCGGGCTCTACTTTGAATTGAGCCAAGAGGTAAATGTGTGACATAAGTATTTGACCTTTTGATATTGGTTATGCATCCCCTCAGCATTCAGATTCACAGTTCAGAGTTCACCAAGCTTGAACTTTGGTATGCAGCATTGTAAGAAATTTCTTTGTATGATCTTGTGTTTCCAACCTCCCGTGTTCAGATGCGAATGTATGGGAATAAAACGAGTGCAAAGTATAGTAGTGTGACCGCCCCTTAATGTGTACAATGTTACAAAGAATGCCACATATTTGGTCCTCAATTAAAAAATAATCTGGAAAGTTCCTTTAATTCCTTGCTAATGTTTGTAAATGTGAATGAATGAAGTGTTTGTAATTTCACAGCTGTGCCTGTAAAAATTACATTCACTGAAGGGGTCAGGAAACAACGACTTTATTACGAATCCAGTAGTACTTTATTATCACTGCACATGATGAGTGAGGAAATCAATTTAACGTCAGCTTGGTGTGACTCTCCTTTTGAAGAGTGCATTATCATGACTTGTTTACAGATTTGCTTGCAGCCTGGATTCACATCTTAAATCCAACAAGAAACAGCCTTCGCAATACATTTAAACTCAAAAACAGCATACACTGTGAAACACTATTCACAAACTATTTTAGTTGGACAATTGGACATATTTAAGATGTAGGCCAGGACTTGATTTTATCCATCAGGAACTTACCCTTATTAAGTCTTGTATTAAATATCCTACCTTAGCAACTTTATTGTCCATATTATTAGATTTATGTTGCATCAAGTCATGTCAGAATGATTGCATTTACGAGTTGAGCACACACAAATACAAACACAAAGTGAACAGCTCAGTTCACTTACACTAGTGTTAATGTAATTGCTGTAAAATTAGGCTTTTCTCTTTTTAGTTTACTGTGGTAAGCATTTGACTTGATTTGAATTCACAGTTGTCACAGTTTTGAATCATGTTACTGCATAATTTAACCATTCCTTTAGAAAAAAACAACAAATAAAATGCTTTGGAAGTGAAATAGGTAGACTTTCTTTAGCTAAAATCGTTCGATGCTTACCAAAATTCAAAACACTGCCCCCAATGGCCAAAGCTATAAGTGTTGTTGAGAGTATGGGCACGTGTGAGCTCCATTTTCTGGGTGAAATGTCCATGGAGCAGTGCCAAAATGTTGTTGTTTTCAGCTGTACAGGCTATAATACAGTGAAGAGTGATGTATCATTTTATAAGCTGAACCCACCCCAAAACCAAACCTCAAAACTAAACCTAACCATCGGTGAAGTAAATATGTAATGTAAGAGGGAAAAATGCAACCTCGTAATTGCGTTTTTCACTGATTATGGGAATGCAATTATTTCCTGGTTTCAACACTAGGTCCAAACTCAGGTCTCCCACTCTGCTAATGCAGCACGCTTCTGGTCGCTCAATAAGGTAAGGTAAACACGCAAACATAACATAACATAACTTAAGGTAAGTTATGTTTGATAGGAGATGCCTCTTTGTCAGTGAGTTGGCAAAATGTGTACGATCCCAGGGTAAAGGAACGCTCAAAAACAACACGTCAACTTTCCATGTGATCGAATATTCTCCATTCATTTTTCACTACTTGATAAGCAAATGTTATTGAAATTAATCTGTTTTCAAAATTCTCCAATTCTTTCCAATGGACCATTCTGTAAAGCTTGACAGAGCGAGTACCAGAAACCAATCAACTGATTGGATTGTGGGAAGTTGTTTCTATTCGACAGGTGGTTAGAGGCGAGGGGTTGGAAAGTGAAAGGGATTTGTTATGTCAGCCAAAATGAAATGTTGTTTCACAGGAGGTCCAAGTCAAGAAAGATAATTCAAAATTTTCTTCAGAATAACGTGCACTAGAGTTGGGTGATTTGACGATATAATCGTGGTGATGATATAAAGTGTCAGTCATTAGAGATTTTGCTATATTGTTTGTGTATATCGCGATATGTAAATATCCTTTGTATGCAGTGTTGGCTTATCTATCAGTGGGTAGGGTTTCACATGAGACTGAAAAAAAATGATTTAAAAACATGGACAGGGTTTTTCCCGGCCACCCAAGCAAATTCAGTGACATTCATCTCATTTTCAGTGCTTCATTAGTGCTTAATATGCTTCTCATCTTACACGCACATCTGTGTTTCATGTGAGCGTCACATGCGCTTTCTCTGGAGCATGCAAGTGTGTTTGAGTCCAGCAGGATTATCGTTATTTACAGGAGAGTGCAGAGCAGGAACTCTTGAGCAACTCAATCATATTTGACCCAGGAAAAACATCTCCACAGAATGGGACAACTCCCAAACAAGTCAAGAAAATGAAGAGGAGCTTGTTATTGAAAAAGGTGTGGCCTCTTTGGTGTTGGTGCAGAAAAATGTAATCTGCAAACTGTGTCACACGACGATAATCACTCATAATTGAAGCTATTTATTTTACATCTTCAAAATGAAGCAAGCAAAAGAATATCATGAAAGCCAAAAGATGTGCTCTGCATTAATTAGTTTTGAATTATTTGTTTTGTTTATATTTATTTAACATTTATTTTCTGCAAGAAGTATTTACATATTCTGGGTTTCTGCAAGTGTTTTCTTCGTGTTTTTGTTGGATTTTTATTTTTTTTACTTATGCATTATTTTTTTGTCTCATTGCTTTGGGAAGATGTTTAGTTTCTTAAGGAACGATTATAATACTAATAATAATATTGGTCAACATTATATCAGACTGAAATGTGGCATAATGTGAAATTATTCATTATGGTCAGAACAATTTAAAATGAAGTTAAGTGTTTGTTTGTTTGTTTGTTTTTCACTTGGACTAATGTCAATTTCCAAATAAAAAGAAAAGGGAAGTATTTTGAAGAATTTAATTCACTGATTAGATTATCTAAAAATGGGTTGTACAACATGGTTATTTAATATATAATTTTGTTTTTACTGATTTTCCAAAAAACATACAATATCGTGATATATATCGTTATCATAATATAAAATTACTCATATCGTGATATAAGACTTGATAAGATATGCACCAATGAATTTGGTGAATTTTGACTTAAACTTCCATAATGCGAGTAAACACAGTGAAACTTTGACTTCATGTAGACTTTAAAGCAAACAAATTCGAAGTCTAGTTCAGGAGATTAAATGAGGGACACTGCACTTTAAAGAACATTCTTCACAGGCATACAGTGCAGTACAGATTTGAGAGTCTAAGAAATGACACTAACAGACACAATGTTCTCTCCGAAGTGTAATTTCCTGAAGGGTACCGGAGTATAAATACAGAGTACGATGAAAGAGTTTCACAGCATGAGCGCTTTGACCTTTTTCCTCCCTAGAGAATAAAGACAATACTCCAGCATGATCAATCGAGCAGTACTGACCTTTTCCTTTACTGGTAAAGAAATAAAAACATGGGTGTGTACAACTGTGTGTTCTAACTCTTTAAGAACAGATTTCTTCAAGGTAACTGTACACCGGCATGTAGAGTTCATAGTGAGCTGGTGCAAATGTACCTACATCTGTACAATCTTTCACATTTTTATATTTTACAAGAACATGTCATGCAATTTTTTTGTTTTGTATTGTTTAATTTGTTGACAAATGTAATCAAATCAAATACTCTCAAGTACCCATTCACACATCTGCCCAAAGTATATGCCTCTCTTATAATCATTCTTTTATCTGTTTTTCCCCATTAACACTCTTTTATGCACCCACTTTGCAGTAGTATCATCATAAATTACAATAACAGAGTGTAATTGGTTCATATTATGGAATTCAGAATGTAAACATAACAAATAAAACATTTACTACAGCAAATATATTACTTTACATAATCGTTGAGTGGTTAAAACAACTTCATTTACTGATCTCATGTAAATTCTACTCATAACATGAGGCACAATGTCAATGATAAAACATTTTATTTAAATGTACCTCTAAACGCCATACCACATTGGTGTGGTAGGTGCCTAAATATTTGCAAACAGTACACTGTTGCTCAGCTGTTTTTTCACCCCTGAACGAAGAAGAACTTCTATGGAAGTATATCGGGGCCTAATAGGTCACCTGTTCCTAAATAACATAGGCCTACTACAACTAGGTACTCGCAACTGACAATGATCAATCATTAAAACACAATAACAGCATGACTTTAGCTTAATGATTTTTTTTTTTTTTTACTTAAATACATTACACACTAAAATTCAATGTGACTACAGTAAAACTGCAGTAAAAGGGGCCTTTTTAATTTGGTGATTGGTTCTAGGTCAACATAGAAAATTTCTGTTAATAAATTTATCTTTTGACTTTGAAAAACTGACTAACTAAAGTGTTGAAATGGTAAAATTCTGCCCTCTTTGGGAAAGACAGTTTTGTTCTATTCCTTAACCAAGCCAGAGACTTGAAATGAACCCATTCATCAAGTGCAGCTCCTCAGGAGTGGATAGGCTTTTAAAAATATTTCAGTAAAGAGTCACTTAATAAGCTTGTCAGAGTGAAGTGTAGAAAGGCCTCTTCCCCTTGGCTAAAAATCTTAGAAATTGAGGTACCACCAGCTATGGTGCTTGATGAGTAATGCTTTTTTCCATCTCCATGGTGTCCAGGATGATCTGTAGTGAGCTGTTTTAAATTAAATATGTATATGTTTATCAAATAATGCTTTAGTTGACAATAATGGAATTTCAATCAGTGCTCAACCTTAATTATCTAGAATTTTAGCTGGACTATTCAGACAGAAAGATGGACATTTACTTTATATGTATTTAAATTGGCCAACAGGAAGAAATGTTATGTTTAATCAGGGCTGGACTGGTAATCTGGCATATCGGGTATTTTCCTGGTGGGCCGGCACACTTCGGGCCAGTGGAAGTGTGCCGTGGCCCGTTTCAAGATAAATAAGCCGCTGCGTTATGCAGAACGGACCACAAAATGGCGCCGCCATATGCAGAAAAGGACAGCGAAAGGCTGATAACCGATTAATCGGCTAATTGTTTTTTCAATCAATTAATACAGCAGTGTAGTTCATCCTGTGGCAAATGGGACACAACTTCACCCCTTCTGTCACTCACTCGACGTTGTGTCAATGCAGTGACACTATGGGTCCATATACGAAACACCACAATAGCTGAACTGTGTTAAGTGAACTGACAATGCAGGTGTAGGCAAGCTACTGTGAGCGTAGGAACAGATGCACTTGGACTGCACGTAGCCTCCCCAGATGCCCCAAAACCTCATGTAATTCCCAACAACCAGGCCGCACCGGCCTTTTCTCTCTAAGTTTTTCTCTCCACAGAAAATAAGATTTGGCTGAGGCCTTTAAATGCTCATAAAATCCTCTGGGGAAGGTGTTCTTTTCCATTCCTATTCTTTCAGGGGGGAAATACCCCATGGAGGCCACACCCTGAAGTGGAGGGTATAAAAGTGGAGGGCTCTGCCAAGGGAGATGCGGGTCTACCAAAAAAGGTAGACCGTTCCGTGGAAGATGCATCACAGGAGGTTACCGAGACCTGTAAAGCACTTATCCCAGTACAGGGCACGTTAGCACACATATTGGGTCCGACTACAAATTCCTCAGCTGAATTCATGAGCCAGAGGGCTAGGAGGAAGGACACCCATGGCTCACAGATCGTGAACACGCATGGGAGATAAGAGCGCACGGCTTCACCTCGTGGAGAGGAAAGGCGCTGTACACAAGTGGTACACCCGGTCAGTTTGTACCTGAAAGAACACAGGACAAAACCAGCTAAACCCGGATATTGTAAAATCTTATGAAGGTATTGGGTGTTTCCCAGCCCACTGCTCTACAGATGTCTGCTAGAGAGGTGCAATTAGCCAGTGCCCACTGTGTTGAGGTAAAATCGAGACATTAAAGTATGCTTCCTTCAGGTCTACCGCCGCAAACCAATCTTGATGCCTAATGCATGTCAAAATGTGCTTATGCATTAGCATCTTGAACTGGAGTCTGTGCAAGGCCCGGTTCAGAACTCGCTGGTCCAAGATTGGCCGCAACCCACCGCCCTTCTTGGGAACGATGATGTAAGGGCTGTAAAACCCCTATCTCACCTCGGCTGGAGGGACAGGTTCTATTGCGCCCTTCTGCAGGAGGACTGCGATCTCCGCCTGCTGGACGGCGGCGCTCTCATCCTTCACTGAAGTGAAAAGAACACAGCGGAATTGGGGCGGGAGTCTGGCGAATTGAATCACATAGCTGAGTCGGATGGTTCTGACCATGTTCGTGAGGCTCAGGCTGCAAGCGCTCTGTGTCCGGTAGCCATGGGGCGGCGACCGTGACATTGTGACCTGAGGAGAGAGAAAACTGTTCTTTTTTTCACAATGTGGGTACCGCAACTCGTACGGGGTTTTACTTTGAATGATTGTGTAATGGCAAATGTTCCTAGGCATAGCGGGTTCATACACCTGGGTTCGTACACCAATAGCACGTTATGACTCCGGCTCTGCAGGTGAATATCTCCAAGTGATCAAAGGCAAAGTCCTGGTGACGTCAAACCATGAGATTCATCTGTGCATAAAAGCAGGGCCGAAATACAACGGATGTACGATGTTCCTCAACAAGTTACTTGCAATCTTAGCCACAAATGTTGATAGACAGCCCAAAGTTCCCTAGTGTAGTTTTAAAGTACATATTTTTCAAGCAATAGACTGTTTTTGGAAAACTCTTAAAGCGTGTCCTCTGCCAAATAAATGGGAATGGTATTTAAGTATTTTAGACCTTCTTGTTTGGTTCTCATGCGTTACGTTGACTAATGCGAGTAATGTACATGGATCGGCCTGGTAAAAATGAAGTTCCTCCACAGGAGTGGCTGCTCTGATCGATAGGACATAATCAATAATGAATGTGGCAATTACCGAGCTGAAGAATTGTGAACACACACCTGCTGATTAGTCTACTTTGTTTTCTGATTTATCACACGTTTTCTGCCAACCAGAGGACTCTTTCCTGCATAGCATGCAGCCTAAATTTCACATGCATAACATGCATAACATGCATTATCCTTTCACTGTACTTTGCACTTTGGTTTACAGCTGTTGCATAAGGAGGAACTTGAAAAGGATTGAAAGTCTTAAATGGACACCAGTCCTCAATATAGGCTATTTAAAAATATTTAACTTTTTTAATTTGTCGGTTTCTGTGCGGGATAAAAAAGTGACATAATATACCTATATTCAGACTTTGTCACCACCACTAGTAGGGGTGCACCATTTGATTGGTCACCAATCGAAATCGGACGATATTCGTCTTAAATCCGTGATCGGCCGATCGTGCCTAGGGCCGATCTTTTTTGCAGCATACAGGAATCACACATACAATGCTAATGACTGAGAGATTTCTCAGCCCTTGATGCATGACAGTGTGGCCTCTGGAGGGTGAATTGTTGGAAATGAAGCATTCACAAATTTAAACTTTCAGACATGATGTAATTCAGATGAAAATGCCTGTTTGTTTTTAAAAATGTGTAAGAATTACACGTGTATGAATATTGAGTCGTTACGGTAGATATTATTCTGCCTCATTGCACAGTGAGCAGGAAGAGGATAAAGAGGCTGCTAACGGGTATAAAAACGAATTAAACGGCAAATAAACATGCAAATACATGACACATGTTGTGAGTCGTGACAATCAGAGGTTGTGTTGAGCGATCATGAACACTTTTAGCTTTACTCCCTTCAACACGAGCGCTCTCTGTGTCAATCAAACATGCGCACTCTCAATATATCATCAGTCCCTCATCTCAGCGATATTCTGTGAGGATCCCAATTTAAATCAGATTAATATTAGTCACAATACCACTAATAACAGATGCAACTGTTTAACCTTCAATAACGGCACCACTTCTTCACGTATTTGCTTAATAATTAGTGATTTGTGTTACAACAAGACGCCAAAGACAGTATATATCATAGATATTAATGATTTCTCACTGGAACAGTTTTGGAGCTTGTAATGATTTTTCTTATTTTTGAAAGTATCCCTGCTGTGTGTGATGCTCACATGGTTTTTACTGCTTTCCAGTATGTCACAATGACCTTTTGATATTGACAACAGAACTATTAATAACTGTTCCACTTCTGACACTCACTCGACAATGTGTTGATTTTCTCACCTTGAACTTGAGAAAAGGCCAGTGTCAAGTTGGCAGACAGAATTTGCATGCCCCGCCCCGGACATAGGGGTGTAAAGGGAGCAGGCGAGCGAATGCCAGACAGATTTTTTCTTCGGAGCCAAACGGCTGTGTGATCAGAGAGCTGTGTGACACTGTGTGCTTCACCCACCTCTGCAAGAGATCTTGCTGTTGGATCTGACGGCGCATTATAGCGGCTTTCTCCTCTCTACACGCCGTGCAGACTCTGCCCCTGGGCGCTTCGACAGCGCTTCTCTTATAAAAGAGTTGACTTCTCTGAAATAGTTTATTGTCCTCTAAAAGAGCAACATACACAAGTGAGCGTTGAATGTGTCCTTTTCAGGACACGTCTTTTTAAAGATGCCCTTCCGCCACTGTGTATGTTCCTAGATGCAGTCGATTCCTCTTCAATTCTGACGGTCATAAAAGCTGTCTCGTGCGCCTGGGCTGCGAATACACACAGTGCGAGAACATAGCCATGGCAACATTGCGGTCACGGCTTTCTTTTCTCATAAGCCAAAGCCACTTCAGCAACCCCCCACGTCATTCCTTCTTTCCATGGGATTAAAACGAAAAAAAAAGGGCTGGGAGGAGAATCCTCAGTGCTCCCTTTTTCTTTGCAAATTGTCAAAGGGCAATTCCCCCACTTCCTGGGTCATCAGACCAGCGCACGCTGTTCTCACAGCACCCCGGCACCAAAACCTTGTAGAACAGGCTCACCGGACATGGCCATCTCGCCTTCGGACCCACAACTGCCCAGCCCCGGCAGGCCAGCGCTGACGAGTCTCGAGGATGTCCCTGCAGGACCTCCTACTCTGTCACCGCCACGGTAGAGTACATTAATTGCCATGGTGGCGTACGCTCTCGTCACGTCACAACTCGCCCGCCGTCTCCTCCTTTGGAGTCACCTGTGACTCAGGTTGCTGCTCGCCACTCATATCCCTGGCGACCGCAACATGACAGTGGGCGCGCTATCGCGATAGGTCTCGCTCAGCGGAGAGTGGAGGATCCACCCCCAGGTGGTCAAGCTGATTTGGGGCCACTTCGGCAGGGCACAGATAGACCTCTTTGCCTCCCAAGACAGCTCCCACTGCCCGCTCTGGTTCTCCCGAACGGAGGTCCCTCTCGGTACAGACGCGCTGGCACACAGCTGGGCTCAGGGGCTGCACAAGTACGTATTTCCCCCAGTGAGCCTTCTTGCACTGGTGCTGTGCAAGTTCAGGGAGGACGAGGAACAGGTCACCTTGGTGGCTCCTTTTTGGCCCACCCAGACCTGGTTCTCGGATCTCACGCTCCTCGCAACAGCACCTCCCTGGCAAATTCCCCTGAGGAAGGACCTCCTTTCTCAGGGACGCGGCACCCTCTTGCACCCACGCCGAGACCTCTGGTATCTCCACGTCTGGCCCCTGGACGGGATGCGGAAGACTTATGTGGTCTACCACCTGCAGTCATAGACACAATCAACCAAGCCAGAGCTCCCTCTACCAGGCAACTTTACGCCCTCAAGTGGTGTCTGTTCGCAAATTGGTGTTCTTCCAGATCTGAAGACCCACAGAGATGCGCAGTTCAGTCAGTGCTTCATTCCTGTAGGAGTGGCTGGAGGGGAGGCTGTCCCCCTCCACCTTGAAGGTGTGTGTCGCTGCTATCGCAGTCCACCACAACGCAATAGACGGCAAGTCCCTTGGTAAGCACAACTTGATTATCCTGGAGGTTGAACCCTTCCCGGCCAAGCCTGTTCCCCTCCTGCGATCTCTCAGTGGTCCTCTCGGGCCTTCAGAGACCCCCCTTCGAGCCGCTTGATTCAGTCGAGCTCAAAGCCCTCTCCTTGAAGACGGCCCTCCTGATCACGCTTGCTTCCATCAAGAGGGTTCGGGACCTGCAAGCGTTCTCTGTCAGCGACACTTGCCTGGAGTTCGATCCGGCAGATGCTCACCTCATCCTAAGACCATGACCGGGCTACCTGCCCAAGGTTCCTACGACCCCCTTTCAGGTTCAGGTCGTGAACCTGCAAGCAAAGCTGCCCCAGGAGGAGGCAGACCCAGCCTCTTCGCTGCTGTGTCCAGTACGTGCTTTGCGTACCCATGTGGACTGCATGCAGGGCTCTAGTTGCTCTGAGCAGCTCTTTGTCTGCTTTGGCGGATGGCGTAAAGGGAGCGCCGTCTCCAAACAGAAGTTAGGTCATTGGGTTGTTGAGGCTATTTCCCTAGCCTATCACACCCAGGTCGCTCTCGCTTCCTGGATGCTCTTCCTGTTGGGCTTGGGCTCCACAGGCATAGTTCCCACTTCAGGCAACTCCCTGTGATGTATTTTCTGCGGTACGTCCCCCCACTGGCAGGACCCGCGTCTCCCTGGGGCAGTCCTCGCTGCCCCCCAGTTGCCGTGTCTGTAGCAACTCCTCCCTTCTCAGGCAGGATCTACCACAGCACCATGTGCAGGAGTGGCTTGACAACCCCCGTGTATTAACCACAAGTTACCTCACCCCAGTTTGGGTTGGTCGTGGTCTCCGCAGGGCCTTTTCCCCCTGAAAGAATAGGAACGGGAAAGGATGCCTTCCCCGACGCATCTATAGCGTTAAGATAGCCCTAGCTGCTTGTTAACTCTATGACGAGAAACCTAGAGCGAGAAAAGGCGCAGATGGCCGGCTGGCTCACATGCAAGTCATGTCGCTTGTTTCCATACGGGTACGGGGAAACTAAGTGTGGTATATGACACCTTTTATTGGGGGCATTGGGGAGGGTTACGTGCAGCCGACCCAGCTGCTTCTAGCATGCAACAGCCTGCTTGCACCTGGCTTGGCAGCCACATAACACGGGGTAGTGCATGGAGTTTTTAAGTCGGACCCCTTGTGTCACTACAATCGACACAACGTCGAGTGAGTGACAGAAGGGGAACGTCATGGTTACTGTTGTAACCTCCGTTTCCTGATGGAAGGAACGAGACGATGTGTTCCCCTTGCCACGTCACTATCCCTACCACTGTAATGTGCCGTAACCGTATTCTCGGCTCCTCAGTGAAAACCTGTCTGGTATTCGCTGGCTCGCTCCCTTTATACCCGTATGTCCGGGGCGGAGCATGCAAATTCTGTCTGCCAACTTGACATTGGTCTTTTCTCAAGTTCAAGTTCAGAGGTACGCGAGGCTCTCAGAAGAGACCCCTTGTGTCACTACAATCGACAAAACGTCTCGTTCCTTCCATCGGGGAATGGAGGTTACAACAGTAACCATGACGTTTTCAATACAAATTAGCAAGTTACAAGTTAGCAATTCACAATTAATGTAATTTTTATTTAATTTTGGTAAAACTTAATAAAATGTAAAAAAAAAATTTAACATTAGTTAAACCATTAGGTATCATAAACAAACAATGAACAATATATTTTTACAGCATTTATTATCATAATGTTAGTTAATAAAAATGCCGACTTCCAGTATGATCATGTTGTACTCATCCTCACGTTAGTTGAGGATTAGTTGAAAGTAATCCATATTACTTTCTTCCATGGAACACAAGGAGAAATTTAGAATGTAGACACTACTCATTTTTCCATTCAATGACAGCGAATGGGGACTGAGGCTGATCATTTTCTTTTGTTTTCCATGGAAGAAAGAAAATCATATACATTTTAAATTCAGTTTAATATATATGGGTTTAGAAAACATGTGGGTGAGTAAATGATGACAGAATTTTCATTTTTGGGTGAACTATCCCTATACCCCATTTGAGAGATTACATGAGGTTATAGAAAATATCCCATGTAAAATGTATCATTTGAACTAGACTTTGTGATTTTTTTTCTCTTCTTTTGTTCAATTTCCTTCTTTCTTTTAACTCTTTAACCAGCACCCCTATTTTTGAGAATTTTCTGAAAACGACATACCCAAATACAAATCTCTGTAGCTATAGAACCCTATGGTCCACATTCATAACTCTGATATTTTTTTAATCTAGACACTTGAAACTTTGTTACCCAAGAGTCATTATAACTCAAAGTAGCATAGGAACAGAGTAAAACAAGGTAAAATATACATGAAATTGACTCACGATTTCTTTGAATAAACTTCATTTAGGGAAAAATATATCAGAATTTTATGTTAAGGGCCTGAAAACACCATAAAGATAAAACTGAATGTCTGACCAAGTTTTGATTCAAATTTGAGGATGATACTCCCAAAAATGTAGTTCCTGTAAGCTTTTATTCAAGAAAAGTATAGGCGTCCTTTCCAAAAGGCCAAATGGACTCCAAATGGACACCTGGTTACCAAATGACATAAGGAGTAAACACTACATACTACAATACATGTTTATCCATTCAGAACTATTCTGCCCATCAAACTACACAAGAAAAAATGATTTCAGCATTTTAAATTTGAAGGCCTATTTTACAGCACAGGAAAACACACACACACAAACACACAAAAGAGGATTTCAGTTTGAGTCACATTCATCTATTAGCAGCATCAATATTCCATCATATTACAATATCAAATGTCATATACCTTATCATTATAATGCTCAACATTAAAAATGCTTTGTAATTATTATTTTTCTATGTATATAATTATATATATATATTTATTATATCTTCACCTGACATCTTGTAATCCTTTCCTTCCATTATATTTATATTCAATGCACCATTCATTCATATAAACGTATCACTGTAATCTCATATCTTGCTAGTCATCTCCACTGTTATTGAGTCTAAACTACAGGGGTGAGATAGCTTTTGAGTGTTGGAATATGGATTAGAATCGATATTTCTTTGAAAATGAACATGATGCGAACTCTATCTCGAAAACGCTCATGCAAACCAAAGGAGGATATTTCATTTTTTTTCCCTATTTTTCGTTGTTTTGGATTAAAAAGTGGGATCCATTTTGAAGAGTGGACCCTTACATTGAAATGTATGCTGTTGTTTCTTGGATTCGTCCAAACTGATCTGAACCATACGAGATGAAAGATGAGTATAACGGTTCATTTTGCTCATTTTCAAATGAGAAGTCCTTTTGCATTTAATTTAACCCTTTCCTCTCTGGTGAATTGATTGCAAAAACAAGTTTAGAACATGATTCTTGAGTGTTTTACCTTTCAAATGATGCATAGTTTATGATAGTCAGTTGAATATTTGTTATAAAACAAAGCTTAAAAAGTAATAAAAGTATCGCCACTCCCTCGAGGGCCCGCCCGCGGGCCGGTGCGGGATAACTTTGAAGAAATAAAAAAGAAGAATATTGGCATCCTTTACTAACTCATGTATACAAGGGCAGTGATTCATTTCACCGAGTTTACAAATAGGCTAACCCATGCTATCAGACATGCCTATAACAGTTTCATGTTGACACCTGTTACACAGTTACTCTGATTCCTGGTGTGCTTTTTCTCTGATAATTCTTCCTAAAGCTTCCGTGAAGCACAGATTTGAAAAAAAGCTACTGACACATTTTATGCAAATATTCAGTGAATTGTTGAATAATTTGATGATGAAGCTAATTGAAAAACACGACAATATAATAAAAAGTCTCTTCACAATGATGTCAGCTAATGACAAGTAGTGAACTTTGTGTTACATAAATAAACTAACAGCCAAGATGGAAAGTTTCAAACCAAAGCATTAACAAAAAAAAAGAAATAAATAAAAAATACTCTGGGTAATGGTCACCAAATATGGTTTTAAAATATTCTTTTGAGCAACACTGATCTTCATATTTAGTGCTTACTTGGCCCCTAAACAGACTGATTTAACAGAAAATCATTGATATATTGCTACCTCTTGTTGATATTTAACATATGTTTCAATATTTTTTAGCATTTGCTCTGAAATGACTGTGAAAGGGGTGATAAATATTTCAACCAAACAGCAATTGTTGCTGAGTAGATTGACAAAATTAATGTTTAAGTGAATGTTTTTCAATGCATTAACACAAAATGCTAATTTAATGCTATTTTAAATCAATAAACAGCAACGATTGTTAAAAAAAATTACAAAAAAATAAATTTAATAGGGATGGGATGATATGGTTATCTCACGATTCAGTTTGATATACATATGAGGTTCACGATTTTATACTATCTTGATTCTACAGTATATGATAACACTTAAATGACAAGGAATGGTATTTTTTAAATGCTTCTGCAAAATGCACATTGTAATTTCTCATCAAAATAAAGTTCTTTAATACACAATTTAAAATGCTCAAAGTTTAAATTATAGAGTTTTTCATATACCTTTCTCTATAAGAAAATATAACAAACAAATAATCCTTCAAAGGGCTACATTCAGGCTGATCAGATGCAAAACAAGCAATTGAACTAAACTGAACCTGTCCTGGAAAAGAATGTGAAAACTTTTGCAAAAGAAATGTTTGCCATCATAATTATAATCATATTTTAACTTTTAAAAAATATAAATATACTGCATTCAATCAATTAATATTATTTCTTGAAATTGTATATATATATATATATATATATATATATATATATATATATATATATATATATATATATATATATATATAATGATATGAGCTGTCACTTTATGAAATAATGTGTACAATTTATAAGTAATAACACAAAGTTTACATTCATTTGTAAAACAAGTGCTATAATGGTACTGTCACTTTAAGAGACTAACGCACATCTTACAGACTCGCACAGGTATTGCGGTTCATTTATTAATGAGAGAGAAGTCTTGATTTTTTTTAGTGCATCCATGCTTTTTACTTTTTTAGCTGACTGTAAATAACAAATTGTGTTAAAAGACACATTACTCTCATCACATAAATCTCATCTTTGATGGACACACATTACACAGGAGAAATGGTCCATTTTAATCTCAAGCACTTTTTTAACAAAACAAGGCGATTTTCCAGGTATTCCAGATCTTACATTTCTAAAAGCCAAATTCAGGCACTTTAAGCACTTCAATGACATTGTGCAAACCCTGTAAACAGTATAGGAAAAAAGTGCTGGAGGGGTAAAACCAAGCGATAAAGATATTATGATGTTTGACAGGTCATTTCATTAATGATCACATGGACAGAAAACAATATTGCAAAAAATGTGTGTGTGTGTGTGTGTGTGTGTGTGTGCACAGGCATATATTCCCAGGGGAAGGAGGGGAGGCAACCCCCATTATCAAAACAGGCAAGTGCAACCCATCCATTATTTATACCATGATCAATGGAAACATGTAAATGTCTCATGCTACAACACCCCCCCTCCCCCCCTCCCCAATGTTTAAGCCAAATGTAAACCCGTGTGTGTGTGTGTGTGTGTGTGTGTGTGTGTGTGTGTGTGTGTGTGTGTGTGTGTGTGTGTGTGTGTGTGTGTGTGTGTGTGTGTGATAACAGTGAATTGGAGAATTGCTGATTGTGTTCCAAAACAAAAACATGGGAACCACCTGTCACACTAGGAGATCAGCTTATATGAGACCACACATGACAATATGAATTTTCTGTTTTGTTAAGGTCCAGTTTATGACTGGAATGATTATAATCTTGCTTGTGTGATAACATGGCTTACCATAACACCGTGCATGCTGATGCCTGTTCAACATTGTCAACATTTCAATACGTCAACATCGAGTAGAATGTTTGAAAAGATAAAAAATCATGCTGAAGATCTCTTTCTTAAGAATATCAGGACATCTCTGTCTCGTACACCTAAATGTGCAGACCACAGAACCAACAATGGGCAAAATGCATCCCATAAACATGAAAGTTAGTTCTGTTTTGTGACATGATAATATGTGATGTAATACTTATTTTTATTGTTCATATTTAAGGTTAGGTATTTACGGTTAAAGTCAGAAGTTTACATACACTAAGTTAACTGTGCCTTTAAGCAGCTTGGAAAATTCCAGAAAATTATGTCAAGCCTTTAGGCAATTAGCCAATTAGCTTCTGATAGGCTAATTGGAGTCAATTGGAGGTGTACCTGTGGATGTATTTTAAGGCCTACCTTCAAACTCAGTGCCCCTTTGCTTGACATCATGGGAAAATCAAAAGAAATAGTACGCAAGTATAAACACCATGGGACCATGCAGCCATCATTCTACTCAGGAAGGAGATGCATTCTGTCTCCTAGAGATAAATGTAGTTTGATGCAAAAATTGCAAATCAATTCCAGAACAACAGCAAAGGACCTTGTGAAGATTCTGGAGTAAACAGGTAGACAAGTATCTATATCCACAGTAAAACAAGTCCTACATCGACATAACCTAAAAGGCTGCTCAGCAATGAAGAAGCCACTGCTCCAAAACCACCATAAAAAAGCCAACAAAAATAAAAACTAAAACTTTTTGTCCATAATGACTAGGGCTGGGTATCAGGTTCGATACATTTTAGGTACTGACTGAATTGCCTCTAAACAATCGAGTATTGAAAAATGTCTTGTCGTTCGGGACCAAATTTCGATACCTAAGGGGTTAATCTCGTCAACATCAGTGATAAGCACGTAGCATGCTAGATGTGCACAAATCTAAAAGTGCTGGTGATTGGCTGTGTTTAGGCATCAAGGAAAAACACTAGTATCAGAAAATGGTTTGAGTTCCAGGGCTGAGATAGAATGTTATCAGTAACATTGCTAACACTGTTCTACATTACAGAGAAATACTAAACCGCAATAATGAGCCTTTAAAATAACATTTTTACAAGCGCACGCATGAAGCGAGCCGCAGTGACACTGGGAAAAGCAGTAATGATTCTGAATGTGTCTGAAAAAACAGCAAGAGACTGTCTGAACATTTTGTTCATTTATAGAGAGAAATGCACATTCGTGTTGAGCAAACAGACGATGATCTCGGGATCAATGATGGTCAGAGTGATCGCAATAGCTGATGCCTTTGACCATGTCATGACGATAACTATATAAAATTATACAAAATGTATAATCTAATACAAGAACATGTTCATCTCGAACCATGATTTATATTTGACAGTGATTTTTTTTATCACTGAAATTATAATTATTATTTTTACATTTATAATTGTTTTTATGTCTTCATTTGTGCAAGTAATTTTCTGTCTGCATGTTTAGACGGATTCTTGCCTGACGGTAAATGGAAAGGTGGTTACGTATATATATATATATATATATATATATATATATATATATATATATATATATATATATATCACTTTATTCTATATTTATTTGCTTTTTCATTTTGTTTGGAGTGCACTTCGAATTTAGAAATATATATTTAAGTTTTTTATTTAACTAATTATTTAATTTTCAATGCAAAATCAATAAAGGAAGAATATTCACTAATCCCTCAGCCCTGACGTTTCCGATGTAATTGGATATATATATTGTGAATGAGGGAACAAAACAAATTTATTCACACACATGATATATTTTCCTGGATAACGAAATACCCAATGGGTAGAGAATGCACGGATGAAGCTTCTTTGCCAGTTTCATTTGAACTTTTAGTTGAAATAAATAAAAAATAAAGCTAAAAGTTTGAAATCAAGGTGTCTTGCTTTATTGTGTAAGCTTAACCATAACCATGTTTACCAAAAAATATCCCATAGTACCGCCTAGCGTCCAACCAGCGGTTCATCGTTTTACTGCAGAGTTTTTTATTATTTTCCGACCAAAGTATAAAAAACGTATCGTTTAGGAACTTATATATTTTTTAACCTGAATACTAAAGTTAAAATACATGTACGTTATTACACCATTCTAAGTAGAATTTGATTTTATATGTGAGTTTTATAAAAATGCTAGCTGCACTAAGTTGAATGCATTAAGCTGAAGACATCTTTTAGTTCATTTTTTTACTTAGTTATTTTTGTAAACAACTAAAAAAAAACAGCCTGCAGCTTTATTATCTAGGCAAATACAAGTATCGGATTGGAACTCGGTATCGGCAGTTATTTAATATTTAAAAAATCGGATCGGGGGCCAAAAAAGCTCATCGGGAGATCTCTAATGGTCATTATTAGGGCTCGGTATCATTCAAAAATGTTCGATACTGACACCAGTTCTGTATGGATGAATAGAAATCTTGCATACATTTACAAATGGTGTTAACAGCTTGGCTTGAATAGTCACAACAAAGTCTGTTGTAAAACTAACAACAGTCACGTTATGTTTTAAATCACCTCGTATGTTGTCACAAATCATACTGTACAGTTTTGGTAAGGTGGTGTCCGAAATGTAGTGTCGAGATGGTAGGGCATAGCGTGAATCCAAAAGCTCCAAAAGAAACCTGCATTCTCTACCACAGAGTTGGGCTGGTTGTCCAAATCTATGAATTGAACCACTTTCACTGTAATCTTTATGGCCTTATCACTCTCTCGAGGATATTTTTCCTTCCTTTTAAAAGTTTTGTCCAGTGTTTGTTGCTTCGGCGCAGCAGGCTTTTCCTGTGTTGTTTTAGTGAACTTGCTGTTTTCCACTGCATGCTTAGTTTTAAGATGTCGTATCAAATTGGTTGTATTGAAAGCAGCTCTATTGCTACGCCTCAAGAAACGATCGTATTGCAGATATTGCAAGTGGATGTTGGACAGTTTTCGCTTTCTAGTTTAAAATATTTCCACACAGCTGACATTTTAGCCACGGGGTTGCTAATGCTAAGTTACTTGTCAGTTTACATTCTGTCGCAAATTGTGCTCAGCTGACGTAAACGGTCGGAGTAAGGCGATCGGGCTGACTGCCGATCCCCGATCAGTTAAGAAATGCCCATATCGGCTCCGATCCAATACTTGAGATCAGGATCGGGACATCCCTAATGTCTATCGTTATGTTTGGAGGAAAAAGGGTGAGGCTTGCAAGCCGAAGAACACCATCCCAACCGTCAGACATGGGGTGGCAACATCATGTTGTGGGGTGATTTGCTGCTAGAGCGACTGGTAAACTTCACAAAATAGATGGGGAAGGAAAATTGTGTGGCTATATTAAAGCAACATCTCAAGACATCAGCCATGAAGTTAATGTTTGGTCACAAATGGGTCTTTCAAATGGACAATGACACCAAGTATACCCCTTTAAAGTTGTGGCAAAATGGACAACAAAGTCAAAGTATTGGAGTGGCCATGACAAAGCCCTGACCCTAATCTAATCTAATAATCTCAAAATTATGGGCAGAACTGAAAAAGCATGTGCGAGCAAGGAGGCCTACAAGCCTGACTCCGTTACACCAGCTCTGTCTGGAGGAATGGGCCAATATTCCAGCAATTTATCGTGAGAAGCTTGTGGAAGACTTAAAAAGAAGAATTTAAAGGCAACGTTACCAAATACTAACAATGTGTATGTATACTTCTGACCCACGGGGAATGTGATGAAAGAAAAAAAAGATGAAATAAATAATCATCTCTACACTTATTCTGACATTTCACATTCTTAAAATAAACTAATGATCCTAACTGACCTAAGACTGGGAATGTTTTCTCCGATTAAATGCCAGGAATTGTGAAAAACTGAGTTTAAATGTATTTGGCTAAAGTGTACTTAAACTTCTGACTTCCACTGTAGGTGTGCTTTTACTTTTCTAAGCAATTAGACGTTTAATTTCACCAAACAAGCAAAACATTGGAAGGAAACGAGACATATTTTTGGACCAAAATATTGCATAGATTTGGGGATGGGTTCTTTTACTTGTGCCACATAGAAATCACACAGAATACCCAAACAACTGCAAAGCAACAAATTAAAAACCACTCTGAACACCTTTTCAGACACATAGCAATGTCCTTGGCTGGCAACCACTCACAACCTATGTTTTAGTTTTGCACAGGCGAGTACCACTCACATTTTCTTCTGTAAATGTCAAAAAAAAATTCAATCTAGTTTATGATGTAACATGAATCTGATTTCCTGATCTCAGTTTTTAATCCTACATTATGTGTTTGAGCTTTATAGGGTATATTTTTAAGTCACTGTAGCACTAATCTTCAGGTAGGACCTGGGTTGAATGTCTTTATTCAATGTAAACAGGGGATGCAAAACTCAGAATGGCTAAAAAGAGATGGCTACTCTTACAGAAGTGAAAGTGTAACAATTACAGTTTGAATGTGCCTATGACGAGTTCATTCTTGTTTGGGAGAACAGCCTGGCTTCAATCATTCAACTAAACAACATCAAGATGTGTGTGTGTGTGTGTGTGTGTGTGTGTGTGTGTGTGTGTGGGCATGTTTATGTGGACATTTTTTTAGGTTACAAACTGGTAATTATAAGGGAATTATGTTATAAATTTGGTTTATGAGGACATTTCTAGTGTCTCCACAATTTAAATAGCTTAAAAAAACATATTAAACGATGCTTTATTGAAAATGTACAAATACAGAAAGTTCTCTGAGAGGGTTTGGTTTAGGGGTAGTGTTAGGTTAGGAGTGAATATATAGTTTGTACAGTATAAAAATCATTATGTCTATGGAAAGTCCTCATAATGATAGGTAGTCCAACGTGTGTGTGTGTGTGTGTGTGTGTGTGTGTGTGTGTGTGTTTTAAGAAAGAGCCATTAAATATCCCAGGTGTGTATGACTTTCTTCATCAGAACGCATTTGAGGGAAAAGAGAAAAATATTTTAGCACAAGAGGTCCATAAAATGTAAGTGATGATGATCTGACATTTGAAGCTCCAAAAATCACAGACAGTCAGCATAAACATCCTCCATACGTCTCCAGCGGTTAAATGAATGTCTTTTAAAGCAATGCGATCACTTTTGGTGTGAAAAAGATACATAAAAGTACTTGTAGCCTGTGCGACACAGCTGGAAGAGCAGCAGAGTTTGCTAGTAGGTGGACAGAAGCTGTACAGAAGCTTCCTTGGTTTTGTTTTAGATTAGTATTTGTATCAGATTGTTTACTCACATTTGCATTTGTGTGCTTTTCATCTGTGAGATTACATCTGTCACATCAATGCGAATATGTTATACGAGAGACCACGTGAACTCTGTGTTCTCATGAATGTGTATGCTGCTGACCAAAAGCGATGTTTTATAGTTAAAAGTACTACAGTATATATTGATCTTTTCAAGCCAAAAGTGATCGTATTGCTTTAGAAGACATTTATTTAACCACTAGTGTCGTATGGATGACTTTTATGCTGACTATTTGTGATTTTTGTAGCTTCAAAAGTCAGATCACTGTCCACTTGCATTTTAAAGACCTATTGAGCTAAGATATTTTTCTACAAATGTGTTCTGCTGAAGAAAGAAATTCATACACACCTGGGATATAATTAGGGTTAGTGAATGATGAGAGAATTTTTATTTTGGGGTGAACTGTCCCATTTAAACAGTAAAAATTAAGTCACTTTATCTGGGATTTTTAAATGGTTTTTAAAAATCATTTTATATCGTTTGCACACACAAAGAGCAATTTCTAGCGGATGAACTTCAGAATAATGTCCATGACTTTTACATGATTTTTATATTTCTTAATGATTTTCACCTTTAGCATTATCACTTATTACTATGTTAATGAACACATCGTAGTCGAAAGTGCTCATTTAAAAACTAGAGCCTTGGAGTACTTTTTGTGTAACGTTTCTACAAATTTAGAAAACAAGACCGTGGGGACCATGCTTACAGGTCCCTGGTCGCGCGTGACGTCATAACAATACCGTTATCTTGAACAACAATGACATCACCAAGCAACAAGAGTCGTGATAAGATTTCCATACAGTTCTTGGGCATCCCCATAACTGAACAGCAGCTTGTAGTGGTGATAATATAATACATACAAACATAAATTCATTAACATGATCAAAGGTTTCACTTCAGCAGGCCTCACAACATCCGTGCTGATGCTGAAGATAACAGCCTACACAGCAGGCGAACTTGCAACACTGTTTCAAACAAAAACGGTTTGTTACGTCACATACAGTAAATATGTAAACAATAGCGCTGTTTCATATGTTACAAAGTTAAAGGTAATATTCAGATTTGAAGTACTATATCGGTTCCTCTGCATTTGTACCTCTTCGATGGACCTTATACAACAGAGCACTTCACAGAGATAACATTAAACGTGTTTTCTCAATACCCTTTTATTAGCGCCACATTTGCTTCAAGGTTTATGACCAAAACAGGGAACTAGAGCGTCTCCTTACCTGACTCGCTTTGTGCAGCTGCTTCTTAAACCCCGCCACCGACATCCTCAAAATAAGATGAGAAACACGAAGGGGGAGGAAAAGAAAATCTTTAAGGGGCAAAACGGTTCGATAATCCTCCACAGAGCACAAATTATGGAGGCTACCACAGTTTGACGAAACGCTTTTAGTCTATTTAATCATTTCGCGGTGAGGTTTTTCTCCCTGTTCAACTGACAAGTGGCGGCGGTCGGATCGGTTCGTTTCGAGCGTTGTGATTGGCGGAGAGCCGCACACGTCACGGGAGCATCTCGTAGAACCCCTTTAATAAAATTAAAAATATAGTCCTATCAGTGTTTGTCGTTAATAGGACGCCTTCGAGAAACTTTTGACTGTGAAGCAGAGCAACAACTTGTAGGAAATAAGTGGCAAGAAAGTTTGGCCATTGCTCTTTGTAGTCACAGTTTCATAAACATGTAAATATTTACGAATTTGTATGGGACAAATCTGAGAAGAGTCAGTAGGTTGTTGGGATTGGATATTGTGTGAAGCTGTGTGATTTTGGGTTCATCGAGGACCCTCAGGCAATTAACAGCTATTTGCTGCTCTCTATTGGTAATTCATGAACTGTACTAACCACTAGATGAGTAAATGTGTTATATATATACAATCCAACTATCCCTTCACACCCTTATGCATGTACAGGGTTTTTATTTATCTATATATTTATTTATTTATTTTAAGTAAAGACAGAACTAACAACAATAAAGAAATAACAACAATGTAGTACATTTTTTACCCTTATGCATCAATAATAAAAAAAAAAAGCTACTCTGAGGACAAAAAAAGTCCACATCAAAGAGTTGTCATAAAAATATTATATTATTATTAAATCATAACTACCAAATATTCGTTCATTTTCAGGATTTTAACCCTTTAAAAGCCAGTTTGATTGTGTAATCCCACTGTTGTTTTTACACATACACATACAATTTCTCAATACACACATGCAAAACACACTCTGACATCCATACCAACACACCCACAAAATTTCAGCTGCATCATTTATTCAAATGGCCTGCAGTGCTTTATAATACAGCAAACAGAAAATAGGAAAAAAGCATGTATTTGCTCCATAGGCTAAACATGATGGAAAATGGCGCCATCTGGTGGGAAATATAAAAAATGTATATTTTGAAGCCAGAGCTCTGGAATGTAATAGAGCATAATAGAATAGAATTCCTGATTTAATGGCAATGAGATAAAATATTCCCGTTTTAACTGATTTCAATGAGGACATTTTTGTCCTTAAGATCCTGAGTGTAACTATTTTGTGTAGGAACTGAGCTTGAAATAACAAATTCCTCCAAAAAACACACCTTTGGCAAAATGTATGCTTTTGGCATTAAAATTAAAAAGACAAAAATGTCCCAAAGGTCGTACAAGGGTTAAATCAAACAAAATACAAACACTTTGACTGCATAAGTCTGCACACATTTTCATAACAGGGTCTCTAGCTATTTTTACAGTAAACCAATCACATTTTAAATAATGCCTGTAGGTAAATACACCTGCCATCAATAAAAGTGATTCTGATTCAACCCACGTTTAAGTCTGCTGTTCCTGTAGGATTTCCTTGAATGTTTGGGGTTGCATCCTACTGGGAAAGCCACAGTCTGCAAAGAGTTGCCAAAGACACTCTGAGAGCTAATTATTGAAAAGCACTAATCAGGAGAGGGATATACTGTAAAAGAATATCGAAGGCCCTGGATGTACCATGGAGCACTATCAAAACCATCATCAATAAGTGGAGAAAATGTGGCACCACAGAGACATTGAAAGATCAGGACAACCCTTCCAAATTGATGAGAGACAACAGGCATTTCTTTAAGGTATACCGGTCACTCCTCGCATGTGACTACCATCTCTCGTATTCTGCACATGTCTGAGCATAAGGGGTAGGGTAGCAAGATAGAAACCCTTTCTTACAAAAAGTAACATCCAAGCCTGTCTAAATTATTCACAATATTCATTCAGTCACCCCAAACCATGTGGGAAAATGTGCTATGGTCTGATTAAACAAAGGTTGAACTTTTCAACCTAAATTGTAAAAGATATGTCAATAAAGCTCATAATACAAGGAACACTTGAATCATGGTAGTGGTAGCATCATGCTATGGGGATGCTTCTCTTCAGCTGAGTCAACTGCTCTTGTTAAGATAGATGTAATATAATGTGTGTGTATATATATGTATGTATATATATATATATATATATATATATATATATATATATATATATATATATATATATTAGTACATAAATAAAATGTGAAAGAAATTGAAAGTGGAGACTTATAGCAAAACAGGGTTTTAATTTCTCACCCACACATATCATATCACATCTGGAGATATCAATTTAACCCCTGGAATCAGATGGATTACTTTTTTGCTGCCTGTATGTGCTTTCTGGTCACTGTTCACTTGCATTGTGTGGACCTACAGAGCTGAGACATTCATCCAAAAATCTTTATTTATAGTCTGAAAAAGAAAGTCATACACATCTGGAAGGGCATGAGGGTGAGTAAATGTTGAGAGATTTTTGTGTGAACAATCCCTCTGAATTCATCACTTGAGGTCCCTCTGAGTACAACTAACTTTCTCTACATGATAATTGACAGGCGGAGGGCGGGGCCGGGTCGTGATGCTACACACTCAGCCACCAATCATGCTAATCAAGCCTCAGAGAGGAATAATGGCCAACTGGAGACTACAGTGGGACAGAGACAGATTTATGGGCAGCTGTTCGAAACATTTGTGTGTGTCTTTTTGTTTCAGTTCTTCATTAAAATATTATTTATATTGTCAAGCCGGTTCTCACCTCCTCCTTTCCATTAATCCCTTTACAACATGTTTCAGATTGTTTTTTATGTCTGTTTCTACCTAGTTTACAGGCTCTTGGTAAAATTATGTTTCACGATTAACTGTTTCTCTAGTTATTTATTCGTTAATATGTAAAAACAACTGTCAGTTATTCATTTAACAGTGCTGCTCAGGTCTCTACATGGTTTGTCAGCAGCTGCCAGAGTCAAATTCAAGACTGTGTTTTGGCCTACAATGCAACTAATCATCCCACCTTGTGGTTGGCAACATTTGATTATAGACATAAATGTATCTAGCCTTTTCAGAATTTTAAAAATCTCTCCATTTTGGCCCAAAAACAGTATTTTACAATTTAAGTATACAGTAAGTGTAAAGTATTACTTCCAATCACTCTAGAAACTCCAGACACAGCAATTACATTTAGACTTTCTTAAGACATACATTAATTATTAACAATAAATCATCATTTCAAATCAGTTTTGGCATCCACATTTAAAGATGTTTGAGAAGGTTAAGTTTACACTCAATTGATATTTTTCAAACATTTACTTATTTGATTTTATTACTGGGTAACACTTTTTGCATTGACGTTATGCAGCATTAAATTATTACCTTAACTGCTAGATTTTAGAAAGGCTGCCTAAAACAATGCCAAATGCTTCTGCTACTTCTTTTGTGTGCCTTTCTGCTGTTCCATCAGCCACTCTTGCTCTTCTTCTTAATAGCTTTACTAGTGTTACTACTCCTGTTGTAATGTTTCACTAAAGTAACCATTGTGAATGTATTTAATGTAATACAGTTTTCAATACCTCTAATATCTTGGGTCATTAGAGCGGGTGCTGCCCTGAAACAACATGAGGTGTTATACAAAAGCAAAGGATCTGTTACATAAATTATTTTTGTTATGAGATCATACCCTAAACTATACTTGAAACTCCAGCCAACAGTGAAGGGAAAAAAAATTAATTATGAAAAAAAAAAAATTGGTCAATATTTCTCACTTGTGCCCTTCCTAAACCTGTATATTGTTTTATCTTTTTCCAGAGGAACACAAGCAGAAACTTTGAAGAATCAGATCATTTCCATCCAAGGACAGTTCATGGTGACCACAGCTATCGAGCTCCAAAAAACCCAAAAATCATTTTGAAAGTCCATAGAAATTGTCCATATAACTCATGCTCTATATTCCAAGTCTTCTGAAGCCATACAATAGCTTTATACAGACATTGCAACAAATGTAGGTTGTTATTCGCTGAAAATCTTCCACTCCACTGTAGATCTCAAATCTCATTCAACATATTTGAACTGTCTTGTCATGTGTGCTTATGACACAGACCAATGGCGTTTGAGACTAATGAGTTCAAACCTGGCGCGACATGTCAAACCTTTATTTTTTTTATTCTGAACAAGATCGCAGATTAAATTTCAGAGCTTCAACGGAGCTTCAACATTATTCGTTTTCAGTGAATAATGACTTCAGTTTTGGTTTGATCCTCTCTGAAATCTATCATATGGCCTCAGAAGACTTGGAATATAGAGAATGGGTCATATGGACTACTTTTATGGTACATTAATTGTGGGATTTTTTTGCCTATTATTATTATAAGCTTGGCCACCGTAGTTCTTAAAAAGAAAAATAATATATATATATTTTTTGGTTCAACTGTAAAAACTAACAGCATACAGTTTTAGAATGGCGTGAGGGTGAGAAAATAAAGACATCAATTTCATTTTGGGGTGAACTTTTCAAATTAAGCCTCCCAAATTTATAAATCAGCCTTTTGGATATCAAAACTTGACCTGTTTTGTTTTGGTAACAGTGTTTTCTTAACTATTGCATACCCTAAAATGCTTTGCCAATTCTTTATCTTTTTATGCAGCAAGCGGCACACTGTGCTCAATCATACATACTGCGTTAAATCTGACTTGTTGTTTGTTTGCCTTGCTTCAATAAATCCCATATTGCACAAAAAGGTGTTCATAAATAGTTTTACAAAGCATTTTCTCAGTATTTTTCTCTGAGTTCAATGTACAATGAGCAACTCAGTGCCAAAACTCTAGAGCTATGCTGCTTACGCGGCCAGTGCGACTGCTGTAACATATAACAGCAAAAATACGCGGGGGGCTGGAGCCTATCCCAGCTAACTTTGGGCGAAAGGCGGGGTACACCCTGGACAGGTCGCCAGTGATGCAGCACCTATAAGCTATATAAGTCAACCCTCCTTTATATATCTATCTATATCTATCTATCTATCTATCTATCTATCTATCTATATATATATATATATATATATATATATATATATATATATATATATATATATATATATATATATATATATATCTATCTATCTATCTATATATATATATATATATATATATATATATATATATATATATATATATATATATATATATCACTGATAAGTATAAGGAAAAATTTGAAGCGTCTAGACCTCCTCCCACTGAACATAAAGGCTGCAATTTTTTGTTTATTTTAAGTCCAGCACTTCCAAAGCATGTCATTAAGATCATCAAATCCAGGCAGCATCTCCGGTAGATTAAGTATTGTATAGAAACTCTAGGCGCCTTGCGGGCGGAGCCTGTGTGATGCGCACGTGCGTTGCGTAATACGTACAAATGCGTCACACAAGTATACATCTGCGCCAACGAGACTGTGAATTCAGAATCGATCCAGCTTTGAGGACAGAGTGAAGGTTACCTGCTTCAACAGTGCTTGAACGGCAACCGATCTTTTGTCTTTCTACATCATTCAACATTTTTGATTCCAATCAAAACCGAAAGTTTGATTTTAAGACGCTTGCTTTGTAAAAAAACAAATTTAAACGTAAACCAGCGTCGTTGACCATCTGTGCTAATAACATCTGAAGAGCAGAAAAACACTTTGAAGGTAAGTTTCCATCAGAAATAACTAATTTAGGCCATGAATACGGCTTTTAATTGCTTTATTTGTTTGAAATACACGAAGAAGGCGTTTCATGGAGAACGTGATATCAGTCGTCAACAAACGCGAACAAAGGCGCCATATTTTTTACCGATTTAGATACAATGACGCAGTAGATTGAATCGAGGTGGATCAAATAGGAATCTACAAATTTGATCTCCGTTGTATATGGCCGCCACGTCCTTTGTCATCCGAACACGCGGATTATGTATGTATGTATGTATTTATTTAGTCGTTCGGTCTCGGCGTGCGTAACTAATTTTTTCATGTGTTTTTTTTATTATCATTTTACTTAGTAATACAAGGAAAAACTGAGGTAAAAAACAAATAAATTTATGAAAAGAATAAGAAATTATACAGTTCCTGTGTGTGTGTGTGTGTGTGTGTGTATGTTCGTAAATCAATCATATAAACACATACGCATGCGTCTTCAAATGCAGTGTGTGTGTGTGTGCGCGCGCGCCCACGTCTATATATACGCATTTAAATATTTGTTTGTACATAAAGTTCGCCGTAACCTTGGATTAGTCAGTTAATATTTAATACTTTTCTGCCGTCATCCAACTAATATTATTGGTTTCTTATCCTACAAGTTATAATTTCCATACTATATTTATAAAACTTAGAAATATTCTTGATTATTGCCAAGCAATCTTTTGTTATATAAGCAAAATTGTTAGGTAACTTGTGTTTCCAAGGCTAAAGGTGTTTTCCCCCTAATCATTTATTTAGTAAACAGTTAAATAATTCTAATCATTTATCCATATGTAATTATGCATATGTTAATTAATATACTTTGTTTAACTCCATTAAATAGAAAAGTTGGGCCAAGATATCCAACAGGCAAACCTTTTAAGTAGAGTGAACTAGGAAGCAATTCAGATAAACACGTTAAAAAAAAATGGGCAGAGATGGAATGTTAGATCAGTACCCGGAATAACCACCTGTCCTGAGAATGTGTGTGCAACCTGTACAGCCTCTTGAAGCGAGTTGAGCAGGTGAACACCTGCATGCGTGTCTGGAATTAGTGCTAGACACCATTATTAGTGGCTTTGTGGTGAGCAACATTTACGTTAATGCAGAAGTTGCATTAATGACAGTGAGGCATAGATAACTACTGTTTCTGTAAAGTGCCGTGTCCACTTTTAGACATAAAATAGATGTCTTGAAATGTAGATGTGTCTATAATCCATGAATTGTCTCTTATAGAAAAATGAGCTCTCAGGTGAGACAGAACTTCGAGGAGGCCTGCGAAGCGGCCATCAACCGTCAGATCAACATGGAGCTGTACGCGTCCTACGTCTATCTTTCCATGGTAAGAGTTCCAAGAATACCGCTACTACAAACTATACACGGAGCATTCCTGTTTGTAGTTACTTAAATGTTTTAAGTTAAAGGGATGATGGGAAGGGCCACCGAGTTCAGTATTTGAATGGACTTTGCCTCTTGATAGTGAAGTGTCATAAAATACTCGTTGAAAGTTTCGGTAATGATCTACTTGACTTTGTTTCTTAATTTTCTTTCCTCTTATACAGTCGTACTACTTCGACAGAGATGATAAGGCTCTCCACAACTTTGCAAAGTTCTTCCTCCATCAGTCCCACGAAGAGCGTGAACATGCTGAGAAACTGATGAAGTTTCAGAACCAGAGGGGAGGGAAGATCTTTCTGCAGGACGTGAAAGTACGTGGATTTGTGCGTGTGTGTGTGTGTGTGCGTGATAGTGTTTCAGTTTAGTAGGGCAGTGCAAGGACTCAACGATAGAGAGGAGAGTTGGGGTGGGGTTCTTATCTTTCACAAACACTGAATGACAGGGAGCGCGCGTTTATTGAGTCTCCTTTTGTCATGATGAGAGATTAGAAAACGTTAATTAGAGGTCATGAATGTTATTAGTGTTAGTCGATGTGCTGGATATTCTGTGTGATGGTAGAGATGTGACAGATTTTGCTACATCATTTACCCTGCTGAAGATATATCCACATGGCTGTCAATGGGAGGACACTCCTTAACATTATTTACACATGAGAGCAGAAATACGGAGCAGAACAGGTCCCCAACCAGGTCAGTTCAAGGGATAATTTATGGTCAGAAATATACATTTTTATAGTGTTTGCTTTACTGTTTTGAGTCTTTTGTGAAGCTGTTTTTGCTTTTGCGTTTGAATCCATTAAGTTCTAAATAAGATAATATTAAACTGTTTAATTTGCTACATCCATCCAAAAATTGGTAATTACAGCAAAAATGTCTATTTATCATGATTTAAAAGGACTTTTATTGTGTTAAGACTTTGGTCATACCACCCACCCTTCAAAGGAATAATTTACCCCCGAAATTTTAATTCTCATGATTTACTTACCCTCGTGCCATCCAAGCTGTGCATCACTTTCTTTCTTCTGCGGGACACAGATTTTTTTTAGAAGAATATTTCAGCTCTGTAGGTTCATACAATCCAAGTGAATGGTGGCCAGAACTTTGAATCTCCAAAAAGTACATTAAATCAGCATAAAAGTAATCCATATGACTCTAGCGGTTAAATCCATGTCTTCAGAAGCGATATGATAGGTGTTGGTGAGAAATTTATCAATATTTGTCTTTTTTTTTACTATAAATCTCCACATTCAAACAGCTGTCCTAAAAGTAATTTTGTTTTTGATGATTCACATTCTTTGTGCGTATTGCCACCAACTGAGCAGGGAGGAAAATTTGTTGTAAAAGGACTTGACTATTGATCTGTTTGTCACCCACATCTATCATATCACTTCAGAATATGTGAATTTATCCACTGGAATCTTATGGATTACTTTTATGCTGCCTTAATGTGCTTTTTGGAGCTTCAAAGTTTTAGAAAATGTTGACTTACATTATAAGGATATACAGAGCTGAGATATTCTTCTAAAACTTAGTTTGTGTTCAGCGGAAGAACGAACATCATACACAAACACGTCTGGGATGGCATGATGTGGTGTAAATGAGAGAATTTACATTTTTGGGTGAACTATTCCTTAACTTCCGTTGTTGCTTAACATTTGTGAATGACAGAAACCAGAGAAGGATGATTGGGGAAGTGGTGTGGAAGCTCTCGAATGTGCTCTGCAGTTGGAGAAAAGTGTCAATCACTCCCTCTTGGAGTTGCACAAACTCGCCTCTCAACACAACGACCCTCACGTAAGTGCACATAACTGCAGATACGAAGAATACTAAAAGATCTTGTTTCCGAACAACACAAACTCTAAACGCGCTCTTGTTTTTTCTTACAGATGTGCGATTTCATTGAGACACACTACTTGGATGAGCAGGTGAAGTCCATCAAAGAACTTGGCGACTGGGTGACCAATTTGCGCCGTATGGGCTCTCCCCAGAACGGCATGGCCGAGTATTTGTTTGACAAGCTCACTCTTGGCAAGGAGAGCAGCTAAACCATCCATCTTTCGCTTGCTTTACAGATTTGATTTCTTGTATAAGTGTGTCTGCTTTACATGCTATCAAATTCTATTTCCTGTTGTTTAATTGACTGGTTTACCCACACGTCTAATTTTAAGCGGGAGAACATGTTGGACTATTTTGTGCTGTCATGCTTTACTGTTTAAAATTGCACTTCTCATAAGCCATGGCACTCTCTCTAGCTCATTCGTGATCTAACTTGCCTGCATGTGATGTGTGATTCATCAATTAAATTATACTCCGAACCAATAAAATTGATACCTCTGGGATCTGAGCTTGACTGTTGACTCGTTATTCGGAGCTTTGGGAGGATGAAATGTTTTGAAGTGGTTATCGTTTAAATATGCAGTAACAGACATAGTGATAAAAATAAAAAATGGGGAAAAAGTTTATGAAATTACTATTACTAACAATTGAACAAACACTTGTACTGCACACTACAGTACCAAAACAGTATATTCCTACAGCAGCTTAAAGGGATAATTCACTCAAAAATGAAAATTCTCATTTACTCACCCTCACGCCATCCCAGATGTGTATGACTGACTTTCTTCAGAACACAAATGAAGATTTTTAGAATATCAGCTCTGTTGGTCCATACAATGCAGGGATTACATTTATGGTCCCTTTATGTGGATTTTGGAGCTTAAAAATTTTGGCACTCGTGTTATGAGGGCCTACAGAGCTAAAATCTAAAAATCTTTGCGTTCTGAAGAAACAGTCAAACACATCTGGTGTGCAAGGAGGGTAAGTCATGACAGAATTTTCATTTTTGGGTGAACTATTCATGTAAGATGGGTGTTGAGTCACTTACATAAAAAAAAAAACAAGAATTTTGACTGTGATGCACCGAAAATTTACTTTTATCCAACATGCCTGCTCAAGATTCTGTGTAAAGATGCAATGCAGCATAAAAGCCAGAATAAATTATGCCTGCTTTGACACACCTCAGTAACAGTAGCAAAGGCAGTTCTGAGCCTTAAACTTTGTTGTCAATGATGGAGCATATATCTGATCATTTAGTTTAATATTTAAAAGAATAACTTACTATTTTCATTCAATTCATATTTCAATAGTTACAATTTTATATTTAAAACAATCTTGAACATTATTTGTCATGCCATTTATTCAATTATTGCTGTGTAAATGCATTTATTCCAGCTCTGAGCATTATTCATCAGTCTGTAAATACACCTAAATGCCACTTCAGATGCAGCATCTATTTGCATTCTTGGCAAACATGCTTTACACTACAAAGTTAGGACATAGTTTTAGGGAAATGTTCCTAAAAAAAAACCCCCACTTTATTAGAAAATTATTAGTGGCCTCTGATGAGTAAAGTTTCATATAAAATTCATTAAAGATATTCTGACGATAAACTGCCTGATGCTTTTAGCATATGACGGACAGCTGTCAATTCACGTGCCAAGCAAAGCAGATATCATATTTCTGACAAATGAGAGCCAGAAACCTCATTTGATTATTCTGATATACAAAGTGAAATCTGCTCCAGCAATGTCCATTCAAATAATTATGAAATAATCCTTATCTAGTAAACATGAATGACTTGAAAGGAAATGGAATACTCGAGAGATTAATTAGTCAAAAAGTGTGGGAACCCTCTAATAAGTGCAGCAAATAATACAAATATTCATAATAACAATAATAAATCATTAAAAAAATCGCCCTGCCTCATAACAGTGTTGTCGAACCATATAACTACAGTCCTTTAGTGTGAGTTCACATATTTATCTGCATCATGTCACAATATTTGTGTTTTGGTAAGCTAGGGCAGGGGTTTTCAAGCTGGGGTTCAGGGGGCCGCAAGGAGGTTCTAGGTGTCCATGGAAGGAATTAATAAAGTATAAAAATGTAGGAAAAAAGTTTGACATGAATGATTCTTAAAGACTGCCTGGAAATCATGAGATTAATTCTGATTATTCTATTCTATTTCTTGTGTTTAGATAAGTTTGTGAAAGAAAAAATCATTCAAGAACAATTTGCTTTCTCATTGGGGGTTTTAAGGGTAGATTCTTAGTAAAGCTGCTTTGGAACAGTATTTTTACAAAAGCACCATTTACAGTAAATACATCTGAATTGAACTGAACATTCAAATAAGATAGGAAGATAGGAAAAACAAACACTGTAGCTTTAGAGATAATATTTTAGTCATATCTCTTGGCTTTAGTACAATAACAATATAAAAGCCGATTTTTTTTATTCTGTTAACAGGTTATCTTTGTAATATCAAACTATTTTTCTCGCACATTAAAATTGGGTCTTTATACATTCAAATATTCAGCTGATTTTATATTTTAGGAAGGGGGTCCCTCTGCAATAGTTGGCATTGAGCAATTGGCATTGAAAAGTTTGAAAACCCCTAAGCTAAGACCCCCGAGTTGTTGATTCACAAATGATTCACACTTCAAGTATCAGGATGTTCAGACAAATGAAGTAATCAAGGTTTGAGGAGGTATTTCATGGTGAGTCATGGTAAATGTAGTGGTAACAAGTGTCAAAAGAAGCCACAGAACTAGCTTTTGTATATACAGTATGGCTAGTCTTGCAGTGATGCCATGGAAAATCAGACACCCATCATATCTATTATTGTTTGGTTATTTTTACAATATTGGATCTATTATTAAACAGGTTATATTACAATATAGTACACATTTGTCACAGTCTATTAAAGAGTCTTGCACATGGAGAGAATGTAAATATTTCACCCCGTTCTGGTGTCTATCCATTATCAGAATATACTGTTGGTATAGGAACTACAAATGGGGATAGAGGGGAAATGAAGCGATCTGCACTTCTCTTCATAAGACATTGTTATTAATTATGCTAACGGCTGTGATTATACTAGTATGTGAGTAGAAATGTGAGCATTTCCAGTTTTCTTTCAATGTAAAACATGTTATAAAGAAATAATAATAAATTAAAAAGAAAATGTGAAAAATGCTACTAGTTATTTACCTTACCTATGAAGGTAAATAATATTTTATTTATTACACAGCTCTCTAGAATACTTGATTCTGATTGGTCAATGGCGCCATCCAATGGTCAGATATTGCTCCGTAACAGAGACTATTTATTTATTTATTTATTTTATTTATTTATTTTTTGCAAAACCTTACACAACAATACAAAACCCAAACAAAGTGTAAAAGACATAAAACGTACCGTATACAATGATTATTTGATATTATAGAAAAAAAAATATATATATATATATATAGAGAGAGAGAATGTATGTATCACACATTCAACATGAAACAAATAAGAACAGTAATTGACAGGACAAAAAAAAAAAAGGGGGATTTTTTTGGGATAAATTACCATGTTTTTATTACCATGACTATTTATTTATGAGAGACGGGCCACTTCTATTAAAATGAATGGGAGAAGTTGAAGCTGTAGCGCACTACGGTCAATGGATGTAGAAAGGAAGTCCCACCTTACATGTAAAAGAGCCAATCGCTCAGCTCAACTCAACTCAAGAACGCGCATGCTCTTTAGCTATTCAAGCTGGGGAAATTACGCTTTTTAGAGTAATATGAGGTAAAGAATCACAAGTTATGATCGCAGTGTTGTCAGATTTTAATCGGTTTTTGAGATTTCGGTGTTTCCCCATTCAAATAGATAGGAGCTGCACTGGTATGGCGAGAAATAGCCTCCCGGGAGCATACCAATCATGGCCGACAGTGGACTGACTTGCTAGAAAGACTTTGGCCATTTTCCAAACTGCATTTTTGTGCTTTTGAAGTACACTTGGGGAAGGGGACGCCACTTGAAGAGTCGTTCCAAACAAAACTAAGAAAGTTAATTTTTTTCACAAAGGGCCCTTTTACAAGATATTTAGTGAAGGGTACGTTGTACCCAATCTGTAATGCCATGCGCTCTTTAGAGAGCCCTCATCAAGAGCTTTGTCCTTTGTAGTGAGTAGGGCATAGGGATGATCGCTTTTGATTGGAATTCGTCCTTTGTCTGTAACTACCGCACATCCGGGGATTTAGTATATCAGACCGCAGATCCAGGTTCTGCGAGCCATCACTCCTGCTTCTCGGCTCATGTGCGATCTCTTCAAGTAAGCAAATAAAATAATTTCAACTCAAATCAGTGTTTCATGTGCATTATTTATTTATTTGGCAAGTAGTCTTGTAATAGGCTGTATATTGAGGAGTCATACGGTCATTTGTACAAAATAAACACCAACAGAACTTAAACTGAAGCAAACTGATGTTGCTTAACAAACCAAGTTGCTAACAGAAGACCTTATTCTTCACATGCACTTTTCTTGTTGCTCGCCTAGTCTGTGCTTTCAGCAGACAAAAACTGACACAAATTTGCCTTTTGTTTGATCCACAGCACCTGCGAGATTAACCACAATAGCACCTGCTATTTTTGTGTACATATAGAGAAGATCATTCATGGGGGAAATGTGTAATAAAGGGGTTTAGTTCTCTATTTCTGCTGTCATCATACATTTATAATAGCCTACCACCATGTGATTGTGTACAATTTTACATTTGCAGTGAGGCAAAGCATCAATTCTTTGGAAGTTAAGCACATCTAAACAATGATTTTCAAATCTTGAATCAGTTGTAACACATCTGTTGTATTGAGCAACACAACAGATATAAGGAATATCGGGGGTTCAAGCCCCAGCACCGCCAAGATACCACTGTTGGGCCCTTGAGCAAGACCCTTGACCCTATCTGCTCCAGGGGCGCTGTTTCATGGCTGAGTCTGCACTCTGTTTAGTTGGGATATGTTAAAACAACTGCATTTCATTGGCTCTGTACCTGTACTCTGCACAATGACAATAAAGTTGAATCTTAATCTTCATACTGATCTAGCTGAGACCTGTAACAAGAGTCCACAAACAATTTATAAAACTTCTTTGATTAGCAAATGGGTAACACTTCACAATAAGGTTCCATTTGTTAACATTAGTCAATGCATTAGGTCTCATGAACAAACAAAGAACTATACAGTATATTTGTTACATCATTTGGTAATCTTTGTTAATGTTAGTTAATAAAAAAAATGTTTTTTTCATTGTTAGTTCACAGTGCATTAACTAATGTTAACTAATTCAACTTTTGATTTTAAAAATGTATTAGTTTATGTTGAAATTAAGATTAATAACTAATTATAATAAACTAATTGTAAAGTGTTACCAGCAAATGTTTTGATGGATCATTGTTTGGCTTGTATGACAGTTCTTTATTGGGAAGTGGGAAATTTTTTATCATGCGTTCTCATTTTCTGTTTTGGTGATTGGTAAATAAAACATGGCATGCTTGTAAAGAGACAGTTCTGAATGTGTAGTTTGCGTATTCAGTGATTTATTGTCTGATAAATCAATCCTATCAGGCTATAACCAACTTTTCCGGGTGCCTGCTGATATTGTCAAAGTCAGTTTTTACACAGGATTTAATGGTTTTGTAATTTACTAGCTCAACAAGAGCATGCATGTAAAGAGCAGAACGTCAGAAGTGAAAACATCTCAAATGCAGTATAAGAATTTGAACTGAAATTATCTGCATGGATATATAATACAAGGTTGAAATAGAAGGAGACATAAGAATGCGAAAGGTGGCCAGTTACTGACTGAAAACACAGATGAGAGAATGTTATGTTTAGTCCAGGTGGCCAGAAGTGAGCCCCTCCTCCCCACGTGAATAGCGGCCATTCCTCAACATCCAGGTGGTTGGCAGCAACTGATCTGGCAACAGATCAGACCAGTCATATTTGTGAACCAATGCCGCAAAAAGCTGTCTCAAAGGTCATAACAAAATCAAAAGTGCAATCATTTACATTTTTGAAGCAGAGTACAAAATTAGTTTGCAAAACTAAAACTAACTTGACTGCCAGGGCCATTTCTGAGAGCATGGGAGCCCTAAGCGAAATCCTTCTTGGAGGCCAAAAAAAACAAAAAAGTCATATTTTAAGCAAAATATATATTTTTTTAATTTTGCATTACAGATATAAAATGATAGAATTGCATTTTGACTACCAATAGAGTTCCACATGAATAACATCACAATTGTATATTTTAGTCTTGTTTCTAGATTGCACTGATTTCTAAGTTTGATTGCTTAGACATTTGCAAGACATAATATTCCGAAAAAAATTAAGGTTTTAGTGAATGTCTAAGTGTAAATGTCGACCTCTCGCACAGCTATCACAGCGTTACTCTCTTCACGAGCACAGCCCGACTGTCTTCTTACTCTTCCCTTAGTCCCTTAGCAAAAATATATCACAGTTGCATAAGCAATTCAGTATCATATGTCTGTTTTTACTTATGTCTTCTTGTTAAAAGAAATACATAATTATACAGGGTCCGTTACTTATCTGATATTATCAAGAGCCAGTTGTGTATCCTACTGTATAGGCCTTGATGTAGAACGCACAAGTTAGACAGGGTTCAGTAATGTATTCCAGTACATCACATAAAAGTAACATATTCAGAATAGTTTTAGAATACTTTAAGAATGCATATTTATAAAGGCAAGGCACAATTGGAGGAATTATGTGTGATTTGTCGCTATTATCTGAGTGAATCTGTAACAAGGACTCAGGTTGAGTGGGATCCATGTGCAGCTTAATTAAACACAACAAACTCAGAGTACAGAGAGGCAAGGGTCGAATAATCCAGGCAAACAGTAATATCCCCCACCACCCCCCCCCCCCCCGTGAGTGGCTCCTGACACGAGAGCACATCCAACGTCAGTGTCTTCCTAAAGGTCGAGGGGCCGGTTTCTCTGGGTGAACTCGATGAAATTCAGCGATTTGGTTGGGGTCGAGGATATCATCCGCTTTGACCCAGGATCTTTCCTCTGGACCGTACCCCTCCCAATCTACCAGATATTGGATCTGGCTCCCCTGACGTATGGAATCTAGCAGATCTTGTACAAGGAAATCCTTCTCACTGTCCATGATCATAGGTGGGGGGGCCGGGTCACCACCTTCCTCTTCCACCCTCGGACCACTGGCAGGTTTTAGTAGAGAGACATGGAAAGTGGGAGAAATACGATAATTAGCAGGTAACTGGAGATGGTAAGACACAGGATTAATTTGTTTTAGGATATTCAAAGGACCCACATACCTGGGACTGATTTTCTTGCAGGGTAAGCGAAGATAAAGGTCTCGGGTAGAAAGCCACTCTCACTGTACAGGAGTATAGTTGGGACTGGGATGACGATGACGGTCGGCTTGCTCCTTTACCCGGTTTATGGCATGTTGTAGATGGATGTGTGCTTGGTCCCACACTGCCTCACTGTGTTGGAACCAGTTGTTCACAGCAGGTACTTCAGATGGTTTCCCAGACCATGGAAACAGAGGCGGTTGGTATCCCAGCACACACTGAAAGGGTGTCAACTTAGTGTAGGATTTGAGGAGTGAGTTCTGTGCATATTCAGCCCAGGGAAGAAAGCAGCTCCAATCGGTTTGATTTTGATGACAGTACATGCAAAGGAATTTAGTGAGTTCCTGATTTAGACATTCCGTCTGGCCATTGGACTGAAGGTGGTAACCTGAAGTGAGACTTATGTTGACATTCAGAGATTGAAAGAAGGCTGTCCAGACTCTGGAAGTAAACTGTGGACCCCGGTCAGAGAAAATGTCTTCAGGAAGGCCATAGTAGCAGAAAACATAATGAAAGAGGTGTTCGGTGGTTTCGAAGACTGATGGGAGTTTAGCCAGGGGTATTAGATGGCATGCCTTAGAGAAACGATCAATGACCGTTAGGATGGTAGTGTTACCTTGAGAAATAGGTAGATCCATGACAACGTCAATGGCAATGTGGGACCATGGACGTTGTGGTATGGGTAGGGGTTGTAGCAGTCCTGCCAGAGATTGTCTAGGGGTCTTAGCTGAGGTGCAGGTGTGACAGTGTGAAGGTGTGCAGGTATTCATGAAAGTACTGGTGTCTGCCTGTCATGTCTCCCACCAGAACTGATTCCTTAATAGGTGAACATTGGAAGTAATACCTGGATGACCAGAGCTTGTGGAGGAGTGTACCCAATGGATTACTTTTTCTCATAGGTGTGGAGGTACAAATGATCGGTTGGGTAGGCCTTCTGGAGGAGGCCTTATGCGTGGGCCTGAGGGATTTTGGTCATGATGTCCCTCTGGACCGGGGCTAGAATCAGCATAGGAGAAATTATGAGTTCAGGAGAGGGATTCTGAGGAGTGGCGTCGTACTGATGGGAAAGTGAGTCGGCTTTGATGTTCTTTTTTCCTGGAAGATAGGTAATAGTAAAGTCGAATCTAGTGAAGAACAGTGCCCATCTGGCCTGTCTGGGATTGAGTCTCTTGGCTGAGCACAGGTATTCTAGGTTGCGATGATCCGTTAATACCAGAAATGGATGTCTGGGCCCCTCCAACCAGAGTCTCCATTCACCAAATGCTGCCTTCATAGCTAAAAGTTTAGGAGGATTACATTGGCGTTGAGAGAGGATAGTGCCAATGCCGGTGTTGGATGCATCCACCTCTACCACAAAAGGAGCATTGGGATCAGGATGATGCAGAATGGGAGCAGAGGTGAAGTGATTCTTCAACTCATTGAAGGCATGAACGGCATCAGTAGACCAGCGAAGCTTGGTGTTTCCTCTCTTTACCATGGCAGTGAGTGGGTCGGTGACAGTGCTGAATTTCTGATGAATCTTCTGTAAATGTTGGAAAAATCTAGGAATCGTTGGAGTTCCTTGACAGTAACCGGTTGAGGCCAGTTTAGGACTGCCCATACTTTGCCCTCATCCATGGACACTCATTCAGAACTGATGATATAACCGAGGAAGGGGACTGAGGTTTGGTGGAATTCACATTTCTCTGCTTTAGCGTACAGTTTGTGTTCCATGAGACGTTTCAGACCAGCCCGGACCTGCTTGATGTGTTCTTCTAAGGTGTCTGAATAAACCAAGATATCATCGATATACGCAATCAAGCACTGGTTCAACATGTCTCTGAATGCATCATTTATGAAAGATTGGAACACAGATGGACAGATATTCGTAGTGCCCACTGCTGGTGGAAAAGTTGTTTTCCATTTATCCCTTTCTCGAACACGAATGAGGTTATAAGCACAGCGAAGGTCCAGCTTGGTGTAAAATTTATCTGGTTTAAGTTGTTCCAAAGCTGCAGGAACCAAAGGCAATGGGTATCTGAATTTGACGGTTATATCGTTCAGACCAAGATAATCGATACAGGGACGAAGACCACCATCCTTCTTGCCCACAAAGAAGAAGCCTGCTGCTGCTGGTGAAGTGAATGGACGAATGAAACCCATGGCCAATTCCTCTTCAATGTACAATTCCATCGCTTTGGCCTTGGGTACTGACAGGGGAAATATTCTGCCTCTAGGGGGTAAGGTATCAGGCAGTAGATCAATAGCACAGTCACTAAATCAGTGCAGCGGTAGTTCTGAGGCTTCAAGCAAATCAGCATACTCAGAAGGTACCTGTGAATTCTCGTTGCACTCTTCAGTTATCTTCGTGGTTCTCACAGGCATGGGTTTGATAGTCCTTGGACACTTGGAAGAGCAGTTAGACTCCCATCACAAGATTTGTTTTTCGCGCCATGAAATTTGTCGGTTGTGTTCCTGCAGCCAGGGTAATCCGAGAATGACTGGATGTTGAGGAGAGTGGATGACTATCTAGCTAGCTAGCTATTTGTCAGCTAATTTTATGAACTTTGCACTACCTTGAGATGTTTCATGATATTAGATTTGGAGATGGACACTGGACAATGTTTTTCTTTAAGGCAAAAAGAAACAGTTTGAGGTCAACTACAATATCTCGTCCACCTTCCAACATGTAAGAAAAATGCTACATGCACTTCAAAGACCAAAGCAACCAAACAGTGTTGTTTGTGAATTTTCATCAGGGCATTTTTAATGTTTTTAATGTATATATATTTTTCACTTTAATCTTTAATTAATTTGATTGGACTGACAGATTATGATACAAAATTGTATATGCAATGGAAATAACCATTTTTTCGAGAAGCTAGTTGCAGAAATTTAACATGCAATGTGAGGTCATGTGACAACAATGCCTATTTGAATGATTTTAACAAGGCTTGTTTCAACATTTAGGCCCATTTACTCTTTGTATTTTATTTTTCTTAAAAATTGTCAGCAAATCTTTAAATATTTTACTCCTTTTGATTTTAACTGTCAATTTAAGGTATTTTTTGTGAATGACTTCACATGAGATGGTCAATAAATGTATTTACACAGCAATTACAATCGCGGGAAACAATGTATCATGCGTCAAATGTACCGGTAATATTGAAATGTGGCTGTTTTGATTGTGGTGCACATGCAGCTGACAGTGCTCTGATTCAGACAACATTCCTCTGCGGTTGACAGATATTCAATCACGGAATCATCAAACACCAAACATTTTGGTGAGGGCGGTCCATGCCGATTTGTGCATGAAACTCTGGTAACACTGCTTACACGCTGCAGCTGCTCTTTAAGACACAACTGCGGCTGAATACAGTTACATCTAGGCCTATTCCATTACAGCCCAACCCTGAATTAATATCCTTTAATAACCTTCACTGAAATAACATTTTCACCCTCAAAGTAGTTGTTATAAGCTCCAGCACCCCTGCGACCATAAGTGGGTACAGAAAATGGATAGAGGAATGGATGAACTAACATTGCAATACTCGTGCTTCTTGCGCCATCTCCTGGCAATTTTTCACGTTATTAATGTCATGACTATACATTGTGATCAGTTGAATGCCACTTTGCTGAATAAAAGTACCAATTTCCTTCCATAAGAGCAAAATCTGTACATTATTCCAAACTTTTGGCCACCAGTGTAAGTATTTTCTCAGGCACTTATTGAGTCTAAATAATAGATGAACAACTTACATAATTTCAGTAGTTCACCTAAATGACAATAATTATATCATACTGTTCATGTGTTACACTTGCTATAGTTTACTTCGATGTTGTTTCTTCATCAAATAGCAATGTCAAATGTAAATCAAGTCAATCACTGCAATCAAATCAACATGATATAGTATTTATTTCTCTTGTAATAAACAATTAAATACAAATCCTTTGATAGTAATCTTATGAAATAATCATAAAAAATATAATTTATGGAAGTAAAAAAAAAATAATGACACCATTACGTACAGTTCCTAGGGCCTCTAATGATCCCATTACATTTTGGCACTAGAGCTATTATAAAAAATGATTTTACATTTTTTTAAACCATTGTGGCACGGTGGAGGGCGGGACCGGCGCGTGATTACGCACGCCCGGTCCCGTATTAGGCTAATTAAGCCATCAAGAGGGATAAAGGCCACTCGCAGACGGCGATTGAGATTGAGAGCTCAATAACGGACACGTAATCACGCGCCGGTCCCGCCCTCCACCGTGCCACAACCATTCTTTTAAATAAATATATATATATATATATATATATATATATATATATATATATATATATATATATATATATATATATATATATTAGTGTTTGTTCATCATTAGTTCATCCCACATCCACTTCCCCAGTAAGACCCCCAGGAAATTGGCATAAAACGCCTTAAGTTTTTCCCTTAAAGGCACACCCAATCAATTTTTCCTCATTAAAAAGTTTAACTCCAAAAGACTCTGAAGTTGTAATTGTAATTTTGCAATATATGTAGGAAATCATGACCACTCACATTCAAATGAAGATTCCATTCATATCAAAGCTGCAAAGAGGGTCCGCACATGGGGGCTGCCATGTTAGAATCACATGACCAGATGAATACTACTCAATCTCATTAACCATCCTGTAATTTGACACTTTCACTCATTGATTAAATTAATCATTGCTAACTGTAAATACTAAATTTCTACAATGGCATCTGAGACTGAAAACTATTCATTTTAAATGATGCTGCATCCAAACTACTAGGTGTCAGTATAAATCTAAGTATTCTAATCTAATAAATTATTAAATTATTCAAATATCTCCTCACAGTCTGTTATCTGTCCGTTTGTGGGTGGGCTGAAAAGAAAATCTAGTATTTGTACATAGTCCTGGCTCAGCAAATAGGACAAAAACAAAGTGGATCAGACTGATCCACACACCACTACTCCAGCCAATCAGCAACAGGGGTGGTTCTTGCACGTGCACAGGATAGGGGGTGGGGGCAGAGTGAGAGAGAAATTCAGTAGAAGAGTGATGGCAGAAAAAGGAGGACAAATGGTTGAGAAACAGACCAAGAGAAAAAGGTGAGATGAATAAAAACTTAAAAAGAAGAATTATGGTAAGTCGAAGGCTAGGAGCCGCGTCAACATCGGCGAGGCTTTTCAGCAGTGGAGAAACATCAGAGAGGTAAAAGGAGTTAATTTGTGTACATGAATTTGGGGGGCGGAGCTTCCAAAGGAGCACTGAAGGGAGGGGTGTGTTTGTTTTGGCAGTTGAGTTTGAATATCAACGATGTTTCTCAGAAATGTCTGAGTACACCTTTAAGTGCACAATCCAGAAATAATACACAATGAAGAGGGTTCGGCACTCATAAGGACATGTAATATTACATGCCTATTCATTGACATTTTCACATTAATGTGTAAAAACTAGCATGATAACTGGGTTTTTCGCAGTCTCCCACTTGCTCAGTATATTTTTCACGAATCACATGCCTGACTTCTGCAGAGATTATACATTAATACGATTATTTTTGGCTCTAAAATATTTGGTTGGAAATTGCCCTTCGCTACGACAATCTCTAAAAATAATTGTGAACCCTGAATATTTAGCTCCTATGATTTTTTTCTTTTTCAGGCATATATTCAGCTTTTTTTCCACCAATGATTAAAACAAATAACCTTGCACAAATGATACAATTGCTGTCTTTGGCTACTTAATTTTCTTTATTTGGAGAAAAGCAATGAAAGCAATCAGATTAAATCACTGCAATATTTTGGATACATACGAGACTTAAACTTTCCCGTTACTCTGTTAAAGTGAAATCAAAGCAATGTAATAGGACCAAGATACTTAAACAGGAATTATGGGAAATAATACATTATTTTTTCATATTTCTTTGTTGTCTGTCAACTATAGAAGTCGAAATGTAAAAACTGCTTTCATACAGTATATGCAGAATTTTAGAATAAAATTAATAAATTAATTTTAAGGCTTGAATCCTGGAGGTTTGAAGACATCGGGGTCTCCACCGTTTCGCCCGTGGATATTGGCCTCCTGGTCTGCTTCAGAATCTTCATGTCCATGGCCGGCAAGACGTTGAGCCCACTCCCTTGCATCACTGTACACATCAGAACTAAAGTGAATCTCTCATGAAGGCCTGTGCTTGAAATATTCACTGTATTTTGCTCTTGTAATCTTTTGGGTGTCTAGATGAATGTGGTTTGTTACGTGAACAGTTTCTTTTCTGATGCCTCAGTCACTCGAAACAAAATGAGGAAAGTGGTGAAATGTTTTTGGAGCAGTGCCTCCTCAGAATGAGATTTATTTGATAATCTATTCTAATCACTCTACAATCTATCTATAAGTGTGTTTGTTATTAGCATTGTTTAAAAAAACAACATGTCACATGCACCTTTAATCAGTATATAAGAAACAGTGGATCTTTAAATGGTTCTTGGATACCTTTTCAGAAAAGAACCATTTTCTTGTAAAACAAACAAAATAATGTTTTTTGGTTTTTTTTGCTGTATTGGGTTCTTGAGTTGGCAAAAGTATTTGCTGTTATATACCTTAGGTTCTTAAAGAATATTCCAGCACTGTAGGTACAGTACTCATAATGCAAGTGAATGGTGACCAGAACTTTGAAGGTCCAAAAAATTCCAGTGGTTAAATCCAGATCTTTTGAAGTGATATAATGAGGTGTGGGTGAGAAACAGATCAATATGAATTCTTTTTTTTTACTGAAAATTGACACTTTCACTTCCACATTCAGTCACCTACTGGTAGGGGCTGGTCAAAGTTAGAGATTGGTAGTAAAAAGGACTTCAGTATTGAACTGTTTCTCACCCACACCTATCATATCGCTTCTGAAGACATGGATTTAACGACTATAGTCTTATGGATTACTTTTATGCTGCCTTTGTGTGCTTTTTGGACCTTCTGAAATTTGGTCACCATTCACTTGTGTTGTATGGACCTACAGAGCTGAGATATCTAAAAATCTTAATTTATGTTCTGCAGAAGAAAGATTATCATACACATCTGGGATGGCATGAAGGTGAGTAAATGGGTGAACTATCCCTTTAAGATCAGTGTATTGGGTTCTGTTGAGCACCAGAACTTAGACGGTATTAAAAAGTTTCAAGAAACAAAAGTTTCCAATAGGGGTTTCCTGTGGTTTTAACTGGAAACTTTATTTTTAGGAATGTGGTTCAATAAAAAACACATACCTGATCACTTCAGCTGCCCATTTGCCTCCAGCACCCCTTTGTGCAGCATCATAGTTCCCACGTGCATGGAAATACTTGTCTGCACCTATATAGTTGGCATCCTTCATGTCTTGGTATGCACACCACATGTCCTTTGCACCTACAGGACACAGTGAAAACAGTGGTTAATATATCACAAAGATTTAGTCTGTGTTTACACATTAATGCATTTTGGAAAAGTTGTTTAAAGGTTGTAAATTGTGATAAAAATCAAATAAGAAGTGACCTTGAACAGCTTCTACTGGGAAGCGGTACCATTGCGACTGGGCCCCAACCACCATAACCAACACCAGCACAGAAAGGATAAGCTTCATGTTTGCAAATCTGAACATATTGACAATCCGTAGTTCAATATTTACAATCACCACAAATGTTAAAAGCTCACAATCTATAGATATATTATTATCTCTGCACTCAGATATTAAAATATATAGGACACCTCACAAATAATCTAAGACACAAAATGCTTGCAACAACATGTTAAAGAGCTTTTCGTGCATTGTCTTACCTCTTATTTTTTAGCTGATCCCAGTCAAGTCAGATCTTCACAAAGCTGAATGCAGTTGCTGGTGTTTCTGCAGGACATTATATACACTTTGGATTGAGCCGAACCTGGATTTTCCAAGTTATATTTATTTTTGTTGTTAAAGTGGGTTAGTCCTATATTGTGCAACTATGGAAATTCCAGGTGCCAACACTAGCAGCACATCCACAAGTTAACAAGCATTCTTACAGGTTGTGATCCTGAAGCGGCAGATTGTCCCAACAAAGTGGTAACTGCACCATCTTTCAGGAGTAACTGTATTGGCTGTTGTTGTACTGCTGAGGATTGGTGGTAAAAAATAATTTTAACCACTTATTATTCAATTCGTCCGCATTTGGAAGTCCAAACAAAGAGGTCTTGCTTTCGCAGTGAATGAAACAGAGTCTTCTCGTCATGGCAACAACACTAAACCAACTCATCCTGGCCTCGGCTGTAATTACCTTAGTTTGACGGCGGGCCATATTAGCCCTTAGGGGCATTATGCAAATGGGTTACATAGTGACGTAGATACTTTATGAAAGAAATGGCTGGACTATAAACCAGCTGTTTTGTGTAGTCCTTGAGCAATGCTGTCTGTGGGAGAGTATAACTCATGGACTTTGTGCTTTGTAACATTACAGACATTTTACCTGCACAAAGAGCTGTATTACACACTAAAGGAAAGGTAAAATCCCAAAAAGCATAATAGGACCTCTAAATCATGGTGCCATTTAATGCTTGATTCTGATTGTTAACATATATTCTAAGGTGTTAAAAATTACAACTGAACCCCTTTATCTCGCATTTGCACACGGTATGGACAAAAAAATGTCCAGAGTTTTTGATTCGGACATTTATTTCAATGTTGCCTCGAGCTTATGGCTAAACCCAAAGTTATGTATTAATAAGTCCCCTTTCTGCTGGACACAGTGGATTGTGATGGAGGTTAATACATTCTGTGACCTATTTACAGCTGTACCATCTGCTCTATACTATTTTTGGGAGTATCATACACCCCCCTAAAGCGGCAGATACTCTAGGAATGGCGATTACTGCTTTTGGAAAAGGTCATGAGTCATCAGTGTATTACTCTCTGCTAATTCAGAGTCTGAGGGACAGAGCTTCAACTTCTTTCAAGAGATTATTGGAGAAAGATTTAAACTTGGTGTTGGAAGAGGGAGTGTGGGCTAGGATTCTAAAAAAAACGTCAAGTCTACATCTAGAGATGCAAGGATGAGCCATATGCAATTTAAGATTTTACATTGATTCTATTGGACCCCCTCTATATTGTATAGGCTTAGTCTTAAAGACACACCCACCTGCTGACGATGCCAATCAGAAGATGGAGACACAACCCATGTTTTTGGTGGTGTGTTAAGATACAAGAATTTTGGTTGGGGGTTCAGAGTTTTATGTGTGACCTATTGGGCACCCAAATTTAATTTTGCTCCAGACTTTGTATTTTAGGCGATGGAGCAGTCATTAAAATAGGCCATGAGTACAAAATAAATTGGATTCTAGCCAGTGTTATGATCCGTAGATAGGTCATCCTTAGGGGATTGAAGTCTGCCAGAGTGCCCTCATTTCAGGAGTGGTACACAGAGATGGGCAGGGTTGCGGCATTTAAGGAGATAGCATGTAGAAGGCTAGGCAACCGGGATTTGCACAACAGGAAATGGGGCAGCTATTTAGCCTTTTTGGAAGACTCTCGAGGAGCGGCAGAGGACAGAGGCTAGTGGTTTTGGATGTCTGTGTTGCAAACCTTTTTTTTTTTTGAAAGTATGATTTTTATGTTCTTTTTTTATGATTCTAAGTATTTTATTGTCTATTTGTGTGTCTTTGTTAGTTGGCTTTTGACCACTGGGGTGCTTGTTTGTGTCCGGTGGCGGGTTAATGTTTGGGAGAAAAGTTATGATTTCATGTGGTTTTATTCAGCAATTTCTGTTGTGTCTATTTGATTTTCTGCATGGAATCAATATAAATTATTATTCTAAAAAAATTTTTTTTGCTAACTTATAGATCTGACTGTGCTGCTCTCTGTTCATGGTCCTGTTGGGCTCTCACGGCAGTTGCCATTTCTGACTCTTGCATTTTCTAAACAGTTTACTGAAGGCCAGATCCACCTCTTTCTTACAGACAGTTTGCAGCAAAGGGTTCTGCCCCGGGTTACCTGTGAAGCAAGATAATTCATTCATTTTAAGTTGAGGTTACTGCAGCAACAAGGGCAAAGCTCACCAAACCCAAACCCTCAAACCTTGTGTAACTTGTTTCATAGGCAAATCAGAACTAAAAAACAAACAAACTATTTGTAAGCGCCATTTACCAAAACTTTGTTTACTTAAGTAAATAAAGGATGTTGAAATGTTTTATACCATGCAAAGTATCAAAGAGGCGTGGGTTTCTAAATTAACGTTTGCCACGCCACCCTGTGAGGTTGAATTGACGGGCAAGGTCATTTGCCTTAAAAAAAATAAAAAGACACACTCATAGCTCCATTCGTAGCTCCTCCCCCCTCCCTAGTAGAAAATATATTTACAACAAAAATACATTTTTCGTAATGTTTACAATGCAGTAGGGGCAAGGGAAGCCAGTAGGTATACTAAACCACACCCTGCTTCTGGAACTCTTTACCCCTTGCTTATATGAGAACACTCACCACAATTTTCTGGAAGTCAGAATCACAGCTTCAACTGCACATCATTCACTTCAGTAAAGTTCTTCAATGGAAAGGTGACCATCTCAGGGAATGTCACAAATACCAGAGCATAAAGGCTGATTCATAATATTTCCTAATTAAAAAATGACTCATCATATTATAGTGAATAGTGAAAAGTTTCCCCATGCATAACCATAATGTGTACCAAATGTGAAAAAACACACACACATTAAACAACTTTTCACCTCTTGTCCTAAATGTCACTTCTTATGAGTTTTTATCTATGCATAATTTATAATATGCAAAATTTGATTAGGTCTTTTTTGGACCTTGACACAATATAGTTATATTTAATGGAAAATAGTCAATTAAAATCTTATTTTGAGTTCCAAGGAAGAAAGAAAATGTGAATTTGGACATTTTAAGTAAACTGGCCATCACTCTCTCTCTCCCTCTGATCTCATCACTGCCTTTAGGGAGTGTAAGACTGGCACCAAATTGTTTGCATCACCTCCAAGAAAGGCAAAGAACTCTGCGAGAACATAAAACTCTCACACAGATGAACATCTCCACCCAAGATAACACTCCCTACTTGCTAAGGACCATAAAAAGCAAATCCTACATTTGACCTCTATCTTACCTAAGGGCTATTTAGAATGACTCATCCTTTTCTGTAATATAAGAGATTTTCAGTTCATACATGTTTGATATCATTCAAGAGGTCTCAGTGCAACTGGTAAAGTGGTCTCATTCCCTTTCAGAAAAACCAAATCTCCATTAAGATTTTAGATCTTAGAAAAATCCTACACTCTATTTGAGACATGTCCCTCCCAAATCTCCCACAGGGACACATACTGTATGCAGATTAGGTAGATTCTTTATTAACATCAAATGACCTAATCAACACAAGTTTCAAAGGTCTATATACAACTCCCTAAATTGTAAACCAAATACTGGATAACATGAAACGCAATCATCTGAAATAACAATAGAATTGTTTGGTACTTAAGGAGGGTTGGCAAGTAGCTCAGGGAGTCTGCATTCAGATCTCCCACAACATTGTTGTGTAGTCTCTCTACCAGGTATGCAAACCTCATTTCTTATGTTTTTATAAATTGTCTAAATTTGTCATATTACTGTCTAATTGGATTGATGAATTTGTTATGTCACCTGGTAAATAAATTGTTACATTTGAATGTATTATGATTGATTCTTAAACTATTGTCTTTAGTAGATTACGTTAAGTCCATGTTTCCGCAAATCTTTGACCAGGTTAGTAGCGGACTAAAAGCCGGTTTTGAGTGGAGCATAGGGCACACCGACTGAGACTTTAGAGCTCCGACTAACTAATTGGCATTATTTCAAGTGTACTTAGTGTGTACAGGCTCGATAGGGAATTTCAGTTTAGTATCAACCAAGCCTAAATAGGGTGAAGCCTAAACCTCTGGTTATTGTAATATTTTCTAGCTAAGTGTACATAGGAAACTATGGCATGATCATACAAAGCTATTTTAACTTGGGTATTGTTGGTCTATCTTTGTAAATTTAGTGGTCATGACTTCTGGGTAGAAATGTTACTCTAATTAAGTGTTTATTATCTAAGGGGACTAAGCTATATACTTGTAGATAAAAGGGCAAGCAGGAGCAGCCATCTAATTAGTATTTAGTCAATTACTGTTTTAATGACCAATACTGGCATATTTGTGACCGTGAGATCCGCGTTCACGGCCGGCCCGAGACTCTCTAAGCGACAGGAATCCGAATGAACGAGTACAATATAAAATAGAGTTAAATATGATGATTCAATGTTAAGTCAAATTGAATAATAATAATTATGATTAGAACACTAATATATCCTTAGAAACTTTTATAATTGGAGTCAGATCAAATAAACGAGGATCTTAAAATGAATAATATAGTGATATAATTAGAATGAAATCACTTAAACTGAACGTGCTTGATAAGACAGAACACGCAGGAGACCTTCATCCACGCTGTTGGAAACCGCCACTGGACCAATAGGTGGACCCCGCTTACAGGGAGAAAAAGGTTTAGTGTTAAATAAATAAATAAAAAATCTGACACCGCTAAATTTGTATTTATATCCCCCACATTTTATAAGACAATGTGCTAGATAACTGCAATTGTTATAATTTTTAATCATTCTATTGCTGGATTACATCAGGTTTTTGTTCAAATCTAGACTGGCTGACTTTCGTTAAAGTTAATTAAATCTTGGCTTTAACTTCCCTGAAATCCAAAATCTCCCATTATATAAAAGCAGGTGTAAAATTGGGTTAAATGCAGGCTATATTTAAGCAATCGATTTGCTTGAGAAGACATTAATTGATTGACTGGAGTCATGTGGATTACTTTTATGCTGCCTAAATATGCCTTTTGGATCAGGAGACTGATGGCACCTGTATACTTCCATTGTATGGACAAAAAGAGATGAAATGTGCTTATAAAAAAATAAAGTAACTTCAGTTCTGCTAAGTAAGGAAAGTCATACACATCTGGGATGTTGTAAAGGTAAGTAAATCATGAGAGAATTTTCATTTTTGGGTGAACTAACCCTTTGTCCATTTTTGCTAGGCATTCTTCTCCCAGCCCAGTAGGGGGTGTATGCATGAAGAATGTGAATCACCAAAAACACAAGTATGTGAAAGTTAAAGTGGAGATTGATTGAGCAAGGAGGAGAATTTATAGTAAAAATGTACTTTTTACCGTTTCCCACTCACGCATCATATCCTCTGAAGACATGGATTAAACCACTGGCGTCATGTGGATTACATTTATGTAGTTTCACTTGCATTGTATGGACCAAAAGAGCTGAGAAATTCTTCTAAAAATCTTAGTTACAATATACAATTAAATGGTGAGTAAAGGATGAAAGAATTTTCATTTTTGGGTGAACTATTCCTTTAAGTGAAAATGTTCTCAGTTGCGTAGAGATACAATTAATTTGCATGGCCCATTTATCATGAATGCTTTAAAGTGATGCTCCTGTTAATTTTCTGCAGTTCTGGTAGTATTTAAAATGCTGAAGAGTCTGTTCAGGCCCAGGAATGAGTCCTTTTTGTCCAGCAGTATTTCAGAGTTTTATCCTGTCTTTTTGTCTTGATGTAATCAACTTTAATAAAAACATGATTTACACATCCTAATAATTTTAATATAATGACACACCAACACGGGAGCTGAGAGGCACCCAGATGCGGGAGTTTATTGCACTGAACACAAGAAAAGCAGGTAAGCAATGCGATGCGAGTATTCAGGTAAGGTACAAAGTCTTTGAACACAGTCTTTGGTCACAGATCCACAAATGGTTAATTCTGTGCCCAAACAGAAACTTCAGAGGGTCAAAGGTGAGTCACTTTCATAAACTGAGCAGGTTTGTATAAAGACATAGAGTTCTCATCACATTTCCAGCACAATGGGAGGGGTTTGTTGTATAACAGGCAAGTTTCAAACAGGGGAGTAGATATGCCGTAAACTCTGGCTTCACAAAGTCACTTATCATGTATATCCAGAACAGATCCTTGACAATCATGTAACTAATAAACAGAAAAAACTGTATTGCATTGCAGCAGAGCACAAGGCTACACTGTAAAAAAAAAAACGGTAAAAAACTGGCAGCTACGGCTGCCAAACAAAAACCGTAAAATTAAAGTAAAATATCTTAAATCCAACAAAGTGCAAAAACTTTAATTTTACGGTTTTTGTTTGGCAGCCGTAGCTGCCAGTTTTTTACCGTTTTTTTACGATTTTTTTTTTTACAGGGTAAAACTGTTATTTTACAAATTTTTCCTTGTTTGAATTAAGATATTTAACTTTAATTTTACGGTTTTTGTTTGGCAGCCGTAGCTGCCAGTGATTTGACCGTTTTTTTAAGATTTTTTTTTTTACAGGGTAAAACTGTTATTTTATGGATTTTTCCTAGATTATAATGACCAAATACCTTCAATAAAGTGACGGCACTAAAAGTTCTACTGAGAAACACTGTTATTTTACAGGTATTTCCTAAATGATTACAATCAAACACTATTAATAAAGTGATGGCACTAATAGTTTTATGGAGAAATGCTGTTATTTTACAGGTATTTCCTAGATTATAATGACCAAACACCTTCGATAAAGTGACGGCACTAAAGGTTCTAATCACAAACACTGTAATTTAACAGACCTTTGCTAAATTATAACGATCAAACACATTAAATAAATTGTCAAGACGTGCTCAAGATTGTAAATTAACAGTTTATTTTGGAAGACAAAAGTAAAAACTGTATAAAAGGGATTAAAATCATCTCCCTAAACATGTAATCTAAATAAAATGGAATGATTCAGTTGATAAATTACAGTATATATATATATATATACACTACCGTTCAAAAGTTTGGGGTCACTTGTCTGAAATGTTTCTCATGATCTTAAAAATCTTTTGATCTGAAGGTGTATGCTTAAAAGTTTGAAATTAACTTTGTAGACAAAATATTATTCTGCCAAAACATATACATTTATTTAATTACAAATCTAAAATTTCCTAAAAAAAAAAAAGTTTTTGAAATGGATGACTTGGATCAAAATATGAAGAAAAGAAGCCAATAAGTGCCCAACATAGATGGGAACTCCTTCAATACTGTTTAAAAAGCATCCCGGGGTGATTCCTCAAGAAGTTGGTTGAGAAAATGTCACGAGTACATGTCTGCAAAATCTAGGCAAAGGGTGACTACTTTGAAGATGCTAAAATATTACATAGTTTTGGATTTATTTTGGATTTTTTTGGTCACAAAATAATTCCCATATTTCCATTTCTATTATTCCATAGTTTTGCTGACTACTATTACTCTAAAATGTGAAATAAATAAATAAATAAAGAATGAGTAAGTGACCCCAAACTTTTGAACGGTAGTGTATATATATATCTTAAATACAACATTTGAACTTGTAGTTATCAGTAGAGCAGTTTCATCAAATTCTCAAACTTTAGGATTAAAGTGAAATTTTCTAAACATACTGAAAACAAAACTGATACATTTACAAGATTTCACACCACTATTGATTCTAAACATTAAACAATTTAAATGTAAAGGAACACTCCACTTTTTTTGGTAATAGGCTCATTTACCAACTCCCCTAGAGTTAAACAGTTGAGTTTTACCGTTTTCGAATCCATTCAGCCGATCTCCAGATCTGGCAGGAGCACTTTTAGCATATCTTAGCATAGATCATTGAATCTGATTAGACCGTTAGCATCTCTCTCAAAAAAATGACCAAAGAGTTTCAATATTTTTCCTATTTAAAACTTGACTCTTCTGTAGTGAACTAAGATCTACGGAAAATGAAAAGTTGTGATTTTAGGTGGATATGGCTAGGAACTATACTCTCATTCCTGCGTAATAATCGAGGAACTTTGCTGCAGTACCATGGGTGATGCAATGATATTACGCAGCGCCTGAAAACTTATTGCCGGTCATGTTGGAAGTTACCTAGCTGGGGACTATTTTCAGGTACTGCGCAATATTAATAATTAATTAATAGTATTGCCCCCAGGAGGAACTGAAAAACTAAAAATATGATTTTTCAAGTGTCTTGTCAGTTAGGGTTACTATCATGATGGGGTCATGATTTCACATTTGAATTTTTTTTTTTTTTCAATTGTAACCAGTTTTATATATTGTTTTCCACAATATTCTCCTGACCCCTGGGGACCCGCATAGTTCTGATAAGAAATATAATACTGTCTTTTAGTTCAGAACCCTAACTATATAAGTGTATTAATAAGTTAAATCAAAACATACAACAGAAAAGTGTACCAGATGTGACAGATACAGCAAATAAAGAACACTCCTGCAACTGCCAGTAATCAGCTGGATCCTTGGTGCATCTGGGAAGAAAAAAAGGACACACTATTATTCTCTCAAAAAGGATGATTTAAATTATTTTTGTTTCCTTTAAACAAGTTTAATAAATTGTATTTAAATTGCCTGGTTGTCTTCTGTTTTGTCTGGTATCTAAAACTTTTGTCTGATGTGGCAAAAAAATGTGCATCACCAAAAGAAGGAACATGTAGATTCACAACAATGGGCATTCTTTTCCAGAGGTTTCATTGCAAGGTAAACACCTAAAAATGCTTTGTTCTCCTTGTGTGCGATTATTAAAGTACTGGAGATAGTTCACCCAGAAATTAATATTCTGTCATCATTTACTCACCATCATGTCTTTTCAAACCTGAAATTTCTCTCTTTTGTCAAGCATTAAAATTAGATATTTTTGAAGAATGTTGGCAACCAAAATGCATAAATGTTTGGAACAACATGAGGGTGAGTAAATTATTTGGGAGAATGTTCATGTTTGCCTGACTGTGAACTATCCCTTCAATTCATGAGTGCCAAACTCCTGGAGAGACAGTGTCTGCAGAGTGTAGCTCCAAACACCTGGCTGGATGTTTCTGGTAATCGGATCTTGATTAGTTCAGGTGAATGTAATTTGGGTTTGAGCTCAATTCTGCATTACAGTGGGCAAATTCCAATCAAAAGTTAGCATCCGTATGCCTTGGGTTTGTAAAGGGGCCGTTTACACGACTCAGTTTTCAACTAAAATCGTCTCAGTCTAAACTGCAAAAAAGTGAATCTGTGAAAACGTTGACAGCATCATTTGAGTATTATGTGTTCAGTCTAGGGATGCATGTGTGAATGCGAATGTGCGCAGGCGTGTAGTCTTTCTTTACACAGTGACATCACCAGTTACTTTGTGGCAGCATAAAACAGTGATTTAGTCGTTTTCATGGATCTGTGCAAATATGAATCGTTTTGATAATGTTGTCATCTATACAAAGAAAAAACATTTTCGTTTTTTGTTGTGTAAAAGTACATTTTGGTTGCGGTTGAAGTTCATTGTTTGGAGAAAAACCCTTAAATGTTTTCTTAAAAAAACATAATTTCTTTTACACTGAAGAAAGAAAGACATGAACTTCTTGGATGGCATTGGGGTGAGTAAATTTTCATTTTGAGGTGAACTAATTCTTTAAGTGTTATATAAATCTGGAGAACCCTTACTAAAATTAACCATGGTTTAGCTACCAAATGGTAATACATTATTGTAATCAATCCACCATAAAAACATGGTTTCTACACTTTTGCTATAATAAAAACCATGGTTAATTTAGCAAAGGACCATTGGAACATGTCCTTAAAACAGCTCATCCAAAAAATTGTTCTCTCATTATTTTCTCACCCTCAAGTTGTTCCAAAACTGTATAAATTTCTTATGTAGAACCTTAATTAAGATATCTTGAGAAATGCCTTCATTGTTTTGTGTTTTTTTCTCTCCATATAATGGGTTCCAATGTTGTTTTATTGCCAACGTTCTTGTGTTTCACAGAAGTCATACAGGTTTGAAAATACTTTAATTTTGAAAGGACATTTAATTTTGGGTCAGTTAGTTTTCAGCAGAGTTTACATGTTCTGCCTCTATTTCATGTGTATTTTACTACGGCAATACTCACGCATATGAAGATCGTGTGGCTGGATAATATTTGTTCCCAAAATTCCTGGATCATGAGGGAAACACACACATACACAGGAATATTAGCTATTTGTTTTTACTTACTAACAGAGACATTTTCAAAAGCTTGCAAAATTTTACTCACCAGCTCCAAAACATATTATGATGACTGATCGGTAAGACAGGCCAATATCCCGCGATCAACAGTAGATTCAAACATTCTTCTAGAGCCAAGTGTGGTTCGTGTTCCTCTCTGTCTAACAAGACAATGTCCTCATTTCAGTCATTGCAACGTTAAAGCTCATATGCTGAGTATCCAAATCTAAATTAGCTGACAATATTTACACATGCTAGCAACACATAACATTAGCCCAATACATTGAAATATGTAATTGCGTTTAGATTCTCAATTTAACACACTATATATATTTTGATGTAACTTCAGCAGATTTTTTTCATAAAACAAAAAGTTATTTACCTTCCGCAGATTGCATTATGTCCGTTACACGTTGTTAAAATTCGTTGTCCATATTCCGTGTTTGTTCCTCATTTACATCCCGTAACTCGCTCAAAATAAAAATGTAGCAGTCCGATGTAAAACAATCCATGTTTAAAGAATATAAAAGCCACAGAACCGAAGTAAGTTAGAACTGAAGATCAGCAGCGCGCGCACCCACTCACTCCAACTGACGTATATTCAAACTGGAACTGTAAAGGCGCGCATAGTTTTCATTGGTCAGATTCCTGGATGACACTCAGAATAACCAATCATGCTCCGAAAACACTCGGAGAGACAGCCAATAGTGTGATAACATTGCATTTACAGGAAAAGAAGTCATGCTTTAAAATAAAGAATTGAAAAAAATATACACGTGCTATTTATCTAGTTGTATTTAGGCTGGCTTTTATATTTAATCAATTGGTTAAATTGTGTTTTCATTTAAGTGCATGATTCAAAATTAAACTTATGGTAACATACCATAGGCTTTATAACACAATATATTTACCACTACTTTGCTAAACAGCAATTTAACAGAGCAAACAGATAGTATATATTAAACAGAGAAAACACTGCATATATATATATATATATATATATATATATATATATATATATATATATATATATATATATATATATATATATATATATATATATATATATATATATATATATATAAAAATGATGTATGTAGACCTATATGAAAATCTAATGGATTGGTATCATAGTGACATTAGTTACATTCATGCAACCCATATGACCCTTTTGCACTTAAATTCTTGACCTTTCCTATAAGAAACACTCTTATGCCTGCCTAATAATGCCAACTTTCTTTTTCACCCTGTGTACTGTTACATAACCTATTGGATTATGGTTAATCCTCTGTCCAACGCAACACTTGTTTGCTAACATTGGTATAATTATATACAAGTTACAACATACCTCAGGTTTCACAGGCAAGGCTTAAGCCTGTAGTCCCAGACTAAAATGCATCTTTGAGCTGTTTTACCGGAAAGCAACTTGCACTGACATATCTTAAAATATTTCAGTGCCATTATTTTGTCTCAAGATGCACACATAATGTTTATTTTTTTCTTCTAAGGCACATTTTAAAAAGCTAATAACATGCCTTAATTGAACTAAGGCCTAATCCTGGCTTAATCTAAATCTTAAGGGTTTAATGTTAACCCTAACCCTAACCCTTGTCTACAGACTTTTATTTAACAGCATGGATACTCCAAGTTGTTGACTGCAGTGGTTATGCTTTTAGCGTTGATACAGGACAAAGATCTTCTCACTATGACAGTTTACAATGTATTTTAGCAAATGGTGTATGGATTGTCCCTAAAATAGAGCTATTGGTGCGTTCAAGTCATGTCATAAAGATTGTATTTACGAGTTGAACACACATGAATGCCACCACAATGATGAGGAAACTGAGGATTTTCTTTAAGCCCCAATCTTTAAGAGTTATGAGTGTGTCAGTGAGAAACATTGTGGAACTTATAGGTATTTAGCAGTGACATTATCAGGCTTTTCTACTAACAATAAAGCAAGCTAATACCTGCACATAATATGATAGCATTATAATATAACAATATAATATGTAATGATAAAGTTTACAGTGGCTTCATAAATTAATTTAAAACATAAAAAATAAATAGTAAAACCTCATGAATACAAACTTCCCAGGAGGACTTAAATGCACCATATGTTCCATCACGAACCCTGCTGGCCTGCTGTCTTACCAGCAAGGTCAATTTAACAATATGTAATTGTGCAGTTTGCTTGCATTATTGCATTTCAATGTAGTAATGGTACTTAAATGGCACATGTAGCACTTTAGCATTTTAGCACTTCCAGTTCCATCGTCCCAAAGTCAATGGGTTTTTGTAATGGGTTTTTGGTTAAGTGGATGACAATGACGTGGTGAACACAAGCTCAATTCACTTTCACGTTATAGGCTAAACCAGTATTACCCCACTCTTGATTTTCTGAAGCTGTGATGTGTCTTGAAAAAGGCTAACAAGTGGCTAAATGGGACTACTGAGGCAGTCGGGGACATTAATGTCTTTAACAACCTTACACCCTGGTCCTTTACAGGTGTTGTTTACATACCCTTATGTTTCTTCCATGAACTCTGATTTCAATAGTAGCCTATAAAGACATGCACATTTGCCAAACTGAGGAAATCCATAGGATTGAATGTGTGTTTTCCACCCTGTATATATATATCTATCCTATTTTCTCCATGTGCTTTTTTTTTGCTAGTTTCAGATGTGTCAGTATTTGCCTCAGTGCACTGCCCCACTCTCATACACATATTACCATATAGGCCTTCTATAACAAATGCACATTCAGATTAGATAACATAATAACCAAGAGACTATGAATTGTTTAATGCAATGATAAAAGTTAGCTAAAATTATATATCAACAATTACAGAGTTTATATGTAAAAATACAATTAAATGTTAACTTATAATATTTACTTTAAAATGACAAGGAAATATGTTAGATTGTAAGTATGGATATAAACCTTTTATATAATGAGCTTCATATTTAATTACACATTATTGTAATTTTACACTACTTTATTATTTATACAGTATTTTTCTGTTTTCTTAAATTACATACACAGTAAATGTCCTGTATAAAAAATAAGCATTACTGTAATTTGGCATTAATGATATAATCCTTAACTTAACAGTCAATTAATTAATTTACAGATATTGTTTTGTAATTTTACAGAGTTTTGAATATAATTTTAAATAACAGAAAAATACTCTAAAATTTTGAGTTATTTTCTGTAAATTAGGTTTTTTTTTTACAGTGTATGTAATTTAAGAAAACAGAAAAATACTGTATAAATAATACAGTAAATGTCCTGTATAAAAAAATAAGCATTACTGTAATTTGGCATTAATGATATAATCCTTAAATTAACAGTCAATTAATTAATTTACAGATATTGTTTGTAATTTTACAGAGTTTTGAATATAATTTTAAATAACAGAAAAATACTGTATAAATAATACAGTAAATGTCCTGTATAAAAAATAAGCATTACTGTAATTTGGCATTAATGATATAATCCTTAAATTAACAGTCAATTAATTAATTTACAGATATTTTTTGTAATTTTACAGAGTTTTGAATATAATTTTAAATAACAGAAAAATACTGTATAAATAATACAGTAAATGTCCTGTATAAAAAATAAGCATTACTGTAATTTGGCATTAATGATATAATCCTTAAATTAACAGTCAATTAATTAATTTACAGATATTTTTTGTAATTTTACAGAGTTTTGAATATAATTTTAAATAACAGAAATATACTCTAAAATGTTTAGAGTTATTTTCTGTAAAATCAGGATTTTTTTTTTTTACAGTGTAGGCACTGACTGAGCGTGAGTGTGGGGTTTATGTGTAAGTCCAAACAGGGTGATGATGAGGTGCAGGTGCGCATGATTAACACTCAGGCGAGTGAGGCAGAGAGAGCAGAGTGTGCTTGTTATGCATGGCATGCACTTTAACTGTTTGCGACCCACCAGTTGAGAAACACTGCTTTAGATAATATTTCATATTCCACATAAAGGTAACCTCCTTAAATCAGAGTCAATAAAAAGCCCACCTCACAAATAGGCTACTTTTACATTTAAAATGTAAAGCAACAAGCTCTGATGTGCTTTAAATCTTAAAAACTATGAAGAAATATTCATAAATTTGCCAAAGACACATTTTGATATCAAAGTGAATTTAAAAGGGAGATCTGTTTATGTGCTGCTAGTGTTGGCTACAAATGCTGGCACCTGGAATTTCCATAGTTGCGCAATATAGGACTAACCCACTTTAACAACAAAAATAAATATAACTTGGAAAATCCAGGTTCGGCTCAATCCAAAGTGTATATAATGTCCTGCAGAAACACCAGCAACTGCATTCAGCTTTGTGAAGATCTGACTTGACTGGGATCAGCTAAAAAAATAAGAAGTAAGACAATGCACGAAAAGCTCTTTAACATGTTGTTGCAAGCATTTTGTGTCTTAGAATATTTGTGAGGTGTCCTATATATTTTAATATCTGAGTGCAGAGATAATAATATATCTATAGATTGCGAGCTTTTAACATTTGTGGTGATTGTAAATATTGAACTACGGATTGTCCATTTGTTCAGTTTTGCATACATGAAGCTTATCCTTTCTGTGCTGGTGTTGGTTATGGTGGTTGGGGCCCAGGCGCAATGGTACCACTTCCCAGTAGAAGCTGTTCAAGGTCACTTATTTGATTTTTATCACAATTTACAAATGTTGAACAACTTTTCCAAAATGCATTAATGTGTAGACACTGAGACTAAATCTTCACTGTGTCCTGTAGGTGCAAAGGACATGTGGCGTGCATACCAAGACATGAAGGATGCCAACTATAAAGGTGCAGACAAGTATTTCCATGCACGTGGGAACTATGATGCTGCACAAAGGGGTCCTGGAGGCAAATGGGCAGCTGAAGTGATCAGGTATGTGATTTTTATTGAACCACATTCCTAAAAATAAAGTTTCCAGTTAAAACCACAGGAAACCCCTTTTGGAAACTTTTGTTTCTTGAAACTTTTTAATACCGTCTAAGTTCTGGTGCTCAACAGAACCCAATACACTGATCTTAAAGGGATAGTTCACCCATTTACTCACCTTCATGCCATCCCAGATGTGTATGATATTCTTTCTTCTGCAGAACATAAATTAAGATTTTTAGATATCTCAGCTCTGTAGGTCCATACAACACAAGTGAATGGTGACTAAATTTCAGAAGGTCCAAAAAGCACACAAAGGCAGCATAAAAGTAATCCATAAAACTATAGTCGTTAAATCCATGTCTTCGAAGCGATATGATAGGTGTGGGTGAGAAACAGTTCAATATTTAAGTCCTTTTTACTACCAATCTCTAACTTTGACCAGCCCCTACCAGTTGGTGGCTAAATGTGGAAGTGAAAGTGTCGATTTGTAGAAAAATAAAGACTTAAATATTGATCTGTTTCTCACTCACAACTGTCGAATCGCTTCAGAAGATCTGGATTTAACCACTGGAATCTTTTGGATTACTTTCATAATGCCTTTTGGACATTCAAATGTCTGGTCACCATTCACTTGCATTGTGAGGACCTACAGTGCTGGAATATTCTTTAAAAAAAATCTTTGTTTGTGTTATACAGAAGAAATAAAATCATACATCTCTGGGATGGCATGAGGGTGAGTAAATGATGAGAGAATTTTCTTTTTTTTTTGGTGAACTATCCCTTTAAGAACCCAAGGTGCATAGCAACATACTTTTGCAAATCTCCAACTCAAGAACCATACAGCTAAAAAAAAAAAAAAGAAAAGAAATAAAAGATTTGTTTTGTTTGTTTTACAAGAAAATGGTTCTTTGCTGAAAAGGTATCCAAGAACCATTTAAAGATCCACTGTTTCTTATATACTGATTAAAGGTGCATGTGACATGTTGTTTTTTTAAACAATGCTAATAACAAACACACTTATAGATAGATTGTAGAGTGATTAGAATAGATTATCAAATAAATCTCATTCTGAGGAGGCACTGCTCCAAAAACATTTCACCACTTTCCTCATTTTGTTTCCAGTGACTGAGGCATCAGAAAAGAAACTGTTCACGTAACAAACCACATTCATCTAGACACCCAAAAGATTACAAGAGCAAAATACAGTGAATATTTCAAGCACAGGCCTTCATGAGAGATTCACTTTAGTTCTGATGTGTACAGTGATGCAAGGGAGTGGGCTCAACGTCTTGCCGGCCATGGACATGAAGATTCTGAAGCAGACCAGGAGGCCAATATCCACGGGCGAAACGGTGGAGACCCCGATGTCTTCAAACCTCCAGGATTCGAGCCTTAAAATTAAGCTGAGATGACCATCACCGCGAGAGAAACATTTTATTCTAAAATTACTCTGCAAATGCTTAAATTCTGCATATACTGTATGAAAGCAGTTTTTACATTTCGACTTCTATAGTTGACAGACAACAAAGAAAAATGAAAAGATTATATTTTATTTCCCATAATTCCTGTTTAAGTATCTTGGTCCTATTACATTGCTTTGATTTCACTTTAACAGAGTAACGGGAAAGTTTAAGTCTCGTATGTATCCAAAATATTGCAGTGATTTAATCTGATTGCTTTCATTGCTTTTCTCCAAATAAAGAAAATTAAGCAATTGTATCATTTGTGCAAGGTTATTTGTTTTAATCATTGGTGAAAAAAAAAGCTGAATATATGCCTGAAAAAGAAGAAAAAAAAATCATAGGAGCTAAATATTCAGGGTTCACAATTATTTTTAGAGATTGTCGTAGCGAAGGGCAATTTCCAACCAAATATTTTAGAGCAAAAAATAATCGTATTAATGTATAATCTCTGCAGAAGTCAGGCATGTGATTCGTGAAAAATATACTGAGCAAGTGGGAGACTGCGAAAAACCCAGTTATCATGCTAGTTTTTACACATTAATGTGAAAATGTCAATGAATAGGCATGTAATATTACATGTCCTTATGAGTGCCGAACCCTCTTCACTGTGTATTATTTCTGGATTGTGCACTTAAAGGTGTACTCAGACATTTCTGAGAAACATCGTTGATATTCAAACTCAACTGCCAAAACAAACACACCCCTCCCTTCAGTGCTCCTTTGGAAGCTCCGCCCCCCAAATTCATGCAAGCATTTATGCATTTACATTTACGCATTTGGAATATGCTTTTATCCAAAGCGACTTACAGTGCAACTTATTACAGGGACAATCCCCCCCGGAGCAACCTGGAGTTAAGTGCCTTGCTCAAGGACACAATGTGGGGATCAAACTAGCGGCCTTCTGATTAACAGTCTAATGTGTTTTAGCCCATATACCACTTGCATCTCTCCTGCTACTAAATCTAACATCACAACAACAGCATATATGGGTTCTTTTAAACATAGAAAAATGTATATTACCTACCTATCAACAAGAAAAAGGGACTTATGCACCTGTCTTCAAGCCTTTTACCTTTCTGATGTCTCTCCACTTCTGAAAAGCCTCGCCGGTGTTGACGCGGCTCCTAGCCTTCGACTTACCATAATTCTTCTTTTTAAGATTTTATTTGACTCACCTTTTTCTCTTGGTCTGTTTCTCAACCATTTGTCCTCCTTTGAGTTTAGAAAGTTTGCATCAGCCAGATTGAATTTCCGTCTCGCGCTCTGCCCCCACCCACCATCCTGTGTACGTGCAAGAACCACCCCCTGTTGCTGATTGGCTGGAGTAGTGTTGTGTGGATCGGTCTGATCCACTTTGTTTCTGTCCCATTTAAGCTGCGTTCACACTGCCAGCCACTTTGTCGCTGCATGTCGCCAGTCGCTGCCAGTTAGGACGCTAGTAGTGTGTATGGAGAGTCTAAACAGCACTGTTTCTTTACAATTAATATTACTATCAAAATATTAGTAAGATTATCAATATGGTACATTTATTCACTATATCTGATCATTAATATGGTTTAATTTGCTGTCATACATGTAACACATTTTCAAAACAAATGATTTAATAGTTAATAATAGTTAATAGGTCACACAGCCAGCGATTCATTCATTTTCAATGAGAGCTGGCGACTTTCGGCAACAAGAGTGACGGCGACCATTGACGACCAGATGCGGGCGTGTCCAGCGACGCGACAAAGTTGAGAAATGTTTAACTTTATGCAAATGAAGAGCGACTTTCGGGAGCAGTAGCCAATACGAGAGAAGATGGCAGAGCTCATGTGATCCTAATATTTTAATGATAAATTAATTTTAAAGAAACAGTGCTGTTTAGACACTCCATACACACCACTAATGACGTAAACTCCAGCGACAAAGTAGCTGGCAGTGTGAACGCAGCTTTTCAGAGCCAGGGATGTGCACAAATACTAGAATTTTTTTCAGCCCACCCACAGAACGGACAGTGAAGAGATATTTACAGAATTTGACCCAAGTTCAAAAAACTCATCTGAACATTTTCTGATGTCTGGACTCTATCTGCAGGGTTTTATGATTATACATGTGAGTGATTTGATATTCTGGCAATAGCCAATGGGCTATATGCATGGAACGTTAATTACAACTTCCGGAATAATATAAGCCAGCTCAAAAACTTCCGGTGAAACGTCACTTGCTGTAGCAGCATATAACATTTTCTGATAGACAGCGTAAATAGCCTGTAAGGCGATATCAATATTTTTTTTGTAATAGTTAGGCCTAACAGTTATTCACTTGTTTAAATAATTATAAAAATAAGTGAACGAAATGAAAAAGACATTTAAATTTCAGCGTTGTGAGTGGACGACAGCTGAGCACTGTTGCTATAACCTTTGTTTCTCCCCTCTTTGCTGGCTCAGTAAGTGACAAGCAGATCTTTGCAGTCAGGAATACTTACATTACTTAGACAGGATATGGCAATAATGGTGGACAGAGGCTTTCTGCATTTCGTTCTTGGAGAGTTCAGATGCCAGCAGAGGAGGTCAGGGAGACCCAGGCTATTGCACATCTGAGAGTGCATGTCGAGTGCCTTATTCGCTGTTTAAAGGAACACAAATTCTTTGACACAGTTATCCCCCTAAATTTGGTAACATTAAAGGGTTACTTCAGGATTTAGCATTAAGCTTTGTATCAGTAGAAAACCAGTAGTATTTTCGAATTACCGAGCTCCCCCCCCTCATATCCTCCTGAGATGAGAGATTTATGTATTTTTAATCTGGAAAAAATCCTCCGATGACGCAAAAATCGTCATTTTGCGTCATCGGAGGATTTTTGGGCCAGAGGCTTAAAACTACAGCCAGTATTCCGCATGTTTTCACCACGCCCATATGGGGCGGGGTCTCACTCACTGAATGTGAAGATAGTGTCAGCCATCTTTCTGTAGAAGCTAAGAAAACAGGCTCTTTGCTCTGTGTAGAAAGTTTGTATACAAGTAGGCTAATCACGATGGCAGAAGGTAGTTTTGAAGTTGAAATGGCAGAAGGGGATTTTGAAGATCTGTTGCGAGAATCTGATGCTCG